>OX297854.1:37422280-38738152 GCA_946477585.1 Cheilosia urbana
CACCAATAATACTTCATTTGTATCTACAACGGGCGGATATCCATTTGTGATTTTGCCAAAATCGAAAGCAATTTGAACAGCTGATATTGTTGTCAATTAACGCACCAATCCATTTAAAAAAGCAGATCAATTTCGTTGCACGTTCCATGTGCACCGTAAAATCTGAGATCTGAAAAAGATTTCTGGTGGTCCCAATGGAAAACGACATTAGTAAGTCTGACAGCTGTCTGACCTGATGTATCTCAGTTTTGATTGGCTTAAATCGGTCATATAAACAGCTGTTTCAGTTGATGTTTAAGGAGGGGTAGCCAACGAATCTAGTCAAGGAATTCCTGACTGAGTACTAAGTTGTCAGTTCGCATATCTGGCGGATGTAAAAAAAAAGTGACGTTCCCAACCAATCTAGTTTATGCGTTCAGGCTACATCAAAAAACGTCAAGTTTTTTTCTGTATTTCATTTCGACATTTCTCAATTTCAGACTAACTCAGTTTGAACCATGGAAAGATACACAATCGAGCAACGCGTTAAAGTTATTCAGGCTTATTATGAAAATGGGCGTTCAAATCAAAATGCATATCGTGCTGTTCGTGATTTTTCAGTCAATTTAATCATCCAAATGTGCATACAATCGGAAAAATCGTGCAAAATTTTTAGTAAACCGGGTCTGTAGGAGATGTGAAAACACCAGTGCATGCGTACAGCTCGTACAGCGGTTTATGGCCTGGCGGCATCATCGCGCCGTATTTTTTCCAAAATGAGGCCGGTCAGGCAGTTACTGTGAATGGTGAGAAGATAACGAACTTTTTATGACCCGAATCGGAATATGTGGATGTGGACGATATGTGGTTTCAACAGGACGGTGCCACTTGCCAAACAGCTAACGAAACAATGGCTCTTTTGCGCGACAAATTCAATGGCCCTGTTATCTCACGTGGTGGCGAGGCGATGTCAATTGGCCGCCAAGATCATGTGATTTCACACCGTTGGACTTCTTTCTTTGGGGTTATTTGAAAGAAAAGGTGTACGTCGATAAGCCGGCAACAATTCAAGAGCTAAAGGATGAGATAATTCGGCACATTAACGGCATAGAACCTCAATTATGCCTCAGCGACATCGAAAATTGGGACCATCGGATGGAGCTATGCCGCCGAAGTCGCGGCGGCCATTTGGCCGATATTTTGTTCCACACATAATTGAACCATACCAATATTATCATAATAAAAAGATATGAAAATAATTTCCTAAATAATTTGTGTTTTATTCAAAGTCAACATCGGCCCTTAAAACTTAACCACCCTTTAGTTTCACCTTGTCAGCACTTGCTCTCAATAGTGAAATCTGATTTCTTTTCTTTTTTTTCTTTTTTTTTGTGAGCTATTTCTTGAAAAGATGAGCAGCCAGGCATACTATACACCATTTCAAGCTGATTGGCATTTTAATCTGTCTTAGGTGTCTCTTAACTTGAAGCACACAACCGACTTAATTAAATTTATTTAAATAATCCCCAAATTTCTCATTCCATGAGAACTTAATCGACGCTAGTCCTTCCCATTAAGCTAAAACCAAATTATACAAGCACCGAGCCAGCAATTTGCATATACGAGTACTCGTACCACTAACGACTTAAAGTCCAATTCAAAATCGTATTCAGCTAGCCTGTCAGGAAGTCGGACGAATTAAGAACGCACCAGAGTCCTTCGAAAAAAAACCAGAGCACAAAAGTGGTCAGCTAATCTAAATTATCCACTCAAGGCGGAACGTCTGTGCGCCGAGTGTGGGCGCCCACTTTAATGTCTACTCTATCGATTTATTATAATGTCATGTCATTAATGACCTACTCGAAAAGTGCCAGTACATCAGCATGAGAGAACTTTGCCACCCACCAACCACATACTCTATCGCATAGACTTCCGGTTCATATATACGATTACCCTACGGTTGTTGTTTGGCATGCAGCTTTTTCTGAAAGTCATAGAACCTAAATAAATGAAAGTAGGCGTTTGTCGTTCAACCCACTCCTTCAGATTGAATTGCTTCAGTGTATAAGAGCAAAAGATGTCATTTATACTTCCGAAGGGTGGTGTCGAGGAAAAGGATATTCCCGCACTATATTTGAGGCCTAAGTTCAAGGTCGCCTTCTGGTAAATCTGACACTTTAAATTGCCACACCGCTTGTGTGTAGTAATATAAAAGTGTGTACAATTCGTTCTACCAGGATTAGGTCCTTTTTCCAAATATAAAAATCTCTTTGAGATGGCACTCGAATAACATCCAAGTTTCGTATTGCTGACATTTAAAGATTACTTTTCGTCAAGTTGGAGTGTGTGTGTATTTTTTCCCTGTTCAAATCCGTGGATTTCGTAGAAGTTAACTCCAAACTCGAGGGTATAGCTGCTGAGCAACTGTAGTGTCGCTGGTGAAATGCTGTAGGCTGAGTTGGTATCTTTCAATATAGCCCGTCCGTCGGGTAAACGTGCAATAAAAAAATGATATCCATAGATGTGGAAGGACTAACGAAATGGCCCTGAGGCAAACTGTGAGATGGAAGAATATGGATGAGTTGTTTTTGGCAATATCCACCGAGCGTAAGATTATACATACTATATCTGTGAACATATTTAACCCCTAGTGTCTGTGTATAATCCGAATCCATATTGAAGGACATTCAGCTGCGAGAGGTACTGAATTGTCTTCACTTTTGTAAGATGTCACTGGAGTCCAATTGAATCAATCGAGGCATTCACAAACAGACGATGTTGTTGCTGTTGGCGTGTATACCTACCTATCTACCAGCGTTGCCAGACGGTCAAAATAACTCTGAAAAAAAAAACCGATTTGGATACTTTTTCAAAAGAAAAAACCCAACATTTTGTCATTTTTATTTAAACACGTTTTTTTTTCGACTTAAAAGAAGAAATTTCGAATTTGAGACGCGACATGTAAGTTTGGTTTTCCGAATGAAAAACCGGAAAATTTCAACGCATGTTGCATTTTGAAAACATCTGGTAATCGATTGATCATTTAACTATATTTTAAAATAACACATACATAAATAAGGATATAATAACGAAATGCAAATAAAATAGAATTCATAACAACCTAGATTTCACCCCGTCGCGTCGATCAAATAAATTCCTAAATCTGGGGGAAAAACCGCCAAACTGGCAACACTGCTTCCTATAGACAGAGCAGCAATTTAGTTATATCTTCGAGTTTGATTTTTATGGAATTTCATTATAGCGTTGTGCCATTTGCAGGATTTAGGTTTATTGCAAATTTATCAAGATCTTTTGTGTGTGGTTGTGCTTACTGTCGCGTTGATTTGGGTGCCTTTCGTTTGCGTTTTGCTCGTTCGACTCTGTTACTTTGTTTATTTTGAGAAAAACTGTTATGCATGACTTGATGGGATGAAAGGGTCTGTATTTGTGGATTCATATTAAAGCACCAAAGAAGTGGTAAGTTCTTCGTGAAGTGTATGGTTGAATCGCGTCTGTATGAATGATTTGTAGAGCATGTTTCGAAGCTCTTATATGTTGAATTTGGATTTGAATAAAATAAGACCAAGAGATGAGCAATACAGCAATAACAGCCAAGTAGGTTAGGTTGAGTAGGGTTCTGAGATCATCACAAGAGACCAGGCTCCATCCCAAGGGAACCATTATGGTTAAGGCCTCAACCAATTCGCCCAAACCCTAAATTCCAATACAGAATTTAAGTACGAGTAGTATATGGTCTCAATTTTGTTTGAGAAACCAACCTTTCATAAGTTATTAAAGAAGTACGTGTCGAGGTGTTTTCTTCTACTCCAAGCAATTGGCTGATATTCGCAGAACGGGTCGGAGATGTTCCTGAAATAATTCATCAGAAGGAAATGACCATTGGCAGGGCCAGGGGGTCAATTCTGGTTCTGTGAAAGAGTGAAACGAAATGGTAACGCTGACCGCGGGTATACAAAAACAGTGGCCGAGTCAACGTAGTCCGGATACACCTGGATGTCCCCAGTACAATAAGGGTCATGCAAATACAAAAATGTTACCTTGAAAAAATAAAGTGCACGGCTGGGTCGAACAAAACTTTCTCGTTCGTCAGAAGTTCGTCAAAAGTTTTGTTGGTTGTTTTCTTTTTTTTAGAATTTGCATTAGCAAACTGAATATCACAATGAACGTGTTTGAGGGTGCAAATTAAAAAGGGATATTCTGATTGCTGGAATTATTTTAAGGTGCATATTCAAAAAGGTTGAAAAAAAGTAGAAGTGGGTAATATTTGCAGAAAATAAGTTTTGCGCTGTTGGTATTGCATTTTAAATGGTTGTTGCAATTTGAATTTTAAAGTACGGTATTGAGTTATGATCAATGGATATTAGCAGAGGTCGTCTTTTGGGTAGTCATTTTTGAGAAATAATTTAAAAAAAAACTGATTTTTTCGAATTTTTTGAGAAAAACTTAGTACGGGATCTTATTTAGAACACTTATTATCGTTAATATGTATTTTGATCAAAATCGTTAGAGCGGTTTTTGTAAAACCTGACAGACAAAACAGTACCAAATATTGCAATGTTTAGTTTGAAGTTAACTATATAGATAAAAACCGATTATAGATTATTATTCGAGATATAAGAATTACTTGGTTTTTAAAGTTATACCGAAGTCAAAAATCGGGTTTTCGAGATATGAGCGGTTCTTAAAATTAGCGTTTTCGGTGATTCTAATTGAAAATTAAGGACGCAACAATTTTAATAACATCAATATTACTCTAAGTTTGCATTTTGGTTAAGATTGTTACCGCCTTTTTCAGGTAAACTAAGGAAAACTTAATTTTAAAAAAATGTCTTTTTTCAAAAATCGATTTTGCGATAATACAGAGAAAAACTGAGTTTGCCATTAAGTAAGAAATGACCATATTACCCTAGGAATGAATTTTTGTTTCAATCGCATGGACCGTTTTCGAGATATGTCCAATTTTCAAAAGTACCGTTACTCAATTTTTTTCCAAAAACTGGGTATGCAGTCATAGTAACCTAAGCTTAAATATCAATTTTAGTAGAAATCGTTCGTAAGAGCTGTTTTCGAACAAATCAAACTGGTACGAACATTTTATATGGGAAGTATCATTAATATTACTTTGCAGAATAAATAACGGCCCGAACTGTAAGCCCGCAAACTCCAAATTCGAAGTCTGAACGAAATCCGGGCATCACGGAAAGAACTGCATAGTCACCAATTGCAAAACTTTGAATTACAAATAACGAATTATGTATGTATAGGTATATTTTTCCCAAATCACGACGATTTTGTCTTGAATTGATACAAAAATTCGTAATTCGACATTGAAAACGGCGAAAAATATCAAATTTTGTTTGTTGAATATTACGATTACAAGTATTAATTCGAGCTTCATTTAATTGTAGTGATTTGCGACATTTTTGGCGCAATTCACTACTTCAATAGGTCAATTCCTCAAACACCACTTTAAAATCTCATATTGCAAAAACTATTTCGTAATTTACCACCACTGAATGATGAATCAACAAAGCCTTATAATAATTTCGCACATGTAAATTGAAAACGTAAATTGACGTAGAGAAGTCGTAAATTGCAAAATATGAATTGCAAATTGATAAAAATAAGTTGAAATTTTACGATTAAGAATTTGTAAATTGCAACTACTGAAGTAGTAAATCAACCACTGTTGCAATTTACTAAGGGATGAAATCGTAATTGCAACAGGAAAGTGGTAATTTACGATTCTTTTTGCATTTCACAACCACAGTAATATCAAATTGATAACTATTTGTGTCAAATTGCGATCGGTTATGGCAATTTGCATTTCATGCCCGATCGCATTATTGAAACTGAGAAGTGTTGATTCACAACTTTTGAGGATTAATGTCTTAACTTTGTACAATTACTAGAAATACAGTCGTGAATTAGTAAATCCTGAGCTAAGCTCTAAAATGAGACAAACTTTTCGTGATTCGGCGCTTATTTTTCTTGATTTGATCTTAAACTTCTTTACGTAGCCGTTTAGGCTGTAGGCCTATGGAAGGACGGACAGACAGACAGACAGAATGGACAGAATTTTGCAACTCACTTTCTTGAGTTCGTGTATCATCGTAATGTGAGGATTGATTAACATCTTGAGTTCGAAATTTTGTACGAAAACAATATCTTTCTCTTACTACGTAATGGAGAAAGCTACAAAATATTTATTACGAAGTGGATTGATTTTCCAAGATTTCTTGTCAAAAAAATGATTTCAACCGTTTCCCTACTTTTAACAATTTTTTTGTGGTTATCCCAATAAAACGTAACATAAAGAACATACAAATCTGTTTCCTTTGCCCACATTTTTTATAAATAAATGTCCATTGAACCGACTCAATATTTCGTCCATGGTAACACTGGTACTTGCTTGTAAAAATGTATATTATCAATGAACTATACCGCTGGAGAGAATATCGAATCGAGCACGGAAACATTTTCTAGGGGTGTTAAATCGAGAGGTCTTATGTTTTGAGGGACCCTTCTTAAAATAGGCTTCTTTTCACCCAATGAAGAGTAACGCAAATCCTAACTCAACAATATGCATACTTCGAACACGGTCCTTGACATTTTAATAGCCTATAGACTACACGGCAATAAGATCTTACTGCTCCTACATGACCTCACACTCACTAATCTAAACTTGACTAATGGCATGTATCCTTTTAGGTCGAATAAATCGTTTACACAGGCTTGGGTGTAGAAATACCTTCTACATCCTATCTTATGGTGGTTAAGGGTGTTCTGAAAAAGTATATATTTTGTTCAAGGCCAGTGATTTAAAGGGTTCGTATAATACGAAAGCCCTTACGTGCCCTTGGGCTATCGTGCGTAGCAGAAGTACATGTATGTCTTCAATGCCATAAACACTATTTATACAAATTTATTACAGTTAATGCACACATGCAGACACACATGAAGTAACGTTGGCTACTACCCATCAATATCACTCCAATCAGCTACGAAGTTAAAACGCTTTAAGTGGACGTCTTTCAATACCTTCGTTATACGTTGATCGCATTTTGTATTTTCTTGTTACGTCTGATTTAATTTCATCTTTCTGCTGCCTTAAGTGATTCAACCTTCGGACTTATTGCATTATCCCTCTTCTTATTTCACAGCTTGAAAGAGTGTATCGCCTTGCCAGAATAAATGCTTAAGGGATTGTTGCAAATTTAACGAAAGCAAAGGACTTTATGTTGCTTTGCTTTCAGTTGATCCATTACAGCTTAGCGAACATAGCAAACGTAGGTAGTAAAACTGTCGTAAACAGGGGGAGAACAATTTAATTTTATTGGGTGGACATCAAGAGGGAAATCGAATTGTGTAAGCAATTGATTGTTTTTGCAGCTATCAGTGAAATCGGGCCTGCAATGATTCGTCGATGGCGTCGTTTAGGTACTGATTTTTTATTCGAAATTTGTCTACCAAACATTTATGCAGCTATTTCTCTAACAATATTCACAAAAGAGAATTCAAATTAAACTATCTGATGGACAGAAATATCAGAGAGAAGTCTTCTGTCACTGCCAATGTCAGTCACACAAATTATCAGAGTAACCAGTCTGGGAAAGACAATTTTTAGAGAATTACACTATGAGATTATTGGATGCGACTAAAACTAACATAACGAATACGAAATGTTCGGATTCATGTTTTAGGCCAACTCTGTTTGAAGTTGGCAAAGAAAAAATAAATTATTCTGATACGGCGATGAAGTTTCTTCTTTATCGTTAAGTTGTGACAGCACTTAACTATTACAACCAGTGGTCCCAGACTAGGGAGAAAGTAGGCAATTTTGTACACTTTTTATAACAAAAGGGGAAAAAAGGGGGAAGAGATGTTTTGGGGGAAAAAAAAGCATTTAACATACATTTTGTTTAAATAACGTCTTCGAAAGACGACACTATTTTTAAAACTCATACAATGATCATAATCTTAAATGGGCCTATGTAACGTCTCACTTACAGGTCCACATTTTCTTAAGAACAGAAATGTTCATTCACTTTGCGAATTGTCTATATATTTCGGACATATTTTTTCTTCTTCAAATTGGGTTGAAATTTATAGGGAGTATAGACTACTAAGAAATTTAAACAACGAAAATATTTAAACTGACAATGTTCAATAATTTTGGAGGGAAATATTAAAAACATGTCTTGAAGAAGACGATATTACGTTTCCGAACATGAAAAAAACGTATGGAGTTTATTTTTTGTCTTCCTCACAGCGGGGCCAATGCTGAAAGAATTTTTTCAGCAATAAATTCAAATAAAAGAAAAAACACGAAACAAACTGTCTACTTCCACTTTGGCTGGAATTTTGTACACAAAAAATTTATTAAAAAAAAAGATTGTTATGACTTTGTGGTAGAAAAAGGCTGCTTAAAACTTCACAAAAGCGCAATGTACAAACTTTAAGGTACATTTATACTTTAAATATATATATGTTTAAAATTAATAACTACTTAGTTATGTAAGTTTTCTTTTTTGTTTTTTTTTACTAGTATTTCATAATAATGACTGAATTTAATGCGTTCCTATTATTATTATTTTTTTTTTTTTTTGCTTAGTTCTAAGATATTTAAATAAAACATAAAATGTTAAAATTAAACTTAAATAGGTAAGTGTTTTTGTTTTTGGGGGAAAAAAAGGGATTTTTATTTTTGAAAAAGGGGAAAAAATCTCGTTTTGGCGTTAAAAATGGGGGATTTTTTTTATATTAATCTGGGATCCCTGATTACAACCGTGTTCCCACTAATAGGCATTTCTTTTTAATTATTTTGTAATCTGATTAAAAAACTGCATTTGCACCATGAGTCCATAACGCATGCGCATTTTTGCAAGAGACGGGACAGAGCAGTGTTGCTAGTTTGGGGGTTTTCCCCCAAGATTTAGGTGGTTTTTTGGTCGACGGGGGAAAATCTGGGGGGAGAAATTGTTATTTATTTTTAAATTTCTAACTCTATTTTATTTGTATTTTGTTATAATATCCTTTTTGGTAACCTTAAACTGTGTACCTATGTTATTTTAAAATACAGTTAAATTATCAATCCATTACAAGATGTTTCAAAATGCAACACAAATGTTGCAAATTTTGGCGCACAATTTTTCATTCGGAAAACCAAACTTACATGTTCGCGTTTCAATTTCGAAAGGCTTTCCTATAATTCCTACCACGTAAACAAGATGGCCAACCAAAATACATGTCACGTTTTTTGCGTTTTAGGAAATGCTGTCCCTTTCAGTCAGACGGCTATTTAGTATTGGGCACCCTTTTAATTTTCCGTGTTAGGAATGTGTGATCGTGTAAATGTAGCATAAGTGCCATTTGTTTTGAGCAAAAGGTTGTAGCAAAGTAAAAGCCCTTAGCAATTGCTTTGAATCGGTTATACCAATTGTAATTCAAAATACATGGTGTCCGCCGGTAAGATATACTACTTTATTTTGCCGCCATTTTGGTAAACATCAGTCTTGACTAATCATATTTGGCAGTCGTGAAGTAGACACGTGGCAAATTTATTGTGGAAAAATATTCTATAGACCAACATGTTTTAATCGTGCCAACAAAACGCACTATTTATCGTGTAGTGAATGATTTCGAAGAAAGAGGGTATGTAGGTGATAGGCCCAAGCATGGACCACAACATACTGCAAGATCGGCTGAAAACATTACTGCTGCTCAAGGAAGTGTTCAAAACAATCCATCAATCTCAATTCGACGCCGTGCTCAGGAGCTTGGTCTTCAAAGAACAACTTTGGCGACAATTTTGCACAAGGATTTGCATTTGTTTCCATTTAAGATTCAGTTGACACAAGAGCTTCTTCCACAAGACCATTTACGTCGCCATACATATGCCAATAGGATGTCACAGCTATCCCATGACAACCCCGATTTCCATGAAAAAATCATAATGAGTGACGAGGCACATTTTCATTTGAATGGATATGTGAACAAACAGAATAGTCGGTTCTGGGCAATGGAAAACCTTCAAATTATTCATCAGTCACCTTTGCATCCATTAAAAGTTACAGTCTGATGTGCAATTTGGTCAGGAGGAATCATTGGACCTTACTTCTTTGAAAATGAAAACGTCGTAACGGTAACTGTGAATGGGGAGCGATATCGTAATATGATTGAAAACTTTTTAACGCCACAACTTCATGCTTTGGGCTTGATTAACATATGGTATCAACAAGACGGCGCCACATCGCATACAGCCAGGATTACAATGGAATTAATGCGAGACCTCTTTCCATAACAAGTTATTTCAAGAAATGGTGATGTTGATTGGCCTCCACGGTCGCCTGATTTGACTGCTCCGGACTTTTTTTTGTGGGGATATCTGAAAAGCAAGGTTTATGCAAACAAATCAGAAACGCTTGAGCAACTCAAACAAAATATTCGTGATGAAATTAATGAAATACCGCGTGAAATGTGTGAGAATGTAATGAAAAATGTGCTCAAAAGGGCTCGCATTTGTGAGACTAACAGAGGCGGACATTTACCTGATATTGTACTCCATACATAATTGCCGACATTAAATAAAACATTTATCAATATAAGATCCATTCTCTTTCATTTAATCAAAAATTATAAACAAAGTAGTATACCTTCCCGGCGGACACCCTGTATAAACATGTAACTGCGCGCCACGTGTATAGACTGTGACGATGTAAACCACTGGGAACGCCCTAGAATGTTGCTTAGTAAGTCTGACAGCTGACTGACGTGAAGTGTTTTTCTTGGCCTAAATTGGTCATGTGAACGGTTTTTTTAGTTGACGCTTATGGAGCGGTATTCGACACATCTATTCAAGAAATCCATGACTTAGTACTAAGCTGACATTTCATATATGTATCTGGCTAAGGCCGTAACTAGGTATCACACGGGTCTGACCCGTGAAATTAAAATTTAAGATTATTTTATTATCCTCAATCGCTTCCAACCTTTAAGAAGAAAAAGTTATTTTTTAAGGATCATACTGACTGTGGGGTTCATTTTGACTAATGGAAAATAATACCGATGATTTGATGAATTTTTTATCTAGCTTTTGGACAATCAAAAGGATGGTCTATAGCTCGGGCAAATCAGGGCTGGCAGTCACGCATTAAAGACGGTAATTTGGAATCTCCTTTCTTCCCTGAGCTCCTATAAAGGATAAGGCAGTTTTTAATATAAATGTACGTACAGTACGCCCTCGGTAAAAGTAACCCTCGATAAACGCAATACCTCGATTAAAGCAACACCTACAATTTTACCATTAGTGACTCAGTAATTGCAACTTTTCAAAAAACTGTGACTCGATAAACGCAACTTTCCATCCATGCTCTTATTTCATTTAATTTTTGTTTCGTTTTTTTTTTTTTTTGTGATTGGTTTTACTGTAACTGTAACGATATCGAGCAAGTGCCTGTTTGCACTAATCTAGAAGCCAAAGAAATCGAGAGTGAAGAAGAAAGCACAGGTGCAAGTGTAAGTCCTCCACGACAAAAAATCCAAACAGAACATGCTACATTTGTATTTGTCTTCAATGGGCTGAAGAAAATTCGGTTCCACTAGAAGATACCTTGACTCTTCAAAAACTGAGAGAGCTGGCAATTGACATTAATATATCCTCAAAGAAAAAGCAAACGAACATTTCCCAATATTTTAAAGCAATTTAACCAAAAACTATATTAACTGTACTACATAATGTATAAATATTTTTTTTAAATGAATTAAATTATATTCCTTTTCTTTTCTTTTACGACGAACAATATTCTTTTATTTTTGATACTATGGTTTTCACCTTAAATTCTAATTCAAGGCACATTTTTTTTGTGACTCGGTTAAAGCAACACCCTCAATTAACGCAACTGCTCGAATTTCCACCGGTTGCTTTTACCGAGGGCGTACTGTATTTTAGAAAAATGTAGACCAATCAGAAGAAACGGCTCCAAATCACTTCAGCTATTTTCGACATTAATGCCTTGTACCAGAGAGATGTACAATGTAAAAGCAACAGCGCCATCTATGGGGATTGTAACCACTGTTTAAACGCTCTTTAAATTTGCTATTTGATCTCCGTGGCACCACTATTCAGTCCCGCAAAATGAAACATCGAATTTTTCAATGTGAAAGAACACAAACTGCCATCCAGAAAATCTCACCGCCTGCACATTTAATGTCAGTCGTGAAAAACCGCATATGTCCGTCTATAGCTTTAAACTTAATCAAAAGACTGTTCCATTTTATTTCACTCGAAATAACTCTCAACTCATTCCCAATAAGCAACTCCATTCATCAGCTAGAATGGAAAATTATCCCCACTTCATCTTCCTATCATAATTTACTTCCCAACTAGAGATGATTCCGTAGAAATCCTTTTCAATTCCTTGATTACGAAGTCGCCAAATTGCGTTCGCATTACTGGGAAAATGACACAAGTACTATACGACGAGATTTATTGCTCCGAAGAAACTATAAATCAGGCGTTCCTTGTGCGGTGTGAAGGAGCATAATCATGTCGCCTTTCCCAGAACACAATGTCAAATTCCTATATTCAGTTTTTGGTCGTAGATTCAAGGATTCCTTCCAGAAGCGAACGCTTAAAGCAAGGAGTCGTAAATAGCCTCCTTTGCAGTTAATTTTTATGTTGTTTATCTGCTAGCGGAAAGTTTATATGAAGTGTAAGCTTAATCACCCGCAACGAGGTTAGGTTAGGATATTTCTCTCAGCAATTAAGAAATCAAATCCTGCACTAATCCATTCAAAATGAACGCCCAAATATACCATGTTTCATGAAAGATTTCACAGTTAATTCCGTTATTCAACTAAATTACTTGAGTTGATTTATGCACCCTTTTAGGGAAAAAATAATTACCTACTACGGAAACCCTCATATGCACAGTTTCCTTTCCATTTTTATCTACTCTATTGGAGCGACTATGATTCATTTCCATGTTTACGCAAGAAGTCAACGAAAACAACGAACTTGCCTCTCACCCATGTCCTGATGAAACAGTATACCGAGAGCAAATTCGAATTTGTCAAAACGGAAATGAGCCCCTGCGAATAAAGGAACAGCAATTTCGAATTGCAAAAGAAAGGAAATTATTTGTATGCGTATTGAATGAAATATATTGAATGCGCTTCAATTGGAGCAATGAAATTGAATACAAAGTCGTGACATCAATATCACTCGAGGGCTATTGTTGTTCTGTATAATTTCTTCTTTTGGATTTATGAAAGCCATGAATTGAAATATTGTTCTCCATGCTATTCGTTGATATGAAATTAAATACCTCACCTGGAAAACAGAATATTATTCAAGCGAATTTGCATTCTCGTAGATCGTAGTCCGAATGTATAAAAGTGTATTTATGACAAGTCAACTGTCAATACGGTCATACTAATTTTATATCATCTCTATGTGCATATTTGTGCTTGGGATCGGGACTAGATAGCAATGTGAAATTTGACTTCGGTATTGCATATTACTAAAAAACTCATACCTAAAGATGTATTCCTTTATGGAAAATAAGTCGGTTCATTGTTATTGAATGTGACGAATGCAACAGAGAAAACAACAGAATTTCTCTTCTCGTTGTGCAGTATAAGACTCAAATTTGTTCTCCATAAAAAATGCAGTTTTTTAGTGAAGAAAATGTTACAAAATTAGTATAGGAATGTGAATTAACCTTGATTTCCAAGAATGCACTTCGGGACATAACCAAACGCTCTAAAAATCTAGATCCAATATATTTAAATTTAATTTTGTACATTATTAGCATATAACAAAAGATGTTAAACCATTACACACACATATGGGGAACTGGTAATATTTGCGAGGAAATGTGTCATTAAATAAATTACAACTAAAATGGCCAGGAGTAGAATTTTTCCCGATTTTCTGGAGTAAAGTATGCTTCCACGGACGGAGTGCCAGAGACACAGCTCTGCCTTAGTGTTTTATTTTATGTATACATAGTTTATTTTAGTGGCTTAGTGGTTAGTGTGTTGGACTATTAAGCGAGGGTTCCCAGGTTCGATTATCGAAGAAACTCAAATTCCATCTAAAGGTTTTTTCCACTGTCCACCTCTAACGCACAACTGACAAACATCTGAGAGTATAACTGTCATAAAAGAGATTCTCAATTAGACGTTTCGACTCGGCATCAAATTCTAGATTCCTTCCATTCGTCCAAAAGATGAAAAACTCACACACAACTAATGGTTGGAGAAGCTAGGCCTGTTGCTAGCTAACTGTTGCGCCAACTACTTATTTTTTTTTTATAGTTTACTTCCTTTCCCCACCCGGCTTTGCCCGTGCTAAGGAACTGTTTTGCTTAAATATCTTGTCTAAATTCCCGCTCAGGTAAAGTTCTTTGTTTTGAAAGTGCAGAAGTTTAGCTGTCGATAAAAAGCGTTTTCAATCTTTTATATTCGAGGTTACGTTGAAAAAACGTGTAGATATCAAAAATAAATAATCATCGTTTTCCAAATTTCCGAAAATCCAATTGCATTAGCACAAGAAATTGTTTCCGTAGAAATCATGAAAATCAGGTTTTGACAAACACGATCTCACTGTATATTACGATTAAAATTTAAAATTAAAAAAAAGGAAATTCCTAGTACGAAATTTATGGAAAGTTAATTGTTATACATTTTCCAATTTCCTTTTAACATTTTCCAATTTTATCGTCGTATGAACCTTCATCCTCCATTAGGTTCGAACCCACAGGCGGCTTTGCAGAAACGGAACAGCTGAATCACTGGCTAAAATTGGCGCAACAATACAATTCACTATTCACCGGACTTGATACATTCTCTGGGGTCACCAAAAATGACTTCGGGAACTTCATTAAAAGGTTTTCTCGTATCTAATCTAATAAAGACTGACTTAAACCATCTAAATAGAACTGTTCAAGACAATAATTTCCCAATTTCTGCACCAGAAAATCTTACCTCCTAATCCTGACAAGAACAAATTACTCACTATTGCCTTCGGACCGTACATTCTGCAAACTCTGATGTCTTGATCTTGTGAGTAGGGTTGTCAGATTAAAAAATACGAAAAGGAGGACATCGTGAGTTTTCTAGGGGGGAGAAAGTGTTCAAAAAGGGACACAAACAATTTTTTTGTGTCTTTGGTTTCGGACATTTTACCAAAGTAATTTTGGTTTCGAAACAAAAACTGAAAAAGAGTGAGTGGGTGCATTCAGCTTTGAAAGTGTTCTTGACCTTCAAATGGATGTTTTCACAGAGAATCTTGTTAAAAATATTGAAAAAAAGTATTTTCAAAGTTTTCAATTGAATGTAGGTATTCTTTTATTAAATTTTGAGTTAATAAGGGGGACAGTGGTGTGCACTAGGGGGGAGAAACAGCATTTTTGTATGAAAAAGGGGGACGTATGGCATCCCTACTTAGGAATTACGAATAAAGAATACCCTAGGCGAGGAAATCGGTACTCCAACAAAACTTGCTGACATACCCCCAGAGAATATAATTGTCTTACTGACTGCTTCCGGAGCCAAAAGATGGCTTTATGACATCACCGGGGAAGGCACCGCACTATAGGAGGCTCCTAAGCAGAGTTGCCAGAATTTGGTTATCTTTAAGCGTCCAAACATTAAAATTAAAAAAATGTAGGCCAAAATCGATGACCAGAAAGAAGCCTATAAAATCGTGGAAAATTTTGATATTTTTCCAGCTTACCCATCTCATTTGCGCCCCGTGCATTTTATTTGACTTCTATTCTCTACTTTAGTAAGTAAGCCTGACAGCTGCCTGATTAGATGTACAATCTCAGATTTGATTGGCTAGAATTGGTCATATGAGCAGCTGTTTCAGTTGACGTTTATAGAGGGGTAGCCAACGAATCTAGTCAAGAAATTCGTGGCTGAGTACAAAGATGAGAGTTCGCATATGTGGCTGACGTTGGGAAAGTGGCGTTTCCGACCAATCTAGTTTCCCGTTACTTGTCTACTACCTATATTTTTTTGGGTTGGCAAATGCTAGGTACGGTAGTATAGTTACATAGAAATTCGTATTGACAAATGTCACGTACCTTCAAAAATTCCGACTCAATCAGCAACACACTCGCACCTTGTATATGCCACTTCCGCTGTCAGCGTTCATTATGAACAATTTTTCTTCAGTTATTTAAGAAAATTTTACTCATGAAATCGATGTTAATAATATACAAAAGCGGAAAATAGACAACCATGTTTTTGCATGTCACACAGATTTTAAATTCACATAACGACGATAAGAAAATAAAATGGCGAATTTGAAAAAAAAAAAGATGAGGGGACCAGCGTTAACCGGCAAGAGGATTGCGAGTTGGGGTCTCAGTATTGTCTCTCTATAATCAAGACTGCAGTCTAGCTTTTGATGTGACAGCTTAAACTTTATCCTCTTCCAAAACAATAAAGAAACTATTTCTTCGTTATTTAGTAAAATAGGTTAAGCAACTGACAGAACTACATTGATGTTCGCAAATGGTCAGGTAAAAACGTTCGGCCTTACTAATAATCAAACACTAATGTCGGCTATTAGTTGGGTGCCAGTTTACAATAAAATGTACAGCATTTTCGAAAGGTTACCAATAAACAATTTGACCCACACCTTTACTTTTTTTTCGTAAGCATCCGTTGCTTGCAAACCTTTTTAAAAGGAAAACCAATTCAAAGGCAAGAACTAGCGTTTTGCATACATTTGTACAAATATGTGTTTGTTAGACTTAAAAACCATTTGCATTGTTGTATTACAACGAATAAAATTATAAAACATTTACAATTTACTAAAATTAATTTATAATTGTAAGCGCCCAGGCTGAACACCAGCGTATTTAAATTTGCTCCCATTACGAAATTTAATACCGTGATTTTGGACGGTTGGGCAACACTCGTCTTCAAAATGACATTAAGGGAGGATTTATTTAGCTAATTCCCGATATATAATATATAGATAAACATGACTTTCTCACCATTAACATTTAACCCTACAGTTAGCGATATTCTGGCAACTATTTTTGTTTATTGGTAAAGCGATTTTGGAAAGTCTGGAGTCCTTCCGTAAACTGCCAGACTAAAGTTGATTATTGGTAAGGCCGGTTATTTTTAAGATGATGGTACCCCTAATTTAATCCCTTCTATAACCTCGTCGGTGTGTCTGTTTTTTTCTTACTCAACACCAAGCCAACTCAAGCGTTTTATTAACGTTCAGGGTACCCAGATCCAAGAATAGGTCCCAAATTATCTTCCGCCCCATCAAGCTCATTCTGTTTCAGTTGCTTTGTGAAACACTACATAATTTCCTCTTATCTTTGCTTTCATATCATTATGTATGGCCAAGGCGAAAAAGAACCTCATCACTGTTGAAAAAAGGCTTACCACTTCTCAGTTTTGAGTACTATTTGTAAAATAAGTAAAAGTGAAATAGAATATAAAACGTAGCAAGAAACCTCTCGTCCGCGAGCTTTACAATGCGATGATTACAATGTCGTGGATTTTCGGAAATATTTCCGGCCTTAAAAAAAAGAGGCATTTTGGAGTTTAAATTCATAATTAATACAACAGAAATGAAACTCACCACACGACAAATCAAATCAAATCAATTTCCAAGTGACAAACAACTAAAAATAAATGTCAGTTTATGTGAATTTTGACACTACGTAGATTTGAATCGGGCTAAAATCGGTTTAAACTTCGCGTTTACCTAATTGCATCTGTATCCAGCTTATTGCATGTTGTTGAGTGAATATTATAAGCAAATATTTCATTTTCAAGCCCGATGATAGGGCTTAAAAAATGCGGATGAAATGATCGGCCGTAAAATTAACTGAAATTTAATAATATGGCCGTTCGATTCACTAAAATAAGTTTTTTTTTTTTGCTTGAATGCAATATTTATGTTATCGCATTCAACAAAATTATGTATGTACTATTTTAGTACGTTTCAGTACTATTTCTTTTCAGTTTTCAGTACAATTGAGAAAAGTTTGCATCACTGAACCTTCTATTTAGGATATTGCTTGTAAATGTAGTTTCCATCCCACACCGCCAGCCTGGGTTTACCATCAACATTCCTGCCTGACAGGACATAAATTCAAATTGTTTTGATGTTGGCAAACGTAATCTTAATGTGAGTTGTCACCAGGCTTTCGTCCATTTCATCCACATATCACATAAGCGTATCTGCCCATTGACTTTTATGACAGTTTGAATCGATATTGTTTGTGGACTTGGCAAATGTTTTATGTATTCCAATTAGCTGCAAACATTAGTCGTAGGAAATAACGCCCCCATAAAATAGGTCTCCATTTAAAAGAATAGAATAGAATCGATCCCCAAATTGTGGCGTATTATAATTGCATTTAGAATTAAGTCCAGAAAATCACAAAGAATGGAAACCCCCAATTTGAGTTATGAAAGTGGTGTCCCTTTTACCGCAGCATTTCGGTGTGCTTCGGTGCGCAACTGTATAATAAAAATGATTATGTCGCAAATGAAAATTGTGTGATACAGTAAAATACTTCGCGACTCTGCAGTAACACGTAGCTATTTCGCAGCGCTGCTCAGCCGAAAAATTAATAATTTTTGCTGGGTATTCATTTACTTTCTTACTTTCTCCCGCAGTAATGGCTTTCGTGGGACCTTTCATCATCAATATCTATCTACGTACCTACCATCATCCATAGCAAATTTTTAGAAATTAAAGAAATGGTTGAGAACGTAAATCTGGGAAGAAATTCCGGCAAAACGCCTGAAATTCTTAACATTATTAAGAATTTAAATGAAAAACAGGATTTATTTATTAAATAAGTTTAGCTGTAAAAGAGGATAATACAAGAAATAGGATCAAGAATTTATTTCCCATGATTGCCGAAGGGATGTTTTGTTTACAAATTTCTTATGACAACAATTTGGTGAAAGTTGGTCTTTCAGCAGCTTAAAAGTTTACGTTTACCGCTTCGCTTGGGTGACGGTTGGTGTTTCGGGAAAAGTTACGAAATTGGTTACACAGAAATTGTTTGTTTTAAAAATGTTCGAGTTCCCTTTCTTGTAGACATTACATCTTTGACGAAATACATTCCAATTTTGACCTCTGACTGACTGCTTGCAAGAGTTAATCCCATGTCATCCCTCACGTTGCAAAACAGTGGTGCCAACCCAAGCCAGAAATTTGTGATTTTCAATGATGACGCTTTTTCTAAAAAGCTAATTTAAAAAAAGTCTGAGATATTTAAAAGTTATTACACCCCGTTACCAAAAGGAATCTTCGAGCTATCCGTATGAGTCTTTTGGGCCGCTCGATAGATTTATTGTGATTACGCAAGTTTCTATTGCGGTCCATCTGGTGTTTACATATTTTTTTGCTATTTTCCACGCTTTCAGCTAAGGAATGCAAGTTGGAATACTCAGATAAGGATGAGCTTATTTTGAAAGAGCTACCGAGCCTTGTCTTGCTAATAGGTCCGCAGCCTCACTGCCAAACTCAACCGTAAATGGCTTCATGTTCCATAAACCCAACATCTTGTGTTTAAAGAGTATTGAGCTTTATACGACAGCATTTCCCACGCTTTAATTTTATGTATGTCTGAAGCAGTCGTTTCAGGAATTGCTTTCCCTTCAATTCTTAACACAGCAGAAGTGTCCAGGATATTTTTAAAGAATTGCCCTGAACTCACCAACACCCACTAGATTAAATTAGATTGTTAGGAGGAGGTGGAAAAAAGTTGCCATATCACTGCGGCCACGAGTGGGCCTATTGTGATTTCCTCCATTTAGAGGTTAGAGCTCTCTTATGATACCGGACTTAGTGATGAATCCTAGTAGGTCTTTGAGTGGGCTGTCCGATATGTCCTCTGCCTTAAGGTAAGGTCCTCCTTAATGGTGTTGACGTAGTCTGACTAGACATTCACAGTGACACAGTATGTGTTCTGCTGATTATTCGTCCTCGTTAAATAGTCTGCAAAGGTTGTTTTGCGTATGCCCATAGTCATGAGGTGTTTTTTTGACTTGACAATGTCCACTGTACGAATCTGACTCCTTGCTTGGTTTGGGAGTTGTTGTTGTTTTTTTTTTGTGAGGGAGGTAGTTAGGCCAACAGCCAAATGTCAAATTGAAATGTTTGTTTTTTTATGTGATCCGAAAATATTAAACTAAGCAGACGTAATGTTTATTTAATTTTAATTAAAATATTTTAATTTGATCCAATAAAAAATGTGTATCTATTTCTATTTCTACTACAATCAAATAAAAAGTACTAACAGAAAACCAATTTTCACATTGGCATGGTGTAAGTGATTTCATTGAATAGGGTAATTCCGAATTTTGGGGGCAATTCTCTCGGATCTTCAATAAAATCGCCATAAAAATGTATATAGAATAAAACTTAACTTAATTTACTTTAATTGCATAATACATAAACTAAACAAAACGATACATGGGTGTGTTCGAAGAATACTAGTACTTAACAGCTCTACAATAGACAACACTGGGCACGTTAGGATACTTAGTTTATGTAAACGTCAACTAGATTTGTCGGAACTAGGTAACCGAACGCGTTGACTAAGCAACTAGAATAGTTTTTGTATTCTGGCGGCCAGCGTTACCTTTGTTCGATTTCGCCCTTTCTTATTTGAAAAAGGCAAATTTTTCAAACAAGTAAAATAAATAGTTGGCACATCCGGAGAGACCCAAGGCCTAGTTTCTCACAAACGCATTCTCACAATTCATTTTTTGGAACGAATGGAAGGGATCTACAATTTTATGCCGACTCCAAACGGCTAATTGAGAAGCTTTTTCAAGATAGTTATACTCTCGGATGTTTGTCAGACGATCGCGATAGGTGGCGCAGTGAAAAAAAAAACCCTAAGTTGGAATTTGGGTTTTTGCGGGATTCGAATTTCGGACCCCTCACTTCAGTCCAACACACTAACCACTAAGCCACTGCGCCAAATAAGTAGGTACATTTAAAATGTAACATGGCTGCCTATCAAAACACCATTATAGCGTTATGGTTGTTAAATATCGTGCGAAAATTCTAAATTTTCAGAGTAGCTTTAAAAATGACGTTTTTTTTTTCCTCATCCGATTTTTTTCAACTTTTTTCACCTCTTCAGAATTCTGCGGCGGCCACTCTGTTTATTTTAAATTTGCCTCTTCCAAATGTCAACGGAGTATGCAGACAGGATTTTCTTGACTAGATTTGTCGGCTTCCCCTCCATAAACGTCAACTGCAAAAGCCTATTAATTGGCCACTCTTGGCCAATAAAAACTGAAATACATCTATAGTCAGTCAGCTGTCAGACTTATGTGGTATTCGATTGGGATTCTCCTGATTCGCTCTCAGATTTTAGATTTCGTGTGTCTAATCGAACATAAAATCGATAAACGTCACTTGCTCTTTTTTGTACTTAAATTTGTGCGATTCGAATGTGTGTAGCCTTCGTTACTGTTCTACGCGTTTTCCATTCACTGGCTCAATTTATAACGAGAAATATTAGAAAAAAGTAGATACATAAAACTTGTCCTTTCTTCTGAAGAGACCCGAACAATTTGATGCACATTTTTTTTTCAAAATGGACCTAAAGTTGTGATATATTAAAACATTCGAAATTTGCATCCCGATTGATTTCTAAATATTCATAGATAAATAATTTACAAAAAGAGATTCACCCGATGCAATGCCTTTCTTTGCTGTAGAAAAACTTACCGAAATCTAAAATAAACTCAAACTCCACCAGTTGTCAAACTCAAACGCATTTTTATTGGTAAATCGGAGAAAAAATCCAGATTTGCAAAAGTGCTCTGAAATCTGAAAAAGATTGCTTTTTTCGTACCAAACGAACATAAAAAGTGCTCTGAGAGGGTAAAAAGTGCTCTGAGAGCGCTCAATCGAATAAGGAATCCGAACGTCCCCACTGACAGTTGCTGTGTTGCTGGTAGGTAGCTTCGAATACCAAACGATTCATGGGTGTGTTCGAAGAATACTCGTATTTAACAGCTCGGCCTTGTAGACAACAGTGAAAGTTGCAGTTAAATTTAGCACATCTTTAACGATAACGATAAGCGATTGTTTCGATTAATTCTGTTTTCCTTGGAAGAAGAATTTAGAATTAGAAGAAAAATATGGGAAAATAAATCGCCTGAGATTCACCAAAAGAGGATCTAAATAAATACGAAAGCAGACAGAATAAAAAGAGTAGTAAAAATATTGCGGGACAATGAATACGACATGTTTTTAAGGACGTGCTGCCTAATTTGAGTTAAATAAAAAATTCATTTTATTACTTAAGGCTCTCATATCCGAAGGGGCTTTGATTAACACACTCCTCGATAATACACTCACATCAGAAAGTTAGATCCTCTTCTATGGAGTTTCTTAATTTCAATTACGACTTTCTTCTCCTAGAACTTATTCTCTACTAAGTTATCTCTATTTGCGCCCAGTGAATTGTTTTCAAGTTTTTATGGTGAAAGTTTTAATGTAGTCGTAACCGTGCCATTCAGTTTTGTTCCAATTTCTGTTTAAGTTATATTCATCCTGAGACTGCGAAGACACTGAGGGCTGATCTTCGACATAAGCCCTATGACGGCAATTACCCCAAGTTGAAAGCGTTTGTCCATAATCTGTTTATATATTTTTTCCATAATAAAGCAAATTTATGTACGCATCGTGTTGAAAAATATTTTATCACCATTGCGCACTGCGTTGCTTCGCGTTCTTTGTATCCTGTCTATAGGGGGTCGAATCGTTTCATAATTTAATTATACGATCCACTTTAACAAAAGGGCATAAACAAATAAGCACGTTTCCCAATTAAGCCACACGTACGTAGACTTAATTTTTTTAAGGGCTCCAAACAAACCATACAATGAATACTAAGTACAGTAACAGGGACGAACTAATCACGGCGTTTTGTATGCATCACGTACACGATTACTGTCCCCAGAGTCTGTACTATAGACTATGTCTATGTGTTAACACTATTCATGATTCATGCTCTGCCGAGTGTAGGTGGGTACTTTATGCTATAAGACTCTGTAGAAACACTTAAGACAAAGCAAAAGCCAGCACAGTAGTTTCTAAAGGATCCTAAATCAATAAACCCAGAGAGATGTACATTTTTCTTATTAAAAAAAGGGCTGGTCTACTTCACCCATCTAGGGCAGTACATATTTTCCTCTCTTTTTTATGAACAAAAAGAAGAGATATTCACTATTGAGACTTGGCAAACAGATGCACAAATGCTTGAGCATAGACAAAAGGACCTAGACAAATTTCCAACAATCTTATCTTACCACTTTAAGGATATTTCAACCGCAACAGCTGCTTCAAACTACAATGGGAAAAGTGCATTTGCTGTACAGGATCAGCCCTAAACTTGGCACACACGCACACAAATCACTAGTTTGAACAATTAGGTAAATAAACACTGCATCTACGGTACACCGTTAGAGATAAAAGTCACATCGCTTTGTTAAACCTCACTTGAGAGCGAATATACACAGAGATGGATACTGGTTGGAACTTTGCAAAGGCAAATAAACTACTCAACGTACGTAAACTTCGTAGAATTCACGCTATCAAAAAGGACTGTCTACACCCGCTGCCTGCGTTGCGCCGTATACACTGTAACGATAGTAAGGACCAAGTCATACTACTACAACTTGTTGGCATGGATGACATTTCCAATGTTTTGTTTTCAACTCTTCGGTGTGGTTAGCTAGCTGTAGTGCTGCGCCTGCTGCGTAAGTTTCGAGGAAAACCCATTGAAATCTGTTTGGGAGTCGGTACCACCGCCATACCTAGTTCAAAAAACATCAGTATTCGGTACACAGAGATGAAAAGCTTTCGGCAAAAGCAGCATTCGGTTTCGGGTATTCACCATCACCATGGTGTCCTGCCGAGCATCCTACCCAAGATAACATCACACTGCGGTTGAGTAAAGATATTGCAGAGTTCGTATAAGAGAGTTGTGGAAAAAGGCACTCTTACAGATCCTATCCTAAAATAAACAAAACGAACCGCAATCCGAAATAATGAATTCGGTGTCGAGTGTACACTGTACACATCATTATATTTTGAAAAGGAAAAAAAAACAGCTCTTAGATATGAATATATGATGCTCCACCAGAATCAGATTTCCTTTCAAGGAAACACTTCCCGCCAGCTTCCCGCGATGACATGATGCCGTCGACGTGTGTGTTTATTTTATTTTATTTTTTTTTTTCTCTCACCCTCTTAGTATGCGCGTAGTGTAAGCATCTTTCTACTGTCGATAGTCGGTGAATATTGGTAGTAGAATCGGAAAGGATATTCAACAAGTATTTTTTCTTCTTTTTGTCTGCATACAAGATGGTAGGTAGGTATGTCAAGTAAATAAAAAACGTGCAGATATGAGGATGAGCCTGTCATGAAGTCCGGGTTGGCGAAAATTGAATATGTGCCGTACAATATGCTGACGCCTTAATGTTGTTTAACATGGAATCTTTATGGAAGGGTGAAGTTTTACTTATTCATTTACTTTGTCGTTCATTGTTCGAAGCGATTCAGATTCGTATTAAAGAGCAGTAAAATGCCAATAAAGGGTCCTCAACCAGAGAGCAGTGTCCTTCTCCGGCTTAGTGTCTTTTCAGTTTGATGATTGATTAATTAACTTGAAAGCTTAAATGGTGTGGGTGTCCACTATTATTTTAGGCCAAAGGACACGAAATTGGAGTCATTTGAATTTTATTGGCCAGCAAACTGGATGATTAGGTTAAAGTTACTGTTGTTGTGGGCGGCGACTGTAGCCAAATTTTTTCGGTTGTGACATCTTCGAATTAATTTTAATTAGTCTGTGTCTTGATTGAAAAAGGGACCCGTTGTTTGATAAATCGGTTTTTGTTCGATAAAAAAATTGAAAAGGTCGTAATTAAATTTGCCCTCACTCACACTTAAGTGGTATGGATCACTAATAAGTAACAAGCACGACCCCCAAAAGCCGATTAGTGAGATGGAAACGACAAAATTATTACGAAGTGGCTATTCGCAGTCGCACGTTATTTTTGTACTGACTGACAACGTAATTGTATTTTCATTAAAAATAGTGTTTTAAGAAATAAGTTGGGCCTTAAAGCGTGCTCGTGCCCAAAAATGTAATAATTAGTTTAGAGTTCATTTTGCGAGCGAAGCGAACCAGAACCCCTATTTTACGCGATTAAACTTTGACATTTCGTTAGGTAGTCGTGTCCCGAAAGACGTGCGAATATAGCAATAGCCAAATTATTGAGTGCATTAAGTGTACTCTTACTAATTTATATTTTCCGGTGTTGAAAAAGACTTTATGTACAGGTTTTCTCTCATCGAAGTTTACCGCTAGCCATAAGAGTTGCGGCGTTCAAGTGTCTGATTTAGTCTGATAGCAGTCTGACGTGATGTATCTCAGTTTTCATTGGGCACATTCAAGAATCTAGTTATCTTTAGTCGACTAGATTGGTCTGGATAAGATTTAGCCTGAATGCAAAAACTGTATTGGACTTGAAGGTCACTTTTCCTATGTCATTCACGTATCCGAACTGTCAACTTAGTACTCAGTACACGAATTTCTTGACTAGATGCATCGGTTACCCATCCATAAACGTCAACTGAAACAGGTACTCATATGACCGATTTTTTTTAATTTTTACAGTGAACATGAATGTCTTAGTGATCCAATTAAATATATTTCTATTTAAGTTTTAATTTGCACGCATAATTGCATACTCTCGGACCACATAAAGCAAAAATTGTTTCTAACAACACAGCAAACATTTCAACCTGACATTTTGCTTGTTTCTTATTGAGTTCAGGGCAATTCTATAAAAATATTCCAGACGCTTCTGTCGTGTTAAGAGTTGACATGGACTCTCTTTTTCAATGCAATATAGAAAACATAGAAAGATCAATTCTACAATTATTATTTTCTTCAATCGAAAACGCCAAAGTTGACAGCATAAGCTAAGTATTTAATAATTGATTTTTTAACACTTATGTCGTTTTCCATTGGTACAAAAATTAATTTCCTTTTAGGGTCCCGTAGCCAAATGGCAAAAAAACGGAACCCTTATAGATTCGTCATGTCTGTCGCTTTTTTCCGAAATTTTAAGAACTATACTGTTGAAACTTGGTAAGTAGATGCATTCTGTGAACCGCATTAAGATTTTAGACAAAAATAGAAAGAAAAAAAAACAATAAACTGAAACTCAAAAAATTTTTTTTATCAAACCCATACGTGTGGGATGAGTCGAGAGATTGAGAGCAGCTCGTCAGCTCTACGAGCAAAAGAGGAGAGAAGAACATCGGCTTCTCCGGAGAAAAAAGAGAGAGCATGAGAAGCGCGCGATCGAGGATTTAGAGAGGTGTTACTCCAGGAACAATGTTCGGAAGTTTTAGCAAAAGGTAAAAAGAACGTGTCATGCCAACAAGACCCGAACGGAGACCTGTAGAGACGAACAAGGAAACCTTGTAGTAGAGTCACAGTCGGTGCTGAGGACATGGAAAAACCATTTCTGCAGACTGCTAAACGGCGAAGACGATAGAAATTCCGCTGTCAGGCAGAACGAACCATTCAACCTGGACGATGAAAGCCAAGACTTCCGTCCACCTGACCAAAACGAAGTGAGGATAGAAATATCCAAGCTGAAGTCCAACAAGGCTGCTGGACCAGACGGCTTACCTGCCGAGCTCTTCAAGGCAGCCGGAAATGACTTGGTAGAGTGCATACATCAACTCGTCTCCAAAATTTGGTTAGAGGAAAGTATGCCTGATGAATGGAACCTCAGCATCGTTTGCCCGATCCACAAGAAAGGAGACTCTCTAAACTGCGCCAACTATAGAGGCATCAGTCTCCTTAACACTGCGTATAAGATCATGTCTGCTGTACTATGTGAACGCCTGAAACCATTCGTCAACGATCTGATAGGTCCCTATCAGTGCGGTTTTAGGCCCGGTAAGTCCACGACCGATCAAATATTCACACTACGGCAGATCCTGGAAAAAACCCAAGAATACCAGATCGATACTCACCATCTTTTTATCGATTTTAAGGCCGCATATGACAGCATTTATAGAGACGAGCTATACAGAGCCATGTCTAGTTTTGGCACCCCTGCCAAACTTGTCAGATTGTGCAGAATGACGATGGAGAACGCTCGCTGCTCCGTAAAGGTCGGAAACAATCTCACGGAGACCTTTGATGTCAAAAAAGGATTCAGACAAGGCGACGCGCTGTCATGTGACTTCTTCAACATCATTCTTGAGAAAATTGTGCGAAACTCACAAGCCAACACCAGAGGCACAATTTTCCATAAGTCTGTACAACTGCTTGCATACGCTGACGACATTGACATCATTGGCAGAACACAGCGAGCTGTCACTGGTGCGTTTGCAACTATTAGTGCAGAAGCGGCAAAAATGGGTTTAGTAGTGAATGAGGGTAAAACAAAATATATGCTGTCAACAAGAAGGGACACACAACATCGAAGAATCGGACAGAACGCCACGATAGACAGCTATAACTTTGAGGTAGTTAGGGACTTTGTCTACCTCGGCTCCGCTATAAACTCTGATAATGACATCACATCAGAAATCAAGCGAATAATCACACTTGCCAACCGCTGTTTCTTTGGCCTCAGACGGCAACTGATAAGTAAGGCCTTGTCAAGAAGCACTAAGGAGATTCTATATAAGACTCTCATCATCCCTGTCCTGCTCTATGGCGCAGAAGCATGGAACCTAGCAAAAACGGATGAGGATCTTCTTGGTCGCTTCGAACGCAAAATTCTTCGAGTGATTTTTGGTCCCGTTTGCGTTGACGGGATTTGGAGGAGAAGATTTAACAGCGAACTCTACGAGCTGTACAGCGACATCGACCTGGTCAGAAAAGTACGCATTAGTCATCTAAGATGGTTAGGACATGTAGAGCGAATGGACACCAACGCTCCGGCCCGGAGAGTCTTCGATTCCAACCCGGAGGGACAACGCAGTAGAGGAAGACCTCGCCTTAGGTGGCGCGCGCAAGTGGAAGGGGACCTCAACCAACTTGGTGTGCGCAACTGGAGGCAGTTAGCCAAAGATCGCGCTAACTGGAGATGCGTATTGGTTGAGGCCCAGGTCCACCCCGGACTGTAGCGCCACCTTAAGTAAGTAAGTAAGTATACGTGTGGGATATGTATGGATAGGTCTAGGTCCAAACGATATAAGGTAACTATTGACTGTCATAGTTCAAAACTATTCAAACAATCACTTCAAAGGAGTCTGATGATGCGAGTTGTTAAGAGTTGTTTCTCTCAAACAATAATTCACTTAAGGTAACTAGATTTTTGAATGTGCCCACTCTCTCTTTCCTTATTGCGAGTGCAAGTGCAAACACCTTTTTGTTTTTACATTACCCGCCAAAGTATCCTTGTTACATCCCTTTATATAGAAGTCCACAGTGTGTATGTCGGTTACTATTCATCATCAATCACATTCTACCATACATGTTATTGAATAAAGTAAAATTGAAGTCTAATCCATCAAAATAAATCCGTTGTGTAATAAAAAGAAACCACCAAGCTGTCAATTCTGGTACACAGGCAACCCGTTTCGAGTGGAAATAATTTTTTCATTGAAGAATAGAATATTATGTACATTGATTTTGAGCTATACAGATTATCCCTTTTGTGTAATCATAAAGAAATTTATGAAAGTAACCTAACCCTATTTGTCAAGTATAGGGTAAGGTTACTGAAACCGTCCAAGCTGTCACTTTGCGCAGACCTACGATGGTCATTAGCGATACCTACCCTGGAGTGGAGATTAACACCCTACCTACAAAATAGAGAAAGTTTGTAAAACAAAAAATTAATCGACTGGAATTGAGATATGGCGCGTTATCCACCTCTATAGGAATTCCTAACAATTCTGAATAAGGAAATATTTTTCGATAGGTACCTATAGATTAAATCAGCTTATCTCTATTATGGTAGGTATTTATTGAGTTACATATTATACGATATTACTGTTCTACTCAAATTATATTAAAATTAAAGATAAGTCTTTGATTTCAGATCGACGAAGCCCAAAGCATAAATTAAGTATTAAAAAGACTAGGTCTAATCATGTACTTAAAAATGCGTATGTGCTTGTTAAAAATCGAAACTCACTCAGAGAGCTGAAGAAAATACTCCAAAGTACGGGAAAGACTTCGACCTACTTTAAGCCACTTTCATCTCTGACATCTAATCTATGTATATCACAAATTAATTATTAATAACTTACCTTTCTTCAACATATGAGACGTTGTAGGACAGCCATACTCAAACATGGGATCTCTGAATTTGTGAAAACTTTTTCAAAACTTTGCTGGCATGTTGCTGCATGCTGATCTTATGTATGGGAGCCCGAAACTTATTTTCTGTTCACATTTTTTGCGTATTTCATTTGCGAAATCACCACGAATTTTCTTTTTGATTTCAGATTCTTTTAAAATGTCTACCATTTTTTTAAAGTACATATGTGGTTTTATACCAATTAAACTATAGGAGAAAATGTTTCTTTTGTATCTTGTTAACTTTTTACATTTGACATAGGTAAATTTATCAGTACTTGCTGGTTGAAATTCTACATGTTAGCAGACGAATTAGACAAACTAGAAGCAATAAACAAAAACGCGTGAATGAATGCTTTTGCTTGCTTATTATTTAAGATGCAAAATTTATTGGTAAAGTCGTTTTCTTGGGTAAGCGTCAATTATTGTCCTTTTACCCCGTTTCCGAGCTTTATGGTCCAGGGTCCACAGAAAATTTGTATTTACGTTTAAAGGGAAAGCATATTTGTTGTTCTTTAACACTCTTCTCCTTGCAGGCATATATCAAACCTTCGGATAAATGGAGAACCAACATCAGTCGCGGAGCATGTTCCATTTCAGCTGTCACTTTTCGCAACGCATCAATCAAAATAGATTTAAAGCGAATGCCTAGTTATCTTCCTTTCAAATGTTACTTCATACATTTTTATCAAGGAGTTTCATTTCAGTTAGTGGATCTTGTTTTTCTTTATTTTTCATTTCAGTTAGTGGATCTTGTTTTTCTTTATTTCTCTTTCAAAGATAGGTTAAACCATCTAATTGACTTATGTTGATGTTTTGTTCAAAAGAGAAAGCGAAAGCGTCGTTTTAAGACAAGACCATGTAAAAGCATTTAAATGGTCCTGCCAAAGTTTGATTAGAGACTTTTTTTTAAATTACATATATAACTAAGCAAATGGCCGCGTTCCACTGCCCGCTAGATGACTAGCGGCATGTCAAACTCCATATAAAAAAAAATAGACATTTCACCAAAAGTGCTAGACGTCAAGCACTTTTTGTGAAATATCCCTTTTTGGGAAATTTCTCAATCTAGCGCAAAACTACCCGCTGCATTAAAAAAACAACGACCTGTCAAAGGAAATCGTTCAAACGTTTACAAAATAAAAGTAAATACGAAGCCGAGCAAATGTAATTGTGATAAAATTGGTATTAATGTAAATTAAATAGCAATTCAGATATTATTTTTATAATATTTGTATTATTCCTTTAATTGTAGTGGGGACTTTGCTGCTGCCGCTATTGTTCTAGCGCGAGCGGTCCTTCATCCGGCCAATGAAGAATTCAAACAATTAAGAAATTATGAGCACAGTATTAATATTCTAAGTAAAAAATCCATTATTTGATTCTAAACGCAAAAATCATACAGCCAACCTTCAAACGCATCTCGAAACTAGCTTCTCGCAGTTAGGTACGGTTTTACCTTTTTAGCGAAGCCTCTAATCGGTAAACATCAAAGATCGAGTTTAGCAGTGGACGGATTTTTATCATGTCTACTGAATGGATACATAATCTCTTTTATACCATATTCCCAACAACGTGATTTAGCCAAAGTGATTTATAAATCACGAATCGCGTCTCCACCGGACTTTAATGTGGTATTCGTTTGGGCTTCTTCAGATTTGCTCTCAGATTTCAGATTTCGTGTGGCTAGTCGAACATTAAAACGTCACTTCCTCTTTTTTGTGATAACATTCGTGCGATTCGAATATGTCTAGCCTTCAACACTTTTCAAATTGTTTTCCATTCACTGGTTAAATTTTAAATTAAAACATTCGAAATTTGCTTCTCGATTGATTTTTAAATATTTATACACAACCAATTTACAAAATAGATTCAAACGATGCAATGCCTTTCTTTGCAGTAGAACAAATTCACGAAAGCCCTCCACCAGTTGTCAAACTCAAACGCACTTGTGTTGGTAAATCTGAGAAAATATCTAGATTCGCAAAAGTGCTCTGAAATCTGAAAAAGATTGCAGCAAAAAAAGTACTCTGAGAGCGCCCAATCGGATACCACATAAGTGTTTTATGCCCAATTCACAATGTCGCGTAGACGCGCGCATGCGTTGACAGATTATGTAGAAACAAAGCATTCATATGGTGCCACACAAAATACAACTTCAGGCGTTGACTTGACATTAGGTGTCCAACTTTCAATATCGTAACATCCCTTTTTTTTATGTAGTGTTATTGCCATACCTGCCAAGAATAAAACAATTTAATTAAAATATAAGTAGAAATGTAAAATTCAGCTAAAAAATCAATCCTTCCAAAGGTAAACAATTCGTAACTGCCAGCTTTGTGCCATAAACATTGGTGTTGGTGAAAGAATGTAGAATGTAGAAATATCGAAATTTCTCAAAAGTGCGTCAGAGCAAAAAAAAAATGATTTTTTTGGCAAATTGAAAACGACATAAGAATAACAATTTTAAACCCCATTTCTTTACAACTAAATAACCAAAAGTCTCAAATCACAAGTAGTAGCTACCTACCTACATTCATAATCATTAAAATGATGGCCAGGTGAGGGCCATTTAGCCTAGCTTGCTAGGTACCTATGCCAAAAAGTGCCAGTGCGAAATGACATCTAAGAGAACCTGGTAGAAACGTTTAGAGAAACAGAACTTCACACTGCATGGATGTTCGAATTTCGAAAATATAATTCAGTTCAGATCCAGACTCAGACCCAAGCAACACAAATGTTGCAAAAAGGCCTACTATTTCTGTACTACTTGGATTTCCTAAGTACGCAAGTACCACGTCCCAATTTTGCGTACTATTTGTACTGTTTTTAATTTTTTAAATAAATCGAGCATAATGAGGTTATTTCACTTACATCGATAATATTCGGCGTTTAATCCGATTGAGTTTAAACTGCACTGCGGAGACCAATTTAAGTATTTAACTCGGGTTGAAACTAAATCCCATAATAGTGACATTTCTTCATTCAGGTAATAAGTAAAAGTGAAATAGGTAGTTTGTAAAATGTATCAAGAAGCTAAAAAATAGATTTAATTTGTAAAGTGGATGAAATTTTGTTAGCTTCGTAGTTAGCAGATGAATTTATCGAAAAGCTGATGGAACAGCAGATGAATTAACGTGGTTCTCGTTTTCGACAATAGGCGTGTTTTTTTAGCTTCGATATCAGCATAGCAAAGTGGATTTTCGAATGCACAAGCGGGCTAGGGCTTGAAGGCTAAATTCATAATAAATACAATAAAAATTAAACTCAGAACACAGCAAATCAGAGCATATTGCCAAGACAAACAATAAAAAATATATGTAATTTTATGTGAAATTTAACATAACGTATGTGTGTGATCGATCTAAAATCGCTTTAAACTCCACGTTTAAGTGCATCTGATCCAGCGGGCTTACCTAATGCATGTTTTTGAGTGATTATCATAAATGTAAATTTAAGCCATCGGTTTCAAAAAATTCGGATTAGGGTGTAAAATTAACTACAACCTAATTCACACTTGGAGTGAATAATATGGCCGTTATAGATTCAATAAAATATGACTTTTTTGTATGTAATAACTAAAATTTATGGCATTTCAAAAAATTAAGTACTTTTGTTTTGTTTCAGTACTATTTCTTTTTTTGTACAATTGAGAAAAGTGGCATCACTGCCCAACACCCAAGCCCACCATTTTTAATTGTCAAAAGTCAGATAACATACAAGATACAACTTTATTTGTAGCGAAGTTAAAAATTTATTTATTTTTATAAATGGAAACTTAAATCTTAAAATAAATCGGGTGAAATTTTTAAAATGGGAATGCGTCATTATTTTTCCTCCTATATTTCCAAACTAGTTTTGTTTATGCGTGTGTGACAGCTTCATATCTTCGACATCGGTCAGTTTACATGCTGCTGGGAGGAGTGTTCTTTGTTTATGTTTTCACTTTTCCCACATTCCAAAAGTAGTAACATTCCAAAAACATTTACTATTAGTATGAAATAGTCTTAATTAAGTCAACTATCATGGATCATGGCGTCAACACATCACCAAAAGAGCACAAACACCAAAAAGACTGGCAAGATAGCGTTCTTATTCGCGAAAGGGGTGCTCCACAGAACGAAGAATCCGATGCCAAGTATTCTATTAAATACTATGAAATATGTTCTACTTTTTTTTCGATAATAATGAGAGCTATCGCTGTGATAATAAACGTTAAATTGGCCTTCAGCTACTACCAAAATGGTAGTATCGACTATTGTGTATGGACAACCGCTTGCATTGTTATTCCCATGGTTATAACAACGCTTATTCATGCCAACATGTAAGTAGACATCAATGTGCATTAGTTGTAAAAATAAAGTAAACAGAAAATATGTGTGCAACAGGTGTCTTCAGGACGGAAAGTTAAATAAGGGAACTTACAAAGTGACTTGGATAACGTATTTGTCATCGTTTTTGTTTCGGTAAGTTTTACTATTGTAATTGTACATGCTATTGGTTATTGACATACTTTTCATAGATATTGGAACTCCCTCTGCTATGCCATATCCTGCAAGAAAGCGGAAAGGAGAGGTGATCTGGAAGCACAAAAGTTGTAAGTAGAAGTTCTTATTTTTGAATTCTGCTTCTAAAATAACCCAGGACTGATCTTGGTTGACAATAAATGTATATATATATGTCTTCCGCAGTTCGCGCAATGCTGACTTTAGATAGTAACATACCAAGATCATTTTTAACATTTCTTTATCAATTTACAGATTCTACAAATTGACGGTACGCGAGGAGAGTGATGTAGCATTTATACGAATTTTCGAATGCTTTCTGGAAGCAGCCCCGCAAAAGATTCTTCAAATATCAATTGTTTTATCCCTTACGGAAGACATGTCAAGTATGCCCAAATCAGTTTTGCGTAGAAGTATTATAATTCATTCTTTTATATTTTCAGACATCCAAATCGTTGCAATATGCTCATACTTTGGGAGCTTGGCCTGGTGCTTGTCGGCGTATCACCGTTGCAATCGTTATGCACAAATAGATAAACACAACATGCAGACCAATGGCTTTATTCTACAACTGTGCTGGCATTTTTGTGTTACAGGTATATTAGCCCTTCATCATATCAGCGTCACTATTTCAATTTTGATTTGCTCACATTTGATTTTCGTTCCTTTTCAGTATCACGAACGCTTTGTATCTCATTTGTGGCAAGTTTGTTCCCATTGTGGACTCTCCTTGCCTGCATAGCTCATGGTGTATTTTTTGGATTCATAACATTCCTTATCGATCGGCCAAAATTCTGCGTATTGTCACCGGGAAATCTCCTTTTCTGTATAATATTGGGGATTGTCTATTTGTTCACATATATAATGCCAAAGGATGGACGAACTAGGAATAAATATATTGTGTACTACACACTAAACTCCTTGGAGAATATCGCTTGTGTCACTGTGTTCATTTTGTACTCATCGGAAAGTATGCGATCTTTGACGTTCTTTTATCCAATGTGCGTGCTATCGATTGCATTCTACTATATGGGCATTTGTTGTATGGTAATATACTACATATGCTTCCATCCAAAAATCACAGCGAGATCGTCCAAACCCATTTTAAATTAAAATTACTGAATTTGTACTAAGAGAGCTGTGGCGCGCCTTATATTTATTACCTATACAGAATAAAAATAAATTATGTTTTGTATTTGTTTTTCGTTTCTATGTCAATATATTTATTTTGTTTATTTATTTGTTTTATTGTACTTATTCTTTTCAAATGACGCGACGTGAGTAGTATGCAGTAGCAGACACTTTCAAACAGTTGAGTGCATTTCCAACGTTATGCGCGAAGAAAAAAAAACTCATACCGTTCATTATCATCAGATCGCCTAAATGACAGCTCAAATTTATTATGAGGAACATATTTTTTCCTACACAGTGTCAACATCATCATTTCGCATGCCCTTCCTACCTATTTCAGGGCTGGAGTTTGTAGGGTGCTCAAGCAAACCCTCCATTGTTTACGATATTTCGCAACTGCCACCCGCTCTACCCCATACGGGTACCTTGCGTGGAGATATCAGACTGAACAAAATCAACATATCCTGTGCATACCAAGGAATATATAATTAAAAATCCAACGCATGGTAGGCAGCTTTAAGGCCAATTCCCTGATCAGTCGAAGTCAGCTCCGCTTAGTTGAAACCCCAACTTACGACAATTATTTTTTCACTTGAGCAGTATTTTCTTTTTCTCGGTTTCAGTTAACCGAGTTTTATAGTACCTTAAGCGTATATTCAGATAAACGGAGTCCTCTGTATTTCTGAAGAAACCGATTCAAAGCCTTTCATTTCGGGTTGGTAACAGAATGATGAAAGCTTATGAACCGCTTTGTTTGGATGAGAAACTGTTTGATGTTTGAGTATTTTCCGGTCCTTTTTCCTTTAGATTTTTTTTATTTGTGTTTTCTCTTTCCTATTTGGTTCCTTGTAGGTGATAACAAGATTTTTCTTAACAAACTGTGCGATCAAAGTTCTTGATAATAGTGACAGGATTTATTACTTTGTTTTGTCCCTGTTATACTTTTTTTTTCGAAGTGGCTATTCGCAAGTCGTTAGGGACACGGCTTATGTATTTTCATTAAAATTTATTTTTTTAGAAATAATTTGTGCATTAAATCGTGCCCGAAAATGTAATACTGAAGTTTATAGTCCTTTTTGCGAGCTAAGCGAGCACTTATAACACTGTTTTACGCGTTTAACCCTAGCCGTCGACCTAAGCCGTGTCCCTAACGACGTGCGAATAGCATCAGCCTTTTAAACTTTTTTTTTTGTCGAGCAGAACAAAAGCCAGATTCTGCTTTTTCACGTTATATTGAACATGCGACACATTTCAGATTTCAAACTTCACCTTTCTCTATTCAATTTGTTCAAGTACTTTTCCGCACACAGTTATTGGTTCTAAAATCGCAGTGACAAGCTCGGTTTGTATGTAGGTATCTGGGAAAATTAATTTCACGAATACGGGGTTTTACTGCCTAAAGTAGGTATTAATAAATTAGGTACTCACTAGTCACTGTCAATGCTCTATTGTTCAAAACTTGCATAGGTACGCTATAAGAGAAAGTTATTGCCGTCTGCATCAAAGGGTTTTTTAAACTCGACTTAAAAGTTTGGCCCTTTAACTTTTATTTTATATTATCTTCAGTAAACTCCCTACTAAATTTAAATTTAACGGCATACAAAAACATCGAATGCGGATATAACTCCATGTATCGATAACGAATATGTTGATAACTTCTGGCATCTCCTCATCTCGTACACATCCTCCATCTTTTTTTCTTTTCTTTTTCTCCTCTTAACGAAGTACGTAGAAAGAAGCGAAACGATAAAACACACGCACACTGCCACATCCCAGACTAAACATATTTGACATTTCTTATAGTCGGTTATTCGTTACAGAGCAGACGAGATATGAACGGTTTAAAACAAGTTCGCTTCTAAAGTTAGGATCCACGGAATGTAAAATGTAAGCCTTGGGCTTCCACATAAATAATATCAAGTGAAGTGAGTCCTTTCTACGTTAGTGCACGTATTTACTTTTGGTGGAAAAATAGTTTGCAATTTCCTAGTGTCCAATTGGAAACTAATTATCGAATTGTGAAATTTCCTAGTGTGATCCGCCTACATCAAAGGTAAGCTCAGTTTCTATAATGATTTATATAAATATTCATCAATCCAGTAGTTTCTCAATATTTTACTCCTTTTATTTGAGTTCAAGGTTAATCTGATTAATATACCTATAGTTCCACATACCTACTTGGATCTAGAACGAATTCGCTAAATTAAGCTCAGTTTATCTCGCACTTTGGGCAGAGCGCTTGCCTGCCTCGTCAGCTCGTTATTTTTTTTATCGCCACTCCAATGGTGAGGCAAGCCAAACCTGTGTGACAAAGTTGATAGTCATCTCTGTGCTGGTGCTGGCAGTGACTATCTACATAACTATGTGTTTCGCAGAAAGCACAAAAATGTAGTTAGGTTAGGTATGCACGGACGGGACGAGCTGGGTTGAAAGAAGAAATACCTACGTATTTATGTCGCACTTGTTCTGGGTTCTTGTGCGCATTTGACTTGAGAATTGTGGTTTGTTTTGCGACGTTAAAACCTTAAAACGCATTGCCCTTACCTTCAGTATCGATTACCAATGCCTACACTTGTCTCATAAATTTTGTATGCTAACTACAGAGGCAACCTGATTCCCAAGCCGCAGTGGCATTCCCTTTGTCTAATACGTACTCATCAAAATTCGATTTGTATGTATGCTGACCTGTGCAGGTCAACAAATTTAGCCCAGTCATGTTTACTTCTGTATATCCATACAGTATTACTGTCAGAAATCATGTCTCACACTTCGTTCACCTCAAAAACGGTCAATGATATGACTTAAACAAACAAAAAAGAAAATCGTATGCTGTTCGAATCTTAATTTGGATATTTAATTTGTAATTTCTCAATACGCCTCTGCTTCTGCTTATCTAGTTTCGTTGTTCGAAGTGTTTGCATCAGTTCGGTTAGGGCTACGTCTCGCGCAGTGCGTAACCCTGAACAATTCACGTGCAATCATAAAAAGAAACAGAATTAGCTTACATTTCCATAGTAATTGAATTACATGACCGACAGATTGAAACAAATTTAAAAGGCAGAGTAGAACTGTATGGTAGATGTTAATGAATAGTAATTTCTGTTCGGTAATGTGGTTGTTAGGAATTTGGTAGCTCAAAACTTTCATTGACCAGGGGTCGAATCGCGTCCTCCGTGATCGAGCATTTCGTGACGGAATTTGTTTTTGTTTTTCATGTAAAACTAACTTAATTCCGTGAACGGGTAGCTCGTTCACGGAAGTGGCGATTCGACCCCAGATATCATCAATCGCTTCTGCCCTAAGGCGGTTCAATAGAGTGATAATTTCAAATAACCCTTCATAAAATATTTTTAGTGCATAATTAACTTCAACTTTTAAGTCTTGCTTTACATCGAATGCAGATTTAAAGTTGTTAAGAAGGAGCCAGGAATGGGGCTTATTCGTTACCTAGTTTGAAGTGAACAGACTGTGGACGAAACAGGTAACCCATCATCCCCGGGTTACTTGTTACGTCCAAGCTTGCGTCATGACAACTCAAAATTCCTCCTTTTTTTTTTAAACTTATTTGTAACGCATCTTCGTATGCTACACGTTAGTTTGAGTACCGTTGTTTAAATTGTTATTAGTATTTTCCAGCATGTCCAGTAAGAATTGTTGTGTAAACATATTTTTTATTTTGCATCATTCTTTCGGCTGTAAGTGTCCTTTGTTGGGAATGGTTGGGATAGGAGTGCCGAGAAGGGGCGCATGTTATTAAAGGAATGCGTCAGTAGGCCATTGATATATCCAGTTCAAGTTTGACTTCTTTTATCCAGTATGTTGCTTTGGCTTTTTCTGCTGAAAGTTGGAGATGGCCTCCTCTACCGATTTTAAATACCTATGCGTTGATTTTTGTATTCTTTTGTTGAAAGAAAGTGCAACAGCAGGTACCCCAAAATGTTGCAGGGTTCTATAGCCCAAGGATTTTGTAAGTGTGGTTTCATCTTAACCACTTTTCTACTGCAACAATAATTTAAAATAATAATCGGAATCGGCGGTTATTTCCAATGAAACGGAAGCACGATCAAATCAATGCACAAAAATATAAAAGGGTACCTAACAAAAATTGTCACAAGGGCATCACAATGGGTCCACATGGACTTAAGTGGGGTGCGGTAGGGCTCGCTCTACCGCATCCAACCATAAACCTTACCTAACCTAACAAAAATTGTAATAGCAACATTTTCTTGCATACTCACAGTAACGCATTAACAGATGTCATCTTCACGTAATAGTAGCAAATCTGGCGGATTACGTTATCTGTGGATACCAGGAAGAAAAAAATCACACCCCAAGGGCCGGTTCGATTCGACTAATAAACGCCTCAATTACAGCACTGGTCAAAAGAAAAACGAACAATGGTCACTTGGAGGCAGTAAAGGTCAATCAGAATTGTTGAAAGCGTAAGTTCGTAACTCTTTCAATTAAGATAGAGTGGTTTCCCAAACAAATACAAATTGAAAGCGAAAAGGTGTACAACGATCTCTGAATAAGTTAATAAGGTTGCACCAACATGTTGTCTTTGCTAGTGGTTTAAAAAGATGAAATTGCATTCACACGTCCTGTAGACCCCGTAGTCCTTAATATATTTGGAACAGTTTGTGTCAATAAATCTGGAAATTATCACAGTAAAAAAAAAGAAGATTATTACGGCCGGTGGTCAGAATAATTAGAAATTGAATATACATCATATTTGTAGTGTATTGAAAACACTTTGAATGCGACGACAGAATTAATAGCTTGTGCTGTTCAAAAGGCCATACAGCTTATGCAGCGAGGATTACTGTTTATACACAAAGTTGCCTTTTCAGCGTGAACTTATCTAAATTGTTTGTTTGTTTCAACACACAGCCACTTACTGAGAATAACAATACATCAGCACAACAAAGAAAGATATGAATTCTGAACTTGATAAGAAAGCTGTGTTTGCAACAAAATATCGTGGGCGAAGACATCCAGGACAGCGAATGGTAAATGCATCTGTTATTTCTAGACCGTTGTACAGCTTTTCGCTGACAGAAAATCACTCTAGTTTTAGGGGCACACACATTATCTGGTCCGCACGTATTTCTATCGTACTCTTCATACACAGATAATTCATCCCGCATATTTCTACTCATGAACATAATTTCTCTATTTTGTTCGACTAAGTGCCGCCGTTGTTCACTTGTGCTTGTACATAAATAATTGCATCGAACATTATTGAAATCTGTGCATATTATTCATATTTTAGTCACTCTTGTTGCATAGCAGATTAGTCTGGAGTTTCACTGAAGATGGCATCGTTTGTGACTCGTTTTTACAATTGGCTTTGGTACGGTTTTCATTGTAAATATTATATTCATGTAGTTGTGAAAATTCCTCTCATATTTTACACTCTTGGCAATGGCACAACACCACAAATCGATAAGTTCAAAACTAATGTTGCATTGAAATTTTAAATCATTTACAGGGAACCTGACGGATTTGATAGTGGTCCATCGATATCTGGTTTAGGACCTATTTCATGTGTTGCTGGAGTGCCAACTATTTCTTGTACGACCAACATGCCTGCTTTGACCGTATGATTTGATTGTCCTCAGTACAAAACTTATCTTAATTTGCATTTTATTTGTTTTGAAGGAAAATAAATTCGCTGTTTTGGGAAAAATAAGTGAACATGATCAGCTTCCGTCTCCACCGAGAGACGGTAAGCATAATGGTACATCTGACATTCATATTTCGGCTAGTGATCTCATTGGCGATTCAGTATCGAATCATAATTTGAAGAAAATCGATGAGGACATTGAAGACGACGATCTGCCTTCACCTCCAGGTTGTGACGAACACAACAGTGATGTCATTAGCGATTATAGTCCTCATAAGAAGACTTTAATTGCGAACAACAGAAGAAACTGTCCAGAGGTAAGTTCTACAAGTATCATCATATATAATGAGTTTGTGTGTTTTTTAGTGTATTTTGTAAACGTATCAACTGTGCATAGGCCCATCCTAAGGCAACGCCTCCAGTTGCACACCTGTAGTTGTTAGAGATTCGTTTCTACTTGGTCCCTATATCTTTCGAATTCGTACCAGCAACAATTAAAATTAACACCGTATACGGTATACATTTATATTGAAATTAAAATTTCATAAACCATTTTAAAGAAGGTTGGCAAAGCAACGACTGATCTTGAAACTATAAATGACTAGAGCATCCCGCTCTTTGGAGTTACTCTCTGCCAGTCAACACATTCAGTAAATTGGTACACAATACTCGTGTGTCGTTTGTGAATTGCGATGACTGGATAAACAAATTAGCTAGCTAATTAAGGTTGCTATAAAAACTAACTAATAAGTGACTGAGAGAATATTTTTTTCCTTTTGCCAGAACAAATGGTTGCAACGTGTTTTGTTGCATCGTGTACAAAATAAGAATATGAACTACTTTTTCCGCCGTAAAATCCATCAGTTTAAACAATTTGCTTAAAAAAAACGACAATAACCGTTCTGATTCCAGGTTGACATCAATTCCATCGAAAGTGTAAGCGAGTGTAAGCTCAAGTACTCCGAATTAGACTTGCCAGATGGAATTTATAGCTCATCACAACTAGATGAGCCCTACACGAAGAAAAACAAAAAGAAGAAGAAGAAAAATAAGAACAAAAATTCACCAAGCCATGACACAAACAATGAAGACGACGACGACAAGACAGTTAAGTGCTTATACTACACTCTAATGTGTTGTGAATGTACAATATCATAAACGAGAACAAATCAAAACGCACAGTAAATACACACACATCAAATCCATATACACCATATTTTTTTACAAAAATCTAGATGTAACACTATTTCCATGGCAGCAAAAAACAAAAAAGAATCCTCGAAAAAAAGAAATCTCCTAGGAATGCCAAAATAAGATTCATAATCTATTGTATTACTTAAACACTAATCGCTATGAAAACGAAATTAAACGCAACTATGCGTTTCGATCTTGAATTATATAATTAAAAGAATACTTAATTTAAAGAAAACGATTTTTATTTAAACGAACATTTAGAATAAATGGAAAACATTTCATGTACAAAAGTTGCTTTTCTTCTTAAATACACATATTGAGTTATCTTTTTCACATTCTTAGATCTAGTTGTAAGATTATTTTCACTAAAGACTGTAATAATATTTGATGCCATCCAAATAAACTGCAATTGCTATCCATAGCGAAGTTTTCCACGTGCATTCCAGAAGTAGTATGAAATGGGTATTCATGGCGCCTATTCGCCAATTCCATGGCAACATTTTGTGAAACACCGTATGTCCCACGTACAATATAATTGCATTCATTCCACTTTCAGCGAACGGATAACCTGTCCACATTTGGCGCACATCAACTATGTAGTAGAGAGCGCTAAGCAGAAGGAATGCCAGAGAAGCAGTCACAAGCACAAACGAAAGGGACCTGCAAAAGGAAGTTAAATATTGAATTGCCTTCGAGGTGGGTAAGAGTAGTATAAAATTATGATATTGAGTTATTTATTCCCTAATTCTTGGCATAGTGTTATTCGCGACGTTGACAATCCGCTTGTAATGTGTTTTAAATATGTAGAATTCTTCCAAAAATGTTCTACTTCGTAAATGAGAGGACAACTAGGAGGTTAAGGGCCGTTTTATTCACTCGAAGTTGAACACAATTTGGGGATTTTTATATATAAAACTCCCAAAGTTGTGTTCAACTTCGAGTGAATAAAACGGCCCTAAAATTGCCTTTGTTTAAAAGAACTTACGAAGAAGGTGACATTTTTGGAGGTTCTAAAGAATCAGAGCGCGCAATAGTGTTAAATGCTACATTTTAGTACGATCAAATTATTGGAAAAGGTACAAAATTAACAGATTAACTAAACACCAACCAGGGGTCGAATCGCCACTTCCGTGAACGAGCTACCCGTTCACGGAATTAAGTTGGTTTTACATGTGCAACAAAAACAAATTCCGTCACGAAATGCTCGATCACGGAAGACGCGATTCGACCCCAGGGTACCGTTACCGTCGAAGTTAAAAAGTCGGATAACTTGGCGAAATACTTCGAAAGTAACTTGAACTTCTTCTTAGAAGTATGTATACCTACTTGACATGTTCTGCGCGGCAACAGACCGCCTACAAAAAACGTTATGCTTCGACAAACGTTTCTCTACGGAGATTCCTAGCAGAGAAGCATGGGGGAGTAGTAGCCCACCTACTGTGGTATACGGATGGCTCCAAAATGGAAACGGGAGTGGGAGCTGGTTTCCATGGACCTAACCAAAATGTCTCAATATCGATGGGGGTTAGCCCAAGCGTGTTCCAGGCAGAACTTTACGTCATTCAAGAATGCGCTAGTCACATATACAGCACTGGTATAAAAGACATCCACATCCATATTCACGGACAGTCTAGCAGCTATAAAGGCCCTTAGCTCGCCTATCATTGACTCCAAATCGGTACTAAGCTGTTTCAACGCCCTTCAAACGCTAGGCCTTAGGAATAAACCCAAACTATGGTGGATTCCTGGCCACGAGGGCTTTGAGGGAAACGATAAAGCCGACGAACTGGCCAGAATGAGCTCTGAAACTCCTTTCACAGGACCTAAACCCTTCTGCTATACTCCTAAATCGTCTATAAATTTAGCCATCAAAATATGGGAACACACAAAGTGTATTTCATATATGACAGGCCAAGCGTGCTTTACAGCCTTTCAGAAAAGATGCCAACAGAATTCGAAATCTCAATAAGCATGATATCAAAAATCTAACTGGTTTCCTCACAGGACATCACGACTTGCTAATCTAAATAAAATAAATCTAACCGACTCTTCGCTTTGTCGGTTGTGTCTTGAAGAAGACGAAACAGCTGAGCACATAATATGTGAATGTCCAGCCCTATTCGGAATCAGAAGGACTATCTTCTAAATCTGATAATCTGAGACAGCGGCACATATACTGTGTCAATGTCCGGCGTTGGCTGGCAGAAGAATGAAGATCTTGGGACATCATTGGGTCGCGACCTAGTCGATGAAACAGATCTCCCATAAACAGATGCTAGCGTTAACACTAGGAATTGAGCCCAGGGAAGAACTCTGGAGAAATCCAGAGAGTCTCTCTGGGTAAAATTTATAGTGGTAGGGAGACGAAAAGAGACCCGACAATGGTGGTCTGATTCGAATATCTCTCAAAATCTATATACATATACATATATCTTCTACAGAGAACTGCTCAGCCCTGAAGAGATGAAGAAGTCATCCGCTAGCAGCTTGACTTACTTTATTAGGAAAGTGGAGAATCGCTAGCCTAAACATTGTTCTGGACATTTGGCAGAATAGATCTTATAGGTCGAAGTGCCTTTTATCGCTCAGGCGAGTCAAAAGGTTTAAAAAAATGTATACCTACAGATAACCTATCGAAGATTTTATACAAAATCTGTGCCAACTTTTATAACCCTTGGTGTAACTGTTTGTAATTAAAGCAAAGTGATCTCACCACAAATTTTTGTTGAGAGGAATCCATCCATCTTCCTTTGAGAACAAGCATAAGAATCCTCCTAAAACTCCAAGACCAACGCCCCAACATGTCCACCGTTTTACTCTGGCCGACCAGTCAGAATGTACAGTTAAAATTGTGCCGCAAATGACGCCAAAGAACACTTGAACAATCGTTAAAATACAACCTGAAACAGAAAAACTCGTCATTTAACCACAAAAATGTCCGTAAACTTACCGAAAACCCCTTCAGGATCAAATGCCTTCGAATCGTACAAATATTTTGCTGTTGGGTGCTGGTAAATATGATTATCCCCAAGTATTTCGCGATCGATGAAACCAACTATTCCTCCGATGCAATCGGGGTTTGCAGCATAAGCATGCTTGCCCCCTGGTCCAAGATATCCTCTGGAAAATACAATTACAATACTGGCTTTGTTAAGTAAGTGCATATAATTATCACCTCGGACATCCTGGAGCGTTCAAGCCGAACATAATTCCTAAGCTGACAACAATTAGCGAGAGAATACATACAAGTTGTTCTTTCAGCAACACCAGCTCGAATACGGACCTCCTGCAGCCTGACTGAGGAAGTGATTAATGTAAGAAAATTGAGTATACCTATATAATTAATAACTCACTTGGGGCATTATATATTCGGGCTTAGCAAACACTGTATGAAGGATACCCACAACCAGAAAAGCAATACCAAATCTTTGTAAGACTCCCATAATTCGAAGATTCTCCAACTGCGGTCCGTTTATTGAATTGAGACACACTCCAATTAGGAACATTTTAATGGATCTCTGAAGGGAAAAATTTTGTTTGGATGTTATTTCCTTATGTTAGGCGTGTTTTGTTCACCAATATCAACAGATGCAAAGACATCTGGGCAAACTAAGTTCAAAAACACAAGTTTTTGTGCTTATGCAATTTCAACCGCCGATATTTGGCAATTAATCAGGTGGCGCTACAGACCGGGGTGGACTTGGACCCCAACCAATACCACCCTCTAGTGAGTGCGATATTTAGCTAACTACCTCTAGTTGCGCAATCCAAGTTGGTTGAGGTCCCCTTCCACTTGCGCGCGCCACCTAAGGCGAGGAGTTTTTTCTTACCCAAACAATTTTTCTACATATCGATTTCTTAGTGAGACGTCGTGAAAGTTGAGACTTTATTGAGATTGGAATACAAACTCCCATTATCCACAAGAACGACGGAAACACAATATCAGCCAAATGCAAACCATTCCATGGTGCATGTTCAATCCACCAATAACCTCCTCCTCCACTGTTCACGAAAATCATCAAAACGATCGACAACCTTAAATCACAAACAAAATGAACCTTTATGTTTTTTATTAAAGAGAAAATTAAAAATTCAGCTCCACTTAGTTAAAGCAGTGGAAGATACATTATTTCAGAGAAAAAGAAACTATAAAAAAGAAAGTGAAGACATAACAGGAAATAGGGACAACTTGTATACGCTTTATGAAGAGAACCTGCAACCTCTCGGTCAAAATTCCAACCACCACCAGTGAGACATTACAAGTTCCCAATATAACTGAAGGATCAGCTTTAATAAAGTTTAATCTCAATCCAAGCAAGTCCCTATAGTCGACCAAAATCGACTGTAGTGCACTTGCGAATTGGTCACTAACCTATTTATGGTAACTTTGTAATTAACTGGATAGGTAACTCTTTTGCGATCAGAACTATAGTCAAGATGTCAAACGCCACGCGTTATTTTAGCAAATGCTGATAACGTGTCCCATGTCCCATTATTCGTATTATAAAGTAGGTACTATTGCAGTAGCTATTGTAAACAAGACCAAAGCAACGCTTTTAGGGTTCACATCTTTTTACAGGTTGCTTCCTAAAACGTCCTTTTTTCTTAGTATCGAAACAAAATCTATACTATTTTCTACTCTCCATCAGGATGTAAAATTTCGCATGCTTTTGATTAGCGGTTAGAAAGTTATAAAAAAAAAACTGCCCAGACATGTACTTTAATTTAACCTCAAAAAAGGTAGTAGAAGGCTCACCACTTACACAGTGCAAAATGCATTCGGAGAAGCTAATTTCAAAATCGAACACCGTTATGGGACATGAACTGGAAAGACTTATGCAAATCTGGTGGCAGTTGCGCTAACTTTGCGAATTAGGGCGAGTGAAATTCGCTAGCACCAGATCCACAGCCTTAGAAGGTAAATTTCAAGGGATTTGTGCGCATAAGGTTTTTTTTTATCTATTGCGGTGCAGCAACAGCATAAAGACTATTTAATTCACGCTTTATCATTATTTCGCATCTCAGGAACATTCTCGTATGCTCTTTACTGAAATGTGCTACAGTGCTGTGAGCTGTTCATGTATATGAACCAAAATAATAGAAAAAGCGATAGAAATGTTTTTAATTGCTACTCAGTACTCACCCCCTGAATGCATCTAAACTTCTCATTCGTCGTCTCACAACAGGTGTATCGGTGGTTTCCTCATTACCGGCATCAATGACGGCCTCAGCAGTTCGCAACGATTTTAGTTTTTTCCACCCATAAAAAACTAGTTTAGTTGCAACTGCCAAAAATGTACACAGCACTATCACCGACAATATTGCTGTAAGCATCTATTTTTTAGAATCAGCAGATCATTTTGATTAATAATACATATGATTACATAAATTCACGTCAACTCCCGGCTTTTCGGTGATCATTTCACAAGTTCCATTAGAATGAATAGACAAATTGTAGACCCCAAACTCCTTCATGGGTATTTGGAGGGTGCAAAGAGCAGAGCTGTTTAAAAAAAAAAACAATTGTTTGATTAATAATAATAATTCATAGCCTTGAATAGTTCTTACAGATTATCCGGTGCATATCGTCCAACATCTTTGTCGAATACTTTGAACACTATTTGGCGGGCTACGTTCAGCCTTAGCGGTTCCTCAGTTTGATTCGTAAAAACTGCTTTCACTTTTGTATATGGACACTAGTGGCATTTCGGTATGATAAATAGTTTGCAGTCAACAAAAATCCATACTCACTGTATAACACTCGTCAGAAAGCGAATAGATGTAAGCTTTATCGCTGAAAGTAGAGGTGGGGACTAGATAGGCTTCGTCTACTTTTAGTTCTCTCATATGTAGACCACGCCATTCCGGCTCAGTATATTCTATCCAACTGCACATTATTTACTTGAAAAGAAACAAAATTTAAATGCAATCTTTTCAAATACCCTTTAAATTTATCCGGTTTCACTGTAAATGCCAACAACAAGTTAATACCAATAACGATGTATGCAAACTGAATGAAATATTAAGCTTATCTTGCCGTTAGTGGGTCAAGTTTCTTACCCTGCCCACTGGTGGAGTAGTGGGGCAGTGATTTTAATCGTTATTTTGATTACGGCTTTGCAGCAAGTGGTTTTGTTTATCGAATATCTATGAGAGTTTCATGTGTTCCATCGATGTTAATAAAAGTATAGGGACATTTATGTGTTTGATATTTTCCTTTGAGATCAATATAATATAAACTATACTCGTTTTTCCAGTACAACAAGTCATTTAAATATGTAGTGGGAGGAAAGCCCCCCTGACATAGTATTCAACTGACACTATTTTACGAAAGTTTCGGATGCTTTACAGATCATTGAAACGGTTGAAACCAGGTTGAAACTTTCCGACAAGAACTTGGAAAGTTGAACTCGGAGACTACTATTGTACACTATTGTATTGTACACAATACTATTGTTTTGTCTCTGGTTGAACTCATACCAGAGAAATATGAAAGTGGACGTCATGTATTTTTGGATAGCCCTATCCATATAGTTGAGAAATATAAATACTCGTACGTCGTACTACTTCTGAGCAAACTACACTTTATTTTTATGGAAGGCGCATTTTAACGGCGATAATTTTACTGGCTGATGCTATTCGCACGACGTTCGGGACACGGCTACGTAACGAAATGTGAAAGCTTAATTGCGTAAAACAGTGGTATAAGGGCTCGCTTCGCTCGCAAAAAGTACTCTATACTCCAGTATTACATTTTCGGGCACGAGCCTGTACGTTTTAAGACCCAACTTATTTCTTAAAACACATTTTTCAATGAAAATACGTAGCCGTGTCCCGAAGCCAGACAAACGTCAGTCAGTACGAAAATATCGTGCGAATAGCCACTTTGAATTTTACTACCTACCTTCTTTATGTCGTTTTCCATTAGAACAGGAAAAACGTTTTTTTATTATCTAAATCACTTTTCGCGTTCCAATGGGCAGAAAAATCAATATTTTTTTTCGATTCGGATCACTTTTTGCAGATCTCGATATTTTTTCAGATCTACACACACCAATATAATTTGCACATCTGTTTTACGTCAGTTTAAGAAGTTTGCTTTCGAGAGAAATGCGAAGTTTCGTGAAAACCAAAATAGCGAAATACACAAATAGCTATGAATGTGATTTCGGAGAAATTATTATCTTCATTAGGTCTGTTCCTTTACTTTTAAATCTTACGAATTTTTACGAATTCTTACGAATTTTTAATCACTGCCGTTCCTTAACTCAAAAAATTCGTAAAAGAGAGCGTCATCGAGAGAGCAAGATATTACACCTCCACTGAGAATCTTACGAATTTTTACTCAACAAATTTCTTGGTGTAAGAAGTGAAAAAGCTGCCAGTCACCTTACAACTAATAGCTGATTTGAAATTTGTTGTCCCATTTGAAATATGCGTTGATTATTTGTTAACTTCTTGCTTATTAGAATGGTATCAACAGGCGGCAAAATAAAATTGAATGTTGTCTTTAAGATTCTTTTCGATATTGGCGTCGAAATTCTTCGTTACTGTAACAAGGTACAATCTCTTCCATGTAAATCTTTAAGCAGTGTCGCTTTTTCCTTTCTCGAATGCTTGTAGTTCAATCAGTACAAACTCTTCCACATTCTCAGATTCATTAAAATAAAGTTAAAAATAAATGATAGAACTAATTTTCTTAGTACATAAATTAACAAATTCCTCGAGTTTATCAGACATTTTAACGACTTTTCGTACAATTTTTTGAATATTTGATTTATGTATGTGTCATTTTTCATAAATTACTACAAAAGCGTTCCTTAACTTTTTCGTAAGCGTCTCTCTCTGTGAGAGAATTTATCCCCACCACTGCCATTTTGACAGTCTTTTCCATTCTTACTACAAAAGCAAAGGAACAGACCTATTATCTCCCTCCCGGCTGTCAGATTTCATATTCCATTTGCCGCCAAAAAAACGCACTTTTTTGAGTCAGAACAATTTTGCGAATCTTGATTTCTGAGGGAGATATATACCTATTTGCGCTAACGCCACAACATTTGTCTTTTGTCAAACTTTAAAGTGTGTTTACTTACGTTTTTAGACGAGAAGTCTGTGAAATATAGAGCCAAATCTACATTTGGCCGATGCAATGGATCAGAGATGAATGATTAAAAGAGATGGATGGATATCTTACGTACGTATATCCCCCCAAAACCAATTTGTTTTTCAATTGACAGAGATAATAAATAAATAAATAGTTGGCGCAACAGGTCCAGAGGACCTTAGGCCTAGCTTCTCACAACCATTCGTTCTGTCTTCTGTGTGAGTTTTTCATTTTTGGAACGAATGGAAGGGATCTACAATTTAATGCCGACTCCAAACGGCTAATTGGGAAGCTCTTACAAGACAGTTTATGCTTTCGGATGTTTGTCAGACGTTCGCGAGAGGTGGCGCAGTGGAAAAAAAAACCCCTAAGTTGGAATTTGGGTTTTTGCGGGATTCGCTTAGTAGTCCAACACACTATAACCACTAGGCCACTGCGCCCACCAATTAACAGAGATGAATGAATAAAATGATGCTTATTCGATCATCTTTGACATTGTTTTTTTTTTTTTTTTTTAATTTCAACCAGAAACAAACCATACTGAAACCCCCAACTTGCAATCCTCTTGCCGCTGACCCCCCTCAATTTTTTTTTTTTTTTAATTTGCTTCCTATCGGTAGTATGGCAATTTAAAATCCGTGTGACCAATCATATTGCTTCAAACTGCATTTACACTATCACGCACGCGCATTTTTGCACGAGACGGGACAGAGAGATCCGTTTGTCCGCCGTCAATGCTAATAAGGCCGTAGGAATGAGACCACAAATCAGACGCCTAAGGTGTCATGGATGTTCTACACATAATTATAGATACGTAAAGCGGAAGTTCCGGCAACCAACATTTCTGCAATCACATGAAAACATTTCTATTTCCGATTTAAAATATGTGAAATGAGAGTGTTAATTAGTTTCAGTAAATTAAACCAACAATTCATCAATCATTTATACGAAATAAATAAATAATTGTACGTTCATAACTTCCGGAAGCCATTTTGTTTTATAGAAAAACGAAATTTCGTAAGCCATCGCTATAAAAGTATCAACATGCATAGCTTTCCCATAATTCCTACCACGTAAACAAAATGGCCGACCAAAAAACGTATCACGTTTTTTGCGTGTTAGGTAATGCTGTCACTTTCAGTCAGACGGCTGCTTAGTATTGGGCATCCCTTTAATTTTCCGTGATAGGAATGTGTGACCGTGTAAATGCCCCATTATGGGCATCGTGGTATTTAATTTTAATTAATTAATTTTTAATTTTAATTTTTGGTTTCCACTGGATATTGATATATCTCTGTATTACATTATCTTTGCTAATGTGTTGGAAAGCGAATATGTATTCAGTGGCGTCTCGTCAGGGTGTGCAAAGTGTGCATTGCACACCGATTTAACGAAAAAAAATCCCTCATCGAACACTGTGTAGTAATAATAATGCACACAAATATGTTATTCGCAATTACAAAACCCACAAAACCGCCTATAACAGTATTCATATTCGTCCTTTCTAATTTTTCTTTCAAAATTCCTTCATCGTTGAGAAACAAAAAATAAACTCGCTCAAAATTTAGCTGTGAACGTATCCTGTGGATTTCATCCAATAAATTCATCACACCAAACTATATACCTACATATTATAATAATTCACGCGACGCCACTAGTATAAGTATTAGTATTTTATGTGGGGGCCCTTTTTGGCTTTTTTATTTCCATTTTCTTAAATTGTACGCCGGTAGCACTGGTTATCAGTATCTCTTCACCAGATTCAACTAGGTACTAGGTACGCATGTCGCTCATTATTATTCTTCTGGCTTCCGGTACTTTTTATCAAAGATGTCAACAAAAGATCAAAAAACGTAAACAAAACACAATACCTACCAACTGGAAACAACTGAATAAACAATGCAATTGGATAATGCTACACGGTGAGGGTAATAATAATCACGATTCATGAATCACGACAAAAAATAAGAGTGCTTACGAGACAGCGTCTTTGTTATTAGTTACATACGACCGTGACCAATAATTCAATTTGTCGTGTTTTAATTTACAGCCACACTTCTCGATAAAATTACGTTAAATGACTTTAGATCACAATTTTACTTTAGCGGATAGCCCAAAACAACTAGTTCATATTTTGAAATTATTTCGTTTAGCTATCTATCCGAATCCGCACAAGGCACAAATTTATCTTTGTTTATTGCATGCCAGCTGTTCGCAGTTGTCATTGTCAACCAGCGTTGCCATAAGTGCAGATTTGTCTGCATTTTGTAGATTTTCAAGCTAGCTCTAGACTTTTAACAACCAGAAATTTGCGCTTCAGATTTTGTCTGCACTCGCTATACTAAATTTTGTTCTTTTTAAAATATAATTTAAAAATTGCTTGCATACTTACTTTCGCTGTATGCTAATATTTTCGTGTTCAGCTTTTTTTTTGTTATTGCTACTTAAAAAAAATGTTGTCAAGTAAAATGTTTGCATAGAACTTTTTTTTTTTGTTGTACATACTACACTACTTACGTTCCACAATCCACATTTTATGCCCTGGTGTGCATGTGCATGTGCATTGCATTTGCATTCATTCGCAGATAAAATGAAATGAACGGATGGTTGAAACGGAATGTAAACTTTTATGCGAGATACAGATTAACACAGCGACGGCAACAGCAACAGCAAATTTAGGATTACGTTGATTTCGCTGTCGGTGTTGCTGTGTTAATGAGTTGAAAGTTATTTAAAATATATAGTGGTTCTAAAAAGTTGTCAAAGTTGCTGTTAATGTCGCTGTGTTAATCTGTTTCTCGCATAATAAATTTTAACAAATGCAAGTCCGCAGGAAGAATTTTTAGTGGTGGTAAACATCACCTACGTAACTGATGCAATAGATCCCTGAAAAATAAAATTAATCAACCCCTTTTGGGACATCGTTAAAGCAACTGAAGCAGTGCGTTTCATAGAATCCCCATCCCCAGTACTCTTCCGATGTTCTTGCATGGTACTCTGTTAAATAAAAATGCAAACCACTCGTTGTTTAATTATGTGTATATATATTAAAATAATAAATTGTACAATACGAATACTTTACATTTAATAAATAATACAAATTATTACCACAGTTTAAGTTTAAGTTCATTCGAGTTAGTAAGAGATAGAATTACAAACAAATACAACAGATGCTACACAAATATATTGTTTGCTCCTACAAAACAAAAATATATTTCTTAGAATGCAACGAAATTAGAAGCATTGTTTTAATGGTTAAACACCTGCATATGTATCTGCAAGTAGGTAATAGAGAGAACGTTAGTCAAAATACAATTTGTTGAAGCAAATTTTGGAATGATAAGTTTAACTTAAAATATAATATGGAACACCGAACAAAACTGAACATTTGTTACGTACACATTTATATAAAAATAAATTGAACTACGATAGTAAATCGCTTAGCTATTATATTTATTTGTCAACTGAAATAAACCACTGCATGTCTACTATAGGCGTTTTTCTTTTTTAGTTCAGAGCTGAGCACTGAACTGAGCTCGAGCTATATGAGCGCGAGTTAAGTATCCATAGCAAAACATATTGAGAAAAAAGATAACATTATTTGTATTCAATGATATCTTTAGTCTCTAGTACAGTCTTGCACACAACGCTACAATGATAACATATGTAAAAGAGATAATATCGTTTGTATACAATGTTGGAATATTATCTCTTCTTCATTATCAAGCAAGACGATTGTACGCTTGGGTCTCCTTGTAGATAGATAAGAAAAGTATATAAATACGACTGTATGATGAATTTATCAACAGTCTTATTGTAACTACATAGTAGCCTTAAGCTCCTTTTAGAATTAGTAAAAAGTATTTCAATAATAAAGGACATAGTTCCAAATAAATATTGTTTAATTTTAAAAGTAAGAAACAAGTGTTTTAATTGGCGATCCTGCCAGGAGGTTAAATATACTTTTTAACTTCAATCGAGCGGACCTCGGGAACAAGTAGTGAAATCTAGTATAAACAGAACACTCGCGTTACCGGTTACAAAAATTACCTAGCATAGCAGGTACAAATATAGCTTCTTCGTACGAAGCAGCAAAGCAATTCAGTGAAAGTGTATATGTGGAGAAAAAAAACACACAAATTCGACGACAACAGACACGAGTTCAAAATGGAACAACTCGCAGTATTAATGGCAAGATTAGAAGCTTTAGAAACCAGGAGCAACACAGTAACACAAACCCTAGAGCACACACGCACAGAGAATGCAAGGTTAGCAGCAATAATAACTAACCAAAATCAAATAAACACTAATTTAGAAACAAAACTAAATGAAGTAAAATCTGGATTAGGCATAGTACCAAACATACCTGTGCTAGAGGAAATAAGAACCACATATACAGATGGTAGTGAAATACAGTTAGACGCATTTAAAAGCCTACCTATTTTCAACGGCGATCAATCAAATTATCGGTCGTGGCGCGAAGAAGCATCCAGATTAATGGACAGCATTAAAAACTTCAAAACACACAGTAAGTACGCAGCAGCATTGACTATAGTGAAAAGTAAAATACAGGGTGCAGCCGCGAATGTGTTAACTAATTATAACACAATTTTTAATTTTGAGGCGATACGTAACAGATTAGATTATACGTACTCTAATCAAGAACCTCTATACGTGCTACAAGACATGATGAAAGCCATCACGCAAAAAAGAAGCACACTGTCTGAATACCACGACGAGATAAATAAAAATCTCAATTTAATAATATCAAAAATCACTATGTCAGGTGATCCGCCGAATATAATCGACAGACTAATTAAAAATGCTAACGACGACGCAGTTCGTATATTCATTGATGGTATGAGTGACAACTTTACAAGAGGATCATTATATTCAGCTACAATAAATGATCTAGAACACGCATTCGCAATTGCTCGCAGAATAGAACATGATAATGTGCACAGGCATTTACATCTCACTCAGGATAAGCACCACAAAAATATGCCACATGAACGCAGAAACGAAAGAAGACCAAATTATTCGAGCCAAACAACGAATTATCAACCCCAGAAGCAATACGATAATATGCAGCAACACAATCAAGGACCACAGCCGATGGAGATAAACTCGAGACAAATTGTACATGCACAGCGACAAAATTGGAATCAATACAAACCCGATGTATATAATCCACCAGCGAAACGTGAACACAGCGGGAGTTTCAACACACACAACAGACCGCAACGATCTTATCAGCAGAACTTCAAGCAGCAGAGAGTAAATAACTCCCGACAACAACGCAGAGACGATGTCAGCAGTACATATGCAGAAGCAGATGAAACGGAATGTATGGTAAATAATAACATAAGAATAGATCATTTAAACTAGTAGACGGGTTGCCCTGCTTAAATTTAACTAGTACTATTTCTAAGAAAATTTATAAAATTCTTATTGATACTGGTGCAACCCATAATTACATTAATAGAAAATGCGATTCTAGCAAAAAAATTAAAATTAAACCTATAAAAATAAAAACAATGCATGGTTATTCTATGGTAGATACAAAGAAAGTAGTTAGGATATTAAAGAAAAATATAACATTTTTTGAATTAGAGGATATTCAGTCTTTTGATATGATATTAGGATATGAAGGACTTAAAGTTCTAAACGCGGAAATAAATTTCAGTAATATGACTCTAACTACCATAAGCAGTGTCGAATCTATTCAGAAAATTAATTACATAATTGGGGAAAATAATATTTATAAAGCAGACATAGATAGACTGATGAAGATTAATAACAGCATAGGACCGTTACCCTTTACAGATACTATAGAAGCAAGCATTAGGACGACCAATGATAATCCGGTTTATGTTAAACAATATCCATATCCCATAGCAGATAACGAATTCGTAAACAAAGAAATACAGAAACTCTTACATGACGATATAATAGAAAAAAGCCATAGTCCTTATAACAGTCCCATATGGACAGTACCTAAAAAAGGTTTGGACGAAAAAGGAAAACCAAAACGGCGCATGGTTGTTGATTTCCAAAAACTTAACGCTCACACTGTAACAGACAGATACCCCATTCCGGATGTCAACATGACAATTCAAAATTTAGGTAAAGCCAAGTACTTTACAACATTAGATTTGGAGTCAGGTTTCCACCAAATTAAAATCAAAACAGATGATAAAGAAAAAACAGCTTTTGCTATAAATGGCGCAAAATATCATTTTAAACGAATGCCTTTCGGGCTCAAAAATGCACCAAGCATATTTCAGAGATGCGTGGACGACATTTTGAGAGACTTTGTAGGTAAATTCGTACACGTTTACATTGATGACGTATTGATATATTCTTCATCTGAGGAAGAACATATACAGCACATAAGTCAAGTATTCGACGTACTCAATAAAGCCACATTAAAAATATCTGATGAGAAAAGTAAGTTTTTTCAAGAAGAAGTAGAATACTTAGGTCACATAATCAGACATGGTAGAATCACTACGAACCCTGAGAAAATAGCAGCTATAGAAAATTTTCCAGTCCCACAAACGGTAAAGGATTTGAGAGGATTTTTAGGTCTTACAGGTTACTATCGTAAGTTTATAAAAGGATACGCAAGCATAGCCAAGCCCCTGACATTATATTTACGAGGAGATAACGGTAAAGTAAACAAAAAACAAAGTAAAAATATTAAGTTAAATCTGAATGATTCAGCATTAGAAGCGATTAGAATTTTAAAAAATTATTTGAAAGAACAAGTCGAACTTTTTCAACCGGATTATAGTAAACCATTCGAGCTTACTACTGATGCATCCAACATAGCTATTGGAGCCGTACTAAGTCAGAATAAGCAACCTATACACTTCTTGTCAAGAACACTGAGTAAGACAGAAGAGAACTATAGCACAAACGAGAAAGAGCTATTAGCGATCATATGGTCCTTACAAAAACTCAGAAACTACATATATGGTATAGCAGACTTAACCATATATACCGATCACCAGAGCCTTATATATTCTGTATCAGAAAAAAATCCCAACACAAAGCTGAAACGTTGGAAGGGAATCATTGAAGACTTTGGAGCAAAATTAGTTTATAAACCAGGAAACCTAAATCTTGTAGCTGACGCATTATCACGTCAACGCATAAATACTTCTACCATAGAAACAGCACATTCAGCTGAAAGTTCTTCTAATGATATAATAAAAACTGTGAATCAGCCTTTTAATGCATACACTGCACAGTTCGAACTTATTGAAGATATAACAAATAATATCGAAACACAAATCTATTTTAGTAACAAAATAAGACTCATAATAAAGTTTAAGGACAAAGACTCTTTACTAAGGCAGATGAAAGAAGTTATACAACCCCAAAAGATTGTAGCTTTGCATACGAAATTTGAAAACATATACAAATATGGTGAAAACATAAAAAAAGAATTCCCACTAGTAAGATTTATATTCACACCAAGAAAACTTCAAGACGTGACAAATTTGGAGGAACAACTAAAACTTGTAAGGGTAACTCACGAAAGAGCACACCGAGGGTTACGTAACAATATACAAGAAATCTCAGAGAAATATTACTGGCCCGATCTAAATAAACAAGCAAAGAGTTTCAACAGAAAATGCATAGCATGTCTATTTGGAAAATATGAAAGAAAACCTATCAGAGAACCTCTGAATAATTCAGAAATACCAACACATGTGGGAACACACATTCATATGGACATATACTTCAACGACAAGTATACTTTCCTTGTAACAGTAGATAAGTATTCTAAATATACAATCCTTCGGGAAATCGAAACTCGAAACAGACTGTACGACGTTATGGAAGAGGTCTTATCTAATTATTTCCCAAAATGTGAACGACTCATGACAGATAACGAGAAGGGATTCAAAACAGAAATGGTGAACCAAATGTGTTTGAAATACAACATAACTAAAGTAGAAACTCCAGTATACAGATCGACAGCGAACGGTCAGGTAGAACGTGTAAACGGTACAATAACTGAACTGTCTAGAATATTCACAATTCAGAATAAAACAAGACTTATCGAAGAAATATTTAGAACAGTGCGTGAATTAAATAATTCTATACACTCAGTTACCGGTTTGAAACCTAGAGACATTTTCTTTAATCAAAATAAATATAGCAATAGTGAAATTATAATAAATAAACTAAACTCAGCATCCAAAAAAGTGATCGAACGTCTAAATAAAGGAACTCGACACAGAGAGTATAAAAAAGGAGATAAGATAATGGTAAGAATCACAGGTCTTAGAAAGAAATCTAACGCCAGATACATAACAAGAATAGTAGAAGAAGATAAAGGAGACACTGTAATCTCTAAAGAAGGAATAAAAATTCACAAGGATAACATAAAGAATTATCATTTTTCAGATGACGAAAATATTAATATTCCTAACATTACTAGGAATTGTACAGAGTCAAGAAGGGCAAGGAAACGTTCAAATAACTGAGTTACTAAACAAGAAGTTTATACTTACGCAAACAGATGACGTGTATTTATTCAAAGAACAAACTTATTTGTTACATGCCACCAACCTGACTTCGATATTTCAACCTTACGTAAATATCGTAACTAGTAAATATCAACCTACACAAGAAGAAAAAATTTGGTTAAGTAAAATTAAGAATTTAGCAGACCAATTACAAGAACATACTAGGCATACTAGATCAATTAACTTTTTAGGAACAGCTTTCAAATATGTGTTTGGTAATCCTGACCATTATGACTTAGTTAACATAGAAACGAGTATAAATAATCTCATAGAAAACAATAATAAACAAAAAACTATAAATTCTAGATTTGAACAAATTTTGCAACAATTCGAAGGTCAGAGCCTTAAAGAACATTTAGTAATAGAACAAGTGTACGAACAATTATTATTATTGACCAGAACAATTAATGCAGCAAAAAATAATGAATATTTATCAGAAAGCCTAGACTTAGATGACATTAAAAATATTATTCAACATGAAATAATTCAAGTACCCATAATAAATATACTTGAGTACTCTAAAATATTATTAGCTAGAACTGATGAATTCTTCATCACAATATATAAATATCCAGTTCTAATTAAATCATGTAAATTGTATAAAGTAACACCTTTAAATTCAAAACATGGAAAAATCATTACAGATAAAACAATTGCCTTATGTAACCAAACTTATTTAAGAACAAGAAATTGTCAAAATCATCTAAGTAAAAACATTTGTGAAATTAACTTTGAAGAAGAAAATTGTCTTATTCCACTTTTAAAGAATATAACTTCAAAATGCAACATTAAACAAGAATACGATTACGACTTAGAAATTGAATCCGGTGTTATGTTATTAAGCGGTAAGCATAAGTTAAATAATCAAACAATTAATGGTATAAACTTAGTTACTTATGAAAATACTATAAATCTAGACGATAAAATATACAAAAACATGCATAAGCAAATTAAAGAAGTTATATTAAGAAATCATAATTCAGAGTCTTACATCGACCAAATAATTAAAGAAGATACAATGTACAAATTCGATAACATAGATACTTTAAAAAAACTAATTATTCCTTTTGAAGAAAAACCGATATTATCAACTATATACACAATTGTAACACTGATTGTTATTCTAGCATTTACGTACGTAATGATAAAAACTATACAATGTATAACAGATCGTCAAAAACAAAAAAAGATTGACGCATATAACAAAACTTATGAAAGAGAAATGTTAAAAATAGCGTCGAAAAATCGGGACGATTTCGTTTAACAAGGGGGGGAGTTAAGTATCCATAGCAAAACATATTGAGAAAAAAGATAACATTATTTGTATTCAATGATATCTTTAGTCTCTAGTACAGTCTTGCACACAACGCTACAATGATAACATATGTAAAAGAGATAATATCGTTTGTATACAATGTTGGAATATTATCTCTTCTTCATTATCAAGCAAGACGATTGTACGCTTGGGTCTCCTTGTAGATAGATAAGAAAAGTATATAAATACGACTGTATGATGAATTTATCAACAGTCTTATTGTAACTACATAGTAGCCTTAAGCTCCTTTTAGAATTAGTAAAAAGTATTTCAATAATAAAGGACATAGTTCCAAATAAATATTGTTTAATTTTAAAAGTAAGAAACAAGTGTTTTAATTCGCGCTCTGAACCGAGCGAGCTCAGATCGTTCTGATGATTTTCTGTTTTTCCTGTTTTTTTTTTTTCTCAAATATGACTGCAAGTGTGAATGTATATGTGTAATCAGGATTTTACTCAGAATGCTCAGTCAATTAATTCTGAGCTCATAGAGCGCGCTCTGATCACGCTCTGAACGAAAAAAGAAACACAAATTCGAGCTCTGATGTATCTGAGCTAAAAAAGAAACACAAACTTTTTGTATAACAGTTCAGGTTGTGCTCTGAACTAAAAAATAAAAACGCCTTATGTTGTGCTGGTGTTGAGATTCTCCAATGAAGTCAAGAGCTTCTGCTTGGTTCGCTTATTGCCAGAACACACACACGTTATCAGGTTGGTCAGTTGTTTTTTCGAGTAGATTCCGAGATTCTTCTGTACTTCGATCCATTCTTCGAATTGTTCCACCGGATAGTAGTACGCCTTCAAGTAGACATCAACATAAGAACGGTGTTCGTGAAATTTAAGGCCAGAGATAAGTTCTATTATTGACATGAAATTGGTGAAGTCCAATTGCATAAGTGCTCTACCGCCCGCTGAACACTTTTTCGCGTTTGAAAAACTGTTGACAGAAACGTATTTTTTTAAATAAAAGACAAAAGACAAGAGTGAAAAATCTAAAACCTCACCCCTCGACTAGTAGGTGTGTTGCTATACGTGCTATCGTATTCCATACCGCTTCTGAGGGAACTGTAACTTCCTTGGCTATTTCCTCTAATCGCATCGCAAACGTTTGTACGTTCTTAAAACAAAACAAGCTATAATACAGAGTGCGTTTAGGGATCAAGCGATCACTTACCCTATTCATATTGTCGATGTAACTGCTGTGTTGAAAGCTCACGTGATTAATGTCCCATTTCACTTTGGCCATCGAGGCCAGGATGCTAGGCAGATCGATTATTTTTGAGGTAACACAAGTGTAGACTGGATTTGCAATGTTGGCCATGAAATCACTGTACTCTGTGTACGATGCGAGTATGCTTCGTTCATTGACAGGCAACAAGTGATTCAAGTAGTGTCTTAGCAGCTGGAATTGTTGAATCATACAGGAACCACTCTCGATGGCGACTATTCGCAGTGATAGTCCGTAGAGGGTATCTGGATTAGCCAGCTCGTTATTAATCTGATAGGAAGTATATTATACAAGTGAGCAATTTTTCTGTGAAAGTTAAGCTACGCCTTACCAAGGAAGAGAAATTTAAAGGCCAAATTTTAACGTTAGGAATGATCTTTTCACCGATCATCTTCAGTTTGGAATCTATTTTGCTCGTGTACAAATTTTCCATCTGCACATTCTGTTGAAAGTAAAATAAAGGCAATCAATAGATGAACGCAGGTTTTTATCAGAATTCTTACCGAGTCCCTTGCGAAAATTTCATGAACGGCATAACAGTAGAAGTCAATCAGCTCCAACATGCTGCTAACGATCTTCGGCGAAATACAGTGCAGCAGTTTGCACATTTGCAAATACCTGCCTATGCAGCGCAATACATTCAGTGATGTATTATTTACAATAATTTGCCTGCAACAAAAAAGAAAAACTCAACTACGTGTCCAGGATCTTAGCTCACTCTATCTACGTACTGCACTCCGCCGCCGCTGCCATCATCTTCATCCTTGCTTTGCAAGCTCTTTTCATCGTCGCTCTCCTCAGAGAAATAACACGATGCCTCGTCAACAATCCCTGAGAGAATGTCCTCCTCAAGCATAGCTGCATCGAGTCCGCCATCGAATGGTGAGCTCTTCTCCGAGAATCGCAGAAAATAGCCACATGATCCGTATATGGAACTGCCACCATCATGAGAATGCGCCGATACTAGTTCATCACAATTGTTATTGCTGGTGGGACTGTTATTAGAATCTGTGGGTAGAATTGCGATATTCGGCGACTTGTGTCGCCTTAGTGTATTGCGAACAGAACGAAACTCCTGCAACTGCAGAATGTTGCTAAATGAATCGATAATCGTCCACGATTCGTTGTCCAGGAAGAGACAAATTTCCTCCAAACATGATACATGATAGCGATTAAAGAATTCTTCACTTTGTGATTGCATTGTTGCAATCAGCTTCTCTGAATACTCTCCACAGAATTCAATGCCAACTTTCTGCAGTCTTTGAATCACCGAGAGGACTTGAATAAATTGCTCGTGCTTTAGTGTTGTTAGCTTGGCACTCGACAGATAGACACACAACTTCGACTGAATGTCGTTCCATATACGTGATTGGCCTTTTTTCAGTTTTTCTTGAATATAATTGTCCGGCGAGTCGTGCGTGTCCTCCGGATATTGTTTATAGTTTTGATGCCACATGACAATTTGGTAGTACGATGCCAAAATGGTCCAACAGGTTTTGCACAGGCTTATCAAGCATGGAATGTATTTGTCGGCAGCAACCTGTTCGCACAATTGTTCGAATAAATACTTGAGATTCTCATCGATGTTGGGATCATTATATGCACGTAACACAGAGTTTACGGATGAATGAATTGACGAGATGAAGTTGATGTGCAGCTGTATCGAGAAATGAAAGGGTCATAGTTTGATTAAGTCCAAGATCGTGGTTCAGACTCACCTGATCCATTGCAAAGAGAGATTTGTTTAGTAGTTTATAAGATTCTTGGAGTTTTCCGTATTTGTTTACGTCGAAATTAAGTATAATCTGAAAGTAGTGTGCGTTTTTAATTACGGAAAGATTTTGTCTACAGACGGTTACCTCATTTAGAACTGTGTCCAATTGGAATTCTGTCAACAGCAGGGTTTCTTGCAATTTCTTTGTAAGTGATTGTACACATTCGTACTGAGTGTATTCAGCGGCGGAATCTTTGCACTTTAACAATAAGCCTATGGCTCCAGAGTAATTCCCATCAGCGAGCAGGGTTTGTACTTCGACATCCGTTGATTTCTTGCATGCGGAAAGAGCATTGAAGTACTTAGTGTTATTTTCTTATTGATTGCGGATAAATAAGGTATAAAGTAGCCGTATATGTGCACATAACCCGTTGCGATCATATCCAAACTCAAATATCTCAGATTACATTGAAAGAACCAGAATAGGGTTATGAAAGTTATGTCTACAAAGCAGCCAATTTCAGATATAGTTAGTGTGTAGGGTTTTCGCATATGAGATAAGCAATCATCGATGCAGTTTGTACACAATTTGTTAATACAAACAAATTCAGCGCTAGCAAACGAAGAATGATAAATTTGTGCTTTGTACCGCAGCAAAACCCATCTAACCGCTTTAACTATGTTGTTTGCATATACATCTATTTGGAAATGCTGTGTACTCGATATCGAGTTACAGTTTGAATAAGAGGTGTGACCCACTTTGTATACATTACATACGGCAAACATACGTACAATTCAAGTTATATACCCAGATGTTAAATCAGTTTCACTTGAATATTAACAATACTATAAAGATAAAATAAATTAAATACGCATCTATGTACTTACGAGCTTCTTTATTGCGTTCAATGAATTTAGAAGTTCATTCAAGACTTCTCGCTTACGATAGGCAGCCAAAATTTCGAGACTTGTTGTAGTTAGATTAGTTTTGGCGTAATTTAAGTACGAGCGAGCCTTCCGACAAGTCCACAGAGATTCTTCCAATTCTTTTTGTACATCATTAATAGCAGCGAGCTCAACATTGCAGGCACTTCGTTGCTCTAGGATATTTTGCAGTACTTGTTTTGACAGAACCTTATGTTGCATTTTCAAAGTGCCCATGGTGTCGTCGATTTTCTCCAAATTAACTCCATCACTAAGAACTTTCTGCAAAGGTTAATGGTCAAGATGAATGCGATAATGAATGTTATTATTCAAATAAACTCGTTTTAAGCTTAACAAATTTTGACAACTCACTTTCAATTCATATAAACTAGGATCACTGTCTGGATCGAAATAAATACTTTCGGTGCTTTCAAGAATTTCTTGATCGGACTGCTGTTGGTTCTCTTCATCTGTTATTGATGCAGTGTGCTGCACTTTAGCTGCTGTTTCTGGTTCAGTGGTAACATTTTGGATGAAATAATCGGAAAAGCCCATTGCAGGTATTTTCATTTGTCGGTTCTGTAAGGATAAATTTTTAACAATATTTTCAACATTTATTGCAAAGGAAATACCTGCTTGCTGAGCAAATCCAAGAATTTTGTTTTTATTTCATCCATTTTTGTGTTATTTCCATTTGGAAATCTTTTTTTTTGTGCGAAACATTCACGAATGACACTGCAGTGACAGATTTGTAAATTCATGCAAGTGGTCGAAATAAAAGTATAAACCAGTATAAGCTTTTGAATAGGTAGTCGAAAAGCTACCTTAGGCTATGTTTACATAATTGAATGTAGAACTATTCGGTAGGGAAAGGCAGGTGGTGGTGACGTCTTCCGTTCCTAATAATGTCGGTTTCCATTGGGACAAAAAAATCAGCTGGCTGTCAGATTTCATGTTCCATTGGCCGCAAAAAAAGCGGAGAGTCAGAGCAATTTTGCGAATCTCGATATCCGAGCGAGATTCACACCTATTTGCACTAACACCAAAACATTTGTCAAACTTTAAGGCGGCTCTCCCACTGAGGCAACAAGCAATAAGCAATAAACAACTAGCAATAAGCAATAAGCAATACGCAACTTTTATTTTAACCTATTCTCACATTGAAGCAACAGTATTTCTAGCGACCTGTCACTCACTCAGTGATAGTACAGAAAACACAGGAAAAATCCTTACAGTACACAAAGAAAATCCCTACTTTTCCCTACACCATCGAATAATTTTCAATACCTACAAACTCTCTCCATAACTATTTTATCATACATGAATAAAATCGAATCAAACTTCTCATACTCAATTTCAAACATAAATGAATTTTTCCTATTTGTTGACTCTTCAAGTTATGTCATCCCATTTCATTCCTTAGCTAATATCGACGAATGTAAGAGCAAAATATAATAGATAAATAAAAATAATAAACATTTTTTGACTGAGCAAATCAATTTACTTACAAATAAGATGAAAATGTTCCATCCGAAAAAAATACCTACGTTACAAATCTGTCCCTTTTTGCCTACGGCGTCATTTTTAGATCGAAAATCCCTACGTGCAGGGATTTTTACCTACATGTACTATCACCGCACTCACTACCCACAAAATATTGATACAACGACGCGATTATATCGCTTTTCAACATGCGCTGTGTATCGCCAGCAATAATGTTGCAGCAATCAGCAACATTTTTCGTTCAACCGATATTGAGTTGCTTTAATGTGAGACGTCTAATTTGATTCAATGTAAAATAACTGTTAGCGATAATATCGCATGTTTCCTATTGCCAGTTGCTTGTTGCTTGTTGCTTCAGTGGGAGAGCCGCCTAAAGGGTTTTTCCCTCATTTTTTTAAATGAGAAGTCTGTGAAAAATAGAGAAAAAATTACATTAATTTGGCCGCTGCAATAGATATTAGCATAAATTGAATGGATTCTTATAAACACAAATTACAATTTAAGAACAGCTGGCTTTTAAAACACGCATTACCACAGATGCAAAGGAAGAAAAATCTCGTTTAATGTTCAATTGGGCACGAAAAATCTGAAATCTGAGAGCAAAATCTGAAAATCCCAATGGAAAACGACATAAGTTATTTGAAATAAAATTCTACTAATAATCATCACTGGATTAATACAATTTAGTTCAGATGTCGTTTTCCATTCCGTAAAAAACCTCTCGAAACAAAAAAAAAAGTTTATTTTATATTTTATTTATACTTTCTTTGAATCCGGATTCCAATTTCCAAGGTGTCGAGTTCATGCCATTATTTCTACTGAACAAATATGGGGTCAGTGATAATAGATTTAAAATTTAATATCGTATGAATACGTTAATATTATTATGTAACATTTTTTTTGTATTACATCTGTAACGGAAATAGAGCCATTTTGCCTAGTTATCATCATTTTTCTGGGCACTCATTCCGTATGTCGATAATCGCCATACGATAGCGTTTCGACGATAGCTTTGCTTCACGTAACTTTAATAATCGTTTATCGTCCAGACGATATCATTTTGACGTTTGAACATTTGCTTCACGTAAGACAATAATCGTCGAAACGCTATCGCCCAGATGATACAATTTGAGCGATACCTAATGAGGTGTCGTTTTGCATTGATTTATGTGTTTTGCAATCAGCTTAAAATTTTTTTTATCGAATTTCAAGAAGAAGAATTGACTTTAGATATTTTTCAAATACATACTACCAAATATATAAATACCTATATTTTAAACTTGTTTTGTATGAAGCTCATGCAAAAGCAAGAAGTATTGTAGAAAGGTGTATTGGTGTTTACTGTTTCCAAGGGTACAAAACGTAAATCACTAACTTCATATGGCATAAGATTACATGTTGTCATAATCCTCAAGTCGATGTTGAGTTCTACTTGAAAAAAAAAAAATTATAGCTAGAGAAATTGCGATTATTGCAAATGTTTGTTCTGCCCTCCATAACAGCAATCGAACAATACGAAGATTTAGCAAGTGCAATTTTAAACGACTCGCAAGCACTAAGTGGGAATAACCGGATGCGACAGTTGGCTTCAAAAATGAGGGATGAAATAAAAAACTCGCGTTAACTTCAATTATTTTATTGATGTTATATTTTGCTTGGTAGCTGTTTGGCTTATTACCCTTGGCCAAGACCGGATGGTCATGAAAGCAATTAAAATTGTCATATTAATAAACTAAGGAATAACAATGAATTTAATACACTTTGCAATTTTCAAATTTTCCGGCATCAAACACAAAATGATTGAAAAAAAGTCATTTATGACATTTTAAACGACATCTGATTGGAATTTTCACTATAGTTTGAAAGTCTCTGGAAGAAACTCAGTGCTCTCAATGCTCTCTCTCGTTGCATACAAAAAACGATAGACGAGACGATAGTGATAGAGTTACGGGAAGCAAATTGATGACGAGATCGTTGACTACTATCGCGCAAACGATTATCGTTCTCAGAGTTACGGAATGAGTGCCCTGTTTTCTCAACACATCATTGCCAGATGAAAAAACAATGCCTACTGCTATCTTTCGGGACAATCTGCCAATAACTGTTTTGGATGGGATGACAAAATAAAGGGGAGCCTAAATATGAAATAAATCACTAGAAAAAACACAATAAAAGATAAAATAATATCAACATTTTTCATTTGTTGAAGAATACCATAAATAAAGTTTTAGGGCAAATAACCGTACAGAACTCTCAACATTCAGGCAGTAGATTAATTTATTTTATTTGATATTATTCCTATAATATTACTAACTAAACATACGAGGCTTATAAGCATAAAGTTAAGTATACCTATTTCAATCATATTTATAAACTTTGGAGTCCACGCAACCAATAACAAGTGTCGTTTAAACAAGATGAGACATTTCTGCCTAAATTACGTAAAATTAAGGCATTATTAAGCTTTCATTAGACGGGAACTATCACACATGCTTTAAAAAACGAAAATAAATATGTTATGTCGATTTCCATTGGGACAGAAGAAGCACTTTTTTTCAGAGTCAGAGCAGTTTTTCTGCTCTCGAAATCAGCTGGCTGTCAGATTTCATGTTCTATTGGGCGCAAAAAAAGCACATTTTTTTAAAGATTCAGAGCAATTTTGCGAATCTCGATATCCGAGCGAGATTCACACCTATTTGCACTAACACCAAAATATTTGTCGTTTGTCAAACTTTAAAGTGTGTTTACTTATGTTTGTAGACGAGAAGTCTGTGAAAAATAGAAAAAAAATATATATTTGGCCGCTGCAAAAGTTATTAAAATGAATTGAATGGATTTTTATAAACACAAATTACAATATAAGAACAGGTGACTTTTAAAACACGCACCACCACAGATGCAAAGGAAGAAAAATCTTGTTTTATGTTCTATTGGGCACGAAAAATCTAAAATCTGAGAGCAAAATCTGAAAATCCCAATGGAAAACGACAATAACTAATTTCTATTTTTGTTTTAAAATGATCTTCATGTTCAAGCCATCGCTTGACCAAAGAATGCTAACTAAAACAAATGCATTCAGTGCTTATTACAACACAGGTAATCACTATTCATCTGATAGAACGCGACAACGACCTCATTTAGTGAAACAAAATGGCTTCCTATATCGGTAAGGTAGTTCGAGATATTTGTTTGACATAAAAGAGTATTGGTGCAGCTTGTGTTTCCTTGCTTTTTTATTGATTGTGTAAAATTTCCTAAATATTCTTATTTAAAAACTATTTAAAAAGGAAATAAGTGAAAAGCTTGTTAATAATTAAGCACTTTTGTTTCGCCACATATATAGTGGAGAGTAATCTGAGAAAAAATAGTTTTTTACATATTGTCTCCTCTTGGCGATTTGTGGTACAGTAGGAGTTGTAATTCGTCTAAAATATTAAACCGCGAAAAAGGAAATGGCCACAACGCAGCAATATTCCTTGCGCTGGAATAACTATTTACGGCATATTACCTATGCATTTGATACCTTGAGGTTAAATGATGACTTCGTTGATGTTACGCTCTGTTGTGACGGACAAAGAATAAAAGCGCATAAGGTGCTCCTCTCAGCATGCAGTGGATATTTTAAGGAAATCTTTAAGGAGAATCCCCACCCGCATCCAGTTATTATCTTCAAGTTTATCAAATACGAGGATTTAAATTCTATAATTGAATTTATGTATCAGGTAAGGTTTTTTTTGCATTTATTATATTCTATGTAAGGGTAAGCGGGAAAGTTTTTGTATACCTAATTATGTTGTCAAAGTGGCATCGGTTCTTAGGAATTTTACATAACTCGAATTAAATTAAGATCACAATTCTACGAACCAATTAAGGTTTTGTTTTTTGTGTAGTTTGGTGTTCAATATTATATTTATGTACTGTCATCTGTGGGTATGCACTTAAGCGTTTTTCTAATAAATTAAAAAAAAAAAAAAAAACCTACAACATTATAAAACAAACTGCAGTTTAAAGCTTGATCGTAAAGTGCATAAGCGCACATGTATGTAGATAAACTTAAAAAAAAATCGACTGCCTTCTTAGAACGGACCTCGCAAGTTTCAATCTTTAGTAAGCGAAGATATCAATTTACATTCTGGACGCGCATCCGTAGTCATGTGTCATGTCCATGAATGATCTGTGAAATATGTTTCGTTACCTGATCAAAATCGATACCATCTCATATCAGACAATCGCAATGTGTCACTCGATTTAGTACTTATTCAAATAAAGAGTTGAATTTGATCGAGCAAATTGAACTACAACAATCAGTACATACTTTTCCACATATTCGGATTCATCAAAATGAAGTTCGATTAATTCCAGAGGTCGAATCGCCACTTCCGTGACCGAGCTACCCGTTCACGGAATTAAGTTGGTTTTACATGTGAAACAAAAACAAATTCCGTCACGAAATGCTCGATCATGTAGGACGCCATTCGACCCCAGATCAATTTCTTCGCTAGCTAGATGATATAACTAATTTTCTTAGTAAATTAAGAAATTCCTCGAGTTTATAAGACATTTTAACGACTTTTACCGTAGCATTTTTTGAATATTTGAATTTTGTATCTGTCATTTTTTAAAGATTACTACAAAAGCGTTTCCCTAACTTTTTCGTAAGTGTCTCTCTTTGTGAGAGAATTTAGTCCCACCACTGCCATTTTGACAATCTTTTCCATTCTTACTACAAAAGTAAATGAGGGCGTTCAAGTATCTAGTTTAGTAAGTCTGACAGCTGTCTGACTAGATCTATCTCGGTTGTGATTGGTTTAAATCGATCACGTGGGCACCTGTGACATTTGACGTTTATGGAGGAGTAGCCGACGAATCTAGTCAAGAAATTCGTGACTGAGTACTAAGTTGACAGTTCGGGTATGTGGCTGACGTAGAAAAAGTGACGTTCCCGACCAATCTAGTTTTTGCGTTCAGGTTACATCTTATCCAGACCAATCTAGTCGACTTAAGATAACTAGATTCTTGAATGCGGCCAATGAACAGACCAACTGTTCACATAAGGTCTGTTCCTTTACGATAATGCATTCGAATACATTTGTCGAACTTTGTTCCCTAACGTAAAAGTTGGGTAGAAGTGAACGAAGTTTGACTGATACTTATACCCTTTTCACACCGCAGCGAAAACGTGTTTTCGTCGAAAACTGGAAATTGCATTCACATCGAACAATAACCAGTTTTCGTTTGACGTTTCAATCAGCTGTGAGACACTAGTCGTGAAACTTCTGTGTAATCTCTTTTGGTTACGCTTTAATTAATAAATAAAATTAATTCAGAGCATTTAAAACTGATATTAGCCCAACATTAGTGAGTTGTGACATTTGTTCGGTCAGCTGCTCTGCGAATGTTGCAAAAGGTGTGTTTGTTTTAACAACGCAACGATTGGAAGTCGTTTTCGTGGAAAACGACTTTATACGACTCGTTTTGAAAACTGGGGCCAAATTAGCGCATCCGTAATCGAGCCATAACGTCACTGTATTTTGTGGATTTAACAAGCAAAACAATTACAAATTCAGTCACGTATTCCTCGATCATGGATACGGTTATTCAACCCCTGAAATATGTATGGGAAAACTTCAGTTTTCGACGAAGTATTCGAGTGTTTTCGGCTCGGTGTGAATAGCGTATAATGTTTTCGAATGTATTCGAATGTATTATCATAAGGGAACAGACCTATAGGTAGATACCTAGACTTGTTTGATAGTTTTTTTTTTTTTTTTTGTATATATATATATATATTTTCTTTTTTTATAGGGTGAAGTAAACGTGCATCAAGAAGCTCTACAATCATTTTTGCAAACTGCTGAATTACTTGCTGTGCAAGGATTAACTTCAGAAGAAAAAGACAAACCAAAAGCCCCTCGAACGCAGACCGACGAGCAAATTATAAAAACCATACCAAGTACGATACGAACGGTGACCGAAAATGTCACCCAATCTTCGCAGACCATTGAGATGCCAGTAGCAGCAATTGTTACACATACAACTCAACAAGCCATACCGCAGCAGATCCATATCGCGCAGCAGCAACCACAACAACAGAGCAGTCAATCCGCAGCAAAAAAACGTAAAATAACATTTTCCGATGACGAAGACAACATTTATACAACAGAATCAGTTGAATTCACCAAGGAGGAACCGACAATTGTTAAAAGTAATTTTATTTCAACTGTTTAAAACAGCTCGTGAGACATATCTTTATTCTAGCCTCCGAAATGACTTTTCTGCCGACCACAGTCAAAATGGACATACCCGAGTACATTGATGTTACTGATGCAAATCAACTGAACGACACTGTTACACAATCTCAACAGACGTCCCAAGAAGCTGGTGGACAAACCGTCACGCAATACACCTCGGAGTATGAGATATTGACCGAATCAGAAATCGAGGAAAAATTCCACCACGAGTCGGGAGATAACGCAGAAATAAGTGCAATCGAAATGGGTATATTCACATTTTTAAATGTTTAACTTTAGCCGCGTAAACACAGAAAAGTATTAGGAGAACAGACCGGCGAGACTGATCGCCAAAGAACAGCCCGAGACATGACTTGTCATTTTTGTCGCTTGTCTTTGCTCTCACTGCTATCTTTCTGTGTGTGCGCGGCTTAATTTTTGTTTTATAGAAAGTCGGAAGTAAAATGTGTTAAATTTTTGTGCAGGTCGCTTAATATCGCAGCCAGGTAGCACTGATGATGGCGGGAAGGATGAGAAAGGAAATACAATCCAAGGTCAGTTTAGTTTTTTTTTTTTTAATTGAAATTGGTAAATCGGGCAAACCAAAAAGTTGCACGTTGAATTCAAAATAGTAAAGTTTAAAGAAAAAAATTACGTTGCGGGGTGTTTTTCGATGTGTTTTGCAAAAGTTTTGACAACACGTCAAAAGGCAAAAATATTGGAATTGCTTGTGAGAAGCTAGATCTATGGTCCTATACCTGTTGCGTCGACTTTGCCCTTTGTTTAATAGAATGTTTTTAAAATTTTTTTTTTTTTTTTTTTGAATAGGTACTGAACTCGAGCTGCTCCCAAACTTCTCACTTTGGCTCTCTGTTTCTAGCTTCATAAAGTTTCTTGTTTAGAGCATTATTTGTTTAAAAACATCGGGTGCCTATTGAAAGCTTTTAATTTTTTTGACTTCTTTTTTCATTATATAAGTACGGAGTTTACCACTATAACCACCATCCTCATATCCTCAGAAGCAGGCTAAGACTGGATAGGAATACATTAAAAAGTTGTTGTAGCCCATTGTGAGAACCTTCGACAGTCAAGGTTGTTTGTTTTGTGTTACACCGGTTCGACAGTTCATACCTTTGAACCATCTGTGTAGATGTTGAAGATCGTTTGTTTATTTAAAAGCTCCCCAAAGGTCACAGTTTTCCCTGCTTGGAGAAGAGCGAGAAAATGTTTTTTCGGCGATTAACCTTCCCCAAGAGACCTGGATTCTGTCGGTATGTTTAGCTGATTTTCAAGAATCAAGATACATTTTTGCAAAGAGATGGATGTTGTGGTCGAAAAATTTCAAGATTCCAATCCAGCGGTTGGTGTTTTTCTTATTGCAGATTGCAGTACCTGTACCTTTATGTTGTCAGTCAGGTAACCGTGCCACAATACAAGCTGACGAAATGAGATTTCTTCGCTATGTTGCAGCAACTTGCTGAGATTGTACAGCTAATTCGCTTACAAACCACAATCATTGTATATTTCTGTATAATTGGCCAGAACCCATATTTTCACAAAATATGCCTGCAGCTTTACTGCAAATTTGGAATTTACATTTAAAGGCGAACGTTTTGTGTAGCTGACAATACTTCAGAGTCTTTTAAGCTAATAGGGGTTTTGGACGCCTTGCTGCTGTTGTGACCGAAATCAAGGCAAAGTACGGTAAATGTCCTTGTCCAGGGGTTAAGTAACCCCAATTGCTGCATTTGATATTATTCTTAAGGACCCCATATATACCCCAATAGAGACTGTGCTTTGGGTTTTGGTAATACTTTTCCCCCCAAACCATTGCGCTATATGATAAAACGGACAACACCAACGATGTGTACAGCCGAAAACCTGGGGCCAGATTCTGTAAGGCGAAACGATCATACGTTTTCGTGCGCAGGAATATTTTGCCCTATGTTACACAAGCAAATTTCTTGCAAACGAAAGCGTTTTTCGTTTCGTTTTTTACAGAATCCCACCCTTGGTTTTCCACGAAAACACTACGAAAACGACTTCCAATCGTTACATTGTTAAAACAAACACACCTTTTGCAACATTCAGCACAGCAGCTGACCGAACGAATGTCACAAGTCACAACTTAAAATCATTTTCCACACTAATTGATGGGCTTATATTATTTTTAAATACTCTGAATTAATTTAATTTGTTAATTAATGCGATCGAAATTGGTAAACAAAAGAGTTTACACAGAAGTTTCACGACTAGTGTCTCACAGATCGAAATGTTAAACAAAAACTGGTTATTGTTCGGTGTGAATGCAATTTGGAGTTTTCGACGAAAACATATGTGTTGAATCCCTTCAACAACCGAAGATCTGTGCAAGCCAACATGGCGCCCATGTATCTTGTTTGGTATAGGTAGATCCACCCTACAAAACTACAATACCGACAATTTGAGAATTCTGACATTTGGTTTCAGTTCCAACTTCTAACTTCGAATTATGCTCGATGGAATGGTGCTTACAATATCCGCATATTATTTGATTTGATGAATTTCACAGATTAATAATTGTGTACTAGATTTTTTTTTTTTTTTTTTTTTTTTTTTTTCGAAAAACCGCTTTCCCATTCCAATACATACATACTTTCGCGCGGTGCATATGACGAACATTTTTTTAAAAATAAATTTAAAAGTAAACCTTAAGAAAATTTACAGCTTAATTTCCAGATACAAAAAAAAAAAAAAACTTTTAACGAATATGTCTCCAAATGATTTAGAAAACGTGCCAGATACTCGCAAAATATTATCTTAAGGACATACAAAATCGACATTGACATTGCTATCTTATTTACCTCTGCCAATTATTCAAAATTTATTAAAAACACAAAAACAAAAATGGAAAATACCGATACTAACAAAAAATATGTTTTGTTATACTTTTAGATTTGCCAAATAATAAATGGACTGAATGTCAATTTTGCAAAATGGTTATAACAACCGTAAATCTTTGGAGACATATTCGAACTCAACACACTCCGCAACCGCCCCGCAAGTGCGACATGTGTCAAAAGAACTTCAAAAATAAATACAGTTTGCGTGAGCATATTCGAATATCGCACGAACATAAGGTATCGGTCCGAAGTAACGAAAACTCATAAGGTAACCCAAAATGACGAGCAAAATCACACAACCAGCCACCTGCGTCCAAGAAAACAAAATTAATCTAAACCACTCGTTTTACATAATATATATAATATAATATTGTAAGAAATTTGAATTGTTTCTTTTCTTTTGTAAAATGGTATAACAATTCTATGTTTTACTGTGTAGAATAAGTCAGTAGGATAAAGGAATGTCGCTGAAGCTTTTTAAATATTCTAACATAATTTCCATCAATGTTAATAGTAGACATACGATTTCACTCTTAAAAAGAAGAAAAGGAAACAAACAACTGTAGGGCTATTGATAAAAAAAAATGTATTCGAGTTATTGTGTAGTACTTATAAATGTGAGACTTATTCCATCATTTACGATTCACGGCATTATTCTATTGGACACCAGGTCTGGAATCGGCTAAGGAGTTGATTGTGGTTTTTGATTATCAACTCTTCCTTTGTTTGTGGCTCTGCGACTAAAAAAGTTAAAAATGATTGGTGGCACTTAGAGTTTTAAACGTCACTTCCTTGCCGACGCTGTCATTCCGAGCAACTGATACATATTCGAAGTGTTTCTTTTTTTATTGTGAAAGATAAGTGAATTTTAGAATAATAATAAGTTCACAAAATACAATACATTTGTTCGTTTTTTTTAAGGTCTCAAGGGAATAAATAGAAAATACTTTGACCCGTTGGTGTCGGCCAGTCAGCCCCAACTTGTCTCTGATAGCCACCACCCCCAAAGAAAATTTAAACTTGCAGGCAATTGGAGTATGGGTGGAACATGCATTGACCTTTTTCCAGTTGGTAAATCAGGCAGTCCCAAAACAAACATGAACCTTTCTTTATGAAGTCGACACTTTTTTCAGGAATCTAAAATAAATAATTTATGTGTTGATAATAATTTCTTAAAGAATATCTATGTAAAAAAAAAAGTTAGGAAGTTCTATAATATTTGCTCAAGTGAATTCTAAGCAATCCGACTTGTTTGTAATTTTTTTCTTCATTTCTCGCTGCGGCATAGAATAATTGCATTGAAGTGAACATTGCGCTAAAATTTGTTTTTATTTTTTTTATTTTTATATCTTTGAAACACCTATTTCACAAAACTTTAAATTTTTGGTGGACTTGAAGCCGAGCCAACTACATTGCTGACGAAAATGACACAAAACGTAGGAAAACAACACCTAAATAGCTGTCGCAAGCAAGTGGTGCCAAAAATACGATAGTCAATTTGGTAATCACCTTACGTTTAGCATGAAAACATGAATTTTGATTATCAACTGTCAACTATCACCTTAGCCGATTCCAATGAATACAATAGGCGTTTTTATTTTTTAGTTCAGAGCTGAGCACTGATTTCAATTTATTCTGAGCTCGTAGAGCGCGACTGAAATGACCTGTGTCAAGCCGAATCAAAAAAAAAAAAAAAAAAACGAACAGTACGTTTTTTAATAAAAGATATTTTTATTGGAAGATTCTATGGACAATGTGTACCGGGATACTACACTCAGTTTGTGTAGTTCGCCTCTATTTATTGGTTTACCTTATTCGCATTCTTAATCAGTAGACATAGTGTCCGCGATTATAGATATTTCTGCGAACATTCAAATTTTTATTGGATTACACAAAATTCTAAGAAATGAGGAAATGGTCAATTCTGAGTAATTGACCGGACAAACGTGTCATATTGATCCCCTAGAACTGGCAAAGGTGCTGGTGTTTGCATATATGAAACTCGCGTAATTTGTGTTTATAAGAATCCATTCAATTTATGCTAATATCCATTGCAGCGGCCAAATGTAATTTTTTCTCTATTTTTCATAGACTGTCTAAATACGTAAGTAAACAACACTTTAAAGTTTGACAAATGAAAAATGTTTTGGTGTTGGTGCACATAGGTGTCAATCTCGCTCGGATATCGAGATTCGCAAAATTGCTCTGACTCAAAAAAGTTATTTTTCTGTCCCAATGGAAAACGATAAAAAAAGAAAAACGCCTAATAACTGTCAGTTATTCTTAACGAACGCAGTTCAGGGGTCGAATCGCAACGAGCTACCCGTTCACGGAATTAAGTTGGTTTTACAAGTGAAACAAAAACAAATTCCGCCACGAAATGCTCGATCACGGAGGACGCGATTCGACCCCAGGTGTATCACAGTCAGGGCCACTTTAATTGAAAGAGCGAGTACTGTAATTTCGTTCATCATTCAAAAAAGTAGCCAGGATGACAAACTTCGTGAATTCCCACTTTAATCAATAAACGTTAAACGATTCAACAGTTCCCAAACAAAGGTCTAGCCTGTTAGAGGTCGATTTGGTTTACTTGGTTGTGAATAGTGGAATAGTCTTGAATATTTAGACACCAATAATTTGATTTTAAACAAAGCAGTGGAAATAAAACCTTACAGATGATGTACATAAGAATAGTTTTAATTTTGGATTGCTAAGTAAGGTCCACAATGCCAAGCTACAGATACTCTCGGCGCAACGACGGCACAGTGCATCGAAACACTTGATTACATCGATAGCGAATTGTTTGAAATTTCCCTCGATTTGTTGAATCAGTTTAACAAGTCAGTCTTACGCGATGAGTGGGAGAATTTGTGAAGAAAAAAAAGATAATCCTCCTCTCTAAAATAAAATACTGCAGAAGTGACTTATTTTACTCACCGACAGACTGTCATTTTTCTAACACCTTACACAAATTTTCAACAGTTGTTGAATTTCAATTGTTTAACAAGCATGATAATATATGATAAGGTCTTTCTCTACAGTGTTGTCGCTCTATGAAGGGATTTGGACTGAAGCTATAGTTCGCTCCACATATCCTATCAATCTTAGATTTTCTAAAAAGATCGAAATGGATGTAGAGTTTTTAAAATTTGCTGTTTGAGTTTTAAAAATAAACATTGCCCCTTCTTTTTAGATTGGACACGTCAAGGTTTAGATCTGTTTTTGGGCTTGATCAGATTGCAATAAAGGATACTGGGACCACTTCGAGGGGATGAGCACAGTAAAAATTGGTTGGGTTTATTCTTTTCGTCTTGTATCAATTATCAATGTCTTTAAACCATGAGTTCTGAGATATGTCACCGAAACGACAAAGATTACCGAAACCTCTATGTCTCATGAAACCAGAGCCGAAAATTTGTCCTTAGACAAGTCACCCAATGCAAATGTGTTGGCACGATCAATTCCTAATGGAATTGGATTTTTCAAAAGTTGTTTTAGCTAAACAGGGGTCCAATTCTGTAATTCGAAAACGTTGAAACGTTTTCGTGCGTACGAATGATTTGTTCTAAGTTGCAGAAGTAAATCGTTCGTGTTCACGAAAACGTTTGAACGTTTCGTCTTACAGAACGCCGACCCAGATTTATGTCGGCAGAAAGTTGCGACATTTTTCCTGTTATAGACAAGAGCTCTTTGAAACTAGAAAGTATGTGGGAAAACTTCTGTTTTGGTTAAACGTTCCTACGCCCGAATCGGTGCATCCGTAAATGATCTATGTAACTTTTTGTCTGTTCACGTAAAACAAAAAGGAAATTCCGTCAATTAACAATAATTATTTTCTACCCCAGGTTTTTTTTCAATATAATCTGATATGTCAGTTTTACAATTTCCTCAGTTGTAATACATTCCCGTTTCCCTCTGTCGAAGACGGCAATGCATTTTCGCCCGCATTACCTACGTATTTTGTCTTTTTTTACATAATTTTGTTTCTTCGCAGAACAATGGCTGCAGTGTAAGGTGTGCAATCAAAAGTTGCATTCAATTCCCGCGCTACGGCGACACAAAGCTTCGAAACACGCTATCACATCGAAAAAACATGACTGTTCTATGTGCAACAAGAGCTTCAAAACGAAATGGTCTCTGTCAACACACAGCTCGCGATACCATAGAGTGGCTCGGCCCGCCAAGGATATATAAAAATGGGTATATTGTAAGATGATCACCGTACAGTTAACGCTCTGTTTTTCGAAACGTATAGTGTAGAACTTTTTAATTTTTATTTTTTCTTGTAATAATAAAACTATGTATGTGTAAGATTTTTATTGATATCAACGACCTAGATTTATGTCGGCAGAATATTGCGACGTGTTTTCCTGTTATAAACAAGAGCTCTTTGAAACTAAAAAAAAAAGTGGGAAAACTTCTGTATACACGTTTCGATAGCTCAGAGACCGAATCGGTGTATCCGTAAATGATCTATACACCGAAATTCCGTCAATTCATAATAATAATTTTCTACCCCAGGTTTTCATTGAGCTGTGAATAAAGTTTTTGAAAAGAAAAGATTATCCACTTCCAAATTAAACTGTAAGAGATATGAAAGTCATCTATTAGTACATTCACATTTGGTTCTCAAATTTACAACTGGCCATTTTGTTGGTTTTTGCGTTTTAAACCGTAAATGAACTCTTTAATTTCAGTAATTATTATCAACATAATCTGATATGTGAGTTTTGTTCTATGAAGCTGTAAACAAGAAATAGAAAATAAATGTTTTAAGAAAGTGCAAACGATTTTACAATTTCCTCAGTCATAATACATTCCCGTTCCACAATCTATCGAAGACGTATTTTGTCTTTTTTACATAATTTTGTTTCTTCGCAGAACAATCGCTGCAGTGTAAGGTGTGCAATCGCAAGTTGCAGTCAATTTCCGCGCTACGGCGACACAATGCGTCGAAACACTCTATCACATCGAAAAAACATGACTGTTCTATGTGCAACAAGAGCTTCAAAACGAAATGGTCTCTGTCAACACACAACTCGCGATTCCATAGAATGGCCCGGCCCGCCAAGGAATGTATAAAAATGGGTATATTGTAAGATGATCGGCTCTGTTTTTCGAGAATCGAGACGTATAGTGTAGAAATTTTTAATTTTTAATTTTTATTTTTTCTTGTAATAATAAAACTATGTATGTGTAAGATTTTTATTGATATCAACTCATTATTGAATCACAATTTAATTGAATGTATAAAAAAAGTAAAATAAATACTTTACAAGTACAATTTAGTTTTTTCTATTTTCGATTTACAATTCTCCGACACCAGGCAGAGGGAATTTCTCGCTGAAGGTTACAACCTCATCGGATAGACTCTTGACTTTGGCAGCTATGGCGGTGTTCTCGTGAATAGTTTTGTAGAAGTCGGCGATTTTGGGACCAGCGATGGTGGTGGCTTCCTTTGCGATGACCAACGCACGATCAATAAATTCAACGACTTTGCTGATATCATCCTCGACGAGACCTCGCGTGGTGAGTGCAGGAGTACCCAGGCGAATACCGGACGGGAATAGAGCAGACTTGTCTCCAGGAACTGTGTTCTTATTGCAAGCGATGGAGACCTCCTCGAGGATGTACTCTCCGCGAGCTCCAGTCAACCCGACGCTGCGAAGGTCGACGAGAACAAGATGAACATCGGTACCTCCGGTTACGACTGTGTAGCCCTTCTTTTGCAAATCAGCTGCCAGACGGGTTGCATTCAACAACACCTGCTTTTGGTAGGCGGCAAACTCTGGAGTCTTTGCTTGTTTCATGGCAGTGGCTATACCGGCGATCGTGTTATTGTGCGGGCCCCCCTGTAGACCGGGGAAAACAGCCGAGTTGATGCGTTCTTCCAAGTCGTACAAAACTTTTTCTCCATTCGGTTTAACCTGGCGCACGCCTTTGCGGAAGAAAATCACACCAGCTCGTGGACCACGAAGTGTCTTGTGAGTAGTTGTGGTGACAACATCGGAGTACTGGAACGGGCTTGGTATGAGCTTAGCAGCAACCAAACCAGCTATATGCGCCATATCGGACATAAGATAGGCTCCGTTGGCATCGGTAATTTTCTTGAACCGTTCGTAGTCCAAACAACGCGAATAGCACGACACACCTGCGATTATGACTTTAGGCTTGAAAAGTTTCGCATTTGCTTCCAGCTGATCGTAGTCGATGAGGCCGGTCTTTGGGTCAACTTTGTAGGGCATACTCTCGAAGAAAATCGATGTGGCAGACACTTTCTTCGTTGCTGTCATGAAGCCGTGTGTTAAATGGCCACCATCGGGTAAGTCCAGACCCATAATTCTGTCGTGAGGTTGCAAAATTCCAGTGTAAACTGCCATGTTGGCTGGAGATCCTGAATAGGGCTGCACATTGACACCCCATTCTTCCGGGTTAAGTCCAAAAACCTCGACAGCGCGTTTCTGAGCGAGCACCTCAATTTGATCAATGATCTGGTTGCCACCGTAGTACCTTGAAAACACACATTGGCAGTTTAATTTGTATGTATTTCATTATCGATTATCACTGTTCTCACCTTTTGCCAGGAAGTCCTTCAGAGTATTTGTTATGAGGGCACGAGCTTAGACACTGCAAAACAGCAACTGAGGTGAAGTTTTCACTAGCAATCATTTCTAAGCCGCATTTTTGGCGTTTCTTCTCTTCTTTGATAAGTTTGGTCAGCTCTGGATCACTCACCTCGAGCGTATCGTGAATAAGAGTCGAATTTCCAGACATTTTCTAAAAAAAAAAAAAAACATAAAACACAGATCAGGATATATAGTTTGATTTTTGTAATTTACTGAACGATTCATTTTGAAAGCGTGTTTCTTGGTCGATGGTTTGCAATTAAATGAAACAAACAGACAAACCCTGGAACATTTTGCATGGAAATGTTTTTGAATAAATATCGACTTAGGGTTATCACTGATAACATAATTTGACGCAATAACATTAATAGCGTAGGGAAATGCAATAATCAACACAAATTTCAGAATCGAAAAACACCAGCAGAGATAGACAGATAAGGGGCTTTGTTAGAAACTTGGAAGGAAATAAAAAAAAATGTTTTTGAGAACAAACACTGCATTATAAAGAGCATCGATTTAAACAAGTCTATGGCATTATGGTGGTGGGGTGACAATCAGTAAGTAATTGGCATAAGAGTTCGTAGACAGTGGAAAATAAAAACTGGAGTTAAATGTTTTTTTTTTTGTTTAAACACTGCAATAGGTATGTGAAATGTTAGGAAGGTTTGGACTTACTTGCGACCGTATTTATAAGGTGTCCATCACATAAAAAAAAAAATGTGTAGGGGTCGGGACTAACAGTTAGAATGTGTAAACTAGTGAGAATTAAACGAATCGCTGATCATAAGACGCTTATAGTCCTCTGACGTCTCGTCGAAATGACGCAAAACCGGATTGCGTCTTTGGTTAGTTGTAGATAGGCCCTTTCGTTATGTACCTTATTGAAAAAAGGTTTAACGAGGTTGGTCGAGGCGAAACAAAACTATTTTACTTTTGTTGTAGCGTATTCCCAGAAATATCAACGCTGACCACGGATGCATTCGACGAAAACAACGGTTTCTTAGATAAGGTGGGCCTATTGCGATGTCCTCCGTTTAGAGCTCGTTCGTGATGCCGTAGTTTGTTAGAAAAACGGCTAGCTCTTTATGTGAGCTGACAGCTATATCGGCTTCGAGGTAAAAAAATGTACGTAGGTATCGTTGACATTGACATGTTTTGGTTAAGCAGTTGCACTCACATAATTATTGAGTATAAATGAATAGCAGAGCTGGTATTAAAATTCTACGATATCAACATCTTTCAAATATTCGGTTGCGTAATCCTGGTGGACGGAAAAGAGGTAATGTAGCTACAACAAAATGTGTGTGCTAAAAATACGTTCAACCCAAATCGTGCGAATGGACATAAAACAAGAAGACTAATGTCGTTTTCCATTGGGACCAAAATTCATACTTTTTTTTTCCTATTCGGATCCCTTTTTGCAGATCTCGATATTTTTTCAGATTTATGTGGTTTTCCATTGGGACCACCAGAAATCTTTTTCAGATCTCAGATTTTACTGTGCTCATGGAACGCGCAACGAGATTGATCTGCTTTTGTAAATGGATTAGTGCGTTAATTGACAACAATATCAGCTGTTCAAATGGCATTCGTTTTTGGCTAAATCACAAATGGATATCGCCCTCAAAAATGTTTTCCTTCTAGTAGATACAAATGAAGTATTATTGGTGGTTTGTAGTCTTCAGATGACGAGGGAGATAATGAAGATAATAATTCCTCCGAAATCGTATCCATAGCTATTTATGTATTTTGTTATTTTGGTTTTCACGAAACTTTGCGCATTTGCCTCGAAATGAAACTTCTTAAACTGACGTTAAACAGCTGTACAAAGTATATTGGTATGCGTAAATCTGAAAAAATATCGAGATCTGCGAAAAGTGATCCGAATCGAAAAAAGATTGATTTTTCGTCCCAATGGAACGCAAAAAGTGATTTAGATCAAAAAAAAGATTGATTTTTTGTCCCAATGGAAAACCACATTACACACACCAATATAATTTGCACATATGTTTTACGTCAGTTTAAGAAGTTTGCTTTCGAGAGAAATGCGCAAAGTTTCGTGAAAACCAAAATAACAAAATACATAAATAGCTATGGATATTATTTCGGAGGAATTGTCTTCCTCCTCGTCATCTGAAGACTACAAATCACCAATAGTACTTCATTTGTATCTACAACAGGCGAAACATTTTTCAGGTCGATATCCATGTGTGATTTTGCCAAAAACGAATGCCATTTGAACAGCTGATACTGTTGTCAAGTAATGCACTAATAATCTAATCTAATCCAAAAGCAGATCAATTTCGTTGCATGTTCCATGAGCAGCGTAAAATCTGAGATCTGAAAAAGATTTCTGGTAGTCCCAATGGAAAACGACATAAATCTTCCTTTGAAAAGAATTACCCACCAGTTTGGGAAACTTCAGTAAAGATGCCAGCGAGTCCTCTAAAAAGACGGAAATTAGTCTGATATGAACATAATTCACATATTAAAATTATAATGAGTGTTTTCAACGTGGTTGGCATTGGTCGGAAAACGTGTAACAAAATTTAATCCTGAACACAGATTATAGGTGATGATGGATTTCTTAAAACAAAAACAACTCACAAAAAATAAAATTGGAAGTTGTCCGATATCGGGAAATATATTTAGCAAAATTTCCTACAAAAACTAAAAGTTGATAAGAGATTTTGTATTTCTTTTAAGGTTACCGCTGACATTGAATTGTAGTAAGACACTGTGGTCGAATACTCGCTGGTAGCTGCTGCGGCTGCCTGCCACCCGTATCTCTCCTTTTTCTGTTTTTTAATAATATGTATGCATATGTATTTCTTAGTGATGTATTAAAATGGACTTGTATTAACTACAACAGATAAATTCAATACGAATCGGACTATTTTGGGATATGGCCAGCGATTACACCACATTACTTTTACTCGTATCCATATCAATATTATGGGCTAAAAAGCGAAATTAGGACTTAATCAAAATAACCTTCCATATAACATAAATAAATTACTACCCTCACATGTTCCAATTCGTCTTGCAATGGAACATTTGCATTAAAATAAATGTGGTTCTATCTTGATGGCTGCGCTCTGCCAGCGAGAAAAACTAGTTTCTTCATTTTTCCCGCAGGAACACCATTTAATACGAAAACAATATGTCTGTGAAGATTTTCACATGCCTATTGCTGAAATCATTAAAGATTAAACCTAATAAGAAAGATGATACAAAATTTGCGGGGAAAATCGGGTATAGTTGACTGTCCATACTTTTTTTTTATTATTTTAGTATTGTCTCTGGTTTGGATAGTCTTGATTGATCAATTTGATTAGGTACTTATTAACAAGAGAAAAACTGAACTTGAACAAATTAGCTAATGAAAAGTTTCTCATGAATATCACTCTTTTTCTACCACTTGTGGAATGTGATGTCCGCGACCAACCCACGCTTGTTGTCAATCGCAAGCTGTGAGGAAGTCGTCGTTGTTGTCGAATTTACTAAGCACATAACAACAATACGACTATATTATTGAATTAACCAAACACAAAATATTGATAACCACGCTTACCGCCAGATATGTTGATGTTGAGAAATAGAAACAACTTCGTTTGCAGGTACCACTCAATGAACTGAGTAACATTGGATCGCCCAGGCCCAGCAATGAACTATAAGCTGACGATCTTAAAATTTGGTTGTTTAGCTGTTGCAGAGGGCCGGTTTTTGTTTTGAGTGTATAGATGGCACGCGTCGCAGCCATGGTGATTTTTATATAATTTCTTTTAATAGGCAAACGCACCTATCACTAGTACGAATTGTCTTCAACTGAACCTACAAAACAAGAAAAAAAAAAAAAAAAAAAAAAAGAAGATCATCATCATTTGTCCATACCATAGGGGGTCTAGGGCTGTTAGTAAGACTACGGATCATCGTTTATCTCTTGAAGTGATAACCTTTCAACAAAAATAACAAATGATAAGGATGAACAAATGAATCAAGGGATGCTAGAAGTGTGATGTGTTAAATTAATGCTTTATATTTTATTAGAAATCAATTTGAATTATGTTATAATTTGTTTATTTGACGTTTTCTTTGGTGGATTTTCAACACATGTGAGCCCAGTTTATTAGGCTGGTTTCGATTTAAAAAGGACATCAATGAACAGAAAGCTTGCTTGAATTCACATCATTTTATTTGAGATAAGGGCTGAGAGAAAATAATGGACGCTTTAGATGTTGTTATAAAATGAAATAATAAGGATTATATAATGAAAATCTTAGCAAATACAAAACGTCTTACAGTTTTGTGTGTGGATTCGGTCTAAAGCGCAGCAAGTGTTTGTACATATTTTTGACAATAATTCGATTTGCTGCGGGTAGAGTATAGAGTTCAGCTTTAACATCTTAGATGGGGCCTGGGGAATGAAATTCAAATAACATTATTAATTTCCTTTCGTTTCAAAAAGCGATTATCATACAAAAACAAAACCTCTTTGGCGCGTTAAAAAAAAAAAAAAAACTGCATGTAGGTTACAAAGGAATCTGCATATTAAAACTGCAGTTTGACGAAGTGTTTCTTTTCAGCACTCACAACGGTATTAGAGGACCGATTCTTAACACAATTGACTCACAAAATCCTTTCCTTAAACGTCACCTTTAAAATGTAATGATTTTGTGAGATAAAACTTAAAGATTAAGAAATATGTTCGATGGAAGCAAGTCCGTCAGTTGCAAGGTCTTTTAGACTGAGTTTATTTCCATATACAGTCGAGAACGGCTAAGTGGAAAACGGATAAGTGGAAAAATCACCTAAGTGCAACGCGTTTAAATATCCCGAGTCTTTTCACGTGATTTCTATACAAATTTGTTCGTGTAAGTGCAAAACGTATAAGTGCAAATTTCTCATAAGAGAACAATTTTTCAAACCACGAAATATAATTTTATACTGTTTTTAAAACCTATAAGTGCACATGTAAAATTATTTTTATTTTTAAATTTGTTTATACAAATTGAATTTGACTGCACTTATCACATACCTGTACAATAAATGACATAAATCACTATGACAATCCGACTAACATTAGATTTCAAACTCATCTGTCATTTCACCTAACTTCTGGCAGTAAAATATTCACGCGTCAATTTAAACACTAAAGCTATACAAATATATAGTATTTAGCCTAGATTGTATTACCAATGTGATATTGGATATAATACATAACTACATAGACTTGAGTACAAATGTACAAATACTTAATCCCAAATTGAAATGTGATATTTTTGTTTTTGTTAATTTTTGTTCGTTTAATAAATGAATTCCAAATGCATATGTGCATAATACATATGTAGGTAGTATAGTCTTTTTTTGTGAATACTGTTTTGTGACTTTAATACATATTTAGAGTAGGTAACGTCATGTGAACTCGAAATAGCACGTATAAGTGCAATAAATGTGCACTTACGGATAAGTGCAAAGTTCGTATAAGTGCACACACAATTCAAGTCCCGACGTTGTGCACTTATCCGTTCTCGACTGTACACACTAAATGCCAACAATTTAAACTATTTGTCACATATAATGGTACATTGTATTGTACATACCGTGAGTGATTCTCGGTCATCTGCATGTCGAGTTTTAAGTAAGGAAGGATTTAAATTTAAAAATTCGTTAACAATTCACAAGTAACCAAAACTATTATAATATTTGTAAACAGAAAGTGAAATTTCACAGCTGTTTGGCCAAAGCTGATCCAAACTAGATGGTCAACTGAGAGCAGAAACGGTACTTTTGCATAACTGCCTGTTTGGCACAGAATTTTTTAATTAGGTATGCGTCAAAGATTATTGGAATAACAGAGCTATATAACTTTCCAGTCGAAAGTCGGCTGCCTACCAGTGATGCCAAATCTTTACAAAGGATTTGTATACGTTTTTTTTTTTCTATTTTCTTTAATTTATGTATTATGTATGGATCATACCAATAATACCTTCTATAATTTTGTCGAGAAAATAAATATAAGTGAGTGCTTCAAAATTGAATTTTACATTTTCCTCTTTTTATATTTTGAAAAAATCTTGAAAAAAAAACAAACAAGATTTTCAGATTTTTTTTATCTGGTAACACTGCTGCCTACAGCTAGAGATGAAATAATAAATTAAGTTGGATATCTTTCGTACGTCTATCCCCCCAAAACCCATTTGTTTAAACTGTTGTTTTTGTAATTTCAACTCAACCCTCGGCTGTGAACTGTGATACCGATACGTGAAAACGTTTGAGCTACAAAGTGACATTATTTCTAAACTACAATTAAGGAAATGACAAATATTAAAGACTGAATTGCTATTCTACTGGGTTTTCGTATTTTTTTTTTTTTTTTTTGTTTGTAAACGTTTTAACGATTTCCTTTGACAGGTCGTTGTTTTTTTTTTCAAAGCAGCGGGTAGTTTTGCGCTAGATTGAGAAATTTCTCTGAAAGGGATATTTCACAAAAAGTGCCAGACGTCTAGCGCAAATGGTGAAATGTCAATTTTTTTTATATGGAGTTTGACATGCCGCTAGTCGTCTAGCACGCAGTGGAACGCGACCACTGTGTTGCATTTTTATTGGGCTGTCAAACTGCTACATGCCTAATGTGTTGTATCGTAGTACCTACCACTACCTACGTAGTTTGTTTACAAATTTGTCGCAATTCGATCCATTTACAATTTGCTTGCTTCATGAGATTGAGTAAGAATCTGTATAAATATATTATTCATGGAATAAAACGCAAGTTACACACATTACCAATGGCTTGCAGCAGATATGAATATGTTAAAAACTACGAACTAGATGACACAATTCTGCCCAACGTCTGGATTGTTATACGCCTAGATGGAAAGGGATTCCACAAGTTCACCAAAAACCACGACTTTGAAAAACCGAACGATGTGAATGGTAAATATTCCATAAAGTATTGTAATTTCTCATCAATAGCTCTCTTTAGCATTGAATGTTATGAACAGTGCTGCAGTTGCTGTAATGGAGGAATTCCGAGATGTTATACTTAGCTATGGCCAAAGTGATGAGTACTCGTTCGTGTTTCGAAAGGAAACAAACGTATACAATCGCCGCTCAGCTAAACTGTTATCATATGTCACAAGTCTATTCAGTTCAGCGTACGTATTTCATTGGAGGTCATGGTTTCCCGAAAAAGAACTAAATTACCCGCCGTGCTTTGATGGTAGAGTAGTCCTCTACCCGTCTGACCAGAACCTTAAAGACTACCTCAGTTGGCGACAAGCTGATGTCCATGTGAACAATTTGTACAACACAACATTTTGGAGCTTGGTTCTTAGGAGCGGCTTCTCGAATCAACAGGCCGAGGAGAAGCTTCGTGGTACATTGTCGGCCGATAAAAACGAATTGCTTTTCTCGCAGTTCGGCATAAATTATAACGAATTGCCTGCTATGTTTCGCAAGGGGACAGTTCTGTTGCGAAAATATATTGAGATACCTGGGACTGATAAAAAACGTCAATTAATTGTACCACTGCATGATGATATGATAAAAGAAAAGTTTTGGAAAGACCATCCGGAATTACTTGGCAAGTATTCTCCACCCGAATATGCACTTAACCAGAGTGGGAAAGAAACAAATTCGGCAGCAGTGAACGAAATCTTATGTAAACAAATTGAAAAGTGCCTATCAATAAATAAAACTAATTGATAACCTCATCTTGATTTATTGTAAAGGCTGTTTATGTTTATGGGGATATATTCTGTAGTTCGAGATATCTAGCTATCACAGTGTAAGTAGTTCTTAGATTTCATTGAGTTTATGTGTGCAAGGGGGCCTCTTGCAAGTTTAAACTTTCCGATTGAAGAACCTTGTAAGTCGATAAAAATTTCGTTTCTTTTTGAAAGTACCTATATGGTTCTTAGGACGGAATGCAAAGGCGAAGATGTGTATCTATATTTTTATACGATTTTTCTATATTCTGTCGATTTTTTTTTGACGATAACGAGCAACTGCTATTGATGAACACCGTGCAACAGAGTATTAATAGGCTATGACTATTCGGATAGATTGCGTGCTGCTTGAATGCAATTCGTTCATCTTATATGATTAGGCATTGGTGCCCTTACGATGGGAAATGCTTGCTATTTAGAAAACACGGTTTCATTTAAGATTATCATAATAAAAGATAAACATTTTGCATAATTTGTAAGATTACTATATTTATTCCAAATGCATAAGAGTGCAATATTAATTAAATCAACATCTTCTCCGCAAGTCTAATGATTTACGTTTAGCATCAGAACATTTTGCAGTGATTGCATCACGTACCAGTTGCAGACTTACGCCACACTTAAATGTGACCAAGTATATAATATCGGCAATCTTCTCTGGAACAAGCTGTGATATGTCTGGTACCTCACTTCCGTAAATTGTGAGTGTATTATTTCCATTCAATGAATGCCCAGCCAAAGCTCGTTCACCAAAAATGATGTTGCACAGCTCTCCCGTTGCTGACTCTGCATCTTGCCAAGATATCAATTCGTACTTATTTTGATGAATCTGTGTTCCATATGGTCCAATGATCAAAATATCAGAGTAGGAATCCCTTTGTCTTGGGAACTCTCCGACACACTGCCGCCGATCTGGATGATTTTCGATATGGTCTACATTGATTTTTCTCTTGTTTGGTTGATCATGATTAATAACTCTCTTCACTAGGGAGATATTGTAGTCTTTGTTCGTATATGCTTGATGCACCTGTTGAATCTTAGCAGTTACTTTGTTTAAAAGATTAGATTCCTTCCGCTGAAGCTGCGCTATATGATCAATCAATTTCTGCACTTCTCCCATTTCTTGGTCGTCCACAGGAAAGTCTGCTGCTTGGTTTTCGTCTTCCTCGTCCATTAGGCGAAATTCGATGGATCGTATTTCTGCTGTCCCGGATAGCGAGTCTTTTACCTCAATTACAATTTCTATAATAAGACCTTTTAACTCTTGTTCCTTCTTCTTGTATGTTTGTAATGTAGGATAATCGGTCAATGAGCGATCCATGATATTTACTCTGATGTATGTTCACTGGTATACTAAGTAAGAATGTGCAGAAGGTTGGCAGAGGTACATATTTATACGTAGGGCTTTTCATAGCAGGTAGCAGACATACCTAAAGGTCATAAAGTAATTACTTTCTCAATGCATCCTTTTTAATGCAGACAGTAGACTTCTTTGGAATAAACAAATTAGGGAATGCGCAGATCACCTTTTTATAACCCTATACACATGAATTTATATAATCGCTGATCTAACTTTCGCAACTTGCAAGGGAAACCTGCCTGCAGTCTTGATGTTGATACGATAATATGAATTTAAAATAAAGGTTGCCTATATATGACCACAATGATTTTACCAAAGGAAACTTAAATAAAAATGCGTATCAAGTTGTAAAAAGCCTACTTTTTCACCCTTTAGGCTTTGTGGCAGCAAATTTGAATACATTAAACCATATCTTCGCTGACCGCATCGTAGCACCTGCGAACTCCGTGTCCCAAATTCATTCTAACCCAGCCACTTTTGTTTAACAAATAATAACGAAACAATAATTTTTAAATAAAAACTTAAAATCGTATCTTACTGAATTTTAATCTCGTTTCATTGGACATAAATATACAATAGAAAGTTATCATAATTGGATTACTATAACTTGTTTCTCTTTTTTTCTTTTTATTACAAATAAAAATTAATAAGTTAATTATCTTTTAAGCTGAAACAATATCTGCGCAGGCGCTGAGAACTGCCTAAACAAATGGGATTACAATCTTTAAGTTGGATTTTGTGAATATTTCTACATTTAACCGATATTAGTGGTTTTGCTACTGCCGCTGCTGTCCTCTATTTTGTTTGTCTAACAATCGGTTTGTGTAAAGTCCATTTCCTTTTTCACACTTCTTGCCAATCGATCGAGTTCGGCAGCTGCATCAGTGCGTACTGAGAACTTGTCGGGAGTAATTGAGACATCTGTTCCATTAGCTGTGCGAGGTGAACTAAGTGAGCCTGGTGGAGTTGCCGGTGATCCAGATTTTTTGTGCAATAACGAATTGAAGAAGTTTGCGAGAACGCCCTCGCCACCCGGTGTGGAGGGGTTAAGTTTGACATCCATCTTAAAGTAGAAAAATTTGATTGTCTAAAAGTGTTTGAAGAAAGAAAATTATTCTGCAATGTCTTGCCTTTTTAGGTGAACTTTGTCCAGCTGAACCTGGCGATCGGGTGACATTTTTGCTACCAGCTTGCGAACGTAGTGGCGATTCGCCTCTAATTTGACCCTGAGTCTGTTGTAGAATTTGTTGTTGTCTTTGCAGGAAAGTTTGTTCGTCCTCGGTTTGAACTTCGGCTTCTCGATTGGAAACAGTCTGAAAAGAAGAGTTTTCTATGAATTTTTGGAACTTTTAATTCAATAAACGGTCATTCTTAATGCTCTATTTTTTGTAGGAGATATTTTAAGGACGCAGAAAATTATCTCTTCGTTTACTATATACTCCTCAATACCAAGAGTGATTGAAATGCAGCCGCACCATAGCCCAAGTTCAAGTTATGTGAAAAAGAGAAAAGAACGTGTTTTGAAAAGTTTACCGCCAATATCAACCCAAACTCCTCATCCTAAAAACATCGGTCTAATATCAGAACGTTAACAGGTACATACGTACCACACCATATCCAAACCATAAAAACTGACAACAAAACAATAACGCCCAAAAGAAATAGTCGAACATTTTGGCCAAACATGGGAACAACTTGGGGACCACTCAAATTTCAACTCAAAGTTCACTAGGGACAAATTAAAATATTTAACGATCCCGAACCCCCTTTTAATACCAGGCCATGAGCCCAATCTATCGAGTCCGACATTAAAAATTCGGAACTAACCGCTTGTTCGCATACAGCAAAAGGGAAAACTCCGCTTTGACTGCATTTCATGCGAAATGTTAAGCAATTCTCCCTCCGGACTAAAAACCCGCCTATTGGGCTGCACAACAACATCTTCAATGGGACAAACCTACCACCACCTCCGGATATCGACCAATCTCTCCCCTCCCATGTACCGGAACATTTTTAGAAAAGATAATCACCAATCGGCTTTTCTGGTTCCTTGAGAAGTAAGACTTGTTAGACAAACGAAAATTTTTATTTAAGAAAGGTAGATCTACCTTCGACGCACTCCTCTATATTGACCACTTTATCGCCTCAACATTGCCTGAGAGAAACCATGCCTCTTCGACTTCGAACATACACTTTATGCTGACGACCTAATAATTTTAACAAAACACAAAGACCTACACTAGGGTGACTATTTTCTCAGACATTATCGAAGCTCTCCTCAATTGGAGCGATTACTCGGGCTCTGTTATTTCGAGCTCAAAATCTGAATTATAGGGGCCATACACGACACAGACATGTCGTTGCAAACCAATATATTTTTCTCTATCAGTGTCGTGTGTATCCTATGTCTATGTCTATCCTTTGCAGCGACCGTCTGCGTGAATTCAAAACGTTTTGAATTTTCCTTGATCTGCAACGACATGTCTGTGTCGTGTATAGCCTCTATTACTTCCTATTTGTAAAAAGTATAGTTACAACAAAAAATAAAAATTTAAATAACACTCACTCTATCAAAGTTCTAGGGCTTTTATTTTAATCTAGGTTAGGTTTGGTTAGGTTGGGGTTGTAAGATCGTCACAAAAGACCAGGCACCAATACGGGCCCATCGCCATCTCCAGGGAACCATTACGGTTAAAAACTAAATCGAATTTGCGGTCATATTTATGAAGCATATTGAAGCCAGAAACAACTAACATATCTCGACTTTGAGCGAAAAACTTTTGACATTTTACATACCGCCTCTTGTTCACCACCCGTAGGTAAGTTATGCGAAGAAATTCATGCAGCTCTGTGCATTTCACACATCATTATAATTATGTAAGAGTAGTCTTAACCTTTATACCGCATGGTCATCATACAAGAAATCACAAAAACTAAGGTCTACAGCGATGTTCCTCTGGGTTGGAATCGAAGGCTCTTCGGGCCGGGCGTTGGTGTCCATTCGCTCTACATGTTTCAGTCATCTTAGATAACGCCTTACTTACTTATCAATTGCCTTCTCAGGCCGAGGTCACAGCGGTTGGCTAGTGTGATGCTTCGCCTGATTTTTGAGGTGATGCCATTTTCAGGAGCCGAGGTTCACAAAGTCCAGAACTACCTCAAAGTTATAGCTGTCAACCGTGATGTTAACGAAATTTGGGATAGCAAGAACACATCAACAAAAACGTGTTAACACGAACTGCGACTGTCAATTTACTTATAATTGGGATAGAAGTGTCGAATAGCGTATTGCTGTTTTAATTGCCTGCTTATCTTCTGGCATTATAATTTAAATATGATTTCTGGCATATGACCGCCACGGCTGGCTCGGACTTAGTCTAATCTGGAGGTCCAATTTTCGATGACAATTTTCCAACATTTGTGGCCGTACATCGGCAATAATGCGGCGTATATTGCCCTCCAAGTGGTCAATCGTTTCGGGCTTGTCGGCGTAGACTAGCACCTTCAGATATCCCACAGAAAATAGTTAAGCGCCGTTAAATCGCACGATCATCGACTCCAATTCACGGGTCCGCAACGTGAAACTATGCGCTTACCAAACATTTCCTTTAACAAATCAATTGTGGCACGAGCTGTGTGACATGTTGCGCTGCCTTGTTGAAACCACAGCTCCTGCACATCATGGTTGTTCAATTGATGAACGAAAAAGTCAGTATAATATCGGCTCTATAGCGTTCACCATTAACTGTAAAGTTCTGGCCAGCATCGTTTTTAAAGAAGTACAAACCAATTATTCCACCAACCCATAAAGCACACCAAACAGTCAGTTTTTGTTTATTGACGTATCCATTCAACCAAAAGTGAGCTTCATCGCTAAACACCGTAGAATGGGCGTCGTATTTCGAGCAGAACCATGATTTTCAAACTAAAACTGCACAATTTGGGAGCGTTGTTCAGGCGTCAGTCTATTCATGTTGAAATTGGTTGAAATATCAAACCAAACTAAAAATAAATCACTTCACTTGACAGCTGACAAAATGGCCGCCAGTATAGTGATGCCAACTTAAAGTTCTATACCTCTAAAAAACACCCTTTATTTTACTTTGTTTTACTGAGGAAAATGTTCACTACAACTTATTTAAAAAAACGCTACCCAATTATTAAAATTACGACGTTATTTCTGTATACGCAAACTCTGAAAAGAAATTGTTGTCCTGAAATGCTTTGCTAAATTTGCTCGCTGTCAAAGTTTTGTATGGGAGCTTTAAACTTGAACTTTAATTCGTCCCCAACGGTGCAGGGAAATAAGTCCCCGGGAACTAAGTCCACTGAGGGACTCAGGTCCCACCTAGTGGGAAATAAAACCACTTTCGTGAAGTAGAATTAGTTCCCATGGAAGGTGGGAAATAAATTCCGTAAACTTGGAGTGGTTTTATTTCGCTTTTAGCTTTTAATGTGAAGTAAATTCTCACAGTCGACTAAGAACAAAGTAAAATTAAAGAGTTCACGTAATTTGTAATTTTTATTAACAAAAGAGAAATTAAATTTTAACTGATAAAATACACAATAAATAAAAGACCTGATTCAACATAGATACCCCAATTACATTAAATTTCATATGCTTGGGGCAAATTTAAACAGAATTTCTTCCAGCAAGGCGCTTAATTCTTTTGGTGGCATCGGCACACATTGTTGTAATTGTAGCGCGTACCAATTGATGACTCACCCCGAACTTGTAGCAAATAAAATTGATAATATCGGCAGTCTTGGCAGGATTCAATTTTGATTTTTGCGGGCGTTCACGTCCTCGAAATGCTGGTGATTGGTTTCCTGTCAACGAATGCGTAGCCAAAACACGTTCACCAAATATAAGCTTACACAAATTTCTTGTTGCTGATGCCGCATCTTTCCATTGCACAGTCTCGTATTCCCTGCGGTACATTTGTGTTCCATTTAGTCCAATAATCAAAATATCAGGGTGCGTGTCCGAATCTTTTGGATACTCGTCATTACGCTTTTCTTGGATTTTGCATCTCTTGTGCGGTTCGCTGTCAAAACTGAATTTTCTATCGCCTAGCTTTCTTCTCCACTTATCACTGATTGTAGGATTTGGTGTTGAACTCGTTATCCGCTTCACCAATGAGATTTTGTAGTCATTGCTGTTGTACACTCTTCGAACTTCTTGCAGTTTCTCGGACACTTTGCCAAGAAGACTGGCCTGCATCATTTGAAGTTGTTCGATAAGGTCAAGCTGTTTGTTAATATCCTGCGTTCTTGGGTCCTTCTGATGCAAAGACTTTTCAGTCTGCTGATCGTCAATGACATCTTCGTCCATCAATTTGAATTGAATGGAATGGTTTATCCCCTTGCCACCTTTCAGTTCGATCAAAATTTCTAGGACAAGCCCCGTCAAATCTTTTTCCAATTTCTGAAGTGATTCCAATATGTCGAAGCCGAAGTAATTGTCCACACTAGACTTTTCTATTTTCCGCCGTGAAATTAAAACATTGTCTACAAACGAGAATGATTGATCCATGATGTGTTGAGTAACTATGAACATTGGTGGCACTGCCTTTAATGTGAAATCCGTGCGCTTGGATTACGGTATTTGTAGGAGTTTAGGAATAGTGCATTTACTCGTATCTAATTATCAGATAATAAAACTTTCCAATTTTTACTACGACTTCTTGGAATAATTTCATCAGCGAATTGGTCACTTTCTACCTGTAAATATTGTTCTGCGGAAGTTTGGGTTTTATTGCTATTGATATGTCCTTTCTATGGTTCAATTCTGAGAAATACCGTCTAAGGGAAGCCATTAGAAGCGCTGATTAGGTTATTAGTTTCAGATGGAGAAATGTCCGTTAGATATACATATAGCCGAAAAACTTACTTTTTCTTTATCTAGACGAATGCCCATAGATACAGTGGACGACCAATATATCGAATGATATATCATTCACTATATCGAGCGCGTTTGTTATATCGACTATTTTTTTTTTTAAAGAAGTCATTGAAAAATATGTTTTGTTTTATATTAAATTGAACAGGATCCCAATTCTCAAATTCCGCATAGGATAATTCGTATACGAGCAAATCCGCTTGAAATTTTCGCATAGCAGGAAAATTGGTATTCTCAAAGAAGTACAGGTTTTTTTTCCACCTATGCGAAAATTCTATTCACCTCTCAAATGAGGTAGAATTTTACGCACGTCAAGTAAACCATTTTGACGGTTTGTGAAAAAAAAATATAATGTATTCCAATTGGAATTGTTGTTTTTGATTGACAAAAAAATATAATATGATATGAGCTCAGCATTTGTTTGATTCTCAGTTATGCAGTTAGCCGAAATCGAAATATACTGAACTTGAATTATCCGAGAGCTTCAAGACTGCTTTCATTTAAATTTCATTCTTATTTTCTCACACACAAATCAAAAAACAAAACCTTTATGAAGTATCAAACTCATAATTCCGTATACGAGATGCAAATCCGCATGGAAAACACAGACGAGTAACATTCGAAGAGGAATTCTCGTATACGGATTTCGAGAATTTCAAATTTCAGGTTTTCGCATCGCATCGGAGATTTTGACAGATAAACGTATGCGAGAATTTTTGAGAATTGGGGTCCAGATGAAGGTCCTGCCATTTAAATACATTCAGGGTTTTTAAACCAACTTATATATAGGTACGTTAATAGTTGGCACAATTCCTTATACAGAGATACCAATGTATATTTGAAAAACGTTCGTTATATCGCAAATTCGCTATATCGGTTATTCGTTATAATGGACGTCCACTAAATATGCTATGCTATTTCTCCGAAAATGAATTCTTTTAAAAATTCATCAGTGAAATCGAGTGTATGATTATGAATTTACTTCTATACAAAATATCTTAAATTCAATATTAGGTTATTTTTCGCAGCCCTACGGCAATGTATGCCTGAATGAACCGCAGCCATTCATACGACCATGTAAAGGAGGTTATGAAGTTTCGAATGGTGACAGCGAGTGAAACAAACACGATTTACCTATAAAGTGGTCGCATCTTTAATGACGACTCTAAAATAATAATTAAAATTGATGAACGTTTATAAAGGATAACAGTCGCGTATTGGAAACATTTTTTACAACGGTAGGTCGGAAAGTCGGAAAATATAGACTTTCCGTGGTATTTATTCAATTGAAGAAAACAGCAAATCTAGAAATGCTCTTTCTATTTTCCATTGAAGAAAAAATGACACTTCCAGTTCCAGATCAGTTCTTAACACGACAGAAGTGACCGGTATGTTTTTTTAAGAATTGCCCTAAACTCACAAACAAATTTGTTGAGTTGTTGGAAACAAATGTTTGCGCTATGCGAAAATATCTAACTATGCGTGAGAATCTAAAATTTAATCGAAATTGATTGATTTGGCTTATTGAAACATTAATATTTCTTTAAAAACAACAAAAACCAAATCGTACATATATGATGTGCATATGGCGTCTACTTCTATTGCAAAAGTACTCCAACGAACTTCATTGAAAAGAGCAATTCTGAATTTCGAGGCAATTCTCTCGGATCCTCAATGAAAAATGCAATAAGACAAATCATTTTTAAAACTGAAGTATTTAAACTTCAATATCTATTTATTGTCACAAAATTAGATCCCACTCGACCGACATTCGAAACTGTAAAATGACCTATATGAATGCACCACTTCTCTGTATCCATATCCTCGTCATGACTATAGATACTGGTCTCGTTCCTATTTAGATACTCTATTTCAGCGCTACAATTGTTTATTTTCTATAGAGCAGTGAAGGCTAAAAGCTTGTAAAAAAACAAAACCTTATATGGCTGCAGCATGACTATGTTAAACAATTATTGAAAAGTTTATACTAAAGTGCACAAAAACAAGACAAAGCATTATACATATATGTATGTAGAATTTGAATTTGTTTATTAAACGTATTTGGTAAAAGCTGAGAGGTTAAAATAATGAAAATTGTGCGCATTTTAACAATATGGCCATAATAAACAGACCTTGTTCCTAGAATATTTTTTTTCGACGTTTGAACCAATAAAGATAGCCCCACTGAAAAGGATGAAGGTACTGTCTCGATTACAATCTTGGATTACATATAAGATTCCCTTTGGCTATACATTTAATTTCGAGAAACGGTGACATAGATAATAGGTACCAATAAAAAATGTAAACAAACAATCATATACGTAGGTATATGAACTCCGGGCTTATAAAACGGACCTAAACTTCCTAAGACACAGGTAGAAACTACCCCCTTCAAATTAAAACAGATACTAATACATATTACGTAAGCATTTAATGGCCTTCGAAGTTAGTACCAATTTACCTGCTTTTCCTTTCAAGACCTATAAAAACGGACCCCATTCTATTTTAATGCACATTCAAACTCAAACCACACGCAAAGTTACATCAAATCATGGATAAATCAAATAGTTCAGTAACGGAAGCATTGCACAATCATTTCGGATTCGACATTATCGAAACATTTCAGAAAAAGGAGGAGGAATTGAAAGGACTTGCCATCGAAATAGTCATCGACGTGAACGACGCAAAATCGGGCGGAATAATAACACGATGCACTGAGTATCGGCTGATGGACGAGAACTTAGACGCCAAGCTGCAGAAGTGCGACCCACAGGCTGATGATATCCAGAAACTGCTTAATCGAATTGCAATGCTTCGTGCGAAAAAAGGCAGTCTACTAAACAGAGTTGATGGAAAGCTTAAAGAACTCCAAAAAGAGTACATAAACCAAGATTACAAAATATCGCTTAACAGGCGTCAAATCGAATCGATGATTACGTCGAAGGATAGTACGGAAAGTTACACAACAAGAGGCAACCCCAACAAGAGAAAACGCAATCACAGCAGTGATAACGAAAAGCACAATCCCAGTCGAGGTCAATGTGTTCAAAAGTATCCGACACCGACAGATTCATGCTCCAAAACATTGACGATTGGACCAAATGGAACACAAATGCATCTCAAGGAATACGAAACGATTTTTTGGAAAGATGCATCAACCGCAACAAGGGTGTTGTGTAATATAATTTTTGGTGAACGCATTTTGGGTACCCACTCACTGACTGGACATCAATCAAATTCATCGAAAGGCCATGATAAGTCCCAATTGGACCCTCGCAAGGTTGGCGATATTACTCATTTGGTTTGTTCAAAACTTGGCGTAAGTAAAGAGGTCGTGTGCAAGGTAATTACGACAAAATGCACCGACGCTAAGAAAAGATTAGCAGTCGCACGGAGACGATGTTAATAAAATAACTTTGAACCTATTTTTAACTTTAAGTTTTAAGTTTTTATTTTGTACTAAATCTGCTTTATATTTGAACAAATAAAATTACAATGCTTCAAAATTCAAAAACAATCTCTTTTTCACGAGGTGTCTTGGTTGTTATTTTCATAATACTTCTGTTGCAGGTAAATTTTTAGGTTCTACCGTTCTACTTTCTACTCTCACGCGTGTTTCATGTTGGAGTAGCACAGATCCACCAACACACATAAGTTTTAATGAGCTAAGGCCCGTTTAGGAGCCTAGTTTCGAGGGGAAATGAGATGATGAGTATTTACTGATGGATCCAAAACTAGTGAGGGTACGGGGTCAGGTATATACTCCAACGAGTTTGACCTACATATGACCCTGAGACTTTCGGACACATGCAGTGTGTTCCAGGCAGAGATTCTGGCCGTACTTAAAGCTGCGGAGGTACGCCATCTACACTGATAGTCAGGCTGCCGTGTCAGATTATGTTGGGTACCTGGGCATTGTGATATTGATTTTGACTAAGGAAGGAGCGGAAATCCTACTTAATACAATGATTGAGGGTATCAGACCACTGATGGCCGTTGTTAGAAGGGTTATCTTTGAGAAAACCTCCAAAAAAGCAGTCACAAGGTGGTCACAACTATAGAAGGGCACAGGGCCTCAAAATCACTGTGGCCGCTTTAAATCGGAAGAAGTCTGAAGAATTAATCAATCTCAGTAGAACAAAGTTAAGATTAATGGTAGGAATACTCTCTGGACCCTGCCCTCTAAGGAAGCATGCCATGAGACTAGGCTTAGCTAATACGCATAGATTCAAGTTCTGTGAGGACCTACAAGTTACCGAAGACATCTCCCACCTTCTATGCGAGTATCAAGCAATTGCACGGAATAGAAGGAAGCACCTAGGCAGGTACTTCTTTAATAACTTAGAGGAGGTCGGTTCTTCAAATAATATTGAGACCACAATCAAATTCTATAGGGAACTGTGGCGTGGCGTCTATATAACCCGATTCCTACCGACTTCCCTTTTTAAATTTCCACCAGTCAACACTATATCTACCCAAAACCAAATATATACATGAAACCGTACCAAATGAATTTTATATTCACAAAATGGTACACACACGTAAGTCATCAAATAAATATTGTATGTATCCATTTTCATCGCTCATCGTCACGACGAAGCGAAGCGGGAAGGTTAGGTAACCCCAAATATGTCAGGTTATTAAAGCTCTCACTGGATAGTTGATTTTGAGAGAACATTTACTTGTTATCTCTTTTTTTCTTCCCTGAGCACTGTGTTTGACACCTCTTTGTCCCACTTCGTTATGTAGAAAACAACGCGCTTTTCTTCGAGTTATTCTAATGTCGTTTTCCATTGGGCAAAAAGAAGCGTCCGGGAGAGTCCGGAATCGAAAAAATCACTTCTGAAACCGTTCCATTAGGCGTTTTTCTTTTTTAGTTCAGAGCACAACCTGAACTGTTATACAAAAAGTTTGTGTTTCTTTTTTAGCTCAGATACATCAGAGCTCGAATTTGTGTTTCTTTTTTCGTTCAGAGCGTGATCAGAGCGCGCTCTATGAGCTCAGAATTAATTGACTGAGCAGGCTGAGTAAAATGCTGATTACACATATACATTCACACTTCCAGTCCTATTTGAGAGAAAAGAAAAACAGGAAAAACAGAAAATCATCAGAACGATCTGAGCACGCTCAGTGCTCAGCTCTGAACTAAAAAAGAAAAACGCCTATTGGCACAAAAAATACTCTTCTGTTGATTCTGAGGAGAGAATTTCGCTTCTGGATTTGAAGTCAGAATCCACTCAAGAAGCACTCACACAAGTGCAATTTATGTATTTTATACAAGTCAGATGACAGCTGCCGTAGATTATTTTTTGGCATTTCACCAATACTTTTGTGGATTCAATCAGAAGCAGTTTTCTTGTTCCATTGGATTTCAGATTGAGTCGATCCCCGAGTGAAACCAATGGAAAACGACATAAGTCTCACTAGATTGATTATTTTTGAGTGAACATTTTGTGTGTACCTACATGTTTTTTTTTTTTCGCTGAGTACTGTGTATGGGCAATTTTGGGCATGGGGATGTGGCTATGAACGAAATAACAGGCTTTTCTTCGAGTTATTCGATACCTACCTATTCGATTTCATTGTCCTGGCAGGTAGTATGTTGAGGTAGGTAAGGGTAAGTGTTTTGGTTTACATTAAAAATTTAGTTGACTGATTGCAGTGCACGACTTAAAGTCAATTTAGTATTGTGAACCCAATTTGCAAATGTTCAATGTATGGTTTTGTTTCAACAAATGTAAGGTTTTTTACCTTTGTATGGGATTACTAAATTTGCTTCGAGTTCCCACTTGAAAATATTCACGCCACGCCACAGGTAGGGAAATTAATTGTTTGGGCGATTTGGTTTAGTTTTTAGCCTTAATGGTTCCCTATGGATGGCGATGGGCCCGCTTTGGTGCTTGGTCTTTTGTGAAGATCTCACAACCCCTCTCAACCTAACCTAACCTAAGGCACGTTTGCTGATACTATACATATTAGCGATTTAAATTCCATTTAAAATCTTAGGTGACAGTTTATGACATAGAAAAAGTAGCCCATAAGATATTTAAGTAGAACTTAAATCGATATCAGCAAAACGGGCCTAAATGATGTAAACAAATTAATTCAGTGTGTGGAAAGGACGAATACATTTTTTTTCTTTTGGAGCAACTACCGATTTCTTTAGATTTTTTTTAAGAACAAATATCAAATTATTTGATATATTATTATAAGAGATGTTCTTGTATTATGAAAAATCGTTTTTCAATTCATTGATGTGTAATTAAAAAGTCAGCTATTATTAAATTTCAATTTTTGTTTAAAAAATACAACTCATTTAAGTTGATAGCTGATTGCAGCTGCTTAAATAAAATTAAATAAATATTCCACTATTTTCCACATACTCGTCGTCTATAAATGCAAGAAAATTTCAACAACAGAAAAACTGCTCGGAATCTAAAAAAAAATGTTTTTTTCGGTTGCTTTCAGTTTCAACACACAATTGCAAAAACCCAAAATGCAAAAATTAATGGAATTCGTTAATGCAAATGAATTTCATTTGTCAAATTTGGAGAAAACGACCCCAATTTACCTAAAATTTACCTATACAATTTGATTTTGCGGTGCGTAAAAAGAAAAAGGGATTTTCGGTAGAACGGTTACCCACTAACCTAAAAATCTACCTCCAACAGAAGTATTCTGAAAAGAACAGCCAAGACGCCTCGTGAAAAAGACATTGTTTGTGAATTTTGAAGCATTAAGAAAACAATTGAATAAAATTGTATAGCTATTGTAATTTTATTTGTTCAAATATAAAGCAGATTTAGTACAAAATAAAAACTTAAAACTTAAACTTAAAAATAGGTTCAAAGTTATTTTATTAACATCGTCTCCGTTCGACTGCTAATCTTTTCTTAGCGTCGGTGCATTTTGGCGTAAGGCCAAGTTTTGAACAAACCAAATGAGTAATATCGCCAACCTTGCGAGGGTCCAATTGGAACTTATCACGGCCTTTCGATGAATTTGATTGATGCCCAGTCAGTGAGTGGGTACTCAAAATGCGTTCACCAAAAATTATGTTACACAACACCCTTGTTGCGGTTGCTGCATCTTTCCAAAAAATCGTTTCGTATTCCTTGAGATGCATTTGTGTTCCATTTGGTCCAATCGTCAATGTTTTGGAGCATGAATCTGTCGGTGTCGGATACTTTTGAACACATTGACCTCGGCTGGGATTGTGCTTTTCGTTATCACTGCTGTGATTGCGTTTTCTCTTGTTGGGGTTGCCTCTTGTTGTGGAACTTTCCGTACGATCCTTCGACGTAATCATCGATTCGATTTGACGCCTGTTAAGCGATATTTTGTAATCTTGGTTTATGTACTCTTTTTGGAGTTCTTTAAGCTTTCCATCAACTCTGTTTAGTAGACTGCCTTCTTTCGCACGAAGCATTGCAATTCGATTAAGCAGTTTCTGGATATCATCAGCCTGTGGGTCGCACTTCTGCAGCTTGGCGTCTAAGTTCTCGTCCATCAGCCGATACTCAGTGCATCGTGTTATTATTCCGCCCGATTTTGCGTCGTTCACGTCGATGACTATTTCGATGGCAAGTCCTTTCAATTCCTCCTCCTTTTTCTGAAATGTTTCGATAATGTCGAATCCGAAATGATTGTGCAATGCTTCCGTTACTGAACTATTTGATTTATCCATAATTTGATGTAACTTTGGGTGTGGTTTGAGTTTGAATGTGCGTTAAAATAGAATAGGGTCGGTTTTTATAGGTATTGAAAGGAAGAGCAGGTAAATTGGTACTAACTTCGAAGGCCATTAAATGCTTACGTCAAATGTTTAGGTGTCTGTTTTAGTTTGCAGAAATATGAGAAAAGGGTTGGGTCTACCTGCACCTTAATCCGTTTTAAGTCTTATTCTGTGTAACAGGAAGTTTGTATTTAGAATAATTCAGATTATTTCGGAATATGTATTATAAATGTTTCAGTCGACGACGGATGTAAGAAACACTCATATAAGAACAAATCCCGTATAGAATTGCATAACCCTGTTTTTCTCTATGTCTTCTTCTCTGTAGTATAAAAATAAGTTCTATTGTGTTTGTCGCCAATGTTCTCTGTATGCGTGAACCGATTTTGATTCTGGAAATTTACCATGAAAGGTGACGTTAATACCATGGTTCGTACGAATATACGGTCTTTGTAGGTGCATCGGTTCATGAGAAATGAGATACATATAAGATTTTTAATTTTTTTTTTATGAGCGGTGTCCCTTTGTCAAATTTTGAATAATCTGCACAGGTATACTCCTGGACCAATACCTAATATTATGTGTAAATTTTGAATTCAATCGATTTCGAAACATAAGATTTTTAATGTTTTTTTTTAAAGATTTTTATCTTATATATAAAAATCACGTGTCACAGGTTGCGGAATTCTAAACTACTGAACCGATTTTAATCAAATTTTGCACACAGTTTGATCTAACTTGAGAGATAGGATAGTATATAACTCAATTTATAGTCGCATTATTTTTCTATTACAAATTATTTGTTTATTATTTAACGGGGCGAAATTCGATGACGTTATAACTCGAAAACCACTGGGTCGATTTTCATCATTTTTTGTATTTCGAACTTAAAATATAAGATACGATGGACTCGAGCTATTATCGATCACCGAAACCTATTAACAGATAACAATACAAATTTGTGGATGTACCTATGTACCTGTTGGTTCCAGTTTGAAAGATATAGGAGATAGGAAAACGGGTTGTGGCACCTCCCAATAAAAAAAAAAAAAGGAAACAAATTCAAACCACCTTAGACACAGCAACGCGTGGCTGGGTCTTCTAGTATTCAAATAACAAAGACCTGATGAATAATCACATTTATAAGAAACAAACTTTCATTTACCTTATATTTAACAAAAATCCCACGCATAGATTCATAAAAACATGCATTTTTTTATTGTTGAACTGAATTGGAGTTTCAGAGCAAATTTCAAATTTGGTTTTTAAGCTGGTCTAACAAGAAATGATTTTTTCACTAAACTTTTTCTCTTGGTACATCAAGTCCTTATGAGTGTAATATAAATCATTTTTCTTATAGCCCTCTTTTCACGTATATAGAAACAACTCATATACATATAAGAATTTTTTGTTTTTGATTTTAGAAGTTTATTATACGGTTATATCCATCATGGACTGGATTTACTGGTAGGTAACTGGTATTTACATGATGTAGGTATTTATTATGCTAAGCGTAATTATGTACGCAACGAATGGACGCTCTTGTTCAACGTCTTACATAAATTATGAGAAATATACAAATACCTATGTATCATAAACACATTAAGAGCTGCATAACTTAAAGCCATAAATTTATGTACAAAAACAAGCGTTGCTGTTTAACAATAGGTAGGTAAGAAATAATTCCAATCAGGTACAAATTTCCATAGTGCCAAAAACAAAAATAAATCAAAAAAAAAAAAAAAAACACATCTGCTTTTTTTTATATAGGCATCAATCTCGATTAGGAAAAAAACAACGGAAAAATGTTTAGAGTCAAAATTATCCGAAAATGCAATTAAAAACTGTGGTAAGTGAAAAAAAAGTAAACTGTCGACAGATTTAATTTTGCAACTAGCGAAATTCGGAAAAGAGGGAAATCTGAAGCTTTTTATAATCAATGAACTCAATCCAACGACAATGGTAATGCTAACTTCGGACAAATATACCGAAAGAATGGGACGGAGAAATTAACATTGGGACAAATATTTAATTTTCCAACTGAAATAACATATTTTGAAAGTTTTATAAATTGCACACACAACTCGTATTTTAGTACTACCTAAAAATAACCTAACAAATATTTTCTCGCGTAACCAATGTTAATTGTGTACGTTCGGTGCATTACCCTTTTTCCATTACGTAGCAAGAGAAAGATATTGTTTTCGTCAATCAATCACGTTAATCAATTCTGGGATTACGATGATTACACGAACTCAAAAAAGTGGGTCGCAAAATTCTGTCCGGTCTATCCGTCTGTCTGTCTGTATGTCTGTCTGTCCGTCCTTTTATAGGCGTACAGCCTAAACGGCTACCCAGATTTTGTTCAAACTTCGGATTTGGAGTTTGTGTTCTTACAGTTCGAGGTCGTTTTTTATTTTGGATTTTTGAAAAAAGTTTTTTTTTTTTTAAATTTAGTTTTCCTTAGTTTACTAGAGAACGGCAGCAACGATTTTGACCAAAATGCAAACTAAGAAAGTAACATTGATGTTCTTAAAATTGTTGCATCCTTAATTTTCAATTCGAATCACCGAAAACGCTAATTTTAAGAACTGCTCATATCTCGAAGACCCCATTTTTGACTTCGATAAAACTTTAAAAACCAAGTAATGCTTGTACCGCGTACAAGAACTTATAATCGGTTTTTAGCTTATAGTTAACAAATAGTATCTTTCAAACTAAACATTGCAATATCGGGTACTGTTTGTCTGCCAAATTTTACAAAAACCGCTAACGATTTTGATCAAAATACATATTAACGATAGTATCAGTTTTCTAATTAAGATCCCGTACTTAGTTTTTATCAACAAAATCGAAGAAATCTGTTTTTTTAATTATTTCTCAAAAATAACTACCCAGGAGCCGATATATACACAGTTTTAAAACTCAATATCGCACTTTAAAATTCAAATTGCAACAGCCATTATTTTCACTTATTTTCAGCAAATATTACCCACTTCTATTTTATTTTTTTTAACCTTTTTTAATATGCACCTTAAAATAGGTAATTCCAACAATCAGAATATCCCACGTTCATCGTGATATATACAAATTTAAACAAATTTCTGAATTCTTGCATATACATATTTATATGTAAAGATATCGATCTATCTAGAAGTATTTAATTATTGACAACTTGAATGAATCAGCGTCATTTTTCTATTACAGTCAAAAAGAAAATCATTCCCAAATAGACCGAAAATCAGAAACTCCTACTACACTTGTTCTCGTACTCAAAAACTTGTAAAGTGTAAAGCTATAAACTATAACAGTAGGCGCTTATAACTCTCTAACAAGAACTTGCGACAATTGTCTGCTTCTAGAGCTTTCACGTTGTAAAACTTAAGGTGAATTGTATTTAACCTTATGTATTCCTTTTTCTGTATTTCATATAGGTACCGTTTCTTTTACCTAGAATTGCTTCTCAAATCTTTACCTACCTATCTAATAAAATAAGAAAAGAACCAACAAAACTTTTAACGAACGAGAAAGTTTTGTTCGACCCAGCCGTGCACTTTATTTTTAGTTATTTGTTGAATTAATTTTCTTTTTCATAAATTAAGTTTGGGACTGAGAAATCGTCGAGAAGGACAAAGACCAAAGAAGCATTGGGAAAGACAAAGACTTTGTCCCAAATGTACCGTGTTGGCAACCGTGATATAAAGTGCGCGCAGTAAGTAAATGTAATATTCAGGTATCTACCTATAGAACATAATGTACGTCTATGTTTTTGAACACAGAACACCTATCTCAGCAAAGTAGTAGACGAATGCGCAAAAAAACGGTTGCTGTCACATTTGAGCTTGAATGGTATAATCATATTTATATTAAAGGAACAAAGTTCCTGGACATGGGCAAAGCAGGAAACAGATTGGAACGGCGTTTTGTTGACGGTATATATGTAGATTTATACCACAAACAACAATGTCTCGACTTTAAATCTACTCGAAGTTCAAAATTGCAAAATTTGTATGTAAAATATATAGCCACTTTGAACTACTTAAATTTAAATTCGGAACTAAAAATGATTATTGGTACGGCCCAAAGAGAAAGATATTAGGTCTGTTCCTTAACTTTTGTAGTAAGAATGGAAAAGACTGTCAAAATGGCAGTGGTGGGGATAACTTCTCTCACAGAGAGAGACGCTTACGAAAAAGTTAGGGAACGCTTTTGTAGTAATCTATGAAAAATGACAGAAACATAATTTAAAAATTCAAAAATTTCATACGAAAAGTCGTTAAAATATCTGATAAACTCGACCACCTGAATGATGATGAAAGTGATCTGTAATTCATCGAGCTTCTATTGAAAATAATTTTGAGTAGAACATTCAATTTTATTTTGCCTTATTGATACCATTTTAATATGAAACAAATTTAAACAAATGCACGCATATGCCAAATAGAATAACAAATTTAAAATCAGCTGTTAATTGTAAGGAAATTTGTTGAGTAAAAATTCGTAAGATTCTCAGTGGAGGGGAAATATCTTGCTCTCTCGATGACGCTCTCTTTTACGAATTTTTCAAGTTAAGGAACGGCACTGATTAAAAATTCGTTAGAATTCGTAAAAATTAGTAAATATTCGTAAGATTTAAAAGTAAAGGAACAGACCTAGGTAATGCTTTCGTACAAAATTTCAAACTCGAGATGTTAATCAATTCTGACATTTCGATGATAGACGAACTCAAGAAAGTGGGTCGCAAAATTTGTCCGTCTCTCTGTTTGTCTGTCCGTCTTTCCACGGGCCTACAGTCGGCTGGCCGGATTTCGTTCAAGCTTTGGATTCGGAGTTTGTGGGCTTACGGTTCGGGACCGGTTTTTTATTTTGCAAGGTAGACTCAATATTAATGGTTCTTCCCATATAAAATGTTCGTATCAGTTTGATTTGTTCGAAAACGGCTCTAACGATTTTAACCAAAATTGATATTTAAGCTTAAGTAGGTGAGGTTACCATGAACCTAGTTTTTGGCTAGAGTGACGGTGCTTTTTAAATTTGGACATATGTATCTCGAAGACAGTCCATACGATTTTAACAAAAATTGATTTCTAAGGTAATATGGTCATTTCTTGTCAATATCAAACTCAGTTTTCTCTGTATTATCGTTAAACGGATTTTTAAAAAAGGCATTCATTTAGTTTTCTATAGTTTACCTGAAAACGGCAATAGCGATTTTAACCAAAACACAAACTTAGAGTAATATTGATATTTTCAAAATTGTTGCGTTTTACTGCGTATTTACTGCTCATGTCTCGAAAACCCCGTTTTCGACTTCGATTTAATCGGTTTTCAGCTAAATAGTTAACCAATAGTATTTTTCAACCTAAACATTGCAATATTTGGCACTGTTTTGTCTGACAAACTTTACAAAAACCGCTCTAACGATTAATACATATAAGTATTCTAAATAAGATCCCGTACTTAGTTTTTCTCAAAAAATTCGAATAAATCTGTTTTTTTTTTTAATTATTTCTCAAAAATGGCTACCCAAAAGCAGATCTCTGATCATATATATTTTTTAAAACTCAATACCGCACTTTAAAATTCCAATTGCAACAGCCATTCAAAATACAATATCAGCAGCGCAGACTTATTTTTAGCAAATATTACCAACTTCTACTTTTTCAATCATTTTGAAAATGCACCTTAAAATAATTCCAACCATTTAGAGTTCACACAATCAGAAAATCTCACTTCATTTGCACACCCACAAACGTCAATATTCAGGAATATTCAGTTTATAACTGGAAGTGCGAATTCAAAAACAAATCTCTGAATTCTTACATAGCCACATATATCCATTCAAAAATAAAATCATGCTCTAACAGATCAAAAAACAGAAACTCGTACTACGGTTGTCCTCGTACCTACTCAAAAACATGTAAAGCGTAAAAGCTATAAAATAGTGCAGTAGACGCTTATCAGAACTTGCGACAGTTACCTGTTAAGAGCTTGAACTTTTAAAAACTCACATTGTTACATGTACTGCCATATTAGATTAATAACCCAATTTTATTTAACACTACTCCTTTTTCTATATTTCATCAACCGTTTCTTTTATCAAGCATTGCTTCTCAGATCTTTACCAACACATACCTAATAAAATAAGAAAATATCCAACCAAACGTTTGATGAACGAGAAAGTTTCGTTCGATCCAGTCGTACACTTTATTCTTTATTACTTTTGTAAACAAAAAATCCTCCGATTATCTGGCTATAAACCATAAATGAGGAGGGAAAAAGTATTCTCGTTTAAGAATATGTATTTCTTGGAAAGTGATTACATTTCTATCCAGAAAATAAATTGATTCTCGGAAACACCAATAAAACAATGAAATCCCGCAGGTATTAACTCCATTCTCTAAAACTTATTTTAAAAAAGGTGCATACAAACAAATTAAAAGTTTTATTACATCTAAATTACCTACCTGCTACCTGCACAACTTTAAATTCTATAAAACTGGCTTCCCTGTGTACAAGATGCACATTCGCATTCTAACAATCAAACATGGATCACTCGTTCATAAATAGTCCATTAGTTTCGTTTCGCGAAATAAAGCCTAAAAAAGAGGCAACTGCGGTAGACGATTACTTCGGTTTGAATATAATGGAAACACTTAAAAAAATTAAAAACGATTTGAACGAAGTTGTCTTAGAAATTCTGATCGAGCAGAAGAAACCATCATCCGGTAAAATAATAAAACGATCTATTCCATATAAAATTATTTACGAGGACGAGCCCATAACTGCGACTTTACAAGAAGACGATATTAACAGTCTGCTCGATCGTATTGAGCATCTTCAAAATATGAAAACAAATCTTCTCAACAAAGTAACTAGTAAACTACAAGAAATTCAAAGAGTGTACGAGAAAAAAGATTACAAGATCTCCATAGTAAAGTGGAAAGGATATTCGGATAATTCCTTGGAAACATTAACGGAGACCTCCGCCGACGAACAATCCTCTATACCGAAAAGCAGACCCACCAAAAGAAAAATCAGTTTCAGCAGCGAATCGGAAAATGAGAACCCAAGCCAGCGCCATTGTACTCAAGAATATCCAAAGCTTAAGGATCCTTGCAATTATATACTCGGACCAAATGGATCGGAAATTTCTAAGAAGGACTACGAAACCATAAATTGGAAAGATGCTGCATCGGCAACAAGGCAGTTGTGTAAGACAATGTTCGGTGAACAAGTTCTGGCTACACATTCACTAACTGGAAATCAATCACCAGCATTTCGTGGACGTGAGAGGCCAAACAAATCCCAACTTGATCCTAAAATGATAGCCGATATTACTTACTTCGTTTGTATGAAGTTCGGGGTAAGCCAACAACTTGTACGAGCTATAGTTACAACGAAATGCGCTGATGCAACAAAGAAGATCAAGCGTTTGTCGAAGAAGATTTTAGTTAGTAAATAGTTGATTAAAATGGACTTTTCTCCTATTGTTAGTGTTCACATACGATACATTTATTTTAATTAAGTTTAATGTGTACTTGAGTGCTTACATTCAAATAAAATAAATCACTTTTTTATAATTACTTACTTTCTTTCTAAAAAAAAAAAAAGTAATTGCCGTGTGAACAAAAATTAAAAAAAAAAACAAAAGAAAAGCAAGAAAATAATATACACTGGGTGTCCGCCGGGAAGGTATACTACTTTGTTTGTTTATAATGTTTGATTAATGTGCCTATTATGGATGACAACTCAACTTAGTTGTGTTGTCTTCATGACAACTCAACTTTGAGACAACCAAACAAATTTTTCGTATTATGCAAGACAACTCTTTTCAGTTGTCTTTAGAAAATAAATTGCCGTCTTTTAGGAGCATTTGAAATTCGAAATCAGCTGTTAAATGTCAAATTTGTGAATTTATTTGTGGAAATTGAAATCGAACGAAGTACCTAGGTATTTGCAATTAAAACGAATAAGTTAAAAAAAAAACAATGGAAAGTAGTTTTGATTTATTTTTTGGTTTACAATTCTAATGCCTTTTGTAGCTCGACTGTTTTTTTGTTTAGAACATAGTTTCTGTAATTCACTTTTTCGATTTTTCTTATTGTTTTTAGCATATTCGTTTGGGTTTTGAGGTAGGCAATTCGCTCGTCTTGAATAGTTTTCACCGGTATCCTCCTGTTAGGTACTTTTAAAGATTGTGCGGATCTAGATGCTATCGCAGGATCTTTACGATCACCTTCCGGTTGCACATTCTCTTCGTCGCTTGCATTCTCGTCTTCGAAGAGCTGGCTTGTCCCTGACTGGTTAAAGCCGAAGGTCGAACCAATTGCGTTTACCGCACTTTGCAGCTCCACCAACCCCACGACCACCCCCGCTTGTTTCAATACTTTGCTTGTTCTTGGAAAGTTTTCTTATCAAGTTGGCTTTCTAATGTACCCAAACTTGCAAAAAGATTTTGTATGTAGAAAAAGTCTTATTTCGCATTATTAATGAACCCTTTGCCATTCTTTTCCTCTACTTGAAGGTGGCCAGATTCTATTTAGCTTCAAAGCTATTTTTGGCCATTCTTCAATGTTTTTTTGAACCAAACTGTCCTTTACCCCTGGACAGATCAGGTTGTTCTTGCAAAATTCAATTTTCATTTCAGCGCCGATCAAATTGCGCTGTTTTTGTGACTTTTAAACTTTAAAAACACACATTCCATTATCCATTTTTAATTCTAATTCCTACTTACATTTTTTTGTCAGTTTTTCATTGAAAAAAGCTGATCCTTTTCATTAAACAAATCCAACACAACTGATAAAAAGCAGTTGTCTGATTTTGACATTCTGGACAACTTCAACACAACTCAGTTGTCTTCTATAATAAATACACACAACTGAAAAGACAACCATTTTATTAGTTGTCTACTCATAGGATGATGGTTGTCCATTGACAGACAACTAATTGTAATCGATAATCCCAATTGGAGAAAGACAACCTTGGTTTGGTTGTAGTTGTCTTCCATAATAGGGGCATTAAATGAAAGACAATGCGAGCCCTTTTGAGCACATTTTTCATTACATTCTCACACATTTCACGCCGTATTTCATTAATTTCATCGCGAATATTTGTTTGAGTGGCTCAAGCGTTTCTGCTTGCTTTTCAGATATCCCCACAAAAAGAAGTCCGGAGCAGTCAAATTAGGCGACCGTGGAGGCCAATCAACATCACCATATCTTGAAATAACTTGTTGTGGAAAGATGTCTCGCAGTAATTCCATTGTAATCCTGGCTGTATGTGATGTGGCACCGTCTTTTGTTTGTTGATACCACAAATGTTGATACCACAAATGTTAATCAAGCCCAAAGCATGAAGTTGTGGCGTTAAAAAGTTTTCAATCATATCACTATATCGCTCCCCATTCTCAGTTACCGTTACACCGTTTTCATTTTCAAAGAATTAAGGTCCAATGATTCCTCCTGACCAATTGCACACACCAAATTACAGACGATCTTACAGTATCTTGTGGTCCATGCATGGGCCTATCACTTACAGACACAGACCCTCTTTCTTCGAAATCATTCACTACACGATAAATAGTGCGTTTTGTTGGCACGTTGTTTCTCCCAAAAATTTCACGTAACTTTCTCATCGCCACAGTAATCGATGATTGATTTTGATAAAATGTTTTTACGATTAAAACACGTTGGTTTATCGAATATTTTTCCATAATAAATTTGCCACGTGTCTTCACGACTGCCAAATATGAACTGTCAAGATTAATGTTTACCAAAATGGCGGCAAAACAAGGTAGTATACCTTCCCGGCGGACACACTGTAGAACGAAAAAGGACTTAGCACGGCCACCATTCTGCCTCAGCAATGTGTGTATATTCCACATCCTACGAAAAAGGAGTCAGAATCGGACCAAGAAGATGCCCTCTTTTCTGTCTTCAATCCCAATTCAATCTTCAATTACACGCCATAACAACACAAGTTGTCAAATCGTCGAGAAAAATAAACAAAAATATACTAGATATGACCTACCTTTCGGGATGGAGGGGCAGCAATAATATCTGTGTAGTAATCTTCGGCTTTACAAGAATGCATGTTCTCATACAAAATACTAATTTTCTTTAGATTATCCCATCCTGCTGGACTGTAAAATAAAACAACAAATCTTTTACTTTTCACTTTGCTTAAACTTCAGTTAAAATACTTTACATCAGAACAGCATCTTTTTCAACGACTAGAGCAGGCGTTCGGAATGGTAGGTCGTAAATCCGATGAGTCAGATATTTATAGAGCAGATCACAGTTTTTGTCTTCCTTTACGCTGGTATAGAACAGGGATGTGCCATGCTGTAGACAAAATCTACGTATCCATTGCTGTATGAAATCGAAATGCTCATCCCTGTAATCGTATTCCTTTTCTAAAGTCGTCATATAGTCGGTCTATAAGGAAATAAAATTAATACTTGCAGAGATTATACAATTTCTTTTACATACTTTTGTGACAACAACAACCATATCCAGGCCGAGATTTGTGGTGAGCGCACCTTCTGTCAGGGGCAACAAATCATCATCGTCCACTGAGTTATTTCGAACGGTGCGCTTAATAGGAGATCCAGGATCCATATCATCGCCAACTTCACAATAACTTTGCCATGAAGTTATCAGTCGTTGACGGGCGTCCCTACTCTCCTCGGGATCCAGTTTGAGACTCTCAATATGTTCTGCTAGCACTTTTATCCAATGATTTAGTTGCTCCAGCCATGCCCACGGTGCAGTCATTGACACTGTGAGTATCACCAAGGTGTGTGCATAGTTTGTTTCGTTTAAGGCGTATTTTAAAAGATTAACATGACCTGGATCACCGTCGAGAACCCATACACCTAATCGTGTCATATCTGAAAGAAAAAGAGTACATAACTTAAGACCTATCGTTAGATTCAAAATCAAAACAAAAACTCGCCGTCTCTGTATTCATCCTTGACATCAATGTAGGCGTATTCGAGACCGGATCCCTTTTTCGGGTCCTCAACACCTTGCAGCTTGGCAATGAGTGTCGTTTTCCCTGTGGCATTGTCACCTAATACTAAAACGGATTTGTTCGATGGAAGTTTTGTGCTACCCTGCTTCTGTACCTCGCTTAGAATTGCTGACCTGAAAAACAAAAATACAAAAGTTTGAATTAATTTCAACGACATACAGGAGAAACTTTTATCTGTACGAAAGACAGCTTTTAATTTGAGTTAAGAACTTTGGCGAAAAGCTAATTTCGCTTTGCTAATCACCCCTATCGAGGTATCCGTTCGGAGAAAATTCCGATACGAAAGTGAAATCCGATCGGAACTCAAATTGCGTTCGAAGTATCCGTTTCGGAATAAAATAAATGAAGCATACAAACGCGTTTATTTCACATGAAAATATTCCACAGCAATGCGTTATCGGAGAGCTTCGGAAAAAATTGCCATGTGGCTGTCAAAAATAAGTGGTATAACGCGGTTCCACGCAATGCGACAAGGTGCGCTATATGCCATCGGAGAATTTTTCCGAAAGTTGTATCGGAACGGATACCTCGAATGGAATTTCTCCGATTTCGTACAGATCGGAGAAAATTCCGTTCCGAACGGATACCTCGATAGGGGTGAATATCTTTTGCCATTCCGCAAATATAGATTCAGTACAACACAATACACCAAACCCAAATGATTTGAAAAGACAATTCTGGAAGCGTGTGCATCAATGTCAAAATTTTGCATCAAAATAGAGTAGACAGGTATTCGATTGGAACACTTTTTTTTCCTCTCAGATCACTTTTTATCTGCTTTTTATGTTCGTTTGGTACAAAAAAGCAATCTTTTTCAGATTTCAGAGTACTTTTGGGAATCTGGATTTTTTTTTTTTTTTTTTTTTCATATTTGCTTCAGATTTACCTATACAACTACAACTGCATTTGAGTTTGACAACTGGCGGAGTTGATTTACATTTTGGTGATTTTTTTCTACAGCAAAGAAAGGCATTACATCGGGTGAATCTAGTTTTGTAAATTATTTATGTATAAATATTTAGAAATCAATCGAGACGGAAGTTTCGAATGTTTTAATATAAAATTTAACCATCGAGGGCTACACATATTCACACAAGCACGAATATCAACACAAAAAAGATCAAGTGACGTTTTTATGTTCGATTGGCCACTGAAATCTGAAGAAGCCCCATCGAATACCATAAAATATTCTTCTCATTGTCCGTCGACCGTCAGTCAGGCCAGCGCCAGCGCCCAGACTTACTATTAATTAGGTCGGGTGACAAAATGTTGGCCAACGACAGATATAAGAAACAGAAATATATCGCTTATAAGAAAATCATGCGTAACATGTTTCTTATAGGTATTATGCTTTAATTTCAAACCAACTCGAATATAAGAAACATTATTTTTTGGATCTTAGAGGTTTCTTTTATCCGTCGTGGATATATTACCGAAACTCATTTCGAAGTAATAAAGTTCATGTCTTCATATTTATTCCCATATTTTTGCAAGTAAACTCTGGAAAAATTATACTTTTTTTAAGTTCATGAGTTAGAAGTATATAAAGGCCCAGTTTCAAAGGTAAGGTAAGGTTAGAGTGGCAGGCCGCCTCAAGTGCAGCCTCACTTAGGCCAAAGTAGGCCCATTGTGATACCACAGGATCAATGTTGGAGGCAGTTGATTCCTATGTTTGCGAATTCGAGGTATAGTTTTCTACGGAATGGCAGTGCTGGTCTAGTAGGTCTGATAACGGATACATATATGTATCCAATATGTAATATTGGGTTTCCAGCTCAGTTTCCGAGGCCCAAAGAACTAGCCGTGTTAGTGAGCACCAAAAGGATGCCGTTTAGTTTCGCGGGTACAAAATTGGGAATTTTGTATTTCCTTGTAAAGAGGACCAGCTCAGTTTTCTGAGGTTTGACCGCCAGACCACATTTGTTGTTCATTTAGAGAGCTTAAAGAGGGCATTCTGCAAGAGATCTTTAAGCGTATTGAGGTGTTTTCCTGACGTCATCTGCATAGGCAATTACCTTGCACCCTTCCCCTTCCAGTATTAGAAGTAGTTCATTAACCACTAGGACCCAGTTCATGCTTTTGAATATTTTTTTGAAGTAAAAGTCTCTAGAACTAGGTATTAGATTGTATAAGCCTTGGAGTTCTAAGGATTTTTTTTTTGTTCGGCCTGCATTGTTCATGTTCATCATAATACGTTAGATTTCAAACTGCTTCGTTAACCTTTCCTGAATGTTAAGGAAATTAGCAACTGTGTATAAATGTTTGTACCTATAAGATGAACGTTATATGTCGCAGCTCCATCTATGTCCTTAAAAAAGTTAGCTTTAGAGTTTAGACCAACACAACAAGAATTGTATTGTTGTTGATTTTTATTATTTAATGACAAAAACATTGAAAATAACTCTCTTGTTTTCCATTCCAATGCCGTTTTTTTAACAAATCTGACTAAAGCTAAAACGTAGCATCCAAAAAAATACTTGTTCCTACATCAGAAGCAAAAACAAAAAACGGGGAAATACACCACAACCTAAGCACATAAAGATCTAGAGAAGAGACTGACCACTGACCTAAAACAAGAATGGTGATTCATTCCAAATGGTCAACATAGAGTAGATAGCTCAGGTAAGAAGAGTGCTCGCAAATTATACAAGCAATAGCCACATAGGCGACACCAACGTTTTTATCTCTCATTGATGATTATTTATTTATAATATTCATGCGAAACGCATAGAATATTAAATACAAATAATTGAAAAATATAGTTGGATATCGGTGTTGCCACTTTAGAGGAATTAAGAAAAAATTGAATTATACTTCAGTTGGGTCTCCATTGATAAGCGCAGTTTTCCAACGCGCTGTTATTTTGATTTGATACCTTATTTTAGCAACTCGCAGCCAATCACAATAATTCACTCATCTGCTCATATGTATTAAGCGACTTAAAATGGAAAAAGCATATGTATACCTAGTACAATCCAATGAATCAATAGTCCAGCAACCTAACCTAATGGGTCAACAATTTAAAAGGAACTATTGAAACACTTGTCATATACCTACAACAGACATGGTCATTTTCGCAATTTCTTTGAGAGATATGGTCCCACTGTTTCAATCTTGTTTGGTTATTACAACTGTATGGTGACAGTTGTTTTGACTTATTAAAGTCCAAGGGAAGATCATGTAAATCGACAATCGTCTAAACATTTAAACAATTTAATGGTTGAGAAGTATGTACAAGGAAATTTGTTTTGGAAACTAATATTTACGTATTATCACTATACTATCGCAACCAGTGTGGGTAAAGACTTTGAATGTTATACCTAGGCCTTTGGAAACGATACCGTTTAGAAGACGAAAACCGAAACTTGTGCACTGTACGAAGAATACCTGTCAAGGAATACGTAATGAATGTTTGCTCAAACCCCGATGACATCACGCAAGCTACATAGATAATTCCAGACATGAGCTGCTCTTTGTTGTCTCGAAATATACTATAGCAAGTAAATACAAAATAAACTTTTTACAAACTCATATATTTTCAAGCATTTACCATTATTGTTGGTATAATGAAGATGACTTAAGTTCTTAACATATTGAACTAATTGGCAACACCTCTTCACCTTTTCTCGAACTGAGGTGTGGTGGTCGTTCGGTCACAAAAAAAAAATTGACAGTTAACCACACTCTTGTCTCTTCCTCCATTTAGGGAGAGAATTATGAAGTCATGCAATTTCATTCAAATGCAAAAATAAAAGCAACAAAACGACACTTTAATTATAAAGAACAATTTCAAGGGCGTCTTGATGTTTTCAAAATGTTCTTTATGTTTTCGTTACTCACCATAAGTTTTCCTTTTCGGCAGCATCCTTTTTCTTTGATTCCAACATAAGACCATTCATCTGAGTGCCAATTTCCATCGCCATCTTCGCACAGATGTGGAAATATAACTCACTTTTGTTAAGAGGAACTTTTTTTTTTGTATATTAACAGATGGTGTACAACTTTTCAATTATAACAAAATAAATAAAAAGACACAATTAATACTGAAACACTTCTTTTGCTGTCGCGAGAAGGAAGAGAAAATGATTTTTTTTTGTCTTCGTTGATGACTCAAGTAGGTAGTATGCAATTGGAATAGATTTTAACACTTTTTTTGCTAGGTTTCCACAAATTTTTTGCAATATTTCTGAAGTTGATGGTACTGTCAACAATATTACTCGGTGTTTAAAATCGGTGTACAGTGGGCAATTCTTTTAAAATCACAAAAGAAAATCTACAGATTTTCCTCTGGACTTACCACAAAAATAAAGAAACGCAGTGTGTAGTGCGTACTTGGTGTCAACTCTTTCACACTTGTTTCCTTGTTTCTAATGAGAAACCCAAATCACCTCCCACTTTATCTTTTGTCTCATTTTTTTGCATCGACATTCGACTTTTTCGTATGAAGTTGCCAACTATGCAAAATTTTCCATTTTTGACATTTCGTTGCAGAAATGCCAACATCGATAAAACAAAAACAAATTATGGACATGTTAAGAAAGTTGTGAATAATCAAAAAAATATAAAAAAGTACAAACCTATATAGGTATAGATATATATATTAGGTACGTATTCCCTGCTTTTTTAAAAAATTGGGAATATTTAACTGATTAGTAATACTACGTTTTCATAAAGGGTTTGAATTCGAAATTGCTCTGACACAGAATAAAGCACTTTTTTTCGTCGTACTCCGTCGCACATAGGTAGCTTTTGTTTTGTATGTTAATGTTCACAATAATTAAATCATATTCTATTTAATTTGTGACTACATATAAAAAAAGTTGTACCTTTTTTTTTTATTATTATTATTATAAACATATTCTTCTCAGGAGTACCTATTTAATTTACTCACCAAAAAGATAGGTGTAAACAAAAAGTTCGGGAACCTACAAATAAGCAAGAGCTTCCTTCCTTTTGGAACGAATAATATGTTACAAATTGGCGTTTTTTTTTTTTTTTTTTTTTTTTTATAATTTTACTCGCGCTCAAGGGGTTATGAATACCCTTATAATGCGGGGCACAGCGCGGCATTCAAGTTTTTAGGAAGAGAAAGAGGGAGGAAAGAGTTTGTGGCGCAGTGGATATTCTCCACGAGTGGCGTCCTAGTAAGCTAGGGGAGAATTGTTGATATTTGTGTTCGCTTATAATTCACTTAAACTTATTCGTTTTTATTTGTGAAAAATGTTTCGTGGTACTGGTTCGGATTTGAACACGTAACTTCCCACTCAACAAGCGAACACTCTATCACTGCGCCACGGCCACCCGCGTTTGCAAAATTTGATAACAATCTGCAATATATTCACCCCTATCGAGGTATCCGTTCGGAGAAAATTCCGATACGAACGTCAAATCCGATCGGAACTCAAATCGCGTTCGAAGTATCCGTTTCGGAATAAAAAAAATGAAGCCTACAACGCGTTCATTTCACATTAAAATATTCCGCAGCAATTCGTTGTCGGAGAGCTTCGTAAAAAATTGCCGTGTGGCTGTCAAATATAAATGGTATAATGCGGTTCCACGCAATGCGACAAGGTGCGCTACATGCCATCGGAGAATTTTTCTGAAAGTTGTATCGGAACGGATACCTCGAATGGAATTTCTCCGATTTCGTACAGATCGGAGAAAATTCCGTTCCGAACGGATACCTCGATAGGGGTGATTATGACCAAAGACCATCTATTCCTAAAACTAAGTATTGGCAAGCATTCCATTGACCGCTAGTTGGATATTTTTTAATTTCAAATGGAGTAACGCCCGCTAAAAGCAATAGGTACTCGGTATCCAGCGTCAGCGGAACAAAATGTGACATTTATTAACTTTTGTGGTTTACTCTTTTTTTTTTTTCTTGTCCAGAACTTAACCAAACTGGACTAAAATGTTCAAAACGTTTCTCGTCCAGGGTATTTCAGTTTATCAAAACAAATCTGTTAACAACTCTAGGGATCATTTGTTATACCAGTTTTACAAAAGACAAAACACGTCGAATGCATGCCAAAAGAAGCATTGGTTAACTGACGTTTTGTTGCGTATAGTCTAGTAGACAAATGGAAGCTGGAACCAATGTGCACTAGATTTGCAGAAGATGGACGGCTACTATGTCACAGGCATAGACTTCTCACTGGTCGGAAGGCCGTTAAGTAAGTATGTATTTATACAATGCTACATCTTTCTCATGGATCTCGGAAAATCCCTTTCTATCGTATTTTCCTTCATAATTTCTGTATTAAACTTCGAGCTTAATTCCGTGGTTCTGGTTTATTGTGTTTGTTTCTTTTGTGTGGCCCATTGAAAGATCATTCCGGTTTATTTATCATGCTTCAAATTAAATTTGCAAAATAAATATATTAAACACTCATTTATTATTCAAATTCTGTACATTGTATGGGGACAAAAATGCACTTCTTCAATATGCAAACGAAAAAGACGAATAGTTCCTGAATTTGTTATTAAAAAAAAGGAGGACCCAGAGAAAAACAGAAGAAAACACTTGTTCGGATTAACATGTTATTTAGATATCCGTCTTTATAGTTACATGGTTGTACATAATGAATATTCTAAAATATTTACAAAGAAGAAAAGAGAACATAAAGTAAAACAAAACAATAATAAAACATTTTTATATATAATCTGTATATGCTGGCGTAGTGAACGCTCAAATAATACTATATATCGATTTGTTTATACTGAAAACAAACAATTTAACAATTTCTTTTGGGTTTGTCGAATCCCGGTTGCTAAATACTTTAAGGAATGTCGGGAATTATGAAACAAGTTATGTATATTTATTATGTTTTAATATTCACACGATAAAAGACAACAAATTCCAATAAGATTTCTGTATATAATTATTCAATTTAATGTTATTGTGTGGGAGTTTCTTTCACGCTTAGAAGATCGGGATGTAGTTGTCGATCTTCGCGCGATGCTTTTGTGCCACGCACTCTGAAATCCAAACGATGTTTCGGCACTCTTGTTCCTTTAGCTTCAAGTAGGCGTAGAAAACGCCAAAGTGGAATTGTTGTAGGAACGCGTAGACGTTCAATTTAACTTCGTGTTCAAAGAATTTATCCTCCAAAGTCTTGTCACCAGGATTGGTGCCGGAACCATCGAAGAGGGCAGCATATTCTGCGTAGTATTCGGCCACTGCTTTAACTTGTTCGTAATCATCTGCTCTGGCTAGAGCGGCCAGACCATCGGGATTCATTTTACCGCAACGTGGGTACAATTTGGCACGATCGTCCTTGGACAGTTCGGTTCCGAAGGAGTTGATTGTGATGATAATGGCACGACGATCAGCTTCGAACTGAAGGGAATATACATTTTTAGTTGGAACACATTTTAATGGGGTTGTAAACTTACAGCCAAGATCTCGCACATAACGTCGGCGGTGGAGCCACCATTGCTCTTGCAGAACTCATAGAAAGCCTCCAGGTAGGCCTTGTACAAGGTGTTACGAATGATTTCAATGTTCATCTCATCCAAATCCTGCTCGGAGATACAATCGACAAAGAATGGAGCAAGTGGCGTATCGACCAGAACAGCGTTGTACAATTCAGCTGGAGTGGCCGCCACGTGAATGGCCTCCATTTGCTCGAAACTACCCAATGGGTGGCATTTAGGGATCAGTTCGGAAATGGGTCTCTGATGCAAAGTACCGGTGATCAACAAAATAATGTTGTCAATCATGTAGCCGTAAGTGATAAAGTCCAAGAAACTGGCGAGGGGCTCGACAGCGTGATTGCGCAAGTGCTGGAACTCAATGACAAGCTTCTCGCGGAGTTTGTCATCGATAACAGACACGGAAAGTGGTGATGGTTCGTTGGCGAGGAAAGAGCCATAATCGGTTCCCTGGAGATGGAGTTTCAAATCTGCAAATTTCAACATTATTATATTTAAAATTTTAACTTGTGCTAGGGGCTTTAAATCAGGAGTATCCGGCGCGGATGTGGTACCTACAACCCTTTTGCTGCTGTTCAATAACCGAAAAAACAATAGAGAGACGACTTTTTTTCTTTTGTGACTTTGTATAGACAGCACCCAATATTCTTTGTTGTCGATAAAAATTAAGATCCCTCTAAAGAGCTGGCAAAAACGACAGGACAAAGACTTGATGTTGAATTGTAAAAATGTTTGGGATGCCAACATCTCCTTTGATGAGTGTAGAAAGCAAATTATCATCAAACTTTCCAAGAAAGGGAATCCTACACAGTGGAAATTGAAAGAACTCTTCTTTCTTATTGTTCTTAAAAATTTACATAACTTCGCCAAGTTAATGACCACTCCTTGTAAGTCCTTCCAATACAATCTTTATATTCCAGTACTTCAATTACCTATCAATCACTATTGTCAACATCCATAGAATCATCAGTTAAACAATTAACAGTACACTCAATTAACTGCATAATATTCTCTCATGTGGGTGTATCTATAAAGTAGGTATGTATATAGATTACCTTACTTCGCAGCTCAAGTCTTTATTGAGAATGTAAAATGCATTTATGTGCGAAATTTACAGTCAATGTTCCTCAGAACTTTTTTTTTTTTTAATCTAAAGGTTTGTTTATAAAAGCATTCACTTGGTCACAAGGTAAATCCTCATGACGATTTATCAGACGTTTTTTTCCCATAGGTGTTGATAAATTTTCTTAGCACTTGCCCTTGTCACATGATCAAAAATGGGAATGGCCGCAAAAAGTTGTTTTGTCACAAATGTAATTTTATTATTTATTTCAGGTACTGTATTATTGACTGCACCATCCTGAGATTTGATAAGTTATAAAAATCTTACCTTCCAAGGTCTCGCACTGCACCAAATTTAAGTAATCTGCTTGTTTTAAGATTCCACACTTGAAACCACGGCAAAGACCCTCAAGGTAGCCACCATCGATATTGAACATAAAACCAGTCATTTTTACTTTTGGAAGTTTTGGCGAAAGTGGGTGGATTAGGTTTTAAGTATTTAACCAGTTTCGTTCGAAGTAAAACTGTGGCGAATATTCCACAAAAGAGTTAATAAAGAAAATTTTCAATTCTTATCGACCAACCACCACACAAATGTCATATGACTACAATTATTTTTTCACTACGGCCTTTGACGTTTGTGTTTGTCGTTAAGAAAAACTTAACGCAGTTTTACTGTGCCATCTGTACGGAAGTAGAAAACTCGTACACTAATGGATGAGGGTAAACAGGTAATTTGTATTTTTGAAAATTGTGACACACGTTGAAAAGGTACTTATTGTGGCTTTGTCCATCGTTAAACTCAAATACCTAACTTACTTAAACTTACTTATGTCGTTTTCCATTGGTTTCACTCGGGGATCGACTCAATCTGAAATCTAATGGAACAAGAAAACTGCTTCTGGTTGAATCTACAAAAGTATTGGTGAAATGCCAAAAAATAATCTACGGCAGCTGTCATCTGACTTGTATAAAATACATAAATTGCACTTGTGTGAGTGCTTCTTGAGTGGATTCTGACTTCAAATCGAGAAGCGAAATTCTCTTCTCAGAATCAGCAGAAGAGTATTTTTTGTGCCAATGGAACAGTTTCAGAAGCGAATTTTTCGATTCCGGACTCTCCCGGACGCTTCTTTTTGCCCAATAGAAAACGACATTACTGATTTCAACACTTTCCAATACTAGGTCCTACTCATCAAGGTATTTATTTAAAAAAAAAAAACTCATTCTTGCTTACTTCTCCCATTCTCCGCACTATAAAAACACAACCGAACACAATGATCTGTTAAAATTTAGGTAGGTTACTGCCTGAATGCCCATTAAATAAAAATAAATAGATAGTTGGCCCAACAGGTCCGGAGGGACCCTGGGCCTAGCTTCTCACAACCATTCTTTTTGTGAGTTTTTCATTTTTGGAACGAATGGAAGGGATCTACAGTTTTATGCCGACTCAAAACGGCTAATTGAGAAGCTCTTTCAAGACCGTTATACTCCCGGATGTTTGTCAGATGTTCGCGAGAGGTGGCGCAAAACCCTAAGTTGGAATTTGGGTTTTTGCGGGATTCGAACCTGGGAGTGGTCCCCTCGCTTAGTAGTCCAACACACTAACCATTTAGCCACTGTGCCCCATTAAGTGGGAAGGCTAAATTTTGAAAGATGATACTATATGAAGTACACTCTAAAACAAAAGTTTGATCAAATATAGATTTCAAGATTACACTCCTTCGCGGGCAACAGATGTAGTGTTGCCTTCAGTAGGTACCAGATTACCACCCACTAGCATCATAAATGCTCCAGGGCAGTTGTTGCCGCTGCTGTCGGGCTTCTTTAATAATCCAACCCGTTAAATTTCCATATCGCTTAGGTTACCTTCTTCTAAGCCTTCGCCAGCGATCGAAAAGCCCCAGTCAACACGAAGCGAAATGTTAATCGTTTGGCTGTAACTGTAGAGCTTTATGTTAAGACAATAATTAACGAATGAAATATTGATTGAAAAATAATGAACAAATTAGTAGCGAAAGAAAAGTATTAAATGGTGAAGAGTGACAGATACTGGCGTTAGAATTCAAAAGTTGTCAGTATTGCCACACATAAGTAAATACACAAGCAAACTTATCATTATATTCCGAGCACATGTCAATAATGGATGAGGATCTTCTTGGTCGCTTCGAACGCAAAATTCTTCGAGTGATTTTTGGTCCCGTTTGCGTTGACGGGCTTTGGAGGAGAAGATTTAACAGCGAACTCTACGAGCTGTACAGCGACATCGACCTAGTCAGAAAAGTACGCATCAGTCGTCTAAGATGGCTGGGACATGTAGAGCGAATGGACACCAACGCTCCGGCCCGAAGAGTCTTCGATTCTAACCCGGAGGGACAACGCAGTAGAGGAAGACCTCGCCTTAGGTGGCGCGCGCAAGTGGAAGGGGACCTCAACCAACTTGGAGTGCGCAACTGGAGGCAGTTAGCCAAAGATCGCGCTAACTGGAGAGGCGTATTGGTTGAGGCCCAGGTCCACCCCGGACTGTAGCGCCACCTAAGTAAGTAAGTACATGTCAATAATATTAAATAAAGACAGTAGGTTATTATATTTTTAAAAGTGTTCAGTTTTATTTAGTTCATTCAATTTTACAGCATTTGGATCATTCACAATATTTTGGTTGGTACCTATTCCTATCTCTTACATATATGCACTCAAAAGACCTTATACATTTTTCTTGTCTTTTATCTACATCATTTCAATTGAACTTTTACAAATTGTTTTTATTTCATTATTTCTTTGTATCCTGTTTATATCATTTTTGTTGCTTACAAGAAAACATATATTTTTATTATTTTTAATTTCTAATCCTAATTATAAAATGAAATAGACATTGTACAGTATACGTGTATAAACATTGTGTATATAATTTATAATTCAAGCAGAAAGTGTAAAAATGTTTACATACAAATATCTAATATTTCTCATTTTGTTTTGTTTCTTGTTAAAATCAAATCATACAGGACATAATATATTTATGTTTAAAGTTTCTGTTTTATTTGTTATTGATGTTTTTATAAGAAACTTTTATTTTGTTTTAATTACAAAAAAAAAAAATTAAGTTTTCATTAAAATGTTTCAGTTGTTAGATTGGATAGTGATTTTGTGGAATATTTCTCACTTATATTTGGCTGACATTTAGTAGGAATAATAACACTGTAGTGATTGAGCGAATATTAAACTTTAAACTAAAGTGGAAGGTTGGGGTATATGTCCCTTATTATAGAATCCTAATTTTGTTCAAATCCCAATAGATCGGAATACGGCAGTGAACGTTTTTTTCCTTTTTTATTTGGCTTTTATTCGGTTTGAAATTCTCGCTCAACGATGTTTTTGTTTTGCCGACTTGTTTACTTGTCTTTCTTAGATATCTGTAATAATAAGCCCTCCCCTTAATTAGTTTATGTTTTTTTACACTAGTAACCCCTTGATTCGCTGCTCCAATAATTAGTTTGAAGCTCCTGCTTAAAGTTAAAGTAGCTGTCAACAGTCTTTTAAGATATTGCCCGCTAAAGTAGATCATCAAATCAATGTCAAAATCTATATAAAAAAATTGTCATTTAACCATTTCCGCTATAACGCAAGACCTTGAAACTAATTTGACGTATCATCTAGCGGTCAATTGAACGTGGAATGTTATGTCGTTTTCCATTGGGACCAAAAATCAATATTTTTTTTTGATTTAAATCACTTTTCGCGTTCCATTGGGCAGAAAAATCGATCTTTTTTTCGGTTCGGATCACTTTTTGCAGATCTCGATATTTTTTCAGATTTACACATACCTACCAATATAGTTTGCACAGCTGTTTTACGTCAGTTTAAGAAGTTCGCTTTAAGGCAATTGCGCAAGGTTTCGTGAAAACCAAAATAGCAAAATACACAAATAGCTATGAATATGATTTCGGAGGAATTATTAGGTCTGTTCCTTTACTTTTAAATCTTACGAATTTTTACTAATTCTTACGAATTCTTACGAATTTTTACTCAGTGCCGTTCCTTAACTCGAAAAATTCGTAAAAGAGAGCGTCATCGAGAGAGCAAGATATTACCCTTTCTTGGTGTAAGAAATGAAAAAGCTGTCAGTCACTTTACAAATAGCAGCTGATTTGAAGTGTGTTGTCTCATTTGGCATATGCGTGGATTATTTTTTGATTTCCTGCGTATTAAAATGGTATCAACAGGCAGCAAAATAAAATTGAATGTTTTCCTCAGATTCTTTCGAAAGTGGCGACGAAATTCTTCCCCGCTGGAAAAAGGAACAATCACTTCCATGCAATTCTTCATGCAGTGTCGTTTTTCCTCTTCGCGAATGCTTGTAGTTCAATCAGTACAAACTCTTCCATATACTCGGATTCATCAAAAATAAGTTCGTTTAATTCCAGATCACTTTTATCGCTGGGTGATGATATAACTAATTTTCTTAGTAAATTAATAATTTCCTCTAGTTTATCAGACATTTTAACGACTTTTCGTTCCACTTTTTTGAATATTTAAATTATGTATCTGTCATTTTTCATAGATTACTACAAAATCGTTCCCCACCACTGACATTTTGACAGTCTTTTCCATTCTTACTACAAAAGTAAAGGAACAGACCTATTATCTTCATTATCTCCCTCGTCATCTGAAGACTACAAACCACCAATAATACTTTATTTGTATCTACAATAAGGAAAACATTTTTGAGTTCGATATCCATTTGCGATTTTGCTAGAACCGAATGCAATTTAAACAGCTGATATTGTTGTCAAGTAACGCACTAATCCATTTACAAAAGCAGATCAATTTCGTTGCGCGTTCCATGAGCAGCGTAAAATCTGAGATCTAAAAAAGATTTCTGGTGGTCCCAATGGAAAACGACATTAATGAACTGTACCTGACAGTTAGTCAGAATTATGTACAAAGTACTGAAACGACTAGCGTGGTGTCCGTCGGAACGGAAATTTCTCCCATTTTATACGATTCGTAGGATTTTTGCTGCGAGGTCTTCTTCGGAACAACTGTTCGGAGAATTCTTCCGACATTTTGCAAATTATGTTGAAGCGGGATGAAGTGCATTTTTTTTGTTAAATTTTTGACAGCCATGTTCCGATCAGAGACAATACGTTCCGATATCCTCCGACAGAAATCGGTTGCAGAAATTTGTTTACGATTTTTAGTGCGGTGCGGAATTGTTTTTTTCTATTCCGAAGTCGGACACCTCGAATGCAATTTGAGCCTCCGAAGGTGTATGCGTTGTGGAAAATGTTCCGTTCTGACGGATACTTCGATAGGCCCGGTTATCTTTAAACCAATAGTATCTTTAGTTATTGAAAGTAAAGAAGTCCATCTCCAATGAGCGGCAAATCAGAAAATACTTGAAAAGAATACATACACTATTAGGACTCGGAACGAAGTCTTCAGCCTTCTTTCCTTCTATATTCATGCTTATTTTGACATTCGAACGAATAGCCAATTCATACGAATGTCTCTATTCGTTCGAATGAACTTGCGTGTATTTTAATAGACATTCGTTCGAATTGGCTATTCGTTCGAATGTCAAAATAAGCATGATTATGTAAAATAAACTATCGAAGGACCAAAACACTACGGATATAATCATACAGAATTTCGGTAAAATCTTCTTTGACTGACTTCGAAAATATCGAAAGTTTTCTATTTAATAAGGGTGCCTGATAAAAGGCAAATCCTTCGAAGTCTGCTTCTCATATGTGGGGCTCAACGTATGACCAATATCGTTACTTTTGATTGCTAGCGTAATTTGGCTATTTCATATATGGGGAAACTGAATAATGCCTATAGCCTATGCAAAAGAGGCATTTTTAAAGACGACAGATTAAACCATGGTTCACAATATGGAGCTCGGCTTATTACAGATAAATTGTCTCGCACACAAAATACGTAAACAAGACCTAAAATTCTAAATAGTATTTTCCTAAAACCACTACAATTCTTTATGCTCCTTTTGCATATTATGTATAAATACATTCCTATCTGTGTTGATATAGACTTCGTGACAAACCTCTTACAAGTTAGTTTATGATTTCTTTTTTTAAATTTGTATCCACTATAACCTCAATTTATATGTATTATGTTCCTTATTCATTTTAAAACATGAACATCTGTTCCTTTTGCTTAAAAATTCGTTTACGATATAACTTGCACTTGAAACAGAAAACTAAAATATTAAATCGACACAGGCAAACAGATTTAAAATATAAAACTCTGAAATAGTGTACATAACGTTTTTAAACAAAGATTCACTTAAAGCGTATTTTCACATATTTTCCGACTTCTTTGCCACTTCCGTTTATGTCAAAGCCTTCTATATAATATAATAAGCAAGCACTTCTCTTATATAATACATTTTTTTTTGTTTTCTTATATTTATACATAACTTTTATATTTATTTTAGTTTAGGTGAAAGCTACATAATCTACTACATATAGATTTATAAATATAATTTAAATTTTTTATTTCGTTTTTATTTTTAAATAAATTTTACTAAACGACCCTGTAATTGCGTGTGAATTATAAAAAAAAATGCTTTATAATAGTTAGCAAATTATTTTTACTTTTTAATGAACACAAAGCGTTTTTTGTTTATCCTTTAGCAAGTTTGTTTATAGGTAAATGTTTGGAATGAATATTAAATAAATAAATACGTAATTTTTTTGCATGCACAATACATATATATGGTGCGGAAGATACATACACATACAAATGCACATAATTTTACATGTACCTACTTATACTTATGTTGTGCCTAAAAATGCAATATTGGGTTAGACTACAGTTTAATGAACAGTATAAACTCTGGTTTCTTTTGTAATATAAAAAATAGCAATCTATTAGCTTTATTTTTAATTTATACCTTCGATATTTTTGCTTAATCATTTTTTTTTATTGTAGTATTGGTATGTAATATTATTTTTATACTATTGACAATTTATTTGCAGATTTTACATAAACAAGAACGCCATTAGCACATTCATCACATAAAATTCGCTGTGAAATTGTATAAATTTAGATAGCGGGATCTTGATGTTTAACCTTAAACAATTGTTAATATTATGTAGAATTACGAAATAGAAAGAAACGATATTGAAAAACATAAATAAAAAATTAAATAATAAAAAAATCAATGGATCGGAATTGTATATTTGTTGTTTAGATTTCTCTCGATTTACAGTTTGAGCTGCTAAATGCAGCATTTATATAATGTCTTGTAACTTTCAATCGGTTTTCGTAATCGTAAGCATTTTACCCATAAAGTACTCACCTAAAATGTGCGCAAATGACATAAGTGTAAAGTTATAATAACCGAGAAAAGCATTTGTTTTAATTGACGAGAAAAGTGAAAGGCGCAGTTATTGTTACAAAAATAAAATCAGACGCAAGAGAAACTTGTAAAAGGATCCAAAAGCCCGACTGAAACTGATTAGGTACCTATGGTTTCTTAATAAGAATGAGGCGATTTAGAGGGATATTTGAATATATCATTTTTGAATAATCTACACAATAGTAAACCACTCGACGGGTTCACATTTATTGATTCCTGGTTGGAAAATGGCGCCCAACGCGGGGATCTTTTGGCGATTGACTTAGTTGTTCTCTTTAAAGTTGGTTAAACCCGTACTTTTTAAATACTTGACGAAAACAATGAGCCACGACTGTCCCTGCTCATAAGTTAACTTGGCGCGATGTTCTCTCCACAAAGATTCAATAAAACTAAAATTCATATTTTCGGAACAAATTCCAAGAACCAAACCCCAATGGATGTAAGTAACATTCTTACTACTCATAGTACATAAATAGACAAATAAATAAGTAGTGGGTGCAATAAATCCATATAAGACCACAGATGTCCAGCTTCCATTCGTTCATGTTATTGTGTGACTAAGGCACAGTCAGTTGTATGCCAACACATTGAATAAGATTATGAAAACTTTCTAAAGTAAGGTTACTCAATACATTCACATAGAGTTCCTTAATGCATTCGAATAGTTTCTCAATGCATTCGCATAGTTCCTGAATGCATTCGCATAGAGTTTCTCAATGCGTTCGGATAGAGTTCCTCAATGTATTCGCATGTACTTCTTCTAGTTATTTGCCTTATTGGCGTTGTCAACCATTAACGCGAGCCATGAATCGCTGCAGATTTACTTATCGGAAAACCATCATTTTCGTCCGCGAGGATTAAGGCTGCGAAGACTAAACCGTAACAGCTACAGGTGGATATCTAACCCGCGCATCTGTTTGCATATATCTCAACGGATTCGCACACCTCGCCTAAATAAAGTTGAGCGTGCCCAAGAAGTGCCATTTAAAAATAATCGAATTAAACTGCGAATGATATCAGTTTCCGCCAAAACTATTTATATTTACTCAAGTTCCATTTTTCATATTGCGGTGAATCAATTAATGGTCACATTTTAATAACGAGCTCAAAAGAAATACAAATGTAGCATGAAATGGAAATAAAAACAAAACTAAAAATGTATTATTTAATTTTCTCTTTTTTTTTTATTTATACTTATAACATTTAATTTAAAAAATAATATTCGAAATAATCTACGTACAAGTCAAAAAAGCCGATCGACAGAAAAAAATTGTATTAAATTAATTCTACTAAACAAGAAATAAAATAAAAATACAAATCATAAGCAAACGCTATTTATGTAGATGCTGCACGGTCGTTTTTCTTTGCTACAAAACAAACAAAAAAAGTTATTACATATTTCTTATTAGTACATATTTTTTATAAATAAACTATGAAAACTGGAGTTACTTTAACAAAAATACTTTGTATGGACGTTTTAAATTCATGTGTTCTCTTTCTTTTACTATTTTCTCTACAAATTTGATCAGTAAATTTACGAAGTAAAAAAAAATAGAAATGATTCGAGCTCAGGTTACTAAAATATCTTATACAAGTAGTGAATGCTTACAACTTAAATGTGTGTAATACATACAACATTCGATTTCATCTTGATTTAAATATAGTTTTTGTTTTGTTTAGTCTAAGTAAACTGGATAAGAGTGAGACAAAAAAAATAACATTACATTGGTTTTATGCTCTTTGAACACATAGCAAACAACAATTTGCTTCCATTCTTATTGGAAACCGTTTTATTGTGATTTTTGTGTAACCGAAAAATATCGAAACAAAAGTTAACTACATAAATTTGTATATATAGTGTTTGTTTATATATATATAAAAGACAATAATTTCAATATATTACTATGTACCCTTGAATTTCTGAGTTGAAATCTACATTTGAATGTATTTCATACATGCTTGCTTTACACAAAATTAAAATAAGAGAACGAAATAAAATATATAGTACATTTTCCGGCTTTATAGTAACGTGTATTTGCAAATTATTTTAACGTCTAAGCACTCAATATTTTACTTTTTTCAACATTTTCCTTTTTGCAAGGAAAAAAAACGGCAACATAAAAAAAGAGATTCTCGTAAAAAATTTTGTTGTAGAAAAATTGAAGTAAACATTACATTGAACTTATAAAAAGGCTTCTTTCATATTTATGCTATATATATATTTATATATTAATATTATTTGTTTATTTTTCTTTTTAAATAATTTTGTAAAAAAAAAAAATTGTTTTCTTTTTCTCGAAATATTTTATAAATATTTCTGGTCTATTTTTCGTTTTGTTTATTTGTGTGAGGAAACTTAAACATAAGTAGCTACAGCATTGGAACCTTGTGTGGATGGCGCTTGCTGATGAGGGGTGGGCTGAGGACTAACTGGAGGTTGAAGCTTTCCTGGAACGTACTGACCTATAAACGAGCCGTCTTCGGTGAATTGTCCTATGAAATGGAAAGAGAAAATTTTCATAAAATCACATCTAGTAGCGGTGGACTTTTTTTTTCTCCGGTTTGCAGTTGCTTGCACTAAACCATATTAGTAAAGTTAGTAGGTATATTGATAAAAATACAAACGATTATGTTAGAATGCAGGACAGTGATGTACAAAATTAAAATACGATATTGATGAATGATGAGTATAAAAATGTTTTGACAATGAATAATGAACTGAAAAAACCCACAAATTAGAACAATATTACAGCGCACTTACTTAAATGAGAAAGGCAAGCAAAATGTTTAGTGTTACTGTAATGGGATAACCACAATAGGATTCCTGAGTTCCTGACCTCTTATACCCTTTTCACACCGCAGCGAAAGCCGTGTTTTCGTCGAAAACTCGATATTGCATTCACCCGAACAATAACTAGTTTCTGTTTGAAGTTTCAATTAGCTGTGAGACACTGGTCGTGAAACTTCAGTATAAACTATTTTGTTTACAAATTTCGATCGCATTATATAACAAATAAAATGAATTCAGAGCATTTAAAAATAATATTAGCTTATCAATCATCAAATCAATGGAAAATGATTTTAAGTTGTGAGTTGTGACATTTGTTCGGTCAGCTGCTCTGCTGAATGTTGCAAAAGGTCTGTTTGTTTCAGCAACGCAACGATTGGAAGTCGTTTTCGTGATGTTTTCTTGGAAAACGACTTTAAACGACTTGTTTTGAAAACTGAAATATGTATGGGAAAACTTCTGATTTCGACGAGGTTTTTGAGTGTTTTCGCGAAAACCAGGGGTGGGATTCTGTAAGATGAAAACGTTCGATCGTTTTCGTTTGCACGAACGGTTTGCTTCATGTAACTACAAAAACGAAAGGATTTTTCGTTTGCACGAAAGCAAAAAAACGAAAGCCATTTCGTTTACGTTTTCGTTTATTTTGCTTCATGTAACTCTAAAAACGAATGACATTTTCGTTCAGTGCGAAAAGAAAATAACGACAGCTTATTCATTGACGTTTCTCATTTTCTTTGATTGCTAAATTGGTGGTTGTTATTTATTCGATACAAAATATGCTGGCGAATGGCAAGTGATAGTGATGATGCGATGTAGAAGATCAAAATCTAAGAAAAATCCGAAAACATCTTCGGGATTATTCCAATCCTCTTACGCTGTCCAATGAATTGTTTTATTGATGTGTATTGAAGAATAAGTTTACATGTTCTTAATTTTTGTTTGGTTTTCTTCAACTTTTTCGGTTGAATAAAAGCGCTTTTAGGTATGTGCTGCACAACATTTGCCTTCGTACAGGAACACGAAACACATAGGTACGTCCTTTCTATTTTAAGGCTGTGTTAAGAGCTTGAGGTAATGGCTGGAGGTGATAACCAGTGTATGGTTGGCAACGATTTTGCTTCTCCTCTCGCACAGAGTACTTTGTCGAAAATACTACACGAAAACGTTCTGTGTCCTCAATGGGTAAAATGGCCATCATAAGTGGAAGAAAATGTTTCTAAGAGTTACTTCTTCCAAAAATTTAAAATACCCGGCGATAAGTGCCAGCTTTTCAATTGTATTGTAGTTTCTGTAAAACGATGTTTATTGCTTTAGTCATTAGCTGTATTGATGTACCACATATGTTAGCTTGATTCGTCTCATTTCGAACAAAAAAATGTTTTTTTTTTTTTAATAGAAAAGGCCATCACAGCATTAATACTATGATCGTAAGTAAAATTTCATTTGATATAAAAAACAATACATCATATATAATATTTTGTTACAGATTGCGGACCACAAGTACCGGATAATAGCTGTTTGTCCTCAATATGGCGGTGCAGCTCATGACTCCTTTGTATCCAGTTAAACAATATATTTTGCTGTGTGTGTTTTGATTTATTCAAATAAATAGTATGTGTCAGTAATTATGTATTGTACTTACATTATTATTTACAATGTTGACCTTATTGACTCAAACCAAAATATCAACAAATAAATTATTTTGAATCTGTCAGCAGCTGTTGGCTGTCCTATGCTCATTATGATACATTCAGCTTCTCAAACTTTAATTTCTTCGTCCCACTGTTTTTTAAACCCATGCGAAAGAGAAAAAGGAAACGAAAGGAGTTACATGAAGCAAACTTTCGCTTTCGCGTGATTTCTATCGTTTTTTGAAAAGCGAAAGCGTTTTTCGTTTCGTTTTTTACAGAATCCCACCCCAGGTTTTCGGCTCGATGTGGGTAGCGTATTAAGCGAGATTGGATTGGAATTTTTTTTTTTTTTTTTTTTAATTTTCACATTAGCTTCAGCGTTAATAATCATGCATCGAAGGTACCAACGCTGATAACGTACACTACCGAAGCAATGTTACATGTAGCGTAGTACCATTTGGCAAACAGCCAACAATATAGAACATATTCACAACGTAGATAGATAGATAGATGTGAAAGGGTTTGTTGTACTGCGACCTGTTGGTCTATTGTACCCCCTGCTTACGCCTCAGAGAGGTATTCACAACGTACGTGGTACTAAAAATGATGTAACAGTTGGAATGTTTGGAAATACTCTGTTTTTTATTTTTTCTATATGGGCCGAATGATCGCATCCTTGAAGGAGTAATACTATGTGACTGTATTCATGTCGTATATCCATGCAAAGCAAATTTTATGACGTATTCTACGGTAAATCGATTCCAGATTTTGCATAACCTAAAAGTTTTAGTTTAAAATTTTAATTAGAAACCAACAAAAAGGGAGGATTATTATGTCATATTTCATCCAACATTCTTTCTTGTTAATATTAGGAACTGAGATTGCAAGCTCAGGCATAAGTAATGATGCCAAAGAGTGTATTAGTATTGTATATAAACATTAGTCTCTATTATTTATATTAACAATGGTATTATTAAGAAATTAGTTGTGCTTTGCTTCAGGAATGAACATATATGGAGTTATTTTGATATGATTTTACACGAGAATGCTGATTCTCGCATTGATCTTTTTCAGAATTTTCTGTGAATTTCCTTCCAGTGCTTTATTGTTTTAATTGAATAATTATGAAAATAAAACCACACACCGATTGCTAGAACAAAGTAGCAAAATGTTGTACACAACAAAAAGCGTGTTTTGTAGGCTTAAGGACTATTCACATGAGCGCGAGCGAAAGAATTGCTGAAAAGCGAACAAATCACGTTGATGCATTTATGAACAGTATGAATAGAATATTGCACATTTTACTATTCCCAGAGGAGGATAATTAATTATCACATTAAAATGTGTTAAGAAAACAAGTTAATAAACAGTTTAAATAACGAAATTTTGAATTCCAAACTTTTTGCCGCGAGCGAATACACTCCAGGGGTGAAATTCGAAATTTCGTTATTTAAACTGTTCATTAACTTATTTTCTACTACATTTTGATGCGATAAGTAATTTTCCTCCTCTTGGAATGGTAAAATGTGCAATATTCTGTTCATTCTGTTCATAAATGCATCAAAAGCGGTTTGTTCGCTCCGCTCTCATGTGAATAGTCCTTTGAAAAGGTAAGCGCCGATGATTTCATTGGCTCGAGTACAAAAGGATGTTTTTTAAGTGAACTAGGCAAGAGCAATCTCCAAATCATTCAATCCCCAAAACTGTTTGTCGATTATACAAACATGTCTTTCATGTTTCACTCGATTTCAGAGTAACATTTTCTCGTTTGACGATTGTGTGTTCAATTTTACAAGGCTAAAGTTCAAATCGTACTTTCTTTAAATCAAAGTAATCTTTTTTCGTTGCGACGCACAAATGAACCTATTTATATTCATGAATGAAGTTAGTTACAACGACTAATATATATGTATAAAAATCAATAAACCCATAACCAATATATGTATATGTACATAAACACCATAACCAAAATAGAATGATTAAAACATATATAAAACATATTTTGATGAGTAAAATAATAAAAACTCTACCTCTAAGATGAAACGGAAAATATTGCCGATATCTAAAGAGACATCCAATGTCGGAATGTAGTAAACAGAAGGCAATATAATATCAATATGCAATGTAGAAGCACTTGTATAAAAAATACGTTTTTTGTTTTGTTTTTATCTTTCGTTCTTATTACTACGATTGTTATTTTTTTTGTTTGTTTGTTTGAATTCGAATTCTTTTAGAAAAGACAAAATATTTATATGAAGTACAGGAATAACAAGAGGAATCATAGTCCTTTCCGTCCGTATTGGCCAATAAATGAGCCATCTTCGTTCATGCCTACTAGAAAAAGTGATGATTAATAAAAATGAACATGACAAAAGAATAAGATAAACTTAAAACAACAAAATGTGCAAGAAATTTATTAAAAAAACAATGACATCATACATATTTATAGTGGAAGAATATATCCCTGAAAATACATAGTTTACTTTAACAGTTTTATAGTAATTTTTTTATAAAACGCTAAGCTTCGACTATGTTTATACTTGTAAAAGTTAAAATACACATGTTTTGGTCGTGTTAATGGAAATGAGTGCGGTGAATGCTGGCTGATATATATTCAGTTTATTAGTTTGATTTGTTTATTATGTTCAGAGACAATCGACACTCTGTATTAAGAGGGTCAAGCAACGTAATACGTTGCCGCAGTATTGGCCATACTTGTTTTCCATTTTTTTACCACTTAACTGCTTAGTTTATAATCTGTTCAATCTAAAGAGAATTCAAAATTAAATAAATTCCGCGCTAACTGTAGAGGTGTTTTCGTAAAGACCCATATACACCACGGATTTAAGCGCCAAATAAGTCAGTACAAGTACATACAATAAACTTAATCAGAGATCTCAGAGATGATTGCAATAGCAGTCAGTATTGAATTCAGTTTTGCAGACTCTGTCATTGTTATTAAATATTTATCTATCTATCAAATAAAAAATAAATAAATAAATAGTTGGCGCAACAGGTTCGGAGGGACCCTAGGCCGAGCTTCCCACAACACAACCATTCGTTTTGTGTGAGTTTTTCAGTTTATCTATCGATATAAGGCGTGTTTTTTTGAGCTTCGATCTCAGCAAAGCAAAGTAAAGTAGGATTTTCAGCAAGCAATTGCAACAACTACGCTCTACTTGACACTTGGGCTTGGGCACAAATCCTCATTCTTCAGTCCTTCGCGTGGGCGCCCGCCTGAAAATGGCTAACCGGTCAAATGGTTAGTGTCAGCCAAGGATTTACGCTAACGTCTCAATCGTTTGTCGTGATCCATCAGTTTAAGGTAGGAGTAAACCTTTAAATCCAACCTAATTCCAGTGGTGGAGTGAGCAGATAGCAAACCGTACCCAAGGATGAAAGGCTGGGGGTAAAACCAGTCGAGTACGAGCTCCCTCAGACGCCATGGCGAGGGTCTGTTGTATTTAGCCCTGCCCAGGTATAGCGGCGCTGCCTGGGTCGACCTTGTTTTTTCCGGCTTTACTCGTGGGAACATTATGAACAAAAACTTACTTGACACTTCGAGGTGTCACAGTAGTTGTTGTAATTGCATGCTGAAAATCCTACTTTACTTTGCTTTGCTGAGATCGAAGTTAAAAAAAAACAGGCCTATACTAAAGATCAATCTGCCTGTGTGTTCCTTCCACATAGTGAATGGCTGGCCAGCGAATTCACTTCTCATCTAAGGGATGTAGGGTGATACAAATTTATTTTCAAACAATGAAATGTAGGCAATGTTGTTAGTTAAAACGCAATTATTAGGGACAGACACAAAAGAAAAACAAGAACATTTGTTTAATTCACTGCACAAAATGTTTGCAACAACACTGGCCGGCTTAGAATAAAGCGTCACATGTCATAAATAAGCTTTCAATCAAAGGAAGCATTTTATTATATTTTTTTATTTACTCTCTGTGCGTAGTTAAGCGATTTTCGAACGTATACCATTTACCTCGTTTCTGCTGTTATGCGTTACTTTTTGACAGCACTTTCAACTTTCCGACCTCATTTCCATAACATAACCAAAAAACATTATTTAATACGCAAGTACACATAATACGGTCAAATGAAAATAAGAGAAAACAAAAATACACAAGTAATTATCAAATTTTCAAGTTATCCTTATCACTTACCTGTATCACCATCACCGTATTCAGCCATTGAATCGGTATCACTTTCGACTGGCTTATTCGCCGAACTCACTGATTGTCGGCCCGCACTCTTGTTATCCAAGCTGCTTGTTGGGAAAATAAATATGAAAATCAACTCATGATTTATAATCAGTAATAACATACGGTTGCGAATATTCATGGAAGCCACCCTCATCGGGATAGTCGTGACGTCCATTGGCCAATTCACGGTCATGGACATCGTATTTGCCACCGCGGTTTCTTCGAATGATGCAAATTATAATGAATAGAATAATGATGATGGCCAATGCCAGCATCATTCCAATGAACCATCCGGCATTGGCGACATTTTCATTTGGCACCATAATTGGTCCATCGATACCATTTGTATCGACATCTTGTGTCAAGCTTTCTTTGTTGTATATACCGTCCACAGAAACTACACGGAATTCATAAACAGTCTCCGGATCCAGTCCACGAATAATTTGGAAATCTTCGTTCATTTCCTCTTTAGTTTCCTGCCATATAGGTTCTCCCTTTACCCTGGAAAATCAAATAGTAAGTAGTTAGTTAAAACCTGGTACGATAATGGCTGGAAATGTGTGTTGGGATAGTAGGGTACCATAGTTAAAAGCGCAAACGCTATACAATCTCTAATGGTCACAGAAAACGCATCAGTTAGAGGCCAGTACGCTGCAGATGCTCGCAAGAAGCATCAGAATATAATTGACAAATGCAATGCATTCACAAACATGGTGACAGTAATTCGTAGGAGGAATTCTGTTCTAACTGCCTTGTCTAGTAAAAACTTTATCTTAGAAGGATATTTGAAAAATAAGTAAATATAAGCACTCTCAAACGTGCAAATAAAATACGGTCCACATAAAACCGAATGATAGTACAGCATTCAGGCGGTCGAAAATCTAGCACTTCAAAGGTTGACCTCATTCCTTAATTGAGGGTTAATATTGAAAAAAGCTTATTGGCTAAAAAAAAAGACCAAGCAATAGTACAACATTCACTTACCTGTACTTAGTGTAGAAGTGTGTTCCCGGATGACCACCATCAGTAGTGGGCTGCCAGTTGACCTTAAATTGTGCGTATCCATTGTCAGACGGCAACTGTTCCCAAGTAAAGTCTGGCACCGCTGGTGCCTGGGAAGCTCCTCCTAATGTTTTCTTTTCGATAAAGTTCCTACAAAGCAAATTAAATCTCACAAATCAGAAACATTCTCACATCCATTCAAATGTAAAACTCACTCGGTTCCCTCTCCTTTTTTGGTTGTAGCGGTAATGGAAATCCTATATTTCGAATTCGGCTTAAGTCCAGCCAATTTGGCTCTTGTAATTCGTGGATCCTCAATGTGTGGATCTCGTTCGCGTCGTTCACCCACATAGCTGCCCTTAACCTCCTCGTAGTAGATTTTATATCCGGTCAGCTTCCCGTTTGGATTCAAAGGCTTCTTCCATGTCAACAGGAATGCCGATGAACCGAGGGGGAAGGCTTCCAGACTCTCGACGGGTGATGGAACACCTTCGGGTGTATCAAACGATATTACTGCACTGGGTGGACCATTGAAACGTAAATTGTACGCCAATACTCGAGCAAAGTTATTTGAATCCGGTTTGAATTGTGTGACTAGCGCTTGATTGGCATCGCCCTTGACGTGAATTTCACGTAGCGAATCCTCGCCTTCCTCCTCAGTCCATGTTTGGATTTTGTAGCCCTTGAAGTGGCCACGTATGGATTCGGGACTCACTGGGTTCCAGCCTAACAGAGCGTTAGTACTGGTCGTCACCTGAATCATGGTGAAATTGGTTGGTGCTTCTAGGGGTCGATCTTCACCAGAATATCCAATCACTTCTGACGCGGCTACGTTGGATTCACCCTTCTGATTGATGGCGATCACTTTAATCAGGTACTTAACGAACGTCGGTTGATCGTTCACCACCAAACTGTTCTGATGCCAATCGAAAATATCCTTGTTTTCCCAGCTGGCCGCTGGAATGTCTCTCTTCCATGACACACGATATTGGAAGTTTGGAGCGTTGTGTTCGATTTCAGGCATAGGAGTCCATGTGATTACGAGGTTATTTGGTTCAGTACCTTGTCCCTCGACATTGTCGGGGTTCTTGTACGGCACATCTGGCTGTGTGGTACAAGCCTCACTGTGCTCTGACGGTGTTGAGGGACCGATTTTATTGAAAGCAATCACACGGAAAGTGTAGTTGGCCCATGGAGACATCCCAATGGTGTAGCTGAAGTCGGTGGAGGGTACCTTCTCGAATGCTACATCCCAGGTTTGTGGTGTGAAGGACGTGTTGTACTGGATGGTATAATGAAGGATGGGTGAACGATTGTCACCCTGTGGTTTCCAGTTGATTTCGGCTTCGCTAGCCTTACAGACAATACCCACCAGACTGGGTGGATTTGGCACGTCCTGGACGATTAGGTTAGCTCTGGCCATGGCTTCATCGAGTTCGGTGCGGGCTACACAAGTGTATTCCCCAGAATCGAGTTCCATCGTCTTGGAGATGGTCAACGAGTTGTCATTCGTTTTCACGAAACGCACTTGATTGTCAAAGTCGATTGGCTCGCCGTCCTTCCACCATTCAATGCTTAGTGTCAGCGTGTCGTCGTGCGCTTCATTGCAACGGAATGTGGCCGATTGTCCGGCAGCTACTTCATAGTTTTGCGGCTCTTGAGTAATCCTTGTATGTTCCTTGACAATAAGACTGCCATTAGCTGACTTGCTTCCGAATTTATTTGCAGCATGACACATGTATTGCCCAGCATCGCCAAAGCCCACTTGAGAGATTTCCAAGTCACCTGAGGGTAGAATTGCGTACCGTCCACCTGTAAGTTCGAGACCATTACGCATCCACTTCACCTTAGGTTTGGGAGCTCCGAATACGCGACATCTCATGGTGACGTTCTTTCCATCAACGGTGGCCTCCTTGCGGGGTGCTTCTTGAATCTCTGGCGGCAGGGCAAGTACGTTCAGATAGACATCTTTGTACACGTATCCCAGGGAATTGGTTGCGTTACAACCGTAGTTTCCAGTATCAGACTTCACGAGATCACGAATGACGATGCGGTTGTTTTGCACAATACGACGTGGATTGGGTATGGCTTGGGCAATTGGCTTACCATTGTGAATCCATTGTATCGTCGGCTCTGGGTTACCGGCTGCTTCACAGACAAACTCCACTGCTTCATCCTCGGCAGCGTTTTGAATCTCTGGTTCTTTTGTGAAGTAAGGAGTAGCGTAAATCTTCAAGTTGATCGAGTATGACTGTGCGCTTCCAACTCCGTTGGATGTATCACATGTGTATGAGCCCGCGTCTTCAAACGTAGCATGCCGTATTACCAGTGACTTGCCGTAGTGGCCCTGTGTTATTCGATCGCTCCAATGTATAGGCTGGCCGTTTTTCATCCACACCGTTTGCGGGAGGGGCGTCCCGCCATATATACAATACATCTCTACCTTTTTGCCGCGCAGCGCTACTTCATTCTTACGAGTGGTATATTGGCGAACGGGTTCGTGTTTGTTTTGCGATGAGCTAATTCCTGTTTGCTTCACATCGAGCAGCACTCGATTGCCGATCTTGTACTCATTTCGGAACACCGACGTGGCTGAGCAGGAATAGAAGAAATCTTCAGACGCATCATCACGTGTCACATTCGAGAACCACAGCGTTCCCTCGGGATCCAGAGTCATGCGGGAGTTGTTTATACTCTTGATAGAACCATCTGATTGTTGGATCAACCAGTTGACAATGGGCTTTGGCCAACCATCTGGAGGTTCACACTGCAATGAGAAGGGTTCACCCTCACTGGCTTCTATCGTCTTTGGTGATTCATCCTTGAATGCGTTCAGCTCGGCTTTGCGCACAAACACCGAGTTCGAGGTGGCAGTACCAAATTCGTTCTCAGCGAAGCACTGATATTGACCGAGATCCTCTTCTTTGGGTGATGTGATCACAAGGGTACCACGGCCGGGTTGTTGCAGCATGCGATTGTCGTATGCCTGCCAGTCGAATTTTTTGCCGTTCTTCACCCATCGATACCTGTAAAAAAAAGAGGAGAGTTATCATTAAAATCAGCGTCTAGACACGTCAGTTATTTTAAATGAACTTAATTGGATTAGATGCAGAACTATGCATCATCACCATCAGTCGGTGGCTGGGATTGATTTAAGGAAGAATTGCCCTCTTTCTCGAACTTAAACAAGTTCTAATGATCGTCACAAGTACTAATTGTGAGTCACTTCGCCAGAGACGCGCTCATTTAGATAGATTGTTGCTAATTGCCTATAAGGGAGTGGTCGAGCAGAATATTACTTTTACCCGCCAGAATTTGCATTTAAGAACAATGAACTATAAATGACCTGAATCGGTCGCTGGATTCCATTTCCATGGGATATGATAGCCTCTTTTAGGAATTAAGGGTAATTATTGTGTTGTTTGCGGATATTTACAATTTAGAGACATGGAAGATGCGAAGACACTTATATTTCTCAGCCTAATGAAAACAGAGCTTAAGCACTTGTTAATTGCTCTGTTAGAACGTTCAACCCGCTGGTTTGAGGTCAATTTTAAGGAACATATTACTATTTTTGCCGTAAATGCGACGGATAGTACTGGTGTACAAAATTAGAGTGAAAAGGAAGCAATGACAGTAAAATACGCTCTGAAAGGAACAATGTCAAATGTAATACACAAAGGATGTGCAATTTTGTTCATATTTGACACGACTTAAGGCCAACATTATGATTGACCCCCTTAGCTCTGTAATCAAACGACTTCGATTCGATTCGACTACGATTCGTTTTTTTTATTGTAACATGACAGATTTTGTGGGATTTTATACTGTGAAGCTTAGTACGCTGCTCGAGCTAAACTAAATTTTATCTGCTCTCCAACTTTTCTCTCCAAACATTAGCTAAAATCCCAGCTAAATTTTGACATAAAGACGCCGCGGATAAGTGTCATAGAAAGCAGCTGTTCTTTCAAATTAATTTATTTCAAAAATTCAACACTCTGATTTCAACCATTTTGGATTCTAGGTAGGTACTTCTCGTCGAGGCATTTATTAAAAAAATACATCCTTGCTTACTTCTCCCATTCTCCGCAATACAAAATTGCAACAAAACAACAGAACACAACGATCTGTCAAAATTTAGCTTGAGAAAATGTATAGCGCCCCTTAAAATGGGCACGCTAAATTTTGACAGATGAAGTACATTCTGAAACAAAAGTTTGATTATTTAGCTTGAGCAGCGTACCAATCAGCTAAATGGGTTCGCTTAAATTTAGTTCAGCTAAATTATGGAGATAATTTTGTATAGGAGCGAAAATTTAGCTCGAGCAGCGTACTAAGCTTAAAGACAAAACAAACTTCTTCCTCCGTTTTTTTACGCCAAAATGTATCCTCCATGTAATGTACCGAACATTTATTTCGCGAGCTATATGAGTGGGGACTTTTTATCGGCCCATGTAGCGTGCGTACAGAATACTGCTTTGCTAAACTGCCTCGCTTAATTTTATCTTTGTAGATATTTTTGTATGGGAGATAAAATTTAGCGCCAGCAGGATACTAGGCTTAAATGTTTTCTCATTTGACTAAGTATGTCACTAACAACCGACATAGAAAAAAGTTTACAAAAATTATGACAAACAAAATGTCAAAGTGTGTCTATTATGATGCCTTACTAAATGTTTAGCTTTTTTTTTTATTGGTCTTGTCATAGCTAAGAAACGGCTTTAAGAAGAGGTGGCACAAGTGCTTCTCGTTCATATGGCACAAGTAGTATGTGCATAGTCAAATTTCGGCGTAACGAAGTGCTGGTTTCGCTTCCTGACAGGGGAAGTCAATACTGCGTCTTTTAAAACTTTTAAACACACAGGCTGAGATGATTGCATAGCTGCATGCGTTGGACTACTTGCTTGAGAGTTAGGTGGAGGAAGAAATATCGTTATAGCACTGGACAATCGGGCGTTGATCAGACGCATGGAACAGACAAACATCACAACATCATTGGCACTGGAATGTGTATTTAAGCTCAATAAGTGTTCATCTAAAAATGAAGTAACACTGACTTAGGTACGAGGACACATAAGGATCGAAGGCAACGAAAAGGCGGACTCCCTTCCAAAACAGGGGTCAACTGACAAGTTGCTGGGACCAGAACCATTCTCTTCAATTGGCAAAGGAATGGTAGAACAGCTGATTCACAAATGGATCACGGCAGAACACCTGAGAAGGTGGGCTCGTACTGCAGAAAATATTGCTGCTGTTCGCGATAGTGTGGCTGAAAAGCCGTCCACCTCAACTGGTCGTCGTGCCCAACAATTGCACCTCTCACGCTCGTCGTTGATGAACATTATGCATAAAGACTTGCATTTACGCGCTTACAAGGTGCAATTGACTCAAGAACTAAAGCCTCTTGATCATTTCAAGCGTCGTCAATGGTCAGAAGGTAGCAAGAAATGGCAACAGTGGATGATCAATTTTCGAAGAAAATCATCTTCAGTGATGAGGCACATTTTCACCTCAGTGGATTCGTCAATAAGCAGAATTGCCGCATTTGGACGAATGATAATCCAAGAGTGATTGTCGAAAAATCAATGCACCCAAACAAAGAGTGACTGTTTGGTGCGGTTTATGGGCTGGCGGCATAATAGGGCCGTATTTTTTTCCAAAATGAGGCCGGTCAGGCAGTTACTGTGAATGGTGTTCGCTATCGTGAGATGATAACGAACTTTTTATGGCCCGAACAGGACGGTGCCACTTGCCACACAGCTAACGAAACAATGGCTCTTTTGCGCGACAAATTCAATGGCCGTGTTATCTCACGTGGTGCCGGTGTCAATTGGCCGCGAAGATCATGTTTGACACCGTTGGACTTCTTTCTTTGGGGTTATTTGAAAGAAAAGGTGTACGTCGATAAGTCAGCAACAATTCAAGAGCCAAAGGATCATATAATTCGGCACATTAACGGCATAGAACCTCAATTATGCCTCAGGGTCATCGAAAATTTGGACCATCGGATGGGGGTGTGCCGCCGAAGTCGCGGCGGCCATTTGGCCGATATTTTGTTCCATACATAATTGAACCATACCAATATTTTAATAATAAAAATAAATGACAATAATTTCCTAAATAATTTGTGTTTTATTCAAAATCAACATCGGCCCTTAAAACTTAACCACCCTTTACAAGACTTTTAAGAGGAATATTGACTGTCAGAGATTAATTGTTCAAACTGAAAGGGTTCTGATGACGAATTTGAGGTGTAGATTGAATTATGTAATTTAAGCTTCAACTTTCAAGGTTGCTATGATCTTATTGTTATTTGAAACAACACACCAGTCCATGAACTGAACTGACCCATCTTCCTTTTGTCTTAATCAGTTTTGACTTATATACTAAATTGTAATAAACGAAAAATATTTTTCGTGGAAGCAACCCATTAAAAGTTCTGAAAATCCGTAATCCATTTTTGAAACTCAGATTTCCAACGCTTTGGATTCGAAAAGACAAATATTCATCTCTGTAAAAACACAGCAGCGTTTTGAGAAAAATATTGGTCAGCACTTCCCGAAAGCATAGATGTCAATTTAATGGAATATGTTGTTCCCCCTTTCTTATTAGCTATGCAAAACGAAATTTATTATGCGTGCCAAACCAAAACCACCCTTATAGAACAACGGAAGGAAGCACCAAATGACATGAAAAACCAATAAAAGAGAAAAAACTGAGTGAGTGAGCCTTTTTAGGCAGACATGCAATGAACCTTATACGCCAACCAATCCTATTAATGATCGGCGACGGAATACAAAACAAAACCAGGACATGGAATAGGAAAACGTTAAGACGCACACTATCCGCTCCCCCCAATTACTCCTTGCAGCAAACAAAATAGCGAGTTCAAAGCTCCCACAAAAAAAAAAGTTTCAGCTTTTCCTTCTTTCCATAGGACAGAAAGGAAAATCCCTGCAAAGTAAATAAGTTCTTGTTTTCTGCAGAAAGGAGACTCAATATATGTATATAAAATATAATGGCATGCTGGGGGAACAGATTGCAATGTTTACACTCCCAGAGTTCTTGTTTGTGTTTTCTAAATGGACGACGATATCATATTTTGCCAGTCTCCATCTTCTTAAGAAAGGATACTTCAAAACGTACTTTTCGATAGATGCGTCTTTGCGCGCAGTCTACTTGGAGTCATTCCCTAACAGCAACAACGTTTGTTTGCCAGGAAAAAAGTTCTCAACCTCGGGGATGAGCAGGCAATAAAGGAGTAAAACGGTTCAAGTACGACACGGATGCTTGGACATTAACAAAGCCAAATAGGGAGTCCTTGCCATGGAAAGTTCTTTGTCAAATGTACGATTCAATTTGTACAGACAATAGAAGGGAAAGAAAAAATCCAATTTGTACCGACCAGCTGACATTAGCCATTAATCACGAAGTAGCGTTAATGATTCCCAGAGATTAAAGGACTTTGGCAATTCAGTCGTATGGGAAAGGTCAATCAAACGTAACAGAGTCATAAAAAAAACCTCATCTCGACTCCTTCCACTTGCAATTAACCTCCAGTCATGTCATAACCACGCAATTTGAATAAATCCGCTCTTAAACCTTACATACAAAAGCCAGTCAGGAACAATGTAGCAAATGTACACTTACAGTCACTGGAATCACTTAGCGTAATTATCAAGTCCTTTCACGTCATCCGAAAAGCAGTAATAAGCCATTATCCCTTAGAATCTCTCATATTCCATACATAAACAAAGGGTCGTTTTGATTGCCTCATGAAATAGTTCCAACAATCGTTGGTGAGAGTACCATACATTTCCCGCTGAGCATTGCTGCGTTTAAAAATAAATTATTTTCCCATTAAAAATGGGGTTGATGGAAACGTACATAAACCCTTTGGATGAAATTGTGTGCGGGTTCTTTACGTAATTGATTTGATTAAGATGTAAAATCAAAGAAACCCGAAAAATCAAAAGTAAAGTTCACTGTCCCGGGTAACACAGAAATTATATGTGCGGCAGAACTTGCTACTAACGGGTGATTTTTTAGCTGGTTTGGTTTTGGCAACACTGGTTTTGACAGCTGACGTGTGTTTAGTACCTTGTGTCACTGTCAAACAGCTTCAGTTTGGTTTGCAATTTAACCATGGATCGTCTTACAAATGAACAACGCTTGCAAATTATTGAATTTTACTATCAAAATTCGTGCTCGGTTCGAAATGTTCATCGCGCGCTGCTTCCATTTTATGATCGGCATTCTCGACCTTCTGAGCAGTTTATTCGGAAGATTGTGACCAAATTTCGCACCAAATTTACTTTGTTGGACATTAAACCACCAACACGTTTACGTACTGTGCGTAGTGAAGAAAATATTGCGGCCGTATCAGCTAGTGTGACAGAAGACCGCGAAATGTCGATTCGGCGCCGTTCCCAGCAGTTAGGCCTTTGTTACAGCACTACGTGGAAAATTTTGCGGAAGGATTTGTGCGTAAAGCCTTTTAAGATACAGCTTGTGCAAGAACTAAAGCCAGCCGACCTACCACAACGCCGAATTTTTGGTGAATGGGCTCTTGGAAAGCTGGCCGAGGATCCGCTTTTTTATCGAAAAATTGTGTTCAGCGATGAGGCTCATTTTTGGTTGAATGGGTACGTAAATAAGCAAAATTGCCGCATTTGGAGTGAAGATCAGCCAGAAGCATTGCAACAGCTACCAGTGCATCCCGAAAAAGCCACTGTTTGGTGCGGTTTATGGGCCGGCGGCATTATTGGGCCATATTTCTTCAAAGATGATGCGAATCGCAGCGTTACTGTCAATGGTGAACGCTACCGAGCGATGATAACAAACTTTTTTTTGCCCGAAATGGAAGTTCTTGACTTGCATGATATGTGGTTTCAACAAGACGGTGCCACATGCCACACAGCACGCGAAACAATGGCGCAATTGCGAGGCGAGTTTGGTGAACAGTTAATTTCACGTTTCGGGCCGGTCAATTGGCCGCCTAGATCGTGCGATTTGACACCATTAGATTATTTTTTGTGGGGGTATGTCAAGGCTAATGTGTATAGGGACAAGCCCGCTTCAATTGACGCACTGGAAGCCAACATCCATGCATTCATTCGTGAGATACCGGCCAATATGTGTGAAAGTGTATGCCAAAATTGGACTCAGCGGATGGACTACCTGAGACGCAGCCGCGGTCAACATTTGCATGAAATTATCTTTAAACATTAAATTGCAAGGTTCAAACTATCGATTCAAATAAATATTTCATTCATTTTTTCGAATTTTTTGTGTTTTTTTTTTTAAAAAAGTTCTAAACCTCTTAAAAAATCGCCCGTTAGTACCTACGGCGAAAATTAGCATTTTTCACTCGCAATTTAGGGTTAATGTGACTTTTATTTCGCCACTCTAGTTTTGCTTTTCTCCGCTTGGATATAAAGGTAAACTGATCGATTCGTTTTATGAACGTAGAGCATGTTTGATTTGTTTTTAAAGATTTAACTTTTTTTCGCAAGTGACATTTGATGTGGTCAGCTTTCTACTCACTTTTCAATTTATTTTGAGCTTATGTAATACAATTTCACTATAAGGGAGCTTCCACACCGGATGGAATAAAACGCCTTAGACAAACAAAATTGTTTTTATGTGTGTTTTTGAAATTCAAATAAACACATTTAAATACGCGCGCCCACATTGAATAAGGCAAAACAAAGAAAGAAAACAAAATAAATGGGTTTGGTTCCATCCCTAAGTTCTGAAAGAAACAAAAACACAACTTCAAAGCTGTCTGATCCAAAAAAGTAAGATAAACTTTTTTGACAAATCTGGATTTGATCTGAACTTGAACTGAAATAGAAACCATAACGCCACTTATCTAATACCCTATTCACACCGAGCCGCAAACCGGGTTTTCGCGAAAATACTCGAATATTTAATCGAAACAGAAGTTTTCCCATACATTTTTGGGTTTTCAAAACGGGTCGTTTAAAGTTGTTTTCCACGAAAGCACCACGAAAACGTCTTCCAATCGATGGGTTCTTTAAACAAACACACCTTTTGCAATATTCAACAAATTCAGCAAATTGATTAATGCGATTAATTAATGCAATTGAAATTTTTAACCAAAATAGTCTACACAGAAGTTTCACGACTAGTGCCTCACAGCTGATTGAAACGTCAAAAGAAAACTAGTTCGTATTCAGTCTGTATGCGTCGGCGAATTTTCGACGAAAACACGGTTTTCCCTGCGATAATTCGATCAACCTATGATCACCAATCACTTGAAGTTTTGAGACTCTCTCATAATAAGTATATCAGAACGAGACAGAATTTGCCAAACAAAAGCAACAAGAAGTGAGTATTTTGGCTCAACTCCTTTTCTTGGTACATTTAAATCTGTCAAATGGAAAGAAAATATTGATTGTCAACTTCAAACTTCGACATGTAGACGCCAGAGGAAGTTCTTTAAGTTCGTCCAAATCTAGAGTCGTTATTATTACTCGTTATTTTGTTAATTCGTTATTTTTCTGTTTAGTAACAACTTTGATGAATTGCGATCGATTTAAATGAAATCAAAAGTGGTGAAAGTATTGCCTGCCTCGATTCAGATAAATTAAATATTTCACGATCGTATGACAAACATCTGAGAGTAAAAACTGTCCTTGAAGAGCTTCTCAATTCAGCCATTCCCTTCCAATCGTTTTCTTTACTTAGTTCATTCTCTGTGGGAATTATTTAAGCTTACATGCACAAACAATGAGCCTGAGTCAGCGTTACCGCTGTTGGGTATGACAATGCTCCCATCAGCTTTTATGGATTTTTAAAAATAACCCATTTTTTTTTGAAGCGGCATATCCATCAGATTACAGTCGCATGCTTCCTAGACGTGGAGAAGGTATTTGACTCAGTATGAATTCAATGACTTGTCCATAAATTAAAACAGCTAAGTCTTCCTTACGCTCTCATTAATATTATTCGGCCCTAGCGAGGTGTCCGTCGGAACAGAAAATTCTCTGATTTTATATGATTCAGAGGATTTTTGCTGCGAGGTATTCTTCGGAATAACTGTTCGGAGAATTGTCCCGACATTTTGATACGCATATCGGTGAATTACGTTAAAAGGCGATGAAATGCATTTTTTTTTTTTTTTTTTTAATTTTTGACATCTAGGTTCCGATGTCGTCAGACAGAAATTGATTGCGGAATTTGTTTACAGCATCGCAATTGTTTATTTCTCTTCCGAAGTCAGACACCTCGATTGGAATTTGAGCCTCCGAAAGAGTATGCGTTGCGGAGAATTTTCCGTTCCGACGGATACCTCGCTAGGGCCGATTTTTAGTTTTCTTTACTCCAAGTCCTTTTTTTGTGCAGATAGCAGACCGGCAATCACAAGTGAAAAGCATCAGAGCTGGTGTCGCCCAAGGATCAAAGCTAGGGCCATTGCTTTTAAACATTTCCACTTCCGACCAACCTCAGCTCGAGAACGCAGCTAACAGCTGCCTATTCGCCGATGACTCCGTCAAATATAGCAACTCAATGCCCCCAGTCATATTAGTACGAAAAGTAGAAGCCGACGTTAGGAAGCGATTCCAGTACTTCTTAAGATGGGGCATACGAATCAAAATGGGCAAATCTGAACTGATCTTGAAAAGAAGACCCATCAGAGGAACCAGAGTTAGGTCGGCCACCAACTGCCGCAACATCAAAATAAACCTGCACGGATCGTCACTCTCAACCACAAAAAACATAAAGTATCTTGGAGTCAAATTGAACAAGCGACTTAAATTCAACCCACACCTGAACGCTGTTCTCAGGCAAGCATCACTCTCATTTCACCAAGTTACCCGCTGATGAAGAACCAAAATGGACTAAGTAGAAGAACAAAACTGCTGTTATACAAAACAACTCATAACACTAGTAGTAATCTACGGATTCCCCATTTGGTATATACCGTCTCCAAGACATACATGCGGAAGTTGGGAGTATTCGAAAGAAAACTCCTGCGGATATGCACAGGACTAAACTACGATCCAATCCGGAAGAAAAACGTCAGTAGTTCAAGACTCTACGAAGAAGCCAAAATCTTAACGCTGGCAGCGTTTATGGTTACACTTTTCCATAAAATACTCGGGAATACCTCCAGCCATCCGAACCCACTAGTCCGGAAGATTGCGGACCTGCGACAAATCCCAGAGCATCGGTACCTTCATGTACTGGCTCCGCTTAACGAGGCGTTATTCCCAAGCGACACCGACAGGACAGCCCTGCGCTATCGACCAAGACAACCCACCATCGAGGATAATACGAAGATGACAAACCACCTCCAAACTAAATACAAGGACATCAACACCCGGACTTGAACACCTTGAGATCAACGCAGACAACAACGCATACTACGAGTATGAATCCGAGAAGACAGCTACAGTTTATGTAAAATACCTAGATTTAAGAAAATAAACATCGCATAACTTTGGGCCCCTATTGTTGAGCCAAAAGTTTTATAAATATTCACCGCCATTTGTTACTTAGCCTTAAGTCAAATTGTATATACAAAAAGTTTAATAAAATCAATTGTAACTCTAACGAGTAAAGTACAGGAAGGTAGCATATTATCACCACCACTTTCATTCTAAGTTGTTTTCAGTGATAAAGTACGAGCGACAAAAAAAAAAAACTACCTAACCTCAACTAAGTCTAAGTGCGAGAATACGCAGAGGATACTTCTCAATTTTCTCAACGTGCGAGATGGGATCCAATTGTAGATGGATAAATAACGTATCCCGCTATAATATACTATCTACATTTGTGCACTTCTAATGTTAAAGCGAAACTTAAAACCATCCAAACAGAAAACAAAAGTTTCGCTTTCGCCTAACACTTGAAAGCACTCAACGCCAAGAAAACCAAAACAAATAAACTCCTTCTCCAATATGTCTGCATGTATTGTATATATATACAAACAGCTAACAAAAGTTTCGAAAACTATTTTCCCGAAAGAATACACTTGCACACTCGTGTGTCGTCCACAAGCTGATGGGGGAACAACACCCATTTTAGTGTCATTAGTTCAATGCTCCCAACGTTCAACGATTCATGAAATTTAAATCCTTGGGCCCTTTTTTTATTTTTATTTTTTGCTATTACATCCTTGGGTGAGTAAATAAATTGAAATGGCGTTGAATTACCACCGTATAGGCGTAGTCATCATCGTCATGGTTTGCATCACATCAGTCGGTGTGAGTAAATACCCGCATGGCAGGATGCAGAGTTTCAATTGGAAATCTCAACGTTGGTGTGGTGAGTTTCGCACAACATTCTCAATGAATCATGCGAAATCGCAATTATGGGGTCTCCTAAATTAATTAATCCTAGTCCCCACCTTGGGCAAATATGATTTATCGATCAGTCTGGCCAAAAAGGCGACCCTAAAATATGCGATTAGCCTAACGACTTATGAGGGTGTAATTTGCTAACAACAATTTATTTACCATGTGCAGAAATGAATGCGATTAACGTTGTGCGGGTTATCCAAACGAATATCTATCCCTCCATATGTGCACATGAATTGTATTCATGAAAAGGATTTGGTGGCATTCGCGTCAGGAGTCAGAAGGAGTAAATCGATAACACTAAAGCCATTAAAACAGCACTGCATTGTTCAAACAGTTTTTGACATTCCGTCGTCATCATGCCAACAGCATTAACAAAGTTCCTTGTTCCCCCACAGCTGTCTCGCATGAGTCACCAGCAGAAAAAAAGAAAGAGAACCTCTATATGGTTATAGAATCACAGTTGGAATATACGACACGACTTTCCATAGACATTATGCATATACAGTCGAACTTCGATAACTCGAACCATCACTTGCCAGAAAAAAAATTCGAGTTATCAAGACTTCGAGTTATCAAGTTATATACAAAATTGATAGGAATACATAATATGTACATGTTTATTTGCGAATATATAAGACAAAAAAAGTACAGGAAATTAGCATATTTAATATTAAAAATAGTCTGTTATAAATGATTGAAAAGTAATTTTATTTTGGTTTTCAAAAAAATCTTCAATGAAATTTATACTATAAACAGAATCGGTTGTCTTTCATTAGTCTTTAAATATAAACGCAAAATGCTTAATGACTTTGCAACCAACTCGTTTGAAGGTGGTTGAATCAAATCATGCTCCAAATTTGATTTTATCTTCCTCTTATTTTTCAAAAATTCAAACCAATATACCAACCTAGTAAAAATTATGTGTACTAACCCCTATTAACAATAAATTTGATAATTCTTACTCATAAATACGAAAATCACGATTTTCTACACGGTATGTATACTTGGTCATAGGAACATACAAACACAGTGTACCCGAAAGTGATACATTATAAAACGAACTTGTAAAAACATGCAGAATTTGGGAATTCCCCCTCAGAATTCGACTTATCGAAGGTGAAGCCAAATAATCTCTTCGAGTTATCAAGACATTCGAGTAATAGAAGTTCGAGTTATCAAATAAAAATTACATGTAAATTTTAGTCTTGGTGCTATTGCCAACCAATTTTATTCGAGTTATTAAATATTCGAGTTATCAAAGTTGGACTTATCAAAGTTCGACTGTATATATATATGCAGCGCCTCGGAGGATTTGAACTATTCATGGTTATGTTGAGCAGATAATAAAAAAAAAAGAAAAAAGAACCAAGACTGCGGTATGCTTCTGTTGCCGGCTGTGAAAAACTTTTTCATATACAGACACGAACAGTCGAACATACTGCAACAGTGCTCATCCTTGATACTCTACCATCAAATGAAAGAAAAAGAAAGCCCAGAGTGGTTGTAAAATCAATAAATGCGATGACGAGGACGAGGCATTCGCCTCTGCAACTGAAATCAAATGAAGTTAGGAGCGCCAACGAATGTGTCAAGGAAGACAAAGAGACCCCAAAGGACTTTTGTTCTAAAATGGATACCTGGTTGAAAAAGGGAATCTAAAATGGCAATGAATATGTATTATGCTATGCATGATGTGCAAAAAGAAATGAATTCTATTTATATATGCAAACACAAATTGACCCTGGGTCCTTGAGCAGATACCATATGAGAAGGAAAGTTGTCAGACGACCATGTACGGCTGTAGAAATTCACCGAGGCTTTCACCAGAGGTGGACTTCTTTTATCCTTCAGGTAGGGCCAAGGACATTGATTTATTGTTACTTTTCTTGAAGTTTATCATTTGGCTTCCCATTCAAATACAAAGGCGAAACACTTATTGCTTTGTGTAGGCTTGGTTAAAAAGATATTTTTGACACAGGACACAGCTTAAGCTCATTATGTTCAGTTCATGCGGAATCCTCTTAGTTAAAAGGGAGCTGAATGAATAATTAAAGCTGAATAAGGGTTGTGTTGTTACAATCAATAAATTGATGGAGGTGATGGGCTATGAACTGAACTGAATTAGCGGCACAAATTCAAATTTATTCTATTCGACATAATTTCCCCACAGAAATTGTCAGGGTAACCCCCAAACAAGCGAGAATCGTTGTTACTCCTCGCTTCCCCACTCAACAATTTTTTCTACCCTACAAAAGAACTCATATTTCATATGTTCAGTAGTCCTAGTTAGAAAATGCATTGCACTATTTAAAATTAAGATCCGATCACTCTGAAAGAGTGAACACATCAAATGGCCCCGTCTCCAGGGTTGCCATACTATCGTTTGCTTTAAGCGCCCAAACCTTAAAAAGTGTAGCCCAAAATCGTTGCCCAGAAAGAAGCCAAAAAAATCGTGGATAACTTTGGTATTTTTCCCAATTACCCATCTCACTTATGCGCGCCGCGGATTTTATTTGACTTCTATTTTCTGCAATTGGCTTTTGAGGCTTGCGTCAAATCAAAAGGCCTGCAAAATAAATTGACGTGCGTGCAAGTTGAACGACTGTTCGGTGTTACTTCGCTGTAAGAGTGCTGCCAAGTTTTAAAAGTGTGTATTATATAAAAATGTAGGCGCAGTGGCTTAGTGGTTAGTGTGTTGGACTACTATCTTGGCATATTGTACGACAGGGAGCTAAATTTCCGTTCGCATATTAACGAAATAATTCGTAAGGCCAATTCATCACTCGGTTTTGTTAAACGATGGTCTAAAGAATTCTCCGACCCTTACGTGACTAGATCTCTCTATATCACCTTAGTTCGTCCCCTTCTTGAATACGCTAGTCAGGTGTGGTCTCCCTCTCATCGAGTTCATGCTCACAGAATTGGGACGCCTTGGGACGATCCTTTTATCTTGCCACCGTACACAGACCGGCTCAATCTCATTAACCTGAATACCCTCGAGGAACGCAGAGACGCTGCGGACATACTTTTCATTTATCGTCTTCTCTCAAGCTCCGTCGATTGCGCGTCTCTTTACAACTCTATTTTCTTCAACACAAACCCCCGTAATTTACGTTGCCCTCGACTCTTTTACCCATCAAACCACCGTACCTCATATGGCTCCAATGAACCAATCTCCCGTATGCTGCGAAAGGTTAATTCCAACCTTTCAATTTTCGATTTCAACCGTAGCTCTGCCCACCTCAAACTTGATCTCCTTCACCACTCTCCTTATCTTTAAGTCTAAGTTTTAAGGCTTTTCATGTCTTAGTTTTAAGCATCTTAGCTTTAAGATGTTACTTTAAGCATAAATGTTAGTTTTAGCTTGTATTAAGCCAAATATATGGGGGTATTGCCCCCACTGAAATTAAAATTAAAAAAAGTTACTAAGCGAGGGGTCGAGGTTCGAATCCCACAAAAACCCAAATTCCAACTTAGGAATCTGACAAACATCCGAGAGTATTAATGTCTTGAAAGAGTCGGCATAAAATTGTAGATCCCTTCCATTCGTTCCAAAAAGAAAAAAAACTCACACAAAACGAATTGTTGTGAGAAGCTAGGCCTAGGGCCCCCCGGACCTGTTGCGCCAATTATTTATTTGATTTTTTTGGGGGTATATAAAAATCCGTTTTTTAGTTTTGTGAAGTAATAAATCGAACAAAATTAACACAAAATTTGAAAAACGATATGCGGCCCAAAATTGTGTTGGGCGTTAATTTTTTTCATTTCTATCGTTTTATAAGAAAAAAATATAGTCCAAAATACGAAAAGGGCCCAATATGGCAACCCTGCGTGTCTCGTTGGCCTGTTGATGAATATCGACAAATTAAACATATTTAAAAAAATATATACTTGTTCCAGGAATTTTACAAAAGTTTTCATTTCTCATTTTCTGTTGTTGTACAAAGTTTTTTTTTTTCTTTTTAATAAAGTAAAGTTTAATGTAAGATCGCACAAATTTTGTAATTAAAATGCCGTCACCCAGATCACAGTAGAACGTAAAGTACTGTTTCAGACATTCCATCAAGTTTCAGAGCTGCACATGTACCTAAGCCACAGTCAGATAATTTCAAAAACAGTCCACATCATAAGAAAAACCTTAAACAATAATTGTGTAAATTCATTATAATCACTGGCATAATGATGCTCATGATGCTTTCCAAAATGGTCATTAATGCAAACTATTGGCATCACTTTCAACTTCAAGTGTTCATTATTGCAAAGTTGATCAAACTGATCGAAGAAATACCTGATGCGCTGTTGATGTCGTTGAAGTGTCGGAAGAGAAAGGAAAGAAAACAAATTGTTGTGAAAATATATTATGCTTTTGACAGCAGAATTTACGTTGAATTCTTTATTTTAAATTTGCTCACAAGCAATGCATTCTAAAACTCAAACGTCGTATTCAATCAGCAACGCATCAGCATAAACTGTGCATCGTATCAGCATCGCACATAAACTGTGATGCCGCATCACTGCGCAAATGTTTGACGTTTCTGAATTTACACATTGTACTTGAGTCAATAATGTGCGTTTTGTACCTCGAAGTGACATAAGAAATGAGTTGTACATACGTTTTCAATATTCTCTTCTAAATATTCACCCTTTAAATACCAACCTAGTATAACGCCTTTCACTTCGAAAAATAAAAACTTTTCCCAATATTGCAAAGTAAGAAGTGGCGCTCCAAATTTTAATTAAATTCTTTTTACTAAACTTACAGTCAACATGTCGAAAATGTTGGCTAAAAACTTTCTTCCCAAGTACTAAAAAAAAAAACAGCCTTTCAAAAAAGTAAGTGGTTTCATTTTACTTACGGTACTTTACCTACCTATATTTTTAATCAAAGAAAAAATGTGTTTCAAAACATTCGACTTAGTTCATCGTCCTCCTTTCATAAGCAAAGTTGTTTCCTTTCGTTGCATTCGTATCCGTATACACCTACATCTGCCCACAAACTAAATGGGGATTTCCAATTTCAAATGCAATACAAAATGTGTGCAAGGATACGGTTGAACCCGTTAAACTTATAATCATTCCTTGAACTGTTCCTAGCATTTCCTGCCCTACCACACAAACAATTCCCAACAGAAGGATTTGCAATGCAAACGATCTTATGCATCGTTGCAGCCAATGCGCCCGGTGCAGAAGTGCAGTCGTTCATTTTATGTTTTCCACCGGGAACTGGAATGTCCTGCGCGACGCAGATCTGAACTTTAATAGCATTACCCGACGTTTCCGCAACGTAGCATATTTTGTTGTATTGTGCAGATATATATAGCAAATGCTTGCTCCAATGCAGCACAAGGACCAAATTGTGGAGTAGAAAAATATTCTGTTTGTTTGTGTGGTTTCCTGTTAACATTTTTTTTTCTCGTTTTTCAGTAGCTTGACTGAGTGAATTGTATGTGTATTTTTCTCTGGTATGTTTGTGTTCTCCCTTTTCTGATGTGCACGTTTGTAGGTGAAGCTTATTAAATTTTCAGCACATCATTGTCCTTAATTTTGCTACATGGGAGCCCAGAGTCGCAAGTGAAGGTATCTATAATTAATTAGCCAGACTGCCACCGTCAGAGTTCAAAGAACTGGTTTACATTATTTAGCGATTTTTTTTTCTTATTTGTTCAAATATATTCGTCAAAGAAATTCCTGAGGACTCTGTGTAAAAATGCATTTCATTACAAATGATGAAGAACCGACGAAGTGTAAGAGAAAACAGGCGACATTCTCTGAAAAATAATCGGTGGACAGGGAGTCGCAACAAATAAAGCTCGATAAGCATTAATCAGTATTAATCGTTTGTCACTTTCTCGGGATTGGGATTGGGATATGATAACTTTTTGTTTTTAATCGTTTTCACAATCAGATTTAGTTTCGAATCGCGTTAGCCATCAACGATCAATACGTGGCCGTATTTGCTTTTGTTTCGCATATGCAAAATCGACAAAAACAAAGGTATAGCTCCTTTACGGATAACAATTCGGACCTCGTTTTTGGCGTGAACTGTCAGATTTAACTCACAATCAAATCAAAATAACGCTCGAACTTAACCTTAAAGATCAAATTGTGGCTATACAAACAACTGAAATCGTAAAATGTTGTAAGTTATAGTCCTTTAGAAATATGTCTCCAGGAAGCCAGATCAAAAGCTTTGCTGGACCTCTTAAAAAGAGTTGTGGAAAATAGACGTCCCCGCGTTTTTCAAGAGGAGAATTGTAGGGGAGATGATGGTTAACTTTTTACCTTTATTTCATTTTCAGCAGTCACAATTCACAACTTATTAAAAGCCTAATTTGCGAACGCATCCCTAAGTTGGATAGACAGAGTGAAGTTGGTTTTAGTTTAAATGGTAAAATCATAAAAACAGTCAATTTCCTAGAAATAAAAAATCTAGAGTTTGGTCCTCTGCCAAATAAGTTTTGGGAAATTGATTTCCCTGCGTTGTCAAGGGGACAATTGTAGGGGAGTAGGTGACAGAAAGGACAACGGGGAAAAAAGACCCAATAAATTTTTGGCTTACTTCTTGTTCTTAGCTCCATTTTATTGTGAATAGTCACAAATAAATAAAAGCAAAATTTGCGAACGCATCCCTTAGTAGAGTGAATGTTGCTGAGCGAAAATTCTTGAAACGAACAATATCTTGGTATATTTATTTCTGAAAACATTTCTTCTTCATTTGGGTAAATTTTTGCTAACCGCAGTGTTCCCTGTCGCTCAGTTTCTGTTCAAATTAACATTATTTTAAGCGAAACTTCATCCAATTTGACAGAAGAACCTCCGGCAGCATTCAGCGACTCTTCGAGTTCTTATTTTCAATTTTAGCAAAAGCTATATCCAGCTCCGCTCCGCGACAGAGAAGTTGGTTTCAGTTTAAATCATGAAAACAATTAATTTCTTTAAAAAAATGTAAAGTTTGTGAAACTTAATTCCTGTGACATATGCCTTTTCTCTATATGAATGCCATTATTTGTATTTATTGGATTTATAAAGAAAAAAAGGTAAAACAATCTTATTTTCATAAAAATATTGTTTTTTCTATGAAAACCCCTTGCGGAACAATTACGAACAGAACGTCAGGGGGGCGAAAAGAACTGGTTCTCCCATTGCCCCATGACGTTATATTTTCGATTTAGTTTTCAGTTGATATTTGTTTTTTTAAGGATGGTTAAAACAACGCTTATAGAGCCGGACAAGCATGGACGAAGGATAATATGCGGAAAGCTATCGACGCTGTCAAAAATAATGACTAAAGGTAATGTAACTTGTTTTAATATTTATTAAATTTTGCAAAAACTACCCTCATTTCGAGGGGCAAAAAATGACACAGCGCAACAAAAAGAACGGGACGGTTTAAGACAGATTGAACGCTGAACAAGACAATTTGCTCGAGTTTGTAAAGAGACTCTTTGGGATGTCAACTCGAGACATTTGAGCACTAGCTTATGAGCTGACTGAAACCAATAAGTTATCACAATACTTTGACAAAGAGAAAACAATAGCTGGGAAAGGCTGGCTGCATCATTTTCATAAAAAGCAAAATGAAACTGTTTTTAGTAGCCCGGATCCGGAGCAGATATCTAAAGCCAAAGCAAAAGCTTTTATAAGCCAGTTCGTTTCAGCTTAATTAGAAATTTCGACAGAAATACGAACATAACTTTTCGGCAACAAAAGTATTTAACGTTGACGAAACTGGTATGACAAGAGTGTGAAACAAATCGAAACTAGAACAGCCAATTTTATAAACGTATTATTTATTTTATCCCTTATAAAGATATAAAGTTATGCACTCTTTAAAATGCCTCTAAACACAAAAATGTATACCTTTTTTTAGGTTGGTTAGGTTAAGTGACTCATTTAAATTGCAATGGATTTTAACTTTTAATCCATAACATATAACTTTATTTACATTTTGTGTGTTTCGATGACTGCTTTTTTTTTTATTGTTTATTTTTTAGTAACGAAAAATAATTATGGGAAAAATATGCCCTATAGAAGGAATTTGTTTATTTATTCATTTTACAATTTTAATAAAATACTTTTATGAAAAAAAACCTCCTGTTGCATAAATAGTTTTTGTAGTTTAAACCTCTGCCAAATCGATTTTTGAGGTTGTGTTCTGTTTTTGGTTGTAGCTCAATACACCCTTCGTGAACTATTTGCTTCGTTTACTACGACAAAGTTCAAGGATTATGACATCAATTGCAATGAGTTTTGTTCCATTCTTATGAATATTAAAGAAGTTATGAATGTGGTCGAGCCTCCCCTTCCCCTACATTGGTTGTGTTTCTTGTAAGGCGCTTATGTGTCACATTTAAAGGAAAATGGTTGATGGTAAAAGTCGCTCATAATATCCATTTTTTATTGTTCAACAAAAAGGTGCCAGTCGGAAACCTCTCGATTCAAGTTTATTTCCCTACTTCATATCGCACAGTTGTTCAATGACAGCTCACCACAACAACAACAAAAATAAAATTCAACTCTAAAAGTGACTGCACGTGCTCCCGACTTAAGTCGGCTTTCCTAATAAATCATTTAATTCGCATGTCTGAATAGAACCAAACTGAAGCGTCGCCCTTACCCTTGAAACGGGGCAAATTAGGCTTGAATGGTCGCTTTATTGTCTGGCTCTCCTGTGATTGTGAGACTTAAACCATTGTTTTGTATCTACAAACGATTTTTAAAGTAAACTCTAGCTGCCGCTGCGGTGGTGGCTGTCGATGAAAAGGGAGAATTGTCGCGTGTCACTTGTGCACGGTGTAATAATTCCAGCCCACCCCTTTTGCCACTATGCGCTCTTTTCACGGCACACACACGATTATTTATGTGGAATATATAGAGGTTGCACAAGTATATTGTGTCAGCATCCCCCTTAAATTCACATTAAGCTGGCGTTTACTGTATGTATACGTTGCGTCCAGGGCTATTGTTTTCATTGAAATGTAACACCAAGCGACGAGGGTCAGTGACGACATCCAATGCAGCACCCTCGTGTATTCCTATTTCGTATATACGACGCAACCCATAAAATGACGAACGAAAATAACTCTGCATTACAACATACTCCTTCTGTAGGCCAGACGGTTTCGCATTAACAATCAGCAATTTTAAAAGTTTCTCCCGCATGGCAAGTGCTCGAAAATGTTTTATTTATGTTGGCTATTTTCTCACCCAGTACACGCTTGGGGCACCCCCCATACGAGAATGTGTCTGGAGCAGAATAGTGAAATGCCTTTTTAACTTAATTGAGAATGAGATGGTTAGCAAAAATATTTTAATAGTCCAAGGGAAGGGTTCTAAGGGAATACCAACTTCCGTTCTAGGACTTTTAACCATCAAACATGCGGTGCATAACAAGGTTGGTCAGTTAGGTCTAGGCGGGAATATTTGTGGAAATTTTTAAAATTCAGCAAATATAGTGGATGACCAAATTCCTCGCTTTTTACAAACATTATAAAGACTTTCGTTTACCTCTGTAATTTACGGAAAAAGAAAAACAAACATCTGTGACGTTTTCCAAAATTGTTCGTAGTTTTCATTCTTCAGTTGTACAACTCATCAACACTACAGTGCTCCACTGACAGTTTTCCATTCTCAGCTAAAGGCTAGTACGCAGTTCACGTGAAATAAAATTTTTAATACAAATTTTTCACTGCGAAATGTAAAAATAAACTTTCCAATTATGAAAAATTCACTAGGCAGTACGGAGAGTTCGAGTAAAAAATATCGCTTCAAAAACTGAGTTGTATGTGGCCGTACTAAAATCTCTTCACAGCTATTTCACTTGGTTTTTATTGTCCGTCACATTGAATTCACGGGTCTTGGAAAATATGTATAATTTCCATGCTTTGTTAATTTATTATATTACAAATAAGATTTTATTCACCACATTGAAAACTATTAAGATTGTGATGAACAGAAAAAAAAAATATTTTTTTGTGTAAGAGTAGTAGTAGTAGTAGTATTTATTTACATTTCAATAATAACGTGAGTACAAAATTTATAACATAATATATAACATAGGTACATACATACTTAACAATCTTTTATTTCATTCTCTTCTTCTTTTGATCTAGTTTATGGTTTGGCTAAAAGCCGTCTACCAATATTTTTTTGTGTCTGTAGGTTCACTGGAAGGGAAAATCATCGAAAGGCATTCCAGAGCTAGTAGGTATGCGGGAGATGCTTCTGCAATAGGGATGGACTTTAAACCGATCTAAAATATTTCCCGAGAGCACTGAATTTTGTCATTACCGAATTCGATTGTACCTAGCTTTTCGACTAATCGGCAATTTATTTATGAATTATTTGAAAATTTTAAAAAGAAAAATCCTCCGTTTGTTGAATTTTTGAACTTTTTTGTTAGAAAATATATCGAAATTTATTTGCCTTAGCTAACTTCTGTAGATCAAGAGGTTTTATCCGCCTTAAAACTCGATGATTACATTGTCTGTAAATAATAATTCGGTTATTTCTAAGCTAACGTGTTTGAGAAGCCTACCTCTGTGCATTTAAGCAACTTGTTAAACTTCTTTTTCAACCATTTCAATATTTAGATCTCTATAAAGATCAGGGTTGAGTATACGTACCAAGGTGCATTGATTATGTTCCTTTGTTATAATATTTTGAAAGACCTTAATTTTTGAGAAATTTCTTTGGCGTGGGCATGTCCGCAAATGGTGCTGTAGTTACATACTGGTTTCAGAATTTGAATGTATTGCAATAACTGTTTGTAGTTGGACAGGGACTAATTATCTAATAATTCAATAAATTTTACTGTCTCGCGTGGGCATGATTCACAACTTATAGTAGTTCACAGTAGCTATATTTTCAATACAAATTCCGCAATTGTCAGCTTCCGTAAATTTAAAGCCGAGACTTAAATTTGTTATTGGTACGTCCAGCTGTTTTCTTTGTTAGTAGAGTAAGAGTGAGAAAGTTGAATATTAAATTATTTGATAGGTAGCCTAAGATCTTCTTGAACTCCCACAAAAAAACAAACAAAATGTTGAGCTCTGTCACCTTGAAAAAATCGCCAAACTTCTATTTCACAGCACTTTTTGGATAGGTCGAACTGCGTACACCGCAAAAATAAATAAATAGTTGGCGCAACAGGTCTGGAGAGACCCTAGGCCTAGCTTCTCACAACCATTCGTTTTGTGTGAGTTTTTCATTTTTGGAACGAATGGAAGGGATCTACAGTTTTATGCCGACTCCAAACGGCTAATTGAGAAGCTCTTACAAGACATTTATACTCTCGGATGTTTGTCAGACGTTCGCGAGAGGTAGCGCAGCGGAAAAAAACCCTAAGTCGGAATTGGGTTTTTGCGGGATTCGAACCTGGGACTCCCGCATAGCAGTCCAACACACTAACCACTAAGCTACTGCGACTTGCGTACACCGCAAAGGAGGGAGAAAAATCGCCAATTCACGATAACAGGAGATTGTGCACTGATTTATTCGATATGAGTTTAAAACAATCAACACTTTCAACTGAATATATTCATTAAGAAACAGATTAACACAGCCACAGCAACAGCGAATTTAGGATTAGCTCTAACGTTGACGTCGCTGTCGATGTTGCTGTGCTAATGTGTTCAAAGTAATTAAAACACATTGGTTCTAAAAAGTTGTCAAAGTTGCTGTTGCTGTGTTAATCTGTTTCTCGCATTAGCCTACATTTTATTCCGCCATCTAATCAGGCCAGCCAATGTGACCAATTCAATATTTGAAATCATGTTAAGTTCAGCAATATAGATTTTTTTTTTGTGTAAAAATAATAATCATGCTGCATATTTTTTGAAATCAAAACAAACAAATAAACAAAAAAATGTGTTTTTCGCAAAAAATATTTTTAAATAAAGTGTGTGGTTGGAAAGTTGGTTGCAGTTGCAAGCTTGCTGAATTCGTTGAACGGCTATGCTCACTGTGAAATGAGAATTGTTATGGCTTGTTCGTCTGTCTCCTTTGATTTTATCTTATTTTATTTCATAATTTGGCTAAACCAAAATCCTGATAAAAGAAAATGCTGAATGATTTGAAAAAAAAAAGAGGCTAAAAATAAAAAAATCCTGCTAGATTTAGCAGGAAATATTCTAAGTTGGTCACAATGGCGCCAGCGCAACAATTAAATGTAGCCGGGCTATCCAGCATGAAATAGTCCTTCCGAGACTTGACGGACGATTATGGCCTCGCTCGAATCTTGGCGGAGCGGATGAACTCCTACTGGGGGCCGACAGGCAATCATGGACTCGATCAGGATGGTGACCAATCGATGAGATAGCTCACTACCCTGATTATAGGTAATTTAGGTTAAGTATAGCTTAGGTAGATTTAAGTAGTTTTAAATAAAACAATAATACAAAATTCAAGTTTTCTAAAGTTTCTTTATAATTAAAAAACAAAACAAATCAAACAAAGATTTAAGGCCGAAAGGCAATTATTTTGAGGATGTTGTTAAGCTTAGAGCTCTCGCTAAGAGTCAGTAAGCTAGAATAAGATAAATGTTAGTTTTTTATTAGATAAAATCGTTTTTATCTACCGTGTAAGTTAAATAAAGAAGTAATATAAATGAATTTTAAATGAAAATGAAACGATGCAACAATTAAATGCGTTTCAATCCCGTGCAGTTAATCTATTTATAGCGGGTTTTCTTAACACGTTTATTTTTAAAACTAATCAAATCAACAACAACATTGGGTCATTGATGTCATGGCTACATCATCGACAATTAGAATATTCTATACAGTAAAACAACTCCATCCTCTGACCTTGGAAATAGGAAATCATAACTCTAACTCTACCCACTCTTCCATTAATGAAGGAAAACAGTGCCCCACCTTACTGATGATCGGTAATCAATCTTTCAGCGTTATAAAATGAAATTTGTTCCTCGTAAAACTTGTAATTAGTTCCTGACACGCTCTCGATTTTGAGACCCATTATGGAGTAGATGTAATGAATCTTCATAAACAGAAACCAAAACCACAACGCAGCCACCACCTACCCTTTGTACGAGATTTAGCTTTGATTTGGCGAACAGACGCATTGAATCCGATATCGAAATGCGTTTCTGTGGTTTCTGGTTTTTGCTGAACAGCTGCAGCTACCGATAAACACACGGGGGTCATTTATATTGCCTCTCCTTTGTTCCTATTGATCAAACTTGGCTGTAATTCAAAACACGGGAGACCGTAGATCGACCACCTATACCGAACAAGCAATAGTACTTCTATCAACCAATCGTGTCACGGGTAAAGTAGAATAAAGTGATTAAATATCTTTTGGTAGCTCATTTTATGGTTTTGCCCATTCGGCACGAACGATGAATTATTAGAGATGTATTGTTTTGTTTATGCAAGTCGTGGTATCTGTTTCTCTACTGCCTAATGGATTGCATTTTGAAGCGTAGTTGATTGTCACCGCAAAATGCTCATGATGTTGTCTTGGGTACCTCGACCTATGCATATTTTGTCGCTCGTCATCAAACTCGAAAATTAAAAATTATTCAGCAATTAGAACTGGCGACAAACAATCCACTATCAATCAAAGCTAAACTCCCACTCAAATGCCAACTTCCGCCTTGCATGTCATCAGATTTTTTTGATTTTTTTGCATTTCTTAACCGACGCCAAACTTTTCAAGCATAGCAAATGCAATTTACTGTGGAAATTTGATGACTCATCTTTCAAACCCTCATCTTTGTAGTCATTTCCGAATTTAGTTTCGTTTCCCTTCTTTCGTGTCATCGATTACATATACTCTTGCTCCCCATTAAGTTTGAAGTGAAACGAAAAAACAACAACAAATACTAGGTGACAAGGAATTTTTCTAACCCTTGCCGCCACTATGGAAAGTGACTCAGAAAACGTTCATAAGGCCACCCAATCAACACACCCTCCATGTCTACAGACACATCCGGAACAATGGACAGAAAAGGAAATAAAATAAAAAAAAAACCACACACAAAAACGAAAACGAAAAGGAAAGTTGAATTATCGATTTATCCTTGTGCATTGGGGAGGAATAACAAAAAAAAAAAAACCTTAAAACCTTGGAAATGTCAATTAGTCACAAGAAGAGTGTGACTTGAAATTCTTAATGGTATTTGAAGGACGCACTAGTTTCCATTTAGCACGTTTAGCCTCCGGTATCGCATAATAGATCAACCCTCTGGAACTTGGAACGGTTTAAGAATTGTTTGACGAATTTGAGGCTAAGGTTGGCAGTGAATTGATTTTTCGGAATCGAAAAATAGGGTTGACCCCCCGAAATGTTATCGTCTGGAATTGTCTACATTGAAAGCCATGGAATTAGCTGAGAAGAATCGAATATACAGGGTGGGCCAAATACAACGTTTCTTTTTAAAAATGCAATAAAATGAACAAAATTAATTTGTTTTCCATGTGGCTTTATTAGTAAGAGCAAATATTCCCATTGATTTTGGAACACAACGTCGTTCAAGTGACTGCCACGGCTGGCTTCGCAGTAGTGCATTCTGTCACTCCGATTTTCCACGACCTTGTTGATGGTTTCGGGCTGTAGCTCACGGATTGCTTTGATGATATTGGCCTTATCCCTCCGGATTGTTGGCATAACATCGGTTATTCACGGTTTCCCACAAAATAAGTCCAAAGGGATCAAATCGCAGCACAGAGGCGGCCAATTGACATCGATGATTTTTCGCCCGAAATCGTTGTCCAATTCAAGCTGCTCTAAGGCCAAAACTGCGAAGCGAAAAGTCGTTAACCTTCAATGGCTGACTCAATTGGACCTTGTAAGCGAATAGACCGAGATCTTTGTGCAGAATTCTCCTCAGGCTAATGTTGAGCTGTTGAGATCAATGGCGAGTTGATGTTCGTGAATTGAGTCTTACACTCTCCGCTATACAGCAGCCACATTCTCGTCTGTGCGCACCGCACGACGACGGCGACCTTGAGTGTTGTCCACTAGCATACCAGTCTCACGAACTTTTTGCACAAACTTGCATACAGCAGGCGCGGTTGGTGCTTCATTTCGGCCAAAACTTCTTTTTAAAAAGCCCACTGTATGGGCTCCACAACACTCACTTTGGAAATAAGTTTTCAATATTTCCGAACGTTATTCAATGTTGATTCTGTATTATTCTGACTTTGTGTCAAGATTTCGAGTGGGAAACGGCTGTCCGTGTCAAAATAAAATACGATTTAAAAAGAAACCACTAGATGGCCCACCCTTTATATATTAGCAACCATTCGGCACGGAAGGAAAACCCCCGTCACAGTGGGAAGGGCTACGCTACCACTTATCCTCATCTAAAATGGGGACATTCCACTTGAGTAAAGCAGAAGTACATGAACGTAGTGACAAACTAAATGAAGTGAAGTAAAAATAAAAAAATAATTCTTGTAATTTCATACATATTTATTTTCTGTCGAAATTAAGCCTCATAAGCATACTCGTAAATATACGAGGACACGATAGGTGGAGCTGTAGTGAAATTCTTATGAACACCCTATTTTAATAAGATAGGGCGCGAAATTATAGTCGATAAAGCCCACTTTATAATTATGTTAGTACGTGTTACGTGACAATGGTGACAACGTCCATATTAGTGTTTTGCTAATTACAGTCGACATAAAATCAACTTTATTGTTATTACCTGGTATTAAATTTAAAATCACCAAAAGTACATTTTTGTTATCCTTGGCATGGATCTTAACCATCTCCCATTTGTCGTTTTAATTATTATAATTTATTTTAATGATAAAGAGTAGATTTAATAAAAAATACTGCTCATTTCTTGATCGAAAATTTGAATATTCAAGAGCCTATAACAGATCGCGGATTATAACGACTGCGAAATTAATTATTAATTATGGATCTAAATTACCAAATTCACAACATTTGCTGGTATAAGTGTAAAAAAATGTTTAAATTACTTTAAAGAAAGGAGAAGTGCAAAACCGGAGTTGGGTATTATTTTTTTTGGAGCGATGTCGATTTTATGTTATTTCTGTTTTTATATTAGGTTTGTTCCTTTACTTTTGAAGTAAGAATGGAGAAAAGAGAAGACTGTCAAAATGGCAGTGGTGGCCAGGGTTCGGACTTTACTGCAATTTTAAGAAAAAAATAAAATCTACTGCACCACAGCGCTCGACTGGCAATCTGCTGCAATTTATGTGAATTGCGGAAATCTTAAATCAAAATTGAATGTATTTACACATTTTCGATCTTAGTATATTTGTATAAGCCCATTGCAAGTAATCAGTTACTGGAAACACTGTTTATTGACTCACAATATATTTTAAAAGAAAATGTGCATGGCATCTCGTTTTCACTGCATTTGTCTGCATGAACCGATACTGAAGTCACATCTCAAGTGTGTCTTTCCCTTTCTCTGTTTCTAAATTTATTGTTGTTGTTGTTCTGCTCTGCTGTCGGCTGTCGCTTTTTTTTATGTTTAAACCAATACATTTTTAAAAAAATATTTTAAAACTTCGTTTTTACCGCATTTTTTTCTAAATTCAAAATCTAATACGACATTTTAATACACATGAAGGGAAAATACATGCACGCGTATTGCAAATAGGACAACAAATTTCAAAGCGTCTGTCAATAGTCAGGTGACTGACAGCTTTTCCAATTCTTACACCAACAAATTTGTTGAGTAAAAATTGGGGACATTCTCAGTGGACGGTTAATATCTTGCGCTCTCGATGACGCTTCCTTTTACGAATTTTTCGAGTTAAGGAATTAAATGAGTAAAAATTCGTTAAATTTAAAAGCAGGTACATTAACTCTTTTTAGAACTATTGTCTCAGTTCGTATTTGACAGTCAGTTGTGGAAATTGAGCGATACGAATTCGCTATACACGATTTTCAACTGTGATGCAAAGTATTATAAAACTTCTTATTTCAATAATTTTTTGCTTTTTAGAACGACTTTTTATTGATATTAATTGATACGAGTATTCGTATACCAATCTTAAAATTTAATAACGTTGCCTGTATTATACGCAGATGCAGGGTGCCAGAATTTGATATGCTTTAAGCGCCCAAACCACGGTTGCCAACTTGAAACATAACTTCGGACAAATATACCAAAAGAATGGGACGGAAATCTCAACATTGAGGCAAAGGTTTAATATTCCAACTGAAATAATAACAAATTTTAAAAATTTTATAAAATGCACACCCAACACAATTTTAGTACACCTCAAAACGTACCTACTACCTAAAAATTACCTAAGAAATATTTTCTCGCAAAACCAAGGTTAATTGTGTACGTTCCGTACATTACCCAATTTTTTAATTATTTGTTGAATTAATTTTCTTTTTTATAAATTAAGTTTGGTACTGAGAAAACATCAGGAAGGACAAAGGGCAAAGAAACATTGGGAAAGACAAAGACTTTCTCCCAAATGTACCGTGCAACCGTGGCCCAAACCTTTAAAAAATTTAACCCAAAATCTTTGCCCGTGGAAAATGTTGGTATTTTTCCCACTTACCCATCTCACTTATGCGCGCCGCGGATTTCATTTGACTCCTTTTTTTTTCAAATGGCTTTTGTGGTTTGTGTCAAAATAAATTGGTGTGCGTGCAAGTTGAACGACTGTTCGATGTTCGATCTCACTTCAATGCAGGAGTGCTGCCAAGTTTTAAAAGTGCGTGTTTGTTCGAAAATATTTCCTTTTTTAGTTTTGTGAAGGAATAAAATGAACAAAATTAACACAAAATTCGTAAAACAATATGTAGCTCAAAGTTGTGTTGGGCGCTCATTTTTTCATTTCTATCGTTTTTTAAGAAAAAAGATACCCCGAAAAAAGACAAAGCGCCAAATCTGGCAACCCTGCGCAGATGTTATAATATGACCATACTGGAACATTGTTTCTTTGACTGACTCTCGCCCATTTTAAAACAGTATATTACAAAAAAAAAGTGTGTATTCATGTCGCACCAGTCTGCTGTCTGCTCTATCGCCGAAACACCCTTTTTAAAATATTCTAAAAATAGCACTACATCCATGTGCATGTTAGTAAATGCAAATATCAAAAGCATTGGCCATGACCATGAAACTGTGCGAATGGCCATGAATTGCTTCCTTCTAGAGACAAATCGGATATGGTCTGCCAGCAAAATAAATTCATTTGTCGGTGGTAAAACAGAATTATTCCGACTTTAAAAATCCGACTGTATTTGAACGTGATTTGATTGATTAATAAGTCATCCTCGCAGTTCATCACATTTCTAAAAAAGGCGTACAATATTTCACGTTTTCAAACTCTATATTATGCTTCGTGAATTGTAATAAGTTAAACCTTAAATGGGCCTAATTAGGTGTTCTGCACAAAAATAGTTTGTTGTCAGTCAGTCAGAGCACGTGGTTCTATATTTTCGTACTACCTATTGAGTGTGTTAAACGAACAGGTGTGCAGAGTAAGTATACTTGGAATTATTTATAATGTCATTTGCTTTGCCATTTATCGAGTCGTTGGCTTTCATATAGCAAAGAATGCAGTTCATTGCAGTTAATGGAATCTAATAAAGGGTGTGACCATATAGATCAGAGTTTGAATGAAAATTCGTAGTGAGTGACTTAATGTATGCAATGAAAGTAGTGCACTGCGTGTGACCCATTATTCATAGAAGGGAAATAGTTCACTTACTGAATATATTAAAAAGCCGACGACTTAACAAATTCACTCGTTAGTTTTTTCTGTTTAATAAATACTCAAACAAGACTTTTTATCTGTAAAAGCGCACCCTAGATCTGGCATCACTTAACCAAAGTGTGTTCTTTACATGGTGCATACGACAACTCACAAGATTGAAAGCAGTCATTTTATAGAATTAAAATTGTGTTTAAACAAAAAACAAAGTAAAAATAAAAATGTTTGGCATTCGAGGAAAGGGAACAAATTTATGTTTATGTACGGATCGAAAAATCAATCACAGTGCTAGTGCTGCCAGCTATCATATTTAAAACAAAGTCGTATGGGAAAAAATGATTACTTTTACAACATTCCGCTATTCTCAATCTGACTCCTCTGGACATTGATATGGATGAATCTGCTATCGGAAGTGCCTTAAGGATTAACCAAACTAATACCTGGAACCCATGCAATTTTGGCCACGCTCAAACTCTAGGGAAATACGTTGGGAACGTTGTCACTTCTGACTATATAATGTCTCCCCATCTGAACTTTTATAGACCATTCTCCTACTCCTTTCGAGTGCAGATGAATGGAACACAGATGAACCCCCAAAGGGGAAATCAGTATCCGTCTACACAGTTGGATCAAGTATGGACAGTGGAACCGGTGCCGGTAGGTATATTCTGTGCGGAATTAAATATACACTGCTCCATCAGGCTTCCTGATAGCAGCAGTGTCTTCCAAGTAGAGGTTCGGCCCGAATGGTGTCATTGTTGGCAATACACGTAATGATATTGCCATTTTCATTGATAGCCATGCGGCTAAAAAAATAATTTCTGCTATTGAAATAAAATCTCTAAGCTCGTTCACCGCAGTCGCGAAGGTTATTTGCTCGCAGCACTCTACGAATCTCTGCTGGGTCCCTGGACACAGTGACAAAGCCGGCAATGAGGTACCTGACAAACTGGCGAGAAGAGGGTCTGCAATGGATCATGATGGAGCACTACAGTCGATCAAGCCTCCACTCTGTAATCTCAGAGAACGCGTGGAAAATAAGATTCGTATGAAAACCAGTAAAGGGCCCAGCCCATAGAATCCGTTGCATCCTTCGCGTCGTTGGATTCGTCAATACTGACGTATTCAACGGAACGAGCAGCCCCATAGAATCCGTCGCATACGGTGACAGGCAGTGTTTTCAGTACTCTATCATTTTTCGTCCCACAAAAAGTGGTAATTTTTCCCTTTCCACCATACTAAAATTCCCTTTTACATAATTCTCTTGATAGGTGTTTTTTTGTTACTTTTAAAAGTAAAATTCATATGTTACGGAAAGATTATCACATTAAATTACCTTTGGTATACAAATCACAGTTTGTTAAATTATTATGATTACCTTTTTGTACTTAAAAATCTTGCTAAAAGGCGATTTAAATATGCTCTGTTTGATGTACATTTATGTTGTGTTTATCATTGTGAAATGTAGAGACATATTTTAATAAAATAAATTCTAGTTTGATTGTTTCTTGCAGCTTTTTCTTTTTTCTCACGGAAGGCTTTTCGGACATCGAAATTCCCGAAAAGAGGGAGAAATCCCACGATATAAGAGCACTGGTGACAGCAGATGACAGTTTCTCTTATGCTCTCAATATTTCCACCAATGAAAAGGCATCCTCTCACGCTGTGCCAACTGTCAACGGGTGCGATGGACAGAAAAATAGCAGTCGCATCCGGAACCATAAACAAATCATACTGAGACCCCCAACTCACAATCCTCTTGCCGCTGGCCCCCTCAATTTTTGCCAGGAATCCGCCATTTTGTTGTCCTATCCGTGCACGCCAATTCCTATCCGTTTTGCTTTGTCCACAGTGAAATGTAAAAAGATTAGGTGCGAATGTGTTGGTTGAGAGGATTTTTGACATTTGTCAATACGAATTTCTATGCAACAATACTAGCGCACCTAAACTTTTTGGGAGCGTAAAATTTAGCTTGTAGGCAAATAACTGTTAATCGGTCGAAGTTGGGGGTCTCAGTATTGCCTCTGTCCGGAACGTGCGCTGCTTATGGGTCACCTTCCATAAGCTACTTTATAGTCTATTAAACTGTCAGTCGAAAACGTTGCCGCAATGGACGCGTCAGATTCTATGGGTTGGGCCCTTAACAGGTATAAAGAACTAACTACATGTGAAGTATCTCGGAAGCTATGGCCAGTATATGACAGAGGTCGAGCCATCAAACTTCTACAATTTGACAGGTAGTTGCTGTCTAAGGTGGTTGGGGCTCTAACGCGTTATAACTTCCTTAGAAACTACTAGATGAAACTAAATCTCAAAGATGATAATATATGAAGACGCTTCGGAGACAAAGAGGTCTATGAGGACACACCTGACTTCATCTGTCATTGCCGAAGCCTCTGTCACTTGAGGAACAGAACACTTGGAGGCTATTACTTCCATGACTTACGATAACTTTTCGATGTAACACTTTCTGATCTTTACAGGTTTTTGAGGACATCAGGATCAGGATGGCCGTTCATTGTGATGTTCTTACATACAGTAGAGTCTGTAAACGACTGTGTTTTTCAGAAGTCATCCGGTGACACATTTTTGAAAGACTTGTCTGAATCTTCATCTAGATGGGATGTTCTGTTGTAAACATTGAGCCTTACCAATAAACATTCTTAGTTTCTAATTTTAGTAATTTTAGTAATTCAAAATAGCTTTATTTTCCACATAAATTTTTCAATTGTGAGCTTTCGAAATTTTAAAGTCGAGACTTAAATTTGTTATTAGTACGGCGTATTATCTGCTGTATATTTCAGTAAAACCCGAGTGAGTTCAGTCAAGACTGGGCTTCTTCCAGCTGACAGTTTTTTCCAGCCGAAGAGCTCCGCTTGTGGCAGATTCTTCACCGAAAATAACAAGCGATTTTAGTTTGACTACCAACTTATAGCACTGCTGTAGGGGTGTTCGTTGTCCGATGAAATAATTTTGCGTGAATCATATTGCCTTTTGGAAGGATTTTACAAAATGGAGGAAGTCATAGACAAAGAGGCGTGGCACCTGCCATACAAAACATAACAAACCGTATTTTTCCATACTTAAGGGAGCTGAAGTTGATGTGAATTCTCCGAATAAAACATTTTGTGGACGTGATTGGAAAACGGGCCGTGGTGCTTCCCATGCAAACAAAATTACGTGCATCATACCGGACTTCGGGTACCTGTTATTTCTTTATACAGATACGGGTGCTAAAACTTAGCAACAGCGAAAAACTGTCGGGTTGGCCGGGAAGTACTCACATAAAGGTTCCCTGATTTGCGTCCACATGGGAAACACCCTGAGTACGCTTTGTAACAATTGCAAAACACATTATTAATAACTAACTTCCGAACTTATAGAAGGCCTCCTGTTGATCGCCCCAAACTACATGCACCAACTGCAACTTTTCTCTCGAGAGTTCTTCACAAGTATACCTCGTCTGAAGAAGCTACATTTCCGGATCAAAATTTTGACATGATTATACTTACACCGGAAGAACTGATATTATTTATCTTCCTTTCAAGAGAAAAAAAAAGCAACCACACTTGTTTGCAAAAAGAAACTCGTCCAACGTAGGCATATACAAGAAATAGAATACACACACTCGATACGTGAACTCACAAAGGCACAATGTATTAATTTAAGAATGAACGTCTTTTTAACTAAGATTTACGCGTTCTGATTGTGGACACAAATGATTATCTCTCTCCCGAATTAAATTAGCGCGCTACTAAATTTCTAAATTAGACTTTACTGCTTGCTTCCTTTGCATTGCAGCTTTTCATAAGCCGCTTTCAAGCACAGTTGAGAGTGTGTGTATGTGGTGCTCCTTAATAGGATGATTTTCTTTCGACATCAACACCTTTCAATGTGGGCAATCAATTATTGTTTGCCTGGTGCGCGACAAATCCGATGGAAGAGTCATTCGAACTGCTGAAAGTATAGGTAATCGCGATCTATCGGTGACGGCATTTACCTATTTCCATTTTATTAGATCACGATATGTATATAAGCTCGTGCATTTATAAAAGCGAATACACATATAAAGAGCCATTGATAGAACCCGTTTAAGTGTTGCTTTCAAGTTCACCGGCTAGGCACACTGTTGTAGCGGCGACATTTTGACTTAATTCTAATCAATTACGCAATTTTCGTGTGCTATTTGGCTCTGTTAATGACATTTTTACTTGCCTAACGACGACTTTCTTGTAGTTCTCTTTTTCCACAATTAAAACTGCGGTATGAGGCCACATGTCACTGTGGAGGAATTCGATTTACCTACTGGAAGGATATTGAACTGCCTAGGGGAAAATCAAAAGGACTGGGACATATTAAACACCGGAAACTAAAAAAATAACACCTCCGCCCAAATTCGCATATACGAGTGTTGTTTCATCGCACTCAGTTATGTCATCGAATATGACCGTCACGTCAAAACTTCGAGTTTGCCACGGTTGAATGAAATTATGAATTCATATGCAAACTTGTTTTTGCTTTTAGTACAGGTTCTTAAAACTGGAAACGAAGTGGAAAACAAGAGATGTCATGATTGTGATGTCATTAGTTGCAATCACTTTCGATGAACGATTTTCTACACCAATGTACACTGTACAGTGGAAGATGTGTCAAACTCAATAAATAGAAGTAAAGTCTTGCCGTTGCTTAGTGTACCAGAAAAGGGGGATGACGGCGATAACCCCCTTTTTCAGGAATAAACGTGTCAAGTGTAGATGTACTTGAGGTCCTTACAACGTGAGATATAGTGCACGCGGGGTTGTGATGTCTGAAAGGATCTAGAATTGGGTTGATTTCAATTGTAGTGACACGTGCACGCCTACACAATCCCAGCTGGAATGGTGCGTACATTTACATACATTTGATTAGTTTTAAGAAACGTGCTTAAATAAATCAGATTGAGTAGGTCTGTATACTATATACGCTGAAATTACATCCGTCAGAATGGATCACTGTCGGCACGGCATTGTGGTTATTGCCACATGATGTGCAAGAAATTTTGTTTTAAGTTTGAACCCCCTTTGATTCTTTAAAGTGTCATTATTTGTGGGGATAAGCTGTCAAATGTGGGCGACTTTTCGCATTTAAGATGATATTTGTGTTTGTATCATAATGTGGAGAGTAAAAGCAGAACCATTATGGGATTTCATGAGAGTAATCCAGCTTAAGCCAGCGTGCAGTTACATCAGAATTGAATGTTGTGACTGTAGTTGGTCATTTAACGTGGAATAAAGGGGAATAACGATTTTGTGAGAGTAATCCAGCTTAAGCCAGCGTGCAGTTACATCAGAATTGAATGTTGTGAGTGTTACTGCAATTGGTCCGCGTAACGTGGACTAAAGGGAAATCCCGATTTCACGCGAGTAATCCAGCTTAAGCCAACGTGCAATCCATCAGCTTAAGCCAGCGTGCAGTTACATCAGAATTGAATGTTGTGATCGTGACTGCAATTGTTCCGCGTAAAGTGGACTAAGGAGAAATTCATATTTCACGCGAGTAATCCAGCTTTACCCACCAATATCTGAGGCCTTTGGGTCATGGTCACCCTTCGTCAATATACAGATCTCCAATATTAATAGTTCACAAAAGTTATTGTGGCATTTCAGTCCCTTGTTTCAACAGTCACAAAATGGCTTTTTTACAGCCTCCATTTTTGTAAATACATAATCAAATTTACGACATCTTTATAAAATTTTACTTGTTGCAGTTGTATTCTATTCTCACTGGCCAACCATTCCGAGCTAAGTCCTTTGAACTTCGCCCCAAAAGTGCTCTTGTACATATATTTACAACTTCACGACATAGAGCGCTTCCTACTTTTCTCTGTAAATGTCGACAGTAACGTCACATACCAGAAATAATTAATTTGAATGCGCCCACGACATCTTTTTTTTTAATAATAGAAAATTATTACTCAAATTTACGGCTACGCCAGAGACTGACCTATTACACCAGAACACTCAAATGGTGAAACTGACCTAATCTAAAAGCATATTTTTAGAAAAGGTAAAGATGAACGCTCGCACACACTTTAAAATAAACCACCAGCGCCACTAGCGGCTGCTGTTAATCGTTTTCGAAAGTATAATTAAAAAAAAAAAAAAACAACACAATTCCATTGTAATTATCAGAAAGAAAAATCTACCTAAATATTTACATCTACACTTTCTTGCAATATAAATCAATGGAAGAACAAAACAAAGCGGCTTCCCTGCGGCGTTGTATTTATAACTCAATTGCAATACAACGAAAAGTGCAAAATCGGTTCTTACCTCTAAATCAAATTGTTTACAATTAAAACAAAAGTGAGAAAAATGTTTTACCAGCTAAAATTCCGAAAATATAAAAGTTAAGACAAAAAACAAAACCAAATCCACTTGTTAGACCTCAAAGCCAATCAATTAGGGAATTTCTCGCGTGCACTAAATAAATAAATTCCTCTGAACTATGCATCACTTGGGGTGAGATTTTGAGAAGAAAACGCGACAACGACGACATCGACACAGTTCGAAAATAGCCAAGATAATTTTAGACCATAGGCTGAGTGTGTTGTTCCCAATAGACCTATCCACAGGTTTCGAATTGTGTCGCTTCACGCGCCTTCATATTCGGCTGCTGTAGTGTACGTGTTATACTTTACACACTCGGAGCCGGAGCCGGAGCGGTCGGAGCAGCCAACAGTTGGTTGAGCGAATAGCGGGTGGCCCTCTGCTCTGACAGTGACGGAGGAACTTTAATTTGAGAAAACCAATTTCCTGACGAGAATTCAATCTTGTAATCAAAATGTCTAAATAGCACCTAAATAAAATTGAATGCGAGTTCTTTTCAATTCAAGGAATAGCAATATATTGAACATTTTGACACTTACACTGGATCAGGTTGTCCTTCGGCTTCGCATTCAATAATAAATGGCTTGTCGCTTTCTTTTGATTGTTGGGCAACTTTGAAGAGGAGTTCATCTGTAGGTGGTTGCTTAATAATACGTGGCGGTGAATTTACTGAAAAGATTATAAAAAAAAAAAAAAACATTAAGAGATTAATGAGTAATTAAAAGGTTGGTGCAGTAATCTGTATTATATGCTGCACGCATCTTTATGGGTGTGGTGAGAAATATCCGCAAGATAGAACATACAGAAAGTCTGCTATTAAATTAGAGGCAAATCATGTGATACCATATACACTACGCGTTACTTGATTGAATCCGCTTCTTTTTTTTTTGTGTAGAGTTTTAAAACATACGTGTCTTTTAAAAAATGTAATAGTTTTTTTTTATTGAATACCTTGAGCACTTTGCAGAATTGCAATCGAAACTTAAGTCCGTATGACACTACATTTTTTTTTTTGGATTTTTAATACTTTTAAAATGGAACAAGGGCAGTACGAGGAACTACAACGAAAATTACCGATGGGAGTGAGAGCGTACACACCGAACCTTATTAATGTAGACATACCATAAGACATGCATTAAAATTGTATTCAAATTAAATTTTTCAGCTGCTGGTAGTTTCTTTTTAACATTTCAAGATTATTTGAAAATAAATTCGTTTTGATTTAATGTAATAATGAAGTGCACGACTGGGTCGCACGAAACTTTCTCGTTCGTCAAAAGTTTGGTTGGATCAATTGGTAGGTAGATAAAAAATTCGGAAGCAACCGTACATAAAATGTAAGAATAGGTAGTGTTAAATAAAATTAACTTTTAGGTTATTCATTCGATATCGCAGTGTACAAAGGTGCATTATAACAATGTGAGTTTTTATAAGTTTTAGTTTATAATAACAAGCGATTTCCCAAAGTTCTGGTTAGAGAGTTATAACTTATAAGCGCCTGCTGTACTATTTTATAAGCTCTCACACATTATAAGATTTTTGAGTACGAGGACAAGTGTAGTAGGAGTTTCTGTTTTTCGATCTGTTAGGGCATGATTTTATTTTTGAATGGAATAGATTAATGACGTTGTAAGCCAATGCCAATAATTGCAAGTAGTGTTCGTGATAGATCGACGTCTTTCCATATAAATATATATATGTGTGTATATACAAGAACTCAGAGATTTATTTTTGAATTAGCATAAGCAGTTAAAATCTGAATATCCCGATGAACATGTGTGGGGGTTCAAATGAAGTGGGAGTTTCTGATTGTTTAAGGCTCAAAGTGGTTGGAATTATTTTAAGGTGCATATTCAATATATGTAGTTGAAAAAAAAAGAAGAAGTGGGTAGTATTTGCTAAAAATAAGTTTTGCGTTGCTGTTATTGCATTTTTAATGGCTGTTGCAAATTGAATTTTAAAGTGCGGTATTGATAGAATACTGATATTATCTTTAATATGTATTTTGATAAAAATCATTAGAGCGGTTTTTGTACAATTTGGCAGACAAAACAGTAGGTACCACATATTGTATTGTTTTAAAAATACTATTTATAGTTAAAGCTGAAAACCGATTATGAGTTATTGTTCGGGATACAAGCATTATTTGGTTTTTGAAGTTTTATTGAAGTCAAAAATGGGGTTTTCGATATGAGCAGTTTTAAAAAAAAGCGTTTTCGGTGATTCGAATTGAAAATTAAAGACGAAAGAATTTTAAGAACATGCATTTAACTCTAAGTTTGCATTTTGGTCAAAATCGTTACTGTCGTTTTCAGGAAAAGAAAAAAATTACTTTTTTCAAAAATCGATTTTACGATAATACACACAAAAACTGAGAAACTTAGAAATTAATTTTTGTTAAGATCGTATGGACCGTTTTCGAGATACATAATATGTCCAAATTTCAAAAGTACTGTTACTATAATTTTTAGCCAAAAACTGTGTATGTAGTCATGGCAACCTCAACTTAAGCTTAAATAGGTATCAGTTTTGGTTGAAATCGTTAGAGCCGTTAGTTAGTACCATTAAAATTGAGGTTACCTTGCAAAAAAAAAAAAACCGTTCCGAGCTGTAAGCCCACAAACTTCAAATCCGAAGCTTGAACGAAATCCGGGCAGCCGCTTACAGGCTGTAGGCCTGTGGAAGGACGTACGGACACAGACAGAATAGACGGACAGAATTTTGCGACCCACTTTTTTGGGTTCGTGTATCATCGTAATGTCAGAATTGATTAACATCTCGAGTTCGACATTTTGTACGAATACAATATCTTTCTCTTACCACGTAATGGAGAAAGTTAAAAAGAAACACAAATTCTGAGCTCTCATGCGTCTGAGCTAAAATAAAAACGCCAATTGCCAGCCAATTTGAAGTTTCCTGCAGTTTCAATTTTGAGTTTGTTTTTTGTATGCATTTTATGTCCCAGGGTGCCACAAAGTCCAGGCCCGTAATATGAACTTGACAATTTGAATTTTAAAAACAAACAAAAGTACGGCAAATAAACTGCAGTTTTTTTATTGAAAACTACGTACATCGAATTAAGATTCCGCAAAGAATTCCGTACAGGAAGTGACAATCATCGGTTTTGCCAAATCGAATGCCAACTGTCAGTCAAGAAATGTTTGCGTAAATTTCTCGGTGATCAGTGCGTACACTCTAACTGGAAAACTGCTCGTCACATCATTTATACAGTCCAATAAAAATTCAGACAGCTGTCAGACTTAGTAAACTTATGCTCAGAGCGTTCTCATTGACTGTCTAAATTTAGAAAATGATTATTAGCAGAATCTAATGGTTGTGGTGGAGCTCGATTGAGGAGACGTTTAATATCGAGGGACGCCCATCGCCTGTGGAATATTTCAATTAGCAAAAACTCTCAGTAATTATTAAGTCCGTTATTAGCTGTCCAAACAAGTAAAGGGTTTTCCAATAAGAGGTGTTATTTTGGTATTCGAAGAAAAATGCCATTTTTTCAGATAAATGATCGGATGTTAATTTCATAAGAGGAAGGTATGCTGTTAATAATGAAAAACAACATCAGCCAAATGGCGACCACGAGCACGCATACAGGACCATATCCTTTCACAATACCACCTCTTATTGAAAAACCCTTTATGTTTAGTTTGTAATGATCTGACTGCAAGGAAATATGATGGGGTTACCTTGACGAAAGGGTCGCTTATTGGTTTTTCTCATCTACGTTACTTGTGCAATCATTCGAGTTTAAAAAATACAGCAATACCACCTGTTGAGCGCGTGCAATATTGTTCACCATTCTCACAATACTTAACGAACAGTCCCTTCGAAAAACGTAGGACTAACTTTACAAACAACGTCTTGACTCCATTAGTTACATCGGCTTGCGCTTTTATTTGCAATTGATTCATCAGAGATGTCGCTTCCTCCTTTTCTATAGACTGTCAAGTCGAATTAAACTATGAAAGTCAACTAGCTTCAATCATTCTTGATTGCTTTGCATATTCAGAGTTCATATACTCGCCAGTCTTGATGTGTTAGGTGCTCGTTGCGTAACTGTAACTGGGGGAAATTTATCTTCGAGGTACAAACGATTGTACACACGTACCAATATAATTTATAAATAAACTTTCTATTAAGAAAATCACTGCTCATTTTAACCTCCAAGCTATGATTAAAAAAAAAATCTTACAGATAGCGAAGCTATTGCTGGTGAACAAAGATCCAAACCAATAGATGATGAAGTGAAACTATTTTTTTTTTTCTCTTCGCATATTTCATATTAATGATTTAACTGCAAAGTTATTTCGTTTAGCATTCATTTTATAGCCTTCACAATAAAATGACTCACGTGTTGGCATCATAGCCACATTTGACATTCTTTGGGATGACAGCACACTGTTGCAGTCACCGCATTTTTAAACAAAGAAAACAAAAATATCTCCAGCTTTATACAGTTCTTGTAACGACCTGTACAAAGCAATTTGTAAAATTGTTGCCGGAGTAAAGAAGGCTACAACATTTGTAACGTTTTACAAAATATATATAGCGGCTACTCAAGTAAATGCCGCCTTAAATTTCAGTTAAAATTACAAATTTATTCATGAGATGCAAAGTATGTATACTTTGTGTATGCGTGTACATATTTATACTTACTCAGTGCTTGTGTGGTGCTCAAAAGCGCGACCATAAGGACGGCAAACGTACATGACCGCCGCCCCATTTTAGTGTAATGGGCTGCTGCTTCCCTGGTGTTGTAAAACTTTCAGCCAAGTGCGAATTATTCCACTTCTTCCCTGGGGTAGCAAAACAAAATTTATATATAACTATCCCCTCTTGGTGCGTCTAGGGCTGACGCTCTCTACAAATATCTTATCCTAGGTGCAGTCGAAATCCTTTTCCTGTAAACGAGATAAAGGAAAAAAAATGTATGTAAGTATCGCAATGAGAAAAAAAATATACGTTTATATAAACTCAAGAAGCCGAAGATTATCCTTAAGAAAGTATTAACAGGTAAAGAGGATGCAAACAGCGTCAACGTTCGAACGAAAAACTGCGGAAGTTTTTCGTTCGTATATGGACGCCTTTCGAGCTGGCTTTTGATTAGTTAAAAGGCGTTAATTGTGTGGGTATATTTATAGGAAAGTGTCGTTAAAAGGAGTATAAAGACGAAGGCTCCATAAAGTCGACTAAGGAAATGTTTTTAGAAATTCATGATTGCAATAGTTTTTATGTCTATTGCACTTAAAACATAGAGTGCCTCTTCATAAGGCTTGAATTTTGTACGTGCAGCTGCAGCGCCACCCCTCGCGAACGTCTGACAAACATCCGAGAGTATAACTGTCACGAAAGAGCTTCTCAATTAGCCGTTTAATTTGGCCATAAGATATGTAGTGTAGATCGCAAATCTGAAAAACTCGCACAAAACGAATGGTTGTGTAAGCCTAGGTTTTGATTCCCTCACGGACCTGTTGCGCCAACTATTTATTTAAATTTTAAATGCTGCATTTAGCTTTGAAGCCACCGAAAAAAAAAAAAAAAACGATAACTCAAAAGAGATCTGCCGGCATCTATAATTTTTCTTCTTTTGCGTCACAAAAGATGAGAGTTATATTGGTTTTAACGTAGTAAAGGGTTGTGTTTTATGTTCAAAAAGTGGGCGTGGCACATTGCCAAAACGGCTCACAAAAAGATTTTGATGTATCTAATGCATACGCCTCTGTTTGCTTGCGATGACAACGAATTTAAAACGTGGATGTGGGTACGTGTCATCGGGTGACGTTTCGGGAAACGATAGAAACAATGAAGTTTTGACTGATTTTTAACAGTGATGTGACATTTTACATTGTGATTTCTTACAAGTTTTTTCAACTTTTTTGGTAACACTGCTTCGATTTAAAATGCTTTTGGCCGATTCGACTAAAGCCGATGTGTAATTGTTGTCGCCACATTGAAAAGCACGATAACATAGTTGACAGAGTGTTGAGTGAGCCTCCCCATCATCATATCATCGTATATATCAATGAGAACTGTTACACATAAATGCCAACTATTCTCTTCTCTTCTCTATCTTTTTTTCTCTTCTTCTCTCTATATATAAAATAGAGTTGCACAAGCGTTGTGACTTTATAACTCACGAACGGTCAATTCGAATTCGATAAAAATTTAAGGGTTTGTTTGCATGGTTGTGTAGTTGGTTTATCTAAAGTTTGAACGAAATTGGTCAACGCGTTCGCTTTATTTTGTTTATATAAAGAAAAAAACGTAGGCACCTATGAGCGTGTGCTGTATGTTTACTGTATGCTGATGTCATACACACGGCAAATACACGTTGCAGCGCATGCATGCATACAACTGTCAGTGAGTTATTATGTTAGGTACAGTTTTTTTTTTTTTTTTCATCGAACTCGTGAATATATATATTCAAGTCTTTCATGCTTTGTCATTCAGTACTGTATTGTTAAATTTTTTAGTCGTCAGCATAGTTTCAGTGATTCTGGTGAGATTATCGAAAACAACTTCGAGCACCTGCGTCGCGAATTCGTGCAGGGCGAACTATATGAGACCAATAGCTCATACGACGCATTGCAATCCACTCATGTTCTGCAATTAAGAGGATGAATATCACTTTAAAATAAGTATGATCAATCCATCGATAGGTTAGTAACCGCGTAGTTTAAATGTTTTAGAAGTTTCAGTACAAAGTTTCTGTATTGTGTGTCATTCAATCAATCATCAATTAAAATGCAACTGTAATCGATCCCAGAGGTTAGATGCTCGAAATTATTTTAATCAAAAAATCTATTTTGGGCGGGACGAAGTTTGCCAGGTCCGCTAGTAGCTGATAAAAGTTCAAAAAGTTTTTAAATATAGCTTTTGTTCTATTACCATCTTGTGAAATAAAGTAAGGCAATCAGACATATTTATCGATTCACTGACAATCGACAGACGATCTTGCAACTGGTTACAGGTACCAAACCATAAAATTGTATAACAACAAAGCTTTGCAGAATCTAAATAATAAATAATATATAGTTGGCGCAACAGGTCCGGAGGGACCCTAGGCCTAGCTTCTCACAACCATTCGTTTTGTGCTAGTTTTTCATTTAAGGAACGAATGGAAGGGATCTACAATTTTATGCCGACTCCAAACGGCTAATTGAGAAGCTCTTTCAAGACAGTTATACTCTCGGATGTTTGTCAGACGGTCGCGAGAGGTGGCGCAGTGGAAAAAACCCCTAAGTTGGAATTTGGGTTTTTGCGGGATTCGAACCTCGACCCCTCGCTTAGTAGTCCAACACACTAACCACTAAGCCACTGCGCCTGCAGCCACTGCGCAGAATCTAAATGCTTTCTTTAAAAGGATTTACGACATCTACTCCTCTTAAAAAACGTGAATGCCTCGAAACAAAGTACTAATTGAATCACGATCAACAATATCGTTTTCATACATCTTTCGATACGAAGACAGATCAAGATCAATGCGACCAAATTCATCTTTCTAAAACTGCAGACAAAAATCACTTAATACTGATCGTGATCGGAAAAAGACATTTGTTATAAATTTCCTGTTGACTGCTGTTACAACCGATCCATAAAGTGTCAACCAGTGGAATCTATTAGCATTGCCATCATTTTCCATTCAGATTTAAAATATAAATCGTTTACTTGCGCTGTAGTCCGTGATGGCTCGACCTACGCCAACTTCAATTAATTCCTTGATCTTGTGTCAATTGCGTTCAATAATTCATTGGCGGATATTTTTCTGACACTAGTGGTGGGTAGAGTGTCAAAAATCAGCTATAAAATAAATGATCATGTCGAATTTTTTTATAGTGACGTGTAACTCTAAACAAAAATTGGAGTTTGCAGAACTTTTCTCTGCAACACTCACATAAATGTCAGAAAATGATTTGACAGCGATACTTGCTTGGCTGCGGTCTTCATACTGATGGAAATTCGTTGCCGCTGATTTAATGAACTCATTACGGTGATGTGCCGCGACCAACAATGACATCTGATCTCTTTAAAAATCCGTATAACTTCTGAATGTGTTTGCCGATTGCGGTGAATTCAAAACGAAATGTTGGCCTATGTAGTTCTATGTTTAAAAGTATAAATAAGAGAAGAGAGGAGAAATTGTAACAATTGAAGACTTTACAATGATGAGGGAACTACATGTTATAATAGTAATCCAATTGGCACCCAGCTTAATGAATAATGAAATTAAAACTAAAAGCTGCACACACAACTGCGCGTTCAATTACCAATATTTGCTTCACAACAGTGGCTTATGGTTTCGAAAACAATTTTCTTTTGTATGAGAACAAAAGTAATTATTCTTGTAAAATATGCTTTCAACCATAACCACGAGTCCGTACTTTTATTCTCATTGGAAATGTATTTTCCCGATGCCTGTCAGTGACAGTGAAAACACGATTTTCCATTCGCGTTTCACTATTCTAAATTTATTTCATGTTTTCCTTTAGATCGTGGTTCGCATGAATTACACATAATACCAGTTGTAAAGTTACAGGTTGATAATTATATTGGGAACCAAACTTGAATCGTGCGCATTGTATACACATGAAATGAATTTCTCTTTCACAAATGCACGATGGGTAAATTTATTCTATAAGGTATTTTCATTTTTTGTTTTGTTGTAAGTATTATGTTCACGCTCATGAGTGCATTGTGTTGGGCCCTAATCTATGGAACAGAAGTGGATTTGGTGTTTTCCACTGCACATTAAGCCGAACTCAGTGAGGTGTCTCACCATTGTATGACAGTGTGTATGGAAACATTGCAATTACGTTCAAAGAACCAATGTATGCCAGGGCAATGAATGAATGAGTAGAGTATGCTGTATGCTGCTGCGCTATTCTCTTATTTGTCGTAATAACGCCATTTAAGAAACGTGAGACGTGACCTAAAATATCCATATAAATGAATGTTGAGTTTACATAGTTGTTTTTTATTTCGAAGCGACATGGAAAAGACTGTAAGTAATGTGACGGAGAATGACATTTATAAATTGAAAGGTATGCACTGACATTCTAGTTAACGCTTTTTAAGTCTGATGACAGCGGAGAGAAGTGACAGTGGAGAGAATTGACAGATGAGGTGTAAGAAATAAAGTGCACGACTGGGTCGGACGAAACTTTCTCGTTCGTGATTAATTGTTTTCTTAATTTATTAGGTAGGTAAAATCTGGTAGGAATTGTGTTGAAAAAAATCCATTTTTGAGTTATTCATCTGATATGGCAGTGTATATTTATCAAATAACAATGTGAGATTTTATAAGTTGAAGCTCTAGTAACAGGCATTTTTCGCAACTTCTGATTAGATAGTTTTAAGCACCTACGATTTTTTAAGCTTCTTTACTTTTCAAGTTTTTGGGTTAAGGGATATAAGCGTATACAAGAAGTTTCTGTTTTCTGATCTATTAGCGCATGTGTTTATTTTAACTGGAATAGATTAGTGACACTGGTTTAAGGTGTCCATGATTAGAGGTGGGCTTCGTGAAAGACCGCTACATTTACATAAATTATATAAGATTTAACTATTAAGAGATTTGTTTTTGAATTTGCATTAGAAATTATAAACTGAATATCTGGATGGACATGTGGGGGTGCAAATTAAGTGTGATTTTCTGATTGTGTAATCTCCAAGCGGTCGGAATTATTTTAAGGTGCATATTCAATATTGTTGAAAAAAAAAAAGAAGTGGGTAATATTTGCTAAAAATAAATTTTGCGTTGCTGTTATTGCATTTTTAATGGCAGTTGCAATTTTAGTTCTAAAGTGCTGTATTTGGGTAGTCATTTTTGAGAAATACAAAATGTAAGACTTAATGATATTTTGATGTCTTTGTTTTAAAATAAGATTGTTAAGTAAGGAATATTGAGAGGGTGGCACGTCTCCGATGGTGCCATTTCACTCCACTTTACCCTATTTTGATCAAAATCCTTAGAGCGTTTTTTTGTAAAATTTGGCAGACAAAACATAACCACATATTGCAATGTTTAGTTTGAAAAGTACTATTGGTTAACTGTTTAGCTGAAAGTAATTGTTCGGTATGTAAGGATTAGTACTAGGTTTTTCAAGTCTTATCGAAATCGAATATGGTATTTTCGAGATATGAGCAATTTTTAAAATTAGCGTTTTCGTTGATACGAATTGAAAATTAAGAACGCAATAATTTTGAGAATATCAATTTTACTGTAAGTATGCATTTTGGTCAGAATCATTTTTGCTTTTTTAAAGTAAACTAAAGAAGACTAATTTTTTTTTTAAATGACTTTAAAAAAAATAATACTTTTTTTTAAAAACCCATTGTAAGAAAATATAGAGAAAATCTGAGTTTGCTATTGACAAGAAATGACCATTATTACCTTAGAAATGAATTTTTGTTCAAATCGTATTGACCGTTTTCGAGATATGTACCTATGTCCAAATTTCAATTCTTCGATTCGATTTTTTTTTAGCGAAAAACAGAGTATGCAGTCATGTTAACCTCACCTACTTAAGCTGAAATATCAATTTTGGTTGAAATCGTTAGAACCGTTTTCGAACAAGTCGAACTGGCATAAACAGAAGTTCCATTAATATTGAGGTTAACGTGCAAAAACAAAACGGCCCCGAACTGTAGGCCCCCAAAATCCAGGCAGCCGTTTAGACTTCAGGCCTCGGTACAGACGGACAGAATTTTGCGATCCAATTTTTTGAGTTCCTCTATCATCGTACTGTCAGAATTGATTAACATCTCGAGTTCGAAATTTTGTACGAAAACAATATCTTTCTTTTACTATACGAAATCGAGAAAGTTAAAAATGGGAATCGGGGTTAAGAATATTTGAATCTTCTACTTCTTCTTTGAAACAGAAAAGCCAACAATGACGTAATGTCAAACGCTAACAAACGCCTATCATTCAATTTAACCTAGAAAAGTCGTTTGTACCACCATAAGCTTATGATAGACAAGACTGCATATTACCTTAGAATAGGGTTCAGTGGAGATGGAATTTATCTCAGATTAAGTCAGAGCGTAAAATGAGTCTAGACAGGGCTTGCATTTTTTTACGTTATCAGAAACACGATCAGCATAATATAAAGAACTTCAAAAAAGCTTCTGCCAAGGGCAAAGTTTTTGTGAAAATTGTGTTCTCTATAGAGATTCAATTCTGGTTAAGTACAACATTTTGGTTACCAACTGCTCAGTTTTGAAAAATGCTCAACCTCAACCTACCCCTTGCTTTGTCACAAATCAATTTTCCAGTGCTCCCTCTCCTTTGGTATGTGCGAAAAATTCAACCAAAGGTGTAAAACAGAGAAAAAACACATCAAACAAAGCCCCTGAGAAATGCACACTAATTCAATTAGCAGCCAGGCAATGGGTTCAACATATCAGCCACCGCCTAGCTGCACCCCAGAACAGTACTTATATCTACGCATAATAGATGTAAACAATTTCGTTTCCGATTTAAGAAAAAGTATTATTCTCCAATTAGAGGCAGAACTCGCGTTCATTTGGCCCCGATTTTTGGTGAATTATCTCAAAAGGAACATCCGAGGGAATTAATTTTCATTCGAAAGTCAAATGAAAATTCGATTCTTCGGTACGTGTGACAAAACATGGATTTGAAGAGCTTCTACAAGAAAATCGATGTGGACAGCATAAAAAGTAAGACGGCCATTTTGTTTTGTGTGTGTGTTTTTATTTTTAATGCCAATTAATCGTGTGATTTTGAAAATTCCAATACACAGATAGACTCCCACCCCTGCCGCAGATTAAGATGCCGAAAATAAAATCTCGAAAGATTTTCAAAAGTTCTCGTGAGGATATATCGCAGAAAGAGCAACAGCAGCCGTCACCGATGGGAGGTCCATCGCCATTGACAATGCTGTCGTTGCCACCACCGTCTGCTTTTATCGATCGAACTCCAACGAGGATATCCACAGTCTCGTCCCTGATGGATATAAATTATGGCCTTAGGGATAACAATCAGAGCGGATTATCGACTTATAGAACAGCGAACAGCTTCGAGGAGGAAAATTGCCCGGATAAAATGGAGAATGGGGACACAGCGAGTGGAAGTGCAGTGACAAAGTTTAGTGATAGATGCAAGAAGACCTACAAGGACTTTTCGGAGTTCAAGGTAAAGAATATTTTCAACAGGAAGACTGTGGTCAAGCGAACCGAAATTGAGGTGGATATTTACGCGAGGCAGTACGAACGGGAGTTGCAGGAGGAGCAAGAGCTCGATAACCAACAGGGGGAGGATAATGTTTATCAATTCGAGATCAAGGAGGCACGCCATCGCATGTCGAGATCGTCGGGAAGCATAAGCCCACCTGATTCGCTGGCGTCGGGGGTGCCAAGTCCAATACGTTCAGAGCTGGGTCGGCTGCAGAGGAATGAGACACCTCCTCTGTTGGCGAGGAGAAGAAATGCCATAGACGAAGCTGGTCCGTCGCGGCATCGCATGCAGAGATCCATATCCGAAGACAGCGCTCCAGATGAGCCCCCCCGAAAGCCATTGAGAAGCAGCTTGTGGGGTATTTCCGAGAAGGACGTTGCTGAAGACACTGGCGACGAACAGCCAGTGTCGTCGTACAGAAATCGCATAGCGAAAATGGGAAGGTTCAGGAAGTCGAGGAAGGATGTGTCCGGTGAGGGGTCACCGCCGCATTCTGACAGCGCATGGAACTTGAGGAACATACGCAACAGATTCTCCTCGGAGGACAGTGGTGCTGAAAGGAAGCCGAGAAAGTACCTAAGTAGGGACGATTCAGTTGAGGAACCATCTGACCACGAAAAGCGCGGCTGGAAGCTGAAAAACTTCCATTTGCGGCGGTCGGAATCTTCGGAGAAAAACAACGAACCGCCCGTCTCTAGCCCGGAAGGCAAATTTAGCAGCATAAAGAAGAGCCTCCAGAGATTGAACCAGCGCAAGCCGCAGTGGGGGAACTCGGAGGAGTCTGAAAAGGATGAAAATCAGACCGAAGAGCCAACCAAACCGAATATGTCGGACCAGCTTAAGGCTGGTTTGCGCCGGCTCAAGCTGAGAGAACGTTCCTTCACGTTCGACGAGGACGCCGGCGAGTCCAAGGCTAAGACACCTCCGGCTAAGACAGCCCAGGCCATCGCCGCCAATAAGCTTCGTAACTGGAAGAAGAGCTTTAAAGTCAGGCGTGCGAGCGAAGAAACCCCCGATGAGGACGCTCAACCGAGTGCTCCACCACCCACCGGACGTTCGGCCACACTTTTGCGTAAACTCAATCACATTCGAAACCGAAAGGTAGGTTCCGTAGAAGACGATGAAACCGGCGACTCCACGGCGCAGAAGGACGACAGCCAGAAGTCGAGGTCTAGCAATTTGGAGAAACTCGAGCAAGCTCGTGAGAAGGCATTGAAAAAAGTCAACGAACAGGTGCAGAAGATGAAAAAGTTCCACAGTAAATCGAGGGACTCCCCCACAGAATCAAGCCCGGAGAAACCCAAAAGGACCCAGAAGTCGTTAAAGAAGAAAGCCGCCCCACCAGGCGGAGAAGTCACAAATAACGCCCCAGCAGTGTGGACCAGCGGCAAAGTTATCGCACGTTCCCTAGAATCGAGTATGGACCTCAGTGACGACGACAGCGTGATGCCACAAGTTCTCATTCATCAAGACAACTCGGATCAGTACGAGTCAACCCTGATAATCGCCGTCACCAGACCGGCACCACCCGTTCCCTCCCCAATCATCAAAGAGATCACACCAAAGGCGAAGCCAAACTCCGAGTGGATTCCGAACAAGAACGCCATCTCAAGCTTCCTCGATATGAGTCCGTCGCCACCGCGATCGACTCGACATCTCGATGTTGGTCGCGGACACTTCAGAAAACAGTCCATGGACTCTAACGACTCCGACTCATGGATACCGGACAACTTCCGCAACAAGAGTTGCGCATCATCCTCGTCGGGAGGTTTGAATAGAATCCACGAAAACCCCGAACCCTGGAAGGTGCACAGTGTATTTAGCGAGGAGAAGCTCTACAAGACCAGAAGCATCGACATCTTTTCCAATCGCGAAGGTGGCGCCTTCGTAGACTTTGACGACGAGCTGAAGAACGTCCCGGTGAGGCGCATTGCCAGCGCCGAGAGCGTTGACAAAGAGAGCACCGACGACGACGACGATTATGACAACTCCTCGAGGATCACACGGGTAAAAGGTGCATGTCCCTTGGTCAGTACCATGGCTGCCGTAGAAACCAAGGGCGCACCGATACCAACCAAGGCTCATATGGAGACAGTTCGCAGCGATAGTCTCAATAAAAGCATTGACAGCACCAGAGCATACCACGGAAGTCCGATCGCCACCAAGGCAAAGGGCCAAATCGGCAACAGCCAGGAGAGCTTGGACGCCAACTACGCCGAAAGCGATGAAGTTTCCAGTGAAAACGAGGACGACCGCGATGAACCACCAAACATGGCACCCTCCCCGCCGCCGTCATTCTCTCCGCCACCTCCACCACTACCGCTACGAAAGCCTCCCCGCAACCTTCCCGAACGAAACGACTCAATGGTACGTCTGGCTCATCCGCTGGTAAAGCAGGCTTCCCTACGTCGGCACTTCAGCGAGGAGATAGAACCCAGCGACCTGGGCAAGGTCAACAAGCTGATTTGCCGCTTCGAGAAGAGTCCCTCGCAAGACAGTGTGCAGCGGATCCAAATGATCCCAGGCGACGACAACGACAACGAAGACGAATGGACCGAGCAGCCACCAACCGAGGTGGCCGACAAGAAATCAACGATCAAACCAAAGGAAGATGGCGCCACTAGAAACGGAGGCAAAAAGCGACCGGCACCAATACCCGTGCCAGTTCTGGCACCAAAGCAGCCCGACATACCCAAAATTGACGTCTCCCACAATTATAACAACAACAACATTGAAATCCGAGTGCCAGATCGACCAGAATCACCCGAAATCATTTACGACCAGCACCACAACCAGAGCCTGGACAACGCGTCCCTCCAAAGTCCCAGTTCGGTGTATGGATCGCCAATTGGGTCAGTGTGCCTCTCGGAGAGGATCTCCATCAGCTCCGAGTACGGCTCACCAGTTGGAATGGCATTCCCCACAAAGAGCACGGACCAGTTGCGTGCAGGGCGACGCCTCTCGAATCGGTCATCGCTGAGGGATGATGACACGTTCTATTCTTTTGAAAGTGACGAAGGTAAGCAGGACACTCTCACTGAGTCTTCAATGTGTTAATAAATTTCTTTTCCGTTACAGAGAATAATTTTTACTCCTTTGGCGAATCATCAACATCCTCCACGAGGTATACAATCGAAATCTAACTGCGCGAATGTGGGCAGTTGTCTTTCTAGTGTCTAACTGGATAAAATGTTTCAACTGATTATGTGAATAGAATTATGTGTATCTGTATCTGTTGGTAGTCGAAGTCATGTATATTAAATAATTTATCTGGAAAATTGTTTCTCTTAAATCTTAATTGCGAAATGTTTTCCGGCAGTGGGCGGCCTTCAAATGGGAAGTTGATTTCAAACGATAAAGCTGTAGGTGGGTGTTTATAATTCGTTGGCGAGACGACGTATAGGTATGCGCAACGTCATAAGCAAATGCGTTGAACACCATCAGGGGAACGCAGTCGAAAAACACCCACGATGATTGAAGAGGAGATAAAAGGTCAATCAAGTGGGCATGCCGACGAAGAAAGCAGGAGATGTTTTTACAGAAAAAAAAAAAAAATTAAGTGGATGAGGTTTGAGCAGTGAAAAGGACCAATCAGCACAAGACGGACATTCGTTTAGGAGTGAAGATTTCACCTACTAGGTCACCGATGGAGATAAACCGCGAAAGTTAGCGAAAAATGATCGCTTGACTCTGGGAAAGTTTCACATCAATTGATTTTGGCATCTTTGTTGACAGAGGGCACTGCTTCGACATCCCGGTTGTACACGAGAGAAGGGCGTTCGTCGTGGATGGGACCACTCTTCTTGGACGGAAGTCAGAAATGTTGCGATTTATTGTGCAGCGGAACTCGAAAAACCCTTTTGGACCTAATAACCATTTCGGATTAGTGGAACACAATCAAACCTAGAAGGGATAAATGCTTAACGATACCGCAAGAAGTCTCATAGCGCAAACGGTGTTTGTCGCTAAATGCGGAGCTCGTTAATGAGGACGACGCAATGACCATCTGAAGACCACAGTCAATACTGGGCAGCCAGCGATTGGGAATGACAACTTCGAACTGAAACATATACGGACTGGCGTAGGGATATAAGTCCACGAGACACACTGAATTGGGACATACATAAGTGCGTAGTTTTATTAAGTTTTTAAATTGTATTACGTTTTATTTAAAAAAAAAATGGGTTGGCGGATGTTGAGTCTTACCAGTTATGTATTCCTACATAAGTTCAACATTATGTCTCACTTCGATGGTATATAAGTCCATTAAGAACTTTTATGGAATTATGTCCCTTCTAACATGTTTTGATTTTAAAGAAATGCAGTACCGCGTTGCTTAAAGTATAACTGCGCCGTACTAGTTACAAATTTTAGTGTCGACTTTAAATTTACGGAAGCTCACAATTGCAAAATTTGTATGGAAAATACAGCCATTGTGAACTACTAAAAGTTAGAGCCGAAACTAAAAATGTTTAATGGTAAGACCCATTGAATTTAATAGAAGAGCTGCAATGCCAGAGGTCTTAGGCATCCAGCCGCGCCCATTGTAGTTTTTGACGATGGTTCATTTAAGCTTATAACATTTTGTGAATTTTAAATTTGAGCTATTTTTCAAATTAAATAATCGCCCAATTTGTTTAAAATCTTACCCAAGTGAGACAAAAGTCCTTTATGAACTTATGTCTCGTGGACCTATGTCCCTGCGCCACATAATACGGATGGGATTAGAGGCATGACAATGCACGAAGTCCGGTTCAGGGATACCAGTTTTTGTTTGAATTTTCCCTTTCTTCAGAATTAACTTTGAAAAACTTCTCAAATTTGTAATGGACAGGCTCAGCGCAGAACAAATTTGATTAATTTTATTTTAAAAGTCGGCATTCAATTGTGCCGGCGGGTTGGGTACGATATCCTGCTTTTCAAATATGTAATGCTTTTTAAAATCCCGCTTTTTTTATCCTGTTTTTTACAATCTCTCGCGGGATTTTCAGATGCTGTATTTAAAAAACCGGGATCTTAAATGACGGTGTTTTAAAACTTTTTAAGCGGAAATTAAAAAAAAAAATGGATTTTAAAAAGCGCGAACAGGGTGTCCGCCGGGAAGGTATACTACTTTGTTTTGCCGCCATTTTGGTAAACATTAGTCTTGACAGTTTATATTTGGCAGTCGTGAAGTAGACACGTGGCAAATTTATTATGAAAAAATATTCGATAAACCAACGTGTTTTAATCGTTAAAACATTTTATCAAAATCAATCATCAATTACTGTGACGATGAGAAAGTTACGTGAAATTTTTGGGAGAAACACAACGTGCCAACAAAACGCACTTTTTATCGTGTAGTGAATGATTTCGAAGAAAGGTGGTCTGTAGGTGATAGGCCCAAGCATGGACCACAACGTACTGCAAGATCGGATGAAAACATAACTGCTGCTCAAGGAAGTGCTCAAAACAATCCAACAACCTCAATTCGACGCCGTCCTCAGGAGCTTGGTCTTCAAAGAACAACTTTGGCGATTCAGATTCAGTTGACACAAGAACTTCTTCCACAAGACCATTAACGCCGCCCGCCGTACATTTGCCAATAGGATGTCACAGCTAGCCCATGACAACCCCGATTTTCATGAAAAAATCACAATGAGTGACGAGGCACATTTTCATTTAAATGGATATGTGAATAAACAGAGTAGTCGGTTCTGGGCAATGGAAAACCTTCAAATTATTCATCAGTCACCTTTGCATCCATTAAAAGTTACAGTCTGGTGTGCAATTTGGTCAGGAGGAATCACTGGACTTTACTTCTATGAAAATGAAAACGGCGTAACGGTAACTGTGAATGGGGAGCGATATCGTGATACGATTGAAAACCTTTTAACGCCACAATTGGAAAACCCTTTACAATACCTGAGTATGCAAAATGAATGGAAACTTCAATCTGTCTGAATTCGCACCAAAATTTCGATCAATTTTCTTTGTTTTCCAGTAGTCAGCCCCCCTGTACATTTACTAGAGAAATGGGGGCTGACTATAAAAGTCACGGTTCTTTTAAACGTTCACCAGTTGTCAGCCCCCCCGTTTTATGAAAATGTGTAAATTAAATTGGGGCTGACTACTGGATACTTGCGTGGCCGACTACTGGGGCTGAGGGGGCTGACTACTGGCAAATCATACCCTTTTCACTTATTTTCTAAATAGTCTGCATTAGGTAGCTCATACACTTAATAAGCTTATTATTTTCGAATCTACAGACTTCAAACATTCAAAAGAACCAAAAACTTGAAGAATGGATTTTTAAGGACCAATCAAACTCAAAAAAAAGTTAAGGGGTTACTGGTGCCATCACCCTATACGTTTTGTAGATCATGCTCGTAGCTATATTTGTGGCGAAGTATATTTTGCCGAAAAGTTAATGCTATAAAGATGTCTGATTTGTCGTTCAACATGTTCCTCGTTCCGAATTCTCTCGCAATAAGAGAAATATGACATATTGAACCAGAAAGAAAGGGCACAGACCTTTAATGATTTTTAGCCCTTAGTGGTCATTTAAATAAATGTCTGGGATCTGATATACAAACCAACATAGTGTCTCTTCCAGTTCGTTATACACAATTTTTACTGTATCAACTTTATGCAATTTACATTTGAAGTAAGCACATAATGCTCTTGCTTGAGTTAAAAAAAAAGTCTTTATAACATATAACAAATAAAATAAGAACTGTCAAAAAACAACCAACACCCGCATTTTAGTCAAAATCTAGACAGATTACGTCTATACACAGACATCAGCTGAATACTCCCATATATGCAAAAAAAAACAAATTCTAGAAACTGAAACCACCCCTATGCTATCGTTAAAAAACAATTTCGGATTAATCAAGCAACAGAAACGGTTGTACACAAATTAACTCCAGTCAACCCTCAACATCCGAAATTGGACTAGACATGAGGACCGCATTATGGCATATGGCATGGTTTCACCACTCTATGTATACTTAAAGCGACACGGTTACATAAAAATAAGTCAAACGAACTCCTCTGAGTATTAAGAGTTTCAATTTAATCCCGCGGCCACTGTGGATGTTATTAAGATCATAATTAAACACTAGAGGCACAGATTAAATTTACCTCTGTTGACATAGAAGATAAACCTTAAATCATCGATTTATACTTGTTAATTGTGGACAAATAAATTCATCATCAATAAAATGCATTTCACATGACAAGGGGATACGCTCTGCTGTTGCCGTTGTTGTTGTTGTTGTTGTTGTCACTATGACAGCTGGGATGGTAGTGGCTGCTGCCATATGGTCGCATGAGGAAATTGTTAGAGAAAGGGATTCAGAAAGCAGCTCGTGTCTTTATGGCGCTGGGAAGGGGAACATCTGTAAATGAAGCAGCTGTCCTTTGTTGCGTCACCGTAAAACGGTAGAGGTTCTGATTCTGATTCAAAACAATGCAGGTAGATATCTCTTTAAATGTTTGCTGCATGTAGTCTGCAATGCTGCATTTTGTTTTGTGAAATGTCGTACCATTTGAAACTTTTGAAATACAGAAATTCAGTAGAATACCCATTTTGCTTGCGACAGGAAAAGGGGTCCTTCGCTTGGTTGTTCTAAAGGATGCTAAAGGGATGTTCCATATGTACCAGCTGATTGGGTCTGTTTACAGCAGATAGCAGCTAGTGAAAGCTGCCAGAACCGAAAAGCGCAGGTTTTAGTTGCAGGAAACAATAGATCTTCTACTCAATCAGCTGTTGGAACACGATAAACTGACATTTCCCAATTATTATTCAATTGAAAAAGTAACTCAAATAAGGTCGGCATTAAACAGAAACCTTGCGTTCATTTTAAAAGAATCTTATGCAAAAAATAAACTCAATTTATTTTCAAAAATCATACAGAATTCGAATTGCAGCGAACAAGCAGCCGATTTTGACACTACTTCACCAGAAAACCGTGTACTAGACTCTAAAATTTACAGCTTAACTTCGTGAAATAAAAAATAGAACAGTTTTAGACAGTATTTCTTCTCATGAAGAACAAAAACCTGTACTTTTCTGTGCAACACAGAGTCAACAAACAGGCCTATTCTTAAGCAATCTAGTTGGGAACATTTTTTTCGGAAACTTCCCATCTATTCGAAAAAATGCCATAAACGACAAATTATTTAAAATATTTATTTTGAAGCGCGAAAGCCATTACTTAAAATTGAAACGAGGAAATCATTATAGCAACGCGGATTTTGTGACGAAGAGCAGGAGTCGCTGTGAGTGAATATGTGGGGTTAAAATCTTCGGAATTGTCAATTCGGCGTTCGACTTTTGTCCGTCCATTATATGGGCGAGTTCGATATCCACCCATAAAATATGCATCACCAGGTGCTGGAGCTAAAACTTGTTTTGGGAGCTCGCAGATCGAGATCTTGAGATCCACTTATTGATACCCAAACAATTTTTCAAAATGTTGTTAATTTAATATACCTAGAAACATGTCATGTTTTTTTTATATACTTCTCCCGGGAAAGGCGAACCTATAACCTATAACCTATGTACTTATTTGGATATTCGGGACATTTGATGGCGATGTTTCTGCTCATATTGCTGCATCCGAAATTTGTTTCAAGCGACGCTGAAAACAGATAGTAATTTGTATTGAACTTTGATTAACTCTCTGCAGCTGGTTTCTTTTTCAAACAAAAACATTTCACCTTGTTACCAAGTTTTTTTTTTTTTTTTTTGTACCACACTGTAGCGGTCTATTACTGACGTAAGCACAAGATCAAGTTTGCTACTAGTCCTATAACGATAACTCGCTGAATTGAATATTGCTATTTGTTGTAGGTACTTTATATTTAATTAATCCAACATCTAACCTTAAAAAAAAACCTATGTCTCAATTGATTTAAATAGCGAAAGTTACACCAACAATAATTTTCCCGCGAATTGAAAATTCTTGTCGCGAACTGTCACATTGTATTTACAATCCACAAAATACAATCGCGACTCGCGATCCACAAGCCCACCAATAAAAAAATCGGTCGAACTTAACCTTTAAAAATGAAAAGCAAGTTTAGCATGCGGACGAGATATTGCTTTGCAGACATTTTTGTATGGGAACTACAATTTACCGCAAGCAGGATACTAGGCTTAACCTTTAAAAATTTAACTGAGTCTATCGTATCCGCGACAAAAAAAAGGTTTTATTTGAATTCGCAATGTCAGAAACTGCGAATATTCGCTTGTTCACAATTCACTCTCATATGAATAGTCCTTTACTTATATAATAATGTCACTCTCTCAGCTTTAAGGACTAACCAAAATTGGAGTCTTTTCGCCCAAATCGTTAAACACATAAATCAATTGAACTTTCGCATGTCATTTCCCCCTGAACATACTCAGATTTGGTCGCTTCAGAAACGCTTTGTTTTTTTTAAAAAACCACTATCTACTTCTTCTCTTCTAAAATATACTGTGAATGTTTGCATTCAGCGCACTTGCATTCTGAATATTTAAACTGCCAGTTGCAGGTGTCCGTTTCAAGTTTCAACTACCTATCCAACCAACTGAACAAACCAAATTGAAAGCGTTTTCCAAGGTCGACTACCTCCTTAAACGTCAAGAGTGCTTGGAGTTTATACTCCATCCTTAAACGGGCATAGCTCATTTAATGGCGATATGCGCTAACAATGTTGTGCATAAAATGCGTATATATAACTCACCCAACAACTCGATTGCTGCCATACTTTGACCCAGAAATCATTTCTCAGTCCTTTTACCGAAGTCGCAGAGAGCAACCTGAACTGTAAAACAACATCAAAAAGTTGTAAAATTCCCCTTGAGCCTCACTCGCTTGCCCTGAAAAGGCCTAAACATTATGTTAATATATTACAGCCATTAGCTCCACTCTGTGCGAGATTAGAAGTCAATGGGTATAATATAACACACAAAACTCATATTAACAGTGATGCCAGATTACAAGAAAAATAACCTTTTAATCGCTTAAATTCCACATCCTCCTAAAGTACTAACTACTATACCGGTTTGACACACATTATGTTGCATCATAGCTTATCCACTCGAACATAAATAACGGTGCCCTCCACATCGAAAGAGGTTAAGCTGGTATCCATAACCTCTAATGTATAGGCGCGAAAATTAGGGTATGCAACGATTTTAACTTGACAGCAAAATTCAAAGAGATGGCTGCAAGTTCAACGAACCTCAACCCAACGATGTGGAAATTAATAAATACTTAATCATTCTTCGAGCATTTATCGATCCATTCAATTAATACGGCTTGTGTTTGTGTATCGCTGTCGACGTCAGAGACGACACCCAATCAACGAGAATTCAACCGAAAGTAATTTCATGCAGCTAAAGAGATGCAGATTTCTATCGGATTCTGTCCGCTCCGTATGGTTGGTGTACTCCCCCTTTTATTTCCCCGACATGAGCGCATCAGCCGGCGGACGGGCTGAATGCTGTTACAGCTCTAAGAGGAGGAAAACTAGTTTTGTTTTCCCTTTTCCCTTTGCGAGTTCACTTCCCGGCCCAGGTATGCGCACAGTCATAGCTCATAGGTATACCTACAACAAAATGACGTTGCACTTCTAGGACGCCAGGGCAGAAATTCAATTTTTCCGATTTTGCCACACAAATTTCGTACGGAGAAAGATGTTCTGGAATACGAATGTGTGCGGTGTGGTTGCAAGAAACGAGATTATGCGACTACTGTCGGCTGCACCTGGTGTAATCATTTCCTTTTGCAACCTTCCGTCTTTAACAAACCAACCGAGTGCAGGGATGTGTTTCCGTCGAGCATCTTTAGAAATGAAACAACCGAATTTATATAGCTCGTCGGTTTCGGATGGTTCCTTCTGTTCGCTCTCTGGTGGGGCTTGGTGAAGCGGGAAAAACTAATCCGTCTGGTGCAATGCATTGCAACCTTATTATTTTAATGTTTTTCCACGTTTTTGTTGTTTCTCTTTCTATATGGTTGCTGGCTTTCTTTGAATGTGCGGCCCTGGCTGGAATGATATTGTGAATTCATTGCCCTTTCGGGCTATTGAGAAATTTGTGTTAGAGGTTGCCTGCGGGATAACGATTTGTAATTATCTTGCCCGCCTTCCTGGCTGCACGGTCATTAATATTCCTTTGGATTGTGGTTGTCTAGTGTTTTTATTTTTTACTTTTATTGTTTGTTTAAGTGCATCGACAAATAATGTTCATTTCAATCAACGAGATGTAAACATTGTTGCAGCGGGGAATAGTTGCGGCGAGGCGGTTTGAAACTTTCTAAAATGTGATTCTTCTCAAACGAATTGCAGGATGTAAGAGTTTAAATTGTTTTTGTGCATTTTGCAATGTTCTTTTGTTTACAGAGAGGGTCGAGGTTGGAAAATCTATAAAACTCGGTGACATTTTGCTGTGGAGGTTATGGAGAATAATTGTTCTATGGGGCTTATGTTGGAAATGCATTTCTGTACGAAAACCGGAGGCTACACGCTGACAGTATGCAAAGTAATCAGTCGTAATTACCACAGATAGTTCGTGCAGAATGTATAAATTGTCGTTAGAGCCTCGTATAGGTGCTGGTTGGACTGGATTGTAAGGCTACCAATCGAGACTTGCCAAAGTACATGGAAACATTGTATTGCATTAGAACAAAAGACAGAAGAATATTGAAATGCATAGTGAATGCAGTTATTCAGTTTTCCGTCTCACTATGAATTTCGACAAAAGTTTGAGGGAGAGCCTGGTCTACCCGGAATGTCCCATAAGTTAAGAAGAGCCCCAGTCAAACGGCTAAAATATTATTATGGACGATCATTTTAGAGTGTCATGTGTCATCAATCAAAAATCCCTCGATAATGAAATGATGGACATCTTTTGACCCAACAACGATGAGCTGAACTTGAATGGTTCTTATTTTCAGCATGATGGAGCTACAATCCAAACAAGTCGTTAAGTTAAACCGTCGCAATACTGCCTAAGAAATATGCTGAATGCGTCGTCATTTCGCTTCGGAGCCTCTAGTTAGTCGTCAGACACTTGCCTTTGGGAGTCAAGATATGGTGTGACTGCTAGTAATTAATGTCACTTTACATTTACACCATCATATGATTTTCCATATAAGAAATATGAATTCTTAAACTAATTGACAAGTCGCAATGTATCCACTTTCTGTATTCATATTAAAATAAATAAATAAATAGTTGGCGCAACACGTCTGGAGAGATCCTAGGCCTAGCTTCTCACAACCATTCGTTTTGTGTGAGTTTTTCTTTTTTGGAACGAATGGAAGGGATCTACAGTTTTATGCCGACTCCAAACGGCTAATTGAGAAGCTCTTACAAGACATTTATACTCTCGGATGTTTGTCAGACGTTCGCGAGAGGTAGCGCAGCGGAAAAAACCCTAAGTCGGAATTGGGTATGTATTCATATTGGTGACTTTCTATTGTGGTGAGTGCCAATTTCCATCTGCATAGGCTGACGTTTTTATGTCAAAAATGAGTCAAATGCGTTTAAGTACTAGGTGTTGAAATTGCAGATTGCTTTTAATCGTCCCAAAACCTTAAACAGAGGAATAGTTGTGATTAGAGCGACTTTCGGAAGACTTGTTGTGCGAACAAAATTTGTTCACGTCTCGTAATGTGTTCTGTATGGTTTAAGGAAATAAGTCCCTCTTCTTATTTTTGAATGTGTACTAAGTTCTCATAAGAAAGTGGTTTTAATTCCCACTAGTTGAGAACTAAGTCCCTCATTGCACTTATATTTCCCTGCACCCTTCAGTTTTTGACAATTCGCAACAGGAACCATATCTATATCTTTTGTAAACGTGCAAAGTGGATTTAGTTTGCTTTGATGTTGATATCTAAAAATTACTTTTTTTTTTTTTTTTAATTCTGAGTCGCAACCGCGATAAAAGGCACGTCGACCTGAGTAGATCTATTGTGCCATAGATCTATTGTGACAGAGGATGTCTTTACTTCTTCTTTATTATTTCCCTGAAAAAATAAATTCCTTTTAATGCCACAAAGGCTGGGCATTCACATAAAATATGCTCAGTTATTTCGTCTTCTTCAAGACATAGGTGGCACTCCGAGGAGTCTACAACATGTATTTTGTTTAGGTGATATCGCAAACCATTGTGCCCTGTTAGGTAGCCAACTAGATTTTCGATATCGTGCCTACGTAGATTTAACATCTTTTTGGCATTGTTTTTGAAGGGTTTAATAACTTTTTTGGCCTGTCTTAAGCCTGGGATGCTTTCCCAATGTGAAATACAGTTATTGTGTTCCCAGCTTTTTATAGCAAAGTTTGCCGCTGATTTACAGATAGCACAGTAGGATTCAGGTCCTGTGAAAGGTGTTTCCGAACCTCTTCTGGCCAGTTCGTCGGATTTTTCGTTTCCTTCAATTCCCTCGTGGCCAGGAACCCACCACATTTTGGTTTTGTTTCTGGTATATAGTGTAAGACTGATTTGGAGTCAATGATGGGTGATCTAAGGGCATTTATAGCTGCTTGACTATCCGTGAATATATAGCCTTTTATATCTGAGTTGTAGATGAGGCTTGCGCATTCTTTAATGGCATGGAGCTCTGTCTGAAAATACGCTTGGGCTTTTGCCCATTGGTAACGAGACAGTTTGGTTTAATCCGAATATGCCGGCTCCGACCCCCGAGTCCATTTTGGAACCATCCGTATACCACTTTATGCCTTTTTGGCATAACCACGTATACCACTTTATGCCTTTTTGGCATAACCACGTTTACCTCCCTCCAAGATCGTGGTATTTAACCCCAGTTAAAACTGAACCTAAATAGGGCAATCATGGTAGGTAAAATGAAGTCCAGTCCTTATTGGATGAGTGCTGGAAAAATACCGTCTATACCTGGTGCCTTGTATGGTTTAAATTGTTTGGCTTTAGTTTTTGACTGTCTTTTGGCAAAAACTGGACATATTCATTTTAAGCACGAGTACATACCTGTAATAAAAAGAAAAAGTTTACATTAATGAAGGGTTTAAACAGTTTATAAGTAAATTCTAAAAGAAAGTTGTAAATATGTTTCTGACAAGGTATAAGTGAGTTGTAAAAAGGCAACCTTTTTATAATCCCTTTTTTTTCTAATTCTAACATTCATTGACTTCGTTTGGATTTCAGAGTTTAAAGGACCACTGATCTGACCTTTATAATCAGCTACTTTAGTCAGTCTTCATTCAGTTTACAGAAAATATACCGCACTAATTTAAGAGAAGTACAATCCACATTACAGACTCCCAGAAAAGTTATCGCTCTTTGTTCAAATAATGCTTTACAGCTTTTGAAAATGTGAACCATTTCTATATGAACTAATTGACTAGTCTTGCGAATCCCTATTGATATCAGCTCCAAAAATGTCAAAGTAGTTTATATAAAGAAAATAAAGCCATTCCGACCGTCGAAGTTACCTACTATACTGATTTTATTATGCCAAACCGCCTTCTGAGAGGTTTATATAGACTTTTAAGACTCGTGCAGATAGTCTTGTCCACCAACTTACTACAGTGTTGCTACTTTTTGGTCTTGGTGATTTACATTAATCAGGTGCTGCCTGTATGTAAACAGGATTTGAGATAGGGCCTCACTAATAATCAATTTTGAACCTTCATTTTGTAGGTCACAATGAATAATTTTAATGGAAAATTTTGCCATTGTGAGTTCATAAAATTAAGCCTGGAGACTAAATATGACCATTAGTATTGCGCATAGTATTTAGGTTGTTGCGGATCCGTTCAGATCTATCAATACGAACATGGCAACTTGTTTTAATTTCCTTTTATTTATTTTAACATTTTCAAAGTCGCACTTTATTAGGTACCTACGCTTACAAGGTATGGAGTTGAAGTTTTCCAGAGTAGATGTTTTCCGTTTCGATATTGTTTCAGTTCAATTTCAATCCGCATCAGTAGGTACTGTTCTAAAAAGCTTGTTTTATCCTCGAAAAGCCGAAAAAATCTATTTTGAGTTTGCTGAATAAATCGGGAATAGCTTAAACAAAAGTTAAGACAATTTTTTTTCGAACAATTTATCAACTTTCCATGCTCAATTATTATTTTAAAGATAATGTTTAATTTAAAAAAAAATGTAAGACCATTATGACAGCAGAACAGTTTATCTGAATGGTTTTCTAGAACGGATTCTCTTTATTTGAATTGTAAGAATCACACAGGCTCAAGTTACAAAGCTGTTTAAGATAATAAATAAATAAATAGTTGGCGCAACAGGTCCGGAGGGACCCTAAGCCTATCTTCTCACAACCATTCGTTTTGTGGGGGTTTTTCATTTTTGGAACGAATGGAAGGGATCTACAATTTTATGCCGACTCCAAACGGCTAATTGAGAAGCTCTTTCAAGACTTTTATACTCTCGGATGTTTGTCAGACGATCGCGAGAGGTGGCGCAGTGTAAAAAACCTTAAGATGAAGTCAGTTTTTTTTTTTTTTTTGGAATCGAGCCTGCGACCCCTCGCTTAGTAGTCCAACACACTAACCGCTAAGCCATCATATACTTGCAACACTGCACTGATCTCCTTTTTGACACTAGACACTTACTTGACATTTCAATTTGAAAGTTTATAATTGACAACAAAAAATTAAAGGCATAATGGGTAAGTTACATGAATATTTCTTTAGCACATCTAAATTGGATTTAGTATTAACAATAACATATTTGACCAGAACAATAAAAGTAATACAGTGTGACCCTGCGTTATGCAAAAGCGCTTTGAATATCTTTCACAGCTTGTAAGATTCAAAGTAAACACAGGCACACAGCACACAACAACTGGCGGTTATACATGATCAAAGCTTCTATTTATTTGTCGCTTATTGTGTTTTGCAGTTTTTGTGCATCTAACTGTCTAAAACCGGGACACATGTAATCTATATTTAATTAGTTAAGTGGAATTATTAATGACACGATTTCCCATTGCTTCTATTCGAACTTCATGTACCCAAGTAGAAAAAGAAACCGCTAATGAACCACATTTACTATGAATGTACAATACGTGACTGCGTACAAGTTTTCTTTTAGTTAATAAAAAGTGATTATTAATTCCCACCAAACTCTTCTTTGCGTTTTTAATTCATTAGAATAGAGGGCCTTTGCTATACCTACTACTTGACGCAGCATAATTGTGTTGATTCATGCAGGCTTATACTTATAAAGGCCACCATCAATTGTGTTTGTGTCATTGCTCCAAGCAAAGACCAAGTAAAGGAAGAAAAATAATAATAATAATAATAACTACAGTGGACACTCATATACGGGTATACAATTTAATTTCGACTAATTTCGTTTTACATGCCACTGAACTCGCCTTGGACAATATCCATATACTGAACACGAAACACGAAAGGTCCAAAGCTGTCAGAAAAGAAGTTAGACGATGAAGGGAGGTTGTGATAAGATGGCAAAGAAATTAATTGAAATGGAACTACTGGTAGAATTGAGGGGGAAACGAATGCTCCCTATTTGATTTTTCTTTTCCTTTGGATTGAAATTAAGCTAACAAAACAAATTACATGATACACGAGGTTGATCTGTGTTTACAACTATTGCTGACGTTTCTAATGGATGTATTTTAAATACGTAGCAGAAATCTCGATCGGGTATACCGTATACCAATTAATGTCAAAACTGTGATCACGTTTCCGTTCACGTTTCTAGAAGTTGTATTTGCCTATAAAAAGTATCAGGCTATTGACGATCTAGTATACTGCGGAGGCAAGCTAGTTCAGTAGAAATAGTGGCTGTCATAATTAATGGTTAATATACGTATACAGAGGTAGGACATTTTTTTGTTTGGATTCTCATGCAAAGGAGAGATAATTTATTTAACAATAGCTACACCTTTAATTACAAGTTATAAATAAATTACTCTATTCTGTCAAATGAAACATGCAGAGAAGTAGCAATCATTGAGTATCTATACTCGTAGTATGCTATTTTTAAACAAATTGCTTTTGGTAGTTAATAATACAGGGAACACTCCCTCCGATTGTAGACTTGTGTACGCACAATAACAGGGGGATGTAACATTGGTTTGCATTTTTGTTTATCATGTTTGCATGGCTCACGAGTTGGAATAGAAAAATCACATTTTTAAAATATTACTTGTTGCGTAGAAAACTGTGGACACTTCAAAAGTGAGTATTTTAGTGAATTCTTTTTGAAATGTTGTTTCTTTTTAAAATACTGGCTCACGCGTTGGAATCACATTTTTGAAATATTACTTGTTGCGTTGACAGTACAGTGGACACTTCAAAAGTGAGTACATATTTTAGGGAATTCCTTTTGAAATGTTTTACTGTTTTAAGCCGAAAACACAATCTTTGTATACAACTAATTATTTTTGGAATATTTTTTCATTTTAAATTCATTTTTATTTTCCGCACAGAGTGTACAATCGCTTCTATGAAAGTTAATGACCTCATCTGCGCATTTGTTTGTAAAATCAAAAATAAATAAAAATATGTTGACAACCAGATTAGCAAGTGTCGACAACTGTATTGAATTTTAAATCTCTTGGTAGCTTTAAACGTTTTTTAGAGTGATGGATGAAGTGTTTCGTGTGCCAAATGTGATTTTCAAAAACAACCTCTCAACTCATGAGATGTTTTTCGCATCGAAAACTTGGGGAAATTTTTGTTTTAATTCATCTCCTTTTAGTGAAAGATATATATGTATATATAAAGATAACCAGCTTGAAAATAGCTCAATGGCCGTTTCGAGAAATATGCAAAGAGAAAAATCAGGTATTTAGACTAGTGATACCGACTAAAAAGCCGCAACAGTGCTCTGCCTGGCGATTAGGTATTGCAGGCAACGAATCTGGCGATGAACTATAGCTAAAGCTGGCTCATAATCCATTTTTTTTAGGTCCACAAGTTGATTCAAATATCTATGTAGCTATTTGCACAATTTATTTCTTCAGTAACAAGCTGTCGCGGAATGTATTTTTTGAATCATTAAAATTCCTGCATGTCCCACTTTAACGAAAATCATCCTTAAACGTCGGCGACCCCCTTAGGTCTTCAGGTCGCGCTTTTTCAAATACACACAAGTCACGTCAATCAAATAGAATTCATAAGATAGGTTGTGTATTAATTATCCCAATCCACGATGACGTAGTCACAGTTGTGATAAGCAGAAAACATCTAAAGGGTCCTACATAATAAACAGTTCGGCACATAATGGGTGCGGCATATTTAATGTCAGTAGGTATGTGAATATTGAATAACTTTAAAATGAACTATGTACTGATTGTGACATTATACAGGGTGGGCTAAATATAAGTTTCTTTTTAAAAATGCAATAAAATGAACAAAATTAAATTTGTTCTGTGTATTATGGCTTTATTAGTAAGAGCAAATATTCCCATTAATTTTGGAACACAACGTCGTTCAAGGGGCTGCTTCGGATGGCTTCGCAGTAGCGCATTCTGTCACTCCAATTTTCCAAGACCTTCTTGATGGTTTCGGGCAGTACAAAAAGATTGCTTGGATGATATTGGCCTTAAGTGCTTGAATCGTTTCCGGATTGTTGGCATAACGTCGTTCCTTCACGGTTCCCCACAAAAAAAAAATCCAAAGGGGTCAAATCGCAACTCCGAGGCGGCCAATTGACATCGCCAAGACCGCTGATAACAATAGGTAGGATTTTAATTGCGTGCTAAAAATCCTACCTAACTTTGCTTTGCTGAGATCGAAGCTCAAAAAATCACACTCAATACCTAGGTATTTTTTAAACAAAAACAACGAAAAATTCACAATCATTAGATTGTTTTATATAAAAAATGTGAGTTTAAAATATTCTGATTCAGCAAAACAGCAGAGTTAGACTATGAATTTTCGTAGAAATTTCTTTGTGTGACACCGATCTGAGTAAAAGGTCAGTGGCGCCGCTTTTCGAACATATTAACAAAAGATGGAGTTAACTAAAATCAGTTTTTATTCATATGAAGTTTTGCAAATGCTTTGATTTAAATTTTGTAATTTCTACCTTGAAAAAAAAAAAAAAAAAAACTTTCTTCGGAGAACTCTTAAAAAACAAAAAAATCTTCTGCAAATGACATTATTTCCTTAAAGAAAAAAGAAAATCTACTAGTCTGAAACTATTTCTGACGTAATAGTACAAAAGATCTGGTATATAGATCGAGTAGGAGTTTTTGATGAGGTTTTGTTTTTTTAATTTATGTATATCGAAGTATAACTGTAGGCAAATAAAAATACTTGCACGATATGTAACCTATTTTAAATACAATCCATTTTCTATAGGAAAAATCAGGAAGAACTATTTGAAATACAAGTATTTGGTACAAGCAAGTACGAGCAAGTCGAGGACAACGGATCCGCACCGACAAAACAGGAAGCACTGTAAAAGAAGCATTTTAAGACAAACGTGTAGGCACAGCTCAGAGCAAATAATTTTATTTTATTATTTAAACAAAGTTTAGACATTTCGAGTTTTCCTTGGCCGCTTTTAAAATTCCCTGTCTTTCCCTGACAATCCCTAACTAAATTTTCGTTCCCTTACTTTCCAGACCAGTGTCAACTATGAAACTGACGTTTCAAAAACAAAAACCCAAGTCAATCGGTTGATAAATGTCAAAACTATTCAATGTTTACTTACATATACCGACATAAAAGATGGCGCACCCGGTATATGTTTTGAGTTTATTCGTTCTGAATATTATGTCTGTTTTCGATTGGCTTTTCAGATTTTGATCTGTGATCTCAGATTTTTGCTACCAAATCGAATATGAAATCCGAATTTTATTGATTCTTGTATGCATTGGGTTGGCGATAAAAAAATATTTTCTTTCACTTGCACTAAAAATCCATTTCAATATTTAATATAAAAACTAGTTCCCACGGGCGTTGAATGAATAATTCAGCTAAAAAAATAAATCTTCGACAATAAACAATTCGTAACCGCCAGCTGTGTCATAAACATTGGTGTTGGTGAAAGTATGTGTAGATCTGAGAAAATTTCCAGATGTAAAAAAAAAGAAAGAAAATAAGAGTTTAACCCAAAAAATAAACCCAAGTCCATAATATTCAATAGTTAAAGCCGAACATAAACTCATTTTTTTAAACTTGACAGCTTTTAATCCGATTGGACAGGGGTGGAAGGGCTAAGGTGATAGTTGATAGTTGATAATCAAAATTCATGCTTTGACTCCACGTAAGGTGATTATCAAACTGACTATCGCATTTTTGCCACCGCTTGCTTGCGACAGCCATTAAGGTGTCGTTTTCGTCAGCAATGTAGGTTGGCTCGGCTTCAACTCCACCAAAAATTTAAAGTTTTGTGAAATAGGTGTTTCAAAGATATAATAATACAAAAAATAAATAAATTTTAGCGCAATGTTCACTTCAATGGAATTATTCTATGCCGCAGCGAGAAATGAAGAAAATAATTACAAAAAAAATCCGATTGCTCATTTAAGCAATAAAGCGAATCATACAACTTCCTAACGTTTTTTTTTTTTTTTTCAAAGATATTCTTTAAGAAATTATCAACACATAAATTATTTATTTTAGATTCCTAAACAATTTTCGACTTAACAAAGAAAGGTTCAAGTTTGTTTTGGGACTGCCTGATTTACCAACTGGAATAAGGTCAATGCATGTTCCACATATACTCCAATTGCCTGCAACTTTAAATTTTCTTTAGGGGTGTTGGTTTTTAAAGACAAGTTGAGGCTGACTGGGTGACACCAATGGGTCAAAGTATTTTTTATTTATTCCCTTGAGACCTTATAAAAACGAACAAATGTATGGTATTTTGTGAACTTTTTATTATTCTCAAATTCACTTACATTTTTCACAATAAAAAAGAAACACTTCGATTATGTATCAGTTGCTCGGAATGAATCAGAAGTGGGGCAAATGAGCGGAAATAAACCCAATCGGGTAAACAAATGAGAGAGAAATCATATTAAGAATGACTGCGTCGGCAAGGAAGTGCCGTTTAAAAATCTAGTGCTGCCAATAATCAATCATTTTTTAGTAATCGCTCTACGCAGACCAAAGGAGAGTTGATAATCAAAAACGACAATCAAAAAAGCGACAACCAACTATCACCTTAGCCGATTCCAGCACATTTTAAGTACTTTAATTCGAATTAAAACTCAATATCATTAATATCCACTCTTTTTGTTTAGGTCACATTTTTGACATTTCTTCGCTTGCAGGAGGCAGGATAAAAAAAAGTAAAATAAAATAAAAAAAAAGTATCAAGACGATGGAAAAAAATGGACTTCATTCATTATCATTATCATTATCATTATCGTCAGAGGATGAGTTTATTCAAGAGCTGAACGATCAGAAGATGGTGAGTCAACATCGTCCTAGTCGTCGAATGTATCGAATGAACAAGCGGGCTTGCGTCAACGATTACGAATTCGGCATTTGCCGAATTGGCCGATTTCCCCCGATTTTTTAAAGCCAATGATTGTACCCATATTCGCATGATTTCGCCAGGAGGTGCAGTCGTATGTATTTCTTTACATATTTTCGTTGCTTTTATTCACTTGATTGAATTGTTGTCGCCCGGTGGCCAGGTTCTGCCCACGATCAAACCATTTTCAGCCACTCAAATGTTCACCAAGAATTGGAAAATGGTGTATATGGCGACTATGTCATTGTTGCCGATATTGGCTATGCGAATGCATTCTTTCTCAATTTATTTTACTTAAAATAAAAAAAAACACGACAACAAATCAAAAGAATTTCCAATAAAGTGTGACGAACAACAAAAAACAAATGTCATTTATTGTGAAATTTGACATTACGTGGGTTTAAAACGGATTAAAAACGGTTTGAAGTGTTTTAAATCCGCATTTAAATCCATCTTTAATCCAGCGGGTCTTATGCATGTTTTTCAGTGAATAATATGGACATAAGTTTAAATTGTCGGGTTTAAAAAATGCGGATTAATGGTCGGGAGTAAAATTAACTCAAACCTGAGTTACACCCGGAGTGAATAATATGTCCGTTAGACTACAATAGATACTCATCTGATTCTACGGCAAAATGTCAAATTGACATGCTATGCATGTACACTATAAAAGTATGTACATTAATTTTTCTTGATATCCATTTCATAAATATTTTGCCATAACCCAGAAGAGTTCAGAACACTTTAACTAGCTGAAAAAATGCATTCGCACTAATTGGAACCATTAAGAAATAAATAAATTGACAGGATACCATTAACGAAAAAGAACACTTCAATGAATAACAATTAAAGAGGAAACTATTCAAATACTAAACAATTTGACAACAACTCACCATACGATGTCAAATCTCGCAATCGTTTCAAAGAAGTATCTCTCATTATATCCCAATTCGTCACTTCACTTCATCAGCAGCTACACATTTCTATACCGAATTGTTGGCTTGTGCTCAACTTTTAATTATACAATACCTCAACATACATGCGAGATGATGATGTCACTGTATATTCGCGGGGTTATGAACTGTCGTTTAATTGTAAAAAAAAAACGACTCAGTTAACACATGTGTTTGACATATTTCATTCACGAATCTGCAATATTGTATATACTATATACACAGCAGGAGTGGGTACCTAGAAGAGCTTGCTGTAAGCTTTTCAGCACATAATCGCACAGTGTTATCCTGTTTGCGTGTAACTCCACGGTGAATTGGTGCTTTTGCGCATATAAAATCGATATCCTCCTTCGGGCACTTGTGTAGAGGAATTATATCCGCAAAATGTACTATCAAGGGAATTTATTCAAACCATTCGTGTGTGATACCTGCCAGCTTTGTGTACCCATGGATACGAAAAAACAAGCAAAAGAATCATCCAGGAAGCGAACCAAACACCGGCTGTATACAGCATTGCCGAGTTATACACGCACATGTGGGTAGTGGGTATATATGGCAAAAGCACTTCTATACACCTACATTGAGACATCCAAATCGCACGTAATATTGATTTTTCTCGCTTAAGAACGCAGTGATGTCTTAAAATGATATTCGGTGCCAAAGATTACGGGAAATCGTAGCTACTGCGCCACCTTTATCGGTGAGGGTGGCTACTGGAAATTGCGTCATAATTCTACAAGCTAATTCCAATAAGTGTCCCGTCCAGTCAGCCGGACGTGCCATTACCATCAGCAGAATAGTCAGAGTCATAACAAAAGTGGAAGTGTTTCAGAAAAAAAAAGTGAATCTTGTTTTATTTATAAGCATTTTCATGCAATTTTCACTTGTCAGATTCGCTTTGAAAGCATTTTAGAAAAGGATGCCAATTTGCCGAGAGGGTTGGCCTTGATTTTCTTTCTGCCATTTCCACATCGATAAAGAACGAAATTACTACTTCCCGTCTGCCGCTGCTTTTGAAGAAGCGATTGTAATTTATTGCTGATTTTTTTTTTTTTTTATTTTTCAACCACAATACAACACAAACACATGAAAGAGGTTAGATTGCGGTTATAGAAATTTATGTATATGACCCCATTCTAGATCAAGGTAATGAGATGTCATGTAGTTTTCATTCAATTTCAAACACACAAAACATGTATACACACGTCTGTATAGGTATATGTGCAATTTCACATAGAAACACTCAGTGGATGGATATTTATACCGAATAAATTGGTTTCTGGACTGGTAGACATTTAATGGCAGCACACAAACAGTTCCGGTGTCTGCGCAGCGATTGTTGCTTTACATTTGACCCAGAAAGGGGTTAGAACGTATAAAAAAAAAAAACTGGTGCCTCAATTTTAGAGGACATTACCGATGTGTTGCTTCATGCGCCAATGATGACCCAAATATCTGTAATGTCCTGCGGTTTAGCACAGCATCTGCTTTCAGCTAATTGAAATAAGCCGGCCTGAATATCGAAATGGATAACCAAGGACAGATGGAATTCGTAGGGTGGACATTGAATGTTTTCTGTAATGAGTTAAGAGGTTAATGGGCGCACCAACTGGTTACTGGGGGAATATGACCTATAGATTAAGAGCTCGGATGTAACTGATTATCATGGCATAGTCAAAATTGAACACTCATGGACGTATCTGCAGCCATTTGGAAGGGATCACATTGTTGGTTAGCATTTAGTGGATCCTAGGATATACACTGCGTGTCGGTAAAGTTTAAATAAACTTTCATTACTACTTAGCACGATTTCTGAGCGCCGTACTAATAACAAATTTTACTCTCGACTTTAAGTTTACGGAAGCTTACAATTGCGAAATTTGTACTGAAAATATAGCATCTGTTGTGAACTACTAAAATTTAGAGTCGAAGCTAAAAAGTTTTATTGGTAGGGCCCTGATTTTAAAACCTCACTATGGAATTTACTAATGGTAATATGGGGATAAAACTCAAGAAAGAATTGCACATAAAAAACGTTTCCAGAAGCAGGAAAATAGAATAAAAATAAATAAATAATGTGCCTTGCTATCTTGCTAATAGCCGTAGGCGCAGTGGCTTAGTGGTTAGTGTGTTGGACTACTAAGCGAGGGTTCGAGTCCCGCAAAAACCCAAATTCCAACTTTGGTTTTTTTTCACTGCGCCACCTCTCGCGAACGTCTGACAAACATCCGAGAGTATGACTGTCTTGAAAGAGCTTCTCAATTAGCCGTTTGGAGTCGGCATAAAATTGTAGATCCCTTCCATTCGTTCCAAAAATGAAAACGCACACAAAACGAATGGTTGTGAGAGGCTAGGCCCAGGGTCCCTCCGGACCTGTTGCGCCAACTATTTATTTTACTAACAGCTATTTTTAGTTTTAAGTTTAAATTTAAGGAGTTCTAAATGGCTTTATTTTCCCTACACATTTAGGTCGAGACTACAATTTAGAACTTGTTATTAGTGAGGCGCACTGTTATTTAATAAACACCCCAAACCATTGGTTGATCAATCAAACAACAATATGCCAAGAGCGAGTTAACTAAAAGCAAACTTGCTTAAATTCGTGCCAATTAAAACGAGGTTCATACCAGTCGTTATATAGGCAACAGGATTGGATAAATTCACAAAATCATGGACCACCAAAACATGGAAAACTGTACGAAAAAAAAATGTAAATGCACGTGTTAATATGACTTCAAAGCCTCAAGGGCGATGGGACAGATTCCTGGGAATACCCAACAGCCTCCGATTTAACTCTATCATCCAACAATGTATAGCTCGTTCACGGAATTATGTTGATTTTACATATGAAACAAAAATAAATTCCTTCATACGTGTTGCTCGTTCACTGAGGAGACGATTCGACGCCTGATCTGTAAAAAAAGACGGTCGTTTCAACTTTGAAGATGATGCCCAGAAGTGTTGCTAGAGAGAAATATTATAAGGTGGTTCTGCAGCCAAAAAAGGGGGAGTATTTTGAAAAAACAGTAGTACAGGCATTTTTTAGTCTTCAAAAGTAAACGTGTGCACAACATTTTTTTTCATGTTTATTTAAAAAAAAAAAAGGTAGTAAAAACCTTTTCAAAACAGAACCACCAAACTACAATCTCAGTTCTCATGTAACAATAAAATAATTACCGAACAAATGAGAGATAAAAACTGCATGTAGCCAACGAAAACCAAAAACAAACTAGAACAAAGGAAATTCCCTTTTTGACGACAGTTTAGAAGATAAAAGAACTGCCAAGTTTGCATTAAATTTGAAGTGAATTAAATTTATTAAGGTATAAATTACACTTTGCTGCTAGTGTAAGATATTTTAGGTCTTTAAAAAAATAGGAGTACGAATGTGAAAGGAGGAGTACGGGAGTATGGAGGTGTTGAATATACTGCTATGGGAGTACTTTCGGCAACACTGGATATTACCTCTGAAAATTGTCGAAAAGAGTCCAAAAAAAAAGAGTCTTTGACGAAAAAAGGAGCCAAATTACAATCTTAATTGTTTCTTTTATTTATTACCGATATGATTGTAATTCAAACTTAGGTAAAAACAAATTCTTTCGAATTAAAGTAAATATAAAATAAAAATCCTCAAGTTTGGTTCAATTTCACGTGAATAAAACGAGCCTAAACAATTTTGACCTTTAGCAAAAACGTTCTATGTTTTTATAAGGAGTCCCAATTCACTGATTTTTAAAAAGATGAGTTTCTCGGAGTCGGGGTCAATTCTGGTTCTGTGAAAGAGTGAATCGAATAAATCGTTTTCACGTTCGATTCATTGCTTTCGTTTTTTCGATTCAATCGGTAATAAAAAGCGATTCTCGCTCAATAAGTAAAAATATCGTATATATTTCAATATATAATTCAGTATTGCACTCGCTTCGCACAGTATCTCACAACAAATTATTTATATGAACATTTTTGAAGTTTGGTTTCAGATTTTCGTAGAACGAGAATCGAAATTGCGGTGAAAGGGTGAAAACATTTTCCTTTGACTTTTCCACGGAACGAGAATTGATCCCCAGGCGTTCAAAAAGGTGTCAAAGTGTAACACTGTGGCAGCCGTGTGAACGCAACTAAGAAAATTGCGTTTCTTCTTGATATATGGTGGCTATATGACTCATCGGCATTAAATACAGGATTTTTTTTTGGCGTTCATCAGTTCATAACCATTCAGAAACAAACTGAATAAACCATTAGGCCTAAAATCTACGAAATATTTACGTTACGGCGGATAATTGAGAAAACGCGAGACAATTGCCACTTTGATATTGATTTCATTATGTACAAAACGAAGTTGCATCCGTAAGACCGCCCATCACTCGAGAACGGATCGTTCGATTTGAGCTATCTTTCCTTTGTTGTGTTTGTCTACGCCTTACGCCTACGGAAGGTTTATACGGCGAGAAAATTGGACATTCAAATGGAAATTGGAAAATTCAAAAACTAATTTTGCATACCTACATTTTGTGCGGATAATTTCTTTTATTTTTTTAAATTCTAATCGAAATATACAGTGAGATTGTGATTGTCAAAAATTCCATTTAAATTTAATATTAGCAGATTTTCTTTACGGAAGCAGCTTTTTTTTTAGCACGGGCAAAGCCGGGCGGGAACAGCTAGTTTTCTGTATATTCGATTCTTTGAGTGATTATATTTCTATCGCGATTTCTTCTAGACAAAAGTAAGATAGACACTGTGACACTTTGACATATTACCACAGTTCGGTGAAGATCTACTGATGGTATACCTCGAAATTCGCCGAAACAAGTACGCCGGCTCTTGCTAACAGCCACTTCAACCTAACCTCAACCCAACCTAACAGCCGATTTCATCCTAACTTGTAATGTGAGTTGAATCTGACAGCTAACCACTTCTTGGCAGTTACCGCTCTATACAAATAAACTCAATTTGAAATACAAAATGAGTCGATGAACAAAAAACTGTTCTTCTCTCAATTTCAACTTTTTACCATATCTGTTCTCCTCTGTCACTTACACATCATGCTCTTCTATACATCAGTATTATGCGTAATTAACCAATTTGTTGAAAACGAAGCAGGGAACATAACAGAACTACGAATCATGACGTAACCACTCAAAAAGCGAGCTAAATACTAAACCGGGAGAGCATAATAAACAAATGAATAAAATAATATTTCTTTTGAACAAAAAAGAAACGTGTGAATGCGATGGATATAAATATAAATATTCTCGCTGATCGGTTTACAACAATAAATTGCTAAAAGCAAAAGCATAAATAACAACAACACCATTCCGCGCACTAAATTGAAGAGAAATGTAGACGTTGTGCTTGGCGTGAACGCACTGATGTTTGGCTGGCACTGGTGTTGTGGAGTGTGTGGTTGTGGTGTGTGCTTCTTTGGGGATTGAAGCGCGGGACCTTGCGGCGATGATATCATTCTCAAAGTTATTTTATTTTAAAGAATTTTACACATTTATTTTTGCAATTTTTCTGTTCCAGATACACTTTTGTATATTCATTCGGAAAATTTATACATTTTTGAATGGGGTTTTTGCTTGCCAATCTCGAAAGCTTTTATTTTCGAAAAAGGCGTGGTTACCTACCAATTGCTGAATGAGGTTTCTTAGTACTAGATTCTATTATATTCTATTCTAATTCTACTATTATATTGACCTGGCTTAGACACAACATATTGGAAAACAAATTACAGACAGCATTGCATCTCGACACTATCTTCCCACAAAAAATCAAGCGAATATGTTGTGTTTAACGCAGTGAAAGTGGTTCTTAACTATTTTCCTTCATCTTTATTTATATATAAGATATTTTCATTCATTTACAGTTTTTAATACACAGAACATTCTACTCAAGCGGCGTAGTGAGCCTAAGACCTATCTCATGGGTTTAGAGCAGCCGGTTTCAATATAATGTATACAACGCCCCAGATCTATTCAACTCTCTTAATTGAGTCGGAGAATAGTCAAATGGAAATCGGCCATGTTCAGACTTCAGACGTTTTGAAGAGCGAGTTCATTCGTTGTGTGCAATAGTCATGAATTATAATTGCATTATCTGAGTCACGGTTGGTTACATATGGCATCTATTAAAGTCGGTTGGAGTTTTTTTTTTCTTCTATAAATTGACTAAACCACTCGAGAGGTCGTTGCTTCTTGTGTATAGAGTTATACACACTCAACAAGTTTTGTTACAACGAGAGACCTAGGGGTCTGGTGCTCTTCTAAATGGCAGTCCAAATCGTACCGACTTTTGTACTTAACTTTGATTAAAGGAGCATTCGTTTGACGACGTATTAATTAATTAAATACTACTACACTTATTGTATCCCTTCCTCATTAGCTTTATCACACGTGCTGATCTATATGGGGGTAGTTATGGGTGTAGTATATGGATCAACTGTATAGATACGTTCCTCTTAATTAAACTTGGGGAAGCCATCATTATCATTATAATTCTGAAGGACTCGTTGAGCTAATCGCAGATGGGGTGATAGAAACAGGCCCTTTTTATGCAACTATTTCCTTTGGCGAACGTGGTGAGAGTTTGAGATTTATGTACGAAAAGAACTACCCGACTCTGACTCATCAGTTAGTTCTTTTAAAGGGTGGATGCATGCAAAGGGTGGCGGCTTAAGATTCGATGAATAACTCATGAACGTTACGTCGGTGGTCGAAAACTCAGCTATGACGCATTAATTAGATGCAGAAAAGAGAAAACCGAGCTTGATTTATTTCTTTCGTTAGTTACGATTTTAGGGAACACTTGCGATGCATGTTCCACATTCTGACGTTTGTCCGCCTTTTATTGCCCGCGTTTTCCACTGCCCGTTAGATGAGTAGCGGCCATGTAAGACTCCATAATCCAAAAAACTGAAATTTCACCATTTGCGCTAGACGTCTAGCACTTTTTGTGAAATGTCTGTTTTTTTTTATATGGAGTTTAACATGCCGCTATTCATCTGGCGGAAAGTGGAACGCGGGCATTGTCGGCGTTTTAGTGCCTATAGTTATACTTTATCTCCTAGGTTTCTATTACTAAAAGAATTTTCGGAATCAGTTCAGTAGTTTACGAGCTTACTCCTTACAAACAAATTTTACATCTACATCCCTATGTAGGTATATATAAAACAAAGTTTGAAACCGTAAGATCGCCCATAACTCGTGAACGGATCGTCCGATTTGAGCTATCTTTTCTTTGTTGTGTTTGTCTACGCCTAAGGTAGGTTCATACAGCGAGAAAATTGGAAAATTTTAAATGGAAATTGGAAAATTCGTAGGAATTGATTTTTCATACAGTTTGTACTGGGAAGAGAATTTTCTTTCTTTTTTTTTCAATTTGAATCGTTAATATACAGAGAGATCGTGTTTGTCAAAAAGTCTGCCTGTTTTCATGATTTTGGAAATTTTCTTTACGGAAACAATTTCATGTGCTAATTTGAAATTGGATTTTTGGGGTAGTTTGTAAAAGGAAGATTATTTACTTTTGATATCTCCAGAATGCAAAAATTATTAGTGGCAAGAACACATTGTTTCAACTTAACCTCAACACTCAACAAAGTTTCTTAGCACGGGCGAAGCGGGGCGGGAACAGCTAGTTAAGTGTAAAAATGTAGAGTAGACGTAGATAGGAGTTTTATTTTATTTTTTTTCGATTTTCAAATACTCCATCGCACATAATCTTTAATTCAACGAGTCTTTCTCTCAGTTCAAAAAGACTTTAATGTCAAAACGTTTCCAGTCGATAAATATAGAAAAACGCTCATATGTTCGAGTACACCAAGTGTCCTTTGCAACGATATTATAACTAAATACCCATTCTCTACGGTCTACGCTGATATTCTGCTGGCTTAATACTGCAGTTTGCCACCCTTAACCTCAATATTCAGGTCGAGGGGTAGATACTTGCGGTCCTTTGTTGGTGTATTTGCAAATTTATTTCTTTGATAGAATAAAATTGAAGGTTATGGGTGATGGTGGGCTGCTGGGCGACTGTTTGTTTGTTCAATAAGTACTCAATGAGTTTAATAAATCGTTTGAAGTTTGTGCGATTGGATGAGTTGATGTTTATTGAAAGACATTCGCAGCAGGGCCTAGAGCTAATCGCTGACGAATGTTTCGTTTATTTTAGAAACTTCAAATATATCAAGGACGTCATTCTTTTTATACTCTTTTGGGTAAGAAAAACTTGCTTCCTGAAGACATATTTAAAGAAAAATTACAACTTAAAAATAAAGAAATAGTTGGCGCATCAGGTCCATAAGGACACTAGCTCTAGCTTCTCACAAGCATTCGTTTTGTGGGAGTTTCATTTTTGAGACGAATGGAATAGATCTAAAATTTAATGTCGAGTTCATGGTTGAGAAGCTCCTTCATCAAAATTATACTCTCGGATCTTTGTCAGACGTTCGAGAGGTGGAAAAAAAGGTTTAGATGGGATTTGTGATTTTTCATCGATCGAACCTAGGTGACACTAACTTATTAGTACAGTCACTAAACCACTGCGCCTACAAATTACAAAAATCTAACAAATTCAATTTATTACTTTTTTTTTGTTCGCCCGATCTGGACCGTACAATTTCAAATGTATGGTTGATATTGGACTCGCTAGATGAAGTTGCTGTGCATTTGCAACGATGCCACTATCCTATCAATGGAAATCCAAAAAACTTTAATTTTACCAAGAAATTTATTTATATTCAGATGTCGGCCACTCGCCGTGCTAAAAAAAAAAATAATAAATAGTTGGCGCAACAGGTCTGGAGAGACCCTAGGCCTAGCTTCTCACAACCATTCGTTTTGTGTGAGTTTCTCATTTTTGGAACGAATGGAAGGGATCTACAATTTTATGCCGACTCCAAACGGCTAATTGAGAAGCTCTTTCAAGACATTTATACTCTCGGATGTTTGTCAGACGTTCGCGAGAGGTAGCGCAGCGGAAAAAAACCCTGAGTCGGAATTGGTTTTCGCGGGATTCGAACCTGGGACTCCCGCATAGCAGTCCAACACACTAACCACTAAGCTACTGCTACTGCGACTACGTCGTGCTAGTCGTCACAAAAAAGAAAGAAGAACAACCACGACCCCACGAGACCGATTCTATGATTCCGGAAATTCTTCGGCTTCACAAAACTGAAGTTGGTTGGGGTTTGACATCTATGAACGTGTAAGTTAATCGAACTAAAGGTACTAGATTTATCTGGTGCTTTTGCTACACGTTCATAGATGGCGTTAACAGTAGTTTTAAAACAAATAGTAAGTGGAATTTAAAGCAATGATTTAAATACTAAATAGTAACCAGTGGATCGCCTCGCCAAAAACTTCCAATAAAGAACTTTGCCCCTTAAGAAGTTGGAAAATACCAACGAAACATAGTTTGCAAAGCAATAGAATATTAGTTTTAGTATTCGCATTTGAGAAGAACCGACAAAAAAGCCCAAAAAGACATACAGGGTGGGCCAAATACAAGTTCCTTTTTAAAAATGCAATAAAATAAACAAAATTAAATTTTACCCGTGTATTTACACCCAGTCCCCAATCCCACGAGATTTAATTTCAGTCAAAACTTCAGTCATGACAACAATGGCCGCATTCAAGAACCTAGTTATCTTAAGTCGACTAGATTGGTCTGGATAAGATGTAACCTGAACGCAAAAACTAGATTGGTCGGGAACGTCACTTTTTCTACGTCAGCCACATACCCGAACTGTCAACTTAGTACTCAGTCAGGAATTTCTTGACTAGATTCGTCGGCTACCCCTCCATAAACGTCAAATGTTACAGGTGCCCACGTGACCGATTTAAACCAATCACAACCGAGATAGATCTAGTCAGACAGCTGTCAGACTTACTAAACTAGATACTTGAACGCCCCCAATGTCTCGTGTAGACTGCGATTTTGTGCACATGACAGAAATTCAGCCTTTCGGGCTAAGTTTTTTTGCTGCCATCTCTGCAGACATATCTTTGGACTGAAATTTACATTTTAAGTCTAGACCAGCGTGTGACAGCAGAAATTCTTTTTGTTTTGATAATTCTCGGGAATACAATTGTGCGGATTCAATTATAGTTGAATTTTTACTTTCGCAAATTGATACTTTAAATTTAATAAATGTGCATATTTATGAAGATATTGGCTTAAATATAAAAAAATAGCAATTGCCTTGTTAAATGATTTTTTTCAGATTTGCTTCAGGCCAATGCAAGGGCGTTTGAGTTGGACAACAACTTGTGGATGTTGTTTACGTGGTCGTGAAATTTTTCAAATGTAAGCAAACGCATTGCATATGGTGGATCTATTTCTGTTAATTGTATATGTACAAATGTTTGGAAATTGATCTGGGTGTCGAAGGCTACGTACGCATACTGCAATCGCACGAATATCATCAAAAAAAGAGGAAGTGATGTTTTTATTTTGGATTAGATACACGAAAATCTGAGCGTGAATCTGAAGACGGGAGTACCACCTTTTCTTGTTTCTTCGTTGATGACATCTTGTGAAATGAAATGTCATAACCAAAGCAATGCAAATATGGCGGACAAGAGGTCTGACTTTAAATTCTGACATAATTCAGACTCGTGGAGACGCGGTGTTATGGATTTATTAGTAAGAGCAAACATACCCATTAATTATAGAACACAACGTCGTTCAAGTGGCTGCCTCGACTCTCTTCGCAATTTAACAAGAGCTTGTTGGAAGGCTTCGGGCTGTAGTTCATGGATTGCTTAGATGATATTGACCTTAAGTGTTCGAATCGTTACCGGATTGTTGGCATCACATCGGTCGTTCACGGTTCCCCACAAAAAAAAAGTCCAAAGGGGTCAAATCGCAGCTCCGAGGCGGCCAATTGACATCGCCAAGACGGCTGATAGCACGATTTGGGAATTTGGTGTGCAAGAGATCGATTGCGCCATTCTGCATGAATCAGCGATTGTTTAGATCCATGCCTTCAATTTCAGTAAAAAAAAAAGTCGGTTAACATGGCTCTGTAACGCTCACCGTTGACCGAAACGTTGTTCTCCACCTCATTGTCAGATGAATTGAGTCTCACACTCTCGGCTACAGCAGCCACATTCTCGTCTGTGCGCACCCGTATACGACGACGGGGACCATGAGTGTTGTCCACTAGCATACCAGTAGCAGGAACTTTTTGTACAAACTTGCGTACAGCAGGCGCGGTGGGTGCTTCATTTCGGCCAAAATTATTGTTTGGGTTACACGGCACTCACTTTGGAAATAAGTTTTCAATGTGTCCCAACGTTGTTCAAGCTTAAAGCGACTCATTTCGTTCCGCGGAGGTATGATACTGGGGGCAGTTTCCGTATATCAATAATCGTCTGAACGATATCGTTTTGGAAACTTTAATCACCATTAGAAGTTATAATCTGCTCGAATATTTTTGAATATCGTCAGCTTTCATTACATTTGTGGGAAATGAACTGGATTAACCTCTCGAACTTGTAATTTTAGCACTTAGCTGCTTTTTTTGGGTTCTTTCGTTTCGACTATAATCGTCTGAAAAGTTACGGAATGAGTGCCCTGACTTTCTGGCAAGAATTCGAGCGGGAAGCAGCTGTCAGTGTCAGAGTAACGTATGACTTAAAAAGAAACCACTAGATGACCCACTTTTTATATAACAAATTCTATTATACTATAAATATTTCACTCTGCGTTTTAAACTACACATGCGTTACTCCAGCAAGAATACAAATGAATTGAATAAAGCAAAACTACGCCCAACAATATAACCCTCGATACCCAATAATCTTTACATCTTCATGTAACTTCTACCTACCTCCTACCTAATAGTTAACCTTGTCTCTTTACAATTCGTTAGTGAGATACTGAGAGCCCACCTTGATTATACCGGCTTGTTGTGTGGACGACAAATTATGAAGGTCAACTGAATCTGAATCGGATTCATCTGGTTTCGTGGATTTTCGTTCGTTTTGTTTCGCCGTTTCAAATCTGCCCATACACAAGTTAGATTGTTGAACTTGTTTTAACAACAACTGGTGGGAACATTTTTAGTGCTGAATGGATGCTGGTGCAGCTTTAGCCTTAATACTCGTAAGTATTATCCCCAGTTTACTGATGCACACAAAACGTAAATAAAATTGCGAAATTGAAAGCGCGAAAACTAACACATTCCATGAGGAATTGTTGGTGTCGATTGAGCTCTTAATCCTTCGTCGAAAACAACACAGAACACATTGGGCAACCACTAAACTGCTGAGCATTTAGCTCTTTGCGAATAAGCAGTTTGTGAAACATTAAGGGAGAGGTAAGGGTGCCAGTAGCAAATGGTGCAGAAATTATTTCAAATCCCATATAGTCAGCCTGAAAATAAGTATACCACACTTAAGCAGTTGAATTCGTAATCAATGCTTACATGGGGCTGGGAATGAACTGACTCACAGACACAAAGATCAGGCCTTCAATAAACTCAGATTTAACATGTGTGTAACCGGATTTGGATTGGTTCTAAACAAAAATCATTGGAAATGAGTGGTTTGGTGCACGAACGAAAGACGTGCCATTAAAGATCCAAGCATACTTGGCCCTGCGTGGACATTTCGAATCAACTCTAAGTGGTAAATTTAACCACTTAACTCAGTTATTTCTCATTTACAAATATGAATTGAATACTGTATAAAATACAGTTACAGATATCCCTACAAGTATCTTTAAACATCTAGAGTTTCGGTTTAATTGGAAAAGTAAACACTCATTTGTTAATGTCAACATCTACGCAACAACCGATGAATTCATATTCCGGCTGTTTTTTCTTTTTTCTCTATCCCAATTATTGATTTTTGTCTTACTTATGCCGGTATTCGAAATAAACAAACTGCCGCACATACACATACAGAATTTGCCTTCTTTTACTTAGTCATAGTCATCAATGCATTTCGTCTGAAATTCATACAAGATTAATCTTAAAACATAAATGATCAATAGGTCCTCACTAAGTCTGGCGTAGCAGATTTGAATATGTCACGTATTTTTAACATTCAAGCCCGGATGACTGTTATTATACTTCGAAATTAAATTGCTATGATGTCGACAGTCGACCAGAGCGCATATGACTAACACAAAGCACCTAACCCACCACACATGACGTAGGTTATACGTTTATAGTTTTTATTTCCATTTTTGGGCGTTGCACTGTTTGAATGGGGGTATCAGTATCATTTGAATGTAGAAGCTGTTATTGTGAAGATTTTTTAAGTTAATTACCATCTGTGCGAGGGTTCTTATTACAATAAGGGTATAAGTATCGCATTTCGGATACAGATTTTATACAATCAGTTTTTTTCTTAATAAAAACAAAAACCCCTGAGTTGAAACTTACAAAAAATAGCTTTTTAAGAGATGTAGGAACATTTTGAATTTTTCATTGAGTGCTTTTGTTTATGAAAGCGTTACCCTGGCGTTACCTAAAGTGATACGTCCCAGATGCCTCGAAGTACCTTCCTTCTTTATGACTATCTTATCGGATCGAATTCTGATTAAATTTGACTTAGTCTGATCGTAGGATTAGTTATCATTTAGCCGAGTAGTGTTAGGCTAACCTTAAGTAGAATTAAGACAATTTTTGACACTCCCTTAAGTTCACACTGGCATTGTGGTTTTGTTTAAATATTCGACAATCTACTATGGTTTTAGCAATAAACAAAACATTTTTATTTTCGACTCTAAATTTAGGTAGTTCACAGTGACTTTATTCTCCATACAAATCTAGCAATTGTGAGCTTCCGTAAATTTGAGGTCGACACCAAAATTTGGTATTAGTACGGCGCAATGTTTCTTTTGAAATTAATTCACAAAGCAAAATGTCAGTAAAAAAAATTTTATGGCCGCGTTCAATTCGCTGTTTAGCAACCGTGTGTTCTTTGAAATAGAGAAAAGCACTTTAAAAGACCGGTTTGAGAAATATATACATATACATTTATACATATTTTAAAAGATTTAAGATACAAAAAAAAGTCAGTGTAAATTTTTTTCGATCGAATCGCCTTAAAAATCACTTAAAATAAATTCTTACTTTAATACGATTACTAAATAAATGAACCCCATTCGGCAAAACCGTTAAAAAGTGGGTACAAAACGCAAAAAAAAAACACAAAGGCTTTGCTTTGAAAAGAAGATTTATTGAAAAAGATTTCGACTGTGGTGACAGCTCCAAAGATCAAACATATTTTGCAATTGGCCGCATTCAAGAACCTAGTTATCTTAAGTCGACTAGATTGGTCTGGATAAGATGTAACCTGAACGCAAAAACTAGATTGGTCGGGAACGTCACTTTTTCTACGTCAGCCACATACCCGAACTGTCAACTTAGTACTCAGTCACGAATTTCTTGACTAGATTCGTCGGCTACCCCTCCATAAACGTCAAGTGTCACAGGTGCCCACGTGACCGATTTAAACCAATCACAACCGAGATAGATCTAGTCAGACAGCTGTCAGACTTACGAAACTAGATACTTGAACGCCCTCATTCTGCTCGCTTGACAGGCGATCACACGTAGTGACACAAAATCGTCATAAGGTTTGATTTATAAACGATAATACAAACGGACATTAGTAACAGTAACAAAAGCGAGGTTCTTTACAGTGTACACAAGCGCTAATGGTTAAATGTACGTTTTTTATTTATGAGAAAATGGAACGCGGCCATTGCAAGATTATGAATATTCTTATGGAGTTGTGTTGAACACATTTTATAGTTTAAAGAGCAAACGTAATAAACGAAATGTTGCGTGACAAACTTAGTTTGTCAATGCGTTCTTAGAAATGTTATTTCGATTTTTGTTCGGAAGCAATGTAAGCAGTAACTGCGGGATTTTTAGCACATTATATTCGAGATGTAAGAAAGTCCGCACTAGTGCCCCCAAAACAGAAGTGAAAATTTAATAGATTAATTCAAAATCAATGGAAATATATTATTACTCAAACATGCAGCAGTATTTATGTTCATAATTGCATTGCAAATCAATACTTTTTGCATGGAATGTGCAACAATAGGTATTGCAAATATGAGCTCGCCCAAAATTACACGCAGCATTGCATAATGTTAAGCTTAGTACGCTGCTCGAGCTAAACTAAATTTTATTTGGTCTCCAACTTTTCTCTCCAAAGTCCTAGCTAAATTTTGACATAAAGCACGCCGCGGATAAGTGTCACTGAAAACAGCTGTTCTTTCAAAATAATTTACTTCGAAGATTCAACACTCTCTGATTTCAACCATTTCGAGGTATTTATTTAAAAAAAATTAATCTTGCTTACTTCCCATATTCTCCGCACTACAAAAACGCAACAGAACCCAAAGATTTATCAAAATTTAGCTTGAGAAAATGTACCGCCCCTTTAAATGGGCACGCTAAATTTTGACAGATACAGGAAGTTACATTCTGAAACAAAAGTTTGACTATTAAGCTCGAGCAGCGTGCCACTCAGCCAAATGGGTTCGCTTCAATTTAACTCAGCTAATTTTTTTTTTTTTTCTTTTCAATTTTGGAGAGAATTTTGTGTGGTAGTGAAAATTTAGCTCTAGCAGCGTAGGTACTAAGCTTTACTAAAAATAAAAATATATATGATGTTTGACATGCTGCTACCTGCTAGTCTAGCTTGCAACCGGTAGTGCTGATTAAGATGAGTGATATCGTCACCTCAGTATTTGAGTGATACATTTGCATTTTTGCCATTTTTGAGTTAGGAATGATTTCTAAGAGACAAAAAGGAGATCTTTCTTTTGGTGTAATTAAATCCATCCTATGTTCATTATTGCCAAAGATATCAGTGTTACAAATGATCTAAACGCACTTTTGGGGATTAATGGTCAGTATTGGTCTGCCACATAAGCCTTCATATGGGAAGGTCACATTTTCGTATGAACTTTTCTTAAATTTCTTAAACATTTTAAATGACCTATACATACAATTGAACAAAAATGATGCTTCATTGACAAACACCAATTCAGTGCTTAAATGATCTAAACATACAATTCTCCCTCAAAAGTGCTTCATATGCATAATAATTTTTCAGTGTTTAAGTGATACATACAAACAAAGCTCCAAGTCAAATTTGTAATTCAGTGCATAAGTGATACATACAATACATTCGGTTTCATAAATTCCTTATAGACAGTTACTGTTCAATTTATGTTTGGTTTTTCTGCATTATAATTATTTAATAATATATTCTGTACAAGTATGATCTGAATTTAAAGTTGGATAAAATAGATATTTTATTTTATTGTTTTCCTTTTTTACCCTTTGAAGGCACTAAATTAATTTAAAAAAGACCTGAAATATTGGGTTTTCAGATCCCCGATATAAACAAACGTTAGTATATTACAGAATTATTTTTCTTTGAAACGATAACTTACCTTGTTTTTTACATAAAAAAATAAGTTTAACATAAAAAACGAATAGAAAAATAAAATAACAGTAGTTTAAAAAAAAGCTTTTATTTTAACTTTTGTATGAAAATATGCCACATACGCACTCAAAAGTCACAGTCTCGCTCAGTATTTAAATGCCACATAAGTTGCTCAAAAAGTGCCTCATACCATACAAATACGCTTTATTTGGAAAAAAAATCATGCCACATATGCAATTTCCTTTTTTTCAACTTGAGATTACAAAAAAACTAATTGTCCAATTGAAACAAGAACTAAAGTGTAAGTAGAACTCAATAGCCACTAAATTAAAAAATTTAGTTAATGGTTGTCTTACTGAAGGTTTTTGTTTTATTCGTTTTCAAACTTAAAACGTCGTTTTCTCGAAACTATGTTTTTGTCGTTTAGATCACTCAAATACTGAGGTGACGATATTATGACGTCTCTAAAGACCTGACAGGATTGGATTGTCTGAACTCACCCTTTCGAATGGTTTAAAAATGATAAGTGAAACTCAGCATTTTAAATTTAAAAATACGATATGGCTAATTTCCAGTTACGGTTCTAGTGACGAGCGTTTGATAACATTAGCAACAAGCTTTAAAAAAAAATAAAGTAGGTAATAGGTACATATTTACTCCCCAATCGAAGGTAAAAATATAAATTCAAGAGTGATTAGTGATTACAGTAAAGTGTCATGATTAAGTACTTTTAAACGAACCAAAGATAGGTACGTATTACTAAAAACAAATTTTAGTCTCGACTTAAAGTTTACGGAACATAATAATCACTCTTAAAGTTTTTTCTAGAAACAGTCGTTAATTTTATATGGAAAAGATCGCTATAGTGAGTTCGTAAATTCGTAAAATATATCCTGTACACTAAAAATGATTATTAGTATCGCGGACCGTCTACAATTAGGTATTTATGAATACTTTATTCGTTAAGTGACCTTACTTCTTTGTATATCAATGAAAGCACAAAAGCATAACCATGACGTCAGTCTCTGAACTTGATCTGATAGTTCTACTGTCAATTATTCAGCAAAAATGTAAGTCAACAAAATTACCAAATCAAAATTGTATAGTATAGAATTCGTTTTAGATTTATGGTATGCATGTATGCAAATAAATGTAACCATACCATTTCTTTTGAAGGGATCAAATGGCAACTGCCACCTTAAACCTAGTCTATTTTTACACGATAGGATTTCGGAGGTGAATATAGGTTTCTTCCTACATCATTTTTAAGTTCAAAGATTTAATTATTATTTTAAATTCAAGGTAAGATATATCTTTCTTTTGCCGCCATACAAAGTGACACATCTCATTTTCCAATAAGAAGAGTATATGCTGTCAACGAAAATTTTTCCAATTGCCTCGATAAATTTGTTTTCGTAGCAAACACTCCCATCTCTGCTGAGAACAAACATTTTGACCGTTGACTAATTTTAATAATGACGTCAGCTATGGTCGCGTTCTTCCACCACCTCCAAGAAAATGTATACAGTATACACAACACATAGCTACCTACCAAACATTCGATTGCCATCAAACGATGGTAGAAACTTGAACCGAAATTAACTTTTTAACATTTTTCTTTTAGATTCACAGCTTTATCCGTCAGATAAAATGAAAGTTTAACCATTTTCTTCTGAATTACTTACGTTGTCTGCCTCTTACTTTGTTTTATCCTTAAAACTCCCAAATTCCTGAGTAAAGGAATGCGCGACACAGTCTGCAAACTATGAGCTTTTCTTGTTAACAAAATTTAGATGTAGATGGTAATTTTCAAATGAAAACCCAACAAAAAAAATTGCACTTAATTAACACAAACACACCCAAAAGGAACACGTTTCACTTTACTTGTGCATGTATGGTGGTATTTGGTGTATGTACGCACTCTGTAGTCTGGCAAGAGACCACGAGTTAAAGCGAGAAGGAGAAGCAATTCGGAATTAATTATACAGAAAAACTCTCCTTATTCCTAAATTGTCGTTTCTGAGAGGATGGGGAAAAAATAATAAAAAGAATTTGATTTAAGAACAAAACTTGGTAATTTTTTTATTTGTTTAATTTAAAATGAAACTCGCGGCACAAAGTGTAATTAAAAATATTATGGGCGCGGCGTTGCACACACACACTATGTTTTTGCTCTGCTATGCTGTTTTCCTTTTGGCCATAGTATCGCAGCAGCAATTTGGATTTGAAAGCCACACAGAGAATACAAAAGAAATACAAAACCACAAAAACAACACAACTTGTATGTACCGAGAAAACTACTCTATACTCCGACGCCGACGTCCACTCAGTGCTCTCGCTCGCTTTCGTTTGACTTTGTAGTTCTGTTCGGCAACGACGATTACCTCATTTCATTCGTTTTGTTGTTTTTCGTTGTCGGTTTCGGAATTGAATTCTGTATCGCTGAATTTGACCACCTGCGAGTTTAATTCAGCCATATGATTTGTATGCGCTGAAATTGGTCTGCATATTCAGCTAAGCTAATGTTTGAACCGGTGGCAATCGATGAAGGTGAAATTAATGCCTCTCAGTGCTGCCAGATCTCCTTCTTACAGAATGTTTCCGCGGTTTTTTCATCATTTTCCTGGTGAAAACGACATTAATCCGGATCTTTTTTGTATTGCCCCGGTTTCTTCCACTTCGGTCCATACAAAAATGAAGATTCCAACCGCTACACTGACAGAAATATAAAATTCTGAAGATTGGTCCATTTTTGTTTGTTTTTGTTGTGGGACTTAAAACAAACATCCTATCTCAGCGAAAGTAAAGTACAACAACTAGTGTCACCCTCCTCCAAGTCAGTCTGACATTATGCAAGCGTTTGGTAAGTGCTAGTTAGATATCTCTGTTTTGCTTTTTTTTATCTCAATTTGGGGAGAAATCTCATGAATCGTGTCCTTAGGGCCCGATTCCGTGTCAAATTATCCGGGTTACTGGTAAATAAATCCTTAACTATATACTACAAAAAATGAACTACTGTGATCTACAAAATTGGGTCCCGCATCAAAAAAATGATGAGATTCGCTGTTTGTCAACAAATTACTAACGAGAATAGTTTTGGAGACTGCGAGACGGCGGATTTTATTTAAAAAATCTCGCAGTTCTACCTAACAGAAAGAAAACAGTTTGGTACCGAAACTTACTGCTTGTATAGCAAAATAATAAAGGGAGTAGCTCAACATTTTTTATAATGAAAACTATTTTTGTTTGTCTATTAAGATATTAGAAAATTGTAAATCTTTATTATAGATCTTTTTCTAACAAAGGTATCATTCTTTAATTGAATACAATATTTTTTACCCTAAACACTTCATAAAACGAATTCTTCGTAATTTGATTTAATTTTAGTTTAATATTATTGTAAATAAAAGGTACAAATTAAGTTTCTTTTATTTAGATTCACAATTATAAACGCCTTCAATGCTGTTTATATATAAAACAATATATTTATTGTGAAGATTAAAAGTGATTGTCAGTAAAGCCCGCACCAGACCTATAACGTGTGGTGTGTTGTGGTGTGGTCTGTCGTTTCGTGTTCTGTGCACACTCTAGTGTGCTGTCATTTTTTTAAATGAATTCAAATGTTGTTTGTTTTGCTTTTATGACGTTATTGATTTCCTAGATCATGTGTACTCTTTCTTTCACCTATGCAATTTCAGATAATATTGTAGTACGGATAATTAAAAGATTTATTCCTCGTTTTCTTGGTTAAATTTTATTATTTTCCTTCACGTGTGCTTTTTGGCTCGTGTTCTTTTCTTCTTCTTCTTATCATCAATGGCCGACACCAACCTGAAGTTGGCTGCCATTACAATAAAACAGTCTGCCACTGAACACGTCCACAACTGAATAGTGGACGAGTTCAGTAACAGTTTGCTTATGTTACTACATCTCGGCCAGTCTGACAATTTGATTGACCACAATCAATACCATAACATTAATAAGTAATGATTCACAAGAAACTTAAATCAACTCAACATAGCTTAATCTTAACCATAACGTTAATAAGTAATGATTCACAGGAAGCTTAAATCAACTTAACATAACTTAATCTTAATTCAACTTAACATCTACACATTGAATGACACAAATGTCATGGGTTTACATAATAATGAATAACAATTAAGACTCTCTTCTTCTCTTTTTTTTTTTTTTTTTAAGAGAAATCTTCTCTCCACAGTCGGATATTCTTGGCCTCTACTATACCATCATATGGCAACTGAGTTATAGGACAATTTTCTATATCACGTATGACATACCTATCATGTGGCAGGACTCTGTGAATGACATAAGGTCCCTTGAACTTTTGAATGAGTTTCTTATTGGTACCGATTGTTGTATCCACATTTTTTATTACTACAAAATCACCCCTGTTATAAGTACGCGCAGGGCGGTGGTGCTCCTTGAAGTACCGGCAATTATACTCTTGAACCTTTCGTGACTCCTCTGAGGCCGATTCCCTGATGGCTATAAGATCTCTTTCACCTCGGTTCAAACCCTTTTCCTCAAGAAATTCTGTGAGTTCGTCTATCACTGGTCCCCGCTGATCAACTCCGAACAGTAACTTACTGGGTGTGTCATGTGTTGACCTATGAATCGTATTATTAAGTGCGTATTCTACCTGTGCCAATGTCTGGACCCAATTAGAATGCTGCAGTGGTTCGCTAAGTTTGGCTAACATTCGTCCCAGCACTCGGTTGACTCTCTCAACCTGCCCATTAGCCTGAGGTGAATGGACAGCAACCTTAACATGCGCAATATTTCGCTCTAATAGGAATGAACTAAATTCTAAAGAAGTAAAACAAGTGCCCCTATCCGTAATCACTCTAGAAGGTCTACTGTAATATTCAAAATATCTTCCCAGCGACGCGCACACCTCCCTGGTGCTGGTCGAGATCACCGGATAGAGCTTGACGAATTTTGTAAACGCATCAACAACCAAGAGGACATGCTTTCTTTTTGATGCTATAGACGGAAGCGGTCCGAAGTGATCCAAATGAATGGTATGAAACGGGACCGGTTTCTTAGGTATACTGAAGATATTACACTCACGCGCCTGTGCAGGGGATGAATACATTATGCACTTTATACAATTCCTAATGAACTTTTCGATCTTCCTTTGCATATTGGGGAACCAATAATGCATCCTCACTTGGTTGTAACACTTTGAAACTCCTAAGTGACCAATCTTCTCATGCACTTGACGGATAAGGTTAGTCTCAAGCTCGGAAGGGACGTACATACTTAACTTATCACCACGGTCTTTTCGGAACACTACTCCGTCTTGCAAGACATACTGACTAGAGTCTTCAGAACACAATTTCTCTCTTAATTTCACGATAATAGGATCACGGCTTTGAGATGCCCTTAATTGAAAATCAATGTCTTCCGAATTCACCACCGATATCATAAAACATCTGCTTAAGGCATCAGTATGACCCATCTTTGATCCACTTCGGTGTTTGACCTTATAGTCATAATTTTCCAGCTCAAGGGCCCAACGAGCTATTCGCGGGTTTACACTTTTCTTGTTAAGTGTAAGCGTAAGTGAGTTACAGTCAGTCACCACTGTAAACGGAATCCCCTCCAAATACACTCGGAAACGCCGGAGGGCAGAAATAATGGCCAAAGTTTCCAGCTCAAAACTATGATACTTGGCCTCCTGAGCAGTAGTACTTCTGGAAGAATAAGCCACCGGATGAAACCGTCCATCATTCTGTCTTTGAAGGAGGACAGCTCCATATCCCAACGAACTGGCATCACAATGCAATTCCGTCTCACGGGTCGGGTCATAAATGGCTAACACTGGCGAAGAAGTCAGACAATCTTTCAATTGTTGGAAAGCTCGTTCGCATTCGGCTGAGAAAATATAAGGTTTGTCTTTCTTCAAAAGATCATACAGTGGTCGAGCTATCCTGGAGAAAGAATTCACAAAACGCCGGAAGTAAGAACTTAACCCCAGGAAGGAATGCAGTTCCTTACTATTCTTAGGGACTGGATACCGATGAATGGCCCTCAAGTGGGAATCACTTGGCTGAATACCTTGCTCAGTCACCTGGTACCCTAAATACTCTATGGCTGAAAATGCAAAACGGCACTTAGAAAATTTTAACTCAAGACCATTCTCGGCTAAACAACGTAAAACTTGTCTTAACAAGCTTAAATGGTCAGGTAAATTTTCACTGGCAATAACTATATCATCCATGTAAATGACAATCTGTTTAGACTCTGTCAGTTTACGAAAAATGCGTGAAATAAATCGTTGGAAAACACTAGGAGCGTTCTTGAGGCCAAATGGCATCTTTAAGAATTCATATTGGCCTGTTGGGGTCACGAAAGACGTAAGGTGAGTAGAATCTGATGAAACCTTCACTTGGTGGAAGCCACTCTTAAGATCCAGAAGGGTGAACACTTTTTTTCCCGAGAAATATTCGAGACAATCCTCAATCAGGGGAAGAGGGTAATTATCCCTCACCGTATACTTATTCAGAGCACGATAGTCGACACACATTCGTATCTCTCCAGATTTTTTCTTAGTCAACACAATAGGGGAGGCATAGGGGGAATCGCTGTGTCTTATGATCTTACGATCCAGAAGATCTTTAATAATTATGTCCACTTCTCGCTTTTCTGCAAAGGACAACCGTCGAGGCGGGCAAAAGAACGGTGTGTCCGTCAAAAGTCGAATTTGCATCTCGTAATCCAATGGTGTCACTTTTGATTTATCAAAATTCACATAAGTGTCATAGATAATACTACGCACTGTTTCAGAAGAAACTCGATCAAGCTCAGGCCCCACCAGAAAGTCGTCTCTATTTTCCCATTCTATGTTTAAAATTTCATGCCCTGTCTCATAATCGCCTAACCCCTGCGGACAACAATCGTTACCAGCTAAATTAGTTTTTTGTATTTTCATATTTGTCTTATCTACTGGACTATCATCACAAAGTCCTGTGCCACTTACAATGGGTTGTATGAATGACTCTGTTGCTCTGTTTGTGGAAACGGGAAAATAAGTGCACAAATACGTATAGTTTAGTAACAAGTGTTTATCAGTATTCATAGTACAAATTGGTTCTGAAGAAATCACATTTCTATGGCTACCCATTCTTAAGCTAATGTCAAACATTTGAAGTACATCCCGACCGATAAGCAGAGGCATAAGTGTAACTTCATCTGGAATGATCATAAGTGACACTTTTTTTATTTTCTTTTTAATTTTGAGATAACAAGATAACGTACCGTATGTATAAATTTTGATGTCCCCAAGTCCCCGATAATTAGAATACGATAAACTGCCAACTCTGATTTCTTCAGGCACCATGGATCTTCGAATAAAGCTAACCGGACTACCGGTGTCAAGAAGACAATTACATTCAATAAAGTTTGTGCACTTAGTTTCTCTTACAATAAAAGCAATGCTTACCAACTGAATGGAACTCAAGGATTGTCCAATGTCATCGTCATCGTAATCATCATCTGATGCGGCTCCTGATTGGATTTTGTTGACAGCACTCACTTGCCTTCGGTTCGGCGCCTTCGGACACAGCTTGTAGACATGACCCGGATCTCCACAGCGAAAACACGATCCAACCGGTCTCTTTTCCTTGGGACAGTTCACGGCTATGTGCCCATATGCTGAGCAGTTGAAGCACCGGACTGGACTCTCTCCAGATACTGCTTCGAACTGTTTCTTCGGTCCTGGTATGGCCGCAGTCACTGGCTTAGGTACACTACTACTGCTTCTGGCGGCTGTTGTTGCCTTCATGATACTCCTCTTCTCATAACGCGGCAACAGACTCTTCAGTTCCTGAAGCGATTTTGCTGCGTAAAGGATGGACACTGTTGATGATGTGTCCGCAAGCCCATCTATGATGTACTCCATTAGGTCAGCTTCGTCAACATCAGCATATGCAGCGATTTCCTGCATTGATAAGACGTAATGAAGAAGTGTTTCATCTCGTCGGCGGGTTCGGCGACTCAGCTGTTTGTACACTTCTTGCCGAGTCAACCGTTTATCAAACTCGGCTATCAGAAGGTTCCTCAAATCATCCCAGGTGTTCACTCGGATCGTCCTCAGAAGCATTTTTGCTGTACCTTTCAGCAATCTTCGTCCGCACACATATTTGCACTTGTCATCACATCCGAGGGATTGAGTCACGTCCTCATAGTCAGCAATCCACTTTCGAACACCATAGGAGTCATCGCCGGAAAAAGAAGAGACCGCATTCTCAATGTCGCTGAAGTCTACTCGCCTGGTAGGTAATGAATCAGAATAGGATTCATCTAGCTCTCTGCGGAGGTCTGCGATGCGCTTGCGCCTTTCTAGGCGAATCAACAGTTGTTGTTCTTCGATATCTGAACTAGTGCTAGTGGTAGCACACACTGGTACATTGCTGAGGGTTGAATTAGGGTTCGGCGTGTTAACTTCAGCGGAAGTTGTTGCGTTCGCAATGATCATAGGTGCGGGTACGCTGGCGGAATGTGCGATAATTTTCTTAGGTGATGCTGAAGTTTCGTAGGCGGAGGACGTCTGGGTTCTGGAAATTATTGGGGCTGAAGTTCCGCTCGCTGAAGTTCCACTCACTGTAGTAGGGTATGTTGTCAGTGGCTCCATGGCCAGGTCATCATCCGAGCTCTCAGAATTGCCTCGTTCATCCGGTAGTTTGCTTTCGCTCAACTCTTGTTCGTACAATGCACGCAGCTGGGCCACTGTTGCGGAAGGTGGTACTTCAATTTGCGCAGCGTGAAGTGCCTCCTGCAGTTGAGACTTCGTTAGTTTGGTTGACATTTTAATAATCTCACCTAATCTTGTTTCTTTATGGTCATCCACACTTTTTTCTTTTCGATTAGTGTGGTACCCCACATCTGACGTTGTAGTACGGATAATTAAAAGATTTATTCCTCGTTTTCTTGGTTAAATTTTATTATTTTCCTTCACGTGTGCTTTTTGGCTCGTGTTCTTTTCTTCTTCTTCTTATCATCAATGGCCGACACCAACCTGAAGTTGGCTGCCATTACAATAAAACAGTCTGCCACTGAACACGTCCACAACTGAATAGTGGACGAGTTCAGTAACAGTTTGCTTATGTTACTACAATATATATGTCTCGCTTCATTGCGCCATAGAGCGTTGTGGCGCAATCGGTACAGGAGCACAACGCGACACACTGCAACACAACACACGAGAAATATATGTTTCTAAGCATATGAAATCCATTGGAGAGATAGCGACACGCCACTCCACTTCACAACACACGTTACAAGTGTGATTCCGGCTTAAGGCCAGTCTCCTCTTTATTTTCAAATAAAATCGATTTTTAACCAAAGACGTATTGCATATGAAAGATTTGTCGCTCCAGCTTTTGTGAACGTATGAATGACAAACCTCAAAAGTGCTGAAAAATCTCAATTCAGCTGTTTGGACTCTTTAAAAATGCGTATGCATTCATAACAGTATAATAGTGTTGTGCTTGTGATAGGCAACCGTGTCACATTTTAAATGTACTTATTTTAAAATAACAATTTTTGTAAAATTATAAAGGGCCATTTCCGAATAAAAAAGGGCAACATCAAACAAAGGTAACGCTGACCACTAAAATAAAAAAACAATTCAAGTTTTCTAGTCAACGCGTTCGGATACCTAGTCACTACAAATCTAGTTACCTAAAACCGCATTTACACTATCACGCACGCGCATTTTTGCACGAGACGGGACAGAGAGATCCGTTTGTCCGCAGTCAATGCTAATAAAGGCGAAGGAATGAGATCACAAATCAGACGCCTAGGTGTCATGGATGTTCTACCCATAATTATAGATACGTTAAGCGGAAGTTCCTGCGACCAACATTTCTGCAATCACATGAAAACATTTCTATTTCCGATTTAAAATATGTGAAATGAGAGTGTTAATTAGTTTCAGTAAGTTAAACCAACAATTCATCAATCATTTATACGAAATAAATAAATAATTGTACGTTCATAACTTCCGGAAGCCATTTTGTTTTATAGGAAAACGAAATTTCGTAAGCCATCGCCATAAAAATATCAACATGCATAGCTTTCCCATTATTCCTACCACGTAAACAAGATGGCCGACCAAAAAACGGATCACGTTTTTTTGCGTGTTAGGTAATGCTGTCCCTTTCAGTCAGGCGGCTGCTCAGTATTGGGCATCCCTTTAATTTTCCGTGATAGGAATGTGTGACCCTGTAAATGCACCATAACATTTCTGTTTCTGATGCTTCTTATAAATCTGAAAGCACAGAAAAATGTTTGAAATCCCAATCAAATACGATCTATAAGACGTCAGAAGGTGAAAATTCCATATGTATGGAACACACCTATTGAAAGCAATTTCGATAACACATATGGTATGTATATACAATTCAATCGATAATTTGCTTATTTACCTCGGAGCTTGAACTCGAGCAAGAGCAAGAGGCATATAGAGATAATCCTGGCCCGGCTGTCTTGGTCTTCCATCCATAAGTCACTTTATATTCCAGTTCCCCCACATGCGGTCGGCTTTTGTTTTCGTACGGCTGTTTGATCGAATTTGCTGATATTTTACAATTTGTTGAAGAATTAAAGTTTCTCATATTTTCTTTTAAACATCTATATAACATGTCGAAACCACAATACAAAGTTGGTAAGTGAAAGAACACAAATTGCTCGGTGCTCCCGCGTATTTGAGGTTAATTTTAACATTGCGAAAATTCTAATCATAGACAAATATCATGATTCTTATCATCGATTTATTATTCTTTGTATAATTTCTAGCTGATATCAGCTTGGCAGAATGGGGCCGTAAGGCTATTATAATTGCCGAAAATGAAATGCCCGGCCTTATGGCTTGCCGCAAGAAGTACGGACCATCAAAGATCCTGAACGGCGCTCGTATTGCCGGATGCCTTCATATGACCGTGCAGACAGCTGTCCTAATTGAGACACTCATAGAGTTGGGGGCTGAGGTAAGAAACACCAAAAGTGACCAATAGCTTTTTATAATTCCTAAAAACGCGGGATCCTTAACTATCTTTATTATTGTCTCTGATCTTTATCTTACCTTGGACGTTATATTGTGTTCGAAGATACGACATGGTCAACAGGTCAGAGCGCAGTGATAACGGTGTCGACGATTTAGCAATTCAAATAACAAGCGTGATGCTGATAGCGTTAGATTTTCTTTTGTGATATTTATACATGTGGGGCGGGTATAGAACTGTGTCGCATAGAAGATCGTATTGTTCCGGTGTCTATGCCTATACGACAGAATATTTTTCTGCTTATCAAGTCATCAGCATTGAAATTCTTGTTTTCAACCAGAAAAGGTGTAGATAATAAACATGTGCGGGAAGATCCATCATTTTCGTAAGTTATTACATTCTAAAGGATTCATTCCACATACAGCGATTGTCGAAACGTAAAGGGGAATAAATTGATATTTTTGAGGGACAGATGATGTCTTCTTTGCACATCATACTTGAAAACACGAAGCTAAACAAAATGTTTGTACATTTTTCAGGTACAATGGTCAAGCTGCAACATTTTCAGCACACAAGACAATGCCGCCGCTGCCATCGCTGCAGCTGGTATCCCAGTCTACGCATGGAAGGGGGAAACTGATGAGGAATATTCATGGTAAGGCCATACAACACATTTCTGCTGGACATGTGTTCAATTGGTATCTCCTTCACAGGTGCATTGAGCAAACTCTGGTGTTTAAGGATGGTAAACCACTGAACATGATTCTCGACGATGGTGGCGATCTGACCAACCTTGTCCACGAGAAGTATCCCCAATATTTGAAAGATATCCGTGGACTTAGCGAAGAAACCACTACCGGAGTCCACAACTTGTACAAGATGTTCAAAGAAGGTCGTCTGGGTGTGCCGGCCATCAATGTTAACGACTCTGTCACTAAGGTATGTCAGCAAGATTCGCACACGATTTGAAAACTCACTCTTCCTACTGATTTTAGAGCAAATTCGACAACTTGTACGGTTGCCGTGAATCTCTCCTCGACGGCATTAAGCGTGCCACCGATGTCATGATCGCCGGAAAGGTGTGTTGTGTCGCTGGATACGGCGATGTCGGCAAGGGCTGCTCTCAAGCGCTACGTGGCTTTGGCGGCCGTGTTATCGTCACCGAAGTCGATCCAATTATTGCCCTACAAGCTGCCATGGAAGGTTATGAAGTCACCACCATGGAAGAAGCCAGCAAGAAGGCATCTATTTTCGTCACCACCACCGGCTGTGAAAGCATCATCCTTGGCGAGCATTTCCTCAACATGAAGGACGATTCTATTGTATGTAACATTGGTCATTTCGATTGTGAAATCGACGTCGATTGGCTTAACAAGAACGCCAAGGAGAAGATCAACATTAAGCCACAAGTCGATCGTTACACTTTGGCCAATGGCAACCACATTATTCTCTTGGCTGAGGGTCGTCTTGTCAACTTGGGCTGTGCCCATGGACATCCCAGCTTCGTCATGTCGAACTCTTTCACCAACCAAGTGCTCGCTCAGATCGAATTGTGGACCAAAGCCGATAAGTACAACATCGGAGTGCATATGCTGCCCAAGGTGTTGGACGAGGAAGTCGCCAGTTTGCATTTGGATAAGTTGGGTGTTAAGTTGACTCAACTAACTGACAAACAGTCGAAGTACTTGGGCGTGCCCAAGGCTGGACCATTCAAACCAGACCACTATAGGTACTAGATGTGTGTTGTTGGGACTCGTTGTTTTCTCATTATTGGATCCACTGTTCGAGTGAATATTTCTATTAAAATATCTTTTTCAATGAACGTAGTGGTAGTTTTTGTCGGCAGCTTGTTTGTCTCAAGCTAGGGGTACATTGGGTGGGTTTTAACATTAACCACGTTGTCATGATAGGTAGAAAAAAGGCGGGAGTAAAACCTGGGGTCGAATCGCGTCCTCCGTGATGGAGCATTTCGTGACGGAATTTGTTTTTGTTTCACATGTAAAACCAACTTCATTCCGATTCGACCCCTGGATGCGCCCCTCCCATGATTGCTGTGGGAATACCTCAAGAATTTGGTAGTTCCTCAATCTGCGGCCCCCTGTCTGTCTTCAAAAAAACTCCAGTCTTATTAAAAGAAGATGTACCAAATTTTTATCAAAAATAGACACCACATACTTTGCCTACACATTTTCTTAAACTAATAAACATTTTGAGGATTCCTTTGTGGGAAATTGTAGTCTTCGAATTTAGTTGATATTCAGCTTTCAAAAAATATCGAGCCTTTACTTCGACTCAGGCACTCAAGCCACCATATTTTCACATGTCTAATTAGCACTGATTGTTATGTGTCGACGATTTGTTGAAACGACTCTGAGGCAGTACGACGATCAGCGATCTTTTTGTACAAATATATGGCCAGTAGCGGAAACGGTGTCATTATTGCCACTGAAACTGGTATAACCGTTGTCAAATCAGCCTGCGGTTGCGGTAAACTGAAGCGCAAAAGAAAGATGGCTATGCCAGTGTTTTGTATACCCGTCTCAATGGCTATTGTCAGTGCGTCTGGGTCACTTTGCTTTAGTAACTTTGCAACGATCCAACTCAATACATATCCGATCCAGGGCAGACCCAGACCAGCAACGACTATCTGTAAGAAAAGGATGTTTATCAATTTTATACAAATTAAAAAAATCTCACCTTCCAGGAAAACAGCTTGAATAGATACAAATTCGTCACGATCGCAAATATAATTATGAAAAGTATCAAAAACGTAGATATTGGTTTCAGCAGTCGCACCAATAGACGCGTCAATCTCGGCGAGCACTTCTGAATAGACATTCCAATGCCTAGCGGCACTATAAGTGAAACTGCAAACATAGCTATCTTCCCGTACGGAACACCCAACTGGCCCCGACTGAATATCACATATCCCAATGTAAAGATCCATAGTGGCATTATGCCGAACGCGGCCAAATTACTAATCGTTGTCATCAAGACAGACAGATTGATATTGCCGCCCAATAGCACTGACCAAATATTTGAAGCACCTCCGCTGGGCGAGACGCCAGTAAAGAAAAGGCCCAGTTGCATTTCCACCGAGTCTGGGAATAGCAAGCATCCAAGACCGAAGCTCAACAAGGGCATGAGGATGAATTGCGAGAAGAATCCAATCGTTGGTCCTACCGGTCGTCGTAAGAGACCACTTAGCACGCTCATGTCTAAAGCTGCTCCGAAATTGATATACAGCAGCGAGACAAGCAGCGCAACTGAACCGGTGAAGACATGATCTATGACGCGAACCTCGCGGATTATTGTCACAGTTAGTTCGTTGGGTGAACGCTGCGTTACATTATCGGTGGTGACCAGTTCGACAAAAAGTCTAGTCTGTCCAAGGAAAATAGCATTGACAGTGATGTTGCCAACCCAGTAGCCACTGGTGAACTCATCGCCTTTAATTATGACACTAGCTTCCGCTAAATTCGGATTTTCACTTTGTACTCTGATGTGAGCGGTTTGTTTGACATCGATATCTGTAAGGAGAAAAATTATAATTTATACACACACTAGCTGATTCGGCGGACTGCGGTCCGGCTAAATTCGCTTTATTTAAAAATGTTTAAGGGCTACGTTGACAAAGAGTGATGAGCTGAGCATATCGATACGAAACGATCTGTGACGTAGAGGGCAATTGTTAAGTTATATGGACAGATTTTCATCGGCTGGTTTCTTTGAATGGCTGTATGTGTCTTCTTATACTGTCATACAACTCAGCTTATCAGTCGCGTTAAAATATGAGACACATTAAGTCCATATTGTAACCGAACCTTGTAGATTGGCAAAACCTCCACTTGGATCTGTCTTTATCTCTTCGCAAATACACGACTCAAGAGAACAAAGCGCATATTATAGATCAAATATTCACTTGTCATCCTCGTATTATTTATCTCCGAGTTCTCAAGTATGCGTAATTATAGTATAATAAAAGTGTTATCTGTCGAATCATTAAATCCCATACTACAGTACTTGTTTGTAGTAACTGGTTTTGGTTAACACATAGGTACTTCGTCTTATGAAATCGCTGTGCATTCGCAGCGTAAATCAATCAACTAAAATAATAGTTACCTCTACCTACCTATGTACATACTTAGAGGAAGTATAAATGTCTTACCATAAATCTCCAGCAAAACTTGCGTTTCTGTATTCATATGCACTTCTAGGCTTTCGGGTGTAAATTTTGGCTTCCATGTCAATGGAGTGGAATCAATCAAAATAAAATATTGTACATACAATAAAATAATTAGAAAACCATTTCTATTGCACTTTCCCATTATCACAAACTTTCACTAACAAAACAATTAACAAAAACTTTAGTATTCTTAACAAAATAAAACTGAATTGCTCATTTGGAAGAAAACGAAAAAATCATAAATATGAAAACAAAAATCCTGTCGGTCGAGCTTCCGGCTTATGAATATGTATTTTTAATTGGTTGGTAATTTGAAGACAAGTGCTTATTTTATTTATAACATTGTGTCTTGTGTGTTGGCCAAAAGATTAAATAAATATTTCCACGAAACAGTAGTAATATGAGCTTAAGGTATTAAGAAAACCATTGGATAATATTACTTGAATAGAACAAAAATAAACAAAAAATAAAAACTAAAATGTACAATTGCAACGTAGGCGTAGATGCAACTCCCGTCAAATATATTTGCCAGAGTACACCTTGCTTTTGAATTTTGCTACTCCTACTCCCACTCCTGTAGGTACGTAGTTTTGCATTATCTCAATTACCTATTGGGGAGATATCTTGTGAATCGTGTCCTTAGGGCCCGATTCTGTGGCAAATATCCGGGTTTCCTGGTGAATAAATCTTTAACTAGGTACTACAAAAAGTTGATGAACAACTGTGATCTACATCTATTTATGTGGTATTCGATTGGACTTCTTAAGATTCGCTCTCAGATTTCAGATTTTGTGTGGCTAATCGAACATACAAACGTCACTTGCCCTTTTTTGTATTGATATTCGTGCGATTCGAAATTCGAATATGTGTAGCCTTCAACACTTTTCAAAACGTTTTCCATTCACTGCTTAAGTTTTAAATTAAAACATTCGAAATTTGCATCTCGATTCATTTTTAAATATTTATATATGACCAATTTACTAAAATAAATTCACCCGATGCAATGCCTTTCTTTGCTGTAGAACAAATTCATGAAAACCTAAACGCCCTCTACCAGTTGTCAAACTCAAACGCACTTGTGTTGGTAAGTCTGAGAAAATATTTAGATTCGCAAAAGTGCTCTGAAATCTGAAAAAGATTGCTTTTTTTTGTACCAAACGAACATAAAAACTGCTCTGAGAGCAAAAAAGTGATCTGAGAGCGCCCAAACGAATACCACATAAATTAATTCTAAATTACATTACATTACATTTGTTTTTATTAAACTTTTTATATATACAATTTGACTTAAGGCTAGGTAACAAATGGTGGTGAATAGTTAATATTTAAAGGTGTTGGCTCAACAACAGGGGCCCAACGGTATACAATGTTTGTTTTCTTAAATCTATTTTACATATATTGTGGTTGTCTTCTCAGATTCATACTCGTAGTATGCATCGTTGTCAGGGTTGACCTCAGGGTGTTCAAGTCCGGGTGTTGATGTTCTTGTGTTTTGAGATGGTTGGTCATCTTGGAATTATCCTCGATGGTGGGTTGTCTCGGTCAATTCGTAGAAGGGCAGGGCTGTCCTGTCTGTGTCGCTTGGGAATAACTCCTCGTTAAGCAGAGCCAGTACATGAAGGTACCGATGCTCTGGGATGTGTGGAAGGTCCGCAATTCTTCGGACTAGAGGGTTTGGATGACTGGAGGTATTCCTTAGTATTTTCTGGAAAAGTGTGACCATATACTTTTCCAGGGGTAGACTTTACATGATGTGAACATGAATTTCTTCAACTGAATTAATTCTAAATAGGTACGTTTCCTTATTATATTTGTGAAAATCAATTCAAACGGATTTCCAGTGCAAGTGAAAAACATGTTTTTTTTTGCGGCCAACTGAATACACACAGGAACCATTAAAATTCGGATCTCATGTTCGATTTGGTAGCAGAAATCTGATATCTTAAATCAAAATTTGAAAAGTCAAATCGAAAACAACATAGCATTAGTTCACATGCCAATCGATTCATCAGCCTGGATATGGGCTCAGCCTTAATGTAGCACCAATTCACAATCACAATAAATAATCCTTCTAACTGTGCCTCTCAAACCGTTTCACTGACGTTTGTCAAATTTCTTGCCCGTAGACAGAGATTTTGTTTGGATAAACGTATTTCTTAATATTTGGGGTGCACAAGAATCAAGAATTAAAATATTGAATAAACAAAATGATTGAAATTACTTGCAACGACAGATTGGGCAAAAAGGTGATTCATTTCTTTGACTGCATAGAAAAATTATACTAACCAATTTGTTGAACTACAGGTGCGTGTTAAATGTAACCCCGATGATACAATTGGAGACCTGAAAAAACTTATTGCAGCGCAAACTGGAACAAAATACGACAAAATTGTCCTAAAGAAGTGGTACACCATATACAAGGATCCTATCAGACTATGTGACTGTAAGTTAAACCCTTTTCCTCATTGTCCTTGGTAAACACGACAACTATTTGCAGATGAAATCCACGACGGCATGAATCTGGAATTGTACTATCAATAAAAATGTTTGCTTTTTACCGAATGTCTATAATTTTGTTTGGTTTTTAATTATTTTGTATTCTGGTAAGTTAAGGCAACATCTTTTTGTATCTGTCCGCATATTAAATATAAACACCTAAGGAAGGATGTGTATTCATTTTATGAGTCGGCTTTGCAAATAATCATGGGCACTAATGTCGGCTTTATTACTTTTAGACCTAAAGGCCCCGCAGATAGCCTCAGTGCATTAGTTAAAGAGCCCTACGGGTTTTGCTGCTTTGGTCACATATCGTTCGCGACAAGTTGAGCAAAGGGAAAATGTTTCAATTTCGGAACATAAATGATAATGGAAGTCCAACTAATATCGGTCCCGTTCTTGAGCACATCGCTATTTTAAAATTTCAAGAATTACTCAATGACGTAGTCAAGTTTCAGTAACTATTCAGTAGGTAGGCACTAGATGGCCTATGGTAAACATAATGCAGTAGATCTGCTACATAGGTAGCGAATTCATAACCATGATTTTCTTACAAGCTACCGATAACAGGCAAATTTGTATTGGTCACACTATCTTCGATCACTGGTAAATTACAAAAGCCCAACCCCGCTAGTTATCGCTACAGACAGGGAGGAAGAAAACGGTAGTATATAACGGTATAATATAACTTATAACGAATAACAAACAACATACTCGTACATAGTTATAAATCGCCACTTCCGTTACAGGCTATGTTGGAATTGGGAACCATCTTTCTCGCGAGTTTTGTACAAAATTAAAAGTTCATTTCAGTTCCGGTTGATTGATCTGATTTAATGTAGACAGGGTCTAGATCCGAACTACCATAATAAAGGCGTCTCTTACGTTTGACCCATTAAGGATTAATGTCTCTATGTCACCATCTCTTTTGCAAAAACACTGATCGGTCTAAGGTATCTGTCATGTTGACTGTTGATTCAGTAACGAGAGATCTTACGCAATATACGTCGGAGCGTAACCGCGTACCTGTTACGCTTTGTGTGTGATAGTGAAGTGATATTATGTCATTGGCTCAATTATAACTGCACCGTTTTAGCGGAAGAGTATTGAGAATAAATAAATTACCCTTGGAAAGTTTGACGTTTGAACTTGGAAAAGAACTATAGGTACTCCTGTAGGTCATAGTTCATAGACCGATGGATGAGTAGCGAAACCTTACTTCACATTCATTTTTTTATTAAAAAAGCTGACGTCTAGCAAGAATTGTAAGATTGTATTGTATTGTAAGTAATAGGCCTTATACACTGCGATCTATTGTGTTGGTCTCAATTATTTAACCCAGGAAGCTGTTGAGGCTCTTTTAAACCTCAGTACCCTTCTTGGTTCCATGTTTCCTATGTCTGTAGGACTTAAAAACGCCCCTTGCATATGGATCGCTCTGCCCCTAGCCACAGCAGGGCATTCGCAGAGTACCTATGTGTTTCGTTGTCTCCTCCTCTTTGCCGCAGAGTTGACAGGAGTCATCGTCGGAGAGTCTCATTTTTTTGAGATGGTATCTTAGTGGCCAGTGACCAGTAAGATAACCCGATAGGATCCTTAGATCTTCCTTGCTTAGCTCAAGAAACGTTTTTGTTTTGCTACGAGTTGGGCTTATGAATTTTGCCTGCCTCTGTCCTTTGGATTCCGTCCATTATTCGGCAAGGTGATCATCTTCCCATTTCCTGAATTTTGAGTGAACGTAACTCAAAGGTAACCCGAAGTAGAGCTCAGGACCAGTGAGCAAGCGTGATGCGCCTCTTATCGCCAGACAATCCCCTCGTCCATTGCCCTCAAATCCCTCATGACCTGGTTACCAAGCAACGGTGACTATATTGTCCTTGGCCAGATCTTCGAGGAGGTTGAAACATTCCCAAATCAGCTTTGATCTGATTGAATACGATCTTTGGGCCGTAGGAGCTGCCTGGCTGTCTGAGAGGATGTAGATTCGGGCACCTTTAGTGCGCCTTCGTAAGCATTCTCGCACACATATCTCTATGGCGTGTACCTCCACTTGAAAGGTATCTGGTGATTTTCCCAGTGCTATAGCTCTTTGGAACCTAGGCCCATAGACCCCAGCACCGGTGGCATCATCTGCCATCTTTGAACCGTCGGTGTAGGTACCAGATTTGTGATCGAATTGGTTGGTTCTCTAGGTACTCCTGTCAGATATGACCATCTTAAATTTTCTGGAGAAGCGAAGCCTTTTCAGCATGGTGTCTAAAGAATTGTAAGATCTGCAGCTTTAAATGGTTTTACATGTGAATTGCCATTTTCAGTTTAGACTTCAAATTTAGGGTTTTAATTTGACCAGTCTTTTCTTATAGTCCTAGTAGATTTGAAGGTCCCTTTTGATTATAGCACGTATAAAATTGCAACTGTCCCTTCCGAGCCAAATTGCAAATCTTCATTGGCGCCGCTTCCCACTTATACGTATAGCCGACTTTCTCCATCAGTTGAGGGACTACCGCACGCAACAGCATCATTCCCAGAGCAGTATAATTTGTATTCCAGAAAATTCCCCTTACCAGATGACCTGTAAAATCAAAAGATATTAAAATGTTGACGAGTGTTGATTTGCAAACTCCATTTTACGAATTGGAAGCATTTCCCTAACGCAACTCTCGCCCTAGCCCACCTGTTACAAGCCCTGCCCTGCCAATAGCATTAAATTGGATTTTGCAAATCGTGTTTTTTATTTTATTTTTTTTTCCTCAAAACAACAGAAGCAATTTTTGAAATTTATATGCCAACAATGTAGTAGAAGTCTCCTTGTACACACACAGAGAACAGAGTCCTGTTAAAATTCTTGTAAACACGACCACCATCCACCATCCATGGTGCTGGTAAACAAATCGTACATTCATAGAAATCCCAGCCCATGAATAATGATTACCAATGGGAGTGTATTCTGCTTACATGTATATTCTAATATTACATTTGTCAGTAGGTACCTATTCCAGTGCCAGCACAGTATAGAGCTGCCGAAGATGTCCTTATGAAGTTTTAAACAAATCACATCAAAATCAACTTGTATCGGAGTGAGATCCTCGCATTTATGGAATTACGAGCACAAATGGATGCGACGTCTTGGAGATTCTTTGCTGGCATTTGCAAGTCCATTAAATCAGAAGCTGGTGCACGGGAAAAAGCATAACAGCCCAACGGAAATTGGATTTACAGTGCACATGTAGCTACAGAGTGTGAGCTCTGATAGTGTAGATAATGCCATTAGGAAATCGTTAAGAATACGCGAGAAAAGTCACTGAGCACGGATTCAATATTCATGTCGCTACTTTGCAGCGCCTTTTGATATGTGAATTATGGGAGAGATTTATTTTTTCCGTTTTTTTTCCCACTCGGAAAAGTATCGCGAATAGCGTTCTTTATTTCAGTCGCGATGAAATAAGATTATCGTTATATTTCTTAGAGAAGAGTAATTTGTATTTTTCTGGGATGCAGCAAAATCCAATTTATGCAAATCATAACTTGTAAGTGTACAAAATTGCATACGAATGTGAATATGATACGCGTCGGGCATCATCATCTGCTTTGAATCCTTTTCATATTGCCAATTTTTATATTTAGTCAATTAAGACTGAGCTGCAGAAATTTAAGTCGGAAAGGAAATGTTTTTGGTACTAAATCAATGGCGCCCAACGGGAGGTCTTACGAAAGTAATAATCACAGTGAGCCATCTATGGTTAGGTTCGACAATATGGCGGAAACTATAGGTGCTTTCGACCAATTTGTGGTCAAAATTGTAGAGAAGTTTGGTAAGCGCAAAGGATTCTGGAAAAAAAAAAACCCAAAGATCACTGGAAGGTTAGCCATGCGTGACACTGAAAAAAAAAACGCGGTGCGATCTGCATTTTCGAAAAATGTTTTTCCACACATCAATGGGCTTTATAATCATTCTTAATCTTCACCTTATATATTTTTAAGGTCATAGTATGCATTTTTGTATGAAAAATTTAGATGTGAGTTCAAAATATTATCCTGGACATATATTTTTCTGGGGTGGTACATGCTAAGTCACGTAACTTCAAAAATTCCGGCTCACCAACACATTCGCACCTTGCATATTATGCCACTTCGGTTGTCGGCAAAGTTGCTGTCAGTGTTCATAGAATTTTATCCGTTAAATTTGAAATTATTCGTTCCGACTTTCGTTTGAATAGCACCCCTATTGCGAAGATCAACTATCAATTGATAGTTGATACTTATCAACATAAATATAAACAAATAAATAAAAACAAATTAAATTAAACAAAAATAAATTTCTTTAAATGGTATTGCGACGATCAATTACCAATTAAGTGTTGATGGACTGTGAACGTGCAGCAATTGTCGGTTGACAAATCGGTATTGTGAATATCAATCTCGAACAATTTTATTGGTAGTTGTCAATTTTTCTATCAATCGCAATTTCGAGGTTGATAAGGACGGCTCTTAAACGAAAATGTTGAACATCATCGTTTTTAATTGTTATTGTTGTTATTTCTTAAGGGCTATTATGTATATACATTTTGCCGTTTGAAAACTCCACTGATGATATATTTTTCAATAAATTTTACAGGTTTTCTAACACTCGTAATTATTGTTTAATTAAATTGTTTGCAAAATCCTTAACGATCACTCTTCAAATCAAAAATATTTTAGAACTTTCAAATTTAAGTTCTCATTCGCAATAACTTTATTTTTGGTGTTATGTTCACAGGTTATATATTTATCAATAATTGTTTTTCGGAATACCAACATCAATTTTAATTTATAAATTTGTCAATCGTCAACCGATTGATAGTTGATCTTCGCAATAGGGCCGTAGATTTTTTTAAGGAATAAGCGTACTTTTGCTTAAATTATGTACGAAAAATGAGCAAGAATACGCGAGAAAAGTCATAGATTGAGTGAGGGGAGAGAAAAAAAAAAACATTTTGAGAAATTTCTCTTCAGTTACGAGTATTTAATAAAAATTTCATCGAAGTTAATAAAATTCAAAAGCGGAAAATACATAACCACGTTTATCCTAATATATGAAACATCTCATTTAGATAGTTTTATTAACCAAACAAATTATATTAATCGCCTTTTCAAAATATATTGTGGTAAATCAGGCACTTAGTGACAGGCACTTAGTGAATCGGACACTTAGGAAGTGTGGTGAATCGGGCAATCTGTTTCCCTCTTCAAGTTCCACTTCCAATTGGAGACTGGAATTGTATTGCAGTTTGTATTAGTTCATTCTAGAACCATCTAGAGAAGATATGGAGTATACATCTGGGATCTATCTACTTCTGGAAGATTCGCCGATAGGTGGCAGCGCGGATATAAAAGGGGGCGCGTTGACAACAGCAGTGCAGTTGATTTTTAACCAGCGATAGTTGAGTTCGAAAGAGTAATCGGTTGAGAGATAAATAAGTGTAAAGTAATAAAGTGAATAAAAGCGATTGGATTGAAACGTTTAAGAATTGATTTAAGTGATACTGTTTTGGTACTAAATAAGTGATTGAGTAGAAAGTGGAAATAAAGTGATTTTATTGGAACAGTTGAACAGAATAGTGTTTTATCTTTTCGAATCCCAGCCTGAATGTAACAATATAATAACCAACCAAAAGCATTCAGTTATGTTAAAATGTCGTATTCCCGAACTCTATCGCATTCCCCCACGGTTGGCAGCAGTTGGCAGCATTGATTTTATATTTTTTGTATGTTTTTGCATGTCACACGGATTCTAAAGTGGCAGACAACCGATAGGTAGGTAAACAAAATGGCGAATTTGAAAAAAAAAAAAAAAAATTGAGGGAGCCAGCGGCAAGAGGATTGCGAGTAGGGGGTCTCAGTATGGTTTGTCTCTGATTAGTATCGCGGAGTGAAATTGTCAACACATCAGAAGACACGGGGCCTCAGGCCTTACAAATAATACTTTTTAATCTTCACACTAAATATTTTGTCACAGGGTAGGTAAATTTATAGGTAGGTACCTATGGAAAGTTCCGCCACTGTGAGTTTGTAAAATCGTGCCTGAAAAATAAGTATTGTTAGTATAACGCACTATCTTTTACAGATGATTAAGCAAGCTGCTGCGGTAGGCAGATGCCGTCGATATCATCAATCGCTCAAAGACAGATGTGATCGAGGCTTTCAAGGCGATTGAAAATAACAAGCTAAACTGGCGGAGTTTCAAGTTTCTTACAACGGCAAGGCTAAAAAAGTACTAAAGGTGTACTATCAGCAACAAACATCCGTCTACAAGAAGGAGTTCATTAACAGCCCTATTATGGCTATCAAATATCAACACGATATTTGATAATATAATTGATACGTATCAACAAAATTAATGAATCGGTAGGTATTATGGTTATCAACCTATCAACATTTTTGATGAATTGTGAATGATATAAGATTTAAGATCTATTGTGAATAGTTTTATCAATAGGTAAACTTGGTACATATTACGGTTGTCAAAAAAATTGATACTCATCAAATTTTCTATCAACCACAAATTTCTTGTTGATACGTATGAAATGACTCAAATCATAAAATTTATTTCCTTGTTTTTATTGTTAAAAAAAACGACTTAAGACCGAAATGTCATCGGTAGACGTAGAGTTAAAAACAAATACAAATTAGAAACGTCAAACCTCAAAACAGAACCACTCCTCAATGATTTTTTGATTAGCATTCACAATGGGGTAAAAATTATCAATTGATACTCATAATACCAAATTATCGATGAATTGATAGATGTTATCAAGCATTATCAAGTATCAAATAATTGATATTTGATAGCCATAATAGGGCTGTAAGTCAGCTCGAAGTCAGCTACAAGCTCATGAATGACACCCCAGGTCGCGAGTGGTTAAATATTGAATGGTCGGTTTGGCAATTAAATGGCGGTTTTTAATCTTCTTTATTCGAAGCTGATATTCTCGTCCGCTTCCGAACCATTATGCTGCCACTTGACTTGAGATTATTTACGGCTCCTTTTAAAGAAAAAATCTTCCACGAATTTTTAGTGCTGAGTAGGTAGGTATACGAAAAGAACGAAAGTAGGAGTAGACACAACTGCAAAATCTATGAGCAAAGCACAAACATGTGGATTAAGCCCTTAAAGTCAGAAAAGTAAACCAGATCCCAGGTTCGAGGGCACTAAATAACCGATCCTTTGTCTTGAAGCCTCACTGATGGCCGAACTCTAAAACCACGTGCCCGCGATCGAAAAGGAAAGAAGGCGAATTTTCCTTTCTTAAACTCTTCTCTTCATTTTATGAAATTGTTTTTCTGTTTGGATGAGAATCAAAATTTGTAAGCTCATCTACATCCAGCGTGACCGCTTTAGAATTCTAAAAAGTCGCTAGAAAAAGGGCCAATGAGAAACAAAGCGTCATTTCCGAAGCTATTCTGCACATTTAGTATTTTCGAACGATATTTAACAAGCATTGGCTCACTCAATACGATAATAGTGTTGGGATAGGAAACTGCGTTACATTTCAAAGGTTTTTATTTGGAAATAGTAACATTTGAAACATTTTTGAAGCGCCTTCTTCAACTACAACATCAAATTAAAACTGCTCATTCACTCCGAGTTCGCAAACATAACATAGAGCTTAATGGAGCTAGATTTGATTTTTATTTCATCACAATTGACCAGCCTTCAGCATTCAGAGGTCACGGTTTTAAAGTTTTCTGAAAGGCACAGAAATTCTCCAGCTCAGCACATCTGGTTCATCGACGACATAATTATATCAGGAGTGCTTTTAAACGGTCAACGATCTTGGGCTTAGATCAGGTTACTTTGTTTGTTGACTTGTTCCCTTACCCCTAGGTAAGCTAAAATAAATTCACCCAAATTCTCCATCAAAATATTAACCCATTCAGGACAATGTACTTGGTAAGTTTGAACGACTTCCTTATAGAAACGTAAAAACTAAATTAAAGCAAAACATTCCTTAAAAGCCATAAAGAGCAAACGGAAATATTCGCTCCCGTAATGACGCGATCATATGCGCATAAACAACCCTTTCGCACTCCCTTTGAAGACCCTTCCCACTCTATTGATAAGGGTGGCTCTGTATAAAAAAAGCCAATTTGTATCCATTAGGCGCTATCGGAGTAACGCTAAAAAGGCATTCATAAAATTTCTCCTTATTAACATTTCACCGCACGCAATAAGGATTAGACGGACTGCAATGTTGTGAGTATAGACCTCTTGTCCTAATACATCCAACAAGGACTTTAGCTGAATTAATTTCATAGTTTCCATTGTTAGGCTATGCACACAAACGTTTCATTTCGAATGTGGAAATTTGTTCACTTTTTCGAACTGTATTAAGGAGGGTCCGACGCAAATTTGCATATCTGAAACAGAGTGCCAAGCGCTTTGTGGAGTTGTTTCACTTTTGCCCATTTATTTTAGTAATTTTTACGAGCATGCTAGTAATTAGCGCTTGTATTTTGTTTTTTTTTTTTTGTTTCAGCCAACTCTTATCGTGATTGGCGTGGAAACTGTATACGCATGTTGATGTTTGAGTGCGAAAGTAAGGCCAATTTATTTGGACAGATTTTTTTCGAAATGAAAAACAAATGGAGTAATTTCATTCCGATTTGCTATACGTTTGTTTTATTATCACGGTTGGGCATTACGCTTAAGAAAATAAAAATGTGTAAGGTCTACCTACACGGCATGAGTGTCAAATAATTGGTCCGACAGTATCAAGGTTATAATGGTGTCTTTTGATAAGTAATTTGACACAAAAGCCGATTGTAAAGAGTCGTAATTGCACGAAACTACGGTGGGATTCGGCAACAAACGCAACGAAGGAAGTCATGCCAAAGTGAATTATTTGCTTCTCCTTTCGTTATTTACTTCGTTCTTGACTAAAAATTAAGCGTTGTTTAAATCGCATAGTTCTGAGATCATTCTCATTCCTTCCCACATAACGAAAATTACTTTCGTTTTCAAAGTTACATGATGTAAAACGTTCGACCCAGCGAAAACAGATCAACGTTTTTAATTGCAGAATCCCACCCCTGGGCCCTAGCACACCGAGCTGAAAACACTCGAAAACTTAATCGAAAACAGAAGTTTTCCCATACCTATTTCAGTTTTCAAAACGAGTCGTTTAAAGTCGTCTCCCACGAAAACACCACGAAAACGACTTCCAATCGATGGGTTATTGAAACAAACACACATTTTGCAATATTCAGCAAATTCAGGAGAACAGCTGACCGAACAAATGTCTCAACTCACAACTTAAAATCATTTTCCACGCCTAGTCGAAGGGCTAATATTATCTTTAAATGCTCTAATTTTATTTGTTAATTAATGCGATCGAAATTTGTACCCAAAATAGTTTACACAGAAGTTTCACGACAAGTGTCTCACAGTTGACTGAAACGTCAAACGAAAACTAGTTGGTGTTCGGAGCAGTGCTCTGTAGAATTCTTAAAAGTCAGAAGAAAATGTGCCGATGAGAAAAAAAAAGCCATTTCTGAACAGTATAAGATTTTTGAACTATATTTAACAAGCATTGGCTCTCTAAGCACTATAAAAGTGTTATGATAGCCAATGCGTTACATTTAAAAAGATTTCTATTTGGAAATAACACCTTTTTCAAAAAAGTTTGAGCGCATTCTCCAACAAAAACAAAATTGCCAAAATAGCAAACATTTTTGGCATGCTCTCAAAAAATTTCCAAACTGCGGCTTTAGTCGCACAACGGTCACGCTGGTTGGGAGTGATTGCATTTTCGAGTTTTCGGTACGGTGTGAGTAGGCTATTAGAAAAGCTCAAGCTTTATAGCTGTTTTTCTTTTCTCGTTTACAGTAGACCATTGAACAGAGTTCGGGCACGTCGAGTATGTTATTGGGGACGTTCGGATTCGAATTTCTTGTTTTAAAGACAACACCCGCTTGCCTTTCACTTGTAATTGTTTTCCTATCTTAAACGCCGTAAGTTTATCTCAGAACCCACTCGCCACTCGTACCTAATTAGCCATACCATACCATTACCATTCCATTACATTACCATTGCACAATGTCGAACCGAAGTTCCATAAAGTCTGGTCGTGCTCGCTCTTCTCTTAACACTATTTACATCCTCTCACACTCATGCAACCCTTCCCAAAAGAGATCTTCCCTCCCGATAAGGAACAAAACGCCAGCAGCGTTGCCACTTAAATCTTAAGCAAATGTAGTACATTAGAGAAAAAAAAGTAGCATTTTCAAACAAAATGTAGTACCTGTTTTTTTTTGTATTGAAATTAAATAGTTATATATAATATAATATTTATTTAGATAGTTTTTCAAATTATAAGTTTCCAAAACTATTTTTTTGTTTGTTTAATTCCACCTATATTGCCACAATGTCTCTATTTTGAGGTCCACATTTCAAAATAAGATCGAAAGCCTCAGTCAACAAGCGCCACTGCTCATTTAAAATTTCCAAATTTGCTTTCTTACAGGGAAACTCCTTAAATAAATTTTAAATGGTTGGTTCTTACGAAATGTAGTACTTTTGGGTAACGATGTAGTATGTAGTACGGAGTTAAAAAATCCAGCAAATATGTAGCACAGTACTACATATGTAGTACAAGTGGCAACGCTGAACGCCAGGCGTTAATTGGTATTTCTTTGACCGTGGCATACCTGCCTACACATTTAGAGTAGAATTTATACATCCATTCTTATATTTATCAAATATCTTAAAACGAGCGATTTTCCATTATGTATCCCTCTCGTGCTACATCCATCCCAAGATACTTTGATTAACAAGATAAGGTCCACATCCATATATCTCGAAACACATGCCTCACTGTGTATCACCTTTTATCAAATTAGCCGACCAAAAACGATCAGGACGAAAATTATTACCCCAATTCATATCAGACTTACATGTAAAACGAATTTAAAATTTAAATAAAAAATAAAAAAACCTCTCCATCGCATTGACCGACGCGACGGACGAACGAAGACGACAACCCGATCACATAGGTCGCGCGCACGGACATCATCTCGGATCTCGCGCCTCAATCGTTCATCGTTCATCTTCCCACTCTCGGCTTATTTATGGGCAGCATTTAACTAAATTCTCATTCTATTGCTCAATTATGTCAGATATGGCCCGGGACACTTTCCTCTGGTTTATTGAATGCGTTGCAAAGTGATTAAACGTAAACCCTGTGTGAATGGCTCTCGAGTGTGTGTCGAGGGCAATTAAATTTGTAACAAAAACAAAGAAGAAAACCGAAAACACCTAGCCGAAGAGGGTCTCTTAAGTGCTTTGGGCCGACTGCGATGACTACGACGACGACGACGATGACCAGAGTTGAGGTTCCAATGCATATAAGCCGCAGAGCATGTGGCATACGGTTCCGACCGACAACGTCGACGGTCCCAAAGGAAGCTGGGCCATCGGTGTAAATCTTCTTCAAATGAGTGACTAAACGATCCGACAACAGGCTCTACTAAATAATTTCAGGTTCGTATGGCACAAGAGGTTAGCCGATGGGGCCAACCGGTCTCTCTTGGAGCTGGGTGTTGAATTCCCCGCTTAATGATCGTTCTAAATGAACAAACCTTTTAATTTGCTTGTTTCTAAATTTGTTATCTGGGGCCGTTGATGGTGGCTGTGATGGTGCACGTTGAACGGTCGGTGGTGCGCTCTGCAAAGGACGCTAAAGCAAACAAAAAATCAAATAACCCGAACCGTATATTGGGCGATTGCAATATATCACGTTGGTGAGCTACGGTCGGTTGGTATGTATATGAGTTCACGTATGAAGGGACGACCTCGAGTTTTACACTTCCAGGATATACTGACAATCTATGAAAATCTATGCAACAAAAACAACAAAGTTGAGATGATTGATTTGTAACAATGCAACTCGGATATTTCATTCACCTTTCTTAGCATTTTTATGAAAAATCTAGAAATGATTAACAAAATGTTGTAATGATTGTTTACTACCTTTGAAACCACTTTGTCCATTTGAACTTCAAACAACAATACGAATGAGCAAACATGGTTAACAGACCTTGAGGAAGCATCTGATCATAACACTCAATACCCGACATATATACCGGAAGCAAAACTCTAAACAAAAGAAACTCTCTATTTCATACTTTAATAGTTAAAAAATTCATTGTAACTGTAAGCCTTGACTATAAAATTAAGATCCGAAAATATGTGCATTCACCGCACCTATTTTCCGTACAATCTACATACACTAGTCGGCATAAGTATTCTGACGAAATAAAAATAGTGAATTTTTACGTTTGACTTTTAAACGGCTTTGTAAAGAATTCTTTTTATTTAAAATTCAAACTTAAAAATTAAAAAAAGTGAAGATGTTTTCATAGAAACGTAAAAACATAAAAATTAATTTGTAATTTCATGTGTTGGCATAAGTATTTTGACAAGAATCTAAAACTAACAAAACATTGCTTAAACTTAGCAAAAGTAAAGAAAGTAAATAAAGAAGACTAAGTTAGTAAAATGTATATCCTCCTTTGGCTTCAATAACTTTTTGAAGGCGTCTTGGAGATTCTCTGGAGATATCCAAAGAGCAGTGATCTCAGAAATTGTCTCCTCCCTTGTGATATTTAACGAAACTGTTCTTTTGCGTTTCAAAGGCGACCAGGCGTTTTCTATAAAATTTAAATCCAGACTTTGAGGTGGCCAGTCCAAAGTGTTAACACCAACATCTTTCAAAAATGTAGAAATCTTCCGCGCTTTGTGGCACGGGGTCTTGCCCTGTTGCAGGATAAATGATTCCCCAATAAGCCTTTCTCCAGAAGTAAAGGCATTATTGGTTTTGGTTCATCGAGCCGGTGGTAGGAACCAAGTCACCCAGTCCATTATACGCCACACATCCCTAGAACATGAAAGAGCCTCCACCATGGCTCACTTTTTGACAAACGTTCGTCGTCGTTTCTTTTGCCTTACTACCTTTGGCAATCTTACAAATTTGTTTTTTGAAAGATTGCTCAAAGGAGCTTTCATGTGTCCATAGAACGCTTCTCCAAAACTCCTTTGGCTTGTGCAGATGTTCCTTTGCGAAGGCCAGTCTTTTAAGCTTGTTTGCCTTCGATTTATATGGCACGTCCTTCTTAAAATCTCCTTTCTTCAAACTTCGTCGGACAGTGCGCTCACTGATTGGGTTCTTGGCCGTCAAATTCCATTGATCTGCAGCAGATTGAGACTTCAGAAAAATGTTTTTCTTGAATTCCCGTAGCAGGACTCGGTCTTGAGTGGGCCTTGTTTTGCCCTTAGCTCCTGATCTCGTTAAGTTAATTATGTCGTTATATTTTTTAAATTTATTAATTTGATAGTGCACAGTTTGACGCGACACATTAAACTCTTTTGCAATGTCTTTTACTGCCGTTCCAGCGTTAAACTTTGCTACCATCGAAGATCTGGTAACCAAACTCAACTCTGCCGTTTTACCTTTTAATCAACATGTGTTTTTTTTTATCAGCGTTTATGATAAATTAAAGTTAAAAGTTGTTTGGCTTTAACGTGCTCAAAAGTGCGAACATATTTACTCAAAGGTTCCGTCAAAATACTTATGCCGTGCAATTCGTTGTCTTCATGAATTCTTATCAGCAGAAAGAGAATGCAAAAGGTAAACGGTACAGAATTGGGCATGCATAGAGCTAAAAATAGATTCTTTTGCGCATAATTTTCGCCCCCGTTATTTAACGATACTAAGCTAAGCTTCATTCAATAGCCAGAAAATGATGTCGTCAAAAAATGCCGACAAGTGTATGCTTCAAATTTCAACTGCCTACGACTAACACTCTCCTTGTTGTTCACTGACAGAAGGTTGTTCACCATCATAAGAAACTAGTTATTATTTTAGAGCAATGGTAAAACTGGTTAAAAATGTATTTAAAAATGTATTTACTAATCGATAAATAATTTTAGGGAAAATTTAATTCAATTCGACAGATAATGTTTGACATTTGAGCGACATGACTTTTTGACAGCCCGCTCATTGTCATCGTTTGATGTCATTTGCTCCATTTTGCACATTTTTTTTAGCTTTGCTGTTATATTTGCATCAAACTGCAAATTAGGCTGTTAACTTTATACCTTTTAATTACCTGGTTTCAGTATTGTCTCTGCTGCTTACTTTCAGGCAGTTTTTCAAGTCCTGCAATAAGAAATTTATCAAAAATTGAAGAGAGAATATCAACTCTAGCGAACAGCATTAAGTAAAAATTGGCACGAATTTGTATAAATTAGTAAGTAATGGACCACTGAATGTATGTTAGAATTACTGATTTGACAATTCACTAAAAATGTTTTAGAGCTACTTTAAGCAATATATATATATAACTTGCAAATAAACTTCAGCATAAAAAAAAAAAAACGACCTCATATAAGGAGAATGAGATTCCCTTTAAAGAAAAGTACGAAAACATTTTCTTTTTATTTGAAATTAAACGTCAGAAAAAAAAAAAATTAACAGATAATATAACTTTTTACACTCCTGTTTAGTTCGAGTAGATTGCTACTAGACTTTGATTTTTTGTATATCCCATTGAACAATGTTGAAATTTTAGAAGTATTAGGAAAATACCTCATCTTTATAAAATTAAATTAGGAGTGAGTAAGGAAGGATGAACAAAAAGTACTAAATCGCAAATATAAATACTAGGTAGTTAAAAAAAAAAATTAATTTTAACAAATAGTAGGTCCGTTTTCTAACCTTTAAATTTTACAAATTTTTATACACAATGCCGTTCCTTAACACCTCCATTAAGAATCTTCCGAATTCTTACTCAACAAATTCCTTGGTGTACGAATTGCAAAAGCCGACTATTGACAGACGCTTTGAAATTTGTTGTCCTATTTGGCATACCGTGCAAATATTTTCTTGTCCTGTTTATTAAAATGGCACCAACAGGTGGAAAAACAAGAATGAATGTTCGCCTCAAGATTATTTTCGAAAGTGGTTGTAAGAAGGGAAAATAATGTATCAGTCATTTTTCATAGATTACTACAAAAGCGTTCCCTAACTTTTACGCAAATGTCTATCTCTGAGGAAACATTTATCCCCACCACTGTCATTTTGACAGTCTTTTCCATTCTTACTACAAAATGTAAAGGAACAAACCTAGTAGGTCTTTTCCTTTACTTTTGTAGTAAAAATAGAAAAGACTGTCAAAATGGCAGTTGTGGGGATAAATTCTCTCACAGAGAGAGACGCTTACGAAAAAGTTAAGGAACGCTTTTGTAGTAATTTATGAAAAATGACAGATACATAAATCAAATATTCAAAAAATTGTACGAAAAGTCGTTAAAATGTCTGATAAACTCGATGAATTTGTTAATTTACTAAGAAAATTAGTTCTATAATTTATTTTTAAGTTTATTTTGATGAATCTGGGTATGTGGAAGAGTTTGTACTGATTGAACTACAAGCATTCGGGAAGAGGAAAAAGCGACACTGCATTAAGAATTAGATACATGGAAGAGATTGTACCTTGTTACAATAAGCAAGAATTTCGACGCCAATATCTAAAAGAATCTTAAAGAGAACATTCAATTTTATTTTGCCGCCTGTTGATACCATTTTAATAAGCAAGAAGTCAAAAAATAATCAACGCATATGCCAAATGGGACAACAAATTTCAAATCAGCTGTTAGTTGTAAGGTGACTGACAGCTTTTTCACTTCTTACACCAAGAAATTTGTTCAGTAAAAATTCGTAAGATTCTCAGTGGAGGGGTAATATCTTGCTCTCTCGATGGCGCTCTCTTTTACGAATTTTTTGAGTTAAGGAACGACATTGAGTAAAAATTCGTAAGAATTAGTAAAAATTCGTAAGATTTAAAAGTAAAGGAACAAACCTAGTGTTTGTCAAAATTTAATATGCCTTTCCAGGCATCCCATGTCAAATGTTTGAAGAACTGTCATCACTCATCAACTTGAAAGTTATAATTTTGTTATAAGTCAACGAGAAGAAAATTATGAAAATATGAAGGAAGGGAAAGCCGATAGCCGATATCTCTCTTCCTTTTTTTATTTCTCTTAATATACTCAGTTCCTTATTGAAAAAAGGTTTAAGAATTTCACGTTTACAGACAAGCATTCGTTGAAACTTTGTGTCATTTAGATAATTTGTGCAATACTATCAACAATATAGTTTTGACAATATTTGCATAAGTACATACCGCATGAAAGTTCTGAAAAATCTGAGCCAAGATGGATATCGGGAATAACTCGTTACTCACTGGGGACGATCATTGAAGTATCTAGTTTAGTATGTTTGACAGGTATCTGACTTCATGTGTCAAAGTTTTCTTTGACCTTATATCTGTCACATGAACACCTTTTTGAGTTGACGTTTATGGAGGGGTAGTCGATGAATCCAGTCAAGAAATTCGTGACTGAGTAATATGTTGACAGTTTGCATATGTGGCTGACGTTGAAAAAACGACTACCGACCAATCTAGTTCAGGTTACATAATAGTCCAAACCAATTTAATCGACTTGACTAGATTTTTGAATGTGCCCACAATTTTGCTAATTTTCTTTTCTTTTCCTGTCAATTTTGATGAGAGTTGACAACGTATAAATATCGTATTTGTGCTATTGGGAAATGGGAACACGAATGCATTATTAGAAACGGTCAAGTTTCTACTACCGTTAAGCACCATATCTTTAACTAGTTGAGAAGCAAAATAAAGGAAAATAAAAAAAAGGCAGCTCAACGGTTTCGATTGAAATAAAATAAAGTTTTATCATATCTTCTCGGAAACTGACGTATGAGTGAAAATGTAGCACCTAACACCTAATGATTTCCATTTTGGTCATGATTGGTTTGGCATGTTGGTTTAAGCTGAATTCCCTTCGAACTTTAACTCTTTTGTTTTACAAATATTATTTATTTGAAATTGGGACTTTTTTTTTGAATGCATAAAAGGGAACGCTCGATGCACCCTGTAATTTTGTTGGCTTAACGCAATCGAAACGCGAATTTTCATCCATCCTGTATAGGTCTCCTCTTTCTACCATAGGTAAAATGTTATTATTTTGACTGGAAACATTTTAAGAACAAAAAAATATATAATTGCTTTTTATTTGTTGGTTGTCTGTTCAAATTATTAGTCTTATCATCTAAATATATAAATTTACATCGCAATCGATGGAGTCATTCATTTCAACCGACATAACTTTACTACTAAAGTGAATTTTGTTAACTAGTTCGAAAGAATGTTTCATTAGATATGACAAACCAGAAACCACATATAGCATAAATGGGCCATAAATCCGTTTTATGGATTCTCATTGCAATTGAAACTAACAGCATCTATTGATGTGAAAATCTAAATAGAAAAGTCCCTTAACATTCCAAAAACACTAAAAAATAGATCACGGGATCTCAGATCAATCAACTGTGTATGGAAAACATTTTGTAGAAAAGTATGGTCTGTGTCACAAAACACCATTTAGGCTGGTATGCCTTTCTCGTTGAAATTTTATCTAAACGTCATCATTCTCTGCACCTTCAACAGAATATGGCCGTCCTAATTAAAGTGTTATTCTTCTGCCTGTTCAACTCGTAAAGTAAAACATTTCATTCTAATCAGCTCATAGTTGAAGCCATAATCGATACTGCTCCGAAATTGATTGACTTCCTTTTTTTCTCAATTAAGAGAAATTCCCGTGCCATAGTCTTATCCGCAGCTAACTTCGTACCAATCATCTACTGAAGTAGTACATCACATTCAAAATATCCTCATGCATTCGATTAAAATGCCATTATACGACTGAGAATGAGATAAATAATTTGATTCCTCAAATTGTGGGTTTCCCTTAAAAGCCAAAGTCGTAAATCGTATATTGAACGACTACACGACTTCGACTATTAATAGCTGTGAGCAACTCGGGACGGAATGCATATGCATTTTCATACGATGCAAACACCATCAAGCGCCACATTTAACGATAGAGACGCGGTGATGCATTCTCTCACCTGTTTTCCCATCGGGTTACCCATCAGCGACACCTTTGTGACCGCAGTTGTCGACACTTTGGATTCGATTCGAGGAACGGTGCACCTTTTTCGGCTCTGGGCCATAAATCTCATCACATTAAATGTGTTTTATTAGAGGCTGTGAATCGAGTTCTTTAGGTTGACAGATGACACCACCTTTGTCTCGTAATGACCTGCAAAAGTGAGGTATAGAGTGTGCTATATAAATATTTTTGTTGACAAAAATTAGAGTGTCAAATCGTTTTGTTGGGTTAAAGGAAATTCTGGTTAGCCTTTGATTTTGGGTAACATGGACGATGTAAAAAATGTCGTACTCAGTTGTTTATTAAACTATTAAAGAAGGTTCGAAGTTCAAAGTTCTAGTTTAGTAAGTCTGACAGCTGACTGACTTGACATATATCAGTTTTTTTTTTGGCCCAGATTTTTCATGTGAATTAATTGTTTTTTCAGTTGACATTTATGAAGGGGTAGCTGTCAAATATAGTCAAGAAAATCCTGCCGGCATACTTAGTTGACATTTTGAAGTGTTATAGTTAAAAATAAACCTCGAGAATATAATGACAATTCAAGATGACTATAGTCTTCAACGCGTCCGTATCCCTAGTTGACGTTTTAAATGAGCTAGGTATTCGAACGTCTCTAGTGTGTGACTAGCGAGGACACCTGTCTTCTTGAGTGGAACACCATTACAGTTGAGTAAAGTTTTATTGAACCCTGAAACATTTTTGCTGATTTTCCTGGAAGAAGACTTCATTTGCGATGAATGTCGCTCTGAAAACCGGTGGAAGAATCTCCCCGTGAATTGTCAAAATCCGCGCGCAAGATTAAAATAGGAATTCCTAACTGGAGAAAGTGTGTGAAAATGGGGAGGAAGATTATGATAACTTTCTGGGGGACTATTTATGTAAGTATAATAAATGTGTCCGTTTTTTCAACCTTTAGTCCCTATACGTATATAATTCCTATACGTATAATAATTATAAAATAAGTTTATAAAGCTAAATTAAAAAGAATAATGCTATATGCATCGCGCTGTTTTAAATTCTAACTTAGCTCAAAACATGACAAGAGCTTGTGGAAATTATTATAAAAATTGGTTCCTTGTTGTTGGTTTAGAAATAATTAAAAAATGTTGGGAATTCAAGAATCTGCAGTGGGGTAGAAAATTGCCCAAGGGAATAACCTGCTCAAATACAAGTTCCTTTTTAAAATTGAAATCAAATCAATACAAAATATCGGCCTTAAGTGCTTGAATCATTTCCGGATTGCTGGCCTAATATCGGTCCTTCATGGTTCCCCACAGAAAAAGTCCAAAGGGTCAAATCGCAGCTCCGAGGCGGCCAATTGACATCGATGATTTTTCGCCCAAAATCGTTGCCCAATTCAAGCCGCTCTAAAGCCCAAACTGCGAAGCGAATAGTCGTGCACCTTCAATTACTGAGTCAATTTGACCCTGTAAGCGAAGTATGCATGATCTTTCTGCAGAATTCTCCTCAGGCTAGTGCGTGAAATGTTGAGCTGCTGAGATCGATGGCGAGTTGATATTCTTGAATTGAGCCTCACACTCTCGGCTACAGCAGCCACATTCTCGTCTGTGCGCACCGTATGACGGCGTTGACCATGATTGTTGTCCACTAGCATACCAGTCTCAAGAACTTTTTGCACAGCCTTGCGTACAGCAGGCGCGGTGGGTGCTTCATTTCGGCCAAAACTTCTTTTCAAAAAACGCAACGTATGGGCTACACAGCACTCACTTTGGAAATAAGTTTTCAATATCTTCTAACGTTGTTCAAGCGTAAATCGACTCATTTCGTTCCGCGGCCGCGGACCTTTTGTCCTGATTTTGGGCGGGAAACAACTGTCAGTGTCAAAAGGGTTGAAGTCTTTATTTAGGTGTGGGAGTAGTTGCGAGTCTGGGTGCTATACTGCTTATAAATAATTTGATTTTGTTTTTCAGTTAGAATCAACAAATTCTCAAATTGTAGGTTGGGGTTGGAAATAATTTCACAAATTGCCCACATCAAGTGGCAAATAACTTCACATACAAAAAGTGAAATTATTTCCCACTGAAGTTGAAGTTATTTCCCATGTGAAGCTATTACCTGTGAAGTTATTTCCCTGCACCTATTTTCATAGCACTCAGAATAAAAAAATTTAATTCCCCAATATATTTTCGTATTTTATTTTGTGTTTTAATGCAATTAGCGAGAAAGATTAACCACATTCTGAAGCAATCCACTTGCATTTGTTTACTGAGTTGTGTTAATTAAAAAATGACAAACTTCATTCACAAAAAAAAAAGCCGTTCAGAAGTGTCAACCAAAGAACTCATCCGTTCTTCCTTAATCCCTTCTATTTGCTTTCAACCATTCGAAGTTTCTATCATCTGAGAAGGTATTGTTCTAATAGAACTCTACAAACAATTTATTACGGAATTTTTCATTCAAAACTTCAGTATGGTATAAGCTGTTGGGAGGGTGCTTACCGGAATAAGCTTCAGCAATTGGTTGTATTACAAAAATGCGCAATTAGAAAAGTTTGTAACTGGCCCTCGCCTAGCCCATTCTATGGAGCTTTTTCGTCTTACGAGCATCCTTCCAGTTAGACATTTCTTTTATTACAAAGTCCTTAAGGTTTTCTTTATGTGAGATGGATATAAATGCAAAGTCCAATTTTTGACACTTATATCTTACACAATAGCTCACAAGATCGTATTGTCATTCCGGCGTTCCGCACAACCTACTTCAGAAATTCTTACTTCATCATTTCCCGCAAATGGTTTAACAGACTCCCTACTAATATACGAATAATAAGAAATAAGTTCGCCTTTCTGATTAAAGTAAAAAGTTGGCTTCTTGATTTTGATCACAATGAAATTGAAGTATTGTTGCGTTACATTGTTTAAATTGTTTAATTTTAATTGTTATTTAGAAAATAATTGGTTGCCACCTACAAAAAAAAAAAGTTCACCCAACACTTTTGACTTTTTTGAAGTGACATAATCTCTGTTTCATATGAAATATTAATGTTTCTTACTATATTCTCATCTTCTTATTTATATAAACTTAATCTTAATTAAAACACAATTGTATATATTTTATGTCTGAGAATATTGAAAAATAAATAATAATAAAATAATAAAAAATGTATATATAAAATTAAGTGCTTCGGTGTCTCAGTTGGTTTTTACCTTTTCAGCTGCCAGTTTCGACTATTGATTGCGCATTTTCCAACAACGGAGGGGTATTTTTCGTCATTGGTGTGGGAAATTTGTGAAATGAAGTCTGGCATCACTAAAATTCAAAATTAAAAGCGAGTAATTTCTGCGTGAATCAGCAGACTAAACATACGTATTTAAAGGAATTATTATCAACTAACAAGTAGGTAAATCAATTTCGACACCCTGGCTAAATGCTGTCCAAACTCAAATTTATTGAACAAAATAGATTTAAATTCCAAATTTCCAAGTCCAACCATCATAACACCACCACGACGATTAGACGCCCATAACGGATACATATTTAAAGATTCAACCACAAACCGAACAGGTCAGTATTTTTTCATAATTTATTCGAATGGTTAAATAACAATCATTTCAGCTCATTAATTTCCCACACCCAGTTCCCAATCTCTCTTGGTGTTAGCATATTACTTAAAATTTAAATGAAAGGAGAGACGAAAACTACAAAACTAAAATTCACAGCCCAATATGTTTGTCAAACTAAACAGCTCCAATTTATGTTCGACAAGATAACTGTTTGTTGGTCGGGCAAACGAAATTCAAATTAGGGAATTTGTGATCGGCCATTTGTTGAATGTCGCGCAAATTAATTGGGTGCTAAAATATGTATCGGCCCAAATTGGTGTTCGATTAACGTCCATAACCGTAAGTTGGTTTTTATATTCCTTTTAGTTTGTGTTTGGGGGTTCTTTCGTTAATTTTATTTGAATGTTTCAAATTAACTGAGAGATTAGACGGACGCTTCGCATGCGATGTTTATGATAATGTACCCATACCTATACCTAGTCTTGTGTTTGTGCAAATTTTGGGATTAAATTTCCATTTAAATCTGCGATGATAAACAATTCAATAAAGTGGTGGTAATACATAAATCTGAAACAGACAAGCGAATATATTATGCATACATTTCTAGCGAAATCGGAAATGTGTGCGCGGTGTGATTTGTGATCGCAATTTGTTTTTATCTAAATGGTTGAGGTCTTTATTTATCTAACGTTTAAGCTCTTAATTGAATATTGTTATGCAACTAGGTTCTTTGATTTCTTAATGCATCAGTTTGACTTCGTTGTTAAGAAAGGTTAGATGAGATTTAAGCAATAAATATGCTTCTAGAGAATTATTGCTTTCCAGTTAAGGAGTTTAGGTTAGATCGGCGGATGTTGTTTAATAAATACATCGCTTCCTGTGTAGTAATAGGCGTAGGTCTTCTGAACGATATTCCTTTTCGACGCGCTTTAAAGATGTTGACGACGCAGGTTTTATAACAACTGAGGAAGCAGAAAAGTATGACCAACACTTGAGAGTTATTGAGACCCATCGTTTTAATAGATGTACATTTTAACATAGAATTGGTTAAATGGCCTGCACAGCTTTTTTTAAAGGTCACTCTTGGCCAAAAATAAATCCTTACACAAACCGACAATCTGACATTAACTGGCGATCTCTTCGTAACAAACGAAACAAACTATGGCAAACATACCTCAGATGCCGATCTATGTCTAACCTTTCAAAGTATCTTATAGTTTATAATAGTTTATAATAACTTCTCCGCTTTGTATGATCGTCTTTACTCCGAATACCTTGACCGTATGCATCATGATCTAATTGCTAACCCCAAGCGTTTCTTTCAATTTATTAACACCAAAAGGAAATCGGATGGGTATCCTTCTCCTTCTACCTTAAAATTCGATAGTTGTTCGTCTGCTGATTTTAAAATTATTACAAAAAGGGCTGCAAGGGCGATATCTCCAACTATCGACCCATTGCTAAACTATCTTTCATACCAAAACTCATTGAGAGCATCGTTTACGATTCAATGTTCTTCCACTGTAAATCAATAATCTCCCCTAAGCAACATGGGTTTTTTAAGGGCAGACTACCGATTTCAGCAAAGCATTCGACAAGATCTCTCAAAAGGTCATACTCTTCAAACTAAAAGCGATCGGTTTTCAATCGCGGCTTATTTCATGGATTAAGTCCTATTTGGAAGATCGCAAGTTAAGTGTCCTTTTTAGATTTGCCGTGTCTAAGCCATTCATAGCATCCTCTGGTGTACCACAGGGGAGTCATCTCGGACCATTGATCTTTAATTTGACAATAAATGATGTAGTACATGTCATTTTACTCTCAGACATGCAGATTTACGCAGATGATATGAGATTTTCTAAACAAATATCATGCACCGCTGATTCTCTCTCACTACAATCTGACATTAATAACTTCTACACCTGGATGTCAACAGAATCGATTAGAACCTAACGTGAAAAAATGTCAAGCTATTACTTTCTCACGTAAACGTCATCCTCTGAATCATAGATCTTATTTCATCAACAACGAGTCTGTCTCCACTGTTTCACCTATTCGTGATCTGGGCATTATCTGCGACGCTCAACTTAATTTTCGACATCACATCGACAACATTCTGCTCTCGGCTTTGTTAAACGTTGGTCGAAGGAGTTTTCTAACCCCTATGTCACTAAATCCCTTTATACGACGTTTGTAAGACTCCTTCTTGAATATGCCAGCCAAGTCTGGTCACCTAACCATCAGGTACATATTTTGAGAATCGAAGCTGTCCAGCGTAGATTCATTCGTTTTGCCTTACGTGGGCTTGACTGGGATGACCCTCACAATTTACCTTCCTAAGAAAATCGCCTAAGGTTGCTCAATTTACAGGCTCTAATGACTCGTCGCGATATCGCTGATATAATCTTTATTCATCAGTTACTATCTGGTAATATCGATTGCCCACATCTACTGCATAAAATCTCATTGACCACAAATCCTCGACGCCTACGGTCAATTCCCTTTTTCCGCCTTCCCCATCACAGTACTGACTATGGCCAACACGACCCTTTAACAAGAATGCTTTGCAAAGCTAACGTGTTACCAAATTTTTTTGACGTAAATTGCACCAAAGGAACTTTAAAAAGTGCGCTTCACTAAACTAATTACCCTAATCATAAATATCTCATTTCCTTCTAACTAATAGTTTTTTGTTTTCATATTTAATAAATCATTATTCGCTTAAGTGTTATACATATTTGTAATTTTACCTTCAATATTTGTATTTGTATTATTTTAGTCTTAAGTTTACTTTATTGTTTATTGTTAAGTTTTACATGCTTGTATTAAGCAATTAAAATTTAATTAACTTGAAAAAGTCCTGAGCATCCTATTCCCTATCTACAAATTACAGGTAAAATGTTAAAATAAAATAAAAGCACTTGTCAAATATAAATATTAGTCTAATTGTACACCAAATCTAACAAATTAGTCACATAACTGCAATTACACCAAATATAGTAACTCTCTTCGACGACCAAATAGCTCCTTTCACAGCTGTCCCCGCATGTGAATTCGTTCTGTTTTTCCTCTCTCCTTTAAATTGCATGTCAACTGTGCAAATCAGCTCAAAATAGGGCAATCAATTATACTGTTATTCCGTCATGATTCTAAGAGGTGCAATTACAAAATTGTACTCTAAAACCCTCGATAACAAAACGTAAAATCAGCCAGGAATATTTTATGTTCCCTCTGCATGAGAGTCTTGTATAGGTACGTTATTTTTTTCGCTCTCATACATGCACACGTATATGTTGCATGAACAGGAAAACATTCAAAGTCCGACCACTAAAAGCGTCCACAAATTGTTCACTTGAGCTGACGCTGGCTCTTGGTATAGACGACAACAACAATTGACGGCAATAGTTGTACAACGAATAGACGGGTAACGACTAACGGGCATTTCATAACTGCAAAACGGAAAAACGGAATCTAATAAATACTTTCATGCCGCAATCATTTGAGCGGGCGGCGTTTTTTAAACCTACAATGCAAGTAATTGACTTTGCGTGCGTTCAACACACCACAAATGGTATAATAGTCCTTGCATAACACTAACACTGTTTCAATCATATTCGCATGTGCAGTATATGTGACATTCATACCAGGTATAGATCCCGCCTAAAGGAACAGTAAACTGCTAAAGGCAATATTGCGTCTCACCCCTATATGCACATTTTTAAATTGGTTTTAATACCTATTGCAGGCAATTGGTGTAACGCAGTTCAATTCATTCACGACAGAGTTGCAGTGGTTAGTGGACAAAAAAGTAGCAAACTAAAAAAAAAAATGTTTCTTCTCATTGGTCTTTTAAACTGTTTTTCAAATGGCAATTGACGTTTAAAAAAAAACAAATATAACCAGCTGAATACTTGCCACAAATCGGTTTCTACTTAAAGATAGGCAAAAAGAAAAATATTTGCAAAAGTTACTTAGATGTTGCTTAAACTATTTTATTGAGATTGTTTAAAAAGGTTCATGTTGGCACACATATTATTAGTTGAATATTTTTTGAAAAATGTAATTTTTAATTTAATCTATCTCTTTTTTAATGATTGTTTTTATATTTGTTTATCCTTAAATCAAAATCACAAAAAAAAAACTTCCACAAATCGCTACGAAAAATGCACCAAAAAACTCCATGATAAACGCCCTAAAACCATCCCACCAAACAGTTCAAGAACGCCTCGAAAGTAGCGCCCAGAAATACTCCAAAATACCCCACAAAATTGCCCGAGAATGCCCGGAAAAATGCACCGAAAACAATCTAAGAAAACTTCCCTAAAAGCCGTAAAAAAAACCCTCAAAAACTGCCCGGAAAAAAGAAGTAAACGGTACAAAATCACAAAAAAAAAACCCTTCAAGAACGCCTGAAAACCGCACAAAAAAACACCATGAAAGATGTCCTAAAAGTAATCACAAAAACGAAAAAAAAAGAAAAAACGAAAAAAACGTTATGAAATGCTCCCCCTAAATCACCTCGATAAAACGGAACCAAAAACGCCCCACAAAACGGGCGAATATCACTCAAGAAACACACTGAATACTGCCTAAGGTAACCTGTGGGAAAATGACACGAAAAGCGCATCCCTAAAATTTCTCAAAAACACATGAACAATCATTCAAAAACAATCCTTAATTTTTTCGAAAGAACGTCCCAAAATCAAACCAGAAAACAGTCTCAAGAAATGCCCGCAAAAGACGGACGAATACCCCAAAAATCGTCTGAAAAACCACGTGAAAAATGCACAAAAAAAGTCATGAAAAACGTTGTAAAAACCGCTTAAAAACTGACCAAAAGACGATGGAAAAGCCTCTCAAAACGGACGAATATCGCCCAAGAAACACACTGAAAACTGTGAAGGAAATCTTCTACAAAATGAAACAAAAAACACATCCCAAAAACTTCTCAAAAACACACGAACAAACATTCAAAGACAACCTGACATTTTTTCGGAAGAACGTCCCCAAAATCAAACCCGAAAACAATCTTAAGAAACGCCCGCAAAAGACGGACAAACACCCCAAAAATAGTCTTGAAAAATGCACAAAAAAAAAACTTCTCAAAAACTGCCCGAAGTAAGTCATGAAAAATGTTGTAAGAACCGCCTAAAAACTGACCAAAAAACGATGGAAAAGCTTTCCAAAACGGACGAATATCGCCCAAAAATAAACACACTGAAATTTGCATAAGAAAATCTGCTACAAAATGACAAGAAAAACGCATCGCGAAAACTTTTCATAAATACACGAATAAACATTCAAAAACAACCCGACATTTTTTCGGAAGAACGTCCCATAATCAAACCCGAAAACAGTCAAAAAGTGTTTGATATGGCAAAAAAAATTCGAAGAGTTATCAGAAACGTCAGTGGGATTGCTTTGTTTCTTAAGCCGGTAAGCACCGACCAATCTTTAACTAAGAGCTTCGTATACCTATCTATTACTGCAGATTTAAGGGGCCTCTAAGACTTATGTCGGTATTCTTTAAAATTCAAAAATCAATATACGACAATCGACTATCGATGAAAGTAGTTTTTCGATCGATATTCCATCTTGACAGTCTATTAAACGATCTGCCCTGGTAATGCTGTCTCTCGATATGAATTACATCACTGTATACCTTTCCTACTTCCCTCAGTTGTCTGCTTTAGCATGGACTAAAGAAATAAAAATACAAAAAAAAAAGAAAAACTACCCCCTCCCCACAATGGCAACACTGCAATCGCACAACTAAAAGAATCCAGCAAAATGTTCGTCACCCCCATCTCACACTTAAACGGCCGATAACAATCATATTCGCTAAACTTTCCACTCGAATCAACAACATGACATCCGTGTTGTTGTTCGTTATTTTTCATACATAACCGGGTATCCTTAAATATACGTTAGGCATGTTACTTACTCACCTATAGGTTCGCACGGACAGGCCTTGTGTGACATGAGCTATTTGCCAACAGCTTCGTGTGAGAAGTCCTTTCTTTCAGTTCATACAGAAAATGGTAGCCCATAATCGCCTCTTGCTGTTTAATTTATTTTCTCTTGCCATTCGCGCTGAAGGTTTGTTTTTATAAAATAATTGCATTCGTTATATAATTGTCGTAATTATACAAGCGAACGTTAATTTTTGTTAATAATGCTAAGCGCTTTCATGGTGAATTCAACTGCGTTGTGTGCGCTGGATTTTTTACCCTTGAAATGTCCTTCTGGCATGCGATGTTCTGCTATACAAAAACAATGAGGCAATTTCATATTTTGTTGCCTATTTTATGGGGCAAATTACAATGAACAGAGTTTAGCACTGTACAATTAGAAGGTTTAAATGGCCGCACTCATGTTGATACGTAATTTAGTTGGATATACCGTATAGGTAGGTATACGAATGCAAATTAGATCACGAATTTGGATGGTTCTGCAAAAAATACTGATGCGCGAAAGTCTAAGTCGAATGAAAATAAATGCTATATAGAATAAGGTTGAGAGGTTAAGATATAATTAGGGAGTTTTCATCGATTGCACTAGTCGAAACTAATCACCTGCAAATGGTCTATTACTCCAGGGCACAGTTTAATTGGCACCACAATCTTATCGGTCAACCGAAACGTGAGAGCGTGCTATTTGAAAATTTCCCAACACTTTGCTTTATGATATTCTATCGCTTATCCAACTTGACCGGGGAGAATGCGACTCCCCTTTACAGCCAGTCAAAAACAAAAGCAACCCTAAGTCGCTCAATTATTTCTTTACATGTCATGTATTCACTCTCAGTCTGGCTATCGGCTAAAACGGCCTTTCATGTCAACAGCAGAAATTTTGTTGGTCAAGACTTTGAAATGTTAATCTGATATTTTGGCATGTCCTCATTTGCATGCGAGCATTATATTGGTATAGGAGGGATGTTTGGTATGTTACCGGTCGAACGGAATTTCGGTTCCGTAGGCGTTATGTTTCGATTTAATGTGTTTACTTAATTCCTCATAAAGCAATAAATTGTTTGCGTTTTATTATTATTTCTCTGGACATGCAAATAGTCTGAGTTGATAACAATCAATGAAGCTATAGCAATCGGGCATGCATATAGACGTAGACGTAGATGGTTTTGGTTTATGACAAATTGGCTTAAGCACATTATAAGTGAACTAGTCCTATTTGAAATTTAGAATAATTTTAAGTGTCGTCGATGTATTTGCATATTGACACTGGTGATGGCCTATTCATCTGATTCGGTGGTGTATGAGTAAAACATAGTGGAGGCTTCTAATAATGCATCGATTCGAGAACTTTCTCCAAATGCACTACAGAAATCTGAACAGCTTTAAATATTTAGCCGAATACCTGCTCAAAAGTAGGTATACTTTGAACACACCTGGCCAGTGTTGCTAAAGGGTGAGTCATCTACTGGTTTCTTTTTAAATCATAGGTTATTTTGACACTGACAGCCGTTTCCCGCTCGAAATTTTGACAGAAAGTCAGCTTCATACCTCCGCGGAACAAAATGAGTCGCTTTACGATTGAACAACGTTGAGATTTATTGAAAACTTATTTCCAAAATGAGTTCTGTGTAGCCCCAAAAGAGTGCGTTTTTTGAAAAGAAAAGTTTTGACCGAAATGAAGCACCCACCGCGCCTGCTGTACGCAAGTTTTTGCAAAAAGTTCGTGGAACTGGTAAGCTCGTGGACAACACTCATGGTCCCCCGCCGTACTGTGCGCACAGACGAGAATGTTGCTGCTGTAGCGGATTGTGGAGTGGTGGCACCGTTATAGAGCCATATTAACCGACTATTTTTTTGTTTTTACTGAAATTGAAGACATATAGATTTGGACGACCTCTGGTTCATGCAAGATGGCGCGCCATGCCACACAGCCCAAGCTACAATCGATCTTTTGGCACCAAATTCCCAAATCGTGTTATCAGCCGTCCTGGCTGATGGAGCTGCAGGTTGACCCCTTTGAACTTTTTTTTTTTTTTTTGTGGGGAACCGTGAAGGACCGATGTTATGGCAACAATCCGGAAACGATTCAAGCACTTAAGGCCGAAATCATTTAAGCAATCCGCGAACTACAGCCCAAGCCCACAACCATCAACAAGCTCTTGGAAAATTGGAGTGACAGAATGCGCTACTGCGAAGCCATCCCCGACAGGTACTTGAACGAAGTTGTGTTCCATAATTAATGGGAATGTTTGCTCTTACTAATAAAGCTACAGTACATGGAAAAAAATAGTTTTGTTTATTTTATTACATTTTTAAAAAGAAATTTGTATTTGGCCCACACTTAAGATGTTTTGAATCCTGAAATGAAAAGAGCGAATTAGCAAAACAACGAGTAACGAGTATTTGTTATTTTCTTTCAAGCTAAGAAACTACTTAATTTTTAGTATATTTTGGCAAGTCAAATACGAAATTGTGTGATAAATGGAAAAAAGGGGCGAAGGAATGAATAACAAGCCTTAAAAGGCGCGAAATCATTACAATTTGAAGAACCGTTCATTTTGCAGCAATAAAACTAGTAAAATATAAAATTTGGAAGAGTGGGACGCAGTGATGCCAACTGAGGCATAATTATGCCTTTGGATAACTGCCTCTGCAACTGAGACTTAGGCCTCAACTCTCAACTGTCTGGCATCTGCGTCCTGTTGCACATCCCAAAAGTCGGCCGGTCTTACTTTAAAAATCAGAATAAAATAAGTAAAAGCCATTTCGACGGTCTATATAACAAGGACCGAAGTATCTACTCAGAAAACGGCTGGACAAACGCGTAATCCTGAAGGATGTTTCGCGAAGGTGGTTGTATTTAATTAGAAAACAAAAATAGTAAAATTTATTTTAACCTGTCACTTATTGATGGCCGTCATTGTATTTAAGATAGAGTGAAGAGTGAGTCTTAGAATACCCTCAAAATCCAACAGGATTTATTCATTCAAATTCAAAAGTGACACTTTTAACACGCTCACAAGTACCAAACTAACGCGTAACACTTCCCTTAGCGTTCCCATTCAATGTGCGTCCTAAACCTACCTACTCGTAGTCACCTAATTTAAGAAATTAGCCTCATTTTGCACAATTTCAAACGTAAGAACAAACCTCTCCTAATCCGTGTAATTATCGATCGTTTATAATGCAATTAGGACCATCGACTCGAAGACAAAAGGCGGCTAACCTCGTGTAAGTAATTTGTAGCCGACTTTTAACAGCGTTTCCATTTCGAAACAATGTGATGCCAATAAAAACCCAAACGCAGCACCACTAACACACAGCGCCGCCGCCGCTGCGTCGTCGTTTGGTTTGATGGGGCAGGTGATGATTCAACTGCTAAACACTTTGGCAATAGGCTGTGTAATAAAATTAATTCCAATCCAAGGAGCGCCACGACGCCAAAAAGACCCAGGGAATAGGAAAGCGGGCGCGGATGAGTGACAATCTCGAGTTTCAGCATAATATCCAACGATGATGGGGCGATGTATGTGGTGGACGGTCGACCAAAGCAATTTATTTTATCGCCTGAATCGAACTTGTTACTTGTTCCCAAAGGCACACTAACAGGACGAAGCCATAAAAACGCTGTTCATTGATAAACAGTCGTTTGCATATAAAGCTCTGGAGCGAAGCTACAGCTATACAGCTAGTCACTCCAAGAGCGCATGGTTTTGTTCGCTTCTTTTTGTGTGGAATCATTTGGGACACGTTTCCGTAAATTTATAAATAAATTGTTGTCCTGGTATTGATGCTAATTTGCGGATTAGTTGCCGTGGGGTGTGCGGTGATGAAAGGAGAAGACCGGACGCTGTTAACAACTGTTTTATGGGAGAGTTTTCCATGCGTTTTTATCTCAGTCTCCCTCTCTCTCTGCTGGCAATGGGAACGGGATAAGGTAAAGAGTCTGCAATTGTATTCGATACACAAGCCATTTAGATAAGGAAGCCGTTTGTGATGTTTAATTTGAGTTTTATGCAGATGATCATGATGATGATGAGGCATGCAAAGTGCTTTCACGGCGCTGCAAAGAAATTATTTTCTCTGAGGACCAGTTAAGGTAGGTGTCATCTGCCTTAGTGATGAATTCAAATTGTTTGGTTACCGGCCATGACCTGTATCTACTAATAATTTGATATTTGAATGAAGGAGCAAAGAGCCAACTCACACGATAGCCCAAGTGGCTGCGATCTTTTCCGATCGTTGCAAAAAAATGGGAGTAGACTCTGTTTAGCTTCTCTTATCACAAAATGTCAACATTTTAAAAATATTTACAGTCGAGTGCCAAGGTCCTAAAATAAGAGAAAAAACTACTAAACGTACAGTTGGGGCTTAAACAAAAATCGTTAGAAATTTTTAGTTTTCGAGGCGGCAACACTTAAACTTCAGTTAATTTGTGAGGTTTCATAGACCACTGAAATTCAGGAAAGTTATTTATTAGGTAAAGGCTGTTCGTTTTTAAAGTGGGTTTGTCTTTTCAAGACTTTGCTGCAACAGGATTTAAATTAGGTAAAATTTGTCCGAGGTGGGAGTGGGAAAGGACTGTGAGAAAGTAGTGGCATAGAGTGTGAGTTGTATGTGGCCCCCTCAACAAATCCCTTATAGCCTCTGCGAATTTCGACTTCCAAGAAATCACAAGCAGTCTTACTCCAGCCGTAGAACATACAGAGTCTAATTTTTGTGGATGTTTGTGACTTTTGACAGACTTTTTAAGTTTTTTAATATTTTTTTTTTAACAAATAAACTCATTTTACTAACCTCTTTTTTTTTTTTTCAAATTATGAACGACTAAAAGGTATTCAGTGTTTTGACAACCTCCACGGTCTGAATTGGAAAAGGTCTCTAAAATGCCAAGTTAGTATTGCATACACAACACGAATCAATATGAACAAATGTCGATTTCTCAATTTTATTAAACCAAAAAACGAATTTTATTTACCTGACTTTTGGTAACAATTAATTCAAAGTGATAAAAATTAATATTGTAGCAGTTTTTTGATCAGTTTACCAATATTCCTTCTGTTGCATATGAACAACAATTTGTCAATGTGGCAAGCAATTAAATTTTCAGTATTATTTGCACTCATATTTTCGGCTTGCTCTGTATTTAACTTCTATAAAAAAATACTTTCGACATTTTTTTTATCTCCATAGGTATCCAAAAAATAGGTGTTTCTTAAAAAACTATTTTTTTTTCGTATTTTTTTCGATTAGTTTTTTGTTTTTACAAACTTTTACAAACAAAATAGGTGTGTTCCTAAATAATAAATGAAGTGATGAGTTGGTCTTACAAATTATTTCATGAATATGCGAACGAAAATTTAGCTCCCTGTCAGACAATATGACAAGGTCGCGAAGAGATAGGTTGACCGTGGAAAAGGTAAAGTCGGGGATGGAGCTTGTTGCGCTTGCGTGATAGGGTAATGGCATTTGGCGATGTTGAGTTCTAAGCAATTTTTGACGCACCAGGTCGAAAATTGATCAAGGTCTTTTGAAGGAGACATGAGTCTTGAAGTGAAGAGATAATTTTGAAGAATTTAGTATCATCTACGTAGAGTGATAGGGACGAGTGTTTGATGATCTTCTCAAGATCATTTACCGTTAGGATGAAGAGAAGGGAACCTAAATAGCTACGGACCTAAAGCGAACGCTATAATACCTGGGGTGGAATTCTGTAAGGCGATTTGCGATAGTTGATAGTCACAATCATATTGTTTGCTCTACGTAAGGTGATTATCGCTGTGACTTTCACTTTTTCAATCGTTTTCGTGTGACACCTATTTATGTATCATTTTCAGATAAATTGCACTCATTTTTGTTGATTTCGTTTTCACCAAAAGTCAATATGCTTACTTCGCTACGAGTATTTCCTCATTTAAGAGATATTGAAGAAGATATGAATTATTCCATTGTGCGCGTCCTAAAAATAAACTTACGGACCAAATCAAATATATTCCAACTTCCAAATGCAATTTGAGTTTTATTATATTTTCGTTACGGTATCCAAAATTGTTTATTTTTATAGTTTCATAAAAAATGTTCGTTTATCAAAAGAAGGTTTTCTAAATGTCTTGAGACTGCTTGACTTGCCAGATGGGTTAAGATCAGCGCATATTTCACTAACACACGTTAAACCTTCTCGGAGACGGCGGTTACGAAAGGCAAGTGGGAGCCGACTGGGTTGCACTATTGGGTCAAAGTAATATAGCTAAAGTTACACCCCGAGTCACCATAATCCGGGTTCTTCTCCATAAATGCATATAGTATTCGCTGCTGATTTGTATTTACTTGTGTCCTTTAAAAGTGAATTGTTCTACAATTCGTTGAGATAATTTTATATTTTTTTTGTTTTCTACTTACATTTTTTCTCTGCAATTTATGCATTGAAGATTTTTTTTTCCAAAATAAAATTATTTTCCCAAGAAATTGTCAGTTTTCATTCAAATAATAACTGAAAGCAAAATTCTGTTTTAAAATGATGAAGTGATGCCAAATTTGTGTATTTTTTTTGCGATCACCTTACGTAGAAGCAGAATGATTTGACTCCATTTTATCAATATAGGTTCAAAGCCGATGGCAGACAATTTGAAGAGGATCAATTGGTGTGATATCTTATCAAAGGCCTTACTGAAGTCAGTTAATAACCTGAGTATCCTCCATTATTTTCCAAAACATTCTGGAGTCGACGTGCTATTGATCCTACCAATTCCTGGCACGTTTAAGGAAGAATGGAACACCACTCCTTTTGCACGTTCTGCTTCCTACAGCTGATTCCCATTTGTGAAGAACTGACCCCCCAATTTTCTTTTCAGTTGATCGCACAAGTTTTCAATAGGATTAAGATCTAGAGATTGACTTGGCCATGAAACTACAGAGATGTTTTGATCCCGAAACCAATCTTTCACAAAACCGGCCGTATGTTTTGGATCATTGCTCTGTTGGAAATGTGATCGGATTGGCATGTTTTCCTCGGAAAATGGCAGCATGACCAGGAAAAACAGCCCCATACCATTATGCGAGAAACAGATTAACACAGCAACAGCAACTTCGACAACTTTTTAGAACCAATGTATTTTAATTACTTTGAACACATTAGCACAGCAACATCGACAGCGACGTCAACGTTAGAGCTAATCCTAAATTCGCTGTTGCTGTTGCTGTCGCTGTGTTAATCTGTTTCTCGCATTATACTTCCTCCACCATGTTTAATGGTCTTCAGTGTATAGCGAGGATGGTATTTTTTCCCTTTTGGTCACAATCGGAGGAGAACAAATTTATTTTTGTTATTTATATTTTTTTATTTGTTAATTATATTTTATCACTCCTTCGGGTCCGTTCCAACTTCTATGGCTTAAGGCAAATTTTTTTTGGGACCTAACGTTCTTAGCTCTCAGGACTGGAGCGTTTCTGGCGACTCTTCCTGGGAGACTGAAGTCTCATGCGGATTGTGCGTGCACTGATTCCATCTCCAATTTGTGCAAACGGATTTGACTTCGCTAAAACTAAAATGCGACGGTCAGTAGTAGCTGTGTTTTTTCTTCGGCCTTCCTCTATTTGTTATCTCTAATGTTGGCTTAAGAGGGCATCCTAGGGCATCTGCTATAAATTTGTAGGTTTTACTTCTTCCGCCGAACAGTGGACTTTTCGACCCATCTTAAAATATGATTTAACAAAAAACTTAAACAAAATTTGTGATACAGTGATTAAAAAACAAACTCACCTTTAAAGTTAATCACTTTTTAATAACACTTTTGCAACAAATCGCAAAATTTAAACAATTTAACTAAGCACACATATTTTTACGTCCAACTCTTAAAACGCACAAAAAGGTATTGCAACGAAAATAATAAAATACTTAACAGTTCACTTAGTAAATGCAATAAGCTTGCCATCATACTAACGGAACTTAGCACTTCTTAATAAAAATGTATATTATTGCAAGTCAACTGTTACTTAGTAGCAAGAGGGAAGTTTAATCCCGCCATCTTTTACACCGCCTTTCTTTTTGGAAAAATCTGTCACTCAGGCACCACGTTGTTAAATTGAATTAGATTTTGAAATAGTCTGAAGTATAACACAAGTAATATTAAAGTTAATTTCTTTGTATTAAATACTAAGCACTAAAGTAAGTTAAGAGTAAGTAATGTTAGAACATGAATTAAATAAATAACCTTTAGGAAAATAAAGCAGAAATAAAAAGGCGCATTTTTGTCTTAACTTTTGGCTAAAATATTTCTGTTGTAAGGACAAAACAGTAAGCTAACAAAAGATCACCATCCACAGCTTCTCATTCTCATATATCGTTCATCAAAATTCTATTAAGTACCGTCCCAAGATTAGCAATATTGAAATCAGAAAAACAACTGATAACAGTGAGACTTATTCGAAAGGTGAATACAAAAGTATGTGCACGTCTTTTCAAATAAAAGAAGAGTAGTTACAAAATATCGATAAATTACGAGAGACCCCAATCTTTATGAAGATCGTTATTTAGAAAATTGTTAAAACTCGAATCGCAGCTCGCTAATGAAAGTCTCTTCTATTTTCGAAATCAATTTTATTATAAAATGTTGTCACATACCCAGTTTGAGTTTGTTGAATCTGCTTAAGTTTATTCGTTAAAATAAAATATAAAAAACAAAATAAACTGAAACTGAAATTGCAATCATTAACAGTCCCTCGAGCAGTATAATTTAATTTCACAAGAAGATGTCTCTTTGTTTAACTATATATTCCTGAGAAACCTAGATGACATAACGACTTGATGGCGAACTGAAATTTCGGGTGCGGACGCACTATTCCCTCCACATACCGTAATATCGAGCCCGAGTACCCATCACCCGTCAATTAAAATGCAATCAGTGTCGGCCGATCAGGAAAACTCAAGCCTATAGATTTCACTAGCCGCCCCAGACATCCGATATCTGGTAAAAGGTGTCAACTGTAGTGTTACCGGCTCGAGCTTAAAACTCTATCATTAGCCCTAAAGAAACCAATATCGAGCTTCAAATTGAATTAATAACAAATTTGATGTCTTTTTAATACAGTCCACCAATAAATCTGAGCTGGACCCCATATAAAGTATACGCCCATAACATGCCCAGGCCCACATGGGGCATGGGCTGTGCGTGCGCGGATACCCCATGCCATCTTGCTCGCTCGCCTTGGAAGCGTCGCGCGTCATTGTGATCGGCGCGGTGTAGTCAGTGTAGCCGGACGGACGCGTCACTTTTCGTCGTCGGCCGCTGCGACAGGGGCGCAATGTTTTCTCTCCTCTTTTTGATCTGGAGCGAGATAAGGCGCTTGAGCAGAACACATAAAAAGGAAATTAACTTATCACAAACTACGATCAGTTATTTTATTTGATTGTCCACAAAACACGACCATTATCCGAGGGCAGCAGTTTTGGATCGTTTTTATTCAGTGTCGCGTTTTTTTGTTTCGTCTGGATGTTGGTTCCTTTTTTGTTTTTTGCTTTTTTTGGTTGTTCTTGGTTCGTTGTGGCTTTTGTGAGGTTTTATTGTTATTCGAAGCTGGGTCCAGGTGGTGGTGGACTGGTGGTGTTTAAGTTCCTCGCGAGTGTGTGCTGCAAGATTTCATTCCGACACAATGTCTGGTTGTTGTGCGCTCTATCTGCGGCAGACGCATCGGAGAGTGTGCGTTGATTTCTTTTCCCCATTGCTGGGTCTCAGTTGTACCGGCAAAACCGACGAACAAATTCAGGACAAGATAATAAAATGTATTTCAGCGTGTATACGCAACGCAACGCCTAAATGGATATGGCAATGGGTGGAGTGTCAAGCTGGCGCGGCTTATGCGGTATGCGGAATTTGAGAATCAAGCGATTTAGGACACAAATTGTCCTGACTTAGGTGGGTTTTTGCCGGCTTCAAAGGGGAGTGGGAGGGAACGAATCAGGAAGTTGGGAGAGTATCAACATCTCTTTTCTGTTCGGTTGCTTATAGCATGTTGTTTCGGCGAATACCTCCTTCCATCGCTCGAAAACTGGCAATTTGTGTTGGGTAGTTTTAGTTATTAAACTTCATTAAAAAAGGGAAAAACGTTCATTGAAGTTGTCCTTCTAACTCTCAGTATCAGCCCTGCCTCCGACCCGTCGAGTACTTAAAATAATTTCAATTTTGCATTTCGGAAAAAACACCCTTACACACGGTCAGGTAAATCCATATATTCAAGACAGCGAATCATTGAACTGATACTACTTCCCAAATTTGCATACAAGGCTCGCAAGGCCTAATAACTCCTGATATTAGCCACCGTTTATACGAAAATCCACACTCTTTTCCGGTTCTTAATAGCCGTCCAATACAGAGGAAAGGCGGCCTCTGTATTATTTCACCGCTCACTCGTGCAAATACCGGAAAACTCTAAATTGCACATTCTATTACCACGACCACGCGAAAGCAACCTCCTCCAAAAAATTTTAAGTATTAGCTTGGGCGCATATCATATATAGAAGTATACATGTATTGTTGTACGGGCGAAGAGAACTTTCGTGCCAATAATTTAGTATCAACTTGTACTTAGGATGCACCCTTTGCATTTCGAACACAGGAAGGAAAATTCCTTTGCGACTGTGTATATATAATTTGGGCTTTTAAAGCAAAAAACCCCTACTCAAAATATCTACTCACGGAAGTGTTGTTAATATTTTGCTGGTGAAGGTTTAGTAATTGTTGTTGTGATAAAAACAAAAAAACAATCGCTGCTAAATATTAATCGTTTTTAATCCCACTATTGCAAAATTTAAGCGTTCTACTTTCTTTTTGAATTATAATGAGGGATTTTTTTAACGGAATGCAATGTCAATAATGGCGCCATAAACTAATAATAAATTTAAGTATCGACTTTAAATTTGTGGAAGCTCACAATTGTGAAATTTGTATTTAAAATAAGGCCATTGCGCCTTACTAATAATAAATTTAAAAAATAAATATTTCGTAGGTCACAATGGGTAATTTTATGTGGGAATTATTATTATTTTATTTTATTCTTTACTTAAATTTAAAGTCGGAACTAAGAAATGTTTCTTTCGTAAGACCCAAATTCAAATTATGCAGAAAGAAATCTGCCTTAAGAATCATTTTTAAACCTACCATTATTTATTTCTAGATCACAATAGATAGCCAATTTGAATTTGCTTTAACCACAACAACTTTTTTTTTAGATCCCAATAGATAACCATTGTTTATTTGTAAAATTCAACATCGCCACCTTCACTTTACATTTTTTGTAGATCACAATAGGTAGGTAGGTAGTCAGTTATTGGAGTTTGAAAATATTAACCTTAACACTGAAAGCATTGTTTGCCCGAACCACAAGAAAGGAGACCCTCTAACTGCGCCAACTATAGAGGCATCAGTCTCCTTAACATCGCATATAAGATCCTATCTGCCGTACTGTGCGAACGCCTGAAACCTTATGTCAACGAACTGATTGGACCCTATCAGGCCCGGTAAGTCCACAACTGACCAAATAATCACACTACGACAGATCCTGGAAAAAACCCAAGAAGTCCAAGTCGATACCCACCACCTGTTTATCGATTTTAAGGTCGCATATGACAGCATTTATAGAGACTTTTATTTATAGAGAGATTTACAGAGCCATGTCTAGTTTTGGCATCCCTGCCAAACTTGTCAGATTGTGCAGAATGACGATGGAGAACGCTCGCTGCTCCGTAAATGTTGGAAACAATCTCACCGAGACCTTTGATGTCAAAAAAGGATTTAGACAAGGTGACGCGCTGTCATGTGACTTCTTCAACATCATTCTTGAGAAGATTGTGCGGAACTCGCAAGCCAACACCGGAGGCACAATCTTCCAAAAGTCTGTGCAACTACTTGCATACGCGGACGACATTGACATCATTGGCAGAACACAGCGAGCTGTCACTGGTGCGTTTGCAACTATTAGTGCAGAATCGGCAAAAATGGGTTTAGTAGTGAATGAGGGCAAAACAAAATACATGCTGTCAACAAGAAGGGACACACAACATCGACGAATCGGACAGAACGTCACGATAGACAGCTATAAACTCTGATAATGACATCACATCAGAAATCAAGCGAAGAATCACTCTTGCCAACCGCTGTTTCTTTGGCCTAAGAAGGCAACTGAGAAATAAGGCCTTGTCAAAAAACACTAAGGAGACTCTGTATAAGACCCTCATGCATCATCATCCCAGTCCTACTCTATGGCGCAGAAAAGCATGGACGCTATCAAAGGCGGATGAAGATCTCCTCGGTCGCAAAATTCTTCGGGTGATTTTCAGTCCCGTTTGCGTTGACGGGATTTGGAGAAGGAGATTTAACAGCGAACTCTACGAGCTGTACAGCGACATCGACCTGGTCAGAAAAGTGCGCATCAGCCGACTAAGATGGCTAGGACACGTAGAGCGAATGGACACCAACGCTCCGGCCCGAAGAGTCTTCGACTCCAACACGGAGGGAAAACGCAGTAGAGGAAGACCTCGCCTTAGGTGGCGCGCTCAAGTAAAAGGGGACCTCAACCAACTTGGAGTGCGCAACTGGAGGCAGTTAGCTAAAGATCGCGCTAACACTGGAGAGGCGTATTGGTTGCGGCCCAGGTTCACCGGGACTGTAGCGCCATCTAAGTAAGTAAGTAAATAACACTGAAAACGATTGTTAGTGCCGATGAATTTTATTTACTAATACAAATTTTGAACAAACATCTGATTTATTTTGTAGATAGGTCACAATAGGTTTTCTTATATATGGAGAAAAGTGAGCTCGTCATATTAAAATAATTACCAATAAAGCGCAATGTTAACTTTAATGGACATACAATTAAGGGCCCCTTACTTAGGTCACAATGGATAGTTTTATATGGAAAGTTTCGCCATGCGCGCAAGGCAAAAAGCTCCTTTCAAAGGAAATTTTCTTCGAAGAATTTTTGGTCTTGCATCGCATGTGAAGAGGACCAATTTTTCTATCGAGGGAGCACAGTACTCGGCACCAAAATTTAGAACTGGCAGGGTAAGTGTTTTGTAGAGCACACATTTTGTCCTTCGAGTTAAGAGTTTTGAGCCCAATTGTTTTGCCAAACCGAAATAGCAACGGTTACCTAGGGTAATTCTTCATCGGATCTTCACTAGGGTGTCATTCGAGGAGTTCAACTCTGAGGTAGATGAACTCCTTAATGCCCGACTTTTCACTAAATTCCGGAAAAAAGATTCTTAAATAGTGTCCTTCGGAATCAGTATAAAATGGCAGGTATCGTTCTTCAAAATAACAAAAAAAAAAAAAAAAGCTCACACGATGAAGATAGGTAGGCCGAGGGGCCATATGAACCTGTTGGGTCAAATGTTTATATTTATTGTTTTACAAAGATGAAGGTGTAGTTTAAGGAGCTACAACTCTTCGACTTTGTAGCTTGTGGTCGGGAGCCTGTTAAGAAAGGAAGCAAAACTTAAACTTTTAAATAAATGCAATCGTTCTTGAAGTCACATTGATTACATTACGAGTCTATTCCCTGGGTAAGAGAACTAATTATTGAACTAATAACCACGAAGGAGAGGGGCGCATGTAGACTGAATGTTGCACTGGGCGCCAGTTAGGTTTGGGCCATCCCCGAATAATTAATTACTTTTGAATACTAAATTTAGCAATCCGCGTTTGGCATCTCATATGATTTGTGTGTTTGTATTGAACATAAGCTGTTTTGCACAATTACTGACTGCCAAACAAGTTCCCAGCCCTTAAGTTTGTTCTTGTTTTAATCCTTACCCAATCCCTCCATTTGAAGTCCTTATTAAAAGAGAGCGCTTGGGTTTTGAATAAACCCGAACACCTCTTAATGAACAATTTTTTCAATGTTGTAGGTGTAGCTGATGTAACAGACCCTTTGAGTCTTATCTTTACTCGGACTGCGACAATTTATCGTCCGCTGCTGCCAATGAATTTCATTATCTACACGACCGCGATAGCTATACCTTTACACCAAAGGCCTCCCAACATTAATGGTTTCATATTAATACAGCTGAGGGGCGCGGTTCTAAACAACTGATCAAGTGCATCATTAGCTCTGTATACCAACTAATCTTCGTTATTACCTACTTTACAAACACGATGGTCGATCGCCGTTTGACAGTTACATGCATTTGCCTTTTCGACAAACTCTAAGTGAATCACTCCTCGATCGTTTAAGATTCAGAAAATTTCCCTATCGCAGCTCACTATCTGGGGAGTGCATCAGATTTTGGGCACTCCAATTCCCTATATATCCCCATATCAGGCCGTAAATTCTTCTATTGAATGCCCGCGGGCCAGCGCAACATTAGCATTCTACTAATTTGAATTAATTGAAACATAAAACACGGAATTGCTTTCAGTATACGGGTAAAGGTGTCGAGATGCAATATTAACTAATCAATAAACCATCCATAGGCATAGACACCAAAGCCGAGCGGGTCGAATAAGCCGCAAGGGTAAACAGAGATCTGTCAGTCCGTATCAGCGTCTAACTGCCCCACATTATCAACCAACTACAAGGGACTTACGTTGATGTTTCTATTTCGTTTCACACCGACACGACACCACCTTTTGTCTGATGGTGGGTTTCATTTACCAACGAGAGAGAGAGAAGGAGAACGATCGAACCCATAAAGCTACCCATTCAAGAATCCGAGTAACAGCTATTGCCATATAGGCAGCGGTACAGATAATGCGCCTCAAGAGCGCTCAACATTTCCGGCTCTGAAGAAATAATTCTATTAAATATGAACATGGCGGGAAAAGGGTTGCGCTTGCGCACAGCCGCACACTGGCGTAGGCGCGTTCCATCTGAGCCGGGGCACAAAACATTAATTTAATCTAATTAGGTGGAAACAGATCGCACTCGATCAGCGATTTCGTATTCTGGCTATTGTCCGTGAAGCGATGGATTTTTTTTTGTGTTCTTCTAAGGCTTAGCGGGGATTTAACGACGCGACAGCAGTATGGCAACATTTTTACCCTTTTGTCCTTTTTTCTTGAAATTGGGTTCTTGTTGGTGTTCCAAATTTTGACATCGATTTGCCTTGATGAAGCCGCGGCCGGTCACATGGAGACGGTTTGATTTAATTTGTACGAGTGTGTTTCGTTATTTGTGACGATTCGGGAACACACGCGCGCTATTGTTTGAGTTTTTTTCTCACACAAACGCGGCCTTTGGGGAAGTTTACTTCGATAAATGTTTATCGTGTCAAACGGAACTTGAGAGAGATGTTAAAAAAAACAACACAAAGTCCATGTTATGGTGCGTAAAGTGTCCTGAATTTAAATAGGTTGGCAAGTCGAACCGGTTCCGAAGGAATTGTCTCGGGGACGAGATACCCACTAAGCTTCATTTAGGCTTTCTAGGCTTTTGTCTAATTGTGCTAATAGGAAAGCATTAAGTAAAGTGAGGAAATCGATTTTTGCTCTATTTTTTGTTCTAAGGATATCCACCATCTGGGCCGCACGCTATTTAGTAAAGGTGCAGGGGGAACAGTGGGTTAGTGGTTAAGGGCGTTGGAACAACTGCATGTGAATGCTTATTTTTGTGGGACGTATGGACATGCAATTTTATGCCGAATCCGAGCTTTTCCAGGACAGTTACACACTCAGGTGTTTGTCGAATGTTTGACGCAGTGAAAAAATCTTTGAGATGTAGGTACTCAATTTGTGTTTTTCCAAGGATACTCCTTGCTCGTAGCTCGGCGCTCTGTTGCCAGATACCTTTTTACAAAATCTGAATTTTTGCATTTGGAAAATTGTCAAAAAGTCGTCATTCATAGGTAATGATACCAGTGCTGCCAGGTCGTTCTAAACACAGAGAGATAAAAACCTGAACAAAAAGCGCTAATTTGAGGTTGATTACGCAAAAAAAAAAAAAAAAAATCATTGAAAATTAAGAGGAAGATCTAGCACCAGTACTGAAATTCTGACATATTTTGAGAAGCCATTTATTATATTAGGAAAGTTTAAAAAATTCAACTCTCAAAATTTATCTACATACCTAGCCTTGGTGACAAATCAATCAAACAGTGCGTCTATATCAGGTACTTACATGCTGCATCTATTGAACGTATCATAGGGAAATACAATTTGTTCGTCTTTTTGCAAATATTCTTCAATTTTTGCAAAGGCCTACAAAATTTGCACCCCAACCATAGTTTCAGATGAATTCTACGACGATGATAGGTCAAATGGTAACACCAATATATTGAAATAAATTATCAAATTAAAAGCGCTAGAAGTTTCGTTAGGAGCTACAATTTTTTAATGCGCGCTAGAACTGCTAAAATGCTCCAGATCTAGCTCCGAAAACGATAAACTGGCAGCACTGAATGATACTGCATATTGTCGATTGTCGCAACTAATTACAGGGAAGTTGCAATGACTGACGCTTGCAATAACCGAGTCTAAAGGTTTTTACAGTAAATTGTGATATTAATAAAGAATTCAGAAAACATAACACTTCAATAATTATATAATGCAAACATTTTTTATTTACTTCAATTATAATTTTGTAAAAAAACTACACAAGAAGGTAAATTCATCAAAATAATATGAGGATGTTGCACTTATCGAGGTAGGATTTTTTAAAATTTGCTATTTCAATTATGGAAATTGGGTCCTAACATAATCGAAGAAAGAACTGTAGTAGGTAATAACAAAAAATGTAACTATATTTTTTAAAAATGGATCCGTCATCAAAGTACTAAAAAGTAACACATACTTAAATTCATTGCAGGAGCAGGGTATATTAATAACAGAAATGATTGACTTAGGCCCGTTTGCTGATACTACTCAAAACGATTTAAGTTCTACTCATTGGACATTCTATTTTTTTAATAGAATATCATTATATTCATATGCGTGAACATCCAAAGTTCCCGTATATTTTTTTTAGTATTTATTATGAATTGAGGAGAATGGAACTTATATGTATCAATATCGAAAGGTAATGTGCCATTAAAATGATGGGACATTAGTTTATCCAATATCAACAATATTAAATAGAAAGTAGTTTTCATTATTTTTAATTTCATTATGAAATAAACCCCAAATTTGGGGCTTTATTTCATTTTCTCTTTTGGGGCCTTATTTCCTACAGCCGTTTTAGGGTGTTGAAGACCTTCTTTATGAAGTCTCGGTATTCGTAATTTTCGTCTTACTTCAACGTAAAATTAACATGAAAGGTTTTTTAAAATGTTAACTGTACCCATCTGGACTGTTTATTAAAAAAATTAAAACGCTGGCCCTTTTACTTTCACTATCGTAATTTAAAATCATTTATTTCCGATCTCCTGGTTAATAATTGATAATCTGGTTTAATTTTTATTAATTTTTTATTTTTTTAATTTCAATTATTTTTAATATTTTCCTAATGGCTAATTTAGCTTAAGTAATTGTAACTTGCCTGTAATTTTGTTCTTATCTGTTGGAGTTTGTATTTGAACATTGATTCACTAGGGTCAACCTACCCACATAATTGTATCTTGTACCGTTAAGCCCTTTGAAGTGGCAATCATCACTATTTTCCTATTATTCAATTTGTAAAATACAGAATTTCTCATTTTTGTAATCTATTATCCTTGTACCATTGATGATTATTTAATTTTAGGTCAGGGGCATATAATTATATCTGTGAGGTGTTGACGAAGGCTGGTTTCAATGATGCTACTATGGTTTAATGGATTAATATTTTTCCACACACATTTATTGCTCTAAATTTGCATAGTGACGTTTTTAAATATTAATCATGATTAAAATAGTAAAACTATTTCCAAAGCGGCGTATATTTTTGTCGATACCTGACGCATTTTTGCTTATAAAAATATATCATAATTATAGAAAACTGTGGTACGTTTTTTAGTATTACAGTAAACTACATTCTTATAAAAGGTATGGTCGCTTTTCGACGCCAAGCGAAACTCGTATGTATAAATATGCGACAGCGACTAATGTCACAATGTTAAACAAAACAGACAATTCAATATATACTACGATTGACAAAACTTTCAGCTGGAAATAACTTTGTAGGCGTTTCCCTTACTAAATCTCGCAGTATCCTGTGTTCCATATCATGTGAATGACTGACGAAATCGTTTGTAAATAACTCGAAAAGCATCTTTTGGCGTGGTTTTAGGTATAGCAAATCCATCACCGAGGAAGTGTCCGACCTTGAACATATCTCGGAAAAACCCAACAAGTCCCAATCAATACTTATATACCTATCTCTTCATCCATAAAAAAGTTGCCGCATCTATATAGCCAAGCTATTCACAGCCAATTATAGTCTTGGCATCCCTGCAAAACTCCTCCGTTCATACATCAAATCGACTTGGCTGAATCGGATAGACGGCCTCAAGAAACAGTTACAACTTTGCCGTATTGAGGGGAAACTGCCTACTTCGCCATTGATAGTATAAAAACATATGGAAACGATATCTCATCAGAAATCAGAGGAATTATAACCCTTGCCAAAAGCTGCTTCATTTAGCTGATACGTCAAGTTTGTAGAAAGAGCGCTCACTACTTGGTAACTCTGTATGAGGCCTTTATAATCAACGATTTTAAGCACATACTATACATATGCATATTTTAAAAGTGATTGAAGCTTTGCGAAGAAGGCGAACGAGAAGAACGAACTCTGCATGACCTTGTCAAAAAGGTGTGCAAGGCAGGGTAGTCATTTATAATGGGTGTGCCGAATGTGCCTTCGATTCCGCTACTGGAGGCAGTTGGCCAACGGCAGGGCGGATTGGAGAGACTTATTAGTTGATGCCATGCATTGTGGTACACAACTTGATAAATGCAACACGTGCCCATTCTTTGCAAAACACAGCCACAGTTGCTGTAATTTGGAAAAAAAAGCCTTTACAAAGGCTTTACGAAACCATGGTCCACACCGATCGGGAGCGTTAAATGTTAAGATGAAATTATTTGCAGCGCTGTTGATGGAATTAGTTGGTCCTCAATAAATACCATATGTTCTTGCTCTTTATATTCACCAGGATCACAATTTCACCAAGCTTTAGACCGTGGATATCTTTCACTATAATTTATTTTTACGCCATAAATATCCGATCGTCCATTTGACTTTACGTCAACATGTACATCTAGTTTTTGCAGTGTTTAATGTTGGTAAATGCTTTGTCCGCAAAAACCCTCACTAAATGCACTGCCTATCTGAATAGCTCGCTTGCACTTTAAGCATTTGAAAACGTTTTAAGTGCCCACCCATCCAATCATACGGCCGAACTATGACTCTTGGGGTAGACCCTTGCGCATAATTTATAAGCAATTAGCACCGCCACAACTGTTACCCCGTCCCAAATGCAATTTGTATCTCATAAAATAGAAATTCAATCAATCAATCCATCACAGTAAAAAGTGTTGAAACATAATGAATCCTTGAGTGACCGAGAGTCCTTCGTTCCGGCTTAATTATCCACGGTACAAACATCTAACCGACTATCGAAATCAGACAAATAACCAATAACAAGGATTCGTCATGGAAATGACGAATAGCTGCGGCGCAACCCTGCTGGTAGCAACTTCCAATTTAATAATTGCTTTGATCCTTTAAATCGAACCGTTCCGCTGGTAAAGGTACAGAGTGTAACATGTTGTATAGCATCGACCTACCCGACCAGATGATAGGTTCCTCTCTCCTACAATACTCACCCAGGCACCGCCTGTTGTATCCTAGATGGTAGCTGTGCACGAACGCACACTTCCCGTTTCAAATGAGCACCCAAACACAATACGAATTCCTACAAATTCAATAGTAATCGAATAGGAATTACCTCAGTACCGCAATGAGACAACATCCTGCGGTGAGAATCAGTCCTTATTTTAATAATGCGGTAGGGGGCGAGCATGAGCATGAGCATGAGCAATGAGCATGCACAGGACCTCGGACGCTTAAAGACGCCAGACCTCAGGCATTGTGGTGGTTTTCGACTGTCAGCTCCAAATTTAATTCGATCATTACACTCAAACAGAACGGGACCACTGTTACCGTCCCAAACTCAAAATACATTATCCCCGTTTGTGCATACGGCATTCGAAGCGTGGGCATTGCTGCTCAGGAAATTCACGACCCCGAACCACCAACGAATGATATACACAAAAGTCAAGGTAAACATGGAATTTTATCGCTTGATATGTCATATGAGAGTCCGAAAATAATTTACGATCAGGCTTGAGTGATTTTGGTCAACAAAGGAGAAAAAAAAAAAAAAAAAACCTTTCCAATGAATGAAAAGCAGGACTAAAGGAAACCTTTACCTAAGTCAAAGGTGCCAGACCAGTATTGTATATATACACACACACACTCCGAGAAACGAAGGCAAGTGGCAATTAAACTACACCTGTCTCTTGTGGTCACTATATATCATTTCGAAATGAGATACAGACACACACACGTACCTATGTAGGTGCTGCATCGCGAGGGTAGCCTAAAATGGTTTGTTTTGTTTTCTGTTATAGTTGGACTGGTGCGTGTTATCCTTGTAATTAGGAGAACAGCCCGTTTGCCGATAGCCGGAGGTAAATGAATTATGTGCCTCATTAGAATTTTCAGAGTGAGAAGTTCTCTTCAAATTGGGTCACAACTTTCGAAATTTTGTCAAGGAATTTTCATTCAAAATTTAATTTATCATACATCTTGGTGTCATAGGGCATTTCGACGAAGAAGCACATCTTGAGATGGGATTTACACATGCAGATCCTTCAAAACGAGACACAAAAAGGAAGAAGAACAAAGCTGTAAAATTAAATAATACTGCATTGTGCATTCACACCATCACTCATGCGCATTTTTGCATGAGACGGGACAGAAGCTAAGATTACACGTGCCATTTCTCGTGGCAAATGACGTCGGCATGTCGAAATTTTCCACGAAAAATGACACGTGTAATCAGCTAGAGAGTTCCATTTGTCCACAGTCAATTCTAATAAACGGCTGTAGGAAATAAGGCCCCAAAAGAGAAAATAAAATAAGGCCCCAAATTTGGGGTGCTATTTCATAATGAAATAACACCCAAATTTCAAATATGAAATAAGGCCCCACTGCGATGAAATAAGGCAAAAAAAAAAAAATTAAATAAGGCCCCCAATTTGGGGTTTATTTCCAAGAAATTATTTTAATTTTAAATGGAACTTTTTATGTACTCAACTTCGAACCCACCCCGTAATCTAACAGTTAACCCAAGCAGGGGGGTTGCAGGGGGGCAGCATGCATCATAATGAAATAAGACCCACATTTTCATTAGGAAATAAGGCCCCAAAAAAGGAAATAACACCCCAAATTCTATTAAAAATCGTTTTTGTTGTTTCCTGTTTAATTTTTTGGGGCCTTATTTCATTTTTTGTTTGGGGCTTTATTTCATTGGGGCCTTATTTCGCAGAGTCCTTATAAACGCGTAAGAATGGGATCACAAATCAGATGTGATCATGGATGTTCTATCCATAATTATAGATACGGAAATAAACACAAGTTCCGGCGACCAACATTTCGGCAAATAATTGAAATCATTTCTATTTCTGATTTAGAGCATGTGAAATGAAAGTGATAATAAGTTTAGTAAAACAATAAAACAATTAAACCAACAATTGATCAATTAGTAACATGAAAAAAATAAACAATTGTCTGTTTATCATTTCCGAAAGCTATTTTGTTTTAGAAGAATGCGAAGTTCCATAAGCCATCGCTATAAAAATATTAATATGCTGAACTTTTCCATAATTCCTACCACGTAAACAAGATGGCCGACCAACATACGTATCACGTATTTTTGCGTTTTAGGTAATGATGTCCCTTTCAGTCACACGGCTATTAAGTATTGGGCCTCACTTTAAACTTCTGTGTTAGAAATGGTATAAACAGTGCCGGCTTTAGCTCTTCCAGCGCGCTGGGTGCGATTTCTAAGGCACCCCATAACTGCATTTCAAACCTATTGGCAAAGGATAGAATGAAACAACCATTTATTACAAAATAACCATTTATTAAAAAAACAACTAGCGAACTCTTTTACTAAGTTATCAAAGTCGATGTTTCCAGCAATTTGATTTTCGATTGACAAAGTTTTCTAAAGCTTAAGCTTAGAAAAACTTCTCTCCGCACTAGCAACCGTTACAGGTACCTATAGTCAATAATATTCGCAATGTTATCCATACATTTAGTTATAGTTCTTGTAAGTTGCGATCTTTGATAACATTTAAAACGATAATAGTAATTAATTAAAAAAAAACCCGACTGACTAAAAAAAAAGAGCTCATTGACATTTTTTGTGTGACAATTTTTTTTTTTGAATTTATATTTTTATATTTATTTGTTCAGCCTACTCCCTTCGGGGAAGAATATCAATTTAATGACACCATACTCTTCAAAATCGCATTCAAATGTAGTCGCAGTAGCTTAGTGATTAGTGTGTTGGACTGCTATGCGGGAGTCCCAGGTTCGAATCCCGCAAAAACCCAATTCCGACTTAGAGTTTTTTTCCGCTGCGCTACCTCTCGCGAACGTCTGACAAACATCCGAGAGTATAAATGTCTTGTAAGAGCTTCTCAATTAGCCGTTTGGAGTCGGCATAAAACTGTAGATCCCTTCCATTCGTTCCAAAAATGAAAAACTCACACAAAACGAACGGTTGTGAGAAGCTAGGCCTAGGGTCTCTCCAGACCTGTTGCGCCAACTATTTATTTTATTTATTTATTTATTTATTATACTCTTCAAAATCGGTCAAGCCGTTTGGGCCACAAGGCGTCACGTAGGAACGTACATATATTGGATATGCGCGAAACACATTATCCCTTCCTGTGTTCAGTCGGGTAAAAACAGGAGTGACCACATTCTGATCGGGCAGAAAAGATTTCAGATATATCAGTGGTCGCAAGCCATAACCGCCTAAGTCGATTTTTCATACTTTCCAGCTTACAATTTTAAATCGTCGTAGAGAAAAATTTTCAAATTTCCAAATTTTTTATATGCAAAAATAAAATTTTGATTGACTGAAATTAATGTGGTGTCCAACAAGACAGGCAGTTGAAAAATTCATTCTCAAACTTTTTTTCTGGACAAGTTATATGCTCATCGCGGGCATTTTCATCAGCCTTGTTTTAGCTCCAAGCACAGGTTCAATTTCAAGTTCTTCAGCCAATTCCGGCGCCTTTTAAGCCTGTGTTTCTATAATAGCCCATAAGAATGTGCAGCACTTTTCAAACACTTCTGTGCATTTGCCTGTAGCGGCCTTTAACGTCCGGCGCCCTGGGAGCAGTGTTATTAGCACTCTCCTCTCCCCTCTCCCTCCCTTCATTTATCCCACGAAGCGTGTTCATTTTTCCCTTTTCACCGTACTCAAATATTATTCTAAAATCTCACGATACTATTTTGCCTCAAAATCCAGTTTTTTAAAAGTATAATTTGTATTACAAGGAAAGAAAATCACGGTCAATTAACCTTTAGTATAAAAATCAAAGTTTGTAACATTATTAGGATTATTTTTTGATACTAGAAAATTTTGATAAGAGACGATTTATATGAGTTTTTTATGCACATTCAGTGTGTTGATAATCATGGTGAAATGAAGGTGTTTTCATGAAATTTCAGCATAAATTTATAGTTTGAATGTTTTTTGTTAGATTCCACAAAATCCCACGATTTGGTGCTTTTTCCCTTTATCCCACGAAAGGCTTTTCGGACATCAAAATTCCCACAAAAAGGGATAAAGCCCACGATATTATAACACTGTCTGGGAGGTCGTTTTACCGCGCCATACCCTAACGCCGCTACTGGGTGTATAATTGTTCCATTATTGTTCAAGTATAATATCGGGGATATGACGTATGAGGGATCGATACGATACTGGTCGTGTATCGTAAGTTTTAACTGATGGTTGAAATGGGAAAGTAAAACGAGAACACAAAACACATGTCCACTGTTAAGGTGCCTTACGAGACACAAACATCTGAAAAGGCACTACCTATCTATAGTTTATGGCTTGACTTGATGCGTATATAGTACCTTTAACACATTTCCATAAAAACCCGGCAATTGGTATTTTGTTCGCTACTGGTTCCCTCGTCAGAAGATATCGTTCGGCGGCGAATTCATTTGGGAATCCCGCGCGATAAAAGTTTCGTGTGAAGTTGTTGATATTGCGTAGCTTTCATATGGAATACCTACTTGCAAAAAAGCGTGCGATAGAACAATCCACAAATATCGAGAGAGAGAGAATTAGGAAAGCCTACGCAAAGCTTTTCATAAAACTATTATTCGAAAGAATTACAAAAAATTCTCTGCTGAATGTGTCACCATATTTCTGAGCCGCATGATCAACTCGCACGGTCAACTCACGCAAGCTTTACTCTTTTACAAATCAGCGAGCTCGGCTCAGAGATGTCTCTTATTGGGAAAAGTTTCCGCGTGGACTGGAAGTAATTGTGTGTCCTTTTCATCGACGTGTAAATAAAACAACTAGGACATAATGAAAAAATCAAACCTCCTCGAGAATGATATATAAATTTGCGGTACTGGACAATCTGAGCTCGTAATGGAGGAATACGCGATATACCCATGTGTCACAGGGGTATCGTAAATAAATTCCGATGATGTAATAACCAAAGTGTAACAGTGACTTGGCATCACTAAAAAGTAATGTAGGAGGAAGAAGTGGAATTGTCACTGGCCCTCTCCATTTTTTTATTGGAAAAGAATAAAAATACAGGCAAATAAAATCTTGAATTTTCTGAGTTATCCCAGGATATATTCTGTAGCAACAAGGAAAAACCGCTAAAGTCGAGTTTAGACGAAACTGTGCCTTTGATGCAATTTGATTCAGTATGTCCAAATCTTCAAAATATTTTTTTTTCTAGCTCTTTATCTTCAAAATTGAAGCAAAGCCGACTTTTATTAATTGATAGTCCAGAACTATTTGTAATTTTATGCATTTTAGCAAAACTTTCATATTCTCTCCTGAAAAATGATCAAATTCGACTTTAGCGGTTTTTCCTTGTTACATTTTAATGGAAACGTTTCTCTTCAGCAAAGAAAATCAGATTGACGAATAGAAAACATTCCTCTAAAAAATGGCTCCTTGCTCTGATCTGACAAATATTCGACTTTCAGCAATGTTCTGCTGTGTCTTAGTACCGCCCCTGCCATACTAGTACTACACAGATCGTAAATGTCAAAGAGCGAAGTTAGCATAGTACCGCGTTTGACACTCAATCACTTGGTCACGTTAGGGTAAGGGTAAGTTTAACATTTTTTCGCCACACATTGCCAGCCCTATCCATATCTGGATGTTACACTGAATAGTTGCGCACATTTAAATATTTATTTAAACCATTTCACAAAGCATCATCGCAATTAGGTTCGCACGTTTCACACAGTAATGGATTTGCAAATGTCACTCCATTAAGAGATAAAAAATGCATCCCGCCATAGTGCACAGCACTCCACTGTGACAACAGCAACACCTTCAAAACGAATAGCGAGCAAACTGAATGAATTTTTAAACTGCAATCGCATCCCAAAGTGCATATTCGCTGGCATTTTAACTCCATCAGCCCCCATCCCCCAACACACACCTTCTCCATCATCCAGAATGTAATCGATCCGACACGGCTACTTTTGTTGTTGTTTTTTTTTAATGCAATCATCCATTGCGACATTTAATCGCGCCCACCTCCCCCCCCCGCGCGTTCGTTGGGGAAAACTATATCTCATCAACTGGAACATAATTCTCATTTCGAATTCATAAATAATAGCGCGCGCGGACAAAAAAGGATCAGATAGGATATAATTGCGAATTATTATTAAGCACTTTCCATATTTGCTACTAATGAGAGCTCATTATATCCACTTAGCAGCTCGACTGACGACATATGACGTGAAAATGTGAACAAAAAAAAAAAAAAACATTTTTCGGAAAATTGGCAAAAAAAGCTTCCAGCAAAAATAAACGAATAAACGTCCACGTGATATCCATTATTATGGTAATTAGCCTGAAATGATTGCGAAAAGCTGATGTTTATATACAGGGGATGATGACGTATTTTGGTTTTTTTTTTTCCTTTCCTATTTTGCTTTCGTGTTTTTGGTTGCTGGATAATTGCAAACATTATATAAACATAACGCGTGTAAAAGTGGGTGATAAAATTTTCTAAATGTTTAAATTATCTATGAAGTTGGCATTGTTTGCTGTGGAATATTTGAAGGTCCATTTGCATGCGACAGGAAACATTAATTACATGGTTAAGTTCACAAGAATGTATATGTGAAATTAAATCGTAATTATTGCTTATGTAAATTGCGTGGCATTTTTTAGCTAATACCTTAACAACGTGTTGGAATATGACGCCGAATCGATGTAGTCAATGAACTTTAGTTAGATGATGGAGTTTGACCATACAGCATACATGCAAGATCTAAATAGTTACATAGCGCCGTATTAATGACAAATTTTAGTCTCTACGTTATAAAGGGTGGTTAAGTTTTAAGGGCCAATGTTGATTTTGAATAAAACACAAATTATTTAGGAAATTATTATCATTTCTTTTTATTATGATTAAACTGATATGGTTCAATTATGCATGGAACAAAATATCGGCCAAATGGCCGCCGCGACGTCGGCGACACACCTCCATCCGATGGTCCAAATTTTCGATGACGCTGAGGCATAATTGAGGTTCTATTTCGTTAATGTGCCGAATTATCTCATCCTTTAGCTCTTGAATTGTTGCTGGCTTATCTACGTACACCTTTTCTTTCAAATAACCCCAAAGAAAGAAGTCCAACGGTGTCAAATGACATGATGTTGGTGGCCACTGAGGTGAAAATGTGCCTCATCACTGAAGATGATTTTCTTCTTAGAAAATTGATCATCCAGTTGCCATTTCTTGCCACCATTCTGACCATTGACGACGCTTGAAATGGTCAAGAGGCTTTAGTTCTTGAGTCAATTGCACCTTGTAAGCGCGTAAATGCAAGTCCTTATGCATAATGTTCATCAACGACGAGCGTGAGAGGTGCAATTGTTGGGCACGACGACGAGTTGAGGTGGGCGGCTCTTCAGCCACACTATAGCGAACAGCAGCAATATTTTCTGCAGTACGAGCTTTACGAGAATGCACTGGTGTTTTCACATCTCTTACAGACCTGGTTCGCTAAAAATTTTGCACGATTTTTCCGATTATACGCACATTTGGACGATTAAATTGACCGAAAAAATAACAAAGTGCACGATATGTATTTTGATTTGAACGCCCATTTTCATAATAAGTCTGAATTACTTTAACGCGTTTCTTGATTGTGTGTCTTTCCATGATTCAAATTGAGTTAGTATGAAATTTAGAAATATCAAATGAAATGCAGAAAAAAACTTGACTTTTAGGTGTGGTTCACATTCAACATCGGCCCTTAAAATTTAACCACCCTTTATTTACGGAAGCTCACAATTGCGAAATTCGTATGATAAATATAGCTAATGTGAACGACTAAAATTTAGAATAGAAACTAAAAATATTTATTAGCTAGTTCTACAGATATTTATCAAGTAAGCCCAGCCACCTGTTTAATAATAAAAAAAAAATTGTGGTTCAAGGCAGAGACAATACCGAGTCCACTATACTTTGTTACTTTGGCCTACAAGCTATATATTCCTACGGATGTGTCACGTTTTTTTGGGCTGGTATTGATACATAGAAACTCGTATGGACAAATGTCACGGAACTTCAACACACCCCAAAAAAATAAGAACAACTTCCGCTGCTTGAGAAGTTGCTGCCAGCGTTCATAGAATTTTATACCGTAAATTTGAAATTATTCGTTACGTGTGGAGAGTAATTTTTTTTTACGAATAAATGTAGGTACTTTTGCAAAATATTATGAAAAACTAGCTGACCCGGCGAACTTTTATCCGCCAAAATTCGTTAACGTAATGAAAATACTAATTTCGAGCATGCAAAATGCACATGCTGCTTTGTGTAATTCGGTCAATTCAAATGCGTTATTCACAACTTATAATTTTTCAATAGAAATATTTGAAGTACATACGTATAGCAATATTGATGTATTTCATTCAAACCGCAATGACTGACGTGTCGACCAACCTTCCGCTTTTTCACTAAATTCCTTTATTTATGGTACAATGGTACACAACGTACAAAGCGGAAGGTTTGCTAACACGTTGCCACACCACAACAATTGACGATGTTAAAAACAGGAAAATTTAATATTGATGCAACCAATTTCCAATGCCGATTAGAATAGCGAAAGCAAGACGCACGGGAAATTGAAGACGCTTTAATACCAATGGCAAATCGTTCTGAATAATCGGAATCCGCGAAATGAGAATGTTTGCCTTTCAATTTTCTTCTCATTTGAGGTTCTTCACAATCAAATCAAACGCAATCCGTTACAAAGTTGCGGTGCATTGAGGTTGCGCTTGGGCAACATAATTATAACTGAGTCGATTTTCAATTTAATATTGTGTAGCGCTAAGCCCGCAACAGCCAAAGAATCAAAAAATTAAAAATGTTAAACAATTTTTGGTTTGTTGGTGAGTTGGAAAAGTGAGTTTTCTATCCAGTCTATACATATCTTCTTCTTCTATATATATAATTCTTTCGGGGTGAAACTCGATGATGCTATAACTCGATAACCCCTGGGACGATTTTCATGATTCGCTTTTGGTTTTGTTCGTATTGCTGTATATCAGGTTTAGGAAGAGAGAAAATGCCGGAAAATCGCCGTGCGGTCCTGATTGGGCATCCAATAATTCTTCCCATTAAATATTTATTTTGACTTTTCTATCTCAAAAATTAATTAGAAAACTACGTTATCGAGTTATAACATCATCGAGTTTCACCCCGAAAGAATTATATTATATAGAGGAAGAAGATGATCATAAAATAAAAAATAAATAGTTGGCGCAACAGGTTCGGAGGGACCCTAGGCCTAGCTTCTCACAACCATTCGTTTTGTGTGAGAAGAAGATAATCACTACAGAATATTTGTAGGAAAATGAAAACATTTTGAGCAATTTTTCTTTAGTTATTTAAGAGAAATTTATTCATGAAATCGAAGTTAATGATATTCAAAAGTGGAAAATACACAACCTTGTTTGTCCTATGTATATGTTTCTAGTATATAAAATATCTCATTTAGATAGTTTTATTAACCAAACAAATTATATTAATCGCATTTTAAAAATATGCAATAACTAAACAATAATTTAGAAATTTGAAAATGTGGTATTCCCCCACGGTTGGCAGCATTTCTTTTATATTTTTTGTATATGTTTTTGCATGTCACACGGATTCTAAACTGACATAACAACAATAAGAATACAAAATGCCAAATTAAAAAAAAATGTAGGGCGCCAGCTGTAAGAGGATTGCGAGTTGGGGGTCTTAGTATTGTCTCTGAAAATGACGTTTGCTCTTTCGTTTTTGTAGTTCTTTGAGAGTTTACTCTATTCTTTCGGTTGCTGACATTTTGGTGTCCTCTGTCGTTAAAACCTTTGTACGTTTTTAAATTTCAGTATATCTTATATTGAAAATTTGCTTTTTTTTATAAATATAGAAAAAGGCGTTCTTATCTAGTACCTGTAGATAAGTTTGTCCGTTTGGCAATTTCGTTCATATTTTGGTATTTTTTTTTTTTTTTAAACATCATGGTCTTACCGAACTAAGGCCTGCTTCAAAGGTAGGTACTCCCTTAAATAAGGAAATAATTGAATTTACTTTTTGAAGATATTGTTGCATTAAAAAGTTCTTCATAAAAATATAAAATATATTAATACGCTGTTTCGATTTGAATTCCAATGTGTACACCAAATGTTTCCCTTGATCTTTCACAATTAGGCTATGGAAAGTTTTGGTATTTTGTACATAAATTCGATAGTTTAGATTTTTTGGAAGCATTTTAGTGATTGCCAAGTGGTTTAATAACAATGAGCAAATTATACATGCATGATAAAAACGAATTGCTAGCTTACGATCGTTCCCTTCTTGGTCCTTCGAGCTGCGTTGATGCCTCAGTTCTGACAAAAATTTAAAACCCCTTTAAAGTAGTGTTGCCGATCGATTCAATTGGCTCGACTAGCAACAGTGAGCCGAGTAAACATCCCCATCCATACTTTACCCACGGCTATCCATTTACAATTCCATCTCAATTGCTGCAATTTACACCGTTACACCAAACAGGGTCAATATATTAGAATCCATAAACTGGTTTCACGCTGCGTCGTCCCTTCTTACGTATACAATCCCTAAGGTTCCACTTAATTTAAGACCCACGTGGTCAAGCCACACTAAACCACACCAACCGCGCACCAATCTAAAACGATGAATCAAGAAATGCGGCAAAAATTAAGATAACAAATTTGTTGTAGCAACTTTAAGAACAAAAATAAACAAATAAAATGTGATAGGCTTCAGTGTTAAGACTGTGAGTAGGGGGCTCTTGCACACTTCTACAGCTCACGTGTATGTAATAATTTGCATAATACATCTCAAAAAACTCATGGCGCGTCGTGTAACGTGGCGTCGCCATCGCCATTGTATTGCATGGCCTTCGTCCATTGCCTCTAAATTCATTTCCAATGTTTTGCTTAACAGAAGGCATAAATTCCCCGTATGTGCTATAGAAAGCTGGAGGTGTTAAAATTCATGTGTTGCTCTTATCTAAATTGGTCTGGTAACGCGTTTCGCGTTCAGCGATCCAGAGGATCGCAAGAATACTGCAAGCAATCGATGTGGCTAGAGCTTGTGGTGGTCGGACGCCATGCAGACGACGAAGCCACCTACGTTTCTGTTTCTGTTCATTCCTGCCATCGACTTTGTAAAGGAATTCATAATTTTTGCATAAATCCGATGCAATGCTTGTAAATGCAGGTCTTAACCTGAAAATGTATATACTCGTACCTGATGGATAGTTTTCGTTTAAATCACACTTGGAAGAAGTGCGCTCGCACTTCCGACCTGATGCGCCATTGGGAGGAAAAGATCGCATTTTACTGTGAGTAGAAATACGGTCGAACTTTTCGCCAATCATATAGCAGACATTTCTTTCCAATTATAATAAAGAGGAACGTCTGAAAGGCATTTATGTCCCAATTTGTTATAGATTGACTTCCATTTTGGCTTGGTTGGCTTTGACAAAATTTGGGTTCGCATCTATGACATCGATAAAAGTTATTATGCATATCATCTAATGCTGCGATTCCACTGGAGATTAACGCCGGTATTAGAATTATGTTCCCTTAATCTCGTATAAATCTGGAGATTTATTATACAAAACATTTTAAGGGCCGCTCTGTTCACAGCTGGTTAAATCCTTGGTTGGGTTACCATCGATTTGTAATTGGTATATAATACTTTGTTCCAAAAACACTAAGGAATTTATAAAAAATTTGGTTGTTTAAAAATTATATATAAAAATATCAGCTGAAGAATTTTATTTCTTACTATTCCTTCCCATTTTGTGGTTTTTGATAAACACATCCTTTCAAATCTAATAAAACTGCGATTCGGTCGCCAAGCCATAGATTTGCGATATATTGTTTTTACATTACATTTGCTTTTATTAAACTTTTTGTATATACAATTTGACTTAAGGCTAGGTAACAAATGGTGGTGAATAGTTAATATTTAGAGGTGTTGGCTCAACAACAGGGGCCCAACGGTGTACAATGTTTGTTTTCTTAAATCTATTTTACATATATTGTGGTTGTCTTCTCAGATTCATACTCGTAGTATGCATCGTTGTCAGGGTTGACCTCAGGGTGTTCAAGTCCGGGTGTTGATGTTCTTGTGTTTTGAGATGGTTGGTCATCTTGGAATTATCCTCGATGGTGGGTTGTTTCGGTCAATTCGTAGAAGGGCAGGGCTGTCCTGTCTGTGTCGCTTGGGAATAACTCCTCGTTAAGCAGAGCCAGTACATGAAGGTACCGATGCTCTGGGATGTGTGGAAGGTCCGCAATTCTCCGGACTAGAGGGTTTGGATGACTGGAGGTATTCCTGAGTATTTTCTGGAAAAGTGTGACCATATACTTTTCCAGGGGTAAGATTTTGGCTTCTTCATAGAGTCTTGAACTTCTGACGTTTTTCTTCCGGATTGGATCGTAGTGCAGTCCTGTACATATCCGCAGGAGTTTTCTTTCGAATACTCCCAGCTTCCTCATGTATGTCTTGGAGACGGTATACCAGATGGGGAATCCGTAGGTTATTACTGGTCTTATCAATTGTTTGTATAGCAGCAGTTTAGTTCTTCTACTTAGTCCATTTTGCTTCTTCATCAGCGGGTAGACTCGATGAAAAGCAAGTGATGCCTTCCTGAGAACAGCGTTCAGGTGTGGGTTGAATTTTAGTCGCTCATTGAAGTTGACCCCAAGATACTTTATGTTGTTTTTGGTTGAGAGCGATGATCCGTCAGGCAGGTTGATTTTGATATTACGGCAGTTGGTGGCTGACCTAGCTCTGGTTCCTCTGATGGGTCTTCTTATACAAATCAGTTCAGATTTGCTCGTGTTGATTCGTATGCCCCATCTTAAATAGTACTGGAATAGTTTCCTAACGTGGGCTTCTACTCTTCGTGCTGCTATTGATGGGGACATCGAGTTGCTGTACGTGACGGAGTCATCGGCGAATAGGCAGCTGTTAGTTGCATTCTCTAACTGTGGTTGGTCGGACGTGAAAATGTTGAAAAGCAGTGGTCCCAACTTCGAACCTTGGGCGACACCAGCTCTGATGCTTTTCACTTGTGATTGTCGGTCTTCTATCTGTACAAAAAAGGACCTGGAATGCAGAAAACTAAAAATAATATTAATGAGGGCGTTAGGAAAACTTAGCTGTTTTAGTTTGTGGACAAGTCCTTGAATCCAAACTGAGTCGAATGCCTTCTCCACGTCTAGGAGGCATGCGACTGTAACCTGATGGTTATTGAGAGCCATTGTGACATCATGATGAAACTTCATTAGCGGATGTAATGTGGAGTGCTTTTCGCGGAATCCAAATTGATTGTCCGGTATAATGTTGAGTTGGCTGCATACATCTTTTACTCGCCGCAAAATCAGTTCTTCCAGTATTTTGCTCACACTACATAGGAGCGATATTGGCCTGTATTCGGTAACGTTGCTACGGTCGCCTTTCATTGGAATTGCTATTATCTTAGCGGTCTTCCATTTTGCTGGGAAGTAACAGTTGTTGATGCAGTTATTCATCATTATAGTGAGCAGGATCATAATGGTCTGTGGTAACTTCTTTAGGACGAAATTTGAAATATTGTCCGGTCCGGTTGATTTTTTGGAGTGACTGCCATGTATAATTTCAGCGATTTCTTCAGGCGTTGAAAAGCTGCTTTCTTCCTGGGGGTCATCTGCTGGATTTGTTTCGCTGAATGAGGTGCTTGCGGGTCTCAGTTCAGCGATACCTCTGACTGTGGCATCAACTTCTGCGCGAAATATTGGGTCGTCGGGAGGGGACGGTTTGAAGTTTCCTTCGAAGTAGTCTGCTAATGCTTCTGCCTTTTCGTCTGCTGAGGTGGCGGTTCCTGAATTAGTGTTGAGAACGTCCGGCATTTTTGGGCCTTTTCCAATTATTCGGTTGATTTTTTTGAAGGTGTCGGGGCCAGGTCTGATGTCTTGTAGCCTCTTTTGCAGCTGAACATCATTGAAGTGCTTTACTGCGTTCCTGAACATGATGTTGGTGCAGTTTAGTTCGCTTGACATGGCTTGATAATCGCTGTTGACCGTATTCCATTCCCGGTTGCGAATTCTTTGCAGTCGTTTCCTAAGGCGTTGTCTATGGTGGTAGAGGTTCTGGATATACACTGGGAGATGGCTATATCTGTCTCGTGATGTCCTTGGCTTCTTTTGCATATTGAGTGCGTTGTTGACTGCATTCTCGAAGCCTTCGACGGCTGCATCTATCTCATCATTGGTGAGATTTCTTGTTGCTGGAGGCAGAGTTATGTTGTTTGCGACTTCTCTTTGCAATAGGTCGACATCCAGTTCCTGAAAATTAATAAAGTCAGCTAATGGTTGTTCATTCGTGAAGATGGGATGGTTAAGTTTGATGATTAGTTGAACCGCTTCATGATCAGAGTCGCTGGTGATGGTCTTGCATTCGTAGTTTTGGATCTCTTGGAGAACATTAACAAGGCTCGATGTTGCCAAAAAGAAATCCAATACTGATGGTGTCCTGGGAAAGGTTGGTCTTGGTTGGGATATTACCACGAGCGAGTGGACGTCGGTGTTGTCTTCCATCCAGTTGACTATTGCCGAACCTTCGCTGCTATCCACGGTATCCCCCCACATCTGATGCCTGGCGTTAAAGTCCCCGCCTATTATACCATATGAGTGTTGGGTTAAGTGTCCGTTCAGTATCTGCATATCGTGTTTAATGTCCAAAGCATTAGCATTGCACTTGTTGTATATGCTGATGACTGCCAGAGTTTCGGATGGAGACATTCGGATTACTATTGCGGTAGCTTCGAACGATTTGAGTCCAGGAATGGCGAGTTGTCTAATTATGGATTTCTTGATGTAACTTTTGACGAAGATCCCTGTTCCTCGTTTTCCTTCTACCTTGTCCGTCTTGAAGAAGTTGTAGTCCTTTAGATCCATCTTGTTGCGGCTGGTCAGCATAGTTTCACTGATGAGTGCGATATCCGGGCGGTTGGACTTCATGAAGAGATGGAAAGCCGTCCTTTTTTGGAGGCTGTATAACGAGTTAACGTTATAGGCAATTACACGCAGTTTCCTTATGTACTGCATAATTGGAAGATAAAGGTGGCCAATGCCACGGACTTGTTTTGCTCGCTCATGCTGGAGTAGTTAGGAGGTACCGCGTTACGAGCTTTCTGCATGATGGTGGCTAGATTGGCTCCAAAAACTCGGTGGACTTCATCGCTGAGGGCGATATATTGTTCCATTTTTCCAGTTTATTTGTCAACACAGTGATTGACCGAATCTATAGTGACACTTTTTTGTTGTCTACGTCCGTTTGTTTTTTAAAAGTAATTTGCTTAGTATTTTATTAATAGCAGCGCTCCACTGCCCGTTAGACGTCTAGCACAAAATAACCCAGATGAATGAACGCCCGCACTAGAACACTAGCGTCAGCGGGAAAGTCCACACTACAATTAAAGAAATGATACAAATATTATAAAAATATTATCTGAAAAGCAATTTTATTAACATTATTACCAATTTTATCCCAATTACACTTGCTCGGCTCCGTATTTATTTTCATTTAGTAAACGTTTGAAAGATTTCCTTTGACAGGTCGTTTTTTTGTTTACACAATGCAGCGGGTAGCTTTGAGCTAGATTGAGAAATTTCCCTGAAAAGGACATTTCACTAAAAAGTTCTAGATCCCGCATAAATGTCAGGATTTATGATACAAAAAAGTTAATCTCATGAAAAGGGAGATTTGAAATAAGTCTCTATTATCAACCAGGTTTGCATGTACATTCCGGTATGTGAACATGCTTCCCACAGCTCGAGATGTCAAAAATACAAAGCAAACAGAGCTGCAATTGACAGAAATGAAAAATGTCTCTCTCCTCTCTTTGTTGTAAAACGTCATCTTCTCTCGAATGGACAGAGTCAGAGAGAAAACGCCACGTTAATTTTCTTTTATTTGGTGGAAACACTTCGGGATTAATTTTAAGCCTCTTGTACTTAATCTCGCGACTTATGTCCGGTGGAAACGTAGCATTTGTTGTATTTATTATTATTATAATTATAAATAAATATTATATGGCCCTTCTGGCAACTCCTTAAATACATAAATGTATATAAACGTCAAACTGCATACGACATTGAAAAAAAAAAATAAAGAACAGAACTCAACTGAACTTGGTCTTTTGCACATCACATAGAACAGCATACGAGATATAAAATAAATCTCGCAAACCAACCAGGTTTGCATGTTGAGTCCGGTTTGTGAACACACTCCCCACAGTCCGGGATATCGAAAGTGTAAAACAAACAGAGCTTCATTTGACAGGAATGAAAAAGGAGATATGAAATTATGAAAAGTGGAAAAATTGATCTCTCTCGTGAAACGTCATTTTGTCTCTCGAATGGAGAAAATACGTCAACTTATATGATAGGTACCACAACATTTTTTAACGGAATATGCCGAATGAAAATGAATATGCTTTATTACATGGAGGAATAAAACAGGGCTCTCATCGCGTAATTTATGAAACGATGTCGTTTAATCGTTTTATGCTTACGCGACTAGAGCCCTGTCCATTTAGGAAGACACTTAATTAAACAATTCACGGCTCACGGGTAGCTGACTTTTGATTTGATTTTTGTTTTTGAGGTGTGTAAAACTTTGACAGCTTATATTTACTTCAAATTGACAAATTGTCATACAAATTTTTAGTAATGCCAAATAGTGAATATTTTGATGGATGCGTTCGTTATTTGTGTACCAAAATATACCATGAAGGCACGAATATAGTCTTATAATGGGTATAAAGTCTTTACTAATAATCATTTTAAACGTTCACACTAAATATTTTGTAGGTCACAATATGCAATTTTGTATGGAAAAATCCGCTACTGTGAGTTCGAAAAATTTAGCCTGGACACTAAAAATTATTATTAGTATCGTGGTTTGCCTTTTTATGTTGACAATTGAAAATATACTAGATTGCATAATTCAGTGGACGTCCAATACAACGAATGATATCATTTTTGGTGTAATTCAGTATATCGAGTGCATTCGTTATATTGATCGTCTTTTTATACTATTACTTTAAAAAAAAGTCATTGAAAAATATGTTTATTTAAAAGGTTGTATTTGATTTAAAATTGAATAGATGATCGTCTTGCCATTTAAATACTTACAGGGTTCTTAAAACAAATTCGCTATATCGGTTATTCGTTTTAATGGTCGTCCACTGTACAGAATATTTAATTTATACTTATATGCAATTTATAGTTAAAATATGCTAGATTCGGCATACTTCAAGGAAAACATGAAACCTCTTGACATGAAATAATTTTTGATTAATTTGATTTATTAAATTAGTTTAATTTTGTCCAGGATAGATTTTGGTTTGTAGCTCCGCTTCGAAATGGATCAGAGATCTTAAAATAATTACGAAAATATTCATCCCCTTAAGTACATAGTAAGTACTGGCAAGTAATGGCAAGTTAAACGCAGTGAAGTCTAAAAAAACATTTTGGACAAAAAAAGTAGGCATGGTCAAGATCGACATAACCTATAGCCTCCTCGGTATCTTTGTAAACATAAAACCACCTCCGGTTTAATACAACTAGGTAGGTAGAGTAAAGTAGGGTAATATGGACCACCATTCACATTTTTGCTAATAAAACACAAACGGTGTAAGTTTTATTAAAGATGTTTATTTAAAAAAAAGGATCAGTACCTATATGTTAAACAAATAGCAACAAAAACATTAATTCACTTCATATAAAATTAATAAAAAACAAAAACTAAAGTAACTCAAAAACGGCAAAAAAGAAAAGTGGCGGGTAATATGGACCACATGGTCCATACATACATATTCCACAAGCTATTTCTCAAACGTATTTGGAAAACATTTTTTAACATTCTTAGGAGTAGTTTTTGGTACATTATTTAATTTTGAAGCTTTTAAATAGCCACAAAAACTTGTCCTCACCATTTAATCAGCGTTTTTTAAATCGTCCGGACTCCATGACTTGCGTTTTTCTGGCTTTGGTGTTTTTTTTTCTCGAATCCATGGACTTAAGGTGGTCCATATTACCCGAAACACGTTTTTTCTTAAAGAAAATTACTTTGCAACAAAACGTGATTTGTTACAATAATTTTACTAATATGAACTAAATAACACATATTCACTTCTTATATTTATAAAAGAAATGGATTAAGAAAGATGTATTTAACTAATGAAAAAAGGAAAAACACTTACAACAAAAAAATTATCACTGGCTTCGATTTTGTTTTATTTATCACAACTCAGAGAGGCATTCCTGCTGAAACTTCCCTAAAGTAAGTTTAAGGAGGTCGCATTTGTGAGAGGTGAGCAAAGCTGGTGGTCCATATTAGCCGAGTGGTCCACATTATCCGACTTTACTCTATATGTATTGATTACGTAAGTTGTCGAGATCCTGAGGGTGTTGAAAAATGAAAGAATCGATAGACATATGAAGCTCAATTGAAGTGGAGATTATGGCCTTAGGTCTTGTACTTAAGCCCGTGCAAATCCATCAAAATGCAATCACCAGTTTCCATTTAAAGTCATACAGCAAAATGCAACCCCATAATTTCAATTTGTATATTTTATGATGATTCCAATACTTGTTACTTTTAAAGTAAGCACGATCGTTCTTTATTTGTTTCAAAAGTTGTTATGTAGGTCTTTTAAAAAAGTTTTTTTTTTCTGAACAACAAAATTTCAGTAAATGATCACTTTACATTTTACACGCTCGGAGGAGGAAACCTTTTAAAAAAGTTTCCAAAGTACCTAGCAAAAAAAACAAAACCCAAAGTCCTCCCCCACCCTCAAGCCAGGACAAAATGTACATCCTATACAAGTGTACTAACCTAACCTCCCCTTCTAAATAGCGTCACGTCGAGGGTAGGTACACGCTTCTTTAATATTCAAAAAGAAGGCAATTTGCATACATTTTCCTGACATTAAAAACGCTCTACATTCGCCTCCCTCCCCTGGCACTGCGCTGCTTATCTGCATAAAAATGTGGCACAAAGTTGAGTTCTAAAAGCTACTCAAACTTTGCTCCTGCCACCGCAATGCTTAACCAGGATTCCCAACGTTCCCGACATTAGTGCAAAAAGTGTTTGCATTTAAATTCTTTTTTCGCTTTTTCATATATTATGTGCGAGGCTATACCGTACCCTGGTTTAGGTATCACAGCCAAAGCGAGTGCAATGAATTTTGAAGGCGAATTGTCTACGTACATAAAAACGTCAAAATGGCGCATCAGCCTTCGGTATACTCGGTGTGGTTCGTGGGCTCGTGCGCAAGTTAACCACCCGATGTTAGTCGGATTTCGGGCGTTTTCATCTCTGTTTGAAGTTGTTTTTTTTCCGGGAGCCCAGGCGGGAACAGGACAGACACTCTTCGGTGAGAGGCAATCCACCCCGTCAATTTGCACACCCTTCTGCAATTAGACGAGTAAACATTTTAAGTGGAAAGTAAGCAAGTTGATTTCGTTTTAATTTTCTGTCGACTGACAGTGGTGTGGGGGTGTAATACACATCCCGCACGTATATACGCTGCCGACTTGATAATGTATTCATAAGCTGGATGAGAGCCGGCGCGCCGGTACCGTTTTTGTGTAGCACTCGTCGCTAACAAGCTGTTAGGATTATTATGCGAGTATCACCCCTCGTAAATGGAGGAGCTGCAAAAGTAAAATGGATTAGGTATACATAAGGAGCACTGTCGGTGTAGTGTTTGTTTGTACCTGGGGTTGATTGCTCAAAAGTGGGTGGTTTATCTGGCGACTTTATCACACATTTTCATTTATAATTTGAAAATGGTGTGATAATGCTGACACATAAAGTGACAAAACAGCCAGTCCCTGGGGGTGTATGAGATTCGCCTCGTAAAGGGGGTAGGTATATTAAGAGTGCTCATATTTTGCCAAACTAATGGCGGGGGAGTTGTTTGGTAATTGAGATTCTCTTTCATCGCTGTGCACCGTTCACAAAGTGTCAAAGCGAGAAAAATGTTCGTAAATGTGTTTTCGGTTTCTTTTCATGTTTTTCGTAATGTCCTGGTGGAGGACGGGGTCGAGGACGTGTTGGAAAGAATTTTATTTTTTATATCAGTATAGATAGGTGGAAATGCAAATTGGAAGAGTTGCCACGTCGCAGTGTTTAGTGAGTTCGACTTTTGCATTATTTGGCAGATTTTTGAGAATTATTGTTGTGCCACTTTGAATGAGCGAATTCGATTCAGGTTCGAGTGGCAGACCACACCGAGTGAAGCCTAACTTAGGCCAGTGAAGGTCCATCGTGGTAAGCGATTTATATGATTAGAGAAGTAACCTTTTGAAAAAGCTCAATGGTCCAAACGTCACGAACGAAATTCCAAAATATCCGAGAGCTAACAGCTCCATCTAGGCCAGCAATACCCTTATATATATCCCTTTTATAATGCTTCTGATGGTTGGTTATAAAAATCGACTTAATTATATCCGATGACAATTGGGTTCCCTTAGGCTCCAAGTACCAACTAAAATTGATACAGACCAGTGCCATTGAAAGCATAATACCTACAACATCATGACAGCTATAGACCTTATTTGGCGTCTTCTTACGCGCCAGAAAATCTGTTTGAAATGGGCTGCAGAGCACTGAAGACAAAGGAGAGCTTACAACCTCCAAGCTGTGGGCGTGGAAAATATTTACAAAGACTATACCCTGTCCAACGAAAAATTGTCAGTACAGGCCTTTGGAGGAGCTTTTTTTCTACCAGTGGTGCCTGTAGCTACTCCCACGGCACTCAAACACAAGATTTGCCACTGAAATAAAAACAAAATCACTGGCATTCCAAATAATTTGTTGTTGTAATTTTCCTGAAATTCGCATACATCCAAACACAACCAGTAGATCTAACTGCAATTGCAGTAAAGTCCGAACCCTGATCACAGTAATGTCTTTCAGGCGGAAGTTCTGGCAATCGCCGAGCTGCCCGTATGGTGTCAATGTTAGCAATACCAAATAATGATAATCTATGGTCGGTATATAATCTAAGTCGGACTAGCAAGCCCATGCGGTTTAATAGAACGTCGATGTATAAACTTGTAGGGGCCCTAACCGGTCACAACTTCCTAAGAAACCACATAATGAAATTGAAACTCAAGAATGACGATATATGTAAAGGTTGCGGAGACGAGAAAATACCCGAGGACATACCTCACTTCCTCTGTCAATACCCAAGTCTATGCCACTTCAGGAACAAGACACTTGGAAGATATATCACTTCCATGCCATACATGAACTTTCAGATGTCTCTTTATCTAATCTTTAAACACATAAACACATAAGGATGGCTGGACAAAGTCGAGTAATTGAGGGGGAACAAATATCATCGCCAACAAAATCGGCTAACCCTCTACATGGGCATCACAAATGGGTTCACATGGACCAAAGTGGGGTGCGGCAGAACTTGCTCTGCGCATTGATTCCTGGGGGAAGATGGATTGGTCTTCCTTTAAATTTGTGATACAGTTGATGCATTTCCTTTGTGAGAAATCTTCATTCAGATGTAGTTTGATGTTGGGGCAGTGGCTTAGTGGTTAGAATGAGAGTGGGGCTTCAACGTCGATCCCCGCAAAACACTAATAATATCTTAAGGCGTTTTCCACTACTACGAAACGCTTATCAATTTCGTAATTTAATGGTTTGGAATAAAAAGAAAAAAAAAAAATAGTGTGCGACACAGATCCGTAAGGGACCCTAGCTTCTTACAACCATTCGTTTTGCGTTCGAGTTTTTTACTATAAGAATGGAAGGGATTGACAATTTTATGTCGAGTCCAAATGGACAACTGAAAAGAGTGGAAAGAATATCAATATTTTCAATATTATTTAGGAATCCATCCTATAAATAAAAAACAAACCACTAGGCCTAAGAGTCCTATATGGACCTGTTGCGGCAACTTTTTATTTTTACTATTCAATCGCAAACGAATGAATTTCGTCACTATGAAAGCTATCAGCGCAAAAAAAAAAAAAATCAAATGTAGTTTAAAAACAAACCAACAGATGACGCGATTTGTATACGTACTTTCTAACCTTCTATTTAGACTAATTTTAAGAGATATTTTGCTGTAGCAGATGCCGCCCTGAATATTCTATAGAGAGGACTGCTGTTCAATAAAATTTAGAACACAAATTTCTGCCATATGTGCAACTATCTCCAAAAAACTAGTCCAACACCTTTCTAAATGACAGAAAATCATTCAATTTAAACGTCATTACAAGCAATCGACCCCGATCAAGTGGCCGACATATTTTCAGTTCACCTACATTTAGCGTCGAACCATTCCAAAGGCATAACCTACTAGAGAAAATGATCTTTTGAGCATCCGAATCCGACCGAAATACCGCTTAAATAATTATGCAAGACCGGAAACATGAGGGAAAAACACTCCAATATTAGATCTCAAGGTTTTGATCCCATCGCACGAACAAAACTTATGAATGAAGTTAAACGCTGATCATTAAAGGATCATCATGCCTCATAATCTAATTATAATTTGTTTTCGGTCGACATTTAAGGAACCCGCCCGGAACACCGTAAACATGCAGAGCGCAGCTCACCATTGCGTGCTGACCTACGACGCTATATGGTGTGGCCATAAGTTCGGCGACTATGGTCACCACCCCCTCCAGACGGACGGGGCCGGTGCGGCGGCGTCGACTACCGACAAATCCAGTCGCTCGGGTCTTTAAAAACATATATATAGAACATAATTGTTCGGTATCATCACAAAGGTGATTTGTGATGTGAATTCGAAGCGTTGCATGTGTTGGCCCTTCCACACACAATAAGAGGCAGAAACAACAAACATCCGAAAGTGTCCTTAATGAGTGTGATGTCGTTTGAAGAGTTCACAGTTTCTGGAAACAGGTAGATAGCCGAGGGATACAAGAATCCGTTCCCAGAGGGAATATTTGACTCGTAATTTGTCCGTTCCTCGACCTATCACTCAACGGACAATGTCCGAGAGAATTTTTTTTATCAATTCACGAAAGCTAACACGAACTGAATCTGATGCACAGCAGCGTGGAGAACAAAGAGATTGGATTTCAATATTCATTCATCTATCAAAATGATATCGTTTGGGTTTGGGTTTTTTTCCTGGAACGACTTTCGACTTCATAGGAAAAGGGTTTTTGTTTTGTCAATTAATTCGTTAAGTGGGCAGCTACTGTATACATCAAGCAAATTATAAAATTGTTTGCGGCTTTGGTTTGTCCATGTATCTACTATTGAAAAGGAAACGGATTGTGACGATCAATCTTTCGTTATGACCACCGGCGCATTTGCTGGGTCTACCTTATAGCTGTGTGCAGGTTGTGCACTTATGGTTTTAACAAATGAATTCAATTTGAGTTGACAGTTGCTTCTTAGTTAAGTAATCTCAACACATGAATCGGCCTTTAATACGGGTCAACGGTCATTGGGCAAGCTCCATGGAGGCAGTTTGCTGTTGAGAAGTACCATTGGTATGTGGAAAGGTTTTATTTAAACCTAGAGGTAGCTGTAGAGCTACGATAGCCGATTTTAACTAGCAAGCTTTGTTTCATAGGTAATATTAACAGCTATCTTCTGGGTTGCTGTAACCAAAGGTAAGCGCCAGCAGAAAAATGGCGACCGCGCAGTAAACAGAGCTGCGGGAATCACCAAACAATATTTTTGGACATCTTGTACAAAGAGAATTGCTAAAACTTTTTTAGAAATCTATATGACAGCTTCCGATATGTGTTCCATATGGCTCTCTGAAGAAGTTTTAGCAACCTCTCATCACCCAAAAAAAAAATTCGTAATATGCACGAAATTGTTATTACATTTTACGAAACCGTTTGTAATTTTCAGCAAACGAACGACTTTGTAGATATTACATGTCACTCTTTGTACAATGTACGAACGACAAAAAAATATATGTTACGAACAAATTCGTTTAATCTACAAACGAACATTAATAAATACGACGAATGCATTCGTAAAATGTATGAATTTGTTAGTGAAATTTTTACGAATTTATTTATTTATTGGACAAATATTTTCGTAGTATGTAAGAACAAATATTTGTAAATATTACGAATGCATTCGTAAAATGTACGAATTCGTTCGTGAAATTTTACGAATCCATTTATTTATTGGACAAATATATTCGTAGTATGTAAGAACAAATATTTGTAAATATTACGAATGCATTCGTAAAATGTACGAATTTGTTTGTGAAATTTTTACGAATTTATTTATTTATTGGACAAATATATTCGTAGTATGTAAGAACAAATATTTGTAAATATTACGAATGCATTCGTAAAATGTACGAATTCGTTCGTGAAATTTTACGAATCCATTTATTTATTGGACAAATATATTCGTAGTATGTAAGAACAAATATTTGTAAATATTACGAATGCATTCGTAAAATGTACGAATTTGTTCGTGAAATTTTTACGAATTTATTTATTTATTGGACAAATATATTCGTAGTATGTAAGAACAAATATTTGTAAATATTACGAATGCATTCGTAAAATGTACGAATTTGTTCGTGAAATTTTTACGAATTTATTTATTTATTGGACAAATATATTCGTAGTATATAAGAACAAATATTTGTAAATATCACGAATGCATTCGTAAAATGTACGAATTTGTTCGTGAAATTTTTACGAATTTATTTATTTATTGGACAAATATATTCGTAGTATATAAGAACAAATATTTGTAAATATTACGAATGCATTCGCAAAATGTACGAATTCGTTCGTGAAATTTTACAAATCCATTTATTTATTGGACAAATAGATTTGTCCTTTTACGAATGAATGTATTTTTACATTTAACAAATGCATTCGTAATATTACGAAATTTTGTGGCTAAAAGTAGAAGAGGTTTATAGAATGTAATAATTATGTCGTACAAAGTACGAATTTATTTGTAAACGCAAAGTTTTGGAACAATATACAATATACATATATATATAATTTGATTATGTTCAATGTTCAAACGGTCTCATCTTAAGTTATACGTCGGCTGAAAGTAAAAACGATTTTGAAGAATGTAATAAGTTTTGATTTAATACGAAAATATTGTGTATGACATGTTTTTGTAAAACGTGGGTACAGTTATCGCTGCCAAATTTGTTCGTTTGTTAATTACTATGGAAACACTACCATTTCACTAGGGCTGTTTGAAGTCGGTGTATTAGATTGCTGCGTTGTAAATTAATTCATGCTATTAGCCTTCGTACCTCACCAGTCAGATAACTGACCTCGACTAACCGGCGACCATTGAGGTATAATGTTATTCAGCAGGGGAACTATGCCATTAGCGTGAAACATTTTTAGTCCTCTGGAGCCGGCGCCAATTTATGAGTACCGAATCACCGAAATGAATTACAGCAAGCTGTATTAATTTCACGCAAACACAAATCTAAAATGACCAAATACTACAACTCGAGCAAAATATATCACATTGCAATATTTTCTTACTATACGAACGTAATTTTTAGATAAAAACACAATTATTCTGACCAACAAACTTTACAAAACAGTTACACTACTTCGCACAAACAAGAATAACTAATAAATTAAAAGACTTACCTGCGGATTCGACTTACAATTCCATATCCATTCGAATCCAAATTGGAAATAAAAAAAATTTCACAAAATGAAAGTGAATGGAAAATTTTCACACAATTTTTTTTTTTTTTGCACACGGAATGGAGAGGGAGACGTCTTTCGTCTTTGAAATATTTGATGGAACTAAAGTAGAACAATCTAGCAGCTACGCGCCTCATTGTAATCTTATACGAATGTTCATATTCATATTTCACCAATATTTTAAGAACTACAAACCACATTTGTACTATGTACTAAACGTTTTTACATTCTACGAATATTTCATTTATATTTCAGCCGCCATTTTGTTTACGAATGACATTCGTACTATGCACTAATTATTTGTAGATTCTACGAATAATATATTTGTTATTAATTCGACTGCCATTTTGAATACGAATGAGATTCGTAGTATATACAAAGCCTTTGTACATTCTACGAATGACTGAAGCTTCGTATTTTTACGAATATTTCATTTCTGTTTTTAAATTCTTCACCTTACCAATTTTGCCGACATATTACGAAAGTACGAACGGCGTTCGTTGAATGTACAAAGCATTCGTACATTCTACGAATGACTGAAGTTTCGTATTTCTACGAATATATTATTGGTGTTGTTAAAGTTACCATTTTACCAATTTTGAAGTCATTTGTAAATTTACGAACGCTATTCGTACTATTTACGAAGCCTTTGTACATTCTACGAATGACTGAAGTTTCGTATTTTTACGAATATTTCATTTCTGTTTTTAAATTCTTCACCTTACCAATTTTGCCAACATATTACGAAAGTACGAACGGCGTTCGTTGAATGTACAAAGCATTCGTACATTCTACGAATGACTGAAGTTTCGTATTTCTACGAATATATTATTGGTGTTGTTAAAGTTACCATTTTACCAATTTTGAAGTCATTTGTAAATTTACGAACGCTATTCGTACTATTTACGAAGCCTTTGTACATTCTACGAATGACTGAAGCTTCGTATTTTTACGAATATTTCATTTCTGTTTTTAAATTCTTCACCTTACCAATTTTGCCGACATATTACGAAAGTACGAACGGCGTTCGTTGAATGTACAAAGCATTCGTACATTCTACGAATGACTGAAGTTTCGTATTTCTACGAATATATTATTGGTGTTGTTAAAGTTACCATTTTACCAATTTTGAAGTCATTTGTAAATTTACGAACGCTATTCGTACTATTTACGAAGCCTTTGTACATTCTACGAATGACTGAAGCTTCGTATTTTTACGAATATTTCATTTCTGTTTTTAAATTCTTCACCTTACCAATTTTGCCGACATATTACGAAAGTACGAACGGCGTTCGTTGAATGTACAAAGCATTCGTACATTCTACGAATGACTGAAGTTTCGTATTTCTACGAATATATTATTGGTGTTGTTAAAGTTACCATTTTACCAATTTTGAAGTCATTTGTAAATTTACGAACGCTATTCGTACTATTTACGAAGCCTTTGTACAATCGACGAATAATGTTCGTACCTTCAACAATTTCGGCTTTGTATAGTAATTACAAAGTTGAGTTCGTTGAATGTACAAAGTCTACGAATCCAACAATTTATATAATTTTGCCAAAACAACGAATATTTGTAATATGTACCAAACATTTGTGCATTCTACAAATTCTCGCTGTTCGTATTTTTACAAAGATTTCATTTGTATTTTTATACTAATTATTTGAGTGCAGAAGACTTGTAGTACCCATATACCCAAAACTGGAATCACGGAAACTCCTTAATGACCGGCAGTACGGTTTTCGTGGCAACAGGTCCACTGGTGATTTGATGACTTTTCTCACCGAGAAGTGGAACCAATCTCTTCATCACTTCGGTGAATCGAAGATTTTTGCGCTCGATATTTCAAAGGCATTTGACAGAGTTTGGCATCAAGCTCTTTTGTCGAAAATGCGTGCTTATGGGATCGATGCGTCTCTTATTCAATGGATTAGAAACTACCTTTCTGGCCGTTCAATTCAAGTTGTTTTGGATGGTTTCAGTTCTGAAACCCACCATAGAAATTCTGGTGTTCCCCAAGGCTCAGTTTTGTCTTCGACTCTCTTTCTCATTTTTATTAATGATCTCTTGTCTGAAACTTCTAATCCAATCCATTCCTTCGCTGATGACAGCACTCTTAGCTTTTCATATTCTTTCCAGGACTTACATCCCTGCTCTTCGGCTCACGGCCTGCTCTGGAACGAAACTGAAAGACTTTATATTCTCGGTAAGTGCGTTCATGACAACCTTCGTTGGAATGACCATGTACACGAAGGCGCCAAGAATGCAGCGAAATGTCTAGGTTTCCTCAAACGGTGCAAGAAATATTTTACCCCTTCTGATCTGGCTATAATATACAAGGCGTTCATTCGCCCAGAGCTTGAGTACGATTCCCACATCTGGGGTTGAATTACCGCATCCGTGATCGAGTAATACGTGACTGAATTTGTTATTGTTTCGCTTGTAAAATCCACAAAATTCAGTGACGTATGGCTCTCTCACGGATGCGGTAATTCGACGCCTGGTCTGGTGCACCGAAAAAACTGTATTGCACTTATGTACTAGATAGGATCCAAAATCGTGCGTTGAAACTAATCGGAGACACGAATGTCGCGAATTCTATTAATTCGCTTGAACATCGTAGAAACGTTCTGTGTCTCTCATTCTTTTATCGTTTCTTCTACAAACAGTGCTCAAATGAAATTGACAACTGCATTCCTCCCCTTCAGAAATTCAACCACAATACTCGCCATACTAGGAATGCCCATCAGTTTACCATCCAGCCTATCTTCGGACGTACAATGAAATACAGAGACTCTTTCATAAGCCGTACAACGCGAATGTGGAATGCCTTGCCCAGCTCTGTCTTTCCTCCCCAATGCAATTTACAGACATTTAAGACCAATTTGCATCGGTATCTCCTATCACCTCTATCCCAATTTCCTTAATGCCCGCGCTGTGTAATCACATAACACTATAAGAGTAGTCACAACATCTTTAGCGCGTGTTAATTATAAAAAAAAAAAAATATATATACACGCATATAAAGACCTGTTAGAAGCTCATAGAGGGGTTGTGAACCCAAGCTATGTTAGCTTAGAAAAGTTTTTCTATTTCTAATAGCCTCAAAGGAAGAGCCTGCTTTTGTGGCAGTTATAGGCTCTTAGAAGATTTTTATGAAACTGAATTATCACTTTATAGATCTAGGAAACTCATAGCTGCCATCGTCTCTTGAGCCCGGAAAATACCAGCCTCATGGGGTGTTATATCATCTACAGGTATAAGGAATCTCATTAGGAATCTCAGAGAAAGATTGTCTAAAAACCGAAAAAAAGTTGCATCGGTACGTTAGTCTGCTTCGCACCATTTTAAAATTTTTACAAAACCTAAGAACATTTTTAAACAAAATCAAAAAGCCCAACGAAATTAATAAAACTTTTGAAAGATATGGAGACTTGCTGGGTATACAAGACAGAGCTCTGACAGCTCCCAGGTGAAATACAGAAACTACTCAGTTGTCACTTGTTGTGGCTATGAGTCAGAGCAACCTTACCCTATAAGCAGAACTGTACAAAGTTGAGCTATATCGCAGGCAATTGTTGTGCCGGAAACCGGAACGACTGGGTGACATAGCTGATAGTATGGGGTGTTGTAAACAAACACCTATCCAATCAATTTTAGTTAATTTACAACCGCATCTCTAAACGCTATGGTAGCTCTTTGCTATCTTAAATAACCTCAATTTGTGGACGACAATGATAACGATATGGGTAAGCTTGGTGAGTTGTAGGTATAGCAATCATTTCAAGTTTGGTACCCGTACTTTTGAATTGGAAATCCATTTAGTGACGTTATTTTTGTTTTAAAATTAATTACATTATTTGACTCAGTGAGGGGGCCCGATGACTCCTCCAGCTCCAACAGCGCACCATGCAGTAACTTTCAGCGGGTGTAATGGCTCCTCTTGCATTACTTGTGGATTTTCGGTGCCCCAGAAGCAATAGGTTTGCTTGTTCACGTACCCGCTGAGGTGGAAATGAGCCTAATCGCTCGTTATGATTTTGGTCGAAAAATCGAAAATTCGAAATTATACCGCGTTCTTGGGGAGTGTATCGCTCCATGTATTATATTTATCTGTCTAGTCCTCAAATGTCAAAACAAATTTGACATTGGCGGCCATTTGCAAAAATAAGAGCATCTTCCTACAGGGTGATCTCTTTTGGCCCACCTTAGGCCCCAGTTATAGCCATACGTAAAATGCAACCGAAAAAGTTGGAACAGTATGAAACTGAGTTTTTTTTCGTTTGGGCGGTCATAGCGAAAAATATGTCAGAAAAAAGTTTCCGTACTAAGGGCCGGTCTATTCACAGCTGGTTAAAGCATTGGTAGGTTACCACTGATTTAGCTTATAAATTAGTGATAACCAATGAGTGTCTTGAAAGTTTTTCCACTTCGGTCACCAAACCATAGCTTTGCAGAAAATCGTTCCATTTTTCCAGTTTATTTGTCATTTAGTGATTGACCGAATCCATGGTTATATTTTTTTGTTTTTTTGGGTCCGTTTGTTTTTGATAAGTAATTTATTTAGGTAGGTATTTTATTATTGTATTTATTTTTACTAAACTTAATAAACACAAAAATTAATATCATAACCAAATTATACAGGAATTTCTTAAGAACTAAAGAATGAAACTTTGTATTTGTTAGTCAATGATTTTTTGAGAACAAAACCGAAATAAAGCTAAATCCAATAAAATGTTATACAAATTAACAGGCCTCATGTTAATTTATTCAACGACAATCGCAATTTTCTCATTCTCTCAATATATAAAAAATCTTGAACAAACGAAATTACAGATAATCAGTGGTTGAATCTCATTAACCACTCAAAATCAGCTGGTTATCGATTTCATTGGTTAACTAACCAAACTACTGATTCTCTGGTTAATATTTTGCTGAACAAACGCATTCGATGGTTATAAGCTGGAATAAACGATGATTAAAGATAACCAAAATTGAAGAAACCGGGCCTAAGACAATTACCTACAACAAACCAACCCCCACTGATTGGATTCCATCAGAAAAAAAGTTCCTGACAGATGGAACAGTAAAGAAATGAAATACTTCAGTGGAATGATTCGGTTTTCTTTAGGGGAATTGACTGAGAAGTTGATCAGTAAAAGTTTTTCGTACGTAAAAATGAATAAATTATTTTTCTAGAAAATTTAAAGATCATTTACATACTTTTTTTTGATAATCTAATTTTATAATTCATAAGCAACATTTTAAGACCAAGATTGAGTTAAACCACCAAGTTTAAGTGGTCAAAAAAAGCAAAAGAAAATTTTTACGGTTTGGTTTTACGGATTGCTATAACTGGGGCCTTAACTTAAAAAAATGCACTGCACGACTGGGTCGAACGAAACTTTGTCTTTCACCAAAAGTTTGGTTGACTGTTTTCTTATTTTATTAGGTATAGGTAGGAATAGTGTTAAATAAAATCCATTTTTGAGGTATTCATCTGAAATGGCAGTATACATCAAACAACAATTTGTGATCTTATTAGTTGAAGCTCTAGTAACAGGTATTTGTTGCAACTTCTGATTAGATAGTTTTAAGCGCCTACTGAACTTTTATACTTTACAAGATTTTTGGGTTAAGGTATGTGAGCGTATACTAGAAGTTTCATGTGTTTATTTTTGACTGGAATAGATTAGTGACGCTGGTTTAAGGTGTCATATTATGTCAGAATTCAGAGCTTTGTTTTTGAATTTGCGGTTCTATACTGAATAATCCCGATTGACCTGTGCGGGGATGCAAATGAGGTTGGATTTTCTGATTCTGTAAATTCCAATTTGTTGGAATTATTTTAAGGCGCATATTCAATATTGTTGAAAAAAAAGAAGAATTGGGTTATATTTGCTAAAAATAAGTTTTGCGTCACTGTTATTGCATTTCTAATGCCTATTGCAAATTTGAATTTTAAATTGCGGTATTGAGTTTTAAAAATATATATGTGAACAGAAATCGGCTTTTGGGTAGTAATTTTTGAGAAATAATTAAAAAACGGATTCATTCGAATTTTTTTAGGAAAACTAAGTAGGGCATCTTATTAAGAATACTTATATTACCTTTAATGTGTATTTTGATCAAAATCGTTAGAGCGGTTTTTGTAAAACTACGCATATAATACAGTACCAAATATTGCAATGTTTAGTTTGAAAAATATTAATTCCTAACTATATAGATGAAAGCTGAGTATAAGTTATTGTTCAGGATGTAAGCACTACCAGGTTTTTAAAGTCTTATCGAAGTAAAAAATGGGGTTTTTGAGATATGAGAAATTTTGAAAATTAGCTTTTTCGGTGATACGAATTGAAAATTAAGAACGCAATAATTTTGATAATATCAATGATTTCAAAAGTGCGTTATTCGTTTTTTTTTTAGTCTAAAAGTGGGTATGCATTCATGGTAACCTAACTTATTTAATCTTAAATATCAATTTTGGTTGAAATCGTTAGAGCCGTTTATATATACGGCAAGTACCATTAACATTGAGGTTACCTTGCAAAAAAAAAAAAAAAAAACGGCCCCGAACTGTAAGCCCCAAATCTATAAATCCGAAGTTTGAACGAAATCCGGGTAGACGTTTAGGCTATAGGCCTGTTGAAGGACGGACAGAAATACAGACAGACGAACAGAATTTTGCAACCCACTTTTTTTAGTTCCTCTATCATCGTAATGTCATAATTGATTAACATTTCGAGTTCGAAATTTTGTAGGAAAACAATACGTTTCTCTTAAGTTAAGATTACACTTGTCATTTTTCGTGGCAAATTTTGACATGCCGACGACTTTATGACGTATAGGCACTTATCCTAAATGTGTCACTACTTGCGATCACCTGTCTAGCGTCTGGTCACGCTGGCTGTCCAGCGTACTCTCACGAGAGATAAACGAGTGAAAATAGAAAGAGCTAATTTTTGTGACGTCAGTATGTCAAACTTTGCCTCGATAAATGACACATGTACAATCTTAGCTTTACTACGTAATCGAGAAAGTAAGAAAGTACCAGGCTCTTCTGCAACATTATTGGCGCAGTAAAATTTCTCTTCTTCCTCACAATGGCGGTTCTTGCGACTTAATTTGGATTTTCGCATCCTTGTTAGATCAAATTATAGTCGCTCGTTAAATGTCGCCTTTCGATTTATATCGGATAAGGTGGTGAGTCCATCCTACTTTACTTATCTACTTTCCCAGATGTCCATGCCATGACTGACACGTTTGATATACACTTCTCTGATTTTGTCTTGACTTTTCTTTACTTTTGGTGGCAATTACAGTCCGGGATGAACCACGGGCTCAAGCAGAAATCCCCTGTAGCCTGCTCGGTCCCTAAAGCCAGCTGCCTCCAGTTACGTATAGTGAAACACAGGTAGACAAAGTCTTTAACCACTTCGAAGTTGTATCTGTTCATTGTAAAGTTTAGCTCCAGTCGTCAATGCTCCGAGTCCTTTCTCTGTTACAGCATATGCTTTTTATTATCTGCATTTACAGCCCGACATATCTTTGCTGCCAATAGGTACTTGCAAATTCAACTCTGACAGCTCGTCACGTTTTCCGAAAATGTCAATATCGTCAACATATGCAAACAGTTGATTACTCGACAGCTCGTTGCCTTGTCTCAAACCTTTTGCTTAATCGAAGGGCTCGGTGATGTTATGGCTATTAGTAATTTCTCAATCGTCATCTTACACAGATGAACGGGTTTTCCAGGAATGCTGAAACATGACAAGACTTTGTATAGCTCGTCCCTATTATAGGCTACCATATAGGCGACTTTCAAGGCGTTAATTTTAGTTGCTGTACCATTTAAAAGTCGTAGACACATAAGGGAGGCCTGTACTCCGATCACTACTCTTAAACTTATATAAAAAAACACATATACAGGAGTCGTCACGGGACTTCTCGTCTTTCAATGTAGGTACCGTCTATCCATAGTCGAGAGTAACGTGCCCAGCGTAACCGTTGTGCGACTAAATTTCCAATTAAGCGCTTTTTTTGAGAGCCTGCTAAAATTGTTTGCTATTTTGACATTTTTAGTTGTAGAGAATCCGCTTCGAATGTTTTTCAAATGCTCTCACTGACAAATGGAACCTTAAAAATGCAACACAGTTGCCTTCCACAACACTTTTATAGCCTTAGCTTGTTAAACATCGTTCAAAAATTCGAAATTTGGAGAATAACTTAAGAAATGACACTTTTTCCACATTTACCCCTTTTTGGCGACTTTTTATAATGCAGCTTTATATACAGCTGTCACCTTGAACTTCGCGTTCAATCCCCATTTCCTATAGTAGAGAGGAGATATTTCAGACTTGACCTCACCCTGGAAATACCTTCGAGCTGTGTGCGCTACTTCTATCAAGTCTCCAAGAGCAGTGCTACTCAAATAAAGGTATACGTCAAATATATCATTGTTTGACATTTCGCAGCAAATGGTGGGCAATGTAAAATGTCACCCAGTTTGCTCCGGGTCCTCGGCGATGTTTACTCTTGTACATTATTGTAACCTGCAATAGGCATAAATATTTACAAAATCGACAGAAGCATGCAATTACCGCATACAATCGCTTCGAGCGTCATCCATATGACAAGCACAGTATGTAACAATTACCAAACAGCAAACACCCATTCGTCAAATTAATAGCCATATCCATAAAACAAGCGACGGCCATAAAGCTCTACCATATAAATATTTGCCAAAGAGTTTGCATTTCGCCGCCACCAGTGCACCCGCAGCGGCAGCAGCAACGGTAATTTACCATAATTAGTCGCCCATTAAAAATAAACATCCCGCAGTCCGCCGACCACCACCGATGGGACATGTGACTGCTGATTATTGCAGCGGTGCGCGAATCAATACGTCCAGCAATCTCGTGTCACGCCATATTGCACTCCAAATGTTGATTTTCATTTATTTTTATTTTTTTTAATTAATTTACTTTAATGCCTTGATAATTCGCGCTTGTTGCAGTTGCTGCAGTTGCAATTGTAGCCTTTTTACGCTGTGGAGTGCGACAGCGAGACAAGTTTTGCTGATAATATCCGCATTCAAGTGGGATGCCCCAGCCCCCCTCCTCTGCAACAGCAAGTGAAGCCATTAGGCGCAATTAAATCCACCAGGGGCGGACTGGGCCGATCACCCGCGCCCTCCCTCCTGCCTTGCGTATGCAGTTGGTCAGAAAATAGATCCGTAATGTCGTAACATATATGGATACCTCTCGTATTAAATAAATAATTATGAATATGGATAGTTGGATGGATGTTAAAATGCGCTTTTTCCTAATGACTGGTTGCGGTGGAATTTTGTTGTGCTTGATAGATTTTTACCATGGATAGCTGGCGAGCAGCTATTAGTTTTAATTATATTTATTAATTTGTCTGTAATGTCTGTGGTTATTGTGCGCCTATATTATGTGTGGTGGAAGTTCCAGCGAGAACAATAGAAATTCGCAGAATGTTTTATTTATTTTGTTGAACTATTATTAGGTAGTGCAGGGGCGGATGCACGATAGGGGCAAAGGGCGCATTCGCTCCCCTGATTTTCAAACTAATTTTGTGCTATTTACGCTGCAAATAATATAGGTATCTTGTCTTTCGTTCTGTATGAAATTGAAAACATGTTTGTGTTACATAATGGCAACCGATTCGATAGATTTAAGAATATGCTTCAGGACCCAATGGATAAGATTTAACAGAAGTGGAAAGGCAACCTTCTATCGAAACACCGAGGGAATTGGTTTTTGGCCAGCAACGCGAATGGGCAGGGGCTGCAAGTTCCGCAGAAGAGTCGACAAATAAATGTGCATTCTTAACTTTCTCCATTACGTAGTAAGAGAAAGATATTGTTTTCGTACAAAATTTCGAACACGAGATGTTAATCAATCCTGACATTACGATGATAGACGAACTCAAAAAAGTGGGTTGCAAAATTCTGTCTGTCTGCCTCTCCGTCTGTCTGTCCGTTCTTTCACATGCCTACAGCCTAAACGTCTATACCCGGATTTCGTTCAAACTTCGGATTTGGAGTTTGGGGGCTTACAGTTCGTGGTTTAACTTTCTCCATTACGTAGTAAGAGAAAGATACCTATTTTATTTTGCAAGCTAACCTCAATATGAATAATACTTCTCATACAACATTTTCGTACATTTTTGATTTTCTCGAAAACGGCTCTAACGATTTCAACTTAGAGTAATATTGATGTTCTTAGAATGATTGTGTCCTTAATTTTTAGTTCAAATATTTTAACGCTAACTTTCAAAAATTAAACAATAAAACTTTAAAAACCTTATGCTTACATCCCGAACAATAACTTAGGTATACTCAGTTTTCAGCTGCTATATTTGGTACTGTATTGTCTGCGTAATTTTACAAATTGAAACTCAATGCCGCACTTTCAACTTAAAATTGCAGTATCCATTAAAAATGCAATAACAGCGATTCAAAACCTATTTTTAGCAAATATTGCCCACTTCTTCTTTTTATCAACAGAAACTCCTACTACGCTTTTCCTCTTTCCCCTCACAAATCTTGTACATAAAGTGTAAAAGTTTATAAAAAGTACAATAGTCACTTATAGCTCTCTAACCAGAATTTTCGAAAATTGCTTATTATGAGCTGAGACCTATAAAGCTCACATTGTTGTTTGATAAATGTGCCTACTACACATGAATGAATAACCTAAAAGTGAATTTAATTTAACACTACCTATTTTTACATTTTATGTTCGGTTGCTTGTGAACTTTTAACTTACCTACCTACCCAATTGGCAACCAAACCAAACTCTTGACGAATGAGAAAGTTTCGTGCGACCCAGTCGTGCACTTTATTCTTGTAGTATCTAATCATATATGTACTTGTAAGTCACGGGTATTTTCAAAACGCCTTTAAAGACGCCTATAAATTGTGTCCATTTAGATACAGCACGACGACCTCTTTAAAATTTAAATTTCTTCTTCCTCTTTACAAATCTCTCGGCAGTAAAATAGGAAAACCGATTAGACATCGTGGTTTTCCAATACCAATCCGAGGGTTGCTTTCCACTGCAATCGTGCCCCTTATCGGAAGTTGTTTCTTGGCCTTGTTGTTTGTTGGCCACTATCGTCAGTGTAGCCCTGCTGTCTTATCAAAGCTTGTAAATCATTGTTAAGCAGCCATTGTCTTTGATTCAGTTGTCACTTCATTTTATGGAAAGACGAACTTGAATGTTGTAAGTTCCTTCTAACTGAACTTGATCAGCAAATCAATTATGTGGGACCTTCATATTTTTTTAAAATACATATATATATACGCTCACTTAGATACTAATTGGACTGTCGTAACGTATCATCGTTCATCGCAGATCAGATAACATCACCACCATTATGGGTGGTGAAAAAGTAAATGTCGACTTTTTCAGATTCCCCTAAGCATCACCAGTTTAACTAATTAGCCTCTTAATTTACCGAAATACTCTTCCTACTTTGTTTCGAGTTTGCAAATTCGCCACTAAGTAATTTAAGTAGATACAAATAAAATGAAATGAATGACAGAACAAAAAACCGATTCATTGTGTGAAACGCACTCTTGCGTTAATAAAGTAATTTTCTCAGCGACAAACTATAAAGATTATTGTTAAAAAAAAAATAGTACCATTCTTCTGAAGTTTTAATTCCCAGGTGTCACATGGAACTTTGTAATTAGAAAATTAGAAAGAGCGGTTATAGTGCTCCTGGTCCTGGTCATTGAGACGAATAAACGCACGGTTCATTAAAGTAAAAATGGTGTCTCTATTGTTCGTGACTTAAGGTCTTATGAGAAGTTTAAATAAGTAGCAGTTTAGAGTGAACTTATTCCGCTCCGATCGGGGCGATTAAAAGGGCCCTCGAGCTAGGAAGATGTCTTGTACCCCTTAAGCGCCAGAAAGTTGCCTCTACTTTCCTTGCAAAGTTTGTGATGGAAAAGCCAAATTTTGCTTGAAATAACCCGTTTTTCAAAACTCACAGAAAAGTTTCTGATATATCCTACTTCAAGTCAAATGGATGGTATTTTTGTTCGTATTTGCTAAATCGAACTTGAGGACCGGAAGTATTTTGGGATGCATTTATTTTTTTATTTATTTTTAAGTAGAACACTAAAATGAAGAAGAAATTAAGTTGGCAGAAAGTATAGACCCTTAAGAGATTTATTCACTTAGTTAGGCGGTCTTAACTATCAAGCCTCTCCAATTAGCTCGGTCCTCAGCCATAGCTGTCTCCATTTGCGCACTCCAAGTCGGTTAAGGTCTCCTTATACCTGTGCGCGTCGTACTTAAGTCTTCCTTTTTACTTGATATGATATAGATGTCTCTATAGAGCTTTAGTTTCCATGGCTAACAAAAACAGTTGGATCTCGTAATATTTTTGTAAACTATGGCAATGGGTAATCAATTATCTATCAAAGTAAAAACGCCTTGTGTTTTCCCTCCCTGTTAAACGTTTCAACGTTTCGCTTTACAGGATATGAGCCCTGATTTCTGTTTATAAGGAAAGTGTCAATCAATACAGTTGATTGGAGGGAGTTCGTCGGTCGGAAAATAGTGTCCAACTGTCACTCCAAATATCAGGGCGAGTGGTTTAGCTATATATTTGATAAGTTTTGTTACAACTGTCGTTGGAACGGACCTATACGTTCAAAGCCTGATATAAAGACGGCTGCAACTCTCTATGACAGTTGATAACTTGTCTCTAGTTTCGATTTCCAATTCAATTTCACCACGCACGAAGTTCAGACTCTTTGAATCCGAGCTACTGTATTCATATGAAATCCGGAAAGTTTCGTCAAAATATCAGAAGAAAGCTTTGATCAAGTGCTGTCTGTGATACAGACTTATTTTGTTAAACAAGACGCTGTTGGATCATGGATGACGTCGCACAAAGCAGTGTTAATGCCCCTGGATTGGTCACCCACTAAGGAAATCAAATGACACAAGGGAGTTCTTTGCAATAATGTCTTAGGCGGGTTCTAGGACCAAAAGCAACGCGAAGATAAACAAACTTATCAGCAGCAGTGATCTTAAGGAAAACGTGTCCATGCAGTTGACATAGTAAGCTGGAGATTGAAATGTTTAATATATTTGTCGCATTCCCCTCCCTTTGACAGTTGTGGAGAATTTTGGAAATTTACTATCCACTGGTAGCAGTCCCGCACAAACTCAATTGAGTGCTTGACTTCAAGACCTGTCACCGTCCACCATTAAACTCCGTATAGCTTTGACAAACTTTTAACGCAACAGTAACTCGTGCCTATGTCCCATTCGGACAATACGCACTCTTAATTAAAAATTTAAAAAATAGAAAAACACCGTTGAGATGAAGTGAAATAGATAAAAAAAGAAAACCCCTCTATGTGCGTTTCGCCCTTTAGTCATTTTCATTTCATATCTGTGCACGCTTCGTTGGACAGTTGACAGTCGTTTTTTTTTTTTTTAGGACCCACACACTCGCTGACCGTTCAAATGAATGGTTTATTACGCGGAAATCTCGGGTAATTAATTCGAGGTGAGAGGATGTGTGTATATACGATGGCCAGAGTACGTACTACTTGTTACCATCTAATTGCGCCACCGAAAGCCTAATTTGGGAATAATAACGGACATGAATGTGTTAATTGATTCCTTCTGATGTGGTGGTGGGGCTCCGCTCAGCCAACACGGCTAAGACTTCGGCGGATGGCTCAATTTCTAGAGCGTGATGTGAATGATGATGATTAATTCATTTACGTTCGCTTTTAATTAACGGAAAATAAATAGGCAATGTGATATGTCACCGCACTATGTGCGATGTGGTCTTTATTGTGACATTGCATTGGAATGGTTGGTGATTTTATGTGTGAAAGCTCTGACCATTAGCTGGTGTGGGCGGCAGCAATTGTTTTCTTGTTCACCTTTGTGTGTCTAGGTGGTGGATGATTGCCGAAAAACAATACACCACTGCGGAACCGAAGAGGTCGCTTTATAAAGCAGTAATTGTCGAACGAAATACGCTTGTGAAAATGTACCATAAAAGGGAAATGCTATATTTAGTCATTTTTAGGGGCATTTCGGTGGTAGGCAATTAATTTTCGTTTTATTGAATAGGTAGCTACTGCGGTGTGATTTGATTTCTATGTGCGGTATGTGCTTTGGGCGCGTCACGCAACCTTAAGTTATGTTTTATAACATCGATTGCGACCGTTTCGCTCTGTGAATGGGCAAGAGCTCACACCAAGTCCTTGTGGCAGGGAAAGTCTGTTTCTATGCACTTTTATGAGGGAATTTTTAACACTAATTGGGTGCCGCCGAAGATCTAAGCTGTACCCAGACTTGGCCAGCTCTTTCAGGCTGTCAATCAGCTTCCTGACATTCCAATGGCTGATGTTAGGTTTGCGTGCAAATATAGTTCTGCATCTCAAATATTAAAATGTGGCTGTATGTAGCTGGATCACTGGATCTGAAATTTTGTCTGGTAAAGTTAAAAAAGTCGTCATTAGAAACCAGGAAAGGGGGGGGGGGGGGGGTCAGCGATTTCCATGCAACTGGTAACGAAGGGCAAAGATTTTTAGCTCAGCTACGGGTTCGGTAATTGTAATATAGTAGGTACCTACTCTAAATACTTGGAAATAAATTGTAAAAGAACAGTGCGACCGCAATAAAAGCAACACCCGATACGTGCAACTCCTCGATAAAATCAACACCTTAGATCTTATCACTGTTGACTCAGTAATTGCAGCTCCTCAAAAAAAGGTGACCCGATAAAAACAACTAGGTATTGTTTTATGAACTTTTATTTCGTTCGATAATTTGTTCAAGCACTAAGCATTTAACTTCAATGGGCTGAAAAACATTATGCTTCACTGAGTAGCATTTTGCTCTGCAAAACTTACGAAAGTCTGCGCCCAAAAAGACACAATTAAAAAAGTTTTCAATTTTTTAAATACAATTTAAGTTTTATTTTTTTATTTTTAATATGAATTAAATTATCAGTGTTTAAATTTTTGTCTCATTTTTGGCACCTTAAATTTGTTGACTCGATAATTCCTACAAACTCAATAAAAGCAACTGCCCAAGTTTCTATTAGTTGCTTTTATTGAGGTTGCACTGTACAAATTTCCTTTTTGGATATTCTAATTTCAAAAAAAGATTTTTCTGAGCGCCCTGTTGTTCCCACTGTGCATTTAGCGTTTAATATGTGGTATGTCGTATGTGGGCAGAACCGAAAATACTGAGTAAATTGCAGGATATATGGTTTTACAGCGAGCTACTAAGCATTTCGTGAAAAGTTTGAGGTTCCTTTCAAGAGGAAAAAACAGTAGGTACCTACCTTGCCTATACCGTCCTTGATCATTTTCGTGCTGCGTTTGATACAGAAAATCGCTGTTTACAAATGAAGTATTGTGAAGAGGTGGAGAGGTAGGTAACCGTAGTCTTTTGTGCAGCAGTTTTTAGGCGCAGTGGCTTGGTGGTTAGTGTCTTGGACTACTAAGCGAGGGGTCGAGTTTCGAATCCCGCAAAAACCCAAAATTCCAACTTAGGGGTTTTTTTTTTTCACTGTGCCACCTCTCGCGAACGTCTGACAAACATCCGAGAGTATTACTGTCTTGAAAGAGCTCTCCAATTAGCCGTTTGGAGTCGGCATAAAATTGTAGATCCCTTCCATTTGCGAGAAGCTAGGCCTAGGGTCTCTCCGGACCTGTTGCGGAAACTTTTTTTTTTTTAGGTGTGTAAACTAGGTGAAACACAGTGCCCCCGAAAGCGAAACATTATGAAACGAATTTGTAAAAACATGCAGAATTTGGGAATTTCCCCTCAGAATTCGACTTATCGAAGGTGAAGCCAAATAATCTCTTCGAGTTATCAAGACAGTGGCGTAGCAAGGGGGGGGGGGGCAAGGGGGGCATAGGCCCCGGGCGGCAATTTGGAGCAGTCAATTTTTTTTTTTAATTTGTAAAAAAATTATAAAATTGACAAAACGGACACTGCTTCACAGGAAGTAATCAGACATTCCTTGTGTTGCTTAAAATTAAAATGTATTAAAAATGTATTTATTCGAATTTTTTGAGGAAATCTAAGTACTGGGTCTTATTTGAAATACGGATACTATCTTTAGTATGCATTTTGATCAAAATCTTTAGACCGGTTTTTGTAATTACGCAGACAAAACCGTACCAAATTTTGCAATGTTTAGTTTAAAAAATATACTATTACTATTGCCTAACTATATAGCTGAAAACTGACTAAATAAAAGTTATTTTTCGGGATGTAAGCATTACTTGGTTTTTAGAGTTTTATCGAAATCAAAATTAGGGTTCTCGAAATATTTATTTATTTATTTATCTAATATATAAAATTATCGTGTCACGGGGTGCGTAATTGAACTCCTCCGAGACGGCTCCACCGATTTTCGTGAAACTTAGTGTGCATATGGGCTAGGGTTGAGAATCGGACAACATCTGTTTTTCATATCCTAAATGTTAAGGGTGGTCCACCACTAAATTTTTTATTTTTTTCATGGGGAAATACACTGGATAACATAAAGTAATGACACTTCAAATACAAAAAAAAATATTTTGAATTTTAAAAGCAATTGTTGTTGTCAATTATTTTAATTGTTTTCCAAGCAAATTGTTGTTGTCAACAATTTTGATTTTTTTTTTTTAAATTTATATGTAGGTACCTAAAAAGTTTGTTCTAATAAATTATGTTTACTACGTAACATTAAGTAACTTTTTGAAATGAAGTAGATACTTTGATTATTATAAAGATGATATTATGGCCAACGATATTTTGCATCGAATTCGCACTGTGACATCGGATAATGAACTGGAGATGTCAGATGGAAAGCGCAACAAAGTGGCAATTTGTTGTGCAAATTGGGGATGCCACAGCTGGAACTGGAGCGAGAAATGGACTTCGACCGAATCGCATTGAGTCAAGCTGTTGTTGCGTTCAGGTAACGCACAAAAAGAAAAGGAAGTGTTTGTCTCCCACCTTTCCACCTTCCTACCTATTCCCGATTTTTCGCCCTCAATTCCTTCCGCTATCATCTTGAGGAAGTGGCCTAAAAACGAATCCATATTTCCCTTGGGCACGGCATCACGTGTGAACGGCTGGACCGATTTCACTAATTCTTTTTTTGTTGTGTTTGTTATTGCCAGGAGAAAAATCTTATGAAAGAAAAAATTAAGAAAATTGCGCGGAAAATTAGAAAATTTAAGAATACTTAACCACCAAATTATATCTAATGTAACCATAGCGCTTTTACAATTCAAACTTTTTTGATGTAACCTTATGGCGTTGGCATAACATTGACAGAATGCGTGCTGCAAATATCGTCAACGAGGATGTAAACAAAATAAATATCGTTTAAAACAGATGCTTCGATCGGAGTTATTATATTGATAAAATACATATAAAATAATTAATTTATTATTTCTAACAAAAACTGAAACATGTGGCGTTGTAGGCGTATATGTCGTTTTTCAGTTTAGTTAAATTTTCTTTAATAATAATCATCTTAATTTATACATATAATTCTTTCGGGACGAAACTCGATGATGATGATATAACTCGATAGCCACTGGGTCAATTTTTATAATTCTTCTTTTGTTATGTTCGTATTGTTGTATTTTAGGTTTACGCAAACTTAAAAGATAGGATTTTTGACCCACTATATGGCGTTGTTTCACGATCTCCAAAATCACTCACCCGAGTTCAAAGAAATTTTGTAGATTTATCCGCTTGAAGGATAGGATACTTTTGGACCTGATAGGTGGCGCTGGTGCCGATCTCCGAAACAGCTCTACCAAGTTGATTGAAATTTTGTAGATGGATATGGTTGCTTCCAGTTTTAAATTTCGGATAGTTTTTGACCCTATAGGTGGTACTTTGAAAAACACAAGCGGGATAAGAAAACGGATTTTGGCACGTCCCATTCAAAAATAAAATCAAACTCTATTTCTAAAGTTGTGTAATTAAAATTATTAATGGACATTGTTTAAATAAAGTAATTTGCGAAATGTGAGCAAGACTTAATACGAAAGGTATGGGCAAAGCCGGGTGGATACAGTTACATATAAAAGAGACTGACGTCCGAATGTGCACTCATAACTTGGGGACGGATCGTTCGATTCTTATGATTTTGGTTGGAAGAAAGGGCATAATGCTAACTTTTGATGTGAAAAAAACTTTATGGGGATTAGTTGAATTTTTTAATTCTTTGGATGTTCCGGGCTTACCTCTTCATAATTTGGACTTGAAAGTCAGCTCAGTTAAAATGCTGTTGCGCAACATCAATGTATCGAAACTTTGTAAAGGTTCGCATTTGATTTATGGTTAAGGATCTTACATCAAATATCATGCAAGTGATAATTTTGAGGGGAAATTTCAAAGGCAAACACTCTTATTCCGCAGATTTCGCTTATTTAGAACGATTTACCATTCGTGCGACTTCAATTTCCCGTGCGTCTCGCTTTCACTATGTCAATAATTTATTGCAAGGATAATCGATGGATGTTTGTGCATTAGTGGCATCAATCTTGATTTCCCATGTTTCTCACATTGTAAATTTAGTGAAAAAGCGGAAGGTTGGCCGAAACGTCAAAATCATTGCGGTTTGATTGAAACAAATCAACATTGCTATTCATAATTTATTTATATTGCATTTAATATAACTTTTGAATAAAGAATTTTAATTGGCCGAATTACATAAATAAGGAAGTGCATTGCGCATGATCGGAATTATTATTTTCTTTACATTAACAAATTTGGGCGGAACGAAGTTTGCCGGGTCAGCTAGTTTACCTATATAATTTATCTACAAGCCACTTATAGCTATATAAGTGACAGTGTTTAATCGCAAAAGTTATGTCATTGATGAAAATAAAGAAAAGCAACGGTCCTAAATGGCTACCTTGGGGATACCCAGAGGTGCATTTAATTGATCTGGAGCAGGCATTGGCAATGCGTACTTTTTGAGTTCTGCCAGTAAGATAAGATGATCCCCAGCATAACATCTTCGAATGAAAACCTGTAAAATGCTATGATTCACTGAGTCAAAGGCTTTACTGTAGTCGGTATACACTGCGTCGATCTGACATTTGTTTTCAATAGCATTGACAACGTATGATGAAAAAAGTGCCAAATTGGTGGTGGTAGATAGAAGCAGTTTTCAAAAATAGTGTTTTCGGTGATTCATTTTGGTCAAAATCTTTATCGCCGTTTCCCTAGAAAACTAAAGAAATCCAAATTTTCAAAAATCTATTGTACGATAATATAGAAAGAAACTGAGCCTGCCGTTCAGTTAGAAATGACGACTATATTACCATAGAAATTAATTTTTGTTTTCGAGATATTTCTAAATTTCAAAAGTACCGTCATTCGATTCCAGAAATTTTGCCAAAATTTTGTAAATCTTTTTAGTGTCTGAAAAAATTACGGGGGGCGGCATAAATTGGGTCTGCCCCGGGCGGCTCCAACCCACGCTACGCCACTGTATCAAGACATTCGAGTACCTACCTAATAGAAGTTCGAGTTATCAAATACAAATTACATGTAAATTTTAGTCCTGGCGCTATTGCCAACCAATTTTATTCGAGTTATTAAATATTCGATTATCAAAGTTCGACTTATCGAAGTTCGACTGTAGAATTAAAAAAAAAAAAAAAAACAGATCTTTTTTTTCCAAGTGCAATTGCACTCCTTTGGCAAGAGATCATGCGCTTCTCTTAGGTAGGTACGTAGGTATATCTACCATAAAATATGAAATATGTATGTTCGTTCATAGTCACTGAAAAAGTGCGTGACGTTTAGTCTGTCAAGTTCAAAGCTGTAGAGGTAGCCACTTCATTTACAAAACGTAACTTTCTTATTTTGCGAAAAGTTTCTCATAAGTGTTTGGACCTGCATCTCCTACTCACTCACTTAGCTGCTCTAATTTGCAAACTTTCCAAACCCAATTTCCAATTTATACCTAACAAATGCGTTGCCTAAATGTATTCACACCTTAAGATTCGCCAAAAGCCGCATAGAAACTTTTTAATAAGGCACTTCTCTACGTTATTTTTCCCCAATTATGCCATTTCATTTAATTAGTTTCCGTTACCATTTCCATTTTCCACTAATGAACAATGGAGTAGAAGAAGAAACACTACTACCTGCTCACTGTCAGCGTCAGCGGCCACCTTGTTCTTAAGGCGAAGACACGGCGCACAAAGAAATTCAATAAAAGTATCGGGTAGGTAGAGGTAGGTACCTACCTACAACGAGAATACCTATATTCCTTCCTCACCTCGAGGAAAAACAACAATGCCACCCTATTAACAGTTACTAACGAGCTAACTAATTAGAGTGCTCCAATTACAAATTCGCCCTGCGACCTGCCAGCGATTGAGCTCTTCCCTCAACACACACAACCGCCCTCAGTGGCGCACACACAAAAAACCATCTCATCATTATAGCGCAGCTCTCAACTCAAACTCCTGTCAAATACCTATTCTCCCACGCATCGGGAGCAAAATAAAATGTCAAAAAGCTCTAAAAACCGAACAAAAGGTGAATTAGCACAAATTTCCTCTCGATAATGGGATGAGGTTATTTTCTACTCCCCAGTTCCCACTCGCCATAGAAATGGGATGCTCGCCAGGGGGCCACGCCGCGATATATTCCATTTCCATCACCCGAACGGAATATCACAAACCAGAATAACGACTATTGTTTTAATTGCCATTAAAATGCACTGCTTGTCCACTCACCGATATGCAGAGCGCGCGAGGTGCAGATTAACCGCTTACTGTGTAATAGAGTAGCAATAAATTCACCCAACTGTCATTCAGAGCGAGAGAAGAACACACCGAACCAGTTCGGCGCATAGACCCGCCCCCTGTATCAAATGCAAGAGTTTCCCCTTCCACACCTAGAGCAAATACAACCAACTGTTCCGATCTAGTACGTTTTTTTGCCGAGAGACGAGAATTATAGCAAAGTCTAGCAGGAGATGTGCCATAATGGCGCTCTCCACTCTCGAACTCGATTGGCTGCAGTGACAGGTAGCTTGACACATTCCGGTTCGGCCTCACATCCATCAATGAATTTACTTTCAATTACTGTGTCTGAATGGGACCGCGCTGTCAGAGGCACACGCCAGAAAGAGACGCACACAGCCAGTGCCCCCTATTGACTGGGTTTTGTAAGACTATTTAACTGGGAGTTTTTGTTTTCCATAAATGATGGTGGTTGTTTTGTTCCACTTTTTTCCGGTCTAATGTATTCATTGGCTAAATGGGATGTGTCTACCCGCAGCTGGGACGGGAGTAGGTACGAGTGCAAGCAGGAGAGTTGTACTCCCATCGACCGTTTGACAGTGGGTCAGCGAGTGGAACAGCATTTGTGGTGGAAACGGAGCGATTGTGGAAAAATGATCGGGGCCTGTTTGTTCACCATGTTGTTAGTGTCGATTCGACAGCGTGCCCGTTCGGTTGTCATTGTCAGATGTCAGTTGTGTGTGACTGAAGGTGGATATATTTTATTTTGTTTTAGTTGAGTGAACTGTTGACAGATTTTTGAATTGCTCTCGCGGATATAGGTACGCGGTGAAATTAATTGACGTGATTTGTGTGAAGGCCATTTGGATTACACTTTTTGACAAGGAAATAAATATCCACGTATTGTCATCTGTCAGTGAAAAAGGGAAATAATATAAATAATGATTGAATGATTGATTGGAAATAGGTGATAGTGTGTGTCGGGAAAGAGTGTCTTGTGTCATTTTGCAGTCAAATGCTTGTCAATAGTTGTCATTAGCTAGTGTCGGACAAAAACCGCGTCGAACAGATCGCGAACAATTTGTGCACCCATTGGAAACAATTCAAATAACAAAAAAAAAAAAAACATCGTCGATCGATAAACGACGCATTAACGCAGTCACAATTACGGCCACCGGACGAATTACGAAAGACGCCCACGGCGACAGTGACAGTGAAGGGACGACGACGACAAACACAACGGCGCCGGCAATGACAGTGCCCGTTCAACGTGGATCGATGGCGGTCCTGCAACCGCCTCGGTCGCGGTTCATGATCACGGATATTTTAGCAGGCAGTGCGGCAGCTGCAGCCGCAGCAGCATCGGCAGCGGCTGCGGCCAATGCAGCCATGAACGGCGGTGACGGCTCCACCGACCATCACCTGTCGTCGCATCACCATCACCACCTCAGCTCACATCATCAGCACCTCCAGCTTCCGCTGTCGCATTCGATTCATGGCGGCGGTAATGGTGGTGGCGGCGGTGGTGGAATTGTAAACGGGCCCACAAATGGTCTGCACTCCCACTATGCACACCCCCATCATCTGCAACATCATGCGGCGGCAGCAGCAGCAGCAGCCGCAGCGGCGGCGGCATACAATTCCGCACATCGCGATCTGGACGACGATCATGATCGCGGTCGTTCTCCATCCCCGCAGGGACCCCGCGACCTTAGTGTGCCGCCCGGCGGTGGAAGCAGCGGCGGACGCGCAAGTACTCACGACGACAGTGACAGTGATTCCAGCGGGAATCTCGACAGTCACAGCATATGCAGCAATGGTGAGTCAAGGATAAACTTTTCTATTTAATCTGTCAAAAACGTGCGGTCAGTTGCCTCTGCTGCGTTGCTGTTCCTCCCCATAGTGGATCGAAATTTAATCTCTGTTCCTGTGCGTGTTCTTGTATGTGTGTTGAGGGGGAGACCGCATCATAGGCCTGATCGGACTGAAAGATGACACCTTGTCAATGCGATGTTTTATTGTGATTCACATGTCAAGTGCCAACCGATTACAGTTGAGCGGTTCAGTGAATTACAAATTTAATACTCAATTGGATTGATACACACTTCAGGTTTGAAAGAACAAAACCTAGAATAAGGAGTGAAGTGCTAGTGCGGAGATGGGTTAAGGTTACCTGCTGAGGGAAGGATTTCTGTTATTGTTCAATGGATTAGGGCTCAGTCAGAGACAATTTAAAGGCGGAAGTGTTGGGCTTAGAGGTTCTGCATTCAACGGTAAACTCCGATTTGACTGACAGATAGTCAGCCATTGTGCGATGCATTATCTTGCCATAGCGTTTAACTTACCTACAATTAGTATATCTGATAATGTGATACAAACGTGACAGACCCATAGACATCGCAGTAGATCTCAGTAAATAGGGGGTTTTCAAAGGCAAAATGCATACAATTATAGAATGACCGCAAATTGAGTGCACATTTTTTTTAATGTCAGTGCGCTGTCATCGTAATAAGCTGGTAGTTCCTGATGTGCTTAGTCAGCTAAGAATATGTTCCAGCGTCTATTTATTATTGGAATGGAATGAATTATTTAGTTAAATGATCGAGTAATTTTCTGTGCTGTCACTGTCAGTGATGATGACGTTTGAAAGATGTGCTAATGTTCATCCTTAAAGTGTTTTTTCCTTTTTAAAGTATATTTGCAATGTAAATTTGGCAGCTGATTATAAAAAGAGAAGGAGCACTATTTCAAATAGTTATAAACACTTGGGAACAACGATGCAAGAATATCAGTTACATTCGCACATTTTAAAAGTGAAGCGCTAAAAGCCCTTACGTCAAATTCAAAATATTTCGCGAAAACCTCACAATGAACGAGCTGAAATAAAGTTCCGCCACTGACATTCATCAGCTAGATGTCTAGCACTTAATGGCCAAAGTTGTAGCGGGTCAAAAAAAAAAGCATTTGGTGTTCTAGGCGTTTCTGTCCACTCTATCTTAATTTAAGCCTTTAAGTCGTTTTCTTAGGAATTATAACAACGAACCTGACGTCCACTTTTGTTTATCTTCTCAAATAAGTTTACTTTTAATTGAACTACATTGACAGCTCGCTTTTTTCTGCCTTCCTCTTCAATCCTGCATTTTGTGCTTTTAGATTTAGAAATCATTTTGATAGAGCTCTAGTACAATTAGTTAAGTGTCAATTTTTGTTATGTGGATTTAGACAGTCCGCTGGTTATCTAGCGGTTGTTGGAACGCGGCCATTTTACTTCCTTCTTTAAAAATTCTTTGATTCCTTCCGATAAAAAAGTGTTACCTTCCTTTTTGACTACGGCTAAATTGTCACTACAAATCGGAAGTTCTTTAGAGCCAGAATGGCGATCACATCTACTCGCTACTCGTTACTTTACGAGAATAACCTTTTCTGTTGATTTTTATGAGAACGTGCGAACGATCTGATGTTGCGATCAATGCAAGCCCAAAAAGCTGTTATCATAAGCATCCGATCAGCAAATATTGAATATAATGACAGATAACAGATTGTTGCCAGTCAGTATAAAGATAGGTAAATAAAGTTCAACGCTGTACATACAGTTCGCTTTGTTAATTTCAGTGAAACAGTATGCAGAAAATAAATCGCATAAAATATGTTCCCTGATGTAAGAGTATCCTAAACACCCTGAACGTAGATAAAGTTCGTTGAAGACATTTTTTTTTCGATTTTTCTCACGAACAAAAACAAGATCCGCCCGCTCTTCCTCATTCATGGTTGAATCTGTATGGCGCTTAAGCTTACTACTCAGACATGATTTCCAATTTGTCTCCGTCAAAATGTGATTAAGGTGACAAGACAAGGCAAACTTTTGCTCATCGCTATAAATGGCGATGGGCCCATTGTGCTAAAGTAGATATTTATTATTAGGACGTTCAGATTGATGTTTCTGCAAACTAAGTCCTATGACGTAGCGCTCATGAAGATATTTTATTTTCTGAAATTGCATTTAAAGATTTTTGACAAGTCGCTAGTAAAATGGGTTTAAACCGAAAACTTTCTGAGCTAAACATAAAAATGGCTAAAAGTCTCCTTTTTTTGCTCAGTTTAAGTATGAAAGAATTCAAAAACACCATCGGTTTTAATGCTTAGAAATATTGGAATATAGAAACCACACAATTTGAGCTGAAATACTCAACTGTTGTAATCACGGGATCGCCCAAGGGTTGACAAGTCGCATAATGAAGACCTACCTTGCCAAAAACCCGAAGCTAGACAATTCGGATCTCAGCTTTGTGGCCGAAGTTTGGCTTCCAAAATACGTGCTCGGTTGGTTGATTTTAAGTATTTGGTCCTCTATGTAGGGTAGGTATAGAGCAACTTTGTCCCACTGTACGATCTGCAAATGTGAAGAACTGGTAGGTCATGCTGTCCAATTGCTTTTCTTTTGAAAGAAGTTGATGTTCGCCGAACAGGGATTGTCAAGAAAGGAAAGGACAGGAGATTTAGCATCTATTTCTTGTCATTTGGACTGATGTTTGAAGTTGCCAAAGTCAGCAGAGATCAATGGTCTAATCTACACTACCAATCCGTAAACCTAAGCCAATCATCTTCCCACGGTCTTTAATAATGGCGAAAGGACTACATTCTTATTAACAGATTAATATTAAAGTCTTACATATAGTCTAAGCAAGGGATTTCATGTATAAGAGGGGTATTTCCCCGTCGAAGCTGCAATTTCAAAATCTAACTTACACCCGCTTTTATAAGATAAAATACTGACAAACATAAACTGGTAGAAATGTACACGCAATTCCTACAAATTAGCACGGACTTTGGCAACCTGTTGGACTTATACCTTTCCTTTTTGGACCATTGTGATTAAGATGCCTACTTGACTTTTACTTTTCTTGTGCCTCAACCAAGCTTCGCGGTTAAAGTCGCCTTCCCTCCGGAGTACATTTTACGCACAAAAGTCGGTTACAAATTGCGGTTCATTTACTTACGTAAATTTTGTGATGGAAACAGACCAAAAGCCGATCATCATTAAAGCCACGACAGTGATAGGTATGTCCATAAGCACTACTCGTATTTGTCGCCCCGACTTCGTACAGAAATATAATTTGAATTTGACAACGGTAGCAGTCCGTAAATTGCACCAACAATTACTACCAACGTTCAAGTAGCACTTTATTTAATGTTTTCGAATTCGGGAACCTCTTCCCTCTCCACATCCGTGTACACAATCAAGACCGAGTGTAATCACTGTTCAAATTGTTAACGATTTCCAACCCAGCCTATGGACTGGCGAGAAAGACAACGCGACGGACTCGGACGAAGAGGAGAGCGAACATGAAAGTGCACACACTCAGTGTAGTTATAACCAGTTTCATTGACAAAAGGCAAAAGCGCCTTCGTTATGTCGATGTCGTTAGCAAACCACGCTTAACCGTTTCCAAATCGACAACAATGCCTATAATTGATGAAATCGCATTAAATGCGACCAAAACTAATTTACTGATCGACTGCCTCCACAATGTCTGATGGGTTACTGGGATAGATCTATGGCCGTTAAAGTCGGGTGAAGAGGGCGCGATCCGATCAAACACGAAACATTTCCTTTGTACAATGTGACACGATCGATGCCCAAATTTGTGAAGACGTCAGCCATAAAAAACACATCAACGAATCTCGTTACGCAGTTCAAAAGAAATGCTCCATTGTGACAATACGACACAAGGCAGAGAGGCTCCTGTCTAATGTGATTTCGATTTGTGTAGTGCGCGCTGTATCATGCGCGCTGGTGTATTTGCCATGCGCAATTAATGCCTTTAAAATGCGTGAAAATGATATTGTGTGACCGTATAAAAGCCAGATAGGCTGTGTTAGTTTCATCATTCGAAATGATTGCCAATTTTTGAGCAAAAACGTAAATACACGCCAACGCCAGCACAACATGATGATATGCATGTGGAGAACAAATTATGTGCGGTACCAGGTATGAGTATGAGTATCTAAAGCTTTCGGTTTTCAAAGTTAAATGTTTGATCAGTAAATTTCTGTAAATTGGCCGTCTAATGGCGGAGAGCTCCCGCACGGAAGTACCCAACAATACTTGCACAAACATTCTATTTGCGATGCTTAGTCGGGTGAAGTTGGACAGGTAAAAAGGGACAGGTTTTCGTTTCGGTTGGTAGCGGTTCATGCACCCGGTCAGAGTTAAACGAGTTTTGGGGAAAGTTCTAGACTTTCTGTTGCTAAGTTTAAAGAGATCTACGGTATTTTTGAAGTATTTCTAGAAAACGGCGAATGCACTGGGGCACAAAAATTCATTTTTTATAGGCGTTTTTCTTTTTTAGTTCAGAGCTGAGCACTGAACTGAGCTCGAGCTATATGAGCGCGCTCTGAACCGAGCGTGCTCAGATCGTTCTGATGATTTCCTGTTTTTCCTGTTTTTTTTTGCTCTCAAATATGACTGGAAGTGTGAATGTATATGTGTAATCAGCATTTTACTCAGCCTGCTCAGTCAATTAATTCTGAGCTCATAGAGCGCGCTCTGATCACGCTCTGAACGAAAAAAGAAACACAAATTCGAGCTCTGATGTATCTGAGCTAAAAAAGAAACACAAACTTTTTGTATAACAGTTCAGGTTGTGCTCTGAACTAAAAAAGAAAAACGCCTTATGAGTTCAGTCCGTACCTACCTACCCTGAACCAACTTCAGCTAGGGATAATATTCCAATTTGTTTAGGGTATACATTGAGTTCAATGCAAAGTAACAAAGTTCTACAGTTCTTGATCGGCTTAAAAAAAGAAAATTAGCGAAAAAAAAAAAAAAAAAAAATAGTGGAAAGGTGCGAACAGTGGTACAATTTTTTTTTTTAAATTGGTCTATCTCCAAATGTTTTTATGAACTCTTAGCAAAACTTTGCGCATATTTTAAGGTATATATAATGTTAATGTAGCAAAAGAAATAACTTAAATACATTTCATTAAAAAGTTAAAAAAAAAGATTACACTGCGATCATTTCAAATTCACAAACATGTTTTGAAAAAAGAATAGTTTCCTTAGACTTTGCCTACAAGCTATATTTTTACGGAGTGGCCGGATATATGTAGGTACATAGAAATTCGTGTTGACAAATCGTCGCCCCAACATTGGGTTGTCGTAAACGCCTTTTTAATGTTTTTGGGAAATCGCATTTAAAGTTTTGACAGCTTATAGCACGAAAACCAACCGCTGGAATTTTTTTCAGTTTTTGACACGATATTCACACTGAAGTCCTCTTTCAAAAAAATGTAAGAAGTTATTCCAAAACGCTTTAAGTTTATAAAATTAAAAGTTATTAAAAAGTGAGTTTGCCGTATACGCCAATAAAATCATTATTTTTTTATTTACTCATACACATAAGTCAAAAATTGTGCCTATACCCCTATACGGTATTTCAATAATAAACTAGTAAAAAATGTATTTACTTAATATCAAGAAATACAGCACACGTTCTTATGTTAAAAAAAAACAACGTTTTTGAGAACAAAAAAAAATAGTACAGTGGTGACCCAGTATAACGAATGATATAATGTCCAGGTGTATTCGTAAAATCGAAAAATTCGTAATATCGAGAACATTTTACTTTTGCGAAACGTTAAATAAAATGTTCAATTTGTTTCTTTCATTAGTTTTATTTCATTTACTTTCCGAACAGAGTTTGAACCCATTTCTGAGGAGCTACCAATTTCATCATTGTCAACATCAATAACCTCGTTTTCTTAATATTGACTGGCACGACTATCTTCTGCAAGAAACATTTTAGCATTGTTCCAAGATTCCAAGTCCTCTGCATTGAAGTCAGCTTAAAGTACATATATAATGTAATTTGTATAAAACAATACCTCAGCTTAAAGTGATTCTAACCTCTGGGAGTTTTTTTTTGGAAAAAAGTCAAAGTTTTCGTTACTACGACTATTTCTTTTTTGTCGCCGTAAGACTGACATAGGAACATATTTCTTTACTAAAGAAATGTATAACAGAAACATCCGTTATATCGAATGTATAACAAAAACAATTCGTGAACTTGATGAATTTGGTGGATATACGTCAAAACTATTCCGTATATCTTTGCAATTGAAAGAGATAGAGGAAAACGGATAAAGGATTTGGAAAGAGCTACGGCGAAAACAAAACCAAACCAACCAAACTCAAAAAGTTAATTTTGGCGTTTACGGTAACCCAATATTAAGGCGACGATAATGACTCCTCTCACTATTTGCACTGTCTCACTGTTAGAACTTTTCCCCTATATATTTTGAGCGCCATTTTTGTTTTGTAAAATGAATGTAATTTGCCAATGAATGGAGTTCTTTCCATAAAAGTTGTGTTCTACAACGAAAATGATAACATCTCCATTTTTCCATGAGATCAGTGAGTTCTGGTCCGATTTACATGGTTAAATTTGTTATTGCTTTGCATTTAATATCCACATAATTCAGTGACGTTCAGCTCGCTTGCGAATGCGGTAACTCTACCACTGATTAAAGATCTGAAAAGGTATAGTTAACTGGAAAATATTTTTTTTGTTTTGTTTTTCGGAGTACCTATGTTTTTGAGTTTCTCAATTTTTTTCTAAAAAGAACTGCGTTCTTGTCTGAGTTACAGTGGAGTTGGGAATAAAATACTTTCCTATTGACATTCCGCGAGTTTTGATGATGGCTTTGTAAATTGTTGAACGAACTTGAACGCGGGATCAAATTCTTTCTCAACTTTCTTAAAAATTGTATAAAAAATAAAAACTAAAATAAAATAACTCTGAGTTATAGTGTGTAATCAATTTTCTACTGAGCTCCGTTCTTGTTGTTATAATGTAGTTTTTAACTTTCAGTTAATTTCCCATTTCCCTTACAAAATTAACGCATTTTCTTAGAAATTTAGGTTTTTTTTTTTTTAAATTGTTTGCTAAACAAAAAAGTTAAAAATTTGCGAGTTTCATGAGTTCTTTGAGTTCCGTTTAAGTTATGAATAGTATTTCTTTGTGAACTCAATCAAAAATTCAAACCGCCACAAAGGGTTGGTAAGAGTTCCCCGAATTAAGTCGAGTTATATTGTGAACTTTAAGGAGGACATTTTTTGTGAATAATTTCTGATATTTTTGGATGGTCATTTATAGACCGAATTTAAGAAATCTACTATTCGGGAAGGAATTCCATCAGGCACCTTCCCATCTTGCCCACAATACATTGTTACCGACCCATGGCACTTGAACGTCTTTTTCGAAAAAGAGGAGTGAGGTTAGGGCGGTTGTTCTGTAGCTGTATAATGACTGCATAATTTTGAGCAAGTTCTTCGCCACCAAGCTGACATCTATAAATTCATAAAAAATATGAAATGTTGTAGTAAGGCAACACGGAAATTCATATCGTCCTTTATGTGGAATTTTCAAAAACAGTCACCTTTGTTTAACCTATCTCACTCTTTTTGGTTTTGGATTACAGAAGCCGCATACGTAACTATTAACATAACTTTCTTTTTTTTAATGCTTAACATATTAGCTACTGTCAACGAAATGCTCAAAATTTTCTCGTGAGAAATTCTCTTTAACTCGCAGCTAATAGATTATTAATCCAAAATGGCTGGCTGTGCATTTCCTTACACGGATTTCAAATGTCGTATACAAGGTTTGAAAATTAAGCGAAATTTACGTTTAAACGAAAATCTAAGTGACCTACGAGAAGAAGGCTGCCTTTCTCTATACTATGCCATGGAGGTATATATTCAGAAACGCTTGCTATGATGCATGAGTTTGGCAGTGAGCTATATAAATATGCTTAATCGAGATTAGCTACTTCAACTGTTGCTATTTCTACTAGAATTCTCCACAAGAAGAGTGCCATGGGTATTATAAAAACGTTAAAAATGTCTAACTTGCCTTTTTTGGGATAAGGCTTAATAAGCTTTTGTTAGAAGAAAAAATTATGGATGACAGCATTATGAATTTTTGACTCTCCCTATAACTTTTTTTTGGTTAAAGTCTTAAAATATTTTCTTGTTGCAAAAGTTATTTATTTTCCTGATATCCTTTCACAAGCTGACTAAAAGAAATATTCGACTACAAGATTTTTTTTTTTTTTTTTCAAAAAAAATACGAAGAATATCAGAACTATGTATATGAATTCAAAATGAAACTCAGTGGAAAATAAAATACTTACTTTGAATTAAGTAGGTTCGAGTCCTAAATTAAAATTAACAGAAATCCTCAAAATTTGTGTCAAAAAAACTCTTGCTCAGCTTAGAACTCTTTTAAATGCTCTTGGAAAGTGTAAACGCATGCGCTGTTTGCTGTTGCTGTTCGTAGGAGGTGGCATCAAACAATAAATATTTCGTAAAAATTGTTAAACAACACGTGCCATGGTCGTGTCGTGATACATTTTGACATGCCGACGTCACAAAAAACTGGCCTTTCAGTTATGACTCATGTGTCTTTTGTGAGAATGCCAATAAATGTTGGCGCAACAAGTCCGTAGGGACATTAGGCATAGCGTCTCACAACCATTCGTTTTGTTTGAGTTTTTCATTTTTGGAACGAATGTAAGGGATCTACAATTTTCTGCCGATTCCAAACGACTAATTGAGAAGCTCTTTCAAGACAGTTATTATCCTAAGTTGGAATTTTGGGGTTTACGGGACTCGAAACCGGGACCACTCGCTTAGTAGTCCAACAAACTAACCACTAAGCTACTGCGCCTACTAGAAAGAAAGTTATTTATATGATAAGAGAGCCACCTTAAGATTTCAGTTTATATACCATTAGTAACTCAGCTCTAATGGCAAAATGTGACCAGTTCAAAAATGCAAAACTGTATTGTCAACTTGTCCAAAATTTATTATACCCACATCACAGGAACTAAAGACATGTAGACTAAATGTAGGCTAAATTTAGAACTCACAATGGTGAAATTTTCGATATAAAATTGCATATTGTGACCTACAAAATATATAAGATGAAGTTTAAAAACAATTATTGGTAAAGCCTAGTACGCAGCTGTTCCGGAACGAAATTTTCCGGTGGTCTCCAAATGGACAGCGAAACATCTGCAAAAAGGCATCAGCGGATAATAATTTGTGAGCCCCATCTGCTCCTAGACAAGTAGCAGTGTTACCAGCACTGGCTCTTTATATCCGATTTGGATACTCGAACTTTTCACTGGCTCCTTAAAATTGTCATTCGGCTATTATCCTATATTAGGCTATTTACTTTAAAATTAAAGGCTCCTTGCGTATTTATAACCAAAATGCTTTCTATACATTAACCTGATTGCAAATGAGCCAACTCCATTTTCATGGAGTTTTTGAACAGACTCTCACATCTCAGCAGTAAGATCATTTCACATAAGATATGCACGAATACAAAAACACACTGTCCAAAGAAGCAAAATGTTTTTTTTTTGGAAAATGGAAGCTAGAAAAGTCTCTCAATTACCTACTAGTTTGTGTTGTTTTTTTTTTAATAAGAATAAGTGTGCCTATGATCTCCGAAAAAATATCCTCATTTTTTATGTTCATATTTAAATTTGTATGTGGGCGCAGTGGCTTAGTAGTTAGTGCGTTGGACTACTACGTTAGGGGTCGAGGTTCGAATCCCGCAAAAACCCAAATTCCAGCTTATGTTTTTTTTTTTCACTGCGCCACCTCTCGCGAACGTCTGACAAACATCCGGGAGTATATGACTGTCCTGAAAGAGCTTCTCAATTAGCCATTTGGAGTCGGCATAAAATTGTAGATCCCTTCCATTCGTTTCAAAAATTAAGACTCACACAAAACGAATGGTTGTGAGAAGCTAGGCCTAGGGTCCCTTCAGACCTGTTGCGCCAACTATTTATTTAATTATTTGAGTTTGTATATTTTTGCCCCAATAATTTCTCAATTTGACTTCATCTATCTTCTTCTATATATATAAAAAGAAAACCTTAAAATTGTGTTCGTTAGTCGTCGATTCACGCCTTAACGCATTTACCGATTTGAACCAAACTTTCACACATATTTGCTATTGGTCTGTATATCATTTGTGTGAAGTTTTGTCGCGAAAACAAAACTTTGAGGGGATGAAAAAGGCTATGAAAGTTTGTATGGGGAAAAGCACTTTGAAACAACAAAAAAATGGATAGAAATCGAGTAGTGATATTTCAAATACAAAAAAAAAAAAAATTATTTTAAAAGCAATTGTTGTTGTCAATGATTTCAATTATTTTCCAAGCAAATTGTTATTGTGAACAATTTTTAATTTCTTTTTTAAATATAGGTACCTACCTAATAAGTTAGTGCTATTAAATTATGTTTACTATGTTACCAAGTAACATTTTAAAGTGGAGTATGTAGATACTTTGATATTTGTTTGATGGTGTTTGAATCCATTATTTTCAGGATCCTTGCATTAGTACAAGTGAGTAAGTTGAAATGTAAGGGTGATTGAGATGCGTGGACAATGATGTTGTTCAGCGTTTTGAGTTTTCACGTAGTAGGGGTTGTTACGAAAAATGAGCGAGTAACAATCTTGGTACTCTGCTCATTCGTGAGTAGTGCTATGGCACCTGCAACAACATTAACCAATTTTTTGACACTTTGCGCGAACACTTTCTTATTGCGAAATGCCCCGATATTGGAATGTGTCGTCGAAGAAGTTCAAGCGGCGGAAATAAGGTGAAGTAGTTCCCGCATTTCGTGGTGTTTATGCAAGTGATGCAATTGGTAGAATATACACAGTTCACCCTTTTCTTGCTTCTATTTGAGAATGCTTTTGGTCAATGTTTGTGGCCCTACTTCGTTCGAAGCGCTGCGGACTGGTGACGGTGTGTTGTGTGCTATGGCCGACGATATTTTGCATCGAATTCGCACTGTGACATCGGATAATGAACTGATCGGATCGGATAATCATCTGATGTGAGATGAAAAGCGCAACAAAGCTTTGATTTTGATCGAGGATGTGTGTCTGCTAATGAATGGAAATTTTTGGTTTAAAATGATGACACAAAGATATTTTCAGGAAATCTAGATGGTTTTGGCGTTCATCAAGATTATATGGCCTTTTATAGTGATTAGACGTCTCAAGCTGTCGTTCGAGAAGTTAAAAACTGGAAGTTGGAAGATTTTTACAATAAAACACCACTCGAAATTTATAATGAGGCATTAGTTATAATTGAAGATATGTGCTTAGCAATTGCAAATAAAACATTGTCACAATGAGTTTGCCAGCTCCTAATTCACCATTACATGACGTATTAAATCAAGAAATGCAACGTGAACAACAATACGATATAAATGAACTGAACACATTTATAAATTTGAATCTGCCGAAATTGAACCGTTCGCTATGACAATAAATAAGGAGCAAGGACAATCGTTGTAATTGTGTGGAATCAACCTTGAGTATCCATGCTTCTCCCACGGAAAATTATATGTATCATGTTCATGTTCACGTGTAGGAAAACCATCAGTTCTGTTTATTTATACTACTACTCAGGACAAAACAAAAAATGTAGTTTATGAAAAGGCTCTGCGATAGTTAAAAAAACACATAGGTACTTTAAATAAAAATAATAGTGATTAAGTTGTCCACAACATTTTTGCTTTTTATTTTTGACGAAACATTTTTTTTTTTAGTTTTTAGATTTTTAGATTTTAGATTTGGCATCAAAAATCATGTTTAACACCAAATCTTCACCGAACCACGATCCATTTCCGAGTTATGGGTACACATACGGACGTCAGTCTCTTTTACATATAGCCGTACCCACCATACCAAAATAGTATCCTCTTTTTCAAACTGTAACCAACCATACACAGCCCCGAAATTTCATTGAAATCGGTTAAGTAGCTTAGGAGATTGAACACAGCGCCACCTATCGTGCCCAAAATAGTCATATCTTTCAAACTTTAACCAACCAAACACAGCCACAAAATTCCATTGAAATTGGTTGAGTGGTTTAGGAGATCGACAACAGCGCCACAAATATATTTTTTTTTGCACCGTTTTTTTGTAAACAAATTACACAAACATACGTTTACCATTTGCAACCAAACTTCACAAAAATCATATAAAGACCAATACCAAAGATGTATGGAAGTTTGGTGAAAATGGGTAAATGCGTTAAGACGTGTATTGGCGACAAACGAACACAATTTTAAGGCTCAATTTTTATATATATAGATTTGGGCGGAACGAAGTTCGCCGGGTCAGCTAGTATTCTTATAAAAGCTGTCAACACTGCGTCAAATTTTCGCAAGCAACTATAATGTTCCGGACAAAACTTTTCCGCCATCATTTCGTAGCACCTGTCTACCTACTGCAAAACGAAAAGGAGAGCGAAATTTTTCGTTCATGAATTCGTGTGTCACTTTTGTAGGTATATAATTTTTCGTTCCGGAAGAGCTGCGTACCAGGCTTAAGGCCCAATAACTCTTAGATCGGCAATATTTTTATAGGAAATATTTTTCCAAGGATTCGATATGTTATACTCCCAGAAATGTCACTTGCATTACGCTCCTAAGCAACGTGCGTTTATTTGTCACCTTCACATGCCTCATTACTTCGGCATAATTGATACACCTTCAAACGGATTTGCGCCGCAAAATAGGAGCGCAACTCATCGCGTACATATTCCCGATGGTTGTGCACTCTACTGCCGTTTGACCACAGGAGCCGCATTGATGACACTACATCTCGAACTGCAACTATATACCTTCTCCCCCAGAGCTACTAGTAGACCAGTACTCCAGTGTCGCGCACGAAAGAATACCTAGAAGTATATCATCCAAAGTAGGCATTTAGATCGATCATTCTACGCCTTTGTCGGCGTCCGTCTTCGTATGCGCGCAGATTCTTTTCTAAATAACACTTTGCACTCCTTCGGCCGATGATGATGATGGTGAGTGGTTTCCACTTACCAACAGTACCCTACATCTATTCACTTAAAGTTCTATTTAAACCCTTCTTTTCTTTGATATCTTGTTGTGGTCGACGAGGAGCATTGTGTTTGCCCCACCGAACAATAGTTCAAAGCGTGTAACATAATGCAGATACTTGGGTTTGGGTTACCTGTAGACGCGTACAGTTTATAGAGCCCAGGTGCAGCACTTAATTAGTTCATTTGCCACGTAAACGTTTTCGAGTAACTTTAATGTGTATACTACTCTCAAAGTGGGTGCTCAGTGCTCACAGTGGATGCTCACAGTGGATGTGTTTTAATTTTAAAATTATGCAAATATTCCTAAAATAAAAAATTCCATTTAACCACCCAGATTGGGATGAGTTATGACAGTCAACACATCCACTGCATGTTTTAACACCTCTCTGTTGTGTTTTTTTTACAATCCCAGAGATTTATTGCCCAAAATTACATATATTTTATATATTACGGAGTAATAATTCTTTTTACGATTCGTGCGCGGCCAAATTAAATGTTTTAAATTAGAATTTCCGAGGTAAGCAGGTGTTTTCGGGCCTCTTAATATCTAATTTATTCAAGGGCATATCTGCGCGCAGGGATATGCGGTCGGGAAACGAAATTTAGTGATCGAGTTTTCCAAGTGTGAACATAAAAATAAAAATTCCACCCATCGAGGTTATTTTAACATTAATGGTTCCGATCTAGGGGTAGCCGTAATTTCATGCACCGATTGGTAGTACAGTCGTTGCGGAGGTTCGATAGGCGGGTGGTAGGTATCTTTTTGTGTGCATGGGCAGGAGGTGATTTTCATCAAATGACGTAGCACTGTCAAAACGAGGCTACAGTAGGGTGTTCATATACCTCAAACGAAAAAAAAGGACTTACTTTACGATCAATAAAAGAGGACAAGTTCTCTTTAAAAGAGATGTTCTGGAAAGCCTAGGCTACAGGCAGGTGAATTATTTGACCCAATTTGAGTTCGAGTTTCTGCGACATAGCCAAGAGCCAATATGGTTTGGATTTGGGGATGGAATATTGACATGCTGAAGTGGCTCTCATTCGAGTCTGATAACGTTTACCAATTGCAGCATTTTAATCATGAGATTTCAGTTGGTTTTCCGATGTGGCCGCTATGGGAATTTTCCAAATAAACTTCGAAGACATACAAAAAATAAGAATACTCAGAAAAAAAAAACATGGTAACAGATTTCGTTGGTTAAAACTTAAAATTAACCTAAATATCAACATTGTTGATTTATGAATTAAATTGTTGGCAATGATGTCGGAAAATAGGTATGGAGAGCGCAGTGGCTTAGTGGTTAGTGTGTTGGACTACTAAGCTAGGAGTCGAGGTTCGAATCCCACAAAAAAAAAAAAAAAAAATCGCCACCTCTCGCGAACGTCTGACAAACATCCGAGAGTATGACTGTCTGGTAAGAGCTTCTCAATTAGCCGTTTGGAATCGGCATACAATTTTAGATCCCTTCCATTCAGTGGCGTAGCGTGGGTTGCAGCCGCCCGGGCAGACACAATTTATGCCGCCCCCCCTAAACAACCTTTGTAAAATTATTACCTTTGAAATTTCGAAATACATAATTATGTCGCAAACAAAAATTAATTTCTTATATAATTTGGTCATTTCTAACTGAATAGCAGGTTCAGTTTTTGTCTATATTATCGTACAATAGATTTAAAAAAAAAGGATTTTTTTCAAAATTTAGTTTTCCTTAGTCTTTGTTGAAAACGGCGATAAAGATTTTAACCAAAATACGTTACGTTTTGACCAAAATAAGTTGGAGTAAAATTTATGGTTTCAAAATTGATTTGGCCTTAATTTTAAATTCGAATCACCGAAAACGTTAATTTTAAAAACTGCTTATATATCGAAAACCTCAATTTTGATTTCGATAATACTCTAAAAACGATGTAATGCTTAAATCCGGAACAATAACGTATAGGTAGTCAAATTTCAGCTAAATAACTAGTTAGGCAATAGTATTTTTCAAACTATAAAAATCGCAAAATTTGGTACGGTTCTGCATAATTTTACAAAAATCTCTTTAACGATTTTGATCAAAATACATTTTAAAGATAATATATCTAAGTATTCTAAATAATATAGTTTTATTTCTTCTTAAATAATTAGAATAAATATTTTTTTTAATTATTTCTTAAAATGACTACCCAAAGCCGATTTAAAACTCCGCACTTTCATTAAAAATGCAATAGCAGCAAGGCAAAATTTATTTTTTTCCAAATATTGCCCACTTCTTCATTTTTTCAACCATTTTGATTTTGAATATGCACCTTAAAAGATTTCCAACCACTAGGAGCGTTACACTATCAGAAAATCCTACTTCATTTACAGCCCATAGCAGAGCTTATAAAATAGTAAAGTAGGCGCTTATAGCTCTATAAAAATAACTTGCCAAAATTGCCTGTTATTTAGATCTAAAGCTTATAAAAACTCACATTGTTATTAAACGTACCTATATTTATGTAGTACCTACTGCCATATCGAATGAATAATCTTAAAGTGTACGGTTGCTTCTGAACTTTTTACCTACCTTCCAATTATGTATGAGAAAGTTTCGTGCGTCCAAATTGCCGCCCCTAGCAAAGTGCCGCCCAGGGCATGTGCCCCTCTTGCCCTCCCTCTCTACGCCACTGCTTCCATTCGTTTCAAAAATGAAAAACTCACACAAATCGAATGGTTGTGAGAATCTAGGTCTAGGGTCCCTCCGGACCTGTTGCGCCAACTATTTATTTTTATTATATTTTTTTTAAATACCTATAAGAACTTATACTATAAGTACCTACTCTAACTTATTTTTGACCCATTTTTTTAAGCGTGTAAAATCGCAAAACTTTTGAGCCAAGTTTATTGGTAAAGGAAACATTATTGGATATAAAATCCAATCCGTACGAATTTCTTAAAACAACGCCAACGTTGTGCGCGAACTCCGAATTGCGAACGAATCAAATTAATTGTATTGAACAATTGCAAACTGCTATTTGTTTTAGAACAAAACTGTTATACTTAATTAATCTATAATCTAATCTAAGAGAAACCTGCGTCTCATTCATTCATTTTCATTCATTTTCAATGGCCACTCTTCCATTAGTTGGGTTGCTGGTGTAGGATGCCTAAGTGGACGCTCCATAGCTCCCGATCTAACGCCACCGACTCTAGATCATCAGGGGCAATCCCGATACTGGCCGAGGAGAGATTTCGGACTTCATCAAACCATCTCATCCTGGCATGGACTCCATAGCACGTCTTGGGATCCGAGTTGGAAGCATGCGTTTAACGTGACCAAACCATCGAAGTATGGACCGCTCCGTCCGGAGAATTAACTGCTCGAAATTCAGTTCCTTACGTATTCGGTGTTCCTTATACGATCTCTGCGAGTCACACCAGCAAAACAACGAAGGAATATCATTTCGGCAGCTTGTATTCGCGATCCTATTCTTTCGGTCACTGCCCAAATCACATGACCATAGGTAAGAGTAGGAACAAACACCGAATTAAAAACCGACATTTTAGCTTTGACACCAAGCTCAGTCCTCCTGATAACAGAATGGCCTAGTTGTCTCAGAATTGATCCGGCCTGAACAATTCTACAGGAAAACTCAGCATTGCTCCTTCCATCACTCGTGAATAAGACCCCGAGATACTTAAACTTCTCCATCTGCTTCAATGGGACTCCACTAACATGTAGAGTGCATTGAACAGGCGTTTTGGAGACCACCATTACCTCAGATTTTTCACATTCACCTTCATTCCAGCTTCAACACATACGGCTACAAGCCTATCGAGTGCGCGCTGAAGTTCCTTCTGGGAGGGCCCAAGAATGACCAAGTCATCAGCGAAGAGCAAGTGACTTATTCTCAGGTCTCCCAATTGAAATCGATCTTCGTCAAGGTTCCGCTGTAACATCCAGTCCATATAAGTTAATGAAAAGGAGAGGAGACAAAAACACCCCTGACGAAGTCCAACGCCCACGGTGAAAAGTATTGATTTAACGCCGTTTACCCGAACGCAGTTGTACCTGGCGTCTCAATTGATTTAAATATATAAATTTAAAATTAAGCAATTTCGCCGCGAACTGTCACATTTTCACAAAATTCAAAATCCCCATAAAACATTCTCGATCCACAAAGCCATGAACGAAAAATTCGTTCGAAATTAACCTTCAACAATGAAACTGATTCGCGGGTAGGTACCTACCTACGACTAACAACATTTTTCATGTGAATGAAATGTCAGAAACTACGGCGAATATTCACTTGATCGCAGTTCGCAATTCGCTCACATGTGATTTCATTCATTTTCATTGATTTACAATCACAGAGGTTCAGTGGTTTCTCTCTTTTTTTTGGAAACGTTTCGTGGGAGACATGCTGCCTCGCTATACGACAAAAAATATTTCTCTCACAAGCGATAAAAGTCTTTTAATAAACCTCGACACGCGTTTCATTGCTAAGCGTTTTTGTTCAGGGTATAAGACGCTCCAAATCACTTACCGCCAGACTCAGTATGAAACCAGGGGTCAGATTCTGTAAGGCGAAACGATCAAACGTTTTCGTGTACACGAAGAAATTTGTTTGTGTGACGTAGGGCAAATCATTCGTGCGCATGAAAACGTTTAATCGTTTCGCCTTACAGAATCTGATCCCAGATTTCCCCAGGTCATTTTCGATCAACTGAGTCTTAACTTTACGACTAATTTTGTCTTCTAACCAGCGTTGCCACTATCGGACTATATTTTCGCAGTAGATTGATTTTTTGCAGTCGTTTTTTTTCAAACAAAACCAAGATAAATAACATAAACAACACTAAATTAATAAAAAAGATCAATTAAACAAAACAGACAAATTCATTACTTCGTTCATTTGGGCTTATTCGGTGAAATCTTTTATTCTGTTATGGATCATAAAAGGTCTCGACCATAAAAGATCTTTTATAAATTATATTCTGGGCCTCAAACTTTTATGGAACTTCGAAAATGGAAATCTGTTACAAACCTTTCACAACAAACAGCGTTGTTTTTATTTTTTTTGTAAATAGTACGTGGGCATTTGATCAAATTTTGCAAAAAAAAAAAAAGGCCGATTGAGGTAAGTTTTGAATTATTACGCGCATCAGAAAGATCAAATGGATTATTACTAAATCTTAGTTCCAGCTAAAGTTATCGGTGCTTTTGGCTAGCTAAAATGCACATGCTACTAAATTTCTTTCGTATCAGTCAGCCTTTCGCTTTTTCACTAAAGTCCTTTAAATGAATTTCACAATTTACATAAATTCTAATGTCACCCACAACTCAGCATTAGCTGTCACGGCAATATATAGATTCGGGAGGTATTCGAATCAGACCACCATTGTCGGGTCTCTTTTCGTCTGTCACGGCAATAAATTTGAACTCAATCGATTCGGTGGCTTTCGAAATTTAAAGTTTTTAGTGTCTTTTTTTTTTTGTATGGGCGGTGCCATGCCCCTTTCTCCAATTTTGACGAATATTCACAGGTATACTCCTGGGCCAATACCTACGATTGTTTTTAAATATGAACTCAATCGATTTGGTGGCTTTCGAAATATAAGGTTTTTAATGTTTTTTTTTTTCATGTGCGGTGCCACGCCCCTTTGTCTAAAATTGGTCGTACCAACTCAGAAACCTTCGCGGGCTCATGCACAACAACTTTGCTAAGGATCATCACATGATCAAATGCATAGTTTAGGATTCTATAAAGGACATACAAACAGACATTAATTTTAATATAAGAGATTTTCAATTATTATACCTTTTTATACACATTTATTAAATTGGTCTGCTTTTGGGTAGCATTTGGTTGACGAAGAATCGTATAGAGATCCATTTCAATCCAAAACTCTCTATTTAATAAAAATCTTTTATAAAGGGTTTTCCAATAAGAGGTGTTATTGTGAAAGGATACGGTCCCGTATGCGTGCTCGTGGTGGCCATTTGGCTGATGTTGTTTTTCATTAACGGCATACCTTTCTCTTTATAGGGAAATAAACATCCGATAATTTGTCTCAAAAAATGGCATTTTTCTTTGAATACCAAGATAACACCTCTTATTGGAAAACCCTTTAATAAAAGTCACAACTAATACCAATTCTAGAGTCCGTAAAAGACAGTTCGAACTTTTGTATGAAAGTTCATAGCAGAATAACAAAATAAACGGATGAGAGATTTTGCCGAATAGGCCTGATTGTTATGTTTTTTTGCTCAAAGGGAAACATTTTCTCAATCTAGATATTCATACAAGAGTATCCGACAAAAATGCAGAAGATTTCATTTTTTTTTTATTATAGATTTAAATTTCGAAAAAATGCAGTAGATTGCGGCAAAGTGGCAACGCTGCTTCTGATGTTCATTTATTTATTTATTTATTTATGTCAATTTGAGCTACACAAACTCTTTGTTTACAGTTTTACCTTCTCACAGGTGTTCAGTCGAGAAACTGAGTAAGCCACGGTTGGAAAAAGAATTCAATCGACTTGCGACTTCCGCAAATCAATAAAGCAAACAACTGCAATTGCTGCTCGACAATAATGTTCACACCTCAGCGCCATATACACCTATACCTGCACACGAATAGTATAGTAAAATGTCGCACAAAATGCAGTCCGCCAAACTGGCAGTTATTGGTCATCATCACCGTGCAACCATAAAACGCTGGCTGAGCACTAGCCGCATAGACACAAACACCACCGAGTGAACGCATTATTCGATATGCAAATTGCCCCTAAACAGTATTAAGCAGTGTTAAATGCGATAATGGCACCAATTATAAAAGCGAACTCGTCGTAGTGCCACTCACACCGCCGCATACCAATCTCATATAGATACTACGTGTTTGTACATAATTTGTTATATTGGCGATTGGCGCTGTCGCTGTCGCTCTTTTTTTTTTTTTTATTGGCATTGGCGTCTCGTAAGTACTTTTTGTGTTTGTTATTTTTTTTTTTGTGTGCGGCGTTTAAATCCACTCGCGTTTTTACCAATAACTGTGTCAACTAAATGGATTATGTTGGGTTTTATCGCCTGTTAGTCGGTGTAATTAAATGGTATCAAGTATAACGCCAGTAAATGTAAATGGAGGTTTTATTGGTTTTAATGGTTTGACATTTCGGTTTTAGTTATTGCATTGCATGATGATATCGGGCCGCAAGGACTCTAATTCGCTAGGTACATGTGTGTGTGTGTCTGAGAAAGAGATTGTTTGCGGCGTCAAAAGATTTGATGAATGAATCTGCGTTGCCCTCGCATCTTCGGTGTTTAGTGTTCGGATCGCGGCGAAACTCGTTTATTTGTTCAGCAACTTTGGCCAATATTCGCGTTCGACTTATTAATTGCCTGCGGTGACGGTGTTTGCGTTCTGCTTTATCTCCTCCGTGTGATGGTGTGGTGGCCTCTGTCCCGACTCGATGTGCTATAAGCCGCAGTCGAGAAGGTGCGATAACCACCGCACACACCACACTCGTGGCCAAGAGTCGAACGAAATTCGCACTTGGACACGAGCACGCGGCTTAATTGAGACCAAGTTGCCGTCTCGTCCGTCCGTCGACGAATATTTTGTACAACAAATACCGGCATTCCAGATCCAGATATGCGCATACAAAAATGTAGATATAATAAATTGTGCCGTGTAGGAGGAGGAGGAGGATATAGTATCTCGTCGTTTGCGATACAAATTTCTCTGGAACATGGATTTTACATTTGGCAATTATTATATTGGCATGTGGGTCTGGGTATCTATGGGCGTTTTATTGTTCCCAGGGAACGGACACTGAGTGACACATTAATTGCCACCTGGATAGCGAAGGACGCTAATGAAGAGCGAAAGATATACCCAAAATGACTGACGTTACACTGCCACCATGCTTAATCGATCGGCATAGGTAGATATGTCTTTAGCCTGCGTGTGCATTTCTGCACCTCGGAATTAGCAAGGACTTTGTTGCAACATCAACAATTTTGTGCAACAATTTATCGATCGTGAGAGATTAAAATGATATCAACGTCAATTCTTAAGCTGTGCGTCGCCGATGCATATACCTATAGGTGCCTATATCGAGGGGGAATTGGAAGTTGAACTCGAAGCTCCTTGGCACGTTTCATACATACTCGTACGTAGATACGATCAATTTGGGCTGATATGCCTAAGACATTAATCTCGTAATCAGATTATAAGGAGCGTAGTAGTTTTTCTTGGCTTTTCTTGGTCTTAAAATTGGGTTTTGTGTTTGAAATTTTGTTCTGTTTCTCATTCTCATTCTCATTCTCATTCTGATTCTGATTCTGTTTGTGTATGTGTTGATTCTTTCTGTATTTTTGGTCAGTTGGTTTGTTTTTGTTGACATTTCCGTTTGGCATTCAGGTAGAGAGGCAAAAATGTCATCAGCTGAGGGTTTTTGTAATCAATCTGTCGATAGATTGACATGTTCCTGGTTAGGCAGTGGGTTCGACTTCGACATTTGAATGGGAACAGTGATGAGATATATTTTTCTTTTTTAATTAAATTTCAATTGCAACGGAGCAGTTTAGTGGTGTTCATTGATTCAAATGAGGGAGAAGTGCAGTTATAATCACATTAGGATTTGGAATTGCTGTATTGCTGTGTAGAAGTCGGCTTAAATTGACTGAATTCGTCCAGTGAATTTGATCTGGCAGTCGTTGCATGAATGCTGACAGGAGTGAATATTTTCAGTTGTGTTGGCTTGGAAGACAGACTGTTGATGGTGGGCTCTAGCAGGGGAATTAGTGTCCAGCAATAAATCGAATGTACGGCACGTTGCGCCAGTAAAACGGTTGAAACCGATCACAAAGTGTCACATTCATACTCTTTTTTGTCAAAGAGGAAATCATAGTCATCAAATATTTAAGTGTTGATCCACGTTCGAAAACGGGCTTTAAAAGGCAAAGACAATATGAGGAAATGTGGGCGCCTGCTTCCAAGTTTAGAACACTTTTTGATGGGCACATATCCGTGAGAGAGAGAGAGAGAGAGAGAGAGAGAGAGAGAGAGAGAGAGAGAGAGAGAGAGAGAGAGAGAGAGAGAGGGGGGGGGGGGGAGAGAGAGAGAGAGCATATGAAATGGCACAGTGTTGCTAAAAAATATTTGGACAAATCTGCAGTTATGACAAAAAAGGATCTGGGAATCTATGGAAAAACTGAACGAAAATGATATAGCATGCAGCGAAAGCAAGTGTGCAAAAAATGTTGGATATTTAAAAAAATAAAAAAAATTTACATATAATGGCAATTTTTTTTTTTTTTTCTCCGAGGTAGGTGGAAATCTTCTAAAAGACACTATGAGGACACTCGGCGCGTGCTCATAGTAGTGTGAGATTTTTACTCACTAAAACCACCTCCTGCAAATTTATTTTGTACTGCAACTAAGTTATGACTTATCAAGCAATTTTTTTATCACGAAGTTACACGTTTGGCAGGCAACATTCCGGCGAAAGTTCCTGCTCGTTACGCAATTTTAACGCGGTTGATAATTATCGGGCTAAGTTCGAAGGTTTAGTTCGTTGTAGTCGCCGCAATAAATTTGTTTCATCGAGAATTTCACGGACCGAGCTATTAACATGTCCTAATAATGGATATCTATGCTTTCGAGCGCATATTTTCGTTTCGTCCTTAGCGGTGGAAATTCCGAGGTCTCTATGGAGATCTTCATTTCTAATGTACCACGGTGCACTGACGAATGATCTTAGCACTTTATTTTGAAAAGTTTGCAAAATGTTTAGATTTGAATCGCTGGTACAGCCCCATAACTGTATACCATATGTCCATACAGGCTTCATCACTTGCTTATATAATAAAAGCTTGTTCTCGAGGGTAAGCTTGGAATATTTTCCGAGTAACCAACAAAGTTCTCTATATTTAGTTTTAAGTTCTTCGCATTTTTTCTTTACATGCGGTTTCCATTTTAATTTGGTGTCGAGAGTCATTCCGAGATATTTGGCCTCGTTTGCAAACGGAACTTGTACCGTATTTATAAATACAGGCAAGTTATTTGTTTTTTTATATGTAAAATCCACGTGGTATTATGGCCATGGTATTATGGATATTATGGCAAATGCAGAGAAAGTCTGAAGCTCGGATTTCTAGGTTGAAAATCTTGCAAAATATAAATAAATCCGCACTTATGGCAACGGAGACCTGTGGGCTATTCTTCGAATCCCTTTTATGTGGATCTTCTTGATATGTAAACCACGCACCCACGCCGACTATGAGATGTAGAAGCACTGTAGTAGGTGTAGAAGCAAGAGTCAAGAGAGAGCGGTGCGGCGCGCGTACTTTATTTCTCTCTTTCCCTAATTATTCGTTAAAATATGTACAATGCAATTTTGATTTTTTCTGAATGTGACGCAGTTAAAAACTTACTTTAGGCTTGAACAATTCTCGCTAGTTTTGGGGTTAGCCCTGACAAGGTTTATTTTTATACCTCTTCGAGGCCTTACCTGAATTACATTCTTATACCATCAAAACCTTAAGCAAGACCTAGAAATGCTGACCAATTCGCCACTTAAACCTTTTGTTTTACAAGAGGTTATTAACAATTCAAACCGCTGAAAATGTATCTGCTGCACCACCCAGTAGTACTAACTTAGCCATTTTCACTATTTATTTCTTCCGCACTTACTTACAGACTGAACGCCCATAAAGACTCCAGCGAGACCCAGCGGACACTTGCCTTCCACGAGAACGATGTGAAAACTATCAACGGCCTAAACGATGTGAATCAATTGTTCACAATGTTCGCTGGCCTGTACAAGTGCAAATGTATCTCCCTCGTAAATAAATAACAGATTAATCCATAAGAGAAAAGATACCAATTTTAAGCGGCGCGGTCCGTTGGCAGAGAGGGGACGGGTCCAGTTTACACGCAAAGTTAGACTCGCGCTCGCAGTTCTACCGTAAATTGCCTCCCCCCTCCAAACATAACAACAAAGCGCAGTAAATTACTTCCTAGATCACCGTATGCGGTCCGCTAAATGCAAGACATAAGTAATTATTTCCTATTCGAGTGTTTGGCTATAAACAACCTATACAACGCCAAAATAAGTCGAGCATCCGTAGCCGTATGCCGTACCTACCTACCTACCTATATTCGCTGTATGGCTTGGCGCAAAGTGTCTGCGCTAAAGGAAATCTAAAATACGATTTGAAGCTCATTAAACATGCGCATTTCATTTAACCGCCAGATGTGCAGATAAACGCGATACAAAAATGTATATAAAACACAACGTTTCCAACTACACCATAAGTATAAGTAAAGTAGTATAAGCGCAGACGAACTCGCTCTCCACCATTGCGGAAAATTGAGTTCTTTTCTCCCTATTTTGCTGTCAGTTTGTTTCCCCTTTCTTCGGTTAATCTTTCGGCTTTTTTTTGTATTCTCTTTTCTTTTATTTTGTTTTGTTTCTTGTTGTTCTTTATTGGGCTGCCTTTTTTTGTATTTAAATTCATGAGCTAATATTTCCTTCGCTATAGCAATTTAGATGTGTGATTAAATCATTCACACCTTTAGGCTGTCAAAGTTTGTTTGTGTGTAGGTAGGTAGTCAATTGTTGAATTTGTTGTACCTACTTTGATTTATTATTTAATTTAATTTAAATGGGATACATTGTTGCATCGGAATGAAAAATGAAAATAAAATTAAATATGTAATCAGGATGCAGATACATATTTTATTTGACATGCATTTTCTATAGCCGGACGCAACAAAGTGAGCATCCACGTTGCGTGTCTAGGAACAGTTTATGTATACAATTGCGCCAGACCATTGTTTCTGATAAGGTAACGAATGAGATCCGGAGAGTAGGTATAACAATAAGCAAATTATACCGTTCACTATGTAAATAAGAACACTGCTTCATGATTTTATAAAATGGTTCTGCTATTAGCACTGGCCGTACACATGTGCATATGCTTACCTACAATGGGATTATTTGGAAAATGTGGTTGCGATTTTGTGGGTTTGCGAAATTTATACTGTGAACTGCATGATATGACAACGTTAATATTGCAGCGGATAACAAAGGGAATCATACACTAAGTCAGCTAGAACTTTGCATGGGAACTTATACTAAACAAGCAGTTTAAGTATACCTACTACGACCGATGATACGATAGGTAATGTGAATGTGTCAGCATTCGGATTGTATAAAGGTTTATTGTGCGAATTCACTATTATTTCAAATTTTAATTATCATTAAATTGACAATAATGCATCCCGCAAATCTAATGAAGAGTCTGAACAAAGCCAACAGACAAGAACGCGATTGCTCAAATAAGTGTTTTACGTTTTTGGGACCGTTATCAAAGATGATTCGTTTATGGTAAAAAAAAACTATGTAACTCTTGATGGTAGACAACTTTCGTGAGTCACCTGTTCCAGCGCTCCCTTTGGTTTTTCACCCAAATAATACTTGAATATCTTCCATTGTACTATGTAAAAAATGTGTGAGCATCGAAAAACATAATTCTCAAAAATCTGTTCCAACACTCACATTGTTTCCTTTCCCGTAATATGCTGTATAATGTCCTATAGTTATCTTTAATCATGTACCCTAGGCCTAGCTTCCAACAACTATATGTTTTGTGTGAGTTTTTATTTTTGGGTCGAATGGAAGTCGCCGTTATTAGCTAATTCAAAAAGTTCACACTGGACCGAGCTTATAACGCACAAAAAATAGCCAATTTCAGAAATTTTATAGCAAAAAAAGACAAAATTTACAAAAATCGTATCTAGCTCTCATAAAGCCTTTGATTTGCGTTGTTTTGCAATGCAAAATCGTGTTTGTTTAGTCGCCGTTGTTAACCAATTTAAATAGTAGTTTGTACTGAACTTTACTTTCACTTTTTTTTTTTGCAAATTATAATAACAAAAGGAAACAATTCGTTTGATCAATACTGTGAATCAGTGAAAAGTGAACACAAACTTCCTTTATTTGTAGTTCAATAAAAAAGTTATTTTAAAAACTAACACTCGCAGTTAACTTCAATGTGAATATGAACTGAAAAGGATTGCAAAGCTACTGTGGATCAAGAAAGTCCTAGCAAGTAACTCTTATAAGACCTTTCAACCTGCCGCATAAAAATAAAACAAAATTCCCTAGCCTTTTAGTTTTTTTTTTCTTAGTATATCAGTGAAAACTACTCATTTCTGTTCCAGAACTCACATTGTTTTTTTACCCGGAAGATAGCCAAAACGTGTGCAGAAAAATCGATACAGAATAATTGTAACATAATAACTGCAATTCAACGGGTTACATACAATCACTGCATGATATCTCTATTTAAAATACAGTATTGTACGCAGTGACTTAGATCAAATGAAGGCGATCAATTGAAGACTTCCTATTTGCCATCACTCACTTTCGATTGTATTTCTTGTTGCTCATTGACATCCACGCAAAGTGTGCAAAGCCTAGTTTTTATCATTTGATTCCTTTTTTTTAACTGCGTTAGACACAAGTCGTTGATTTTTGAAAAAATAATTGAGAAACGTCAAACACGCGCCTGCGAGTTATAAATTATTTCGAGCAACAAAAACGTCAGCTCACAAACTTCTGTCCAATCATTCACTCTGCGTTTTTACCCCCGCTATGCTGCAAAACTTTGACATTAAGCCGCCTTTATGAACCAACATGAATAGTAAACTGAGAACTCTCTACTTTTACCATAACTTCCCCAAATTTTAAAAGACGATAAAAAAAAACCGCTCACTCGTCCACTTCAAATTAAAAAAAAAAAATCTTCCCTCACCCCCCCACTCAATTAGCTGCTCAAAGAATTACCCTTAAGCGATCAACAGAGAAATAAATGTCAGATATAATTAAATAATAGTTGCTGCTGTTTTATAGCACAACCAAGAATTCTTGTTTCCCAGCTGAACACAAGTCCACAAGTGGCTGGCGTAGAATCCTTACATTTTCTCACTCTCGTGTCTCGTCTCCCATTCATGCCTGGTCGGACTAAAGCCGTTTGGCTGAAAAAAGAACAATCGTTAAAATGCTCTTTCACGGTTCGTTAACGGAGCACGAACAAAACAAACCAAGGAAAGCGCGCGCAGTTAACTTAAGTAACAAGAGTACGTTATTTAGCATGTTGCTACATAGTGGTTAATTACTTATGAAGTCACATCAAGACTGACTTCATCATCGCAGCTACAGCAGCAACGAGCAGGAGTTGTATGCCTTTGGACAGACCGTGGTGATGGTGACTTAAGCCTCAACAGCATATACAGTAAATACTTACAAGTAAAAGGTGTTTTGCGGATTGTTGTACCGTGGCGCAGCTATAAGATTATTCAATTTGACTTCCTTGTTTTATTTTCAATTTAAATATACAAAAGATAGGCTGAATCAAATTATCTGTGTAACAATATCCATTATGTGAGCTGCTCTCTGTACAAAATAGTTACAAATCGTAAAAAAAGAATAATATTGTTCAGGTAATTACTGCTGCCGGGAAAAAATCGCATTTTAATTATTAGTATTTTTTTTGTTGTGCTTATATAACTTCCTAAACATAAAATTTTAAGCTGTTTCCGTTTGATTGAGCTATTAAACTTGGATTAGCTAATGAAAATGGAATCCGTGCGCGATTACCAGTAACTATTGCAGGCAGCACGGCAGCTATAGGTAGAAATAGATGTTCATGGTGTTAGCACATGGGTGGTAGGTAGATACTCGATTTCAAGTCATGCGAGCAGCTATTTATGTAAACGAACGATTGCAGATCAGTGCGAACATCTAGAAGGGGGCAATTATAATTCAATTTACGAAGTAATTTGGCTGTTAAGCGGAAGTTAGTTAATGTCGATAGTGTATATGCGACTTCCTTGGAGGTCCTAAGGATGTAGATCGGTAGTTGTCGTCTTCTCATACTGGCATTGGTCAGTGGGCTTTGCCATAGTAGTAAAGTCACAACCACTGGCATCATTCTTGTGATGTATTGTGGTGTGTATATATTGAATTCAAGTTTCCAAGCTCGTTCCAACTAGAACTCAAGTGCAACTGCGGATCAAAAAAAAATACAAGAAGAATAAAGGCTATGGTTGCTTTTGTTTCGGCTACGAGCTATCTACCACAGTACCAACGATGGTGACAAAATTTTGATTCAACTTTCCCAACAAAGTTTTCTGGTCTCTGACAAAGGAAAGTGCAGGATCTTCTCTAGTAGATGCATTGGATTTCTACAAGTAAAAAGCTCAAAAGGAAAGCGAAATCATTATCAGGCGTTTTTTTTTTATTATGCCCTCATGATCTATATAGATCATTGATTTCCATGGTTTAAAACAATAATACGAGATCCAACTTTTGTTGTAAACCATGAACATCAATGGTCTATATGGTTTATGCGGGCATAATAAAAACGCCTAATAATACTGAAAACAAAAGAGTCCAATAGCGAACTGGGTTTCGAATAGAAATTTTTCAATAATGTTGTACATACTCGTAGGTACCTCAACCGATTTTAAATTTTTTTCGAAAGCGCAATTATCTGTTAATAATCCACCAGAATTATCACTGTTTAGATAGTAATTCGTCTTGGCTCGTCCTTCCATTTTAGACGAGCGATTGTTATCTCTTGGGGGTCCTATTTTTCCAATACAATTTATTACTTGTTATGGAGATCGCAGCGCTTGGTTTGACGTTTTAACTGGTCTATTTATATTTTTGATTTAATCGTGAAAAATTGTACGGTTGAGCAATTTTTGGGAAGTTGTTAAAATATGTTATCAAAGTTATCAAAATGCATGTAGGACGATTTTTGATATATTCGTTTGTTTCGGACAAGGGGACAATTAAATGACTGGGGGAAAAATGCAAGTCCTCAAAATGTTTCCGTCCCAACTTGTCGAAAATATATATGTACCATACCAAGACTACTAAGTCTATAAGGGATTTCAGAAATTGGGCTTCTCCTTTGGCTACTATAACTTACTTAAAATATTTATAAAAATAAACGAAAACACTTTGAACCAATTATAAACGCAGTGTGCGACCGGCTCTAGAATTCTTGACATGGTAATTGCATTCAAGTCCAATCTATGCTCTATCTGGTTGATTTCTGTATCGTTGCGAATTGCTTTTGTCATTACGATGGCCAGCTTAGTGTGTTCCAAGAGAAAAACGAGGCACAGTGCCGTCGATATGTAAGCAGAATCCCGACTATCAATAAAAAGAGTTGCAAGAAGTGCGCACCAAAGATGAAATTACAAGAAATAGTAAGATAAGGACTTGTCCAAGTTTATCAAATTAGGTATGACATCTTTCAGAGCGTTCAGAGTTGAAGGGGGGCAGTTTGCGGTTAACTAGTTTTCAACCGTCCCAGTTAACTTAAAAATACCTACGAATTTTAAGACATTCCATCAAATGTCCCAACGCAAAGTACCTACGTTTTGCACATGGGGGCATAAGTGGACTTGAAGTGGCGTCGACTTAGGCTAGCCACAATGGAGCATCTGTTCGCTGAAAAAAAGACCTGAGGCTTCTTGGGGAAGCTGTTACATAAATTGTTTTCTCCTCAACATCGTATATGATTAAGCTAAAGAGACATGGTTGTGTCCAGAATGTCTGTTCAGCTCTACGGGTTGCTTGACTTCTGCAATAGCAGTAAACGCTGCACTGCCACCAGAGTAGCTCTTTTTTAACCTCTACTAATCTGCCTGCTACTGTAGACCATTGAGATCAGTTGAGAGCTGATAAAGATTGACTAAACTGTAGCAAACTTCCTTTATTACCTACCTATGAAACAGGGGTCCGCCTTAAAGCGAATACAATTCCGGGGACCTCTGACCTTTACCGAGTTATACCCATAGGTGTCTACTTGTTTTTTCTGATATTTTACCATCTTTGGCGAACATCAAACATTTTTTTCAACAATTTTTACGCCAGGCGACTTGACATTTTTTTTTTTCGCTACTAAAAAAAATATGCGCCATGAAGTGAGCGATGTATATTTTAGGTCCTATATCCATACATATAATAGGTGCATACTGCCCTTTGCTTGGCAATTATTTCAGGTTGAATCTTCGTCCTCAGCCGGATATCTTACCATTTTTGGAACAGACGTTATTTCCATATTTCCATATTTTCCTCATTAATCATCTTAATTCGTTTGTCTGTTCGTTGTCAAGCTTTCACATTATGCCATTTACGGTTGTGTCGCATTCGTAAAATCTACCCTCACCCATTCCATGAATTGACTTAAGGACTTAGCTTATCTACTATTTAACTTCTCCCCAGCAGTCAGCAGACCATTAAAATGTATGGATAGGTAGGTGACTCTATTCAGTGTCCAAACCGAGGCACACCTCTTTGGTTTTCGATATAAAATTCAACTTACATCAAAATCGATAAGAAAAATTAAAAACAAATCAATAAACTCAGCGGGCATTGACATACATAAATATAGACGTAACTGAGATGCTACAGCATCATACCACAGCACACCACGAAGAAAAAAACCAACCTAAACCAATAAAACTGCTTCAGTTCTTCGCATTAAATGTTTCTTTCTCTCAATTGCAAAAGTTTCGGTTCGTATGAACTCTCTTTGAGAATTCCCTTTGTCTGGCCATTTATGTTTGTGCTAAAGCGTGTAGAAAACGATATTTTTACCGTGAAAAAAAAAAAAAAAAATTACTTCGTTGCTGTAGAAAAAAGCTCTGGCTTGGTACCCACCCACATCTGCGACTTCACCACACATTCCACGGAATGCGTTCCCATTACTTCGGTTAAATACTATTCTCAACAATTCGCCAGACTAGGTGCCTCTATCTCTACAATCCACACCAAAAAGTGGGCGTCAACCTCTTCTCCAGCAATACGATTTAGTTACAAAATCCCTCCATATACACGGCATAGAATCTTAAACTCACCACGATGTCATCCAAGTACAACACAAGATGAAGAAACAAGATTTCTCAACAGAGAAAAAAAAGAAGCAAACTCGTCTAGACCGGATGTTGCGCATTTAGTTTGTGTGTGCGAGCGTGCGGACGGATGTTTATTTTTATACTTTCGCTCTCGGAGTTTGTGGACCAACATCCCAACATTTTCGTGTGTCTTTACACGAAATTGAAAGAACCACGGATCCGTGACCACGCCTCTAATGCCCAGGGCGAATACAGCTACAGCATAGTGTCGATTGTCGATTGTCGACTTGAGAATCACCACCACCACCACCCAAATGTGACTGGCAGTGGAGAATGAGACACTGAAAAAGTAACGTATGCGCAATGGCGTCCGCGTAAATATATTTTTTCCGTCGCTCCTCTGTTTGTATCTAGATAGAAATGTTTTTCTTCGGTTTGTGTGTGAATTCACAGAGAGTTTTGCTAAATGAAGCGGAAAGTGGGGGAAATCGTTTCTTGGCGGCTGATTGGGTTAATTCGATGTGTGTGTGTGTTTGAGTTGAGCTGGTGTTGCTTTTGTTTTTTTTTTTGTATTGCTTGTGCTTCCTTTTCGAATTGTAATCTTATTTTGGAGTGCGAAAACAGGAAAATAGAAACGATCATGCAGAAAATGGCTACCATTTGGCTCGACATTTGTGTTTTTTTTTTTTTTGCTTTTCAATTTGGATGGGTTTAGTGTGTGGTACGGGTCGGTGGTAGGTATTGGGTTGTCGCGGGAAGATGCCTACCATGTGAACATGGACAGTTGTGAATCAATATTAAAGTCAGAAGATTATGTCCTTGTGTACCTATATACCGACTACCTATTTCAATTCTTAGGTACCTATAAGGAGTATAGGTAGGCATAAGCACCTAGGAAGGAAGTCTTATGTAACAACACCTTAACAGAGGTATAGGTAGCTAGGTACCTAGTGAGGTTATTTCTTGTTGAGGGTGGCCAAGTTGCATTTGAGAAAAATCTGAATCTCTACCCTGATGTTCAAACCGCTTCCTCGAGTTGAGGGGAAGATTGCTATTGCCATTTTAGCACGGTAGTGATAAACGTAACGAACCGTAGGTAGGTGTACGAATTTTTGATGTATGGTTGAGAGAACCAACGCTTATTTTCAAGTACTTTACAATACAGTTGCAATTAGATATTTTGATTAATTGATTTGTACGCCTCCAAATTCAACAGATTTATTACATACTTGAATTCCAGAAGTCTGTACGTATAAATTAAGTATAAATTTTCTTTTGCTCTTGCGGCACATGTCTGCTTTTGTGTTGCAAGGAAGTACCTGAACCTTTTGCTTTTTGTATTTGATTATAGGTATACTTATGCGCCAGCAACTTAGGGGCAATTATGGAGCGATAAGAGCTAGGTAGGGTGATGGTCTTTAAGATCGGCCCCCGCCAGTATTCAGCCTCTGGAATACAAAGTAAAGCGCAATAGTAATCCTTTTATCTTTCTTCATAGCGACAGACATTATGCCCTTGGCTAACATTTCTTTTATCTGTGTCCAAAAACTTGCAACAATGCTGGTGCTGCTTCGCGCCCAAAAAAGTATATATTTGCATATAGTTTACGTAAGCGTATTTTGCTGGAAGAGGTCATAGGTAGGTACCTACTATCTTCATAAACTTGCACAGTGTGTCATACATAACTTGTGAGATGATTTTACTACTGATGTGCGAGAATCTGTTCAAAAACTACATAAAAATGGAGTTGGCTCATTCATAATTAACTTTTTAGAAGGTTTAAGTTATACAAAAGGTGTATATGTTCGCGATAGAAGTATGCTTTTTTTTAGAGGCTTGCATTTTGCAGGCAACACTGCCTGGGGCCCCCGCTTAGGTCCGTTTGCTGATACTACTCATACCCATTTAAGTTCCTCTTTAAATCTTATGTGACAGTTTATGACTTAGAAAAAGCCGCCCGTTAGATATTTAAGTAGAAACTTAAATCGTTATGAGTAGTAGGTATCAGCAAGCGGGCCTTAGTAGTCCTTACAATCAAGCCACTGCGCCTACGGATATTTAAAAAAATTGGTGCGACTGTATCCAACAGTCCCGAAATATGTGTATGTGTAAACACTGTGCGTGCGGTAGGTGTGTGGCTTGATACACGTCATTGAGAAAAGAGGGAATTGTAATAACCGTATTCTTGATATATTATGAAATAACAATAATTTATTCGTTCTGTGCTAGTTTCGGTAGAATAGACACAATCGGATTGTGGTAGCTGAAGTAAGATATGTACATTAGAGACTGTAATCTATCTAGATTACGCTGGAAGACAGCATCGATGGTTGTTCCATATCGTGTTGTTGAAATTTTCCGGTTGGAGTTCATTTGAAGATTAAATTTATCTTGCATAAAATCAATAAATGGTTGAGCTTCTGGAGTTGCAAAATTTATATTGAAGTCTCCGCTTATGATCATTGGTAAAAGATGATAATCTCCCTGCAGAATTCTTGAAATTTCTTCTGAGTACGGTGCAAGGACGAAATGGAGAAATTTTATTTCACATCAACAAAAAGCTGAAATTAATATGCCCCAGCTCATAAATGTATGCAATGATAAAAACGTATGCAATGATAAAATGTATGCAATGATAAAACACAGTGACGCATTTCCGTCCCCGCAAGTTAAATGTGTGGAATTACTCCACCAGATTCCAACAACGCGCGCTTAGATGTTTACACATCAAAAATTTGCCTATCTCTTAAAGAAGCTTTATAAATGAACACAGAGAATTAGACTATGAACTCTTTGAAGAAAGGAAACTCTATTCGTCTGACGTATTCGTTAGAACTGTTCGTCAGAAGGGGTTGGTTACAGTGAAAACGTTAAGAGGAACTTAAATTCATTTGAATTTATGTTTATCAAAACTGCAAGATGGACAGCGTGGACGATTTATATATACATATATATTTTTGAAAATCCTTTAATGAACATGTTTTGTCTGATTACAAAATATAAGACCGCGTTCATAAAATATTCTCATCAATAGAAATACTGGAGGATATTACGCTCTTTTTAAGGAATTGACAAATCAACCGAAAATGTTATTTTCAATATTACACGGAAAAAAGTTTAAGATCAAATCAAGAAACATAAGCGTCGAATCACGAAAAGTTTGTCTCTTTTTAGAGCTTAGCTCAGGATTTACTAATTCACGATTTTTTATTCGCAATTCTAGAAATTGTACGAGGTGATGATATTGACCCTCAAAAGTCGTGAATCAACACTTCTCAGTGTCAATAATGCGATCGGGCATGAAATACATATTGCCACAACCGATCGCAATTTGACACAAATAGTTATCAATTTGATATTACTGTGGTTGTGAATTGCAAAAAAGAAAAAAAAATCGTAATTTGCAAATTACGATTTCATCCCTCAGTAAAAAATTACAACCATTTAGTTTTGAATTGCAACTCAATAGTGTTGATTTCCGAACAACAGGGGTTGATTTACTACTTCAGTAGTTGCAATTTACAAATCGTAATTTGCAACTTATTTTTATCAATTTGCAATTAATATTTTGCAATTTACGACTTTTCTACGTCAATTTACGTTTTCAATTTACATGTGCGAAATTATTATGCGATTTTGTTGATTCATCATTCAGTGGTGGTAAATCACGAAATATTTCTTGCAATTTGAGATTGTAAAGTGGTGTTTGAGAAATTGACCTATTGAAGTGGTGAATTGCGCCAAAAATGTCGCGAATCACTTTAAATAAAAGAAGAAGGAATATATAATTCGTGATTTGCAAATCAAAATTTTGCAATTGGTGACTATGCAGTTCTTTCCGTGTATAAAATGTCAACAAAAACATTTTATCACATTTCTTGTATGATAAATTATAAGTAATATCAACCACACACTTTTTTTTCAATACCAGATTAACAAATTTAGTTCTGAAAAATCAAATTGGTTCGAACGATCGATTTATTCTGACGGACTTGTGAGTCGTGAGGCTTCTGACGAACGTAGTGTAGGTATGCACTGAAACCCGTTCATAACAACCTTCAGGTTTGTTTGTTAATACTGTAAATAAAATACGAATCTATAAGGCACATCCTTTTATATTCCTGGGCTAAATATCTAAAAATTTTTTTTTCAGAATTCAATGCTTACGTTTTTGCATAGGTAATGCAAATGCTGCATTTACACGATCGCACTCATAGGTACTAATAGACGGAAGTATTTTGATAGGCCATCTTGTTTACGCGGTAGAAATTGTAGAGAAGCTCCGCATGTTGATATTTTTATACAATTATTTATTTATTTCGCATAGGTACCTATCTGATTGATGAGTTGTTGGTTTAATTTACTGAAACTTATTACTACTCTCAGTTCACATGTTATAAATCAATAATAGAAATATTTTCAGTTATTTGCCGAAATGGTGGCGGCCGGAATTTGTGTGTGTGCCGCGCTGTACCCCGCATTATAAGGGTATTCATAACCCCTTGAGCGCGAGTAAAATTATAAAAAAAAAAATCTACAATTATGGGCAGAACATCCATGTGACTTATGGCGCCTGATTTGTGATTGCGCGTGTCATTTTCCGTGGCAGAATTTTTACATGCTGACGTCACAAAAATTCGATCTTTCTAATGTCACTCGTGTGTCTCTCGTGAGAGTGGGCTGTAACAGCCTGCCCAGACGCTTGACAGGCGATCATACGTAAGACACATTTAGGAGAAGTATTTACGTCCTAAAGACGTCAGCATGTCAAAATCCTAAAAAATATTTTCATCCCCAAAAACAACCTGCGGGACTTGTGGATGAACATTTAGCAATATGAAACAGGTTAACGCAACGTCGAGGAAAGTGTCGTCTTCTAGTTGCTACTACAGAAAGCTATTGCAGCAATCTTCGTTAACTATTTTTGTATCCATTGTTTTGGAGATATTCAAATAGTTATAGTTATTGCGCGTATAGTTAAAATTACTGACATCTGCCATGAACATTTTGTTTTTCGTCCCATTTATATCATGTTAAGTAATTTAGAGACCATTAATCTTTTGGTGTGGAGAAACGATGTAGAGATTAGGGAAGCAGGAGACTATAGGCTGAAACAAAAACCTCATGATTCGGATTTTTATGTTATGGATATGGTTGAAAGCTCTCAGAACTGACAAATGGCAGTAAGAAATTTGTCCTATGAACTATTCTCTGGTCAAACTGCCGTGATAATTTTGTAATTTTTCAGTTCGGTGATTATAAAATAAACCTAGCACTCTCAAGTTGATCACTGTAAATATTCGCAAATCGATTTAAAAATAATTGATCATTTAGCGCTACAGGAAATTTGCTATAAGATTTAATTTTAATCGGCACCTTTGTAGGTACCTACTAAATACGGAGATTATTTTCAATGTCAACGAAATGGCGCGTGTTAATTACCGAATAGATAGACAGAGTTTAGCAGCGAAGATATATAGTTACCCAACAATATATGGGACAGGAAACTACCGTTTCAGTCTAATCAGTGGATACATGCGACAGTGCTGTTAGAGGGTCGCTAGAATAGTTTAAACCAGCACTATAGGGGTGCTAGATATTCTTTCTGCCTTTCGAAAGTAGATTTACTTCCCAGTAGGTGGGAACTTAGTCTCTCAGTGGATTTAGTTCCCGGGGACTTATTTCCCTGCACCTGGAAAGGTTGACTTCACGGAAAATGTAGATATAAGAAGAATTGGCAGCACTCAGCAAAACACAAGCCAATTAAGGGCCGTTTTATTCACTCGAAGTTGAACACAACTTGGGGAGTTTGATATATAAAAATCCCCAAGTTGTGTTCAACTTCGAGTGAATAAAACGGCCCTAACAAATTTAGGAACTTCTGGAGGATTAACAGGTAGAATGTGCGAATTCATGGAGAGGAAACATGAAGTTTTCGTCCATAAAACTGTGCGCCACGGTTTTCTATTTTCCTCCGCGAATTTACATTTTTTTTCGGTTTCTAAGTTCGCCGAATAAGGTAGATAATATAAATCTATACAATTTTTAAAACATCAAATTGTATTTATTTTCACACTTCTATATACTTTGGCAAGTACTGTCTCGTCGCTTGGCAAATTGAAATTAAAAAAACGGAAGCGATAGGTTCTTCAAACGATTATGAAATGAATTTGCTGGCTATTATTTCTATTTGCGAAAATATTCACTTGCTATAACGATTAAATAGTTGTGATCTTTAGACCACCAATAAGGTTTGATTTGCATCAAAGTATTCTAATAAACTGTGTTCCGTGTATTGAATAATTTTAAAGGGATCTAATCACGACATAAATGCACTCATCAATCTATCATAAAATATTAGAAATCAGAGGAAAGCGTACTATAAAAAGTACCGAAAATTGTGCCCAAACGAACGATAGGGCATCACTGATTTTCATAATGATATTTGACAGATTAGCGGATATTTTGTGCATTTCCTATTTTGTGTTTTGTTTTGGCCTCAAAAAGCCTTTCAAAATTATCTGTTGGGCAAATTGAATTGCAAATTATGAAATTCAAATCCTGCCATGACCACAAACGTAATAGATTCTAAAAAAGTTGTCGTACTAGGAAATTTGGAGGTCTAGTTGTTTATCATTGGTACGGTTTCACTAATGCTGTATATTTTGACTAAAGAAGAAAGGCCAACTGCATATAATTGTCGACATTAGTGCTTGATTATTAGTAAGGCCGAAGGACATTTCACACTGAATAGGTAGCTCTCAAGTTATAAGCGGACAGGTGGAAGTGCTCAGTTTCTTTCAGAATGTGTAGATTGAATCGACACTGAAGTCAACTTGTAGATGCCTCTTTGGAGATCTGACCTTAATCGATAGGAAGTAGATCTGACTGATATAAATGCTCTCCATCACTAGGTATCCTGATTGGACCTGCTTTCTTTCAGTCAGCCTCTCTGTACCATAACTTTTTACAAAAACGAAATTCCATATGTGAATAGAAAGCGATTGTCTTTTTCTACAGTTGAATCGTAAACTACCCCCCCAGATTTCCAAATTAATTACCATATTCTTCGACTCCTTTATACCGAAACCACTCGCTTAGTCAAATAGGAGCCCCACCCAGCGAACGTAGGCGCATATTTCCCATGTAACCAGCACCGACTAATTCATAGCATATTTAGCCCCCCACAAGTCATGCCACATACCGCATACATACCTCATACCATGGGTCGTAAAGATCACAAAACGGTGCATTTCGATTACAAATACGATTCGCTGTCTAAAAGCAATCGAATAATAACATAATTTTATATAATTTTTGCATTTTTAAAGGTACACCCATCAGTGCGCATTTGTGTGCTCGCAACTATCTGTTGAGTTTGCTTTTAATCGAACAAAATTATACTAGTACACCTCGCATTATGGAGTACAATGGGAATGCGATTAACTAAAGTGACCACAAGGTCTCATGTGCTTAAACGTATACCAAGCGGGCAAAGCAGAGCGAGCTGCATCAAAACGTAGATATAAGGTACCCTATTTCACGGATTGATAAGTTTTCAAGTGAAAGTCTCGCGCCGACTACCAGGAGTCTGAATTACGAAATAATAATTTCATATGACGTACAACATTACCCATCTATATATGGGTAGCAACAACTACAATCAGGGGGGGCATCGAGACGAGAAGGCTTTTAACGTATCATTGATGTTGATGGACAGGCAAAATTACGTGGCAAAGTAAATGCATTTAGCGCATGTGTATATTAAGTGTATACACGGTTTTTTTTTTATATATATTTTTTTGTTAAATGAGAGTAACATGTTGTTGCTGATGGGCATACTGCGAGTATAATATTCACAGGAAAGAGGAAATGCACAAACAAGTGGATTCGGATGTTAGTTTTGCTTAACTGCCTGTGCGGAGTTGTGGATTAGGTAGCAACGACGATTTATTGTTGATGCATTTCCGCTTCGAAGTGCACCATTTAAGAAAATGGCGAATTTAGCTGAACTTATGGGTACATTCATACATGCGATTGAGACGCCACAGCAAAATACAAGGACAGCACTGGTGGAAATGAAGAAAGAAAGAAAGAAAAAAAAAAAAAGACGGCGAAGAAGATGGGAAAATCCCCGCATTCGTTAGAAAGCTTTTGCCATCTTATTCCCAAGAGTAAGATTATTATCACTGTCAACTATATACAGCTGAAGACCTAGGGTCAAATCGTGTCAACCGTGAATGAGCTATACGTTCACGGAATAAAGTCGATTTTACATGCAAAATAAGAACAAGTTCCGTCACCTACTGCTCATTCACGAATGACGCGACTCGACCCCAGGTATAGTGCTGCGATAATTTTATTAAAAATGTAATTTAACTCGTTTTTTAACAATACAAAGTAGTCGCAGTGGCTTAATGTTAGTGTGCTGGACTACTAAGCGAGGGGTCTCAGGTTCGAATCCCGCAAAAAAAAAAAAAAACCCAAATTCCAACTTATGGTTTTTTTCCACTGCGCTACCTCTCACGAACGTCTGACAAACATCCGAGAGCATAAATGTCTTGAAAGAATTTCTCAATTAGCCGTTTGGAGTCGGCATAAAATTGTAGATCCCTTATATTCGTTCTAAAAATGAAAAACTCACACAAAACGAATGGTTGTGAGAAGCTAGGCCTAGGGTCCATCCGGACCTGTTGCGCCAACTATTTATTTATTTATTTATTTACTAACAGTACAAAAACACAAGTATGAACTATTAGAGGATTAAGTCGGCTTAAGTTGGTGTCAGCAACTGATATAAGTGCATTCAAGTCCACTTAAATTGAATTCCTGACATGAAATACAAATTCAGGGCATTTGCATATATCAACTGGCTTAAGCCAGATTACGTCCACGAAATTCTGTTTTGAGTATTTGCAAAGGTTCTCCCTTAACTTATGAAAATATGTCAGATATTGGCTTATAATTAAACGAGATGTCTTCTGCTCCAAAATTTGCAGTCGCACCAGTGACACTTCTAAATCGTCATTCTGGAAAACGCTATGAGTTTGGGAGCGATGAATGTTAGATGATGAAATAAAACTTCTTTTGTCCTTAACGTTATACAAATTATGTGTCCAATTTGTTTGACTGTTGGAAGAATTGTGTCTCGAAATAACAAAAAACTACATAGATCTTTTGACATTTTAATTGTTTGACATTTAATTGACAACTTATAACTACATATTGACAACAAAGGATTAATGATCTAAAATGGGCAAGTTAGATTGAAAAGTTTACATATTTTGTTTTAACACAACAATGCCAAAACTGAACATAGATAGATATAACTCGTCTCCATAAACGCCTGTCGTATATAGGTATGCACGTTTAGAATTGATAAAAAGAGGATGTGCATATGCACTTCGGTTTTTTTTTTCTCGATCGCGTTGTCCTTAAAACAGATACTCATGTACTTTCCGCCTCTTTTTCACTGTAGAAATCACAACATGCATTCGCGCTTGTTTTTGGGGAGTTGTATTGCCTATATATGACTAGCGCTAAAGCTCTTGAATGACGTCTCCTCTGTATACGAGTATGCTGAAGTAGTTAAAGTAGCCGGTGCCTAGTTTGTTAATTTTTGACTCCATTCTTGACTTAAATACGTGAATTCATTTATTTAACTTCCCCCTTCTGAGGGGTTATGGTTTTCTAATGCGAGACTCGTACAGTCAGCGTTACCCTATATACAGAGCGACATAGTGTTGGGACCTTGCTCTCGCCCATCACTTAAGGTAAACAGTTTGTCAAGTCAAACCTCGAGGGACAATTCGTGTTTTGTTCCATGCGGCTACACCATGGGGGCCCGTCACAAAATTGATGTGTATTTGAGAGAAATTAGTCGTATGTCGATTTCTAGAATACACGACTTGGGAATTAAGTACTCGCTACTCGTTGTTTTCCTTATTTTATTTCTTTCTTCAGTGATTGATAAAAAAGTGGCGAATAAATGTAGACTTCCACTCTGGATTTCATATCTACCAAAGAAATATGTTGTCTATAGGTGACATTTGTATTTGACAAGTAGACTCCTTTACCGTTCCTGTTTTAGATCAGTTCGACTATTTATTCGTTATATTTTATCAAATTTAAAAAAAAGTGTTTAAAACTGCTCCTTTTGGCTGCGAGAGAAAATTACTTGAGTAATGTAAGCAACAAATTTAAGAAACTTTTCGTTTTTATGCAAGTCAAAAGCGCTTGTGTTTATTTGTTTGACTTGACAGCTAACGAACACTTATCAACAGAAATTTCAACTCAATTGAGCTAAGTCAACTATAGATCGAAGATTGAGGGGATTTTTGTCCCCTCTCAGTTGATTGCTATTTAAAAGAAAACATGTTTATATAGAAAGAAGATTCCACATGGAAATTACTCGTTACTCGTTACTTTGAAAATTTGTCTATTTTTCTTTTTTAAAGGAACGCGTTACAATCAATCAATCAATCGATTACGTGCGAGTAAAAAAGTGCACTTAATATCAACTAAGAAGCTCTTTCTAAATTCCTTGATACTTTTCTTGTTCCCGCCATTTTCTTAGTAATCTTTGTGGAATTTCAAATTTGGAGGAGTGTTGCATGTTCTTTGTTATAAAAATGTGCCGGACTAGTTTAAATTTTAAGAATTTTCAAACCGAGAACTACTCCTAAAAGTCAGAGTGATTGATTGACTTTGACAGTTGACAGACAATGATCAACGATATTTGGAAAAAGACATATATGTCACCCCACGGTTGTTTCAGAAACTTCGGGCTCAAAAAATAGACAGGAAAACGTTGGAAAAGTTCGTAGGAGTTAGGAAAATAAATATCATCTCTACTGAACATGGAATTGCCATTTAACACTCCCACAGTTGATTTTCGTTCTAAACCAGATTTTCAAAATTTTTGTAAAATTTCTTAAAAGCTAGCAAAATCAATTGGAATGTATTGCCAATCAACTTAGTCAATTTATATGAAGAAAATCAGCTATGCGTAAAGTTTCCGACTCGAGCTTGCAAATATGGTAAAAAAAAAACTTTAACCAAAGTCCCATCACTAGTGAAGCAGTTTAAACGGCAGTTCAAACAAAATGACGCCAATTTCCGATAGTGCTAATGTTAATAACATCTCCCAATTCAGAGGACATCCACAACACATTATTTTTGTACAGACAGGAAATGGGCTAAGGTCACACATCAGCAAACTGTGTCATACACTCAGTCAGCACTATGCCGATGGACTCTTTCAGTTAGCAAATTTTAAACACCGCTTAGCGACTTGACATCAATCATATAACTTGGCACATTTTCCCCGCTAACTTATGGCTTACCACAGAATGCAAAAGCAAAAATGATTCGAAAAAAAAAAAACATTCGGTTAGGCAATTAACTGCCACCTCAAGCATGACGGTTTGCATTGCATAATTGATTGCACTCCACTTGAGAGTGTTTGACGAGTAAGAATGCACAAAACTAAAAACGTTTATATCTGCGCTGCTCCTGAAAATAAAATTCCCTCTGTCCACTGTCCGACTGCCAGACCGGTAGGTAACAATTAAAATTTAAATTCATTATGCCCAATATATAACTCCCTCTTCCGTACAGGCACAGAGTAGGCCCTAAGTGTAAATACTAGCCCAAGGGGTCTTTGAGTGAAAATTGCTCTAAAAATATCCACCAGTTACGAAAGATACTAATCTCTCTGACAGTGTAAAAAAAAGAGAAACAAACTGGACGCGCTCGAGTGTGTTAAAGTGTCATGCGGCGGCGGTGTAATTTTATGTTTTATAAATTTTTGGTATGACTATGAGTCGTGACAGACAGCGACTCTCCTGGAAACCGGGTTACATTAGTTTGTACACGAAATTAAATTCAAATTAGATACACAATTCTCAGTGACAAAGAGCGATGCAAGATGTATCATAATGTCAGTTTAACACGTCTAAATGCAGAACTCATTAAAAATCTTTCAATAAAAAAGGAAAAATAAAAATACCCTCTACACGTACAGAGTGGATTCACTCAACCTAGGTATGCTCACATACGACATGCGAGTATCTTTGAGGGCCATTTGTCCGTGGGTTGATATCTATCGATAACGAACCCACGCTAAACTTTTATCTATGTCATCAATTTGGTTTAAAAGTCCCGCCAAAATGGAATTTAATTCCAACAGGTAGAGAACCAAGATATGGTCACCCCAGCACGAGAAACAAAGATCACCCAACCTTACAATCGAGAGCATTTAAAAGGTTATGTTCAGATAATTACCTTTTATCCCGATCTCTGCCTGTTTTTATGTGTCCCATTCTCGTTCGGTTTAAGTCTTATATTTTATTTAGTAATTAATTAAGCTATTAAGAGGTCTAATTTATGGGGATGATTGGCCATACGTAATTGTCGAATGTCCATCATCGAAATGCCAAGAGTCGACAAAGTCAACAAGAGATTCGTTTATGATCGAGCGCTAAGAGCCACTACAATCTATCATCGCATTTAATGGCGTTAAAGTGAATTTTATTATTTTATTTATTTTATCTCGCTTAGTCGAACTTCAAATACCTAGATGAAGTGGAATTTTCTGCTTCCAAAGGTGAACGTTTTCGATTCGAAATAATTTTTGCACTGTCATCGCCCATATGGTCGGCTTCGTGATGCCTTCCCTGAGGCAGTAGGCAGCCGGCACTATGTTTACTAAAGTCCTTCTGCAGGGGCATAATATATATAGTTGCAAACTGCATGAGCAAGAGAAATGTGTGTGCAAGAGCAGTTTCGTTACACGCCGGTCGCATGTTTGTCAAAGTCGAACTATTCGTGTCATGTGAAGCTGTCATGGGAAACCGGGTACTTAGTTGCATAATTTTATAATCATTTAGTGGAACGTTTATCGTTGAAAGATAGTGAAAAACGTAGCTTATTCCCTTTTTGTTTTCAACAAACATGAAGAGATACTGCGCAAAGGGATACTGCGATAAGGGAAGTCAGTTAATTGTGCGGAGTTTTTCAAGTTTTTAATAATTAGTGCATGCGAACCAGAATAGAATAGGTGCACATGCACGTGTCTATGTGACACAGATTATTTTGTAAAGTTTTCAGGGGTACGTAATATATAAGAGACAGCGTGGCCGCTGACAAATTTCAAAAAGGGGATTTAAAAGGGGCCCGAGCCGAAAAAGGGGCCTCCACATAAAATACTAATATGTAAAGCAAAATAAAAGAAAGGTATTATACATTTTTATTTATTTTTAAATTTTAACAAAAAAACATTTTTTTTTTCATTACAAACACTTCTTTTCAAATGTTTGCAGTCTTTTTCGTTAAATAAAGAATAATTCTTACTTAAACTGAAAAAGGGGTCATTTTGATAATTTTTCAAAAAGTGGGGGACAAGGGTCCTGAGGCTCAAAACGGTGCAAAATAGCAACGCCGCCAAGAGATAGAACTCAAAATTCCGTGCTTCTTTGAACCGAAGACGTAGCCAACATAGTTACATAGCTTAAAAGACAAAAATAAACAATCTCGTGTCTTTGCAATCAACATGGCTGAGTGTATGCAGGTAAAGGGATGTTTTCTTTTTTTTCTTATTTCATCTTTAAAGCCTCTGGATAAGGTCTGATTTTTTCAGATTGTTTTGAAGAAATTACCGGTTATAGCCTTTAATTAAGGCGGGAACATTTGTGCCAAGTGCACACCAAATTCTTCGCCACAAACTATTGTATACTTTATACAAGCAGGAAAACCAAATTAGCGCGGTTGCAAAACATTTAATTTAATTTGGAAACATTTCAAAAAGTATTGAAACTCGTGCCCAACGAATTATGACTAAAGCTGAGTGTCATGTTTAAGTGTCATTTTTCGTGGCAAATTTGTACACGCCGACGTAAACTTTTGTCCTAAATATGTTGCTACGTGTGATCGCCTGTCAAGTGTCTGGTCACGCTGGCTGTCGCAGCGTGTTCTCACGAGAGACACACGAGTAAAGAGCCAACTTTTGTGACGTGGGCATGCCAAAAATTGCCACGAAAATTGACACTTATAATCTTAGCTTAACTGATCCGCTCGTATCGGCTAGAGGATTTTCGTCAAATATTCTGTACTATAAGATATTCCCAGAATAATACCCTTCTGGACAGCGGCCAGTGATAAAACATATCCTTTCTTTTAAGCGCGACATTTAACAATTCAACTGCGAAAACCGGAGTCAATTTCGTACAGTAGTTTTTGAATCTATTCCGGACAAACACATTACAGTCGGAGAAAAGTTACAGTTTTATTGTAGTAGGTAAGGGTTAGAAAAATGATCTGAATATCTAATGTAGGGTAAATCTTTTCTAGAGATAGAAAAACTTTAAATTAAATAAAACACATAAAAGTAATGGAAGTGACGATGGTATTGGGATTGTTAAAAATATAATTCTATGCCATAACTGTCAAAGTTTCAATTTGAGCAGCGGGCGGGTCGAACAAAAAGCATTTCACGTTCGCTTCATTGTGTATGATTACATTGCGATTTAAGGAAAAAAGGTTGTCATAATTTGGTTTGCTTTCAGCGCCCAAACCTTAAACAAAATTTAGTCCAAAATCGTTGCCCAGAAAGAAACCCAAAAAATCGTGCACAATTTTGGTATTCTTCCCACTTGCCCATCTCACTTATGCGCGTCGCGGATTTTATTTGAAAAAAGCCTACAAAATTAATTGTTGTGCGTGCAAGTTGAACGACTGTTTGTTCAATATCACTTCAATGCAAGAGTGCTGCCAAGCCTGAAAAGTGCGTGTTTGTTCGAAAACATTTTTTTTTTTAGTTTTATGAAGGAATAAAATGAACAAAATTAACAAAAATTTGTTAAGGTTGTGTTGGGCGCTCATTTTTTTCATTTCTATAGTTTTTTTTAAGAAAAAAGATAGAATATGGCAACCCTGTCTGAATTTTCTTTTGGATTTCCGATTTCACGTGACATGGAAGGTTTGATATTCTCACTGGCGGCATGATAAAATCAGCCTGGGAACTAACGTTGCCAGACAGTCAAATTATTTCCCCCAAGATAAATCTGGAAAACCTCCAGATTTAGATATTTTTTTCCAAAAAAAAACCCCCTAGTTTTGGTCATTATTTTATTAGCATGTTTTAGGCACGACTTAAAAGTAATTCTCCAAACTTTCTCTTAACTGCGATCTATTGTATTTTACACTAGCTTGATTAGTTGTTTTTTTTGGGAGCAATATGCGCCTGTTTTTACTCTTTGATTTGAATAAAGGGTTATCTGGGTTAATTCCACAAAGATCGTTGAAGACGTCCATTGAGATTGCGGATTTTTGGATATATGTGACTCTTTTTGGATATTTCGGGACTGTTGGATACAGTCGCACCAATTTTTTTATAATCATTCCAATACGCTTTTTTAAAGTTTTAAAATGACACATTTTAAGGGGTAACACATAAACAGAGTGGACTTTTCAGGTTGTCTAAAATGTTCGAACCAATTTGCACTTTATTGTGCATTTTAGAAAGAGGTAGAAAAAGTAAAATAATTAAACACGTACATTGTGATTCTAGCTCCTTTTAGGGAGTATGCCTATACATGGTTGCCACTATTATTAAGAAAAAAAATACTTTCCCTGACCAGTTCTGAAGTTTTCCCTGACCTAATTTTACAAATATATAGCAAAAAAAAAAAAAAAAAACGCATTTTAACACTAGTCCTTGAGATCAATAAATTATAGGTATCTGTTCCTTTACTTTTATATCTTACGAATTTTTACTACTTCTTACGAATTCTTACGAATTCAGTGCCGTTCTCTAACTCAGTGCCATTCCTTAACTCGAAAAGTTCGTAAAAGAGAACGTCCTCGAAAGAGCAATATATTACCGCTCAACTGAGAATCTTACGAATTCTTACTCAACAAATTTCTGGGTGTAACAAATAACAATTAACAGCTGATTTGAAATTTGTCACCGCATTTGGCATACGCGTGGATTATTTTTTAACTTCTGCGTATTAAAATGGTATCAACAGGCGCCAAAATTAAATTTAATAGATAGATAGATAGCTTTATTTCGTATATAAATTTACAAGGACTTTGTTACCACACATTTTACAATTCAGAGATATGATAAGTTATACCTATCTTTCTTCTGAAACATTATTTTTACCATAAGGATGATTTTGAGATTTACATTGAAATATTACATTTGAAGGAAAATACGAAGAAAACCTTCAATTAAAGTAGAGAAAAAGAACAAAAAAAAAAAAAAAAGGATATAAAATGACTAGTAAATAAACGTAAATCAGGTACATGTGTTAACGATTTCACCGAACATTTTGATGTAATACATAGGTATTTAAGAAGTTTACAGATTAAGAAACAAATAACAGCAAAAAAATAGGTGAATAAATAAATAAATAAACAAATAAATAAATATATATATATAAATAAATTATAAATAAATAAACAAATAAATAAATAAATAAATAAATAAACAAATAAATAAATAAATATATATAAATAAATTAATAATTAAATAAACAAATAAATAAATATGTACTATATAAATAAATAAATAAATAAATAAATAAATATGTAAAAAAAATAAATATGAAAATAAATAAATAAATATACCTACACATATGTAAACAAATAATTATAAGAAATAGAAAAAAATATACAAATATGGATTAACATCCAGTAAGTAACAAAAATAAATAACGAAGAAGAGAGAAAAAAACAAATGACAAATTTATCAACTATCGAGTCGGATATAATTAGTATTTAAAATATTTACTAAAGGATTATCGGCAAAATCACAGCGTTCTAGAAAACGTTGATTCAGATATAGTCGAGTGATGCCACGGCAAGTTAAGCATCATTTTGAGTAACTTGTTTTGCGAGACCTGTAGTTTTTTAATGTGGCACATTGCACAATTTCCCCATACTTGACAACCATATAGCAGTATTGCTTGAAAAATTACTTTGTGTATAATTATTTTATTTTGATTTGAGAGCTTCGACTTTCGATTTATGAAGGGATATAACATCTTGATAGCAATTGAAATTTTGTTGAGAGTATTCGTAATATGAATGCCAAACGTCAACTTGGTGTCCAAATATATTCCTAAATATTTTACGGCAGGCTTCCAATTAATATTTGTACCATTTATATTAAACTGCCTACTCGGAAGATAGCATGCTTTTCTTTTTCGTGTGAAAAAGATGGCTTGCAATTTTTCCCGATTCAACTTAATATTCCATCTACTGTAATATTCCTCTAGTATCACCATCGCATTTTTTAGATTCCTCTCAATATCGAGAGCGAATTCATGAGACGATAAAATCGCAGTATCATCGGCAAAGATAGCTGCTTCACAATTGGGTAAAGATGGAAAATCTGATGTGTATAAATTATATAATACAGGCCCAAGGACTGAGCCTTGTGGAACACCTGAGCTAAAGTAAATAATATTTGAGACACCACTATTAACATGGACTTTAAAACAACGATTTGACAAGAAACTATGAACAATTTTACAAATATAAAGAGGGAAATTTAAATTCAACATTTTATATAGAAGTCCGTCATGCCAGACAGTGTCAAAGGCTTTTTCGATGTCGAGAAGAATCATACCAGTTGATTTGCCTATTGAACGATTTGTTTTGACATAGTTGCAAATTCTGAGTACTTGGTGAGATGTATTGTGGAAGCGTCTAAAACCAAATTGCTCATTAGGATATAAGCCGTTGTCCGAAATGTGCTTCGACAATTTTTCCTTTATGACCTTTTCATAAATTTTACTGAGACTGCTCAGCAAGCTAATTGGCCTATAGCTGTCAGTCAGTTCAGGAGGTTTACCAGCTTTTATAATTGGAACGACTTTTGCGACTTTCCATTCTTCAGGAAAATATTCCATTTTTAAACTGGCGTTAATAATAAAAGTTATTAATCGAAGACCAGATCTAGGCAATTGCTTGATATATACATTTTTTATTGAATTAATACCTTCAGCTTTTCGTAGTCTCAAGTTATTGACAATAAATTCAGTGTCTTCAATGGTTATAAAGTCACTTGAAGATGGTTGGATGGTATTATTTAACAAATTTTCGATAGCATTGCTTACTAACACATTTGTGGCGTGGTCTCCTAAATTTGACGTTGTCACATGGTTCCTTTCGAAGCTCGAGGCAAGCGCATTTGCTTTATCCAGATCAGTAAAAAATGTACTGGTTGGATCCTTGAGAAAGGGAAGTTGTTTGTTTTTGTTTTTTACTACTTTTGTTATGTTCCAAAAGGGTTTTGCATTTTTTTCTAGAGTGCCTAGTTTTTTGTTCCACTCATTGTTTCTATGCATAAGAATGTGCTTAGATATTAGCTTATTCAAATGCGCGACTTGATCTTTGAAGTAAACCTGACGATATCTTTGCCAAAGTCGCCGGTAAGTGTTTCTTTTCTTAATAAATTCTAAGATGTTAGAAGGTAGTTTAATCGATACAATTTTTTTGGGGACTCTAGGGACACTATTGTTAACAGCGCCTAAAATTTCTTCTGAAAATTGTGTGACAATCGAATCAACGTCTTCTTTACATATGACATTATCTAAGTTGCTTGGAATGTTTTGGAGCCTAGTCGTAACTTCCGACCGAAAACGATTCCAATTTGCATTTTTAAGGTCTTGCACGTATTGCACTTTTTTTATCCCTGATTTAAGAAGTCGACATAAGACCGGATTATGATCTGAGCTCAGATCATTTAACGAACAAGGCTGCGTAACTTCGTTAGGTACATTGGTAACAAATAAATCAAGAACGGAAGGACGACGACGAGCACCAGGAAAATAGGTTGGACTAGGAGGAAATATCAGAGATATTGGCATAGTAAGAGATAGACTGGACAAAATATTTCCCCACGCATTAGCTCTTAAGCAACCCCAATCCCTATGCCTGCAATTCAAATCTCCTCCAATTAAAAACTCACCATTGAGAGTGAACAATTTACGGAGATCATTTTTTAGGCCTATTTTTTTGTCAGTTGAAATTCTACCGCCAGGAAAATAGGCGCAATATATTTTTATTTTCCTCTGGTTGATTAGTTGCAACTCAATTCCCAGATTTTCGATATACCGAGTTCTCACAATTGGTAAAAGCGAATGCTGAATTGATCTTCTTATTAGTTCTCCTCGAAATTCTTTCGAGAGTGGCGACCAAATTCTTCCTCGCTGGAGCAAGGAACAATCTACCATGTAATTCTTCATGCAGTGTCGCTTTTTCCTCTTTTCGAATGCTCGTATATTTCAATTAGTACAAACTCTCCCACATACTCGGATTCATCAAAATAAAGTTCAAATTAAATGCTATAACTAATTTTCTTAGTAAATTAACAAATTTCTCGAGTTCATCAGACATTTTAACGACTTTTCGTACCATTTTTTGAATATTTTAAATTATGTATCTGTCATTTTTCATAAATTACTACAAAAGCGTTCCCTAAAGCGTTCTGTGAGAGAATTTATCCCCACCACTGCCATTTTCACAGTCTTTTCCATTCTAAATAAAAAATTGAAAGAACAGACCTATATAGTTTATTTTTTTGTTTGAAACAAATCCCAATCAATAAATGTTGGGAGATATAAAATTAATTGCCAGTCTCGTAAATATTTGACAGAACAGCTTTCATATTGCACGCATTGATTTTTATACTTTTGCGTAAATGTGGGTAGACTTCAGAGCTCGGTATAAATAATTATTTTAATATTAAAAAAAAAAAAAACTACAGACTGAATTTCCCCTGACTGTTCTCGAAATTCCCTGACTTTCCCTGACTTTCCAGTATAGTGGCAACCATGCTATAGAAACAAATATTTTTTTCGTTCGAATTTATAATAGAAACTTGTGTCTTGTATTAAACTTGCATTGTATTATAAGTAATATATGATACTTTTGACAAAAAACGCAGCTTAGCGTTTAACAAAATCTAATCTCTTAAGGGTCCAAATCCACCTTTACAGTTCGTAAAACATCGAAACATTTTTATATATTTTTTTTTACACATGCTACCCTTGGCCAGACAAGCCAATTCGATTATAAGCTGCATTCGAAGGAAATATTCAGAAGTTTGGGAAGTTTGAAATAATTTTCGGCATATGTCCTTGCTATTTCTATTTGTCTGTTCTTACAAGACACCGAAGTAGAATAAAACTAGTTTGAACCGCAGGTTTTGTAAATCCGCTTTTCACCGACCAAATTGCAAAAGTCTGCCTACAGTAAAAAGAGAGAATCCCCCTTACAACCACGGACAGTAATTTAACTCTCATGCCATCGGACACACATTTGCCATTCCTTCCTTTTTATGTTAACTTGTTTTTTTCTTTTCTTTGAAAGACCAACACCCAACACTCTTGTAATGATCTCTTTCTCCCATTAACAAATATCAAATTTCCTCATTTGCAGGTGCCAAAGATGAAGATGGAAACAGTATAAAAAGCGGCATGGGCTTCGGTGGCTCGTCTAGCCTTAGTAAAAAGCAACGTAAAGCGCGAACCGCATTCACCGATCATCAACTGCAAACACTAGAAAAATCCTTCGAAAGACAAAAGTATCTCAGCGTTCAGGATCGAATGGAGTTAGCCAATAAATTAGGACTTAGTGATACCCAAGTGAAAACTTGGTACCAAAATCGAAGGTGAGTCTTTTATTTATTTCAAACGTATCTATACTCTTCTAAAGTGCCATTGCGGTTGAAGTCTTATAGCCGCGCAATAAAGATATCCAAATGGCGGGCAATATAATCAAGGCGACTTAATGAAGTTGAAACTATAAACGAACCTCTAAATTGCCAATCTCATTTCGTTTTAAATAGTTAATGGTTTCCACTTTGTTCTGCGACGGTGGGTGGGGAGTGTGCGCGGTAGTGAGCATTCTTTATGTTTTTTTTTTTTTTTTTTTTTGGAACCCATTCAATGGTCAATCATCGTTATTGCATTTCTTCTGAAGAAACTGGAAGTGCATTCGGGTGATGATTGAGGTATTCTGGGCATGCGGTGGGAGGTGAACAATAAACTCGGTTGGAGTTTAACAAGTTCACACTCGCCTCGAAGTCGAGTAAGAAATTATCGTTCTATTCATATATGGGAGGACTCAATGCGCAGTTATCTACATTGCTGAAGGAAATCGTTTCGTTATTGTTTATGGAGTGTATGTGGGAGCACTAATACCGATTGGAGATTGAATGAATTGCAGAGCGCCGCGGTGTTTTCAAATGAATATTGTTTTTTTTTTTATCAGTCTTTTTGGGAACAGTGAAAATAACTTCCGGCATGTGTTATAGAGTAGGGAATTTTTAGAATTGCAATCGCTTAAAGTCGAACGTTTTGTTTCTTATTGGCTGCTTCAATAACTTTGGAGAGCAATTTTTTTTGAATTGCAATTGCTTTTTTATTCGACAAAAAAGTCAATGTGAATCAAAGTTCCGCAATAGAAGTATCACAGATCCTTTTCTTAAATAAACCAAATGTTGGGTCAGACGAATAACGCCTCTAGTGAATTGAGAAACTCTCTTGGGTAGATGACCGTCAGCTCTTATCATGATTGGAACTACTCATGTAATGGGAATTTGCTGACATAATATGCGGTTTCAAATGTTACGCCTCGTTTTTCAATGCGTCCTAGATTTTGCAAAGTGATTGGTACAGACAATTTATAAAATTTAGATTTTGTTTCCTCGCAATCGGTCAACTTTTTCCGAAGATATACAGAACGTTTTCTGGAAAAACGACAGATCTTGGACACAATGGTCTTCATTTCAAATTAGCGCCTTCACTTTTCAATCAGTGGAGACCGCAACCAAGCCAGTTACGATTTAAAAAAAATCGTCTTTACCAAGCGGCATATCTACATTATATTGCCCGCGAAATTTCAAAATATCGAGTGAACTATTTCTAGTTGCTGGCAATAAAGTCCTTCGATAAATTAAAGTTACAGGACATGTTACCTTCATGTTTTGTGTTATTTTAAGTTAATTAATAAAAACTAGACTGTTTAACTCGTTACTTTCACTATTTAGCCTACTTCCTAAACACTGGTTAGACTACAAAGGAAATTGTTGGGCCTATTGACTCGCTACATTCTAATATCAGTGGTACCGTTTGGCTAAGTAGCTCGATACTTTAAAATTCCACAGCCACTCGATAGACATGTTACCTTGATGATTTGTGTTATTCTGAGTTAATTGGTAAATAAAACAGCGCACTTGCCACACTGATTAACTAGTTACTTTCAGTATTTAGTCTATAATTTTCAAAGTAACGAGTTAATTAGTCTAGCATTTACCAAGCAACTTAGCACAAAGGTAGCAGATAGGTATCGATAGACAATCGAGTGGCTGTGGAACGAGTTATCAAGTTCAACCATTTTGCTTCAACAATTGCCTTTTTAATTTATCAGTAAGTGTAACCAGTATCTTAGATCTAGCGAGTTAGCAAGTTCAAAAAGTGTCTATAAAATTTCAAAGTAACGAGTCAATGCCAGTGGATATAAAATAAAACTAGTAGAACTCTTGCCAAAGTCTGACAAGTATCCGAGAGAGTAAATGACCGATTTTCGTAATTCAGTCGTTCGGACTTGGTATACAAATTATGGGTCCCTTCCATTCGCACCAAAAATAAATCCGCACACAAAACGAACAGTTGTGAGCAGCTAGGCTACATGTATCTGTTGCGAAAAGTTTTTGTAGATTTTTGTGAATAAGTTCCCACTGAATTTGTCGGTAATCAAAAAATAACGATTCAACATTCAGAAGCAGTAGAATTCAATAGCAGCTTGTCAGTATAAGCCTAAATGGTACCTATGGAATCTAAAAGTAACGAGTCAACCATTCTAGAAAGCGTCTGTGACATTTTAAGGCTAAGATCCACTACATATATCAAGCTTAATAATAACGAGTCAACAAAAAGATCCAGTGGAATTTAATATCAACTTGTGTCAGTGTCAGTATAAGCCTAAATGGTACCTATGGAATCTAAAAGTAACGAGTCAACCATTCTAGAAAGTGTCTGTGAAATTTTGAGGCTAAGGTCCAATACATCTAACAATCAGACCCAGTGGAATTTAATAGCAACTTGTGTCAGTGTCAGTATAAGCCTAAATGCTACCTATGGAATCTAAAAGTAACGAATCAACCATCTAACAACTTTCAAAGTAACGAGTCAACAAGCTTGTAATAGAAATAAAATGTATTTAGTGAAAACGTTCTTCTGAAATTATCAGCATGCCTGCGCAACCAGTCACTATGAAATTTAAAAGTAACGAGTCAATGAGTTCAACTAGTACTTGTTAAATACTTTGTTTCCTCTAACGTCGATGTATCTCTTTGATTATTGAATTTTCTTTGAATTGAATTTGCTTCTTCTGTGAGAAACTTCCACCAAAGTATCCGAAAGCAGCTATTGACGTATTTTATATTAAGAAAGTTGCTCTCCCCAATATCAAAATTACTAGTTTTGTATGAGTGTCAACTGTAGATGCTCTCAATCTCAACTAAGTTCCACTAATTAATTAAATCCAACCTCATGCACATACGACTCTCTCTGATTAATTACTCACTTAATTTCTGTAATAACACTTTGTTATGAAAACAAACAGCTATTACAGAAATTATACGCAAGCGTTCCCACGTAATATAACTCAAAATACGAGTACCTACTCGATATAATTATCGCGCTTTACCAAGCAAAAAAAAAAAAAAAAATACACAACAAAAATAATAATAAACAATTTATAGCAAAATAGTTGAAGACTGGAGAAAACTACGATAGAGACATTTTCATTACAACTATGTGCGCAATGTACGTTCCCAATTCCATATGTTCACATTGTCAGTTTCACTTAGACATAAGTACGTCAAGCAATTAATTGATTTAATTAAAGTCGCTCACTTGCATTCTGTAATTTATTTTTTTTCTTTTATTTAGCATGGCAAATGCATTCGTCCGCAAATTCAGCAATTAAATGCTGCTATTCCCCTTTGTAATTTTTTTGATTAATAATGTGAATACCTAGTATGCGGATTGCACACGTTGTAATATATGTTTTCAATGTTCGTTACACATTTCAAGGAAACGTTGCTGGTTGGGTGTTGTTATTATTATCGCGTATTTCTGTGTTAAGCTATTCATTAGCATTATGAAAAGTTGGGGTACGAGTATATATGCGAAAGGAAGGCGGGTAATGGCAATTCATCATGTGAGGCTATGTGAAGATTGGATTTGATAGCTGGATTTACCGTGTCAAGGGAGCGATAGATATGTGGTTCCGTGTTGTGGTATTTTGACAAGATTCGTTAAAAGGTTTCCTGTTTCCGTGTTGTGCTGTAACAAAGAGACAGAATTTAAGAGGGAATTTAGCACTTTGCTGGTTGGTTTTAAAATAAAGGAATTCAGGCGATAAATATTAGGTATGTGCAAACCTCCGGAGCCCGCTTTACATTATATATTTGTTAAATAGGATCAAAAGTTTCGTGAAACAAGCAACAAGTGGTAACCGATTGATTGCAAAGAAAACCCCACCGAGGGGGGTCAACTTCAAACGCTTTTACAAGATTTTTGAAATTCGGACCCAGAATTGGGCCAAAATGTCCCAAAATGTAATAGGAATAGATTCTGGATTAGGAGCCATCATGAGACTTATTGGGTGTATACATAGTTCAGCTTAAGTCACATTCAATTTTGTACATTTTGGAGCGGGCTCTTCACAACTTATCCGCAGTGAAATCATCCACCATGCATTTTCCTACCTACGCAGTCCATGTATATAACGCTTAATCTATATAGAAAATTTATCAGTGGAGACTTTATGCAATTAAAGTGGTTGCAAAAGGATAGCGTCTCAGAAAAAAAACTGGGTCCCAAGCGTTTAGGTATGTGATGTCAAAAAATGGTCTACTAAGGTTTGTAGCGTAGAAAGAAGGGGGCCTACGCAGTGACCCAGCTCAAGGAGATCGGAGAGTCTAGTGATCGAAACAACACCCGGAGATTCTATAAGCAAGTCCAACAATTATTGGCTACGGGCTTTAAGACGGACCCAACACAGCATCGAAAACCTAGTCACCAGCAGCATTTTCACCATCAGTTGCTAAATGGACATCATGTAGAGAGTGATGGGGAAGGAAGGGATCCCACGTCCAGTCAATAAAGAACCAGTTCCACCACCAAGTATAGAAGAAGTTGGCATACCTATAAAAAAGCTTAAGAACAACAAGGTCGCTGGCTCTGATGATTTACTCAACGGGTCTTCAAATACGGTGGAGATGTTTTGGTAGGAAAACATGCACGATGACTGGACCATCAGCTCCATATGCCCCATCTACAAAAAAGCGATCCTATGTCTTGCAAGAACTTTCGAGGCATATCCCTGCTTAATGTCGGATACACGATTTTATCCAACGTACTGTGTGAATGTCTCAAGCCGTTCTGCAACACACCAACCGGCATGCACCAGTGTGGCTTCCGGCAGATCGACGATAGACCAAATTTTCACACTGAGGCAAATTTTGGAAAAGGACCAACGAATTTCTTTTCATCGTTAGGAGCTCTATATGGCGATGGCCGATTTCAGGATCCCGGGAAAACTGATCCAATTCTGTCGCGTGACACTGGAAAACATGCGCTTCAACGTGCAGTTTGGAAGTAGCTCCTCCAAACTATTTAAAAAATGCACCGGATTTTGGCAAGGAGATGCGCTATCATGTGACTTCTTCAATCTCGTGCGGGAACAGATAGTGCGCAGGGTCGGTGTCAACACGGAAGACACTAATTTCAACAGATCCGTCCAACTACTGGGTTACGCAGACGATATCGACAACATCGTTCGCTCACAGCGCTAAGTGATAGAAGCTTTCCCGGCGATGGAGGAACAGGCGAAATATATTGGCCTTGAAGTAAATTAGGACAAGACTAAGTATATGATATCAACAAACAAACAAGCACTCTCCACCGCTTAGGACAAAATGTCAATTTTAATAGCAACAATTTCGAGGTAGTTAAGGAGTTCATCTACCTCAGATTGAACTTGAACTCCACGAATGACACCCTAGTGGAGATCCGACGAAGAATTACCCTATAGGAAAACGTTGCTACTTCGGTTTACCAAAACAGTTGGGTTCAAAACTCCTAACTCGAAGGCCAAAATGTGTGATCTACAAAACACTTATCCTGCCAATTTTGCTTTATGGCGACGAGTGCTGGATGATAAGCAAGAAAGGGGAGCTTATACTGGGTTCCTTCGAAAGAAAATTCCTTCGACGGATTTTTGGTCTTGTGTGCGATGAGGGCAAACACGTCGACTACATTGGCTGGGTCACATCGAGCGAATGGAAAATAATGCTCCAGCTAAGAGGATCTTCGAATCTCAGCCGCCTGGTTCGAGACGAAAATGAAGACCGAACCTCCGTTTTACAGATCAAGCTGAAGCTATCGCGGATGCCAGAGCGCTTGGTCTGGTTATTTGGAAGCATCGCGCAGGATGGAAGGCTGCAGTGTCTCAGGCAGAGATTCTTTAGGGCGGGAGCCCGCTAAGTAAATTAAGTAAAGCTTGTAGCGAGTAACTCACGTCGAAAACTGTGGTAAACAAAATGTCTGAAGATAAGTACGAGTAGCTCAGTTGTTTCGTGGATCAGCTGTCTATGTATGCAGGGTGACGGCTGCAGAATTCTGAAAAGTCACAAGAAAGAGGGCCAATGAGTAAAAAAGAGTCATTCCTGAAGTCTTTCTGCAAATTTAGAAATTTTAAACAATATTTAACAAGAATTGGCTCCCTAAACAATATAATAGGCATCTGTGTTAAATTTTAAAGGTTCCTTTTTGGAAGTAACAGCATTTGAAAAATTTGCGAAGCGCTTTCTCCAACTAAAAAAAGGGCCAAAATGGCAACAAATTGTGGCGAGATCTAAAAAAAAATGCGAAATTGCAACTGTAGGCTAGTTTTTTTTTCGTAGATAGCTTGCATAGGCTAGAAAAGGACATTCTTGAAGGTGAGCAACACCTGTCAGAATTTCACAAAATTGAAGTGTATTGATGTCAAACAAACACTGGGTAACCGGTTGAAAATCAAGTTGGCAAAAGCCATCTCCCTTAAAAGAAAGTTCTTGTTTCTTGCCCGGTTTCCGCTTCATCCATTCTGTGCACTTCAAACCCTGCCTGCATCATCCACTTGCAAACATCATTAAGCGCTACACCTTCAAGCAGCCTGTTCGTTCTCATTTCGAAAAACTTTCTAATTAGCATCAACTCGAAGGCAACCAATAATGTTGCGCGCGGCCACCCAAAAAGAAAAGCCACAAGTCATTAATATTTCGCGCAGCTTTCAACCGAAAACACTTAACACAAGTCGCAGCTTATTGCCTCGCAGGCTTACTACCTGAATTAGGAGTCCATCTATCTATATATACCTACCTACCTTCATCGCGAACGTTTTCCTAAAGTCAATTTAATTACTATGCCCGCCGGCGATAGTATTTTTTTCCCACATCCGTCCTAGAGAAATATAATCAATAAAAATTAAAATACTTTTGCGTCTTCAACTAAAAATTATGTATGGACACGGGGAAACAATTTCAATTCAGTAGCCAAAACGCTTCCAGACATCACGCTATTTTATAACAATCGTGAAATCTGTCGGACTTTCAAAATTCACGATACAGATTGTTCAGCAGAAGACAAAATTCATTTCGATTTATAATTTATGAATAGATTAATAAATATAATAGCCAGGCGAGTTGCCAAAGTGGTAAGTGCATCAATCAGAGGGAAGGCTACTGCATTAACGCAACGCACCGCACCACATACCACAGCATCAGCATCGGCATCGATCATCATAATGATCGTTTATTGACGAGAGGCGAAGCACTCTTCCCAACGATGAATCACTTAACATTAATTACGTATGGCAAACGATCAGCGATCAGCGATCAGCGCATTGGCGTCGGTCGTGTCGTCCGAGAGATACAAAATGTGTATCCCGACTGCCGCGCGCACACTGTAATTATCGGCAAAAACTCCAATAATAGTCTATTAGAGATTAAAGAGTATCTCGATGAATGGAAACGAATTTTCAACTCGATATCTCGTTAGAGAGATAAGTTTCGAATGAATTGACCGAATTACGCGCATTTAAGCCCACAAGAGGGCAGCACAAAAAAAAAAAAACCAAACCAAACACCAAACACACACACAGTTCAGCGGATGATGGTGCGATGGCTTCGATGATGGTCCCAATTTTCAATGTGTCATTCTGTCTAACGATCGGAAACGACGATTGTCGATCGATGATCGCGGAATGAGAGGTGAGCGCGCTTCTGTACTTGTTGTGACTTTGAGAGTACCTACACCTACAACCAGAAGGGGGACAAAATTGTTAAATCAACTTCTCGAGGAAGTGAAAATTAAGATGAATAAATAAACAACAAAGAAATGAAATTTAGAAATTGTTTGTACGGGAGCAACACGGTGAAAGGGCACACTGAATGGGACGTTTAAATAGGTTTATCGTTTCGAGATATTTGTTTTTTATAGGATTACGTGTTGAGATTGAACGGGAAATCCCTACTAAACGGGTCTCCAGGGAGAGACAATTGGGCGACAATGGCATAGCTGTGAGATTCATTGATAATTTCAGGGCTCAGCGGGTCACAGACGATTATTTGAAGCATCGGTTTTTATATTTCGTGAGGTGTTTCGAGATGTGTAAAGCGAGACGTGCGTTTAGATGGGTGGATCTGGATATAGGTCGACGTTGTAGGAAGTGGTGGATTTTTCTCTTTTCAAGTAATTGAAATAGAGAATTTGTGGGTGGACAAATGAGAAATGGTGCCAAAAGAAATGTGTTAGGTCTGCAAAGGTCGCCTTTGTCATTGGCGCGACTGTAGGTCTGAAACTGGGAAGACTGACGAGTGATCCTAAATCTGGTGGTAAAGATACATCTCACTTAACTAAGTTTCTGTTTTTTGTAAGAATATAGCACAACATTTTGTTTGCAACGTTCATAAAGGCTGAATCGACAGCAGCTTTCCTATAGTTTATAGAAACAAATGGTTGCAGAAGAAGCTTTAAAAGAGATTTTGAGAAGTTTCAAAAATAGCTACAGTATTACTAAAATGGTGTGATGATATGTACCACATCCCCATACGACAAGCATCTACAAATGGAACACAAGCTGCAAGACACAAGAGCTGCAGATAATGTTGAGCAGAATGGTAGTCAAGCTCGGCCGTATCGAGCGAATGGACGATAATGCTGCAGCTAAGAGGATTTTTCTCTCTTTTTTCTTCAATCAGCCCCCTGATTTCAGAAAAGGAAAACCGAACCCCCGATTTAAAGGTCAAGCCATCGAGGATGCCAGAGGATTAAGGGCTGCAGTGTCTCAGGCAGAGACTCTTCACGGGTCAGGAGCCCATTAAGATGAAAAAGTAGTCGAGCTTTTTTTTATGGTTCATTTTCTTAAGCAATATGCTTCTTTCAATATTTACCACTACGGTCATAAGTAGTCGAGCTTAAAAACAGACTGTTGGGTCGTGGCTTAATGGTTAGTGTGTTGGACTACAAAGTCCCAGGTTCCTATCCCGCAAAAAACCCAAATTGCAACTTTACACTGCGCATCCTCTCGCGAACTTCTCAATTGGCAGTTTGGACCCGTCATAAAATTGTAGATCCCTTTCATTCGTTCCAAAAATGAAAAAACCCACACAAAAACGCTGGTCTGCGTGAGTGTTCCTTAAAACAAGTGGTCCGTACCCGTATGCTAGTTGCCCTTGCAACAACAAGCTGTTAGACCGTGGACATGGTCGAATATTCATATTTATTTATTTATCCAACCACTAAAAATTAAGACACGCAGTTAATCAATCATCAAAAAGTTATTTATCTTAAAATATGTAACATTTCTTTTAATATTTGTTTTAAATTTCATTTTGTTAGGTTGATTTCAACCCATGATTAGAGAGTTTGAATACTGTCGTGGCTGTCGATGAAGCCAGCTGATTTTTTATAATCTAGAAGTCGCTTGGTGCAGGAGTGATTTACATTCTGATTGGCAGAATGGCTGACTGAAAAACACTGTGTTCGTTGGAAGTTCGAAAACATTCGGAAATATTCAAATTTGGTAATACGATCCATTCTAAGCCCTTCTTTTGAAGATTGTCATGTTGAAATCTGTAACGATTGTTTTTTGTTTCCATTTCGATCTTGAGGGGAATCTTGTTGAGAATTTTGTTTACGAAATTGAGTTTTGATGTTGCCTAATCGGCAGAGATTGGGCATCTCAGCGGGTATAGGATGTCAGGACGACCATAACAGTTCATATATGCAAATCACACATACAGAATATTAAGAATCGTTGTGAGCTCTTTGGGTAAATTTGAACTAGGGCCCTGTTAATTTGTTTGGTGATGTTGTAAGCCTTACTCAGGTCGGGCGATCTTGCATCATGCCAGGAACCATAAGTGAAGAAGGATGTACCACGGGTATAACGTTTATCTAAAGCCCCATTTCCGGTTGAAGTCCTCACTACTTTCCGAATGTCTTGCTACAGGCGTAAAGTGCTATTCAGGCCTTCCGTACTCGCCATTTGTTGTTTGCCTTCCAATTGAGTTTACTTGGGTTAACGCTTAGGCCTTGCAGACTTGTTCAATCCTTTCAAATCCGGAAAAAAAACTTCACGGGCAGAATAGCTTACATGGGAAATAACTCCACCTCGAGCGGGAAATAATTTCCCTTTTTTATGTGAAGTCACAGGCACAGCTAGTTAGTTAAAATTTGACTACAGAACTGCTACATTACTTTAAAACTACCCTAAAAGTATATAATCAAAGTGACGCTATTAAGGAAAATAAAAGTCACCTAATGCAGCCAATTTTCGCTTTCGCGTGATTTCTTTAGTTTTTTTAAATGCGAAAGTGTTTATCATTTAGTTTTTTTTACAGAGCTTCTTCCTGGGTTTGTAGTGTTTTCAGAGCATTACCTGACCTTTACTTAAACGAAATAAAATATATTATATATAATAAATATGTTGCTATGTAAACAACAAAATTAGGTAATAGTGCAACGCTGTTCAACTGTCACATTTAATGGTCAGATCCGCCTATTGAAATGACTTTTCGACTAATATTTATATTTGTCTGTGATGTGATAGCTTTTGAAAAAGTCGGCGCAGTGGTTTAGTGGTTAGTGTGTTGGACTACTAAGCGAGGGGTCCAGGAAATCCAACATAGGTTTTTTTTTTCCGCTGCGTCACCTCTCGCGAACGTCTGACAAACTTCCGAGAGTAAGTACAACTTGAAAGAGCTTCTCAATTCAGCCGTTTGGAATTGGCATACAAATTGTAGATGCCTTCCATTCGTTTCGAAAATTACCTCACAAACTCACACAAAACGGGTCCCCATGAACCTGTTGCGCCAACTATTTGGTTATTATTTTTTGTTATTATACCTTTGGAGAAACATTCAAAACTCACCCCGTAGTCTCCTGGTGGGGATTCATTTTAGTTTTGAGTTTGAAATTTATTTATTTAACTATTAAACATTTAATCAATAGTTATTCAATTATTAATTATTTTTAAAAAAGGTAGTTCTTTTAACACATGTCAGCTACATTTTTTTTTCCATTTTTGTTTCAATTTTAATTTTATTAGGTTGAAATCAGTCACATGATTGAATTTAGTCAAGTTAGATGGGCCCATTGCTTCCATAGTTACATCGAGACGCGTCCTTTGATATGAAATATTGGATTTCTTGTTGCCCTTGGTCCATTGATTTTTTATAGAACTAAGAATATATAGGTGGAGTTGATGCTGCCAGTCAGGACGCAAAACAAAAATAAAGCATTTGATTTTTCTCTTCGTTTTTCCAAGGTCTGCATATTTAGCAACTTTAATCGACTTTATGTAGGAGGGAAGACGACTTTTGGGGGCACTGAGGTAAATCAAGTAACGCAAAAAGAACGAATTTGCTTTTGAATGCTTTCGATTCTTAAAATTAAAAAACCACCCCACCCGCACAGTGCGACATGTCCTTCACACTGCAGTCGATCTTGAAATAGGGGAGCTTTCCTGGGGCTCTGGGCTCTGGCACTGCGGCCTCTCTAAAAGGAACCTATTATGCAGTCGATTTCAACTCAATCCGGTCTTTTACAATTTCCTATAGAAACGCTAGCAGAAATCCAATCAATTAGTGGCTCGTTAAGCTGTTGCTCCGACTGCGACTACCCGCCTTTCATTTGCAACACATTGCTTACAACATTTAGTGCTTCAGCAGGTAGGTATCATATTTATGAGCAGATTCGCATCCATCATACACTCGTACGATGTGCAACAAAGGCAAACAAACTATAATTACAACAAATCAGGAAACGGTTTCTTGTTAAATGCATTTCGCCTGTTGAATTAATTTGCTACCTCGTCTGTCTGTATGTGTGTGTTTTTTTATTCATTCATGAAACATGAAACAGCAAACAACAAATTACCCGCGGTTATTCGTGTAATTAACTTAACCTGATGATGTTCACACAACGCGGCCTGAAAACATAAAGCCAACCCATCGAAGCCACATAATTTCGAAAACAAAACATGATTCCCAGCAACGAATGAAATTTATATAAAAAAATTTCGACCACAGTTTAACCGCATTTTAATGTGCTAGATAATTTTTATTAATGTGATTTAAATGGTCCCGAAATATGCTCACCAAACCAACGAGCGACCGACCGACGCGACGGACAACCAGGTATAGGTTGCGTTGTGTATATCTACGGTACACGATAAACCCCTAGCAACAACGTTCACCAATCCAATTGGGAGAGAGATTACCGTGTTACCTCATTTGGAAAACGAGAATTATTACTGCGTTTATTGTTTGATTAATTTGATGATAAATAGACGTGTAAGGCCTTTTTTTTCTTCTTCTAAATTCTAAATTGTAAACAGTCGCGCGGTGCGCTTGTGATTATTACAAGCATCTCCGGACCGACTGGCGCTCTAATTGTCGTTTTAGTTGTAAGAGTGCTCGTTGCCAGCGCCATTGTTAGCCGGAGTTTTGCTGTGCTTGCTCGGCCGGACAAAGTGGCAAAAACCTATAATTACACTCCAACGAATGCGCGGACAGGAAGTAAGCTAGATTCTATGATTATTATGGTTCGAGTTATGAATATCTACTCTGAATCGGAATCGGAATTGGAATTGGAATAGGAATTGGAATTTGAAACTCCACCCGTTTCTCGGCGAATAATTAATCATGAACAAATTGCCGGCTTGCAATTTGACAATTGTTATGGTGTACCGACTAATATGATGTAGACAGGAAAAAAAAGTTAAAAAGAGAGACAGCGTTTGACTCTTCCACTTGAGTGAATCGCACAATCAGATGCGAGAGATACATTTGTATCTTTTATTACTAATTTATGCTAATTGCAGATGCGTTTAGAATTATTGTACAGATGCGATGCGGTGTGGTGGAAATATTTAAATTCTCTCACCAGGAATTGATGTATTTTATTGCCGCACATCGTTAATCATTTTGTAAATGTATGGCGTTGAGATGATGAGAGCTGCGGGAATGAGCTAAGTTTTTCGAAAGTCGTTACGTACAATTCCCATGAATATGAGCAGGCAATGACACTCGTCTAATTTCGGTTAAATGCACACTAATTTCGTAGCAGTTAGCCGTAAATTAAATGGAAATTAGGTGCAACAAGTCGTTAGGGCGAGCTATTTGGAGCGCAGATGCACCTATAAAGGTATTTGGGTGCCAATGGTCTGTGGTTGGACATGATTTGTAAGAAGACTTGAGAGCTATTTCAGGGGTTCTGTTTATTATTGGCAAAGTGCACAGAACTAGCAAGCATTTGGGGGTGATTTTGACGGCTTGTTAGCTTTTTTACGGGCTACTTCGCAGAACAAATTTGTACAAGTTCCAATGCCCACCATGGATGAAGTGATGGCCTCAACTTAGCAAAAAAGCCGGCAAAGCTTCGTACTTACTGCCGATACCAGGGTCTCTGTCTCAGTCTCACAAGCAGAGAAGAGTGAAAACGGTCACAAATCTTATAATGGCCCTGCAACTTATTTTTTAAATTTACAATGTTTCAGTAACTACTGCATAGATCTAAACAGTGAAGGCTCCCATAGCGGGTAGCTCCCGTGGGTTGGCAAATGTCAAAGACCGACAGATTTATTATCATTTTTCAGATTCCATAATATAAAACGTTCCCTAAGGCGGACATTCTCCTCACCTAACAGACCTTATCAATCGAACCAGTAAATTTGTCACAATTTTGTTTTGTCTCGATCCAAAAGGCGAACAAAAAACCCTGTTGGACGGTTCCACAAAAACAAACCATATTCACAGCTTTTTATTAACTGATCACATTCAAACAATTTCTCGAACAGAGTGCGAATTTTGTTCAGTTAACCAAAGATTGGGTTAGAATAAAACAAGTCTCTGTTAAGTATTTGTTGTTAAAAACTACCAAGATAAAAACTTGAAATGCATACCTACTGTAAAAATACACATTTTATCAGTTCGTATTAACCATGTTTCTAGATTAATATCAACCAGTTGTCAGCGTTGCCGTTTGGCTCCCTTTTGAGCCTCAAGACCCTTGGCCCCCATCTTGTTAAAAATCATCAAAATGGACCCTCTTTCAGTTTAAATAAGATTTGTTTCTTTTTTGAACGAACAAGAATGTAAAAATATGAAGAGAAGTTTTTCTTAATGTATACATTTGTTTTTTTATTTTAAATAAATGACTTTGCTGCTCTGTTTTTTGCTAGTATTTTATCTGGGGGCCCCTTTTTAGTCCCGTTTCTGAAATGTTTCAGCGGCAATGCTGTCAGTTAGTTTAAGGTTAATTTCATTCTACAGAATTAGTTTGGTTCTTACGAGACGACTGAGAAATTTGTTAAATCGGTTATTTTTAACCGAGTTTCCTTAAACAAGTTGACTCGGTTAATTTTAATCCACTGTAGGAGCCATATTAACAATATTACTTGGTAATTTTTAGCCGAAAGTTGGTTGAATTAAAATAAGTGATTTTTCTGCATAATTTGGCAAGTCCCTTAGGAGGACAGGGACTGTGCCAACATTTTTTCGCGCCTTAGAGAATTTGTATTTCACTTTAAATGGTGATCAGACTTGTCAAAGGAATACAGGAAAAGCCCTCCTATGGAGGCAAAGACTGTGTCACAGTCACTGTCCGCTTAAGGGCGAGGTCTTACTGTAGGTACTTCTAAAATGCGTCTGCTCACACCATTTTTGCCTGTTAACATTATGCGGCAAAACAAGAGTCTTTGTAGTGTGCTTGCAGCAGATCATATGTTTTTGGGGGAGAACCTGCCACAACTTACAGCAGACTATTGCTGGCAAGCGATTATAACAAAATGCAAATAAAATTGAATTTAAGCCCAGATACCCTCAAAACAATCCCCCCCCCCCCCTCCCAGATTTCACCTCGTCGACCAAGAAAACCTCTTAATCTGGAAAAACACAGAACTGGCAACCCTGTCGTAGGTTCTTGTAACTGAAAGCTTCTAAAAAGTTGGATTTCAAGAACTGTGCAGACATTTCAGTTGTCAATCGAAATAACAGATGTCAATTCGTCGCCAAGACCCTCTTCGATGAGATGACCATGGCCAAGGCTTAACTTTGACGAAAAGATATATATGTACAAGGATTGCCATACGGGCTCGTTTTACGGCATTTTTCATCACTTCGGCGAGAACTTCGGGCGACAGATTCTCGCACTCGGGTCGAATGTTGTCCTTGAGGGCTTCTATGGTTTCGGGCTTGTTCATGTAAACACGGGACTTCAAATAACCCCACAAAAAAAAGTCAAAACGAGAGATGAGGCGACCCGGGAACGCCGTCTTCAGAATATCGGTTGTGGCTCAAGCAGTGTGTGCCGTAGCTCCGTCCTGTTGGAACCACATGTCCTCCAGTCCTAATTCGTCTAATTGCGGCAGAAAAAAATCGGTTAACATGGCCCTATTGCGCGCACCGTCCACTGTTGTCGTTTGACCAGCGGCGTTCTCGAAAACAAAATGGCCCGATGACTCTACAGCGCACCATGCAGTAACTTTGAGCGGCTGTTATGGCTCCACGTGCATTACTCGCGGATTTTCGGTGCCCCAGAAGTGGTAGTTTTGCTTGTTCACGTACCCGCTGAGGTGGAAATGCGCCTCATCGCTCATTACGATTTTGGTCGAAAATTCGTCCACTTCGTCCTCGAGATTGAGAATGGCTTAGGCGTAGGTTACACGCGTTTTGCGGTCGACAGGTAGCAGCTGATGCACGGACTGGACTTTGTACGGGAACATGCGCAAGTCTTTGACCTAAATTCGCCTTAAGGACTCCTCACTCCTAAGTGAGTGAACAGAGAAAGAATATCGTTCCTCCGTTTCTAATATTCACACTCCATTTGAGTGGAGGTTTGCACACATTGGTGGTATAGCCAGCATCTCTGCTATGGTACATTCAGGCTTACCAGATTGGGCGCTTTGTCGTATATTTTTTCAAAAAGCAATAGAAATGGAAAAATTAACGCCCAACACAATTTTGGGCTACATATCGTTTTACAAATATTTTTGTTAGTTTTTGATGTTTTATTCCTTCAAAAAACTAAAATAAATAAATATTTTCGGCACTTTTAAAAGTTGGCAGCACTCTTGCAGTGAAGTGACATCGAACAGTCGTTCAAGTTGCACGCACACCAACTTATTTTACCGGCCTTTTGATTAGACACAAGCCACAAAAGCCAATTGCAGAAAATAAAAGTCAAATAAAATCCGCGGCGCGCATAACTGAGATGGGTAAGTGGGAAAAATGACAATATTTTCAACGATTTTGGGTAACAATTTTGGGCTACATTTTTTAAGGTCTGGGCGCTTAAAGCAAACCAAATTAGGTATGGCAGTCCTGTGCATGTTGGATAAAATTCAAAACTTTGCAATGGTACGAGACTTGCTGTAAAAAAGTTAATGAAGAATCAAAATGATTGAAGCCACGATTTTGAGTGGCAAATACCTATAAAGGGGGAAACATTTTACATTTTTAGTCCCCAGAATTCCAATGATTCCACCTGATTTGCAATTTGATTTTAAACGTCTTCTATTTTCGATTCGCCTTTCTTTGCGCAACGTTCATCTTTCAAAATTTGCGATATAAATTTAGAATGGTGTTTTCTCATGGTCAACTGTATATTGGGTTTTCTAGGGTAGGGAGATCGACCGCACTTTTTATTTACCTAAAAGATGGAAAAACTAAAAGTGTTGTCTACAGAAAGTATTACAATAAAATGTAAGATATTTTAAAAACAAATTTTATTCAAAGTTTTCTTTCTGCTTTCGTAAGTTTTAGCATTTCTCAAGCCTGACGAGTCGAAAGAATGTTACGCCTCTTAGCTAAAATGCATTTTTAAGAGGGAACATCCCTTTGCAAATGTGCTCAGCGAAGCGGGAATGGGTTTGCTAGTTTGATATAAACAGAAGCTTACACAGATTTTCACCCAACCACGTTTAAAATTCCCCCAAACCGCAAACATTTTTCAATTGAGACATCAAAAAGCTTTTGCAAACCAGCCACGCTGTGGACGCCGGCCGGCCGGTCGCCTTTCACCTAAAGCCGCACTACAAATAATCTACAAGTAAAAATTCTGTTCAACATTCCTCGATGTAAATCAATCCGTCATCTAAGCTATGTAAATCCGCGCAAAAAGAACGTTTTTATATTACCCATTTGATTTATGAATGCTTTTAGCAAGCCACCGATATCAAGCCGCGCATATCTGTACGGCCTATACGCGACCGACCAACAACACTCCAGTGTCCAGTATGCCAACGCAACACACGCACTCGTCGTACACATTAATCTCAGATCAAGTGTGTTGGCGAGTCAGTAGTAGGTGCATATAGCCTCCGTCTCGCACCACCACTACCGGCACAACCACAGCAAAATGTGAGTAGTACGTCGGCCGGTCGGTTCACCTGTTGTTAAGACCTAATCCACCAATTAAGTAATTTGTATCCTATTACTCATAAACTGATTCATTAAGAGCGCGAGTTAAGTATCCATAGCAAAACATATTGAGAAAAAAGATAACATTATTTGTATTCAATGATATCTTTAGTCTCTAGTACAGTCTTGCACACAACGCTACAATGATAACATATGTAAAAGAGATAATATCGTTTGTATACAATGTTGGAATATTATCTCTTCTTCATTATCAAGCAAGACGATTGTACGCTTGGGTCTCCTTGTAGATAGATAAGAAAAGTATATAAATACGACTGTATGATGAATTTATCAACAGTCTTATTGTAACTACATAGTAGCCTTAAGCTCCTTTTAGAATTAGTAAAAAGTATTTCAATAATAAAGGACATAGTTCCAAATAAATATTGTTTAATTTTAAAAGTAAGAAACAAGTGTTTTAATTGGCGATCCTGCCAGGAGGTTAAATATACTTTTTAACTTCAATCGAGCGGACCTCGGGAACAAGTAGTGAAATCTAGTATAAACAGAACACTCGCGTTACCGGTTACAAGAATTACCTAGCATAGCAGGTACAAATATAGCTTCTTCGTACGAAGCAGCAAAGCAATTCAGTGAAAGTGTATATGTGGAGAAAAAAAACACACAAATTCGACGACAACAGACACGAGTTCAAAATGGAACAACTCGCAGTATTAATGGCAAGATTAGAAGCTTTAGAAACCAGGAGCAACACAGTAACACAAACCCTAGAGCACACACGCACAGAGAATGCAAGGTTAGCAGCAATAATAACTAACCAAAATCAAATAAACACTAATTTAGAAACAAAACTAAATGAAGTAAAATCTGGATTAGGCATAGTACCAAACATACCTGTGCTAGAGGAAATAAGAACCACATATACAGATGGTAGTGAAATACAGTTAGACGCATTTAAAAGCCTACCTATTTTCAACGGCGATCAATCAAATTATCGGTCGTGGCGCGAAGAAGCATCCAGATTAATGGACAGCATTAAAAACTTCAAAACACACAGTAAGTACGCAGCAGCATTGACTATAGTGAAAAGTAAAATACAGGGTGCAGCCGCGAATGTGTTAACTAATTATAACACAATTTTTAATTTTGAGGCGATACGTAACAGATTAGATTATACGTACTCTAATCAAGAACCTCTATACGTGCTACAAGACATGATGAAAGCCATCACGCAAAAAAGAAGCACACTGTCTGAATACCACGACGAGATAAATAAAAATCTCAATTTAATAATATCAAAAATCACTATGTCAGGTGATCCGCCGAATATAATCGACAGACTAATTAAAAATGCTAACGACGACGCAGTTCGTATATTCATTGATGGTATGAGTGACAACTTTACAAGAGGATCATTATATTCAGCTACAATAAATGATCTAGAACACGCATTCGCAATTGCTCGCAGAATAGAACATGATAATGTGCACAGGCATTTACATCTCACTCAGGATAAGCACCACAAAAATATGCCACATGAACGCAGAAACGAAAGAAGACCAAATTATTCGAGCCAAACAACGAATTATCAACCCCAGAAGCAATACGATAATATGCAGCAACACAATCAAGGACCACAGCCGATGGAGATAAACTCGAGACAAATTGTACATGCACAGCGACAAAATTGGAATCAATACAAACCCGATGTATATAATCCACCAGCGAAACGTGAACACAGCGGGAGTTTCAACACACACAACAGACCGCAACGATCTTATCAGCAGAACTTCAAGCAGCAGAGAGTAAATAACTCCCGACAACAACGCAGAGACGATGTCAGCAGTACATATGCAGAAGCAGATGAAACGGAATGTATGGTAAATAATAACATAAGAATAGATCATTTAAACTAGTAGACGGGTTGCCCTGCTTAAATTTAACTAGTACTATTTCTAAGAAAATTTATAAAATTCTTATTGATACTGGTGCAACCCATAATTACATTAATAGAAAATGCGATTCTAGCAAAAAAATTAAAATTAAACCTATAAAAATAAAAACAATGCATGGTTATTCTATGGTAGATACAAAGAAAGTAGTTAGGATATTAAAGAAAAATATAACATTTTTTGAATTAGAGGATATTCAGTCTTTTGATATGATATTAGGATATGAAGGACTTAAAGTTCTAAACGCGGAAATAAATTTCAGTAATATGACTCTAACTACCATAAGCAGTGTCGAATCTATTCAGAAAATTAATTACATAATTGGGGAAAATAATATTTATAAAGCAGACATAGATAGACTGATGAAGATTAATAACAGCATAGGACCGTTACCCTTTACAGATACTATAGAAGCAAGCATTAGGACGACCAATGATAATCCGGTTTATGTTAAACAATATCCATATCCCATAGCAGATAACGAATTCGTAAACAAAGAAATACAGAAACTCTTACATGACGATATAATAGAAAAAAGCCATAGTCCTTATAACAGTCCCATATGGACAGTACCTAAAAAAGGTTTGGACGAAAAAGGAAAACCAAAACGGCGCATGGTTGTTGATTTCCAAAAACTTAACGCTCACACTGTAACAGACAGATACCCCATTCCGGATGTCAACATGACAATTCAAAATTTAGGTAAAGCCAAGTACTTTACAACATTAGATTTGGAGTCAGGTTTCCACCAAATTAAAATCAAAACAGATGATAAAGAAAAAACAGCTTTTGCTATAAATGGCGCAAAATATCATTTTAAACGAATGCCTTTCGGGCTCAAAAATGCACCAAGCATATTTCAGAGATGCGTGGACGACATTTTGAGAGACTTTGTAGGTAAATTCGTACACGTTTACATTGATGACGTATTGATATATTCTTCATCTGAGGAAGAACATATACAGCACATAAGTCAAGTATTCGACGTACTCAATAAAGCCACATTAAAAATATCTGATGAGAAAAGTAAGTTTTTTCAAGAAGAAGTAGAATACTTAGGTCACATAATCAGACATGGTAGAATCACTACGAACCCTGAGAAAATAGCAGCTATAGAAAATTTTCCAGTCCCACAAACGGTAAAGGATTTGAGAGGATTTTTAGGTCTTACAGGTTACTATCGTAAGTTTATAAAAGGATACGCAAGCATAGCCAAGCCCCTGACATTATATTTACGAGGAGATAACGGTAAAGTAAACAAAAAACAAAGTAAAAATATTAAGTTAAATCTGAATGATTCAGCATTAGAAGCGATTAGAATTTTAAAAAATTATTTGAAAGAACAAGTCGAACTTTTTCAACCGGATTATAGTAAACCATTCGAGCTTACTACTGATGCATCCAACATAGCTATTGGAGCCGTACTAAGTCAGAATAAGCAACCTATACACTTCTTGTCAAGAACACTGAGTAAGACAGAAGAGAACTATAGCACAAACGAGAAAGAGCTATTAGCGATCATATGGTCCTTACAAAAACTCAGAAACTACATATATGGTATAGCAGACTTAACCATATATACCGATCACCAGAGCCTTATATATTCTGTATCAGAAAAAAATCCCAACACAAAGCTGAAACGTTGGAAGGGAATCATTGAAGACTTTGGAGCAAAATTAGTTTATAAACCAGGAAACCTAAATCTTGTAGCTGACGCATTATCACGTCAACGCATAAATACTTCTACCATAGAAACAGCACATTCAGCTGAAAGTTCTTCTAATGATATAATAAAAACTGTGAATCAGCCTTTTAATGCATACACTGCACAGTTCGAACTTATTGAAGATATAACAAATAATATCGAAACACAAATCTATTTTAGTAACAAAATAAGACTCATAATAAAGTTTAAGGACAAAGACTCTTTACTAAGGCAGATGAAAGAAGTTATACAACCCCAAAAGATTGTAGCTTTGCATACGAAATTTGAAAACATATACAAATATGGTGAAAACATAAAAAAAGAATTCCCACTAGTAAGATTTATATTCACACCAAGAAAACTTCAAGACGTGACAAATTTGGAGGAACAACTAAAACTTGTAAGGGTAACTCACGAAAGAGCACACCGAGGGTTACGTAACAATATACAAGAAATCTCAGAGAAATATTACTGGCCCGATCTAAATAAACAAGCAAAGAGTTTCAACAGAAAATGCATAGCATGTCTATTTGGAAAATATGAAAGAAAACCTATCAGAGAACCTCTGAATAATTCAGAAATACCAACACATGTGGGAACACACATTCATATGGACATATACTTCAACGACAAGTATACTTTCCTTGTAACAGTAGATAAGTATTCTAAATATACAATCCTTCGGGAAATCGAAACTCGAAACAGACTGTACGACGTTATGGAAGAGGTCTTATCTAATTATTTCCCAAAATGTGAACGACTCATGACAGATAACGAGAAGGGATTCAAAACAGAAATGGTGAACCAAATGTGTTTGAAATACAACATAACTAAAGTAGAAACTCCAGTATACAGATCGACAGCGAACGGTCAGGTAGAACGTGTAAACGGTACAATAACTGAACTGTCTAGAATATTCACAATTCAGAATAAAACAAGACTTATCGAAGAAATATTTAGAACAGTGCGTGAATTAAATAATTCTATACACTCAGTTACCGGTTTGAAACCTAGAGACATTTTCTTTAATCAAAATAAATATAGCAATAGTGAAATTATAATAAATAAACTAAACTCAGCATCCAAAAAAGTGATCGAACGTCTAAATAAAGGAACTCGACACAGAGAGTATAAAAAAGGAGATAAGATAATGGTAAGAATCACAGGTCTTAGAAAGAAATCTAACGCCAGATACATAACAAGAATAGTAGAAGAAGATAAAGGAGACACTGTAATCTCTAAAGAAGGAATAAAAATTCACAAGGATAACATAAAGAATTATCATTTTTCAGATGACGAAAATATTAATATTCCTAACATTACTAGGAATTGTACAGAGTCAAGAAGGGCAAGGAAACGTTCAAATAACTGAGTTACTAAACAAGAAGTTTATACTTACGCAAACAGATGACGTGTATTTATTCAAAGAACAAACTTATTTGTTACATGCCACCAACCTGACTTCGATATTTCAACCTTACGTAAATATCGTAACTAGTAAATATCAACCTACACAAGAAGAAAAAATTTGGTTAAGTAAAATTAAGAATTTAGCAGACCAATTACAAGAACATACTAGGCATACTAGATCAATTAACTTTTTAGGAACAGCTTTCAAATATGTGTTTGGTAATCCTGACCATTATGACTTAGTTAACATAGAAACGAGTATAAATAATCTCATAGAAAACAATAATAAACAAAAAACTATAAATTCTAGATTTGAACAAATTTTGCAACAATTCGAAGGTCAGAGCCTTAAAGAACATTTAGTAATAGAACAAGTGTACGAACAATTATTATTATTGACCAGAACAATTAATGCAGCAAAAAATAATGAATATTTATCAGAAAGCCTAGACTTAGATGACATTAAAAATATTATTCAACATGAAATAATTCAAGTACCCATAATAAATATACTTGAGTACTCTAAAATATTATTAGCTAGAACTGATGAATTCTTCATCACAATATATAAATATCCAGTTCTAATTAAATCATGTAAATTGTATAAAGTAACACCTTTAAATTCAAAACATGGAAAAATCATTACAGATAAAACAATTGCCTTATGTAACCAAACTTATTTAAGAACAAGAAATTGTCAAAATCATCTAAGTAAAACATTTGTGAAATTAACTTTGAAGAAGAAAATTGTCTTATTCCACTTTTAAAGAATATAACTTCAAAATGCAACATTAAACAAGAATACGATTACGACTTAGAAATTGAATCCGGTGTTATGTTATTAAGCGGTAAGCATAAGTTAAATAATCAAACAATTAATGGTATAAACTTAGTTACTTATGAAAATACTATAAATCTAGACGATAAAATATACAAAAACATGCATAAGCAAATTAAAGAAGTTATATTAAGAAATCATAATTCAGAGTCTTACATCGACCAAATAATTAAAGAAGATACAATGTACAAATTCGATAACATAGATACTTTAAAAAAACTAATTATTCCTTTTGAAGAAAAACCGATATTATCAACTATATACACAATTGTAACACTGATTGTTATTCTAGCATTTACGTACGTAATGATAAAAACTATACAATGTATAACAGATCGTCAAAAACAAAAAAAGATTGACGCATATAACAAAACTTATGAAAGAGAAATGTTAAAAATAGCGTCGAAAAATCGGGACGATTTCGTTTAACAAGGGGGGGAGTTAAGTATCCATAGCAAAACATATTGAGAAAAAAGATAACATTATTTGTATTCAATGATATCTTTAGTCTCTAGTACAGTCTTGCACACAACGCTACAATGATAACATATGTAAAAGAGATAATATCGTTTGTATACAATGTTGGAATATTATCTCTTCTTCATTATCAAGCAAGACGATTGTACGCTTGGGTCTCCTTGTAGATAGATAAGAAAAGTATATAAATACGACTGTATGATGAATTTATCAACAGTCTTATTGTAACTACATAGTAGCCTTAAGCTCCTTTTAGAATTAGTAAAAAGTATTTCAATAATAAAGGACATAGTTCCAAATAAATATTGTTTAATTTTAAAAGTAAGAAACAAGTGTTTTAATTCGCGCACCAATTAAGAGCAATCTTTGATGGGGCCCTGCGCATACCAAGTGACAGGTACTTCCAAGTTCACCTTTTAACGTCAATCGAAGGCGTTGCCCAAATCACGTTAATCACGCTGGGATCTTTTTCAAAGCTCCTCGGCGAACATTTAGGGAAATTCGTATTTTGTTGCCTATAGATGGTACCTATACTCGTATAGGTAGAAGGCAACGCTGAGGATGTCCAGCCAAGGGAACAATTATCTTTTCCGCTTATCATGTTGGTTCGTCATATTTACGCCCTGCCGGATGGCTTAGGTTCTTGGCGCCATTGCCTTCGGGAAAGGTCATAGCGGCGCCGACCGACACAACGGCCGGTGTTTGTATCTTTTGCTGGAGTTGCTTCTGTTGCCGCTGCGGCTACACATAGGTTGATCATTAATTTTGTGTTGTCCCTTACTGGCACATAAAAGGTTGCTCTGCCGCTGTTTAACTAATTCCGTCAATTAAAACTTTTCTTCCCTTTTGTAAGGAAACTCTCAACGGCCAGACAAAAAGATCAATTACATGGCAACGCTATAGGCATCCATGTCAAGGTGACAGCGTAAAACAATAGGAAAACAAAAACTGCCTAATACGATCCGGGATTATTTGGGATAGGGATAGGTGTGCAATTATGGGCGGATCATGACATTTAAATAAATGGATTTGCATGGGCCTTTGAGGAGTTGAATGCAAAAGTGCGTGCGTAGACAGTTGGGAAAGGATTTGCGAGGTTTAGTATTGACGCCGGCCGGCGGCGGGAGGAGATGAAAACAATTTTTTTTTTTCGCTGTAATCCTATTAAATAATCATCACCCTTCGGTTAAGAAAATGTCAAGAAAACCGGAACGAATCACGGTAAACATTTTGAAGTTTTTATTACCCTCACGCAAGACCAGAACGAATCTCCGGACTCGTGTGGTTAAGTGAAAGGGGATGACTGTGTAGTTTTAAGGGAGTATGTTGTGAGGGAAATATGACCGGGGACGAAATGGATATAGGAAATTTGTGTGCATAAGCTTTATGCGTTAAATATTTGCACTTATAAGACGTCTGAATCTATACTTCATATTTTGTGGGTGACCAATTTCGCTCTTACCTCCTGAGTCACTCAACAGTCGTGGAAGGTGGTCTCCTCTTCAGTTTACTCGGTATTTGGTAAAGTGCCTCCATGCTCCATCTGAGCAGTCATTGTTAGTTGTCCAACTTCGGTGGAGGCTTCTTACATAGCATTTTGCCTCCGAAGTGCTTTAACGCAATAGTTGAGCGGAGTAAATTCCAGCTACGCTCGCCATTTAGAATACAAATAGCTTCGTCTATTTCTAAAACGTGCGATTCGAAAAACCTCACACGGATTTCTTGTAAAATTGGGCATATTGCTAGGAAGTGAAATACATCTTCTCGTGTGTTCATATTACAAATATCGCACAATATAGGTAGTTCAGGACGGTGTGGAATGAAGCTCAGACTTAGTACCTATCACCCCTCTGATTTTAAAAATTGTGCTTATCATCGCTGTTGCAATGCAGTTTAGAAAGTAGGTCTCCTGTAGGTCTTAATTTGACCGTTTAGAGTACATTGTAAAGTGTGGTTAAGTTTTAAGGGCCGATGTTGATTTTGAATAAAACACAAATTATTCAGGAAATTATTGTCATTTCTTTTTATTATGATAATATTTTTATGGTTCAATTATGTATGGAACAAAATATCGGCCAAATGGCCGCCGCGACTTCGGCGGCACACCTCCAACCGATGGTCCAAATTTTCGTTGACGCTGAGGCATAATTGAGGTTCTATGCCGTTAATGTGCCGAATTATCTCATCCTTTAGCTCTTGAATTGTTGCTGGCTTATCTACGTACACCTTTCTTTCAAATAACGAAGTCCAACGGTGTCACATCACATGATCTTGGAGGCCAATTGACATCGCCACCACGTGAGATAACACGGCCATTGAATTTGTCGCGCAAAAGAGCCATTGTTTCGTTAGCTGTGTGGCAAGTGGCACCGTCCGGTTGAAACTACATATCGTCGTAAATCGTATCGTATTCAGGTCATCTCTTGAAGCGATTGCTCATCCGTGAGCGATTATCGGTGTCATGTTTTTAAGTAGTTTTAATCATCTGTATAGTTTTCCAACATCTATGGCTCTGACTTATTGGGCCTGGATCTTGACAACGTAATGTCTTAGCTATGCAATGCGACATGGTTTAGTTACAAGTCCTCCTCGTGGGGATGGATTTGATTTAGGAGCATAGCCTGTCGGATTCATACGAAATTTTTTTTTAAATTCTTTTCCAAAGAGTTTGTTTTTTTTTGAAATCATACAGCTTGACCTCAAAATGGGTTGCAAATATTGTCTGGTTTTAGTTTTTTTTCATTTTCACCATTTTTTTCCCCCAAGTGATCTTTACAAAATCTGAAGAAGATCTGTTTCATCGACTGGGTCTCGACCCAACGATGTCCCAAGATCCTCATTCTTCTGCCAGCCAACGCCGAACATTTACACAATATATGTGCCGCTATCTGATGAGCTTTCTCCAGGCATAGTTTACATCAGGTTTCATCCTCTCTAAGGCCCATCTTCCTTGTGATGTGATATCCAAATCCTAGAGGCAAAGCCACCGCCCACTTCAATGTTCCTCGACTCATGCTTAGAACCCTTCTTTGAGTGGAGCAGGTCGGCCACTTAATTGTCATTTTAAACAATGTTTAATATAAAGCGGCAATCTAGGGCTGTATCTTGGTAAACGATTTTATTAAGATTCCTTATTGAAGCGAAAAGTTTGCACAGGGCGACCCCTTTTTTCCATCCTCAATTATCAGTGAGTTCTTTAATAAAACGCGCAAACGCAATGAAGGCTTATATTAGCCGGGTGCAGGCAAAGCTTACGAAGCTCTTTAAATGATTTATAGTCCATATTTCAAACACGTTGAATTGTTGATCCTATCTTAGGTGGGAAGTTAATTTTGGAACCAAATGACGACGCAATTGCGCACTTCTACCCTTCCAACGAATTATATACTTCGTTCAACCCTTAAAATATATTTTCTTTTTCTCATAAGCTCCCAACTGACAGACCTTTTCCATATCTTTGCAGAACAAAATGGAAGCGCCAAACAGCTGTGGGTCTAGAACTGCTGGCCGAGGCCGGTAACTATGCAGCATTCCAGAGACTCTACGGTGGACCACCGTATTTGGGCGCGTGGCCATATCCCGCCCAGTCACCACACGGAACACCGCCCTCGGCCGCCGATCTGTACTACCGGCAGGCGGCAGCAGCAGCACTACAAAAACCTCTACCATATCGATTGTATCCCGGTGTTCCGGCCGCTCTCGGCAGCCTAGGTGGACTCCCCGGTCCAGCTGCGGCAACTTTTCCACACTTGTCAGCATCTAGTTCTTTGTCGTCCTTAAGTAGTTACTATCAGACCAATAACAACAACAATAGCAGTAGCAACAATAATAACAACAACAACAACATCAGTATTAGCAATAGCAGTAGTGCGCGAAGATCGCCCAGTCCTACCCTAAATCCAGGCAGTCCGCCCGGACGCTCAGAAAGCAGTCGCCCGCCCAGTGATGACGAGGACACAATCCAAGTTTGAAAAGAGAAACATATTTATTTATATATACACATATATACAACATATATATGCTCTGTGTACAGTAATAGAGTAGCTTATTTATTTACAACAAACAATGGCACAAAAATTGTAAACTTATTTCCGCATCCTTTTCCCAGCACACAAGATCAATTTTTGATAAACCAAATGCCCAATGAATGATCAATATTTTTTATGATTAAAAAACTAAAATAAAACTAAAGTATGTACTTTGTACTTAAATAAATTGTAAAAATAAACAACCGTTGCCAATATTGTAATGTAAATTTTTGTACAAAATTTAACAAACTAGCATTGAGTAAGAGTTTAAGCAAAACAATTGTATTTTTAGCGACGTAAAGAAGTTTGTACACATGTATTTCGGCTCTAAGTACTATTTACATATAGACTTCCTCAGATATTATAATACAGAGATGCGTATATACATAGGATATGGAGATTATTTCTACAAGATGTCAAGTGATTATTGCTTTTTTTCATTCAAGTGAAACAGTCCTTTCTTCAAGAGTTTGTTTCGTCCAGCGTGTATTTATTTAAACTATGATATTGTTTCCATCTGTACAGTTAAATTATAGAAATGTATATTTATATTTTATTATTTGTTATAGTGTTGTTCGAGAAAGAGTCTTTAAAAATATCGAATAAAAAGAACAATTTCATTTTATTCTAGCCGAGAGAAAAGATGAATTAAAATCAAAATTTTTTTTCTTTCGTTTTGTCATTTGTTCGTAAGCGTTCTAGTATAATATTTTTTATGTAGCTAAGAAGTTATTAAGAAGGAAAATATAAAATATGATAAATAAAATAAATTATAAATTAAATACTATTTTTGGTTTTGAATTTGTTCAATGGAAGCAGGTTAAGTCATGGAGTCTGATGAGTGATGCTGTACTTGACGAGCCCGAGCAAGCTTTTCGAAATGTCTTTATAAGAGAGGGATGATCAGTGACCAAAGGCGGTGGAAAGTGTACTTCGGCCGATTATTCACAGTGTTGCCAGGTCGTGGGGAATTACCCATTTTGTAGGGGATTTCAACAAAAAATTATATGAAAGGGGGAAAGGGGAATCTTCAATATTCTAGAACGAAATGTGGGGAAATAAAAAGAAAATATTATAATGTCAATATGTACTTAACTCTTATATTGGGCAAATTCAAGAATATAGCTATCTTAAGTCGACTAGATTGGTTCGCACTATATGTTACCTGAACGCAAAATCTAGATTGCTAGGGAGCGTCACTTTTTCGACGTCAGCCACATATGCGAATTGTCAACTTAGTACTCAGTCACGAATTTCTTGACTAAATTCGTCGGCTACCCCTCCATAAACGTCAAATGAAACAGCTGCTCATATGACCGATTTCAGCCAATCAAAACCGAGATACATCTAGTCAGACAGCTGCTGTCAGACTTACTTAACTAGATGCTTGAACATCTCCATTCCATTTAAATGGAATCAGGGTTGTGCTGAAGTACCCAATTGTGTAATTTGGCTCATGTATTTTAGCTTTGGCTCAATGCTGCAAGTGAAAGAGAAATGTCTCACATTTGTCTCAAAATTTAAACATCACTTAAAAAAAAAAAAAATCCTAATCAAAAAATGAGAATTTACTCGACTGAACGCCGCGCCGTCACAAAAAAAAAAAAAAAGAATATTGTTTCGTGAAGTCCATTCTTCCATAGATGGGCTATCTTTTTCGTTCAAATGTCAAAAAGCTTGTAGGATAGTAAAGCTGTTTTGATGACCAGAGGAGTGTTTTGTTCAAATATTGTTAAAAAGCGCACGATTCCCATTACTTTAACTTCTCCGCTGTTACGGAATACGTTTGATAAACAATTTTTCAATTCTACAATGATTTTATCTGGTTTTTCCACTTTATTATAAACTTTTCAGTAAATTTTTAACATAATTATGCTACAGCCATTTTAAGTCTGTTTTGTTTTCCTACAAGTTTTTTACCTGTAACTTGATTTTTTCTTCCTCTTATTTGACACTGTCGCGAACTACCCTATAGCTGGTTAGCAAATTCGCCAAGTGAACGCACCCAATAATCTTGCATGTTCATTCTAGTAACTACATTTCAGTTTTTATAGTGGAACTTGGATGACGAATTTGTAAGAGGCTGTCAGTTTATTCAATAATTTTAAGGTCTGTGATGGGGAATTTCACTTAAAGCGCCTGGCAACACTGATTATACATTGTGCGCGCAATGGAAATATTCAAACTGGATAGGACTAGAGCTAAACACACAATCATATCCTAAAAAGTCGTTTGAAAAAGATCAGTCTGCAGGACTCTCCATCTTGACATATTTACATGATTTGATTTTAAGATCAAAACTGAACTTCAAAGCTATATTCAATGGGAACGCCTTCCAACCGATTCACTAGCTCTGAGTTGAATTTTTATCAAGCAATGAAACATTCCCCTTTGTCAAACCACATACAGAGTGGCGCATAAGTAACGTTGTTTGATTTTATTGACCTTAAAAATGCCATTATATCGGGCGAAGGTGACAGGGTGACCGCTGCAGTATTCTGAAAAGAAAAAGAGCTAATAAGAAAAAAGTGTAATTTCTGAAGCTATTCTGCAAATTTAGAATTTTTAAACGATATTTAACAAGCATTGGCTCGCTAAATACTATAATAGTGTTGTGATAGGCAACTGCTTTATTTGTTTAAACTAAAATAAACTGCCAAAATAGCAAACATTGTGTCAGGCGCTCGAAAAAAGTTCCGGATTGCAATTTTAGTCGCAAAAAACTGTCAGTAAAAAAAAAAACACGACTTAGGTACCAAATCACCAAAAATGTCCTTCAGCAGAGCCATAGTTTGACGATCATTTAGGTCTTTTAGCTCGCGGTAGATCAAAGCCTCTTGTTGCTATAAAAGCTGAACCAATCAGTAAATTGTTAAAGAACTAGATGTATTTCGAACATAAGAGAAATTTTGATACAATCCTTGTGCCTGAATAACGAATTTCAAAAATAAATTGAACTCGCTTTTGGTAGAATAGATAAAACTAGTAGCAAAGTGGTTTAATTGTCGTTTGCGGGAGATCTTACTCAAGTGAATTTGAACCAGATAAGACTTACCACAAAAATTGATTTCGGTAGATTCTCTGAATATTTGTTGCTACATTTCAGACTGGGAATTGCCTTTATTTGGGCAGCCCCAGAAAGTAGTCGTAGAAAGCAGTCCTAAAAATGCAGTTTCTAAGGGCCAACTTCCATGTTGCTTTCTCTGGAATTCCACTAGCCATTTTGACTTAATCTGGATCTATCCAGGAACCTTGTCGTTGGGCAGTCTCGGAACACGTTCGTCGATGGGAAGCTTTCTGACAAATCAAAAATTGGTGCCATGTTTTCTTGGATCCGGCGAGTTTTACATAAAACGCAGCTTTAGATAAAAGTAAGTACGTCACAATATTTTATAGTGAATCATATCATATCTACAGACAAATTGCAGCGGCCTTAGAAATTGATTTCACCAATATTTTCATACGTAACTAGTAGTATTCGATTGATCTAACTGCTACCATTTGATCGGGATAGTGACTCCTCTTGCTTTTTTAAATACTTGAAGGTTCATACCCTTTCACCTTAAGAGAAACGAACTTCAGGCAACTTTTAACAACTAATTTTACCCTGCAAGAATTATTTACCTAAGTAATTTTAAAATCAGAACCATATCCCTACACCTGCCTTTCTTGAACCCCCTAAATAACAATAAAGCTGCTCAGACCGTATTTTTAATATGGATATTCGTAGGGGACCAATTTTTTTTTTTAACAAATGTTTTTTGCCTGTTCCTTATACGAAGTAATACCACTTAGTGCTGGAGAACTGGCAGAGGACTTTCGGAGGTTCAACCGTTGGAGGAACCAAACTGCATCTTCAACGTTTTTTCCACGCCCAACTCTTGCGAAAGTCTGACAGACAGAACTTATTTGTCATAAGATAGCTTCTAAATTAAGTCTAACTTCATACTTAGGACATCTGAAGCTGAAGTGAAAAGTCGCATCGCATTAGCTATACAGAGATGTGAACATAAACCAGCCATAAATCAACGAATTCAGTATAAAATCTCCTCTAAAACCCTTACCCAAGTAGACACTGCTTTTGTTTTTTGTAGCAATTCCGATAGCATTTATACTATACTAGCTGTTCCCGCCCGGCTTCGCCCCTGTATGTAAGACCCATATAACTTCATTACTTTAAGAATTAAGTTAAATAAATTGAAAAAGGAAAAAAAAAAAAAGAAAAAAAGATATCCTCTCTTTCAAACTACAACAAACCATATAGGTACACCCCCAACATTTCATTGAAATCAGTTGTCAGTTGAATAGTTTCGGAGATCTACAACAGCGCCACCTATCGCGACAGACCAATTTCCGCCGTCGCCACGGAATTTCCGTCTCGGTACAGTCGATTTTACTTTCAAGTCGCGCCTGCACCTATAGATGCTTTATATATATAACAGAAATTCATGTAGAGTTTTTGACAAAGGCGATCTCACTGTATATTGCGATTAAAATTAAAAAAAAAAAAATCCCAGTAAAAAATGCATGGAAAATTAATTTGTATGAATTTTTAAATTTCCTTTTAAAATTTTCCAATTCTCTCGACATATAAACCTTCCTCAGGCGGAGACGGACACAACAAAGAAAATATATCTCAAATTGGACGATCTATTCTCGAGTGATGGGCGTTCTTTACGAATGCAACTTTGTTTTATATATTATACCTATAGATGTCAAAATTGTTCACCATTTCCGGGAATTCCATGGCGCTTCCTGGATAGTGGTAATATCGGTTTGATAGGATTCTCTGTGATAGATTCGGCTATAACTAACCTATTTAGTGTGCGAATATTTCACATCAACATTCGAGCGTTGCTGTCCTCTTTCACAGATAAACGAAACGAAAAACGATATTACAGAAGTCGGGCATATTTTACTCGCAGACAGTCCAAGTACCATATAAAACCACAATCAAGCACGAAGCTACTCATCGTTTTTCGCCAGCCATGCAGCCCAATTACAGTCTCTTCCTCAAATTACAACTACAACAAGCTGCATTGGTTAAGTGAACTATGAATTTCCGATATAATTCGAAACCGCTTTATGTCGTGCCCCAATAACAGTCTCAGTTCCAGTTTCAGCCTCAGTCTCGCAGTCATTCTATAAATTCCCAATTAGCGATGAAAAATATTCAACAAGAGGCAAGGACCAACAAGCCCTCCCACTTACGTGTGTCGATGTAAATCCCCACTGTACGATCGCAGTTGTTATCGAAAATTTTCAACTATTAGCATGTTGCTGCCCTCCTGATCCAAAGTCCTTCACAGAGCACTGCAATTCAGCCTTAAAACCTCAAGACAACCGCCAATTAGTCGGCGGGAAGGCAAAAGTAGCGAATAATGGCGGCCGAACTGCAAAGCTCCCTCTAATGATCCATTTCTGTATTATGCTGGTTGGCAGCCCTTGTGCACGAGAAATTCAAATCATGCTCTAAAGAGCCAATTTCCTTGCTTACTTCATCCCACACTTTAACTCGTATACGGTTGGCTCTGATTTCCTCACTTTGTGGCTGACTTTATGATCATCATAGGCATTAAGCGGCAGCCGAGGTGCAGCTGCATTAAATGCAACGTTTTGAAGTTGTTGCTTTTTATACCCACAAATCACGCCAAGTTATAACTCGCACCCGATTTTGCGGCAATTGAGGCTGCCCTGGCGTTTGAATTGGTCCCAGCCCCGGGGTGAAAATTGCTACCAAAACGAAACTGTGTATAGTACGCTTTAATCCCTCCCCAAGGACAATTATATTGGCCGTGCAATGGAAATGGAATACTGCGGGAGAAGTTCTATTAAAAAAAAAAAAAAAAACACTTCAATGCATGGATGTGTTGGGCTGTTGGGCAGCAAGAGTTGTGATTCGAATCTTCGGAGGGAGTCATAAAACCTGTCACGAAGCGGTTACGTTTTGATGACTTGAAGAAGGATTGTGTGCTGGCTTTGTGTAGTTCGGATCTCTCTGGCGCAGTGCAGATTGCTGACTGCATCATAAAGATAATTTATTGCGTTTGCAAGAAGCATAAATGAATCTAAAAGTTGTTTGCAAATGAAGATGAGTGCGTGGAAACTTGCTTTGAATTGGCAGGCAGGTAGTATCTCTAATCGACGTCAGTTTTGGGGTAATAAAGTTTGCGTTTAATTGAACTCACAGTTTCACCAGGCTGTGGACGGTAATTTGGTAACTTAAGTAAGGGAGCATTTAAATTGGTAGGGGTCGGGGTCGGGATTTGGGAAGTCGAAAACGTGCATTTCTTTTCATTGTACGAACGGTTTACTTCAATTAAGTCTTAGAACGAAAGGAGATTTCGTTTGCAACAAACAAAGACCAAGAAATATTATCACGGAACCAAAAACTTCGAAGGTCTAAGAATTTCAGAGTTTGCCCAGCATTGGAAGTAATGGTCGTGAGACTCTGCTATACGCAATATATATAAAGAATAAATAAAATGTCAACTTAACCATGGGTTCTGGTTCTGGATGGGTTCTGGATCTTAACACAGAAAAATGTATTTTAAGGTGCCACTTCTTATCTAAAAAGAATTTTATACAACCCTCATGAACCGAAAAGTTTAACAACTGGATTGAGATTTGAAGTGTTAAATTTGTAATGCTAGCAAACTGTTTGAGTCTATTCTGCGAAATCGTTTATTCCGTTACATACTAACCATAAAAGATTTCGACCATAACTGATCTTTTATAAATCCTATTCTGAGCTTCGAACTTTTATGAAACTCAGTTATGAAAATTCGAAAATTTAAATCTGGTACGAAGCTTTGACAAATAGCTTTGTTTTTAATGTAAATAAATAAATAATCGCATTGTGATGGAGGGTCGCAAAAATGTCCCTGTTGCTGGTTGCGTGAAATTCAAAGGAAACACAGTGCAGCCATCAATTGGTAAAGAACTATATGACCCATTTACTGAATTACAAGAAAATTGGTGATTCTGTAATGGAATTGGGCAATGCAATCGGTGCTTGTTTTCTTGTTTTTAATTGTTCAAAACCCATAATATACATATTCTGTATATAAAAAATTGCATAAACAATTTTTGTTGCTCTTTCAAGTGCATAGTGCAATATTCTTTGACGGGACATTCATCTGAATCGGCTTTTTATAACTCCAAAATATCTTTCCACAGTGTTTCTTGTGAACAAGTGCTTATTAAAATTCGATTGAGGTGACCGTTCTGGTGGCGCAAATAACCATGGTTCAAGTGGAAAGCCAGAATTGCCTTGCAGCAAATGAAACAGTAAAAAGTACAAAAAATATGCACATAAATATGTGGTTACAATTGTTAATACTAATAATATGCGATCGCTGATTTTCTGCAGTTGCAAAAGCGCCTTTTAGTAATCTTCTCACTGGTGAAACAATACAAATGGCTATAGAATTGTATAGAGATCCATTTGAATCCAAATCTTTCTATTTAATAAAAATCTGTTATAATAAAAATCACAAAAATCTTTATTTTATTCTGTTATGATATCTTACAGAATAAATAAAAGATTTTTCCACACAGAATACCAATTCTAGAGCCCGTAAAAGATTTTTTGACAGTTCGAACTTTTGTATGGAAATTCATAACAGAATAACAAAATAAATGGATAAAAGATTTTGTCGAATAGATCTGGTTATTTGTTGACCAGCGACAGCGACGAAAGTAAAATTGTAAATGGACTTTTGAACTTAAGAAAAATTTCCAAAAAAAAAAAAAACTGCGGGATTGTTTAATGATTTTATTTTTATTTATTTATTTACTGTCGTTGTCCAGTTTTCTGCTATCGAAATCTGGCTGTCAGATTTCATGTTCTATTTTCCGCAAAAAAAAAAACAAAGAAACTGTTTGTTAAGAGTCCGAAAAAAATCGAAATTCCATTTGCACTAACCCCAAAATGTTTGTCATTTGTCAAACTTTAAAGTGCGTTTACTTACGTTTTTAGAGAAAAATTTACATTTGGCCTCTGCAGTGGATACGAACATAAATTGAATGGATTTTTATAAACACACATAACAATTTGAGCAGGTGACTTTTAAAACACGCTCCACCCAAAATGCAATGAAAGAAAAATCTTGTTATTCCATTGGGCACAAAAAATCTGTAATCTGAGAGCAAAATCTGAGAATCCGAATGGAAAACGACATAACTTACATTTTCATTCCAAACATCCGCCTTCGTAAACAATCAAGTTCAACAAATAAAAAAATGTCTGAGACTGCCAAACTATAATTTTGTTGTCACACTTTTTTTCAATTTTAAACGAATGTGAACAAGAAAACGTTAGGAGTTACATGAAGCGAATTTTCGCTTTCGCGTGATTTCTTTCGTGATTTCCCTCGTTTTTGAAATGCGAAAGTGGCTTTCGTTTCGTTTTTTTTTACAGAATCCCATCACTGACTCACTCCAATTGGGGAAGATTTGGGAAGAGCCAAGCATATAATCAGAACTCAACCCGCAACTGGATACAAATGGTAGTACTACTAGTACCCATTTTAGTCGGAGTTTTGAAGGCTTCTAAATGCTTCTAAATGTTCCGGAGATTTTTTTAGTAAGTATTGTACAAGGTATATAGAATACATGGTATGATATTCCGCGTTGAATTTTTATTTCGTTCTGCGCATGTACGTCACTCAATGACAACAAAGGCAATCGGCGGAGCATTTAAGTTCATTTTGTTGGTTTTGTCGGTTGGTTAAAAGTTGTTATGAGCTTGCTATTGCTATATATGTATAAGAAAAGAAGAAGTGTTGCTTTTTATTTCTGTAAATAAACGAAGATCTACTTGATATTTTTTAATTGATTGTTTTATTCAGTTTCCTTTTTTTTGAATTTACATTTAAATGTGACTGTGCATTTAGTATTTTGATTTTAAAAAACATCTTGCAACGAAAGAATAATTTTTGTATCTCGTGCTCTAATGTACTATTTTTCGACGCGGTCATTAACTGTTGAATGAAATGTTGACCAGTTTTTAGTGTTTTTCCATTTATTTCATTGAATACGTCCTCAAGGTACTTCAGACTTTGAAGAAACTTGTCATTCGGTTTCTGAAGTCCTCCTTCAGACAGCTGATCCGTCCAAGAAAATGAGCTTGCTGGCTGGCTTTCTGAATAATTTTGCAACATATCCGGGATTTTTGACTTCAAACGATATATTATGTAACCGGCTACGTGTTCCAGCGCATCGTATTCCAGGTCACTCATATCTTCGGTTGGATCGTTGCAATGTGCGTCGGGGTCATCAGCGAATCCCGAGAGTAAAGTGCCAGTAAGGAGTTCTTCTGAATAATCTTCGTGTACTGCGTATATTTCCCCTTCTTCTTCATCATCCTCACCAAGAGCATCGGTTATTATCGACTTATCCAAATCGATTTTCTTCTCTTCACAACAATCGGACTCGATATTTGCAGATTGGGATATTATGCACTCATTGCGACCCAACAGATAACTTCTTAGCCGGTATTTAAATTGTAAGGCTGTTGGATGGTCGTAAAGGCCTCCTTTAGCTCGCAATACACCAAAAAACATTTCCAAGGGGTCCTGGTTTAGCCGATAAGTCAACAAGTATGTGATGTTATACCGTAGCTTCAAATCGTCAAACATAGTTTTTATGGCACTATTGTTGCTCAGTATTCCTTTCTGAAATGGAAGAAGACACTTGTGTTTTCCTATGCGCATCTTTCTTATTGTATCTTCCATTTGAGAAAGGATAATGTTCTGTCTTTCCAGCTCTAATCCGTATGCCGCCATTCTTTCCCGAAAGTCGATTCTTGGAACTCTAACATTGAATAAATCAAACCAGTCGTTTACCTATACAAAAAATAAAACTTAGTCTTAGGATTTAAGCCTTACATAATTTACAAAACTTACAACTTTCAACAAAGTCGATAATTCAGACCAATACTTTGATTTTGCCTTCCCACATGATCCGATTCTTTCGAGAGCACTATGGTTTGTATGTGAAAATAGCTGAGTAGCATATTTTACTTTCTGTCTTTTACCACGTTGTACTGAAAGATGCGTAGGAGTTAAACGACTCGCAATTTTGAGGTCAGCATTCGATTGAAGTGCTAGCAGTTCCTCGAGCGGTTCTTTAGTCAAAAGTTTATCTTCGATTAGGACCCCAAAGTCTAAAAAATGATTCCTTAAAAGTTTTATCAGATGTGGAGTATCACTGAATACATAAATATTTTTGGTGAGATCACAGGGATGTTTGAAAAACGGGTTGTCTTCAGTTATTTCCATAGTTTTCCAGAGTGATCTGTTACTACCACCCAAATCGGACACAATAGCCACAACATCATATCCGATTGCATGGAGCTTTTGAATTAATTTTGTAAAAATTATCGGTGTAAGATTGCAGTCATAATTATAAAACAGTGGTTGCTTCCAATTCTCGAATAGACCTCTTGCCATTATAACCTGTACATAATTTGTAGGGGCCAACAAAGTGTCGGTTTTTTGGTCATACTCATATGGTCTCTGAATTTTCATTTCGTCGGCCATCAATACGCAAACTTTTTGATACGGAGTCAAATCAGCGTTTTTCATCAATTTGAAAACAACTTTTAAGATGCCTGGGCTAATATCGATTTTTGCTGCCCATGCTCTTAAAGTTGACACGGCAGGAAGTGGATATTTTTTTTTAAGAAGAAGCCTGTACGCTTTTGGGCCACTTGCGTATATGGCAATTGCTTGAGATACATCGTCTATTTGCCACTTAACACGTTTAGCTTTTTTCAACAGTTTCCGTTGGCCTGGTGTAAAGATTTTGTTTACAGCATCATTTTCTGTTTTTAAAATGTAGTTTTCGGCCAGAACTCTCTTGTGTTCTAAGCGTAGCTCTTCCAGGTCTGCTTGTTTCTTCAGAAGCCTAAATATATTTAGATATCTTACGAAATTGAAAGATGAACGGAGTAAATATTACCTTTCATAATCATCTTCTGTATTTGTTGATTTATCAATTGTCAGTGGTGTTGGGGCAATACATAGCTCAGGACTCTTGGGGCTATCAGGAACAATTTCGTCGGAAATTGTACTTTCTCTACAGAAGGAACATTTTATTTATTGCTTCTCATGCAGTTCAAGAACTTACAATAATTCACGTAGAACTTTTTTTGATTCTCGTTTTTCTTGTCTTTGTTCCCGCCCTTTGGACTGTTTTTCAGGAAATGGGAGGTTTTCTGTTGGTATGGCGTCTTCTTTAAGCTTTTTGCTACTTTTGGGTGAATAATTTAGGAGCTCGTGCTGGAGATTACGATAATAACACTCCGCAGAAAAATGCCTTGAACAAATTGCAGCATTTTTTACATTAATTTTGTCTTTGCGACCACATTTATGTAACCATATTTTTTCGATGGTTTTGTCTTTTGGAAATTTAAAAAACTTGAACTTCTCAGAATTTTCACTTTGATTTCTCTTAAGCTTTTTATTATTATTGCTCTTGCAACCGAAAACTGCACATTGTACCATATTTAGTTGCTAAATTAAATTCCGCGCGTGTTTGAATTTAATTTTTTAAATTATTTAAACTTTTAATGCACTTTACTTCACTTTTGTTCTGTATATAGAACCAAATTCCTCAAGAACACTTTTCCAACTCCCTGGCGTTCACGACAGATCCTCCTTTTATACTTTTCGCATTTGCCTAAAGTATCTATTCGAAATGCTTAATGTCAGGTATGCTAGGAAGCAATAAAAAAAAGGACAAGAGGATCATAAACTTTTGTTGATCGTTTTACAAGCATCATGAACGGAAGTATGTAATTAGATCATTTTACAAAACATTATAAACATAAAAAGAAATACCCAAAGTATTCAGACAGGATAATAAACTAGTCTAGGTTTTTTATAAGCATCATAAACGTAAAGAAGTACTGTACGTATTCAAAAAGGATAATAAAACTATTCTAGATCCTTTCTCGGAATCATAAACAAATGGATAAGACAAAGGTTATTAGTGAAGATAAAATATTTTTTGGTTGTTTGAAATTACGTTACTTATTATATAGCATAATATACAACTCTTAAATTTCGTCGATCAAAGCATTAGTAAAATGTCTCAGTAAGAATTGTCACCCGATGACGTATGATGCAAGACAGAGATAGGATAAGCACATGCGCAATATCATACCATGTATTCTATATACCTTGGTATTGTAGGTACTCCAAGTAGTTTTTAAATAGGAAAGATAAAAGATAAAGATAAAAAAACAGTAGATCGATTAAAGTTTATTGGTCACTCTAGATCCGACAATCTTACTTTAGCCTTTGACGGAATTCAGAAGAACCACCTTAACTATTTTGACGTTCAACTAGTATTTCCGTGCTGACAAAGTGCAAGTGCATATCCATTTTATATGAAACTAGAAGACCCAGCCACGCGTTGCTGTGGCTAAGGTCGTTTGAATTTTTTTTTTGATTGGCAGGTGCCACAACCCGTTTACCTATCCCGCTTATCTTTTGCAAAGTGTCACCTGTGGGGTCTTAAACCATCCTATCTTTCAAACTCGAACCAACCACATAGGTAGGTACATCCACAAAATTCTATTGAAATCGGTTGAGTGGTTTCGGAAGTCGCCAACAGCTTTAACTAAAAATAGGTAAATAAAAAGTTGGCGCAACATCAGGTCCGGAGGGACCCTCAACAACCATTCGTTTTGTGTGAGTTTTTCATTTTTGAAACGAATGGAAGGGATCTACAATTTTATGCCGACTCCAAACGGCTAACTGAGAAGCTTTTTCAAGACATTTATACTCTCGGATATTTGTCAGACGTTCGCGAGAGGTAGCGCAGTGGGAAAAAAACATAAGTTGGAATTTGGGTTTTTCCGGGATTCGAACCTGAGACCCCTCGCTTAGTAGTCCAACACACTAACACTAAGCCACTGCGACTACAACAGCTCCAAATATCGGGTCCAAAAGCAGTCTATCTTTCAAACGGGAACCAACCATAACAAAATGTTATCGGTTAAATGGTTTCGGAGATCGAAAACAGCGCCCCTATCGGGTCCAAAAAGTATCTTATCTTTTAAAACTTTTAAAAGTCTGCCTGAAATACATCAATACGAAAAAAAAGAATGATGAAAGTCGATCCAGCGGTTTTCGAGTTATAACGTCATCGAATTTCACCCCGAAGGAATTATATATACCTACTCGTATTATTATAACTCTTTGTTAAGTAATAAACAAATAATTTGCAATAAAAAAATAATGCGTCTATAAATGTCGTTATAAACTATCCTATCTCTCAAGTTAGATTAAACTGCACACCGTGTGCAAAATTTGATAAAAATCTGTTCAGTAGGTACCTAGTTTAGGTTTCCATCGCGGAGCAATTTTTTTTTTTAGTTATAGTTCACTATTTTGGCTATAATGGCTATAATGGCTTACACATAAGATATAGATATATACTGTGGCGGGCTTTTTGTAGGACTAAACATTTTGATCATATACTACATATGTGTAACTCTAGCGGTTTTGGCAGCGTACGCCAGAATAGCTCGCAGATGGTAGATTTTTTCCTCCTTACTTGATATTTTGGACAATTCACACAATATCTTTATAAATTGTAGCCTATGTGTTATTCTGATGTATAAGCTATATTACTGTAGAGTTTCATTAAAATACATTCAGTTTTTTTTATGTGAAAGAGTAACAAACATCCATCCTTACAAACATTCGCGTTTATAATATTAGTAGGATTTAAATAGAGGCTGCCAAAAGCCTCCTCCTTTCACTGTTGCGGCGATCTATTGGGACTTTCAAAACCTATCAAAAGCTTAACTCCAAGGTATACAAACACAATCGTCTGGGTTACCTTTCGAAAGCCCTCCTGATCTCAACGCCCGCATTAAAGTTCATTACATCATTCAAGTCAAACAGAGGCCTTACAGCTATATGAGCCCACCCATAAAATAGCAAACAAGTCACAATAACGATCGCCATCATATATTTATTTATACTGCACCTTATCCGCTCTCTCCATCCCGCACGTGGAAAACTGTTTATAAAATGTTAATTCATGTTCGGAGGCAATTGTCGATTTTTCGGAGGAAAAACATGCAATTAAAATGAAAAAGGAAGAAAAATTACCACTATCACGTTTCCTGTCTTTTGAACAGTGTGTTGGAACATTCACGCTTTGCTAGACTCGCAGTGCACAGCGCGCTAAAACTAATTTAGCCGCCGTATTAGCATATTTTGTCACGAATTTTCAACTAAGCCCCCAAATGGCCAAATCGCTGCTATGTCATGAAACAATTGAGGTATTTTATTAATATAAACTAAGTATATGTGCGGCTGGGGTTATAGCAAGAGCAACCGTGGCTAGCGCACGGTGGCTAATCCCATGAAATGGTAATTAGTGTAAACTCACCATTGAGCAAATCATCGAGTGGTCCTGGGCCTGGCTTTGGCTCTACTTCTGTGCACGGTGCGGTGTTTCTGTTGACGTCGGAAAGTGATATAATTTCCTTTTGTTGTACGGAATTTGAATACCGGATTTATGGTACGCATGGTACATAATGAGATTCAGTAGCTGTGCGTTTTATTTTTATTTTTTTTATTGTTTGTCTTGCTTGGAGTTTTGCAAGTGAAGTTGGTTTGTTGTAGGTATGTGACATGGGGCTGGATGGACTATGGATAATTTCAAGTTTCGCATGGTGCTAAGGAATGGCAATGGAAGTGCGGTTTTTATGTTGGTAACAGTTTTGGGTTCGACAAAAAATGGAAAGACACCGGAAATTGTGTTTAATTGCGATGACATCAATTTAAACAAATACATGCTGAGCCGTCGGAACGCGTTTAGCCAGAGCGTATGAAATAGTATACCATCACAATGATCACATCAACGAACGAAGGGGTGTTGTAGAATGTTGCTTTGCTGGTCAAGTGCGTATTGTAAAAGAAGCATAAATCTGCAGATGTACCGCAATTACTTAGAGGTAGATGGGGCCATTAGGCTTAAGCTGACTTCCGCACGCGACTATTTTTCCTGTCGGATGAAGCACTCTAATGAGTTTAAAATGATACATTGATTCGTTGTACGACATGTACGATGTACGGCTTGTAAATTGGCAGAATCACATCACGAGAAGACCAATTGACAGTTGTAGGGAAATTCAACTTCTATATTTCCGACCGTGCTTACGTTGGACAGTTTTCCATTAGTAACTGCTTCAATGATTAAAGTGGACTCAACTAAAGAAGAAGTTGTCAGATTAAAAAAACTGTCCGTCAGATTAATCCTGTTCACTAGACAATTAAAAAATGTCTCCAGTATCTTCGACATCCAATATCCAGCACAGACTCGTCCTTGGCAGTTATCAAAGAATGAGTAAAGAGCGAAAAAGTCGCAGATAACAGATATCCAGTACCAAAAGATTAGCGTCCTCAAAGTAAATGCAACTATTTAGAAGAAAAACGACACTTCCTTCTTTCGAAAGTCCAGGGGCCGAATTACCGCATTCGTGAGCGAGCCATACGTCCCTGAATTTTGTGAATTTTACAAGCAAAACAATAACAAATTCAGTCACATATTACTCGATCACGGATGCGGTAATTCAACGCCAGGTTAGACCAAGTTTTGAAGTTAAATAACGATTTTCTGCAAAACATGCACTTAACATACTTTCAAGAGACGATCCACCGATAGAGAAGAACATTTTCTTTCGCAGAGCTTACTCTAACAAGCTTCCGCCAGAACTTTCGAAGACAATTGAGCCTTTACCTTACATGAAGCTCCATGCTAGTGTCAAATTCAATGGGTTATCAGCATTGACAAGGTGATATCTGCCATTAGATGTTTCGCCATCTATATGGATGGCTAACCCCATTATAGAAGACCATACCGAAATCCCTGGAACCAAGAGGAGTTTTGGCTTTCACATAATTATGCTGCCGACAACGAGGTCAAAATTGTGGACATGGATTTCAGTGATCTCAACGTACAACACTAGCTACTTGGATCTTGGACTGTCAAATCTAGTGAGATGAACTTCTGCCGTTGAATGACACTATAAGTGTCCAAAAGTACAGTCCCCAACCAGAATTAAGCACGGGAATGTTATAAGTTCACATATTTGGATGGAACTCTTCTGTATGTTCTTAAAAGACAAACAATTAGCGACTTACAGAAAGATCCGTTCAAGATAGGATACCTATTAGAAACGTCCGACCAACACGACGTGAAAACGGCGACTTAAATCCAACGAAGCCGATAGAGTAAATAGCTCTGACTTAACAAGCTAAATGCATCAACTTATGCGAAAAATATGATGGGATCACAGTGTGCCCGATAAATAGAACCTCAGCATTTCGTACCGTATTCTAATCCTCTGAACTCCTATCTATGAAGGGAGGGATAAAGCTTAACGGTGATACTGTGCCAAAATCTAAATCATTGTTTTCCATATCACCGCAGTTTATTGCTCAAAATATATTCATAATCCGTTCTTGGATATTGACTACATTTTGGCAATTTGAGATTGATCCACACGATCACTTTAGCACTTTTTTTGAGAGTCTGACAGATTTTTTTTTGCTATATTGACCCTTTTTTTAGTTGTAGATGGTGTGCTTAAGACATTTTTCAAATGCATATATTTTTATTTCATAAGTCAAGAATGATGACAAAAAATAGTAAAATTTGAAAGTTTTTCTTGATTTAGGGCTGATTTTTCAACAGTCAGATAAATTGCCTGATTGCTAACAAACGATCATATTTATTTCACTATTAGATAAGCTTTGAGTTTTTCAATCATAAAATAATAGCTAGATAGCTATTCGAAGGTAAAGTGGTGTGATGGACACAGATTGAATGACAATATTTTGTGTTAAAGCAGAGCAGATATTCATGTTCAAAGCTTGACATTTATCTAGGTACATATTTATAACTAACCTTACTGTTTTGTGTACGATTTTGTTTTTTTATCATGGTAAGTATGTACCGGCAAGTATCTTTTTGGAGCCATAATGATTAGGTCTCTTTCTCACTACTCTTTGTTGTGTTGAAGTAATTGTTTGCTAATTCCTCTTCTTCAATAATTATATCGTCAGTACTGTCGAACAATTTTATTTTTACAATATGAGCATATTTCCCCAAACAAAACTTTGTAAAGTAGAATTTTCAAATTTGACAGTTCGCTTACTTTAACTAGAGATTTATATTTTATCCGTCTCAGAAATGGGAAGATAACTTTATGAGACATTTAGCTGTTATATTCTTCGAATAGCTGCTATTCGATTATTGAAAAATGAATTTATGTGTTATCTGACAGTTAACCCCTATCTAGTTGGCTATCTGACTATTGAAAAATCGGCCCTTAAGAAAGTAAGTGTTTCATAAGGTGTTTTGCTCTAGAATTATTTTCCTCATATAGTTTTCCATAGGTTGCCTTGATCCAATATAATACCAGCGTAACCCCGCTGATACGGATATCTTATTCATAAACATAAACCATTTTCATCTTACTGAGTGGGAAAGCGAGGAGTAACAACGATTCTCGCTTGTTTGGGGGTTACCCTGACAATTTCTGTTGGGAAATTATGTCGAATTTCAGTTTGTGAATTGTTTGAGAGAAACAACTCTTAACAGCAACTCGCAGACACAGTCACTTTTGGTAGGAATGATAGCTATTTCGAACTACAACACTAATTCATCACCAGACTCCTTTGAAGTGATTGTTTGAATAGTTTTTGAATTCTGACAACCAATTCTCCGCATATAATTCCATTTGGAAAGACATTTCTGTTTTTCCCCTGTCAGGAAATGAACTTGCATTTCGATTTTTCTCCAATTTACCAAGTGACTACCACTTACGCCAACTGAGCGACGAGTCCGAGCCCGACAACTGGTGATTAGAAGTTAGAACGGAGGGGACGACCTACCTCTGTGCGTTGTTTTTCATCTTTGTCAGCAATTTTAATTCAAATTATCACGTATGTATCTCGCTTAGTACTCCAACACACTAATCACTAAGCTACAGCGCCAACATCTTGTATTGTAGTGGTTTCAAAAATTCGAAAAATAAGTTTGTCAAGAAAAACGGTTGCGAGTTATATAGAGTTAGGTATAAATGAAACAACAAACGACCTTTTCAAACTGAATACACGATATCGCAAATCAAAATTACGCTAAAAATAAATTATAGTATTAAAATAAAATTACTTTCCAAAATTATAGACGAAAATATTTTGTAAGCACTTTTACAACACTGTTCACTCGGACATACTCAGTATGAAGTGTAGAATGGACTGACTGTTTATGCTATGCATTTTCAAGCTCGAAGCAAGGCGAAAAAAGTGCTCTTGAGCGACTCCTTCGAAACAGACAATATTGGATATAAGAACGTGGTTCTTATTTGTAGTAAATATGAATCGAGTTTCGAGTGGATGGGATGTTACTATAAATACAAAATTCATTGAGCTACTTTAAAATAATACGATATACAAATGTTTCCTTTTGTATATCAGAATTTAATTCTTGTATACGTGGCGTAATGAGGAAGCACACTCCAAAAATGTGAAACAAAATAGGGAGTGAATTTCTTCTATTGCGTGTGTTTTTCTCAATATAAGCATTTGTTTCTTATAAGCTGTGAATATCAAGTAACCCCTTCCGCTCCCACCCCCTCCCCCAGTCACTTATCCTCATGATATTGTTGCGTTAAAATTAACGCCCAAAACATTGGTCCTTTCCATCCCTCCTATTCCTGACCTATTTTCATATCTTTTGCCCTTCCATGCCTTTTTTCTTCTGGTATCTTTTGGGGGCTTCCCTTTTGCCCCGGGAGGATGACAAAAACAGGTTTTCGTGGAGCCCAGACGGACGGACGGTCGGGAATCTATCAACGGATGGACGGACGGTCCATATTTCATAACGTAAAATAAGGGACTGGTGATCCCCACCGAAATACAAAAAAAAAAGAAGGCCGCGTGTGCGGTAGGGTTGTTTTAGCAATAGTAATAATAATAATTATTATCTGGTTGGGTTTGCTTAAGTCGAACCTAAGCAACCGTCGGGATGTTTAATCGAACAGCGCGAAGTCATTTTTGGTTAGCCGCCTGATAGACAAGACGCAAGAAAAGTTAAAAAAAAAAAGAAGTGTTCACAAAAGCAGAAGAGTTATAGTAGAAAAAAAAATGATCAATCGAAACAAAAGACTATATGTAATCTTAGACACATTCGATCTGGACTCTGGTAGAATAAGATCTTATTTTCTGAATAACTTTAATAAAATTCTTCTAAGCCGTTGCAATTATTTTTTTGATATAAGAAAATCTGTTGGTAACATAGTTAAAACTTAAGTTCAAAATTCATAGTACCAAAAAATAATTACTTTTTGATTTCAGAATATATTTCTTAACTTTTCTAAACAAAATTCGTTTCTTAAATCAAGAAATATTTGCTCGTTTTTTCGATATTTTTTTACCAATAAGAATTATTTCCTTGATTCAAAAAAAAATTTCCTGATTCTAGAAACGAAATTTCTATGTGTTTAGCTTTCTTGTAGGGCGAGGCTCTATAAAATCAAATGCCAAACTCAGCCATAGAGAATTCTCGGTGCTTTACTAATCGACAAAAAGACCACCGAGCCCTGTGAAGTTTACAAAAGTTTCATACAAGGTTACGTTTTATCACGTAGGTACATAACTCAATTTACATCATTCTCGAAAGAATTTGTACTGAACTCACAGGACTATTCTACTGACTCTCGGATTTTTCCCACCCGGTCGAAAAATGCGGGTCAGTGACAAATGCAACTTACAGGCGACTTTTTGGCGCATAGGTATACCTACCCTCAGTATAGACAAACAGGCCCATTTCCACATTCATCTGCCCTCTCAATACCAATATTAAACCCAATTTCAAATAAAGTTCCACTAGGAGCACACACACGTGTAATTACAAAGAATTCCCCCGGACCTACATGTAACCAGTACCCATATGCAAGAGAATTTAAAACAGTTTACTACAGCCACGCCACAAATTGCCCACAATTCGTAAAATAACGTTTGCGATTTGCGTGCAAATTGACACGATAATTACATTGCCAGCGGCACTTTCTACCCCTTTTACAAAAAGGAACTACCTTCTGCGTCGGCGACACTGGACATGATGGTTACGCTCAATTTACACTCGTCCACGTAACTCAGAGACAGGTGCGCCTCCGACCGTTCGTTGTTACAGAATGCGCAACACCAACTGTTGTCAAAAGTTTCGCCTAAATGCCGTTCAATTAATTTTCTTAATTTCTCCCAAAACGCACAGGGGAAACTCCTCACTAATCACAAGGTAATGAATAAACACGACGCCGCCAAAGTGAATCGACAGCCTCATTTAGGATGACAATCGATATCGGACATCGGAGATGCTCAAGTGCTTCCCAAGAGCTCTGGATGTTCAATTTGATTTTAAAACCTGTGAATAGCACCTCAATCATGCTCCCGGATTGTAATTACTTGCTACTTGTGTTGTCGGTTAAAATGAGCAACCGGCGCACCTCAATCGAGATGATGCCCAAACTATTTGTTTGTGAGCGCTTGGAGTTGAAGATGCGGCGAAACCGTCTGCTATTCCTTCCCCGGTCCTGCCATTAGAGAGTGTATAGGTAAAAAAAAAAAAAAAAAAACGCTTAGGAGGTGAGTGGTGAGTGCGTGTTCCTCTTCGCCAACTGTCACTTTTGATCGGTGATGGGTTCGACTGCCGCTCGTCTGTTGCGAAAGTTCAACAATAGCGGTCGCAACCTTCGTTGAGGAAGATCATCAACATCAATATCAGAAGTCAGCACCAGCAGGATGAATCGAATCGATTTCGAGAGGGAATATGCTAAATAACCATTTGTGGATGACTTGCGGAAAAGCGGCGGTCGCCGGTTGATCTGTGCCAGTAGCCACACACGTTTGCCGCCACTAAGCTGAACGAAAAATTGTTCTGTACACTGAATTAATGGGAACTTAATGATGCCCATTGTAACTTACATTTTTTAATTAAAATGTTGTTTCGTATTTTTCTGAATTAATTTCTTTTTCGTTTGGCGAAGATGTTTAGCGGTTTATGTGTCTTAGGTCATTGACAAGATAAAAAAAAAAAATTGGGGTGCGAAAAGACCATATCGACCCAACTCCTTTCAACTGCTGTGAGAGTCTTTGGCAGAAACAGAACAGAAGGGACTTACAAATTGGCGCAGATGAAATTGCGGATTGCTTTGCTCTCGGACGTTTGTCCGACGCTCGACAAAGGCAGGCTGTGGAATAGGTAATTTTAAAAACGATATACCAGTGATGCGAATCGATTTTTCTCAATTGTACTGAAAACTGAAAAGAAGTAGTACTGAAACGTACAAAATAGAACATCATTTTTTTGAATGCCATAAATTACTGTCATTAATTTGTATATATGCCCCCCAAAGGGTTCTAAGTTCCAGATCTCTGTTATTTGAAGTTCATCACTCCACTTTATATGAGGCCAACGAACCGATTACGTTTTGTTGTAGATTATTTAATATTGTTTATGAGCAGCTTGATATAGTATTGCCAACATCTAGATTTAAGGAACTAGTATCGTTAAATTTAAGACAATTAAATTTTTAAGTTTTTTATTTGTTTTTTTTTCTCGATCTGTTGACTTTATAATTTCGTAGATTTAAATAAATATATATATCATTCAAGCAAAAAAAAAAAACAAAAATCATATCTCATCACTCCGAGTTTAAATTCGTTTTAAGTTAATTTTGTACCCTACCATTTAATCCGCATTTTTTAAGCCCGATGATTTAAACTAACATTAATAATTTTCACACAAAAACATGCATCAAACCCGCTATTTAAACAAATTTTAGTCCGATTTAAACTGAGTTTCATTTGTATTGTATTAATTGTGCATTAGTCTCTAAAATACCTCTTTTTTTTAGTTGAAAATATTTGCAAAAATCCACGATATCCTAATCATTGAGTCAATGACTAGCCCGCCTGTGCATTCTATATAGGGCGAAAACGCGGACGACGTTTATCCACCAACTGCTGTTCCATCAGCTCTTCGATAAATTCGCCTTCTGACAAGAAATTCATCAAAATTTCATCCACTTCACAAATGAAACAGAGTTGCCACTTTTCTGCAATTGCAGTAGATCTACTGGATTTTTTCAAAAACTTAAATCTGCTGCCAAAAAGTTCAATCTACTGCGAATTTGAACGCTTGTATGCACATTTCGATCTAGATCGAGAAATTGTATCCCTTTTTGCAAAAAAACGTAAAAACAAAATTAATGAATTAATGAATATACTTTTTTTGGTATTGTTCATGATATATTTTGTTATTAACGTTGGCTTTGTTCGAAAAATAATCTATTCCAAGAAAAATTCAATCAACTGCATTTTTTTAGAGAATAAAGTGGCAACGCTGAAATGAAATCCATTTTTTTAGCTTCTTTCTACATTTTACATTCTATTTCACTTTTACTTATTTTATGGTCGAAGAAATGTCAATATTAAAAAGTTGATTTTCAACCCGATTCAAAACACCTAAACTGTGTCTTTGTAGTCCGGTTAAAATCAATCGGATTAAACGCCGACAAGTTAAAAAAAACTGAGTTTATGTTTGGGTTTAATGACTGAACATTATAAAGGGTGGTTAAGTGGTAGTTTTAAGGGTTGATGTTGATTTTGAATAAAACACAAATTATTAAGGAAATTATTGTCATTTCTTTTTATTATTGGTATGGTTCAATTATATGTGGAACAAAATATCGGCCAAATGGCCCCCGCGACCTCGGCAGCACACCTCCATCTGATGGTCCAAATGTTCCATGACGCTGAGGCATAATTGAGGTTCTATGTCGTTAATTTGCCGAATTATCTCATCCTTTAGCTCTTGAATTGTTGCTGGCTTATCGACGTACACCTTTTCTTTCAAATAACCCCAAAGAAAGAAGTCCAACGATTTGTTGTCAAATCACATGATCTTGGCGGCCAATTGACATCGCCACCACGTGAGATAGCACGGCCATTGAATTTGTCGCGCAAAAGAGCCATTGTTTCGTTAGCTATGTGGCAAGTGGCACCGTTGGTTTTTAGACAATCACTCTTTCGCCCAAATGCGGCAATTCTGCTTATTGACGAATCCACTGAGGTTAAAATTGACGATTAAATTGACCGAAAAAATCACGAAGTGCACGATATGCATTTTGATATGAACGCCCATTTTCATATTAAGTCTGAATAACTTTAACGCGTTGTTCGATTTTGTATCTTTCTATGGTTCAAATTCAGTTAGTCTGAAATTGATAAATGTCAAATGAAATGCAGGAAAAAACTTGACGTTTAGGTGTGGTTCATTCAACACATTCAACATCGGCCCTTAAAATTTAACCACCCGTTATTATATTATAGACTTGTGCTTAATTTTTGGAGTGAATTATATGGCCGTAAGTTTCACTTTTCTAATTATATACACGTTCGATTTATTTCAAAACTAGCTGACCCGGCAAACTTCGTTCCGCCCAAATTTGTTAATGTAATGAAAATAATAATTCCGAGCATTCACAATGCATTTCCTAATTTATGTAATTCGGCCAATTGAAATTCTTTATTCAAAAGTCATATTAAATGCAATAAAAATAAATGATGAATAGCTATGTTAATTTGTTTCAATCAAACCGCCACGATTTTGACATGCCGTCCAACCTTCCACTTTTTCACTAAATTGACAAACATCCATCGATTATCCTTGCAATAAATTATTTGTCATAGCGAAAGCGAGACGCACGGGAAATTGAAGTCGCACGAATGGTAAATCGTTCTTAATAAGCGAAATCTGCGGAATAAGAGTGTTTGCCTTCGAATTTTCCCCTTAAAATCATCACTTGTATGATATTTGATGTGAGATCCTTCACCATAAAACAAATGCGATCCGTTGCAAAGTTTCGGTACATTGATGTTTCGCAAAAAAGTTTTAACTGAACCAACTTTCAAATCCGAATTAGGTAGCATAATTTCCTTCCTTCCAACCAAAAATTATAAAAATCGAACGATCCGTCCCCGAGTTATGAGTGCACATACGGACGTCAGTCTCTTTTATATGTAACTGTACCCACCCGGCTTTGCCCGTACCTTTCGTATTAAATCATGCTCACATTTCGCAAATTGCTTTTTTTGGACAGCGCCCATTAATAATTTTCATTATACAACTTTAGAAATAGCGTTTGATTTTATTTTTGAATGGGACGTGCCACAATCCGTTTTCTTATCCCGCTTGTGTTTTTAAAAGTACCACCTATAGGTCAAAAACTATCCGAAACTTAAAACTGGAAGCAACCATATCCATCTACAAAATTTCAATCAACTTGGTAGCGCTGTTTCGGCGATCGGCAACAGCGCCACCTATCAGGTCCAAAAGTATCCTATCCTTCAAGCGGGAACGAAGAATATAAATCTATAAAATTTCATTGAAATCGGGTGAGTGGTTTCGGAGATCGATTACAACGCCATATAGCGGGTCAAAATCCTATCTTTTAAGTTTGCGTTAACCTGAAATACAACACTACGAACAAAACAAAAGAAGAATCATAAAAAATGACCCAGTGGTTATCGAGTTATATCATCATCATCGAGTTTCATCCCGAAAGAATTATAGGTATGAATTAAGAAGATTATTATTAAAGAAAATTTAATTGACCTGAATAACGACATACGCCTACAACGCCACATGTTGAGGATTTTCCGACGATGTGCACTAAGAAATTCAGTTTTTGTTAAAAATAATAAATTAATTATTTTATATGTATTTTATCAATATAATAACTCCGATCGAAGCATCTGTTTTAACCGATATTTATTTTGTTTACATCCTCGTTGACGATATTTGCAGCACGCATTCTGTCAATGTTATGCCAACGCCATAAGGTTACATCAAAAAAGTTTGAATTGTAAAAGCGCTATGGTTACATTAGATATAATTTAATATGGTGGCTTAGTATTCTTAAATTTTCTAATTTTCCGCGAAATTTCCTTAACTTTTTCTTTCATAAGATTCTTTTCCTGACAATAACAAACACAACAAAAAAAAAATTTAGCGAAATCGGTCCAGCCGTTCACGCGTGATGCCGTGACCAAGGGAAATAGGGATTCATTTTTATATATATAGTTAGAATCAACATTGGCACATTTGTTCGAACAGCTTGACTCAATGCGATTCGTTCGAAGTCCATTTCTCGCTCCTATTCTCGATTAAATGCGTCAAATCAAAGCTTTGTTGCGCATTTAATCTGACATCTCCAGTTCATTATCCGATGTCACAGTGCGAATTCGATGCAAAATATCGTCGGCCATAATATCATCTTTGTATAATCAAAGTACCTATCTACTTCATTTCAAAAAGTTACTTGATGTAACATAGTAAACATAATTTATTAGAACAAACTTTTTGGGTATATCTACCTATATTTAAAAAAAAATTCAAAATTGTTGACAACAACAATTTGCTTGGAAAATAATTAAAATAATTGACAACAACAATTGCTTTTAAAATTCAAAATATTTTTTTTTTTATTTGAAGTGTCACTACTTGATTTCTATCCAGTTAATTTTTTTTCAAAGTGTATTTCCCCATTCAAACTTTAATTTTCTAATTTTCCGCGCAATTTTCTTAATTTTTTCTTTCATAACATTGTTCTCCTGACAATAACAAACACAACAAAAAAAGAATTAACGAAATCGGTCCAGCCGTTTGTGCGTGATGCTGGGACCAAGGGAAATAGGGATTCATTTTTATATATATAGATAGCACTAAAAATCGAGTAGTGGTACTTGCGTATTCGGGAAAGTCACATAGTACTGCAATCAGTAGGTACCTACAATAGTAACCCTTTTTTCAAGTTTCAACAGTGCGATTTACCTAGCAAACATCTGAAGTGACACAATTTGTACCCGAAAATGCGGCACTTGACACTTTGCAGAAACCAAACTGAATCACTCGCTGCTTGCAGGTAAAATATCACTTTCTATTTATTAGTAAGGATGTCTCTTTTTGCCCTTTTTTGTTGGTTGGACAATTTTACACAATTTACAATTTTCGAATGGCAGCCTTTTTGTTTGAAAGTGTAGAAGTTCTAAAGGCAGTATTATGTTAGCTCATAAAATATACAGCAAGTCGGCTAATGGAAATATTTAATAAGTAATTGAGAAGCTCAATTGTCTAAGTCGTTTATAATATCCTTGATCACTGTCTATTAAGCGGTATTCGAATCTATGAAAGGAAATGCAACAGGGAATGCCAAATCTTCCTTGTGTCGTAAAATACGGAATTGGGGAAATATATAATCTCAAAGCAAACATACCGATTGTATAATTCGTCGAGGAACAAAAGACTTCCAAACAAACACCATTCCACTGAAATAGATAATATAGGCTTTGTGTGACAGCTCCCTATCTGGCGCTACTTTCTTTGTTCTTTCCTTGATGCGCTACAAATTGGGCGACATAATGACCGGAAAGAAAGATTCGATTGCATTGGATTGGATGTTTCGTCATTTAATCGGATTGTGGTCATTGTGGGCTTAAATATTTACATAACTAAATGCGATGGCACGTTGGATGTCTTAATTTAAGTTACGATTTTGTTCGAATGTTTAGTATTAATTGAAATACAGACGTCTATAGGATTTCCATATGAAGTAGAGAATCGGTTCAATTTATGTATGCAGATGAATGTGAAAGGATTTGTGTCGTATATGTGACCATTTAAATATAAACTAGCGGACCAGGCAGTACTTTGATTACGATGCATTGGAGCATAATAATGTTAATAATACGAATTAATATTCGATATCAAATAAGGTACGCATTTGAATGCATTGAGCAGAAATAGACGTAAACTGAATCATCGTACTGTGAATCGTTGGAAAGAAAATTCAATTTTTGACACGTATGCTTCTTACACTCATAAAGTAAGCCTTTTGGATAGCAAACATACCAAGCCTTTTGGCTTGACCAAATATTTCCAGACAAATTCGAAGTTCAATCACTCAAGAAGCAACAGGTTTACGATCATTTTTCAAAGTGCGTTTGGGTACGATTTTTGGGGCAGTTTTCAGGGTTTTTTTCATGGCATTCTCTTAACCATTTTTCGGAGCCTTTTTCGGAAGATTTTCAATTTGTTTATTGGACAGTTTTTGGTTCGTTTTTAGGGGTCTTGCCGTGGGGTTTTTTCGATGGTTGATGGGAAGTCTTTCCCAGTGTTTGTGGGTAATTTTTAAAGAGATATTTTGGATGTTTCATCAGACCCTTTTGGGACTGATTTAAGGCACGGCTTTAGGGGCGATTTTTTGGTGGTTTTCATGATTTTTCTAGTTTTTTTTGTATATTCGCTGTGTCTTAGGGGATTTTTTTAACGCTGTATTTGGAGTGATTTATGGGGCTTTTTAAGGCGAATTTTTATTTTTTTTTTTATTTTTATTTTATTTTTGAGCCCGTAGTATTTTTTTGGTTTATTTTCTGGTTGAGTTTTGGATCAGTTTTTTGTCCAATTTTCATGCCTTCCTTGTGATGTTTTACAGGGCGCTTTTCAGTTCGTTTTAATGCTTTTTGGAGAGTTTTTGGAATAGCTTTTGGTGAAACTAGAAGCACTTTTGGTGATTTTTTTGTGCGTTTTCGGGAGTTATTTTGGTGCTTTCTTGTAGCGTTGCTTACCGCGATATTAACTGTTTCAAGGCTGTCTTTTGTGTTTTTTTTTGTCATTTCTTGGATCATTTTTTGGAGAGCATTTTGCAAGGTTTTTTTGTTAATTTTTTTGGACCAATTCTTGGGGCCCGTTTCTTGCCTAACTTTTAAGACGCTTATTGAGATTTTTCTTGGTACTCTTTTTGAATCGTTTTTGCCACCGTTTTTAGCATTATTTTGCGACCTTTCAAATGCAATTTCCGTTTGTTTTTTTGAGGAATTTTATAACGTTTCTGCTTCCTATTTCCAGGCAATCTTCAGACATTTTTTGTAAACGTTTATTGGAGCGGGTTACAGAACATTTTAAAGTGACACTTTCTTCGGTCGTTTTCTTTTTTTTTGGATTCACGGTGCGTTCTTTTTTGGCATTTATTAAATCGATTTTTGGAGTTCGAAGGCTGTCTTTAAGGTCACTCTAAGGAAATTTTTTCCTCGATTTTTGGTGAATTATTCGGGCTTTCTTTTTTTTTGTTGTTGTAACTTTCAAATCTGTCTTTTGGGGCGTTTTCGTTGAATTTTTTAAGGACATTTACTGGGGCGTTTTTCGAAGTATTGCCCTTGACTAATTTAACATCCAATTTGCAAGTTTTCTCTTAAGTGAAGCCGACTGCCCGCAGTGAACCGACAATTTAACGCATTCTTTTTCTCTCCAAAGGCTTACTGATGCCTTCTAATGACGATGAAGTCCACGGTATGGAAAGTCAAAACGACAGTTCATGTCATCAAATACCACCAGAGAGTCTTTTCTACCCGGCTCGAAGGACCGATCGTTTTTTGCTTTGATTAAAAGCTGCCAACTGGATATAACTGGTATGTGAGTGCATTCAGCACCTTATTTTCTAATGACGTGACATTCGACTATGTATAGTTCAGTCAACATCGGGCTAAACTATTTTTTTTTTCTGCAATATACATTTTTTCTTATTTGTTAGATGCTACCAGTGAAAATGTCTCAATGTGAGCTAAGTACGCGGGCGGGTAAGTGGCATATTTTCTGAATGGATATATGGCACAGGAAAAGGAAGATTCATAGGAAATAGTATTCTCATAAAATAAGAATCACTTCCGTGCTATTTTTTGACAAGTACGCTCCTCGACATTTCAATTGACAAACTTTTCTCTCTGACACTACACAATCTCAATTGGCAAGCAAAAATCAAAACAGCAACCACTTCAGTTTCAGTGTTACGGTCATTTGCTGAAATACGTTCAGTTTGTTTGGTGAATACTCCCTAACGATGCGGCTACCTCGTATCATGCCCCTCCAACACCCGAAGGTTAATTTCGATTAAGACAGGTACATCCATCAAGAGCGTCTCTCATTTCGGTTTCTCCTTCGAATTCGGTTTTTCGGTTAAGAAATCCAATGGCAACCGCAGAGAGTGTGAATTGGTCAGTAATGGCATTTGGCACTTTGAGAAATGGACCGTTGGAAGCGTTTGCACCTTTCGTCAATCGGGAATCACCAGTTGATTAATTACCGAGCAATCGATATCGGGGTCTGGTGCGAGATTAAATGCTTAATTTTTACGTTTTCCTTTTAAATTTAAATTATCAGTGGCAGGTGTATTTTTTTTGTTGGCTGTTGTTGTTGTTGCTGTTTAATTATTGTGACATGCAACTAATGTTGTTTTTAATTTGGTTTGAGTTGTTCTTCCGGCCGACTTTTTATAGTTGCGTGCGTTGGCAAGGAGGAATTGCTTTCGTATATTATGTAGATCTGTCGCTGAAAGAGACATTCACTCGATCTAAACGCCATCGGACGGGTGAAGAAACCCAAGTGTAACCAATCCCTAAACTGATATAATTTCCAGTAATTCAATATGATCTTGAGAAATTCCATTGACTTCGGACAAACAGGTAGATAAACCTACGTGTACTGACGCGTCAATCAACTAAAGACGCACATGACATTCTCTATGACAGAGACACGCATTGATGATCACCGGCCATGTACACGTTCACATCGATGTCAGTGGTATCGATTTGCAAAAATTAAAGTTTGCACCACCACCGCATCACGCATCAGAGTTCCGAGGCGAAGGAGCAGGCCCTAATTATGCCCTTTTACTGGCTGCCATGGCTGCAATTGCAACTTGGCCGCATATTTATGGCCAATTCGAGCGGAAATTTTCATACTAAAAGACTCCATTACATACAAATGGAGTCCGCTAAATGATTGCATTGCCGGTCACAAAGCTACAGACACATAGGGGGTATCTTAACGTGTAATTTGATAAATTACTGAAACAACAGAAGTGCATGGGCTTAGGTTGCAGCCATCAACGTTTGGACGATTCCTTTTGGTCACTGTGTGTGAGAGAAAATCAACTCCAACGCATATATGATGGTCGTGATGTGGTGACATGCTCCGATTGCTGCACTTCTTTCCTATAGCATTTGTTGATTAAATGTTTTTTGGTAAAAAAAGGTGGAATCTATAGAAATCTTCCATAAACACATCCGAAGAGTCTTTGTTGGCCTTTAACATGCAGGAATTTATCAGATCGGTTGACGAAAATCGCACTGTTCGTTTGTTACGTCTACTCGTTGCGTTTAAAACCGCGGGACCGGATGGTATGTTTCCAGGTCTAACGAAATGGCGAGTAGGAGTAATCGCACCAAGGCTCAGGAATATATACGTTGCATGCCTATCAATAGGCTAAATCCCGATTACATGGAGGGAGACAAATGCGGACTTCCTTCAACAGCCGGGAAAAACGGATAACACCGAGGCAAAGTCCTTGAGATCAGTTAGCCTAACATCCTTTCTGTTAAAAACAACGGAAAGGTCGTGGTGGTGGACTATATGGAGAGTACTGAGCTCAAGATGTAGGTTTCCTTTAAACAGTAGACAGCACGCTTACAGGGCAGGCATGTTTACAGAAACAGCGCTACATCAAGTAGTACGCGTTGCGGAGGAAGAGCTAAATTCCAGGGGCATTGCGATGACCACCGCACAATGGACATTGATATGCTTTGAAAGTCTGAAACAAGCCTTGGAAAAACGTAGGGTTAACCCATTGGTGGTAAGATGGGTGGACAATATGTTGAACACAAGGGCGATAAATATTCAGACGGGAACCTCAAAACTCAGAGGAAGGGTTAGCAGAGGTTGCCCACAAGGAGGTGTTCTCTCACCTACACTATGGAATATCACTGTGGATGTGAACTCTCTTCTCGGCAGACTTGAGGCGACTGGCATTTACATAGTGGGATATGCCGACCACAAAGCAATAATGACCAGAGGCAATTTCATAGACCTCACCGCAGATATCATGAGGAATACACTCAAAGTGGTTGAACGCTGGTGTCTGAAACAAGGGCTTTCGATTAATGCGTTGAAAACAGATCTAATAATCTTAACAAAGCTGCTGGACCAGGCGGATTACCTGCCGAGCTCTTCAAGGCTGCTGGAGATGACTTGGTAGAGTGCATACACCAACTCGTCTCCAAAATTTGGTTAGAGGAAAGTATGCCCGATGAATGGAACCTCAGCATTGTTTGCCCGATCCACAAGAAAGGAGACCCTCTAAACTGCGCCAACTATAGAGGCATCAGACTCCTTAACATCGCATATAAGATCCTATCTGCCGTACTGTGCGAATGTCTGAAACCTTATATCCACGAACTGATTGGACCCTATCAGCGCACAAGAAGTCCAAGTCGACCAGCTATTTATCGATTTTAAGGCCGCATATGACAGCATTTATAGAGACGAGCTATATAGAGTCATGTCTAGTTTTGACATCCCTGCCAAACTTGTCAGATTGTGCAGAATGACGATGGAGAAAGCTTGCTGCTCCGTAAAGGTCGGAAACAATTTCACCGAGACCTTTGATGTCAAAGAAGGATTTAGACAAGGTGACGCGCTGTCGTGCGAATTTTTCAACATCATTCTTGAGAAGATTGTGCGAAACTAGAAAGCCAACACCAGAGGCCCTCGGATACGCTATTAACTCTGAAAATGAAATCACCTCAGAAATCAAGCGGAGAATTACATTTGCCAACCGCTGTTTCTTTGGCCGAAGAAGGCAACTGAGAAATAAGGCCTTGTCAAAAAACACTAAGGAGACTCTATATATAAGACCCTCATCATCCCAGTCTTACTCTATGGCCCAGAGGCATGGACGCTATCAAAGGCGTCCTTGGTCGTTTCGAACGCAAAATTCTTCGAGTGATTTTTGGTCCCGTTTGCGTTGCCGGCTCTGGAGGAGGAGTTCCAACTTAGGGTTTTTTTCCTCTCGCGAACGTCTGACAAACATCCGAAAGTATAAATGTCTTGAAAGAGCTTCTCAATTAGCTGTTTGGGGTCGGCATAAAATTGTAGATCACTTCCATTCGTTCCAAAAATGAAAAACTCCCATAAAACGAATGGTTGTAAGAAGCTAAGCCTAGGGTCTCTCCGGACCTGTTGCGCCAACTATTTATTTTATTTTTAAAAAAAATTTAGTGTCAGACGGACTTAACGGAAAGCCCTTGATTGTGAATGATCTCAAATCAAATGTCATTGAAGTGACGATTTTAAGGAGATTCAAAGGCGAAGATGTTAAGTTTGTTCCTTTACTTTCGTAGTAAGAATGGAAAAGACTGTCAAAATGGCTGTGTTGGGGATAACTTCTATTTCAGAGAGGGACACTTACGAGCAAGTTAAGGAACGCTTTTGTATAGTAATCTATGAAAAATGACAGATTCAAAAAATAAAAAAAGTGATACGAAAAGTCCTTAAAATGTCTGATAAACTCGAAGATTTGGCTAATTTTAATTTATCAAAATATTAGTTGATGCATTTAGCGATAAAAGTGATTTGGAGTTAATCGCACTTCTTTTTGATAAATTCCAGTATGCCAGTATGTGGACGAATTTGTACTGATTGAATTATAAGCATTCGAGAAAAGGAAAAAGCAAGACTGCTTTCAAAATTACGTTGAGGAGATTGTAACTTCGTGGAGGAGGAAGCACTTTCGAAAATAATCTTCAATCAATTTAATTTTGCCATCACTGTTGATATCATTTAAATATGCAGGAAATGAAAACATAGCTATGCACGAGTATGCCAAATAGGACAACAAACTTCAAATCATGTGTGTTAATTGTTATGTCAGGTACAACATTTTCCAATTCTTATATCAAGGAATTTGTTGAGTAAAAATTCGTAAGATTCTCAATGCATGGAGGAGCGTGTCAGCATGTCAAAATTTGCCACTGAAAATGACACGTGTAATCTTAGCTTGAGTAGGGCTTTAACTATTTGTCTGTCAGTGGCTTCTGAATGAGGATGAGGTTTTCCAAGTCTCTACCGCTATAAGCAGCTGTTCACTCCTTATACAAGACCGCAAACATTTGCAATTGTTCAGATGAGCCAGATAACTCAGGCAAATCCTGCAATTTTCTGGGATGGTAATGTTGTTGATGCGAAGGAAGAGGCATTGAGTGTGTTGTTGGCGGCAATGGTGCGCGTTGACTTGGGCGGCGCAGATGGATTTCATTGTAAAGGGTAATCGGCATAATTTGGCAAAGAATTGTTACAATGTATGCACGTACCTGACAAATATTGGTTTGTAGGACCAGCTGCAAAGTTGTTCGGTGCGGCGTATGTTGCGCTAGATATTGGATGGCCGATGATGGTGGCTGGCGGAGCAATTGTAGTTTTGGTGGCAGAGGACGAAACGGTGTTATGAGGCGTTGAGACATAGGCGGCTGGCGAGGCAATTAAAGCTGTGGAGGCGGAGAACGAAGCAGTATGATAAGACGGCGAGACAATTAAGCTGAGGCGGCGACTGGATTTGTGGAAACAGCCATTTGATATCCGGCTGTAGCATCTGGAGACTCCTGTGAGATAAATAGCTGCTGCTGCCGGAGTTGTTTTTATTTTCATGCTCCAACTTGGCCAGAGACAATTGTAGATCCTTGATTTGCTTGCACAAATCGGCAGCTGTGGTGTTGAAGTCATTTTATTAGAATTGTTGGTTTACTTTCTTGGCATATGTAAATATGGCGAACATCAAAGCCAATTTCAAACAAAAGTATTATGGAGTTTATTATCTAAATTCAAAAATAATAATTCATAATCAAGTACAAAACAAAGAAAAAATTAAAAATAAATTCCTTATTTTATTTCTTACTTGCTAGGTACCCCTTTGATTGGCAGACGTCAGTGGAATGAGACAAAATCGGAGAATCCCAGAGTTGACGTCTGTCAACCTGACATTAAGTTGATGTTTTTTCCTTCCAGAAACGTCCAGGGTTGCTGACTAATGTTTAAACTGGAACACAAGGATCGCTAAGTTTTCTAACTGTCACTCTATATCATCATCTGCCTCATCGCTAATCGAGAGATTTCAGTTCGCTTGCTATCCAATTCTTCGCGCCAACTAAGATCCGGTTTATCTCGGGTGCGTTCTTTCTCAAGAGTAAAATCGAAGACTTTTATATTGTCGGACAATAAGTGTCCACTCGGCTCACAAAGTATATCCGTTTCCGATTCACATTAACCAGCTCAATGTCACCGTACAGCTTGTAGAACTGCCTGTGTGAAGAGTGCTTCTCCAACCCACGTCACTGCAAAAGAAGCTGCGACTACTCTCCATCAAACATGCACACAGCACACCTCAAAGAAAGGTAAACACGGAAAAGGATTTCGTCAGAGATTTTGTGCCGGGCTAGCAGAATGTCTTCTTATTTTATATATTTATTTCTTTCGGGGTGAAACTCGATGATGTAATAACTCGATAACCACTGGGACGATTTTCATGATTCTTTTTTGGTTTTATTCGTATTGCTGTATATCAGGTTTAGGAAGAGAAAAAAATCCGGAAAATCGCCGTGCGGTGCTGATTTGGCATCCAATAATTCTTCCTATTAAATATTTGTTTTGACTTTTCTAGAACGAACAGAAAACTATGGCGGTGATGCGATACCCCGGAAAACACAAATTACATATCTCTTACGCTTTTTTACATGTCTGCGAAACCGGGTATAACTGTCAAGAAAGAACTTCGCAATTCAGTCGTTCGGATTCGGAATAAAACTGTAGGTCTTCTGCATATACATTGGTTCTGAGCCTTTGGCACCAAAAATGTTTTTTAATAATGTTTTAGCTTTCTAGGACGCCCCTTTAAAAAAAAACTTCAACAATGAGATGAATATCAAAGCGTCGCCTAGTGCTACTTGGGTTTATCAAAACCTTCTTCTTTCCTTCTTGTGTACCTACTTGGTGGCCCAAAATTTGAAGATGCACCAGTGACAGCTCAAGCTCGCTCTCTCCTGCCAATGATGCCCCAAATGTAGCTGCAGCTATAAATTGAATTGCAAAATCAGAGCTCCAGTCTATGTGCGGTCTCAGTAAATATTGCGGAAGCTTTATGTTTGTGTCTGACGTCTGAGTTTGTGGACTGAAAAAAAAGCGACCAGTCTAGACGTAACCATATATAAGAGTGCCCAGACCCCTTTCTATGTTTCTCGAGATAATCACAATAGTTAAGCGCCTCTGTACATGACCACCAGTGCCAAAAGCTGGCGACTCACCCCTCAACGCCCCCCATTACGATAAAGCAAGTGAAATCCGATTTATATTCAAATTAAAAGAGCGAACTTCACAGCCCGCAAATCATAAATACAACTGCCGATGGGGTCTCCAGTACGAGTATTTGCCAAAGAACAAATAACATCCGACATCTTTTCCGTCATCACGACATGCGTAGGTGTATGCATCATCATAAATTACGAAATCAAAATCCAAACAGGCATTTCCTAGCACGTGGTGACTGTTCAATTGTGGGAGGGAGGGGAGTCTCTATATGTGTAAGAGAGCGACAGAGAGTATTAATACAATTTCATGTTTAAATTATTATGCCTAACACTCCGGTATGCAAACAAGGTGGAAGTTCCATTTAAATGGAAAACACTCCCCTGGCAGTAATTTGCCACGAGGAGGGCTGCAGCAGCAGTCCTTGAAAACCTCAATCATGTCGCCAGCAACCATAGAAAAGCTTTCATTTCAGAGAATATGTCCCCCGCCCCATCCAGTTAGTAAGTCAATCAAAGCACCACCCAGTGCGAGTGTTAAGTCCTTGTATGCACGCTTGTCAGCAAAGCCACCCTCTCTATATTATATACCGAAACTAGTATAGTACGCTACCCCACGAAACGCATAGTCGGATTAACTCGATTCAAGTGACCGCAAACCAGCCACCATCGCACCATATCAACATAACGCCCGACCACATTATCCTTGTTTGACAGGACGATATACGGAACAGGGAAGCCCAGCACATGTTTACGAGCGCGCTGTATAAGCGCACTTAATTTCCCAAATTTTCACCTCAATGAAGAACGATTGTCACTTCATTGCCTGTCAGGGTGGATATGTGCTTCCGATCAGGAGTCACCGCTTACGGTAGACCACTTCATCAGAATGACGGAAGGGACCGATATAACATTAGAAGGGCATTGACAGATTGTGCAAGGTTGTCCCCCACCTACTGTCCGGGGGAGGAGGTGTTGCTATTTAAATATAAATTACTTTTCGGGTTTGATTTAGTCCTTATAGGTTTGCGTGGCGGCCGGTTCGACTGTTGTGATGGATTCGTATTTGAATATTGGCGAAGTGATATAGGAATGACGTGTTAAATCAAATGATATGATTGCACACTTAATCCTTGAAAAGTTTTCAAATTGTGTGAAAAATATTCTAAAGAACTGGGAAAGCGAAAGTTGCATACCTATACCTGCATTTATATGGATGGGGTATGGATGCAGCCATAGACGGTATTAAGGAAGTTGGTATAGATGTTGAGACAGACAGTTGAAGAAAAGGTACACTCATCGCTTTTAAGTCGGCTTCCTTTTTGAAGGCTCAGCAAAATATAGGCGACGTACCCTGTGTGGTGAGGCGTCTGTCCTGTCGTCATTTGGGAAAACATTACTGATGGTACATTGAAGTGAAATGAGTAAGATGAATACACCAGGTGTTGGGTTACCAGACCACATTGCATCACACTGATAGTTGAGTTTCCTTTCCTACATACATAGTTACTAATCCTTCGAACTCACTTCCTGTCGGTTTACATTGAGGACATCCTATAAAATATCCGGAAATCATATTCATTTAGTAGACACGAATATTTTTGTGACTGCCCTCGTTTGTGTACAGAGTTCTAGGAGATAGTCCGCTGTTATTCATAAATGTGGACAGCCCATGAACATTTTTTGCAAACACCCCAGTTGAATCGTTTATTTCAGAAACAACATAAGTCAATGAGAATTAACTTTTCCTGAGCAACAACAAACTGTTTTATATGAACAAATTCCACAACACTACAAATTTTGAGTATGCCAAGTTAAAATTTGACCTAAGATGCATTCGAAAACCGCTAAAGTGTTTTGATTTTTTCAAGTCTTAACCGGTTTTTAAGCCTTTAAAGTCGCTTGACTTATGTCGTTTCTGAAATAAAGGAACTTTTTTTGATAAAACTTTTGTTTTTATTTTATTTTTACTATTAATTATAAGAGTTAACACGATCGTCCAAGGCCAGGTACAAAGTAGGTACGCGGCAGCAAATCGTGGGATTGGCTGCGTCATCATTTTCACATATCTACCTGTTCCCTGTTCGTATGGCACATGCGCGATCGTCTCCGGATGCGCGTGCATTTGGACACTTAAACCAGTCAGCAGTTGCATCGTGGGACCAGTGATTTTCTAACAGGAAAAGTTTTAGTTTGTAAGGCAGTTGGAATCTGGACTTGGACGTGCGCGGACGAATAAATAATAAAGATTATAACTGTTGATGCTTCACATCATAAAATTGGAACAGAATTAGAATTATATTAAACGAATTATATTATGAATTTCTAACATGCATGTAATAACCACATACATTTTCGAAAACTGAATTTGTCATCACATAAAAGTTAATTCTATGAACACTCTATGTTTGGTATTTTTTGTGGAATCCAATACTTTGCATGCCTAACCCCTGATCAAAGTAGTCCACTTGTAAGTGTGCTATACTTATGAGCAGCCAGTCCCAGGTTCGATCACCTGACCAACTCAAAACACAAATTTTTGCAAAGGGCAACCTCGCGAAAGCGAAACGTCCGAAAGAATTATTGCCCTTCGAATGCTTCACAATGCTTTGTCATAAAATAGAAGCTCCCTTGCTTTCTTTCCAAGAATAATGACTTTAGATATTGCTATCCTTACTCTACTTTAGTCGGGTGGACGTAAATCTTGGCATTTATCGTCAGGAATAAATGCATCCTTCTAGGGATGGGGTTTATATCGCCGTTTAGCAGTTTCCCAATATTGACCGTAAGCCTAGTTCCTTGCTCATTTTTACAGCTCTCAATTTGCATGTTGTTGCCTTTATACGGCCTTTCCAGCCTTCGGTAATACGACTTCCCAAAATCTGTTTCTGCAGAAGCACCTCTCTACTTCCCAAATTGATGGTACTTTATTGCACTGCGACCATGGCTGAAAAGAGATTCCCATGCTCCCATGTTATCCTCAATGCAACGGGAAAATGGAGGTATACTTGCCTCAAAGTAAAACTATACCCAGTTCGCTAGATACACAGAAACCAACCACAAATCGGAAGACCGCTACACCCTGCTACTGCGCTTAGAATAAGCTAACCGCCGTCGAGGCATTAACGAAGAAAACTATTAGGAACGCTCCGAACCCATAGAAATAAAACCAAACCTCCTGTCCTAGGAAACCGATGCACCCCCACGCATAGGCTCAGCAATGCCTCAGATACCCCCATAAGTTGGTTGGCTGATTTAAGGCTGACATATAGCTTGGTTTCATGTTCGTAAGTTGCTGGATATACCAACCACCAAGTAAATATATGGTCACAAAAGTAATTAGTGAGAATGATGATGATCCAATAACTAGAAATTTTCCACTTGACATCACCGAAGCCAGTGTTATGCATAAAAGAAAACAACGAAACGAATTTTCCAGTCGCACTGTTCCCCTAATCGTTGTGGCAAATTGCCATCGCCTATACGAAGTAAGATTGTCTTCCCTCCGGTAAGGGGTTGGTTTTCCAAAACAGCACAGGTAACTCGAAACCGTTTTTGCGGTCAACAGAACTTATTCTCCAGCCGAATAGTTCAGTTCACCCTGTACAGTACAGGGCAGTGTATGTCTGTGTATAAGTAGTCCAGTGGCTTCGAAGATATTACCGCCACTGTCTAGAATTACCCGAGAGTTTTGTCCTCTGCTGAGGTGTTTTTTCGTTCGTTTGGTCAACAACGGGGGGGTACTTAAAATAATTGTTGGCTTGCGAGTTTTAAGCGAAAGCTGCGAAGAAAAAACGTAACTTGTGATTTGGGGTAGGGATTCTCACGCCGGTACCTAATTTTTGCACTGAAATCACAACGGTTATTGCTACACACAATTATTAACCAACAAACATCTCAAGGGAGAGGTTGCTTGTGATCTTGATTTGGGTGGCACTTGGATTGCATGTAGACGGCTCGGTTGCAAGTGCATAATTAAATCTATATACGAATGGTTAATTTAGCCATTTGCGCTGAGTGGAGAAATCCCAACAAAATGGCTTAATTGGCTTTTGTTCTTGTGTGCGCAGCCGGAATGCTAATGCGTTGGAGCGGAGCATCGCATTGCATACATCAGGTGCGGCCTAAATGCATTTTGCCAGCTAAATATGGGAACGTGTTACAATTGGCATTGGGGAGGGAATAAACATACTTTATACATCAGCAGATGGATTGCCAAACCGAATTGCGGAGACGAAAGATGCGGGAGCTTTTTAATCGGTTGGGACTATGATACCCCATATTTGAATGGGGTGATCGAGTACTGTTGGCATAAAACGAAGAATGTAGCGAGGCGCCAAATTAGGTGACATATATCTCCATATCGGAGATTTTAACTAAGGAAGCTTTTTAAGTCGGTTCAATGCAATTGTAGGACCCTCCCAAAGATTAAAACTCCCAGATGAGCAAGGCGCAGACGCCATCCACGAGTATGTGGGTCAATATTCCAAAATATACATAATTTGCACCTCGAAATGGACATTTACTAATCTAAATAAATATAATATTTTTTTGGTTACTCTGACGTTATTAAAATTTGTAAGCGGATGTACCACGCCACGTAATTAAATTATTTTTAGCTGATTTAATTTTCCACTCCACGGGAATGACAGAACTAACATGGAAATGAAAAAATCATATCAAGGTCATGACGAAACAATATGGAAATAACCTTAAGCTTATTACAGCTAACAAATGTCGTTTTCCATTTTGATTTTCAGATTTTGCTCTTAGATTTCAGATTTTTCGTGCCCAATGGAACGAAAGAGTTTTCCCTTTCCAGAGTTTTCCTTCTTTGCATATTTGGTGGTGCGTATTTTAAGAGTCAGCTTTTCTTAAATTGTAATTTGTGTTTATAAAAATCCATTCAATTTATGCTGACATCCATTGAAGCCGCCACATGTAAATTCTTCTCGTCTAAAAACGTAAGTAAACTTACTTTAAAGTTTGACAAATGACAAACGTTTTGGACTTGGTGCAAATAGGTGTAGATCTCGCTCAGAAATTGAGATTCGCAAATTTTCTCTGAATTTGCTTTTTGACTGCGAATATGAAATCTGACAGCCAGCTGATTTCGAGAGCTGAAAAAATTCTCTGAATCTGAAAAAATGAAAATGTCATAAAACACTTCGCCAGTAAGTTTTTGAGTGAATTGGCAAGGATTTTTGTTTTTTGTTGAGTTAAAATTGTACTACATTTTCATTTTTTCCAGCGCACATTCGACTTACGTTATCGTGCTTTCAAAACGTTTGGATCTTTTGCTTTTTTCGTTGATATACAGACGTACCTATCTAAATTTGCACAACCACAATTTTTGGGTTGTGATTGCCAATAATTATTAAATGTGGACTTATACAAAATGCTATGAGTTTATACTTTTTTTTATAATTCTTCCAGCAACGGCAGTTTGAATTATTCATTTGTTTTTATAGTTGGATTTATATTGCTGTGAAAGTTGGTCTTTAATGAATTCACTGAAAACAATTTTTCTTACCACCCGTAGGCTGAACGATAAAGGGTTTTCAGTACAAACGCGAGTTTTTTTTTGATGGATTACCTAGACTTTCTTACTTTAAGCCGATCTTCGGTGATTGCTCTGCATCTGCTTTGAAAATTGTGTAGCTTTGACTTCGACGGCTTGATGAGTTCTTCCTGCTTTCGACACGTTTCTTTGAATTAGTATCCCCTTTTACGTACATTATTTCTTATAGCAGCCTTTTCAGAAATTGGTTCTACGTCTGGAAGGGGAAGATTCTCATTCATCAGCTATTTGATCATTTTTTGCAATCTCTTTATTTTTACCCCACTCGACACAGGAAGGGGTGAGGTGTCTCGCGCGTATCCTACGTGACGTCCTGTAGCCCAAGCGACTCGATCGATTTTGAAGAGTGAGGTGTCATTAAATTGATATTATTTCCCGGAGTGTCATAGGCTAAACAAATAAATACAAAATAATATAAATTAAAAAAAAACAAAATAAAAACGTTAATTTTTAAAGTATCTTCTTTTAATCTTTTTAAATCTTTTTTACAGTCAGTCGGTTTTTTTTTTTTAAATTAACTTTTAACGGTAAATCTTTGTATTTTGTTCCCTTTGTTCTTTTGTTCCCGTTTTTCTCCTTATATTTTGTTTTCTTTATTTTAAATACCTTCCTTTGTTTTTCTTTTTCTTTTTGTTGTTGAAAATTTCGAGCATCTTCTCGAATCCTCCGACGACGTTCACGTCACCAACTTGCAACACCTTTTTAAATGTAATAAAATACACTACATACTAATATAAGTATCAGGATCACAGGGTAGACCAAATACAAATTTCTTTTAAAAATGCAATAAAATGAACAAAATTAAATTTCTTCCATGTCCCACAACGTCGTTCAAGTGGTGGGTCGGCTGGCTTCGCAGCGCATTGCGTCAATCCAATTTTCAAAGACCTTGTCGATGGTTTTGGGCTGTAGCCTTGTAGCTCAGGGATTGCTAGGATGATATTAGCCTTAATTGCTCGAATCGTTGCCGGATTGTTGGCATAAAATCGGTCCTTCGCACGGTTCCCCACAAAAAAAAAAGTCCAAAAGTGGTCATATCGCAGCTCCGAGTCAGTCAATTGACATCGCCAACACGGCTGGTAACACAATTTTGGAATTTGGATCGATTGTGGCATGCGCTGTGTGGCATAGCGCGCCATCCTGGATGAACCAGAGGTCGTCCAAATCCAAATTTTCAATTTCAGTAAAAAAAAAAAAAAAGTCGGTTAACATGGCCCTGTAACGCCCACCCTTGACCGAATCTTTGCACCCTGTTGAGATCGATGGCGAGTTGATGTTCGTGAATTGAGTCTCACGCTACAGCAGCCACATTCTCGTCTGTGCGCTCCGTGCGAGCGACGACGGAACCATGAGTGTTGTCCACTAGCATACCAGTCTCACTTTTTGCACAATCTTGCCTACATCAGGCGGCGGTGGGTGCTTCATTGCGGCCAAAACTTCTTTTCAAAAAACGCACTGTATGGGGTACACAGCACTCACTTCAATATTTCCAAACGTTTTTCAAGCGTAAAGTGACTCATTTTGTTCGCAGAAGGTATGTGATACTGATTTTCTGCCAAGATTTTGAACGGGAAACAGCTGTCAGTGTCCAAATAATCTTTGATTTGAAAGGAAACCACCAAATGGCACACCCTTTACATGGGCTAATTGCAAAATGTTAAAAGAAATGAACATATCCCGTTATTAATGTGGATTCTGGATCTGCCTATTCTGCGGCCGTTAGTTCAAATTTGTTTAAAGATTTATTTTTTTTTTTGCGACGGAAGTAATAATTTCATTGGGGATATTCACTAACTACCTCTCAGATAATTTTGTATATTTTCTAAAATTAAATTGACTGCGGTTCAGTCCGCATTGTCCTATTATCTTCAAGGCTTCATCAAGAACATTTTCTTACGAACTAAAATTTTAGATAAATAATGTGCTTAATTGAAGGAAAGTACAACTTAGGACATGCATATGGTTATGACCCTATGACATTTTTAATGTCTAAGCTAAATTTTCGGCTTTACTACAAATTTTTATATTTTTATTTGTCCTATGTATTTCCACGTTATTTTTTTTTTAAATGTCTTAAAAGATTGTCCCATATATATATATATTTTTTATTTATATATCGGCTTTTGTGGGAGCCGCGGCAGGCGTGTTATGTTATGGCATCCCTGCCATGATTTTAAAACTCATAATGGACTACACTCGCTGCTCCCTTGAGGTCAACGAACAATCCCACTGAGGCTTCCACTTGAGTAGATTGCATGAAGCTGACAGACTAACAGCAGGGCCAGTCTATTTTTGCAAATTCTTCGCAATTACACCTATGCGGCGATAACACTGGCAGAACTCCAAGAGCCGTCACTTTCGCAAATATTTCTCAAACAGTATCCTGCATCAGATCCTTGAGTCGATAATATTTCCGTCCTTCCGCTTATACCATTGCATCACTTTTAATCCGACAACAAGAATGGCCAAGCATCAGTCCAAAAGGCCACTCAACTCTGTTGTCACTTTTCATGCCCTTTAAGGGGAAACACATTATCGGCTATTGTGTAATCGCATCTACCCACTGCAGGCGAAAAAAAAAAAACAGTTCACCGACTTTACCTCATATTTGCTGTGTGTCCTTTTGCGTCAGACATAAGAAAAGGCCAGAGACGATCAACATCGTCACGATCACTTATTCGGATCGAATTACCACATCTCAGGTTGCTGCAGGGTGGTCCTGTCACATCACCCATCCTAGGGACGATGACGACGACCACTGCGACCCAAGTGGCCATAAGTCGATTAGTTACAAAACACGTCAGAGGTTTAACAAAATTACCAACTCTCAATAAGAAGATACGCGCGCAGTATGTACACAAACGCAGGGCATCGCATTTCACGCATATATACGGCATACCCCCATTGAAGTTCCAATTTTAACGGATATCTCGCAGCAGCTTAAACGTTTCACAAGTGTGACGATCTTAGACACTGGGCGAGCGAACATTCTACTGAAGAGCATGAAATCACGCTCCTAATCCGATTGACATTTCAGCCAAATTGGATTCACTTAAGAGCTGTTTTGGTTTCATCACATACATGTGCGCGTGATCAGATGGAATTTTTGCATGTCGCAGAGTTCCAGCGAAAGTTGTCTAGACAGTGGGACCATCCTTAAGGAGTGATATCGACAATTTATCAATCGTTTCGTTCAATCATTCAGTCGCAGTTGGGGACGTCAAATAAAAGTCAAATCTCTTGCGGAAATAGATAGTGATGCTCGTTTGGCGAAGTCAAGTGGAAATTGTTATTAAAGCTGTTATGACCTGTGTCATGTAGCGGGTTTTATGTTGGTTGACTGTTTCAATGTCGCAACAAAAATAATTTACGATATCTATGAGAACTGGCTTAAAGATGGGTAAGGAAAGATCAATTCCGTTTGCAAACAACGACATTGGTTAGAATTAAAGTTATTTCCAGATATCACGGTCATTAAACGTTAAGATCCTTCAAGGAAATTCACATCTTGGGTTCTCTGGAATATCTTTAGTACCAACCACTATGTTTGCTTAGAGCAAAATCAGCTTTTTCTTCCGACGATAGTTTGGAATACGAAAATCTGTCGAGGGTTGCTACAAAATACGCCGCGGTAATACCTGTTCCTCTTCGCTTTTTTGCATTTACAATTAGTCGCATCTTGAAAGAAGCTGAATGTACCTTCTGATTTAAGCTTGAACTAAAATTGGGACTGACTTTTGATACTTAATATTTATTTTCGCAGTGCAGTTTTAAGGCGGGTTTTCCCGATTATGCTGTTGGAATTTAGAGAGGATCCATTTTTTGAAGACTTTTTTTTAGAATGATTCCAATAGCCATTTTTAAGCGAGTTTTTGTCAATTTATGGAGATACCTTTTGTAGTTGTGTGAATTTCAGAGTCGATATTGGTATTGGAACAATTTCCAAAGTCGGTCTTGGAAGTATGATTTTTCATAGTGATTTTGAAAAGGCATTTATAACATTTCGGCAAAACTCAAATGGTGGTATATGAATACAATTTAAGACCCATTTTCAAACCACTCCTAAGTCGATTCTTATTTGTTTTTGAACTGACATTTTTGAGACGATTTTTGAATGAAGTTATGAATGGAAATTTCTTATGCTTTTTCGTGAATGTTTTCCTCTGCTGAATTCCCTTGTGATATCAGTAGTGTTATAAAATTGTGGAGCTGTTTTCAGAGCTATAAGGCAATTTACCTTTGGGTACAAATTTGTACAAATTTTCAAAGAACAAGGTTCAGCTTGTTTTCTAAACCGATGTCAAGGCTATATTTGGATAGTTTTGAAGGGGCTATTATTGAGGGGATTTTTAAAGTGTTTTCTAAACAATTGATTATTCAAAACAGTTTCAGACATATTTTTGGGAGACTTCTATGCATATTGGGACAGCTTTTCGAGTAAACGACTATGTGAGTTTTAGATACAGTATTGAAAATATATGTGTAGGTTTTTTGAATATTTTAAATAATATCTGAATCTGATTTTTGACGTAATTTTTGTTAGGCTTATTAAGATCAATTCATTACGACATTTAAATTTATTTTGCGGTGGCTTCTGATGATATTTGAGACGTTAATGTTGTTAATGTAGTTTTGTGATGAATTTAAAAACTTTGAGGTGATTTGAAAGTGATATGAAACTGGTATCGAAGCAGTTTTGGGGCAGCATGAAAAAGAGAACGCGAGTCCACGCTAGAATAGAAGGCTGAGAAAAATCAGCATTGAAAACATGAAATCACAGACAGAGCGTTAGTTCCTAATCTATTAAATAAATGACGCGTCCTATAAGCAGGCATAGGTGACAAAAGAGCTTGATGTCAGTCTGTAAAATAACAAGCGCATCAATCTGCGTTTCATATTCTTTCTACGAGATAAACCCCATAAAAACTGTCCTAAATCAAGGAGTTTTAGTGGTTCCAGATATTTTATACCTAAGCTAACAATATATCAGGGCATCCACGACCCCTCCATGTGCAATGGGTAGGTAATTGATACGAGAAAAAGTAATTTCTGGAGGATATACACTGGATATTGAATTGAAGACGCAGTTTGGAGAATTTTTGCTAGACAAATTTTAAAGTGATTTTTGAACTAACTTAAATCCCTTTTCGAATACATTTTTGAGTTGACTTGAGGCGTGTTTTTTAAGCTTCGATCTCAGCAAAGCAAAGTAATGTAGGATTTTGAGCATGCAAGTACAACTACAACTAATGCGAGAAACAGATTAACACAGCGGCAGCAACAGCAACAGCGAATTTAGGATTGGCTCTAACGTTGATTTCGCTGTCGATGTTGCTGTGCTAATGTGTTCAAAGTAATTAAAATACATTGGTTCTAAAGGTTCTGTCAAAGTTGCTGTTGCTGTGTTAATCTGTGTCTCGCATAATACGAGTTCTCGAATTGTCAAGTAGAGCGTAGTTGCTTTCGTGCGGAAAATCCTCCCTACTTTTCAAACTCAAACCTAAATTTTCGTCGTTATATTTTTATTTATTTTAATTTCCGCGACAGTTTTTGGCACTAAACGATTTACTCAGCAAGACTTTATGTGTTTTTTTTGTGGGTAATTGTTTTTAATTTAGATAAGTATTTTGTTTAGTATTTATTGGTTATTTGGATGAATATTTTTGACCAACATTTTTATGGGAAATTTCATCTTGCGATTGGTTTTTCTTTGAAACACAGCTAGTTTGAAGATTTTCGAAATAATTTTGTATTGATTAAGAAATTATTTGAGCTAATACCATCCACGGCCGATTAAGAACCTCAAAAAGGTATAGCTGATACAATTTTCTCTACCGCCATAGTCCGCATAGTAGAGCTCCTGACTAACTTCTTGGTATCTGTGGGCCCGAAAACATTTTACTTATTTTAGTTTTATAAAAATAATTAAGCCTCCGGTTGTTTAAATAAATTACAATAAGTTGACTGTTGCCAAGTTATGTAAGTCGCCAAAATGGCTTTTTCGTTATCTCCCTGTTGAGTTATGCCAGATTACAAGATTTACATTTCTTTTCAAGATTTTTGAGCTGCAAAATTTGTACAAGACTTTTTACCTTAAATTCATCAAATTTATAAATTGTTTATATCAATATTTTTCTACATCTAATATATTAAAACAACTTTTTCCTTTAAAGAAAACCTTTTCTATTAATTCCGAACAGAACCCATGCACTTTTGTTTTACTAACGTTTCCATCAGCTCGAAAGTAAGGAAATTATTTGTTAACAAAAACTGATGTTGGTATGAAATATGTTTATGTGATATTAAAAAATTGCATTTTCAATATTTTATCGCTTCCACATTCCTCTGCAAATGTTGAAACGATACTTTCTGCTGTAAAGTTAAATAAAACTAAAATTCGTAATCGTTTGAGTACTGAAACAGTTGAAAATTTAACCAACTGGTTTAAACAGTCAAAAAAGTTCCAAAATTCCAAAAAGCAACAACGTATTAATATATGAGAAATATGTTTCATTTCGATATTTAGGTAAGTAAGTTACCTACTACAATTTTGTCGAAAAAAAAAAAAAAAATATATATTTTATTATAAAGGGTGATTTTTTAAGAGGCTTAGAACTTTTTAAAAAAAAAAACACAAAAAAATTCGAAGAAATGAATGAAATATTTATTTGAATCGATAGTTTGAACCTTGCAATTTAATGTTTAAAGATAATTTCATGCAAATGTTGACCGCGGCTGCGTCTCAGGTAGTCCATCCGCTGAGTCCAATTTTGGCATACTCTTTCACACATATCGGCCGGTATCTCACGAATGAATGCATGGATGTTAGCTTCCAGTGCGTCAATCGAAGCGGGCTTGTCCCTATACACATTAGCCTTGACATACCCCTACAAAAAATAATCTAATGGTGTCAAATCGCACGATCTAGGCGGCCAATTGACCGGCCCGAAACGTGAAATTAACTGTTCACCAAACTCGCCTCGCAATTGCGCCATTGTTTCGCGTGCTGTGTGGCATGTGGCACCGTCTTGTTGAAACCACATATCATGCAAGTCAAGAACTTCCATTTCGGGCAAAAAAAAGTTTGTTATCATCGCTCGGTAGCGTTCACCATTGACAGTAACGCTGCGATTCCCATCATCTTTGAAGAAATATGGCCCAATAATGCCGCCGGCCCATAAACCGCACCAAACAGTGGCTTTTTCGGGATGCATTGGTAGCTGTTGCAATGCTTCTGGCTGATCTTCACTCCAAATGCGGCAATTTTGCTTATTTACGTACCCATTCAACCAAAAATGAGCCTCATCGCTGAACACAATTTTTCGATAAAAAAGCGGATCCTCGGCCAGCTTTCCAAGAGCCCATTCACCAAAAATTCGGCGTTGTGGTAGGTCGGCTGGCTTTAGTTCTTGCACAAGCTGTATCTTAAAAGGCTTTACGCACAAATCCTTCCGCAAAATTTTCCACGTAGTGCTGTAACAAAGGCCTAACTGCTGGGAACGGCGCCGAATCGACATTTCGCGGTCTTCTGTCACACTAGCTGATACGGCCGCAATATTTTCTTCACTACGCACAGTAGGTGAACGTGTTGGTGGTTTAATGTCCAACAAAGTAAATTTGGTGCGAAATTTGGTCACAATCTTCCGAATAGACTGCTCAGAAGGTCGAGAATGCCGATCATAAAATGGAAGCAGCGCGCGATGAACATTTCGAACCGAGCACGAATTTTGATAGTAAAATTCAATAATTTGCAAGCGTTGTTCATTTGTAAGACGATCCATGGTTAAATTGCAAACCAAACTGAAGCTGTTTGACAGTGACACAAGGTACTAAACACACGTCAGCTGTCAAAACCAGTGTTGCCAAAACCAAACCAGCTAAAAAATCACCCGTTACTTGAAAATTTTGTTTTATATTTCCTTCTTTTTCTATTTTGAAAAAAATCTTGAATTCTTATTTTTTTTATTTCGGAAAACAAGATTTTCAGATTTTTCATCTGGTGAACACAGCGCCTGTAGATGACAAATTGCCTCAAATAATTTGTCGAGTGTCTTGAGTAATCCAAGAATTCTTCTCAAGTTCAGATGTAAAAATAGGGATCTTCAGTTCAAAATTATGTTTAAGATAACACCCGAAGTTGGGTCTGCATTTGATTACATCTTATGTACAAAAAATTCAGCCGAAAGTATCTTACAAAAATTGTATAGAAAACTTATCTACAGGCGCGATAAATTAACCAATATCTATTCTGAAACTCACCCAAAAATAAGAAAAATGTGACTCTTCTTAAAGCCCATAAATCAATTAGACATTTTTTTGACGGCCCTTCTGGAAAACCCTTCGAATCCTTCAAATGAAGAACAACTCGTCAATATTTCTGCATATAGTTCAATTGTCCGGTTTTCAGGTGGATGCAAATACTAAAAATAAGGAAATTTCGCTTTAAATAAGAGCGCTTCTTATACACGCAAGCTTTGGATGACAGTAATTTAGTTTGGAATTCTCATCACTGCTGTTGCCGGAAGTGCGACTTCTAACCTCCAGAATTTCAATACGCCTCAGTTCTAAAATCAAGTACTTTCCATAAATGAGTGGTTGCAATCTTTTGTAAAATTAGACAACACGCCTGCAGCTCCTCTATTTCCATTTCATTTATTTAATATCGAGGAATGAACACTTACGAATCTATTCGAGTCTCATTCCACTAGACAGGAGAACGACTATCCTGATTATAGACAGATCTAGGTAACTAAGCATGTGTCCTGCCAGATTTCTTTTCCCTGTGCATATCTTGTGGCCTTTTTCCATCGCTTTAAGTTTATCAGCTCCTCCCTTCCGTTAAGGGCGCTTCAATAAAAAACGCGCGCTGGGTAAACTATTACAATTAGAACCGCCTCTGTAAATGCAGATGTTCGCTCTTTTTTTAGCAATTGAATTTGAATTGTTTGCTAAATCTACTACTGCACTATGAATTTAATTGAGTAAACCCACGTGCATTTTCCTCTTCCATTCAATGTCCTTTTGTCAAGGGCCAGCAGAGTATATTAACACTCCATTTACACGCAGTTTTCTATATGAAAAATCCATTAATATCAAATGACTTTGACAGTTTTGACAGCCAGAAAGATGATGATGATGATGGAAAACTGTCGACTCATCCGAAATTCATTACTTACGTGGGCATCAGCCATCGGGCACAACATCAATTATTAATCTTTAAACGCTATAAATGTCACAATCAACTCAGCCTCTTTTATTGGGTGCCACAACAGGAGGGCTGTTACAATTTTAAATATTCATCTGCATTGTCAGTGGCAGTACGCAATGAATTGGGGATTTTGCGAGCGTCAACGTGGGAATTCAGTTTTTATTGTTAAATACAAAAAGACACTCTGGTACTACTGTTCCACATTCAGTAAGAAACTTAACAATCTAAAGACTCATTTTAGCAGTCTTAATTACTCCGAACAGACCTCCTTCACATGGCGGTGCCAATTAATAAATTAAAGCGAAAAAAAAAATTCGCAACCAAGCTAATAACTCCATTGGCCGACCCAATTTCTCACGAGTCTTTTACAATCGTTACAAATTCCTTTTAGAAATATTCTTCATTCACACTGTGCGCTCTCGAGTCATGTCGACAGATCACGAATTTAATCATGCACTTTTCCACGATTTTACCGTTCACAATTCATAAGGAAAACAATAATCAGCGACTGCCCCGCTCCACCCACTTATACACAAACACTCATGGCTTTGACGGTAGCTCTCGTCTCGTGTATCGTGTCATCAAAAATAGAAGAAGATAGATCCACGGGACTTGCTTCTGTGGCAGAGGCGCATCTAAGCGCCTTATAGCATTCTGGTTTATGTTAATTAAGTGCACTAACTATGATATTATGTGTGCATCAATATAATTTTCTCATAACTGGCGAGTTGTGAAAGCACAAGCACAGTCATCAGACTCAGGCCAAACACAAAGGAGGCTAATTGCTGGCTGGGAAAATGTAACGTTTTTCGATTAGTGTGCACTAACTGGGACAACGCTTTTCATCCCCAGAGCCAGAGCGCATGGGGAATAAATTACCTACAAGTTTACTTTGCCGATTCCCGGAAGAATGTTGAATTGAAAGTAATTAAAGTTAGAATTTAATTGCAGCGAATTGACGTAGGTGGTGGATTTTGTAGGCCAAGTTGGGTGCTGGTCCGAAGTGATAAGTGAAAGACGCAATAGTTCCTAGTGTTTTAGTTTCCACAGTGGAGAGTTTTTGCCAGTAATTTCTTAGAACTTTACAGGAAATTGTATTTCAGCCATTTCAAGTTGGCAAATTTCATGTCTCCGTATGCATGACTTGAGTATTTCGATTTTATACCGAGTAAACTGAACCTGTTTTCGAATTTATGGTCCAAGTCCAATCAACACCAAGGGCTCTCTTTAGTTGCGACCTTGAGACTCGTACGTCTTCTCTGGTCTACATGGAAGCCAGACTATGATTGAGCATGGAAAAACACCTGGAAATGCAAGCTTCAAAAGGCCAAACCGTGATAAAAACAATTTGGAGAAAATGTTTTGCTGATAAGTAACTATATACTTCAGCAAGTTTCGTGTTTTGGAGGTGGTAGCAGTGTCAACTATTCTGTACGCAGCGCAGGTATGGGCCGGAAGCCGGTTTGGGGAAGTGAAAAAACTAATCAGGTTTTAAATCAAAAGGATATCCCGTTTGCCGCTCAACACCCCAAACTATGTCATCATGTTGGAGACTGGTCTTTCTCCTCTGGCTACAAAGACACTCAAACTTCAAGTGTACTAAATTTTGAAAGTCTTCAATATGCACTTGGAAAGATTTCCTACACAAGTCGCCTTGGAAGCACTATTATCATAACCAAAAACATGCAACAAGTATAACTATGAAAGAAACATCCATTTAAGAGCTAAAATGTCCCTTTATCCTTAGGAACTATTAAAATTCGCAGAAATTCCCTCAAAATGGGATAAATTCCTCAAAAGGGCATCCTGCCCACAGAGATTTTTTTAAATTTACACAATCTCTACTTATAAGAGAAAATAAATCGCGTTTCGATCCTGCATCCAAACAAAGTGTAAAAAAAAAATTCCCGCCAAAAGTTCCTACCTCCACCAGACTGTGAAATCGTAATTCTTCTCTCTGAATATCCATCTTAACTTCAATGAAAGGCTTCTTCCTTTTTTCTGATTGAAGTTTTTTTTTTCTTCTGTTTGCTCGATCCATACGACTCCGCAATTCTTCATGTCATTGATGAATTTTTGTCGCACGTATTGAATTAAGGCAAACGAAAAAAAGAACAGAAAGAAAAAAGTGTAACGATGTCATAACACAACATTCCATGGACATTGAGGTATAAACGTTAAATGTATATAAACATAAAGCGCAAAGCCATTGTCAGCCGTGTGTCAGAGAATAGAGGGATAAGGGTATGACTTTTTATTCGTCTCACTGGTATTCACAGTTTGGACGGTCGATTCTCGATTGGTAATTCAATTTTTTATTTTTTTTTACATTATACTCGTGCATATGCGGTGTGCATATGCAACAGCAAACAAGTTCTTCGATCATTGACGCTCTGACTTTAGCTACACTTGGGATCGAATGTCACCGCTTCGAGGTGGTCCTGCCACCTCAAGTTAGGCGACGATCTTGCACCGATTGGTAACAAAATAGGCTTGTGGCTTTTCGACAAATTCGCAATCAAACAAGTGGAAAATTCACAATAAATTGTTAATTTGATGGGAATTTCCATTAAATGGACCTTCGAGTTTGGATGGTTGTATACATGTGAGTGGAGGGTTTGAATGACAGTTTATGCAGACTGCATTGACACAGGAGTAATATTTTTTATTCAGTGTCATCCTGAAATATTGGGAATTGGGTGTGAAGTTTATAGGAATAGCAATTTTGCGAAGAATGGCATGCGCCTTATAAGTCTTAGAGGCTCAGGTTAGATGGCAATTGCCTCTTTTCACTTTTAGACTTCCAAAGAATTTGTTTTCTTCAAGGTAGGTATACATGCGTGACGTGGGTGCCATGATATAACGCCAAATTTTGGCGGCCCAGTCAACCTTATTTCGCTTTGAATTTATAAATGCATTTAAAATTTTCCCCTTTAGTTATTTCAGCACTTACAATTTAGTTATCTTCTATCTGCTGATATTTATTAGTATTATTATTTATATTTATTTATTTATTTATATTTTATTTTTTTTGTATGGGGAAATACACTTTGAAAAAAAAAGAAACTGGATAGAAATCGAGTAGTGACACTTCAAATAAAAAAATATATTTTAAATTTTAAAAGCAAATTGTTGTTGTCAAGTATTTTAATTTTTTCCAAGCAAATTGTTGTTGTAAATAATTTTGAAATTTTTGTTTGTTTTTGAAATATAGGTACCTACCTAAAAAGTTTGTTCTAATAAATTATGTTTACTATGTTACATTAAGTAACTTTTTGTAATGAAGTATATATATGGATGACATTATTCTGCATCGAATTCGCACTGTGACATCGGACAATGAACTGGAGATGTCAGATGAAATGCGCAACAAAGCTTTGATTTTGATCGAGGATATATGTCTGCTCATGAGTGGCAATTTGTTGTGCAAATTGGGGATGCCACAGCCAAATCGTTCAATGCAAGACGCATTTAATCGAGAATTGGAGCGAGAAATGGACTTCGATCGAATCGCAAATGTGCCAATGTTGAATCAAGAACAAAAGAAAGTGTACGATGAATTGATGCAACCAGTCGATAACGAAAATGGCGGAATTTTCTTCCTTAATGCGCCCGGTGGAACTGGAAATACAATCCTGATTTCACTGATTTTGGCTACGATTCGTTCGAGATCTGAGATCGCTTTGGCCCTAGCCTCTTCTGGGATAGCGGCTACTTTGTTAGAAGGCGGTCAAACAGCATTGAAATTGTCATTGAATCTGCAAGCGGATGAAGAACCTACATGCAACATTTCAAAGAACACTGTGACGGCGAAAGTACTGCAGCAATGTAATATTATTATATGGGACGAATTTACAATGGCTTACAAACGCGCATTGGATGCCCTGAATCGTACTTTGAAGGATTTACGTAATGATAAGCGACCCTTCGGTGGAGCAATGATCTTGCTATCATGCGATTTTCGTCAAACGCTGCCTGTCATTTCGAGATCAACTCCGGCAGATGAATTGAACGCTTGAAGGCGTCTGCTTTATGGCGATACGTCAAGAAATTGCATTTGACAACTGAGTGTAAGAGTGATTTTGGTTGCGATAAACAAGAAAGTCGATCATTTGAATTTCGCCAATTAAAACCAAATCGCTGGTTTTATTGCATTCATACAAATCAGTCGACTCCGTGATGGATGAAAACGAAGCCACCAACTATCCCACTTTGTTGCGCAACCTAAACGAACCAAAATTTTGTAACGGTACGCGTTTGATTGTGAAGAATGTAATATCAAAATTATTCAAACAACGATTTTTATTGGAAAACTAGCTGACCCGGCGAACTTCGCTCCGCCCAAATCTATGTTATATAAAAATTGAGCCTTAAAATTGTGTTCGTTTGTCGCCGAATCACGACTTAATGCATTTACCGATTTTAACCAAACTTTTTCATATTTTTGTCATTGGTCTATTTATATGATTTTTGTGAAGTTTGGTTGCAATTGGTAAACGTATGTTTGTGTAATTTGTTTACAAAAAACGGTGCAAAAAAAAAATATGTTTGTTTTTTTTTTTTTTTGTCTTATGAGAAATACATTTTGTTTTTTTCAAATCACTTCAATCCACCGAAATTTTGTAACTGATCGCGTTTGATTTGATTGTGAAGAATCTCAAATCAAATGTCATGGAATAAGCGACGATCTTAAGTGGAAAATTCAAAGGAAAACATTCTAATTCCGCGGATTCCGCTTATTCAGAAAGATTTGCTATTCGTATTTAAGCGTAGCAATTTCCCGTTTCACTATGACAATTAATAAGTCTCAAGGACAATCGCTGGAGTTTTATGGAATCAATTCTCATGTTTCTCCTAAAGTCGAATGTATGAACTTCCGCTTTATACATCGTGTATCGTAAAGGACATGTGCATTGTACATGCTCAGTATTATTATTTTCATTACATTAACGAATATGGGCGAAACCCAGTTCGCCGGGTCAGCTAGTGTAAAATAATTTTAAAGTGGGCCTTATCCGACTATAATTTTGCGCCAATGTTTATTGCTAAAGCCCATTATTTCCATCGATATATCGTACGTCTCAGAGTTCGGTCAGGGTTGAAATCGCACGAATTTCCGGTCAAACAAACGAGGTTATTATTGCCAGGTACTGGTTCAAGTTGTCAGTTCCCCAATAATGGTAGAAATTCTACCATTATATTGACCTGGCTTATACACAATAACTTGGGAAACAAATTACAGACAGACATTGCATATCTGCACTATCTATCCCCACAAAACAAAAATTAAGCGAATATTTCGTGGTTAAGGAAGGGAAAGTGGTTCTTAACTATTTGCCTTCGCCTATTAAGATGCCTTTTTTTTCTTTAATAAATTATTTGTTTTTAATATTTGGTTTTGGTTTTATGCTTAATATCTTTAAAATCAAGTACTATTTTGTTCGTCTTCGTACTATTTTATCAGTTTTCGGTACAATTGAGAAAAGTCAATTCGCATCACTGGCATATGTATTGAGCTTGAGAATAAAACTTCAGTCTTAATTTGTAAGAGCAGTAAAACGTTTCTATTAATCATTTTTCCATAGCATTATGGGACCGGGTGGTCTGCTGGCTACTTAAACTGCGTGAATGCGCGTATCATCTTTAACCGGTCAACACTCTTCTGGATCAATTCAAAATAACAAAAGTCCTCAAAGTACTGAAACTAATTAATTTTGGATTTTTTTTCCCCCTAAACTCAGTAATTGCATATCAACTTCAACCACGCATCCGATTTCTTTTCATTGACCGGACCATTTCTGAACTCAACGCTGCCGATAGATTAATGATCACCGAATGAGAATTAATGATTCGTATATTGAGCGGATTTTTTTTTATTTTTGTGGGAGCCAATTTCGATCTCTTCAAATACAATTAGCTACCATGGAAGTCAGGTAAACGTCAAGAAGTGCTTCAGGTCAACAATTTACTGATAGAAACGAATCAAAGGGTTCACCATCTACCCGCAAAGTGACGCGGGAAATGTCAACGACAACATACTCACAAAACAACCTAATGTTTTATATTCCAATTGGAAAGGTGCTAACGCGCTGTCCATATTGCTTTTACCACTAATGGCTGTTGCTGGAGATAGTAAAAACTAAATTTAACGATCAATTGAATAAATTTGCCAGCATAAAATCGGTTTTTATTAGGCCGAATGACCGATCGTTACAACGCGTGTAGATGGGTGTGGAAATCGGTTTTCAGTCGTAACAGAAGTCTGTTCTAGGGATGGCCTTTCGTATCAAACAACTTCATTTTAAAAGTGGCTAAAGCGAAGATTGACTATCTTTGGGCATTATATGCGTGGCACACCCATCAGGTGGTTGTATCAGATTATGGACACACATCATGGTGGAGATTGGTTGATTTCGACAGAAGTTGATTAACATGACCCCAGCAAGTCTGTCGTTTTCTGGTAATAAAATTCCCGACCTGAATCGCGACATTACTGATTTCAAGGAACGTAGGTTGTTTTGAGAATAGGGTGTGTCGCTGATGACATTCAACAGTCTGGTTTAGGAAAAAACTGTCTCAAATTTAGTGTGGTTGACCTAGTGACGACAGCTATATTCAATTCGAGAGAGTTTTGCCATTGCAAGATTAGTATGACAGGGAAGTTGGAATGAGAAAAGAAGGTCTGATAAAAAAAAATAAATAAATAAAAAGTTGGCGCAACAGGTCCGTAGAGACCCTAGGCCTAGCTTCTCACAACCATTCAAAACATTTCATTTTTTTTTTTGGAACGAATGGAAAGGATCTAAAATCTTATGCCGATTCCAAACGGCTAGTTGAGAAGCTCTTACAAGACAGTTATAATCTCGAATGTTCGTCATACTTTCGCGAGATGTCGCGCTGTGGAAAAAAACCCTAAGTTGGAATTCGGGCTTTTGCGGGATTCAAACCAGGGACCCCTCGCTTAGTAGTCCAACACATTAACCACAAGGACACTGTGGATACTAGGGTCTGTTAAGATCGGTAAAATTCTCATGTCCTACTCTTTGTCAATTTATTTTTGGTTTGGATATACAGCTTCGATTAAGTTGAAGTTTTTTTTTTTTTTTCTCCGAGGTAGGTGGAAATCTTCTAGAGGACACTATGAGGACACTCGGCGCGTGCTCATAGTAGTGTGAGATTTTTACTCACTATAACCACCTCCTGCAAATTCATTTTATACTGCAACTAAGTTATGACTTATCAAGCAATTTTTTTATCACGAAGTTACACGTTTGGCAGGCAACATTCCGGCGAAAGTTCCTGCTCGTTCCGCAATTTTAACGCGGTTGATAATATTATCGGGCTAAGTCCGAAGGTTTAGTTCGTTGTAGTCGCCGCAATAAATTTGTTTCATCGAGAATTTCACGGACCGAGCTATTAATATGTCCTAATAATCGATTTCTATGCTTTCGAGCGCATATTTTCGTTTCGTCCTTAACGGTGGAAATTCCGAGGTCTCTATGGAGATCTTCATTTCTAATGTACCACGGTGCACTGACGAATGATCTTAGCACTTTATTTTGAAAAGTTTGTAAAATGTTTAGATTTGAATCGCTGGTACAGCCCCATAACTGTATACCATATGTCCATACATGCTTCATCACTTGCTTATATAATAAAAGCTTGTTCTCGAGGGTAAGCTTGGAATATTTTCCGAGTAACCAATAAAGTTCTCTATATTTGATTTTAAGTTCTTCGCATTTTTTCTTTACATGCGGTTTCCATTTTAATTTTGTGTCGAGAGTCATTCCAAGATATTTGGCCTCGTTCGCAAAAGGAACTTGTACCGTATTTATAAATACAGGCAAATTATTTGTATTTTTATATATAAAATCCACGTGGACCGATTTCGTTTCGTTAAGAGCGATCCTCCATGAATTTGTCCATTCATAGACCCGGTTAAGCGCGCCTTGTAATATTTTGTTTGTTTCTTTGGTCGTTGAACCAACTGCTAGTATAGCAGTGTCATCGGCAAAGGTGGCTACGGTAGTACCTTCTGTTTGCGGAATATCTCGCGTAAATAACAGGTACAGGAGTGGCCCAAGGACGCTTCCTTGCGGCACACCTGCCCTTATTTCCTTAAATTCCGAATATTCGTTTCCGTGTTTGACAGAAAGAGTCTATTCTCTAGATACGATTCTAGAATTTTCCATAACCGTTCGGGGAGAACTTGTCTTAATTTGCACTTGAGGCCTTCATGCCAAACCTTATCAAATGCTTGCGAGACGTCCAAGAACACGGCAGAGCAAATTTTATTTTCTTCTAGAGCTTTCTCTATTACGTCAGTTATCCGATGCACTTGATCGATTGTCGAATGTTTGCTTCTAAACCCGAACTGATGATCGGGTATAAGACGGTTTTCTTCTATAATTGGTTGTAAGCGTCTGAGTAATATCCTCTCAAAAACTTTGGAAATAATTGGAAGAAGCGAGATGGGTCTATAAGACTTTTTTTCATTCGGTGGTTTGCCTGGTTTTAGAACCATTATGACTTCCGCGACTTTCCATTGACTCGGAATGTATTGTAATCTGATCGCAGCGTTTATAATGTGAAGAAGCCTAGTCAATGCTTTCCGAGGTAGCATTTTTAGTAGTTCACCCGTGATCAGGTCGTATCCCGGAGCTATTTTGGGCTTAAGTTTCTTTATAACTTGCCCGAGCTCGGTGAGTGTAGCGTTTACAACTATATTATTTTCAGATGTTCGTCTGTCTGATGCATAAGTATTTCGATTAAGCACTTGACCATCGAACGGCTTAAAAGTTTCTTCTAAATGAGCTGCGAAAACGTCCGCCTTCTCTTTGTCGTTTTTTGCCCAAACATCTCGGGTAATTTTAATAGGCGGCTCTGCGATCTTCGGCCTTTTTGTGGCTTTAATAGCCTTCCAAAGCGAGTAATTGGATTCTTTTTCAGCTGTTAGGCTTTCGAGGTAATTTCTGGCCTCTTCACTTTTAAAATCTTTAATAGACTTTGTTAGCAAGTTAGTAAGTCGATTTAAGTTCGCTTTATCTTGCGGGGCTCGAGTTTGTTGCCATCTTTTTCGCGCTTTTCGTTTTGTTCTGACCATATTAATTATTTCCTGCGGGTATTTGACGCAGTTATAGTTCGACGTTCTCTGCTGGTGAGGAGTATTATTCCATGCAGCTTTCTGTACGATACTGACGAAGCAGTCGACCGCAACTTCTAGTTCGTAAGGCGTCTTGAGTGATTCACGCAGTTCAGTATTGTTCTGGACATCTTTTTTGAAGCCTTCCCAGTCTATTTTGCCATTTGTTAGCCTTGGCGGTATTTCATTTTTTATAAATGTCTCAGTCGTTGTTAAAATTACCGGAGAATGATCAGAAGAAAGATCAAAACATTCTTCAACTTTAATACGATTGGCGGGTAGTCCTTTTGTAATAAAGAAATCAATCAAATCAGGTATTTTAGCGACATCAGTCGGCCAGTACGTTGGTTTGCCTGTCGAATGAGAATCGCAATTGTACTGCATGCACACTTCGTAAAGTATTCTTCCCTTTCGCGATATGCATCTAGATCCCCAGAAACTATGTTTGGCGTTAAAATCACCTCCAATTATAAAATGTTGTCCGAGGGAATTGATTAGGTTCAAATAATCATTTTTGTCTATCTTGCATCGTGGTGGGCAGTAGATAGAAGATATTTTTAAAAATGCGTTTCGATATTGGACCTGTACAGAGCTCACTTGCATTGTTTCGAGTTCTAATTGTAAATCGATTGAGTGGCCGATACACTCCTTTATATACAAGGATGCTCCACCTCTAGCCTTATACGACGGGTGAACGGCGTGATAGTCAATGTAACCTTTGATCTTTAGATTTGATTTCTCCTTTATATGGGTTTCTGATATCAGACATATATCGATATCTTTTTCCCTTAAGAACAATTCTAGCTCTCCGAGTTTTTGCCAAAGACCGTTGGCATTCCACGTAAGTATTTTAAACATTCGCTTCATATTTGGTTGTTTTTCTGTCTCGAAATATTACTTTCGAGCTTAACTAGCCTGTCGACAATTAGTTTATTCGTTTTGCTTTGTTCCTCAAGTCTTGACAGAATAATCGAAAAGACATTGGAAACAGCGTCTGGCGGATTATTAGTTTGTCTACTACACGATGCTGCAGCTTGCGCGTATGTTAGCATATCTGTTTTTTGATGTACGATGTCCGATGGCGTTTCTGTTGCCCGTTTTCCTTTTTTATTGTTGGGCTTATCTAACTTTGCCGGTTTTGAGGTACTGATTGACACGGTTTCAAGCCTTGGGTTGTTTCGTTGCTTCTGTGGCTTCATGGATTGCATCCGTCTTTTTTGGAGCTCCTTAGCTACTTCGCAGCCCCGATAATTTGCAGGATGGTTACCATTACAGTTAATACACTGCGCGGGAGCTTTATTATTTGAATTGCAGTCACTCGTCAAATGACTTCCGTGCGTCTTAAATGGCATACATTTTCCCGGTTTGTATTTAATAATTATTCTCTGAATACTTAAAGCTTTAGCTTCCTTCTGGTCAGAACAAAACAATTAAAAATAACTTTTTTGTTAAGAAAAAACAGAAGCCTCTAGCAAACAGACCTAAAGGGCGTTCTATTCAAGTGACACGGAAGAAAATATCGTTAGGTGATAGCTGAATGAAATTTGTTGCCGGCATATTCAGTAAAGCAGCTCATATTATTTTACTAATTCGATACCAAGCTGTCCTGTTTACCTACCGTCTCTGGTTATCTCTTAAAGGGCTTAGGTGTAAGCTTAGTAGCTTCTTCTTATAAGGAAGACCAAAATAATATTTTATAAAGACGTTGAAAAGCCTCTGAAATTAATATTGAAAGATACACCTATTAGTACCGACCAAAATACCAGAAGCTCCCTCCGACTTTAGCTCAAAGATGCCAAAAGACGTTCATATCCGGTCCTAACAAAATTAAATTTAAAACAAATATTAAAAGAAATAATGTAACATATATTAAAATTCAACTACCTATCTTTAAAAAAAAAAAAAAAAATTAATAATTGATTAAATGTGGCTTAAATGTTTAGTAACTAGATAAACAAAATTATAGGTAGTTAAATGTTCAGGTATACTGTGATGCTTTTTTTTCAAGTGGGTACTGATGTAGAACGGGGCTGCCCCTAGGAAACAGCAAATTTTTGAGTTGATACGTAAAATCGTTCTGGTATTTGCAAAAAATTTTAACAGGGTCCACTGAGAACGACTTGTACTAGGATGTAGGCGCCTTAAAAATAATTTTATAAAATGGGTTTTATTTATTTATTAACTTATAAGTTTAAGTGTAGCTCTGGATGAGACCCCTTTATGTAATCCCCTAGAGCAGAGCATGTTGAACCCTACCCTTGGTGACTTGTTACTACCTATACGCAAACTATAAGGGCAGTGTTTCAGTGGTAACTATACTGAACAGCTGAACTACTGAGCAAAGGGTGTCAAGAACAACCCCCGAGCGCCGATGAAGTCAATTTACGCCAGCATGAAGTTACAAAATTGAGTTGTGTGAAGCTAGGCCTCGAGATCTAAGGTGTGGTTTTTTAAGCGTAGTTTTTTTTTAAAATCGAATAAAACACTCAAATTTGCATCAAATATTCAACATTTTTATTGTAATCGATAAATAGGTCTTTGCCATTTACGTTTTAAAGACAACTTCATGTTGTCCGCGGCTCCGTTTCAAATGTTCCATTCGTAAGGTCCAATTTTGCGTCACTTTTTCGAGCATTTCGGCCTGTATTCCACGAATTACGCGTGTTGTGTTATCCTGTAAGGCTTCAATCGTGTTCGGCTTGTCCATATAGACTAACGACTTTACATAACCCTACAAGAAATAATCAAGAGGCGTTAAATCGCATGATCTTGGCGGCCAACTCACAGGGCCATTTCGAAAGATAAGCTGCTCACCAAATTCATCCTTCAACATTTCCATTGTTTCGCGAGCTGTGTGGCATGTGGCACCGTCTTGATAAAACCACATGTCAACCAAGTCAACTCAGCCAACCCAATTAGAAACGTTTTCACTTCTGAGAGGGTTTAATTTTTTTCAAAAGGGGCCCACAACAAAGCGTTTTGTTCGGGTTCTAATGCAATCGCATACAAACAGAAAGTGAATGCAAAAATATGCCCTAATCATCTATATACGCAATCCCAAACCCAGTGGTGTGATAGTCAACACTCGGACTTGAACAGCCTGACGTCAACACAGAACACTTAACCGTTAGGCCCATTTGTTACCTAGCCTTAAGTCAAATTGTATATACAAAAACGTTCAATAAAAACAAATGTAAGTGGTGCGATAGCTCTTGGTGGTTTTTTCTATGTTGCTGATGGCAGTTGTAGGCCACTTAAGGGGCCACAATGGGGAAGGCTTTGAAAAAAGTCGATGCGAATGATTGAGTCGACTTCGGGTTTATACCGGGAAACACTTTTGTTCATAGTTTGCATAACTAAGGAGTAGGTATAAGTTATGGGAACATTTATCAAATTTATCAAAAAAAGCCCATCAATGACCACTGTACGCCAACGTTGATTGCGATTACCAAATTTTGAGCGAAAGTAAAAAGCTGCACCACCCGTTGCTCCAACATAGCTCTCAGTTAGCAACAGCGATATAGCGTCGACAGTCAACATACAATAAACATATGACAACAACATATAATAAAAAAACCAAGCTGTTAACATATAACGAGATAAGCACGAGCAGCAATCGCAACAATAACTGCAGGAGACAACGCTTCAGCCAACTTTCTTAATAACAACACAACTGGAGAAAGCTCGCATATTGCTGATAAGATTCCCCCTATGTGCCTAGTAGTTTTTGTCTTAGTTAGTTAGCGAAGAGAATCACTAGCAAGTGCACGAGGGCACACATAAGTTTCTCATAGAGAAAAGCAGTAGGTGAATAAATGTAAAATATAATACCTATTAATAATTAAATAAAAACGTAATACGAAACTGAGTGTTTAATAATCATTACTGGCGCCCAACTTGCAGTTACGCGAATTTAAGCCTATAGATCCTTATAAAGGATAATAGTTCGGTTCGCGTTACGATCTCACAGTACCTAAATTTTATATTCTGGCCGGTGCTGCATTAAAATTTATCTAATTAAAAGACAAGTGAACAGAAAGAAATAAATACAGGAAAAGTGCACATATAGTGGATACATAACAAAACAAAATATAGAAACAAATCCTAAGTGACAGTGACATTGAAAAGACGTTGCACATCATCTTTAAATATCATCAGCTAGAGCAGTGATTGGAGTAAATAACGAGCACAATAATTGGAGAGAAGCGGAGTAAACTTAATATTAGAATATTAAAAAGTAAGCCATCTCTTTATTAATAAGAAATTGAAATTTATATAAGTTAAGTTGATATAATATCATTTGTATGAGTTAGAGTAACAAACTTTTGTTTTTTTATTTTCATAATTCTTTGTTACAATCTTTTTTTACGTTAAGTTGAATTTACCACATATATATAAAATAAGAAAAAAATCTGATAGTATACGGAATTGTAAATTGCTGTTTTGAACCTCCTTTTTGCTTTGTAAGAAATGGACGCTGCACAATTAAGCGCGATAGTTACCGCTGCAGTTCAGGCTGCAACACTTCAAACAAGACAAGCGTTCGAAACAACGATCAACGAATTGACGACTAGGCTTAGCGCGTTAGAGACTCCTACGGTTGTTGAGCAATATCAACCAGTTACAATCGAGGCTGGTAGAATTTGTGAAGAATCGTTAGATTTGGTTAAATCTCTGCCTGAATTTAGTGGTGAACAGGTTCGGTACGTATCATGGCGTCAGGCCGCCTTCGCCGCCTACAAGTTATTCGAGGGACACGAGGGAAGCTCGAAGCATTACCAAGCTGTAGCTATAATCAGGAACAAAATCATCGACTCTGCAGATCAGGTTTTATCATCATTTAACACTGTTCTGAATTTCAAAGCAATTATTGCTCGGTTGGACTTTACTTATGCGGATAAAAGACCCGTTTATCTTATAGAGCAGGAAATGTCCACTTTGCGCCAAGGCAGAATGTCAATCATAGATTTCTATGATGAGGTAGAAAAGAAGTTAACCTTAATCATTAACAAAACTCTGATGCTTCATGAAGGAAATAGGACGTTGATTGATTCCCTTTGTCAGAAATACCGTCAAGATGCCTTAAGGGTATTTATTTCAGGTTTACAAAAGCCAATGTGTGACATCCTTTTTTCTTCGAGACCCACTGACATGCCAGGTGCACTCGCTCTTGCCCAGGAACTCGCAGCAAACCAAGAACGATATGTGTTTGCAAACTCATTCTCTATTAGAAACGAACGTCCAGCTAATTTCTTATATAGGCAGAATGGTAGCTATAGTCAATATACCCCATATAATTCACCGCATTACAGTCAAACTCCCGCTAATCAAACACGACCTAGAACAACACCTATGGAAATAGATCCGACACTTTCCCATCACAGGAGTCCGACAAATTTGCAAATGCCTGTACAAAGCCAAAACATGCAAAGACCGATGATGCAAAATCCTAATATGCAAAGACCTACTATGCAGAATCCCTATAACTCCCAAGGCCTTATGCGGCACCCAAATCATTCCCAAAGGCCTGTTTTAAATCCCAATCAATTCAAGCGACACTGCGAGTCTGACCGTCAAACTCTTCCGAAACTCCAGAGAGTCAATCACCTTAGTCAGGGGCCACCGACACCAAGCGCTGTCACAAGTCATCAGTATTTTCCATGCGAATTTAATGATGAACACTATGACGATTTATACAATCGCCACTGTGAGCAAAACATTGCCGACCAATGTTATGACGTTGCGCAGGAAAATACAGATTGTCAAGATGAAGTGTTTGACGAAATCAATTTTTTAGGGGTAAGTCCCTCCTGCCATACGTCGGTCGAACATTGGCAGGAAAGGAAATAAAGCTTCTTGTGGATACCGGTGCCTCTAAAAATTATATTAGCAATTTAAGCACTCTCAAAGCTATCAAACCGATTGATAAACCATTTATCGTTAGGTCAATACATGGAACTAACAAGATCACTTCCAAGTGCACTGTTAATATTTTTAATAGAAATACTACCTTTTTTATGATTCCTAACCTTGAAACTTTTGATGGTATTATTGGGTTCGATTTTCTGAAAGAAATAAACGCAAAATTAGATTTGGTGAAAGGAACTGTAAGTTACAATGGGGGTCACGAAAAATTGTTATATTTCTACTGCAGGAATGTTAACAGCCTCTCCCTAGAAAAAGAAAACATCTCTGCAGATTTGGATAAAAGATTCTCGTCAATGATGGCACGAAATGCGAAAGCTTTTGCTGATCCTAATGAGGCGCTTCCCTTTAATACAAATGTTGTTGCGACTATACGAACCACCGATAGTGACCCGGTCTATTCGAAGGCTTATCCCTATCCTATGTCAGCGGCAGAGTTTGTTAATAATGAAATAATTGAGCTACTTCATAATGGAATTATAAGACCATCAAGATCTCCCTATAACAATCCTATATGGGTTGTTGACAAAAAAGGGGTTGATGGCACGGGTAAACGGAAAATGCGTCTTGTAATAGATTTTCGAAAGCTGAACAATAACACTATAAGCGATAAATACCCAATTCCAAATACCGCAGTCATTCTTTCCAATCTTGGGAAAGCCTCATATTTCTCAACATTGGACCTGAAATCAGGATTTCACCAAATTAAGCTCTCTGAGCGCGATCGAGAAAAAACTGCATTTTCCATTAATAATGGAAAATACGAATTTTGTAGACTTCCGTTTGGGTTAAAAAACGCTCCCAGCATTTTTCAAAGGGCAATTGATGACGTGCTTAGGGGAGAAATAGGCAAATGCTGTCATGTTTATATTGATGACGTCATCATATTTTCTAAATCTAAAGAAGAGCACCTTGAGGATGTAGACAAAATTTTAAAACTACTTTTTGAGGCCAATATGCGAGTTGCCCCAGAGAAATCGCATTTCTTTAAAGAAGAGGTAGAATTTCTTGGGTTTGTAGTATCCAATAAGGGAATTCGAACTTGCCCGAATAAGGTAAAGGACATAGTAGGTTATGAAGTTCCCAAGACGCTCCGAAGTTTACGGTCCTTTCTCGGATTGTCTGGATACTACCGACGATTTATTAGAGACTACGCTCGAATTGCGAAGCCTCTTACCCAATATTTGCGAGGCGAAAATGGCAATGTGGGCACAAATCGCTCAAAAAATGTAAAAGTAGAATTAGACGTCGAAGCTATGGATGCCTTTAATAGAATAAAAAAAATCCTAGCCTCGGAGGATGTCTTATTATTGTACCCGGACTATGAAAAGCCCTTTGATTTGACAACTGACGCCTCGTCACATGCGCTCGGTGCTGTTCTTTCTCAGGAGGGCAGACCAATCACGATGATTTCTCGTACATTATCTTCTACCGAAGAAAGCTACGCTACCAATGAGCGCGAACTACTTGCAATAGTATGGTCATTGCAAAAGCTGCGTAACTATCTGTATGGCGTGAATCGTCTGAACATCTTTACAGACCACCAACCATTAACCTTTGCAATTTCCGACAAAAACCCCAATGCAAAAATTAAGCGGTGGAGGGCCTTTGTAGAAGAGTTTTCTCCAACTTTTTTTTACAAGCCAGGCAAAGAGAACTTTGTAGCTGACGCTTTGTCCAGGCAGCACTTAAATGCCCTGGAGAACTCTGCAATCTCATGTTCTAATACGGCCCATAGTGAATCCTCCTTAACACAAACAATACGCAGCATCCAAAATCCACTAAATTGTTTCAGAAACCAAATAATTCTTGATAAAGGAGTAGAGTTGATTAAAAAAAACAAAATAATTTTCAAGTCTCAAATAAGGCATACAATAACATTCGATAGCCTGGACAATCTCTTCTTAGTTTTCAAAGAAATAATTAGTCCCAACGTTGCTAATGCAATTTATTGTGATCTTCCTGTTCTGGCACTGATTCAAGACAAACTACGAAACATGTTTCCCTCAGTGAAATTTGTTCATACATTAAATATAGTGACTGACATTTTCAACCCAACCGACCAAATCGAAATTCTTTCAACCGAACATAATCGCGCACATCGATCTGTCCAGGAAAATACGAAACAAATCTTAAAGGATTATTACTTTCCTGAAATTCGAAAGAGGTTAAACTGTAGAATTTGCCATGAGGCCAAATATCAAAGGCATCCTCCGAAACCCGAAATTGGTGGAACCCCCATACCAGATAACGCAGGAGAAATACTTCATATCGACATATATTCAACGGCTGGGAAGTATTTTCTTACTTGTCTTGACAAATTTTCCAAATTCGCAGTACTGAAACCAATAAAATCAAGATCAATAATTGACATTAAGGAACCACTTTTAGAAATACTTAACCTATTTAAAAACACTAAAACAATAGTTTGTGACAACGAGCGGTCTTTTGTCTCGGAAACCATAACATCGTTGCTTAGGGATCACTTTGGGATAACAATGTTTAATACACCACCCTTTCACAGCGTAACAAACGGGCAGGTTGAAAGGTTTCATAGCACTCTATCCGAGATAGCAAGGTGTACGAGACTAGAGCAAAACATCAATGATACTGCTGAGCTCCTTTTACTTGCCACATTCAAGTACAATAGGACGATTCACTCAGTGACAAATTGTAGACCAATCGATGTAATACATTCAATCCCGGATATTTTAAAAAACAAAATTAGGGAAAAGATAGCCATCACCCAGAAAATTGATTTACGTTACCACAATAGGAAAAGACAAACGAAGACATATAAACCAGGGGAAAAGGTTTTTGTACGAACAAATAAACGTATCGGAAACAAATTTAGAAAGCTTTTCGTTGAAAAGTTTGTCCAAAAAGATCTAGGGACTACGGTTTTGATAGACGACAAGAAGGTTCATAAAAGCAATGTAAGGTAATTTAAAATTGTACATTTAATCTCCAAAAATGTTGTCTCATAATAATGTGGCCTTAAATTAAAGAAAGTTAAATTTATAAAATGTTAATTTTACTCAGGAAAATAAGAAAATATTTGGAATAATAATTTAGATTGATTGATTTTTTTTGGATACCACATATTTTGTAAAAGGAATACAATGTCAATATATTTTTTTATATTAATATAGCATAGTAAGAAATTTTTTGTAAAAGTATTATCACAGAAGTATTATAGTTTTATTTTCTCTTATTGTTCGTTGTTAAGAAAAGATTATAATTATCTTTAGTCGCAAGATTATAGAAAACATCACACCTTATGTCAATCGTTTGAATGTAAGCCGAGGACGACTTCGCTTAAAGGGGGGAATAGTTATGGGAACATTTATCAAATTTATCAAAAAAAGCCCATCAATGACCACTGTACGCCAACGTTGATTGCGATTACCAAATTTTGAGCGAAAGTAAAAAGCTGCACCACCCGTTGCTCCAACATAGCTCTCAGTTAGCAACAGCGATATAGCGTCGACAGTCAACATACAATAAACATATGACAACAACATATAATAAAAAAACCAAGCTGTTAACATATAACGAGATAAGCACGAGCAGCAATCGCAACAATAACTGCAGGAGACAACGCTTCAGCCAACTTTCTTAATAACAACACAACTGGAGAAAGCTCGCATATTGCTGATAAGATTCCCCCTATGTGCCTAGTAGTTTTTGTCTTAGTTAGTTAGCGAAGAGAATCACTAGTAAGTGCACGAGGGCACACATAAGTTTCTCATAGAGAAAAGCAGTAGGTGAATAAATGTAAAATATAATACCTATTAATAATTAAATAAAAACGTAATACGAAACTGAGTGTTTAATAATCATTACTTATATTTATATATTCTCTCAGAAGTTTGGCAGCGACGTTTATCACTATATGTTTCTTAAAGGGTATCGAACTTGCCTATAGTAAACTTGTAAAATTTGAGGTTCTCCCTGGTTAAATACTTGTGACGGAGCGTGATTTGTTCCTTGCAGCTTGCACCACCACAGGAGACAGTTCTCCTTTTGTTCGCTTTCATTCCTATCGACTTGGGTCGGGACCTGTATGCCTATGTACGTCATCGGTGCAAACGATGTTAATCGAGCTACATACCCACATGGTCATGTACACCTTCGAAAAGATAATCAACTCTGAAGTACGAGCTGCCTTAAAGCGGCGCCATTTTCAAAACCCCAGAAATAAATAACAAACCTCAATCCAATCCTTCTATGATCAGCACTCCTCAAGGTATATATGGTACTGGTACCTACACCATAAATAACTAAACCTTCCCTCTTAGATCATAAAGCATTAAAATGCAAAAGAAAACCTTATTCGAAATGTCTTGCATTTGGTGTTGGCGTGGGCGGCATTAGGCCGGCACTGTATGCCCACCACTGCGCACACAGTTTCCATATAGGTATACTACAAACCAAGTGCAGCCCATTATCGCATTACCACAATCGACGATATAAAACAAATGACAAATGACATCCCAATTGACATTTTGTAGTGTGTAGGCCCCGCAATTCAATTATCATCGTTCATTGTCGTTACCCCTCGACATAGTATGGGTATATAAAACGAGTCGCATTTTGCCGACCACTTCGTGGTGGTGTCCTGTCCACTATCGCCATTTGGAAGATATTTCGAATTTCGATCCTTTGCCTTAATTGACTTGTATATTGGAACAACGCGCATTGGACGCTCGATATGATTGATGGTCAGTCGGCACTGTTTATATCAATACATTCCCCACATTCGATCTTTTGGGTTGTGCACAACGTATAGTGTGGCTCGTCAACGACCAACTCGAGTTGCACGTCCGGACCATTCGCTGCGTGTCGATTGTGGTAGTAGGACTGTGAAATTGAAACATTTTCTTGAATTGGCCATTTGTCATGGTTTAAGATTTGGACGGCCGTGCCGATTGATTGATTACTTTCATCTCGGTAGTTTTATAGCGAAAGGTATGTGTCAACGTACTCACACACTGATGTAACCATGTGAAGGGTATATCGGTTGTTTTTTTTTTTTCTTTTTTTTTTCGGTTGTCGAGTCTTATCAAGTTGACAGTTGTGGTATGGGCATTGGGCAGTCAAAATGATACTTAATTAATAGAGCGTACGTATTTTTGGATTTGGATTTTTTGACAGCATTGTGCGTTTTCGAGAGACGAGATTATCTGAGTGAGGCGACCTTCAATTGTATCCTGAATAAGGGAAGCTCTCGGATAATTGTCGGACTTTCGCGAGAGGAAAAACAACCTTGAGAGAGTTCCACCCAGAACTCCAGTGAAAGTGAGAAAAGTGGAAGTCAGTTGTTCCGTTTGAGAAGCGATTGAATTGGTAACTGCATTTTGATGTAGGTATTTTAGAAGATTTTTTTTGAAGACACGTCTTAGGTAGGGTAGGTAGGTAGGAGTGGCGGTTTAATTAAAAACCCAAGTAGCACTATGTGCCGTTTTGTTACCACAACTAATTTTACCCGTTTGTTAAAGATGGTTGAGTAGGAGAGTTTAGATCCAGCCTGTGGAATTTAAAAAGGTAATCAGTTCCTTGATAGTACTCTTCGAGACCTCCTCAAGGGAGTCGAAGAAGGTTTTACCAAAAGATTGCTGTCTAGCTCTAGCTAGTGCCGGACAGATGCATATGTAGTGAGAGAGGGTTTCTCTTTCAGTCGCGTCATTGCAGCTGCGGCACCGGCAGCGTGTATTATGTGGGATGCCTAATCGTACAGCGTGATCCGCTATAGGCCAGTGGCCCGTGGTTATCGCTGTTATTCTGGCAATATCTTTTTGTGACTTGCTCAAAAGGTGGGTTGTTTTTTCCGTGTTGTAGTTTGGCTACATTTTTCTGGATATGATGCAGTTTGTAAGCCTTCTCCATCTAAGGTTGGCCCTCGATTGGAATTCTGAGGAGATCTTTGTTTTGACCGCTCCAAGCGGAATGTGAACCGGTACCGCAAGAGAACAGTGAAGGGCTGAGCCTTGCCTGGCCAGTTCGTCAGCGTGTTCGTTCCCACAGACGTTGCTGTGACCTGGAACCCAAATCAGGGTAACCTGGAACTGGTCAAGCGAGGCCAGATCTCTGTGGCATTCTAATACCAGTTTTGGGGTTATATTGACTGAGGCGATAGCCTTCATAGGATCTTGACTATCAATGAAAATGTCTATCTTTTGCCTTGGAGCTAAGTTTGTGTGTAGTTTGATTTGAAGGCAGGCCTCGCGGATGGCAAGTAATTCAGCCTGAAAAACAGTTGCCGTATCCGGAAGTCTAAATGATTTTGAGATGTTTAGAGACTCCGAGAATACGTCCGCACCTACCCCACAGTCCATTTTAGAACCATCTGTGTATATTGTTAAACTCGAGTCTCTGTTCAACCGTCCCTCTTGCCAATCTAATCTTGAAGGGAATTCTGCTTCAAAATATTTAGTGAAAAGCATTTTGGGAGTAATGAAGTCTGTTGAGGGTGGTACGAGTTCTCCTCGTAGAGAAAGCAAAATGTTACTATGCCGTAGGGTCTCGCAGTTGGTAATGTGAAGATCTAATTGTAAAAGATGCAGAAGGACTGTTAGGGCGTCTGAAGGTGTATACCATAGAGCGCCTGTGGTGCCTATGCAAGCCGTTCTTTGTACTTTATTAAGTTTGGTTATGTTGTAAGCTTTACTTAGAGCCAGCCACCAAACTATTGACCCATTAGTAAGGATTGGTCGTACAACGGCTGAGTACATCCAGAGGGTCAGTTTTGGTTGCAGGCCCCATCTTTTGCCGAATATTCTGTTGCAGGCATAGAAAGCTATGCATGCTTTCTTTACCCGTTGTTCGATGTTAAGTTACCAGCTGAGCTTGGGATCCAGGATCACTCCCAGATACCTAGCGCTGTTCGATAAGGATAATTGTTGGCCATTTAGGCGAGGAACTGTGAAGTCGGGTATTTTGGTTTAAGCATCAATTCGGGTTGACACCAAGACCGCATCTGCTGGCCCAGGTGCTAACCTTCACTAGAGCATTTTCCATAATTTCACTAATTATGCTAGTAAGCTTCCCTGAAACCAATATCACCATATCGTCGCATATCCGACCACCTCAATTCTTTCTCTGTCTAGAATAACGAGTATTTTGTTGATTACTATGAGCCACAGCAGTGGTGAAATAAAGGGTGATTTTTTAAGAGGCTTAGAACTTTTTTAAAAAAAAAAACACAAAAAGTTCGAAAAAATGAATGAAGTATTTATTTGAATCGATAGTTTGAACCTTGCAATTTAATGTTTAAAGATAATTTCATGCAAATGTTGACCGCGGCTGCGTCTCAGGTAGTCCATCCGCTGAGTCCAATTTTGGCATACTCTTTCACACATATCGGCCGGTATCTCACGAATGAATGCATGGATGTTGGCTTCCAGTGCGTCAATCGAAGCGGGCTTGTCCCTATACACATTAGCCTTGACATACCCCCACAAAAAATAATCTAATGGTGTCAAATCGCACGATCTAGGCGGCCAATTGACCGGCCCGAAACGTGAAATTAACTGTTCACCAAACTCGCCTCGCAATTGCGCCATTGTTTCGCGTGCTGTGTGGCATGTGGCACCGTCTTGTTGAAACCACATATCATGCAAGTCAAGAACTTTCATTTCGGGCAAAAAAAAGTTTGTTATCATCGCTCGGTAGCGTTCACCATTGACAGTAACGCTGCGATTCGCATCATCTTTGAAGAAATATGGCCCAATAATGCCGCCGGCCCATAAATCGCACCAAACAGTGGCTTTTTCGGGATGCATTGGTAGCTGTTGCAATGCTTCTGGCTGATCTTCACTCCAAATGCGGCAATTTTGCTTATTTACTACGTACCCATTCAACCAAAAATGAGCCTCATCGCTGAACACAATTTTTCGATAAAAAAGCGGATCCTCGGCCTGCATTCCAAGAGCCCCTTCACCCAAAATTCGGCGTTGTGGTAGGTCGGCTGGCTTCAGTTCTTGCACAAGCTGTATCTTAAAAGGCTTTACGCACAAATCCTTCCGCAAAATTTTCCACGTAGTGCTGTAACAAAGGCCTAACTGCTGGGAACGGCGCCGAATCGACATTTCGCGGTCTTCTGTCACACCAGCTGATACGGCCGCAATATTTTCTTCACTACGCACAGTACGTAAACGTGTTGGTGGTTTAATGTCCAACAAAGTAAATTTGGTGCGAAATTTGGTCACAATCTTCCGAATAGACTGCTCAGAAGGTCGAGAATGCCGATCATAAAATGGAAGCAGCGCGCGATGAACATTTCGAACCGAGCACGAATTTTGATAGTAAAATTCAATAATTTGCAAGCGTTCTTCATTTGTAAGACGATCCATGGTTAAATTGCAAACCAAACTGAAGCTGTTTGACAGTGACACAAGGTACTAAACACACGTCAGCTGTCAAAACCAGTGTTGCCAAAACAAAACCAGCTAAAAAATCACCCTTTAACACCTCCTTGGGGTGTGCCAAGCATAGAGACAATCCATTGACTAATATGGTTTTCTATCCCTAGCTCCGTAAGGGACTCTAGAATGGCTTCGGTATGTACACTGTCGAAGGCCCCTTCTATGTCTAGAAAGGTCGCTAGAGTAGGTATATTCTTTATAGTGTATTGACTTTTCGATTGTTCAACGTCTTAGTTTTATTTTTTTCTAAGGAACTTCCAGCTGTATTTAAAATTACAAATGAAACCAGTTATCTTAAATCACTACCGCATTATAAAGGATTTAAAGCTAAACACAAATATAGTCGATTGAAATTTTTGAATTCCGTCCAGCTTTTAAAAATACAAGCGTTTTATGAACAAACAAGAGTATTCCCTTGGACATAAAGACGTCGAATTTGATTATTTAAAAGTACGATACGTGCTCAAGATTCTCTTTTAGATTTGATTTTCAAACACTGGTTTCTTTGAGGTCAAAAAAAAAGGGGTGATCATGATCATCTTTTTCCTTGGATTTGTATAATAATAACCGCCATCAATCCAAGGGTAACAGCTCAACTGGATCCAGAAGCTCTAAGCTTCTCACGCAATACAATAAATTCGGATAGGTACGGTTTAAGGCACTACCTGATTTTCGTCGTACGTGACTAACTCCAGAGATATCTCCATATTAAGTACTCACGGGCTGCTGTTGTCACTGCCAGGACGTATCGATTTTGATATACCCAACGATTCGGAAAAGACGCCTGACCCCGTTCCGATTTTCATTTTAGGTCGGTGAAATAGGCGCTCGAGAAAGGTCTTGTAAACTCTAAGTATGGCGTAATGTAGTCCGTGATCGGTACACAGCCAAAGTACTTCTGTAGGATCGACGAATGACCCATTTCGTTCAGTTTCCAATTTTCTGATTGGCTTATTCTCATGGCACTAATGGCGGCTGACGTTTGCACAAAGATGACTAGCGGAAGCAAACTCAGGATGGCTTCAAGACCTGCGGTTGGGGTTGTCCTCATTGCACTGGTGGTGCCGATACACGCTAGTCTTTGTACTTTAGTAATAGCCTTTAGGTAGGTGGCTTTGTAGGTTGCCGGCCACCATACGAGACTGCCATAGGTCAGTGTGGGTCTTACTATAGCCGTGTACATCCACAGTTTAATTTTAGGAGATGGTCCGCAGGCTTTCCCAAAAATTCTGCTGCAGGAGTAAAAGGCTACTGTGGCTTTTTGTTATTCTTTCATGTGTGTTCATTTTTCAATTTAGTTTTACTGAGGATTTACCGTTAGGCCGCATTTCCTGGTCCAGATATCGAGGGTTTTGAGAGCGCCTCCAATTTTTTCGGAGAGTGTTGGGAGGAATTAACCTGTTTCCAACAGCACTACGTCATCGGCATAAGCCGTTGTTCTGACACCACTGTTTCTAAGCTGCATAATCATCTCAGTTAGAACTATGACCCACAGCAGTGGAGATTTATTAAAATTTGGTCCTGAAAAACGCGGTCTTGATAAAATGGTTTGTGAAAATTCACAGAAACAAACTTCTGGGCTCCCGCGTAGATGGCGCTTACTAAAATGTTATCAGAATGACACACTATCAACTAAAAACTGGGCAACTCCTAATAAACGAGAATATTATTACCTGCGTTGTAACCCTCAGGTGGTTAAGTCAATATTCGTCCGCCAAACAGGCAGTCAACTGGCTTAAAGTCGGTTCATTTATTGCGACTCGGTGATTCGAGCCTTAGCCATTCATTCGTTTGCCGTTTCTGCTTCATTTTGCGAGTAAATTTTTGTTCAATGAGTGAATACAATTTTAACTGAAAGACAACCGATTTCCAGTGCAATTTTGCTCATTAAAATGCCAGTTCGCTATGGAACTCTTTTATTTTTAATTTAATTTAGAAAACCAACTCCAGTTCGCTACTAAGCTCTTTTGTTTAAGACTACCAATAAATTGAAATTTTTTTTTTTTAAATTGCATTTTCTTTCAAATTCAACTACAACAATCTATTGTCGAGAAACTGTATTGAAAAGTTTATCTAAAATTTATCTCCAAAGAGCTCAGCTAAATTGTTGCAAAGAGAATCTGAAACTTTTCACCACATCTCAGCTCTGTCTATGCGGTTAATAGAAACAATCATCAACGTGGTTTCTCCATCTGTATATATTGTTCTCATCTAGTCGCACTCATATATATGGAGCTAGTGTTCCACATGTATATGGTAAACAAATCTACTTACACCCAGTTCGTTCCATTAACTTCAACATTTGCTAATTATTTTGTATCCGCACACGCTGTTGTTATTGCTGGGCAGAGCGCTGTTTGCGGATTAAATGACGTGTGCAAAACACTTGGGCGCGGGATGTTGACTCTGGTTGCACGGATGGCTTCGAATTTCGCGTTAAGTACCAATTTATCACGGTTTGTATATATGGTTATGTAAGAACAGCTTATTAGATACATTGTCGTCCTCGGTGAGTTTAGCTCTTCGGCTTCGGCTCTACTGGCGAGATGGGTAGTCGCAGCCTCCTTTCGGTTTGTTTGTGCGGTCTGCAATATTTCCAGATCGAATAACTCAATTAAAAAAATCCACCGATTGTTGGGGATCTCTCGTAGATCGATATATACGTGTGCATCAGCAAGTGATGCAATTCTGAATGGTGGTGGGGTTTCAAAACCATTAAAACCAGATTGTATTGCAATTGTTAACAAAATCGATAAATAAGTTACTAATTCAGATCGATCGATTTTATGTTGCGGTGTCGTGTTGTTGCTGAATTCTACGTACCTATATATATCGTCTTTGGTTGCAGTTGCACATTTGCTTGGAGTGGGTATATGGCGTGAGCGTTTATGTTCTCAAAGGAGGCAGCTAATTTGTAGTGTGAATTTTGATAGCTACGCTTGACTTGGATTTCGTAATATGATGGCGATGAGTTGAGCGATTAATTGAGAATCGATTGTTATTACTCAATACGATTTGATTACTTGTCTTGGGTGTTGGTTTTTTTTTTTGCAAATGGTTTGCAGAATCATCAAATTGCTGTATGAAAAAAAAAAAAAAACTTTATGAAAGCGGAAAAATTCTAAGTAGGGTGACTTGTTGAGAAGATTGTAAGGAATGAAATATCTCCGCAAGGACTTAGAAAATAACTATGGGAATTTTATATATTCACGCTAAGTGCCTTGATTCTTGAAACTTTTTTGAAAAACTCATTCTTCGCTTAACAATCTTGTTTAACTCTCTCGTACGTAGTAACGGAAAGGGAAAAGTATATTCCAAATGGGTTCGTAGATATGTTTCAAATGGATTAACGCTTTTATAGCTAATCTAATATTCGTATTGGTCGACGAAACTTGTTGCCGCATTTTGAATGGTGGTTTCCTTCATTATATCTTGCTCTTACAACGTAGCCGAGAAAGTTAAAAACTGTGATGTGCTTTTTTTCCGGCCGTAGTTTCGCTCGCAGGATCCAGGGCTTACCAAAGAAACACCAAAACTCTGGTTCAGAGGTACACTTTATTCGCAGTTATTCATATAACTCTATACAAACTACTTACACCTTAAAAATATTTCGATAACGTCTACACTACGTGGCCCAACTACTGCATGGTTCCTTAGCGGCCCAACTACAGCGTGGTTCCAGGGGAAAGGTATAGCAAGCCCGCTGGGATTGCTGACACTGCTTAATTAAGACCGATTTCCCAAGGGGAATCCAGCCGCCAAAAATTCAGAACAGGGACCAAAGTCGCTTTCCAAAATGGGAGCCTCATCTGGTACGCAAGATTGGTACGGTTCACTGGTATTCCCCCACTATGGCAGTGTGAATTTTATGTGACCAATGTAAAAGTGTGACGAACGGTGGCGTTTCGTTATAAAACTTAGAATTTTACGTATATATCGAAGTAAGGATTTCGGTATATCATGAACCCTGCCTCCAACCATAGATCTCCTTAGGGGTAGCGATTGTCTGAGGCTTGTTGGCATGAATCTGCCACTTCAAGTAACGCCAAAGAAAGAAGTCTAGGATAGTTAAGAGGGGGATCTTGCAGTCCATGCCTCATGAAAAATCAAATCGCCAAAACGGGATATTACGCTACCAGGAAACGCTTCCTTCACAAAAGTAATTGTATCTAATGCAGTGTGTGCGATTGCGGCGTCTTGTTGAAACCACTTGTTCACCAGTTAAGCCCCGCTCATGGGATTCCGGCAGTAAGAAGTCATGGCCCTGTATATTGTTCGCCAGTAACGGTGACTGTATTGCCGATGGGGTCCTCACAAAAATACGACCCAATCACTCCTTCCGCTTCTAGCAACACAGTGGCTTTGAGTGGATGTAATGGCTCTTCGTGCAACACATGCAGATTTTCAGTGCCCCAGAAACGAAGATTTTGTTTATTATTATTTTCGACACAAAATCGTTCACTCCGGTGTTGAGATTATTATTCCACGCTCTTGCTATACTCCGCTGCATTGCTTGTCTGTTATACTTATACTGCATCTGTCTAGTTCAAAGATGTCAAATACCGTTGACGTACGACGCCATTTGCAAAAATTACAACAGCTTCCGGTAGGGTGATTCATTCTGCGCCACCTTGTACATTCGTATAAAATAAAACTGTAACTTTTTTTCCGGCTGTAAACTGTTTGCTATGAATAGATTCAAAAAGTACTGCACGAATTTGTTTCCGGTTTTGAAGTGGCATAGGAAATTGTTGAGATTCGGTTATAGAATATGTTTTACCATTATTCGCTGTCCGGAAGCGGAAATATAAGCTGATATCTAAGAAAAGTTGTAACTCTCGAATGCCTTTTAGCTCCTAGCTTTGGAATGGCTCATCGAAATGAAATGGGATTTTTTTTTAATACAGAGTCCAATTATTTACACAGATTTTAAGATATAAATCATATTGGTTTTTCCCGGCGTTCAGTGGAGGAAATTTTGTGTGTGTATGCGGCAAAATCTGTTTCTCTCTCTGTACACTTTCTGCGGTGCGCTTTTTCTTTCTTTTTTTATGCACCTTTTGGGCTTTGTGTTTTTTTTTTTTTTTTGTTCACGTTTTTAAATTGAACTGGAGTATTAATGAATAATGAGTTGAGTAGTAGAGCGAATAAGACGCATGGAGTATGGGATTGAGAGAGATAGGTCTGTAATTGAGATTGAGAGGAAGTCACACTCAGTTGTCAGTTGTGATTGTGCCGCATCGATGGTATACCTCCGTTGGATGTATAGGAAACCAAAATATCACGTGCCCAAATATCTGTATTTCTAAGTTCGGTAGATGAATGGCTAATCCTCACGGGCGACTTCATCACTTTTGGCAACTTAAGCGTGGTATGCCACAGCGAATCTTAGCACTACGAGTCGTTGGAAGCAAGCAACGACCAATGATACAGCGGATCTCTTCCTGAAACAGGTATACGCCTTTACAGGTGCCGGATCTTTGCTGCTGGTTTTCATTTTACAGGCCATTTAACTATTTTTTTTTTATATTTAATTATCTTCTGAACCAGTAGAATTTTCACAGAGTTCCAGTTAGTTAGCGGAGCACAAATATTGGACAAAAAAGCTGAGAGCTATTTATTTACTTTTTTTTTTTTTCAAAAATAAACCCCAGATATATCAACTTAGCCAATGAAAAAATGTTAAAACCTGTCCTACAGTGATTTATTTTTGTTTTCTCCATTTTGCTTGTTACTTTACAACTTTTACCAAAATTTCATATTCCAATTTGTTATCAAATGCTCCCAAGAAAGTTACATATGTCAAAGTTCGCAGAAATACATTCCTCGCGACATACATCAACTCCTTGCCATCCATATCGGCAACAACAGCATAGTCTGGAATCGCTCCCAGATCTGCGTGTATCCATTCGTATTCATCATCGTCTCCTATTAAGACTTGACAGTGCGAAGACTTCATGTCGTATCCTTCATGCATAGCCGATGCAATGCCAATCGCAGGCTTGACTTGACCAGAAATAAATGAATTGGGCCCCAACAAACGAGCGACGAACATTTCATTATCGTCGAACGCCTTCCCACCGCGGACACTGTTTTGGGGTATATTGGCAGATTCGGAGTCAACCCAACTGTTCTTGTCGTAACAAATTAAGTACGTTCTTTGAATATTGTAGTTTCTCTTATCAACAAATTGATTGGAGGACAAACATTTCGGTGCAATATGATAGTCTATTCCAAAAGTTCTTCCAATAAAAATCGGTTCGCCATTCCATGCGGTTCCTGCGCGTACAATATTTTTTAGTACCTCACTTCTCCATTCACAGTTTTCTTCAGCCACAAGAACCTCGTATTCAGACTTTTGCACTGGCGTGGATAAATGAAAGATGACGGCTCCTTCGCTGTTAAATTCGGCAGGAAGTACTAAGTTGTAGTGCCTTGCGCGTCCAACAAAAGTACTGTTACTTGTTGGATCCAATCTGACGGCTTTTTCAGGTATTGGATCACCAGATTTCAAAGCTATCCATTTATAGCCTGAAATGATAGAACGAAAGGGTGTGTGTTTAGATTCGAGATTAAAATAAATAAATAGTTGGCGCAACAGGTCCTAGGCCTAGCTTCTCACAACCATTCGTTTTTGTGTGAGTTTTTCTTTTTTTTTTAAACGAATGGAAAGGATCTACAATTTTATGCCGACTCCAAACGGCTTATTGAGAAGCTCTTTCAAGACAGTTATACTCTCGGATGTTTGTCAGACGTTCGCAGGAGGGGGTGCAATGGAAAAAAACCTTAAGTTGGAAGTTGGGTTTTTGCGGGATTCGAACCAGGGACCCCTCTCTTAGTAGTCCAACACACTAACCTCTAAGCCACAGTTTGGAGATTTGGTCATTAAAAATGTTAACAATTTCTGTGAAGCGAATTAAAGCATTTATCAAAATGAGCGTTCTTGTCTGGACGTACAATTTAAGTCACGAAGACTTCTGCCACTGATCCTAAATATAATATTAAAAAAAAAAAAAAAATGACAAACCGCCCAGGCCAAATATAGCTAGTGGTAGAGTTGTGAAACTTTAAGGGATCTAACAAAAAGGGATAAAGTCCATCAAAAAGAATTTTCTTTTTTTTTACATTCAATCTGGGATATTCCATCATAACCTTTTGGAAACACTGAAACCCACTAACCATTAACACGTATTAACTCAAAACGTTTATGGAAAATAAAATAATTTTGGTTGTGTATAGGGTTACCAAAATTTGAAAACGAGAAAACAGGAACTTTAAAAGTGCTAACAATTAACAATTCTTACAATTTTGGGACAAAATCTTTAAAAAAAATCGAACAATGTTTTTAGTTTCAAATTAAATAAAAATAAAAATATCAAAATATGTATGTATGTTTAAATATTTTATCTATTAAATTCGTTGAATATGATAAATTCAGGCCTTACATTAGCGACTTGACAAATTCAAACTTTGAGTGTGAACGCACCCTTAAACTTATTACCGAACTGTAAAAGTCAAAATATTCAGTAAAATCAACATTTTCATCATGGTGAAGTACATGAATAATTAAAATTTACTGCTTAAATACGGAGTCAGTGGTCACAACTTTAAGAGCGTTAACGCCAATTTCCACTCTTCAGCGATGAAGCACATTTTAGTGAAACGGCTTCGTTTGGGCCGTTTTTTTGCGTCGATGAAAATGACCGCCACGTTAAGGTAAATGGTATTCGCTACACAGGCATGTTGGAACCACGGTTGCCACTTTGGTAATAAATTACCAAATCTGGTAATTTTCTTCTTAGTTCATGATTTTTGGTAGGTTATTTGGTAATTTTTATCTGGTTTTGGTAACTTTTTGAACTGGAGCATCAAAAAGACGAACTCGATATCATCACTTCGTTTAAGGTTTAACAGTATTCCTAGTACTTCAGTAAGTAACGTTCTATAATGTACCTAATTGAATTTAAAATACTTATGTTAAAATGAGTTGATATGTGTCAACAACAATTCATAAACTTAAATTCGACATAATTTCCCAACAGAAATTGTCAGGGTGAATCCCAAACAAGCGAGAATCGTTGTTACTCCTCGCTTCCCCCACTCAGTTTTCTTTTAGTTTCTATGAAGACTTAAGGGAACTTTAGAAATTCAAATAAATTTCACGATTTCCTATAAATTATTTTTCACGCCGAAATGTCAAAAATGTAATGCGACTGACAATAAAACCCAAGTGTCTGCCTTTGAAGTAACTATTTTTACTCGAACTGCGCAGGCAGTACCTAGGTACTCATATTTTCACGTGGAAAGTTAAATTTGACATTTCGCGGAGAAAAATTTGTATTAAAAATTGGATTCCACTTGAGAGGCTTTACGTGTTCTGCAATTAAGTGCATACTAGGCTTAAACATAGGTGCATTTTTCTACTACCATGACATTTTTTTATATTAAGTTCGTAAATCAGAGAAAAATCAAACGATACCAAAAAGTCATATTCATACTGGCTCAAGACGATATGTACGATTTTTTCGCGTTTTATCATTTTTCGAGATTTTTGGTAACTTTTAGCTTGGTAACTTTTTTTCCATTTTTGGTTGCTAATTTTTTTGGAAGTGGCAACCATGGTTGGAACGTCACTTCTTTAAGCAATTGCATGAATTGGACATAAGTGACATGTGGTTCCACAAGACGGTGCCCCAAAGCACAGAGCGGCTGCAACAATCGAGTTATTGAAGTCTCTGTTCGGTGAACGTATATGGTTATGTCGAGAAGCGAATCCGTCTATTGGCCGCCGAGATCGTGTGATTTAACGCCTCTGGACTTTTTTTTATGGGGCCACGTTAAATCATTGGTCTATGTCAACAAGCCGACTACGTTAGAGGAGTATATTGAACCAATATTGAACGAAAAGTAGCGGTTGTATCAGTCGAAATGTGCGGCCGTATCGGTCGAAATGTGCGGCCGTTTCATAAATTAATTGATAGTACGAGTAGTTAATTCAAGCCAATATTTTTTTTTGGGGATACCTATCTCAAGTAGTTTGCATTTCATTCAAAAAAGAAATTGTAAAGTTCTTAATGCAAGGCCCTTTATAACACTTCGCAGCAAGTTCCAACTTCGAAGGAAAAGAAAGTAGGCAAAGTGGAAGCAATTTCTTTCAGTGGAAAGATCATGCAAATTTAGCACTTTTGTAATTTGAATATTTGGCGACAGAATCGTAATCGTTAAAAACGTAAAAGCGGTACTGTTCTGACTGTTCTGTGACTTTTGTCGTTTCTAAAAATGACCTACTAGGTTTTGTGGGGTCAAATAGTAAAGGTATAAACTTGTTTGAAGGCCACGTACTTTACAATTAAGGCGGCTAAATATGGGAACAAATATTTTTGAAACAACTCTCAAATAGAGTTCGATTTTCTGTTTTCTTTTTACTTTCATATTCGTGTTTCAAGTTCGTGGGGAATACCTCTTTTTTTTCAGTTATTTTAAAAGCACATGAAATGGGAAGAATGAGAATCTTCCCTATTTTGGAATGAGAAAATTTAAAACCGATAGTGATGGAATGTAGAAATTTAGTGTAGAATATTTTTGGAAAAAAACTAATAGAAATGAATGATTTGGAGGGAAATTTCTTATTGCGGTATTTGAGGTCATTTCCACGTCCAAATGCGTAGGTATACCTACTATCAGATTAGAAGACTGAAAACGTCGATTGCATTAATTAGTTTCAAACCCTCCAGATGTAGAGTTTTTTTTTTTTAATAACAAATCATCACACAAATCAACTATCTCAACAATTTGCTGCCCTTTTTCATTATATTCGCTTAGAGTTTGCTTCAAAAATGATTTCCTGTGGAGAGTAGAGGTACTCGTACTATACTAGCGCTTAGCTCAAGTTCAAACATGATTTCACTATATACGGAGCATGATTACTACAGTCATTCTACAATTTGTGAAAAAAGAAAAAAATAAACAAATTCTTACCATTCGAATTGTGAACACCGCCAATTAAAATAACGATTACAAACACTGCACTAATTGAGCGAAGCATCTCGAGCTTTGTATATTGCTTAGGAAATTCGAGCAGAAGCTTGTTTTACTGACTGAACTACATTCCACTTCAGCGTCTCCTTATATACTGTTATCTCTAATTATTCTATTACAGCGGCAAAAGTGAGATCTAGTTGATAATAACATGAGTGAGTAGCTATACAATTTTTTGAATTTTCTTATCTCGGATTTTTCTGTTCTTTTTTGTTTTTTTTTTTTTTTGAGCGCGAGAACTTCTCTGTTTTTAAATAAACATTCTTGTATGGCATTTTGAGTGTGAAGGCAATATTATAATTGTCGTAATAATAATGTGTAGCAAAGTTTGACTGCGATTCGACGATGTGAACCTTAGAAGGGCGTCTCACGGACCAAAAACATGGAAACATGTAGTGCCTTACGACTAGCTTCTTACAACCATTTGTTTTCTTTGTGTTTTTAGTTTTAGGACGAATGGAAGGGACCTACACTTTTATTCCCAGTCCGAATGGCTGAATTGAAAAGCTCTTTCATGACAGTTATACTCTCCGATGTTTGTCAGATGTGGCGCTGTGAAAAAAAAAAAAACTAAGCTTCTAAATATATGCTATATTTCGGACAATGTTGTCTTTAACCTGATGACATATAATTGGTTAACCAAATATTCATTATGTATCAAATGTCAATTGTGTAGGACAGTTTAGAGTATCCTCCAGCACTCGATCCTGCGCCACAGGTCATTAATCATCAGAGACAACGCGTAGAGAAGATAATGTCGGACTATATCTAACTACCTCGGGTCTACCTAGGGCTCGCCTTGAAGTGTTATTCAAATAGGTATGCCACAAATATACATTAATAGTGCTCAACTTTAGTTAGAAAAGTTAACAATTTTTTGGCTGGACGAATCTGCAGACAAAGCATGTTTGGTTGTTTTTGTGTGTCGAACAATATCTGCGTTTCCACCGGATGCGATCGAAAAACTTCCTTTACACTTTTTATAAAAAAAAACATTGTTTTTGCCTTATCCGGTCTCCAAAAATGGATATATTTCGATTAATTTGGCGTTGAGAACGCATTTTCCTTTTAACGGACTTGGCATATTTTCAGTTTTCACACAGATAAAATTAAAGAAGAAATTAACACGCAATAGGACTGTCTCTCAGAAGTAGGTACAATAGAATTAAGAAAATGGCGTTCGAATTTCAAATAATGTCGAAATAACAACAGAGAGGGGATTCCCCCTTTTGGCCTACAACTTAAAAAACTGCTGATGCGAATTTAAAGGTTGACAGTGTGCAGTGCTTCCAAGCCCATTAATTTTAAATGAGGACACCACCTACTTGGGTTGGATTCAATCGTTTAATTTTTAGTTATATGAAAAGTTGCTAATAAATGGGAATAAAGCTGCATTACAGGATAATTACAGGGTTTTTTTTTTACAAAAACACAAGAGTCGGATTTCTACAGGACTTTCGTTGAAATTACAGGTGTATCCTGTAGAATACAGGATATAATGACATGCTTACGGCATGTCCGATTGTAAAAAAAATTGTACATTTAACCAGACCGGTGATTGGTTTGCGCAAAAATCTCCTTCAAAATTCAATGTGGCGGATCCAGCATTGCCGATAAAGTCTCCCACTTCCAAAAGAGCCACAAAATCAAGAATAGAGCAATTAATTAGCGATTAAATAGCAATTACATCAAATGTACTTTGTTCGGCGAAGTTCCAATATGGCGGATCCAGCTTTACCCACGTTGATTCCACATTCTCGCAGTTCCCGCTTGCTGAAAATGAATGATGCTGGAAAGCAGTTTATTCACATTTTTTCATGAACACAACACCAGCGAGGTTTCAACTGAAATGAACACTTCTACGTGGGATAAAGTGTGAATCTCGAAAGTGTCAATTCGAGTATAGACGTTGTTGGGATAGATGTTCAATAAAACACACCTAATGCCAACACACCCGCAATTAGAATCTAATGGAAATCCAGCATTTTGTAACTTCAAGTGCATAAGCTACGATTAGACATTCCACTTTTCATGTCAACATGTGACATACCGACGTCAGTACTTGAGTATGAGGCACACATTTGTCCTAAATTTGGAACTACGTGTGATTGTTTGTCAAGCGTCAGGTCACGAGGGCTGTCACAGTGTACTCTAACGAAGGACACACGCACCACCCAGTGGCCGAATTTTTGTGACGTCAGCATGTCAAGATCTGCCGCGAAAAATGACACGGTAATCGTAGCTTTAGAGCTAAGGACTCATCATCAAAATGCTAACATGTCCTTTGCGCCTCACAAGTAGGTATGGTTTTTGAAAACGATTTCCATTACTAAACAGATGAACACAGCTGACATACAACATCCATACAACAGTAACATTCACTTGGAAAGAGAATAGAAAATTGTGTTCGTTGGCTTTTCATCCATCCACTCTGCGGTTTGCATTGATCGCGTTGTCAGAAGTGGTTTATCGTACAGCAAGTCAAGCAATAACTGCTCGTTTGGCCAAAGCGCATTAACTATCTATTGGATTGTGTGTCTTTTTCGATTACCATACCCTTTTGTGTCATGCAATTAAGTGCCTGCAACTGATTCGTTGACAATGGTATTGAGTTACTCAGTATACTCACCCAATGTAAGCCGATGTAAGTCGATGGATTTGAATACCTACGTGTATTTCCCAACTAAATTCGAGCCGCAAATAAATTAGTGTTGTGGTCTAAAGGCGGTAAAGATACAAAATTAGCTGTACTTATAATTAGCAAGTTGCTCGAGTGGTTTTGTGGGTCATTTTTGGTACCAATGGATAGCAATCATTCACCGCATCGTTTTATATGTGGATCCGAGCCATGTGCTTATGCATATGGTCGGCGTTCGCAACCAAGCAAAAGGAAACATGTGTGCGCAGTGCGCACCTCTGCACGATAGACATCACGCTCACAAGTAATCCTTCCAATTCGCTCTGATAAGGATCAATATTTAAAAAAATAAAAATCACCACTTCGCTCACAAATTGTGCTGGAGGGATGTGTGTTGATGGACATGGCGATAAGAGATGATGTCCTTTTAATGCGTGGCAAGATTTTAAATGCATCATATATGCTAAACCGTGCTACTGAACTATTTGGCTGGATCGATGCGACAGTATTTCAATCCGCTTACGATAAGAGTTTTATTTAATCTGTATTGTCCTTTTTGTTGTTTTCTCCTTTGGTGGCAGTTCATGTAGAAAATGTTTTTCGTTTTTTGTGAATGCTTTAGATGTTTTTTTTTTTGACAATACAATATCCTCTCACCCTATATACATATATCGTTTGCCAATATCGGATGTCACTTAACCGGTCGTGCTTCTGTTTGAGGGTGTCGTGTGTCAAATGCCCTGTTTAAGGTGATACACATGATGTGTGCACCATTCACCATACAACCGGAGGTTGTCAAGTGATGATGATGTAAAACGTACGAGATAATATCAAACAGATCTGGAGTGGGGTTTGCCAATACAGTCCTGTCGTTTTGAGCACGTCTCATCAAAGTGCTCTCAAAACTTTGGGCAATTGGTCAGTTGATATAGGTGAAAGGCTACTATTTTAATCAATTTTACTGGCTGTTGTTACGCAATTTAATATGATTTCTCTCTAGTCATTTGTTTACCGCTTAGGATTTATTTCTTTCATTAGTTGAAAGTCTGTTATACTTATAAGAGAATGAACCCTACATGCAGACTGTGTCTAGAGAGTGCCGAATTCTCACTGCACATATTCATGGAACGGCGGGCCCTCCTTCGTCTCAGGAAAAACATCCTTGATCAACATCCTTTCAGAGAAGATACTATTACTTACTTACTTACTTAGGTGGCGCTACAGTTCGGTGTGAACCAGGGCCTCGAGCAACAAGCCTCTCCAGTTAACCCGGTCCTTAGCCAACTGCCTCTAGTTGCGCACTCCAAGTCGGTTGAGGTCGTTTTCTACCTGTGCGCGCCACCTGAGGCGAGGTCTTCCTCTACTGCGTTGACCCTCTGGATTGAAATCGAAGACTCTGCGGGTCGGAGCGTTGATGTCCATTCGCTCTACATCTTCTAGCCATCTCGAACGTCCAATGCGCTAGTCTTTTGACTAGGTCGTTGAATGGTCTCCTCCAAAACCCGTCAACACAAACGGGACCGAATATTTTACGAAGAATTTTTCTCTCGAAACGACCAAGGATATCTTTATCCGCTTTGGAAATAGCCCATGCTTCAGATCCATACAACAGGACTGGGACGTTGAGGGTCTTATATAGTGTCTCCTTAGTCTTTCGCGAGAGGGCCTTGCTACACAGTTGCCATCTCAGCCCAAAGAAACAGCGATTGGCAAGAGTTTATTCTCCATTTGATTTCCGATGAGATGTCATTTTTAGATGCTATAGCAAGGCCAAGGTAGACAAGGTAGACAAAGTCCTTTACTAACTCAAAGGCATAGCTGTCTATTGTGACGTTCTGCCCGATTTGTCGATGTAGGGTGTCACTTCTTGTTGACAGCATATACTTGGTTTTGCCCTCGTTAATCGTTAAGCCCATTTTAGCCGCTTCTGTGTCTATACTTGCAAACGCGCCAGTGACAGCTCGCTGTGTTCTTCCAATTATGTCAATATCGTCTGCGTATGCAAGCAATTGTACAGACTTTTGAAAGATCGTACATCGTATGTTTACTTGTGAGTTTCGCACAACTCGTTCAAGTTCCTCTGTAGATGGCGCAGTTGAGGTGGTCTCCTTTCCTGTTGATCGGGCAAACGATGCCGAGGTTCCATTCATCAGGCATACATTCATCTGACCAAATCTTAGAAATGAATTGGTGCATGCTCTCTACCAAGTCATCTTCAGCTGCTTTAAAAAGCTCGGCGGGTAGACTGTCAGGCCCAGCAGAATTGTTGGTTTTATTTTTGGATATTGCTATCTTTACTTCATTTTGATCAGGTGGAAGGAAGTTTTGGCTATCATCGTCTAAGTTGAATGGTTCGTTCTGCCTGACAGCAACATTTTGGTCTTCGTCGCCGGTATACAGTCTGCAGAAGTAGTTTTTCCATATTTTCAGCACCGACTGTGATTCCACTACAAGGTATCCTTCGTTATCTCTGCAGATTTCTGATACTCGAAGATACTCGTCTTCCTGAATTCATCCGAAGTGAAAAAATGTCACTAGGACCACATCAGGTAAGGCACAAATGTCGGTGAGTGAGACATTTTGATGTCGGCAAATTCGCTGAAAGGTGATAACAAGCCGTTTTAAAATTTCTTTGGGGAGTGTAATAGAACTTTTTTAGGGATCACCGGGGTGCACAGAACGAAAACTAAGAAATATATTTTTAGCTAAGTGCTTACCAATTGCGACTGTTTCGATGTTTTAACCCTGTGTCCGCCATCTTGTATTGGTAGGGACTCTCTAATCTGGTGTTTATTGTTGCACCCATTTTACGGCTGACGCGGTGGCCGTTCAAGGTCGACTCTTCAAGGTTTGGTACAAAAATTCTAAACAACCGGTTCGACAAAACTTGTACCAATCCAATCCCCGCCGTCATGAGAAGCCGCGGCTTCATTCTATTTCAAATCTTTAAATAGTGCCAGAAGAAAAATAATTTCCAGAATCCGCAAGAGTGTTTTTACAGCTTCTTCGGTAAAGATTACTCTCCTTAGTAGTCTGATAAAATGCTAGGTTAGGTTAGTTTAGGTGATTATCCGATAAATTCAGAGTTGTTCACTTAGACCACATTAGGTCCATTGTGCTAGAAGCTTTTGTAAAATTTTGGAGGGAATTCCTTATTTTGCTGATGTACGTTTCGGAAATATCTGCAAGTACATTGAAAAAGTACTCTCCCAGAGGTTCCTTTCTAATCGAGAACAATACCGGTTACTTACATAGCAAGTGAGAATTTGTTTCGTTCGTTTCTTCATCTATGCAACCAAGTTTTTCGATAAAACGGCTTGCTGACTCCTAGCCTTGCGGCATGTCTCTCCAGTACACAGTTACCTGTTAAAGCCTTGACAAAAATTCCAATATATGCTTTGATGACATTGACCGGACTTTTTGTCCTGCGCCGACTTACAGCAGGCTGTGCCTGGTTGTGGTAAAATATTAGGTTCTGATGTGGAACTACGGACTGACGTGTATGTTTTATTATGGGCTCTGAATTTATTAAGAAGGGTTTGCGTGACTCTGTCACGGTATACGAAATCCTATTAAGAAGTTATAGCAGATCTTTGGAATAAATGCCCACTTGGTTAAAAGACCGATTAATGCTTTCGGTCGATCGGGGTTTACGAATTCTACTTGAAGTTGACCAGATAGATTGGTTGCAAATCTTCATGTGGCAACGGGGAGCCGCACACTTTTACTAAACATCACATCCGCTAATGAGGTTTGAAAGCTGTTGTGTAGAGCTGCCAATAGCAGGAGTGCAGACCCTTTTCAAAAATAATACCTTGAGTGGTTGGTATTATACTACGAGCCCACGAGTACCACTGTCAATCAGATTTAAGCGGAATAATATCAGTTTATGTGATGTGCCGGGCAAGACTGACAATGGGCCCACTTAGCTTTGAACCTTGGTACTATAGTAATTCTTTTATTATAGGTTGATGTCACTAAATTGCCTGGTTTAGTTTGTCTTCAAAGGGTTGAGAATGAAATTCTTTCAACGCAAACAGGGCGGAATACCTTATGAAGAACTTTTTACTTGAGACTTTTGAAACTTACTTCATACTCATAAATCTCGACTGGGATTTGTCCAGTTTTTAAAGAATGTGTATATTTATTTTCTCTAAATACAAGCTTAAATAATGAACAGCGGATGGCAAGAGATATACTTGAAATCTGAAAAGTTGGTGTATGTTTTGCAAAGTCCCTTTAAGAAGTGTTGAGGAAGCCATGTCTAATTTTTTAATATGGTATATCCGTGGACCCATTTCTTCTCAAATGATCTACTGGTGTATCAAAGCAATTGTCAACAGTGATTGTCGATGTTAAAGTTTGTATAAGGTGCCTTCTTCAGAGCGATAACGTCTTATATGCTCATGCATAACCATAGAGAGCACATGGCGGCTCTTTTAGTTTGAGCTTGAACCTTGAAGGTACAAAAGACCCACGGAGTAACTACAGGCCACTTAAATCCTCAACAGTCGAATGCTTATACTCCATTCATTCATTCATTCATTCTTCATATAACTTAATAAAAATCTCTTGCCCAATTTATTAAAAAAAAACATTAAAATTTTGATTTACAACCTTCTGCAGAAAGGCCATTACGTCTTCCCAGAAACTTATAAAAGTCGTTAGATTTTCATTGATAATAATAAATTCAAACGAAAATCTAAATAAATGGAATTAAAGTCATGACTTAAACAATTTTATGATTAAGACCAATTTCAGGCCCAACCTAGAATGGGTCTTAGCAATTATAAGTCTGCCTTTTGCTATCGAGCTGAATCGACATGGAGGGCAAATGGCCACCAGATCAGTGGCAGAATCGAAATCGAATGTTATCAGTGACAGTCGTGGTAATTAGACACCAGGGTGCACTAAATTCTGTTGGACCGCACTTAAAATACTTCAGGTCTTGTCATCAATTGTCAAACTTCCAAAAGTATATGTATTAACCAACTGACAACTTTAATATATACATGCGATTAACATGAAAGCTTGGTGTGCGGCTTTTAAAGATCAACCCCTTTCTGTCGAAAAAATTAAACAAGTAACAGCGGACCTCACTCAACGTTACCTCCACCTTAACCCTTGCTTGCATCAGGCATCAAATGCATGATGAAAGTGTGCGCCTTTTCATATACGAAGTTACAAAAACCCGCTGAAAGCCATTTAGCATCCTGGCGTTAAACTGGCCGCTTACTGCGCATAAACATCCTAATGACACGAGCCGGCTGACTATATAGTTCAGCATCCCCTCCTGGGCCGTTCTGTCGCCGCCGCCGGGCATCGTATTATATTTAGATTTTCTTTCAACGCCACTTCGTGGTAGGCACGCCACTCTTACCTTAATTCAATCGCATCCGCAAATCCGTCGAGACAATTGGAGCTACGCGTGCGCATACACACTTTTCGGCGATTCTGCTGAAATGCCAACACCACAATTAAAACTGCGTTAAAATCCCATTTAGGATGCAGACCGGCCCACAGGTGCTTGCTGCCTTAATGGTTGGCCCATAAATCCTGCGCCCTAACGAAGCGTTGAAAAAATCACTTTACCGAAGGCGTCTCTTCCCGCCAAACATAACGTCCAGTTAGCAACACAAATGGCGCACCACGCACCAGACGAAGGCGCGCAAGCGCGCTTGCGCTCCTTCTACCACTGTTGCTGTTAATTTATTAAACAATCCGCCTCTGGGGTTGGAATGGGCGATCCGGCTACTTAATACCCGTCTGGCCGGAGTGGGTGCAATTAATTCGCCACTGTACATAGCCAAACAAAAGAGGGAAGCTAACAAATGTCATTCAATTACTTGGTCCCAATTATGGTGGTCAGAGGCGTCGAATCATTAATTCATGCGATGCACATCGCTGGCCTACCTCGTCGCACCGGTACGAGTACTCGAATATATACGATCAATTACTCGAGTGCTTTTCTATGACAAGAAGACCTTCGCGCGGCCCAACTATGCTGGTGGGTTTATCTGGCCGAGCTGGATCACCGACAAAATGACACATGAAAGATGATGAACGCAGAATCGATGGACAGTAGCCGCGGCAGCGTCATCTGAGCATCAGATAAAATCGATTGCGCGCAACCCTTTGATGGGCGCCGACGAAAAGACAACGCACCGCACACACAGTCCCGCATACAGGCCATACAAAAGGAGCCTAATCCAGGTATGTGTTCGCTAGCTGAGCTGAGGTCTCCTGTGGATAATCATCTACTCTAGGCCAAGACCAGCAGCCGTGCGTCGAGGCGAGGTGTGGAACTTCTGTTCGTCCGGTGATGTACCGCATTGCCCCGAGTAATTCACTGTGGCAACTGTGCGGCGGCGGCGTCGCGGCTGCCCATCGTGAGGAAGCATTTAGGTTCAGCATTGATAATTGCGATGCCTCCTCCATTAAATGGTAGCGATGATGATTGATTGCCCAATCGATTATTGCATTATTTGGGCCTTCGAGAGCGACTCGATTCCAGAGAATCGTTAATGATCCAGCAGTGGCTCATCTCTCTCTCCCTCTCTCTCTCTCTCTCTCTTTCTGTCTGTCTGTCTGTCTGTCTGTCCCTTTCTAGGGATATTAAAGCGTTAAATTAACATATTGACTGAGAATGGAAATACCTGCGGAGCTGATGAATTGAGGAAGTTTTAATTGATTTTTGGCTGTCCGGCAAGTGGCACTGGACTGCATGTATGGCAGCATAGGAGGCGAACTGAACACTGGTCCAGGTCATTTATCATAAAATGTGCCAATGCTGGAGATTGGCATTAAAAGATGATTAGTAATTGAATGCGTTGCATTCCGGCTTGTAGCCGTTTCCATTAACACAATGCGGGAGAGCTGTGGAGGAGCTGGGGAATGCAATTGTGTTGCGTTTTGCGGAAAATCGACTGAGAATTACATTAGCGGTGTAGGGTCTCGCTTGAGTCATTAAGGAAGCAGGCCAAGCGGCACTTAAAGGCGATCCAGTCGCTTAGGGAATTTCGCGCAATCGAATTGAGTTTGGAGAGGTGTAAATGCGGATGGTTGATTGAAGGTGTACTTTAAGTTCCTCTTTTCAGAGTGTGGAATCTAGGAAATTTTCTAGCCGTCGAGTGGTTCGACTTATGGATGAACGTTCCTTATTGTGGCGTGCATATAATGACAGGCATTTTGCGCAGTTCTTGTAGACTTTAGTTCAAGTTATTGTAGGAAAGGAATTTGAGGCGGTACTACGATTCCTTACAAGCACTTACAGTCTATACTGCCTAGCAGCCTAGCGAAGGCCAAAGTGAGAGAATGGGAAGTTTACCGGATGCAAAACGTGTGATAGACTTTGCTGAGCAAGACTCGGTCGTCCCATTTTCAAATCTACAATGCCTAGGTACATGACATACTGTCAGGCTTTTTCAGAACCAATCTGCAAGTGAGAAGCTGATCGCAGTGATCATACTGCAAACTAGACTCAAAAACAGCTCTGTAACGTTTCCTCAAGTAATTTTTGCAGGAATACATACAGCGTCAGCGCCTTTTTGGAAGAGGAACACAATAAACCCAGTTTGGCAATAGCCTGGGGTTTTGCTGCATTTCCATGAGAGAGAGAGAGAGGGAGGGAGAGAGAGAGAGAGAGAGGGAGAGAGAGAGAGAGAGAGAGAGAAAAAGAGAGAGAGAGAGAGAGAGAGAGAGAGAGAGTGTGTGTGTGTGTTAATCTGTATAGTCTTCCTTGACTACAAATTCTAGGAACTAAAAGGGTGATGAAGTATTAAAGTCTTCTGTAGGAAATCTAGCAGTTCAAAGGTTGACCACATTCCCAAATTAAGAGTTATTATAGTTAGAGGTACGTCCGTACCCAAAGTGCTTCATATTGAAAAGTATATTGTCTGTTTTTATGTGGATTTGAAATCACATAACGTTAAAACCACTTTCCAAATCCGTATGCATTTATTAGAAGAAGCCGCAATCTGTTTTGGCAATAGCCCATTTAATTTAAAAAAGACGTTTTAAAAAATTTTCTGTAAGCGGGCAGTTGTCATTCCCGCTAGTCCACCAAACAGTTTCAGAATTCATCTCAAAGGTGTCGTTGATTGGGATATATTTAGCTTGAAGGTTCCTTTTCGTCCAAGTTTGAAATATCAAATAGATCAATAGCTTAAACTTTCGAACGGCATTCCCGCATTTTTCAGTCGTAAGCAAATTTAGTTATATAAATGTTCACACTGCCTGAGCCTGCCATATCTTAATCCGCCAGCATTTTAGCTTTTGACGTTTGATAAACATTGTATAACATAAACCTATGTTATGCAGCATTTGCCCTGGAAATCTTAAAATTTGACTTTTGTGGGAATATATCACTTTTAACCATGCAAGACGCTAATTATGATATTTTGCTATACGTATAATCTTGCTAAACGGAAACGTTATAAGCCGAAATAATTCACCTGTCAAAAAATAGTGTACCCCTCTTATTTTTGCTTAGTTAAATTAAAAGCGCATTTGTTAAGCTTCAAACTTATAAAGAGAAAATCATATAGGTATTGTATTGGAGTAATCTAGCTTAAGCCGTTGTTTGACGGCATAAAACTAGAATGTCGTGTACTAAACGGGATTTTATTTTCTCATTCAGAACTTGAAAACAGATAACTATGTAGGTATATCAGAGCTCAAACAACAAGCGTATTCAGAGAGAAATGGGAAATTTATGAAACACATTTAAGCACCAGCTGTCATCCGACTATAAAATACTTTCACACAATATTTTTTATTTTACTCTACTATCAGCACTCGCATTCCTGATTGAGAATGATAAGCTGTCAGAATATGCTGTGCTGATGCTCACATCTTTGCTCAGATAAATTTATTTTGTGCTCATAGAGTGCGCTGTTAACGGGAAACTAAACACTAATTCTGAACTCTTATGTGTCTGAGCTAAAAAAAAGAATTACCTTTTCTTTTTTTTTCTGAATTTTGTTAATAAAATACTGTCAGCATTTTAATACTGCTACGGCTTCCAGTTCAAACATGATAAGAAGCTTGATGGCCGTTTTGAGGATGGTTTTGCATCAGCGACATTAACAGCCTCTCAAATGCACTACGTTTAGTGTGGAATTATGGCTGATAGAGTTATCGGGCCATATTTATATTAACGAAACTGGGGTGGAATACCAATACCGGACAGTGTTGCGAAATTTTGCACGTCCAGTAGTTCTCAATAATTGTGGCATATGGTCCCAGAATGATGGAGCTACAGTTCATACCGCTTGAGACACAATGGCGACTCTGCCGCATAATTTCAAAAAATGCTGATTTCACCTCGGTATAATATGACGGCCCGTGATTTTTTTTTTTTGTGAGGGGTTTCTTGAAGGAACGGGCTTACGTCAACAAACCACAAAACATTTAGGAACTGTAGCAGAATATTTGCAAATTGGAGCCAGAAACGTTGCGCAACTTAGTGCAAAATGCATTAAAAAGAGCCATACACTGCTAACAGGACGTTATTTAAAGGATGTAATTTTTTCACACTATGGGCCGATTTTTCAATATTCAGATAGCCAATCGGATAGGGGTTAACTGTCAGATAAGACATAAATTAATTTTTCAATAGTCGAAAAGCAGCTATTCGAAGAATTTAACAGCTAACTGTCTCTTAAAGTTAGCTGCCCATTTCTGAGACGGATAAGATATAAATCTCTAGTTAAAGTAAGCGAACTGTCAAATTTGAAAATTCTAATTTACAAAGTTTTGTTTGGGGAAATTATGTTCATACTGTAAAAATGGAATTGTTCGACAGTATTGAAGATATTATTATTAAAGAAGAGGAATTATCAAACAATTACTTCAACCCAACAAGGAAACAAAGAGTAGTGAGAAAAAGACCTAATCATTATGTACAATTTGAACCTTTTTGCACTGACACAAATTAAAAGGTTTAATGAGTAATGTCAAGCTTTGAACATGACTATCTGCTATGCTTTAACACAACATATTGTCAGTCAATCTGTCAAACTCACACCACTTTACCTTCGAATAGCTATCAAGCTATTATTTTATGATTGAAAAACTTAAAGCTTATATCTAGCAGATAAAGAGTGAAATAAGTTTAACCGTTAGTTAGAGTAGTGACTATTGAAAAATCGGCCCTAAGAGTAAGAAAAAAGTGAGTAATTTATACTTTAATTTAAAAATAAAATAAAATTGAAAAAGTTTAAAAATACAAACATTATAAGCATTTCAAATCATTCAGTCCAAGATAGCCCACCCTGTATAAGCGAACAGATATCTTATTTTGTTTATTTATTGCCATCAAGTTTGCGCACGACGTTCAAGTAAATTTGTGAGAAAACAGTTGTAGATTAGGTACGGGTCAGTCGGAGATCCGGTGCAATAATGCGAATTGTAGTGAAGGATTCTTTTTTTATCGATCGTGACGCTATGGGACACTGATATTCCCATGCAGTAGTAGAAAGTACTAAAGTACATATAAAATGCATAAAAAATACCCAGTATGTGAAACTTTTGAACTGAAAAGTTTTCTGAAATTTTGTTTGTTAAAATATTCGTTTTGGATTTAGGAAACAATTTCGCTAAAAGCATAATGAGATATCAGGTACGATCGCAGCTTGACCGGTTTCGAGACCTTGAGTGGATTAATAGGTTTCTGTCTTAACCATGCGTCAAAACACATCTAAGACTGCAATTGACTTATTATTTTATTATGAAAAATGCACAGTTTTCATTTTAGTGCTGTACCTCTACCTGACCCCTGATAGTTTTCTCAGCGTTCGTTTCCGTTAAGTTTGTCCAGTCAATCATAGCTGCACGATTCCGTCCTAAACACATATCTCCGATCGAACTCAATGCTCAATTAATTTTCCATCGAATGCGGCAATTTCGAGTAAATCGTTCAACCGCGTTTGCCAGTCGAACGGACCAGCCTCAATTGCCTATAAATGCATATAACAAAAGTTAGATGCCCCAATCCCGCACCTATACAGAACACATTCCCATGCCTTGGCGTACTCGGCTACATAACACAACTGCTCATTTTCAACCTAACTGAGGCAAAACAAAAGCCAAAACGTCAACCAATGACCACAAAATGACATCAAATTGATGGCATCGATAGCACTTAATTCATCATTTCATGAGTTCTTTTCCTATCCGCTGCGCCGTCGATCTCGCAACGGGTATCCCGCAACATAATTGGCATGAACAGAAATGTAATTTCAGCCAAGCGAAGGACCTTTGTCCATATTAAATTCCACTTTGCTGCAATTTATTATACGATCCAAGCTCGCAAAAAACCTCCAATGTTCACGACGATGATGATGACGACGACTCGACGACGTTATGACAATGCACGTTGACATGGTGGTGGTGGACACGTCCAGAATTCACGTCCAACCGATAAAAACTCTCAAATAACTATAATTCGTATAAATATCCGACATTTTGCGATGCGATTTGTGTTTACTTTTTTTTTTGTTTCACGTTCGTTGATTTTTGGTTTCGTTTTGTTTTTGTACAAAGTGCACAATTATTTCGCGATACTCGTGTGTCGTGTTGTGGTGTTGTTCGGAACCGAGAGAGAACAAAAATGGCCGCTGATTGTCCAGATCAAATGATCAATTCATGGGATAAATTACAGAGCTGCGGCAAATTGGAGGGAAGAAGACGAGCATATCATTCTGGGTACATATGTATATGCGAACTGGACATGGACATGGACTTTGGTTCGACAATGCGCAGTACCTCCTGCGGGGAATATATTTTATCGGCGTGCAATTACCACAAGCGGTGCCGCGAGGCTGGACTAAAGCTGCGCTTATGTGCATAAAGCCAGCAATTACCAACCTATACCAGGCGAATGGCAATGGAAAAGTGCTCTTGGCGGCCATTTGCCGCGCAGATCGATGGGGCAGCGAAGGTAGATGCACGGCTTTGGGGCTGTGCAATGTACAGTGCGGTGTCCAGGTGGATGCTGTTGCTGTTGGCCGCAAAACGAGAAATCAATCTCGAAGCAAAGCGAACGTTTTGATTTGTGGTTGATTGAGGAACTGATGTAGTCAGTATGGAGTAAAGTATGGGGTAAAGGAGCGATCATTCGTCGATGGCGGTTAATTGTCCTCCATTTTGACGTGAATGGACCAGAAAAACCGCACCAACAACGACTGTCGCTATTTAGACTCATAAACGAGCTGTACCTTTGGGCTATTTCGGTTTCTACGAACCAAAGGATGAGATGTTGATATCTGGCCTTGTAAATTGTGATCATAGATCAGTTGAAAGCAGAAGCACCTACCTATAGTGAAAATTAAAGGCTTATTTTGAGCCACTTTTCCCACGAAACCTCAGCATAATGTTCGAAAAAATTTCGAAAAAGTTCGAAAAATCTGACCGATCATGTTCGAATCGAAAAGATCTCATCTTGGGTATGACTTGGAGAAAAATGTTGTTTAAGCAATATGTTAACGATGAAATCGCCTTCAATTTGGGATGCACCATCTTTGTAGAGTATCTTTTGAAGCTGTTGAAGCGATTGAAACCAGAAAGTTTAAAAAAAAATCGGTTTTGATATCTGTTAAGATGCAAATTATGTGTAAACATAATGGAAATAATGCCATTCACCTGAATTGGTACTAATTTTCTTCACTCATATACCTAATAAGGGTTCGAGTAGTTTAATAGGGAAATGGGAACCATCTTCATCTAAAAGGGGGTACCAAAAATAAGTGGATTTTAGACTTCGAAAACTTTTTTTTTTGCTTTACGAATGCTACCAAAATTAAAATTATTTTAATGTGTGATCTTTGCTAATCTACGAGAGCAAAAATGGCATTCTCTAACCCTCTAACCAACCACCATTTTGATCCCCAAAAATACCGCTCTCATTGTCAATTCAAGGGCAATAAAATGGATCTAACAGCGTGACCGCTGCAGAATTCCGAAAAGTCGCAATAAAAAGGGCCAATGAGAAAAACGGGCCATTTTTAAATCTATTCTGCACATTTAGTATTTTTGAACCATATTTAACTAGCAGTGGCTCGCTAGACCAGTTTTATTATATTGTGGGATTTATTCCTTTTTGTGGGAATTTCGATGTCCGAAAAGCCTTTCGTGGGATAAAGGGAAAAAACACCAAACGTGGGAATTTCAGGAATCTAACAACAAATATTCAAACTATAAATTTTTGACTGGAATTTCAACACATGAATGTGGGCTTTGTTTAGAGGCCGTTACTGTAATTTTGTAAAGTCGGCGAATTAAGAAAGATACTCAAGCTTTACTAAAAGTCAAGAGCTAACAGCTTGAGCTTAGTGATTTTTTTCCCGAGAATAAATTAACTTTGTAAAATCTTTAAAATCTTAAATCGGAAAGTGGTTTTTATTGGACAAAGTCCTACATGCATGTCCATAAAAAACAGATCATATAAATCGTCTTTTATCAATATTTTCTATGTGAAGTACCAAAAAATAATCGTAGTTATGTTATAAACTGTGGTTTTTATACTTAAGGTTGATTAACCGTGACTTTATTTTCGTTTAATACAAATTTTACTTTTACAGACTGGATTTTAGGCAAAAAAGTATCGTGGGCTTTTAAAAGAGAATGAAAAGGGGAAAATTATCACGATTTGTGGGATAAATGAAGAGTGAGTGCTAACAACACTGCGCTCACTATAATAGTGTTGTGATAGGCAACTGCGGTATACTTTGAAGGTTTTTATTTGGAAATAACACAATTGAAAAATGTTTTAAGCATTTTTTAAACTAAAAAAAGGGCCAAAATAGCAAAGAATTGTGGCAGAGTCTTAAAAGAACAAAAACGCTTCGAACTTATAGTGTTCTTTTTATGCTGTGCAAGAAACAGGGGATTAAGTACTTTTGTAAAGCTCCCTTTTCAGATAACCTCATAGGAAAAAGCACAAAAGCTCTCGAGAATGATTCGGCCAACCAATTTCTTCATTGCTTTAGGCTGTATGGGCAGTATAGCGCCATATTATTGAAACAGCATGCAGTGGCGGGATAGCTGCCTCAGTTGCGGAAGTAAAAACGTTAAAATATGTTTTTCTCTCGTTTGTGTCCTCAGAAAATAGGGCTTTCAAAATTGTACAGACAAAATGCTATACCAAACCATGAATTTTGACTCGACTCGGATACATGCTGGTTTTTCGCACTTCAGAAACGCCATACTAAAGGATTCGTTTGACATACCTTACCTCACAAAAAAAAAAAAAAAAAAATTATCCGAATTTATATGGTTTCAGCAGAAGCGTTGCCGCTAAAAAATCTCGAAAAGGGGACTATAAGGGACCCGACCCGAAAAAAGGGCCTCCACATAAAATAACCACATAGCAAAAAAAAAAAAAGAGCAACAAAGACATTTATTGTTAACAAAAAACAATTTCTTTCATTACGAAACCGTTCTCCTCATATATTTGCAGTATTTTTCGTTTAATAAAGAATAAAATCTTATTTAAACTGAAAAAGGGGCCGTTTTGATAATTTTTCAGAAAGTGGGGCCAAGGTTCTGGAGGCTCAAAAAGGGGTCATTTCCAACGGCGAAACGTCAACGCTGATCAGTATAAAAGCAGATAATATCTGACTTGTGGAAATTCTTGCATAGAATTGTTGACATAACAGATTCTTAGATTGAAATCTATACAAGGTCATCCGTAAGGATCATTACATGATGTCATTGACGTCAAGAGGTTTACGTCAATAGCTGCAATTGATGTTGTCCCGAGAGCTGTTTCTTATAGTTCATTCTTACCGAAAACATAACATAAAGCAAATTCTGGCATATGGCAATGCTAGACAGATTTAAACGGCTTTAAATATCTGAAATCAATATGTCTGAAAAAGTCTCGCTGTATGCTTATAATTGACTATATACGCGGAATGCAAAATTCGTTGAGAAAAGCGCAATCTCCACTCTATATATCCATAAAAACGAAAATGCTGATTTAGATTTGGAGAAATGTTCGAATCAGACCACCATTGTCGGGTCTCTTTTCGTCAACAAATTTTGGAGTAAAGTTTCGCGAAGACTTTTGATCGTTAAATATTCATACTCATACAAAAATTCGACTCGAATTCGAAAATTGAATTATTTCGATATGTTAGGACACTCCTGATGAGTAGTCCTTAAAATATATAACTTTTTTACAGCTTGATCTGGGTATACGAACTGCTTTTAGAACATTTTTCGGGATTCTTTTAAGCTGTAAATAATCATTCAAGCTCCATCCAGAAACAGAGTTTTGCGTAAGTCGCTATATATATAACAGATATTACAAGATCAACTCCAGAAACGTCCAATGAAATTTTGAAACTTTGATTCAGCAGCCTACTAAAAGCAGTGATTAAAGACTGGCGTTTGGAAGGCAAAGTTATGCGTACACTAGGTTAGGAATTTTCATATACAATATCTACCGATTGCCATCAGAAGGAAGGAAAAAGGTGAAGAAAAACATGGATCAGTGCTGGTCCTATCCCTGTGAAACTTTATGTTTTGTTGTGGTGGTATACTTTGGCTCAGAAGTACTACCATCTACTTTTTTTTTAGTTCCAGGAAAAGCCCCAGAGTGTAACACTGACTTTAGTGCTCCAACCCCATCATGTCCTCAATGTTTATTGACGTATGAAAAATCTTAAATTTAATACTTTTCGTTTTTTAAATATGTAGACCCAAATATAGTCCTTCAAATACAAGCAACTACTAAGGGCAGATAATGCGATTTATTATAAAATGTCTTTTACCATAAAAGTATTTATATGACATATATATCAAATCACATGTGTATTGATGAACTTGTCTCCATTGCAGTCGTAATGTACTTTTATATTTAATTCATCTATTCATCTTTTTCCCCATCCAACAAAGAGAACCGACAACCCCCATTTGGAGTGCCAACTGCCTTCGAATGTCATTCGACAAAATGAAGTTTAAACTGAACAAATTAAAGTCCTCACCCCGCAATCAATTCTCAATAAAAGCATTTCTCGTTAAAAAATCAATTCAAGCGGCAATAAAACGGATAACAGAATGAGCCACAAAAGTCCACAAGACCAAGGACCTCCCTACAACCACCACAACCATCTACCTCATAAAAAAAATAAACTAAAAACAACTCAACTAACATTCTGCCAATTTCTGTTCAATGGCAGAAAATTTAAAATTTATGAGACCATTTCCAGTGGCCAAATAACCATTGCGCAGCGCTCCCTTTGATGTCCAATTTTCTATTTCGAACCAGAAATAAAAAAAAAATACCGACGAGGAAAAAGCCGAATATAAAACCAACATACAAGCCCAGGATACATTTAGATACATTTACCCCATTTTAGGTGGTCACAGCTCACTAGTTAACAAACCCAAAATAAAAGGAATGTTTCCGCTTAAAAAGCCATCATCCATTTATTTCGCTAGCGGCCCATGCAGAAAGGACGAACCGTAAGAAGAAAAAAATAAACTTGGTATTTTTAGCAGGACTACAGCGAGTACTGTGCACTGATGGTGCTGGCGCGATGGGTGGCCATTAAAATTCAATACAATTTTAGAAAGATTTATCGAAAAATTTCAAGTGAATAAATTCACCTAAGTGCATGTCATAGCACCGTTTTGGGTTTTTCTGAGTGGATATTCGATATTTTTCTGCGATGATGGGATGTGCTTTTTTTTGTTTGTCTATCTAGGGTGGCAAAGGACAACCAGAGAAAGATAGATGGGAATTTATAATTTATGTATGATAGCTGTTTTTAGGAAGTTTGTCTTTGAATGGAGAGGAAGTGAATTTAAATCTTAAGTTGAGCATCCTTTTTGCGGTATTAATTACAGACAATATGCAACATTATGTATGCAGTCATTTGCAATCATATCCAAGGATTAAATTTGTGTACATTTAAATTTTAAATTCCACACAGATTTTAACCTTTTTAATTTTGACAAAAAATGTAAATTTCTCATAATTTAGCAACACTGCTCACACAGTCAATGCAGCCCAACAAAAACTAAAACAAAGTACTTCTGTTCTGAATGTGTCAATTTTTATTATTAGCTTTATTAGACTTTAGCTTTTTGTTAATTTTAAATGCAAAACATTATTCGCAGAAAATTGTTGCAGACATATATGTTGGGTCCTTGAGTTTATAAACAAGAGTATCTTATACTCAGAAAATAAAATAGTTAATTTTTTAATTATTGTCGTAGTCTTTTTATAAAATAACTGCGTGGCCGGCGAACTTCGTCCCGCCCAAAATTGAATATTTTGGAGAAAATAATTTGGAGTACTCACTATTCCACCTGAAATGAATTTTGTTGATCCAAAATATCTCTTGACAAATACGATCTCACTGTATAAAAATTAAAAAAAAAAAAAAAAATTGCCGTAGAAAATGTGTGGAAAATATATTTTCACGAACTTCCCAATTTCCCTTTAAAATTTTCCAATTTGAACCTTCCTTAGGTGTAGACAAACACGACATAGAGAAGATATCTCAAATCGGACGATTTGTTCTCGAGTTATGGGCGGTCTTACGAATGCAACTTTGTTTTAGATATTGCCCAAATTCGTTAATGTAATGAAAATAATAATTCCGAGCATGCACAATGCACTTGCTACTTAATGTAATTCGGTCAATTTAAACCGCAATGATTGACGTGTCGGCCAACCTTCCGCTTTTTCACTAAATTGACCATGTGAGAAACACGGGAATTGAAAATTGATGTTACAAATGCACAAATATCCAGCGATTATACTTGCAAAAATTATTTGACATAGTGAAAGCAAGACGAACGGGAAATTCAAGACGCTGAAATACGAATAACAAAACGTTCTGAATAAGCGGAATCCGCGGAATGAGAATGTTTGCCTTTGAATTTTCCCCTCAAAACCGTCGCTTGCATGACATTTAATTTGAGATCCTTCACCATCAAATCGAACGCGTTCCCTTAAAAAGCTTCTGTGCATTGAGGTTACGCAACAAAATTATAACTGAGTCGACTTTCAATTTCAAATTATATAAAGGTAAGCGCGGAACATGCAAAGAATTCAAAAATTCATATAATCCCCATTACGTTTTGTTTTCACGAAAAAAGGTAGCATTTATGTCCTTCCTTGAGCCCATGCGAATTTAAACCAAAAATCATAAAAATCTAACGATCCGTTCCTGAGTTATGAGTGCAAATACAGACGCCACTCTCTTTTATATATAGCTGTGCCCACCCGGCTTGTTCGTACTTCGTACCTTTCGTATTACGTCCCGCTCACATTTCGCAAAGTAGGTACTTTATTTGGACAATGTCCATTAATTATTTCAAGTACACCACCTGTTTCAAACTGGAATCAACCATACCCATTCACCAAATTTCAATCCACGCCGTAGAGCTGTTTCTAAACCTAAACCTGAAATACAACAAAACGAACAAAACAAAGGAAGAATTATGAAAATTGGCTCAGTGGTTATCGTGTTATATCGTCATCGAGTTTCACCCCGAAAGAATTATTGGTATTATAATTATATAGAAGATTAATATCGAAGATAATTGAATTGAAATGATAAACGAAATATACGCCTACAAGCCACATGTTGACAATTTTCCGACTTTTCTTTTTTCCTAAACCATCCCTGATTCGAGACGAACAAAACAAAACAAAAATTATTCAAATCGGTCGAGCCGTTCTGGAGACTTTACACGACTAACGCACAGCAATTGATTTTTATATATAAAGAGAAGAGATTAGGTACCTATCTGAATATTACAAATAGGACTAGCTGACCCGGCGAACTTCATTCCGCCCAAAATTACAAGTAAGGGTTCCCAGGTTTGATCCCCTGAAAAACACAAACGACTTCTTAAGGTCTGATATTCATCCGAGAGCATACTATCCTTAATTAGCTACTCAACTCAGCCGATCGAACTTGACATAAAATTGTAGATCCCTACCAATTGTCAAAAAAAAAAAAAAAACTCAAGCGAACGAATGATTTTGAGAAGTTAAGTCTAGGGTACTACTACGGCCCTAATGCGTCTTCTATTTATTTTTACCGCGATCCGTTCGAAATTCTGCCTTGCATAATAATTCTGTCTCCTCACACAAAAATTCTGCTGAACGAAATTCTGATTTTTTTAATTCTGCTTTTCAAATTTTCAGCAATAAAATTCTGCTATTCTGTTAAAAAAAACAATATGAACATGAACAAAAAAATATTTTTTTTTATGTACCTATGTCTAATATATTATGCATTTCAGGTTTTAATAATATATCACAGGTAAATAAGTTACAAGAACAAAATCCAGAAGAAGCTACCTAATTATTTCACATTTGAAATTACCAAAAAATTAAGAATCTAAATAAAGTTAGAGAGAGCTATATTTGAACTGTTCTCTTTTTAAGAATTCTTCTTATTTGTTTGTTTTTATAACTAATTTTCCTTTTCTTTTTCAATTATTCCCCATCATCATTTCACTATAGTCTTTACAAAATTCTGCAAACAATAAAAAGGTTTGGAAAGTGTTAAAAAGTTAAAAAACGCGCGCTTTCTGAATTTTAAAAAGCAGAATTTTGTAAAAAGAATTTTGACTCCAACCCATTTTTCCCCGACTGGACCCATATGTATGTCCGTTTCATTGCGACTTCCCGTAGCCTATACGGCTTGATCGATTTTGAAGACGGAGTTGTAAATGTCATTAGATTCGTATTTTCCTCGAAAACCCGACTGTCTGTAAAAAAAAGGTGTAAACAAGTCGGAGGCTACGCATATTTTAGTTAGTCTTGATATTTGAATGTGTCTTGTTTACATATTTTTATTTCAATTTAACAGGCAGTCGAGTTATAGGTACTGCTTTAATTTTTTATTTTTACTTAACATTTTTCATTATTTTTTAATTTTAACATATTGTATTAACTTAAACCCGATATTTTCTTCTTCTTCATTTAACTGAATAGATCCAAAAAAAATATATATATAAAATTCAGTAAATTTTCAAATATTTTAAAGGGATTCAAATTTGAAAAATCCTTTTCCCCCACATTGTCAGAATTGGCGACTGACTTTTCTCATTTTTGATGTAAATATTTCTAAATTTGCTAAAGTCACGATACAAAATAGCCCTTGGCAAAAAAGTTGAAACTTAACAAAAATTCTCAACCTCACGTTGATAAATTGTCAAATTATCAACTTCCCTTGTTTCTTAAATGTACTACATATTAGAAATTATTGTGAACGAACTACCCACATCTTGTGTTGCTAACTGTGTATATAAAATCACAAAATGGAGTAAGAAGAGAAAAATCTTTTCATCCATAAATATTTTTCCACAAGAAAATAGGAAATTTTGTTGCGCGCATGTATGCAGCAACGTCACGTAGAGACGAAGAATGTTTCACCATGCACCCCCCCGCAAGCTTAACAGGGATAATAAAATCAAAGCTGTTTATATGGCTACGGTGAACGATTTCTCCGCTCTGGCAGGATGTGTTTTGGGTTTATTGGGAACTTTAGATGCCAAAATGGCTTCAATCGTTTTCTTTCTTACTCCTTAGAGGTTTTATACCTACACACTCCCGGGTGTATAAGATTTTTCCATTTGGGCTAAATTGAAGGAAACTGGGTGAGTGCGCTTCGCATTGTGGTGGGCGTATTTTAAATATTCTTAATGGAAGTGTTTTGCTAGTCTTTTCGTTGGAAGTTAACTGCTTTGGGGCGGTCTGGCGCCGTCTTTGCCAGTGGTTCTAGTTTTTTTTTTTTTTTTTTTTGTGATGCTGTGAAAACTTTGGAGTGGTTTTAGGAATTTAGTTTCACGTATATACACAAATTGATTTTTTTTTTTCCTTTGCTGGTTCTTTCTTTCGAGAGTGGAGAAGCAGTGAACGAGCACATCATTGACACCTTAAATAAGCGCTTTCAACTCGTTGGGGCGCCAATTTTCTTTGCACAACAAGCTTGTAAGCAGACCTTGTGTTGGGTTTTAGTTCCTTATAAAAGGCTTCCGGATATGGGGATAATATAAGCGTCGTATATGTCTCTGTTGCAAATGCATATAGTAAAGAGAGTTAGTACCCACCCAGCTATCTAAATTTCTGGACTGTAAACTCCGAATAGGGAAGCTTTCGCGAAAATTTATGAATTTGATTCGAGTTAGCACATATCGTCGTAAAATGAGGTGCATATAAAAACCAAAATGGAAGCGGGAATTTGTTAGGAAGTAGGTACAGCATGTGAGTGCACATTCAATTACAAAGTTAAAGCACACATTGTCGGAGACAAAATCACGCTTACACTCACGCAGCAACGTATAAATTTGCTGAAGACATTGCAGCAGTACCTATTTTTGAATGCGGGTGTCTTTTTAATGCCTTTTCAGTAAGTAGTAATTGTTTATAGTAAATTAAAGACTGCTTTAGTTTTTTTTCTAAAGCGACATTTTATCGTGCTTTGGTTTTGGCCAACACTGAACGTACATGCCCTTCATGTCATTGCCTCTCATACAATTTGTGCGGTCATCTTCAATGCGATCTCTTGTGTCCAACAGTGTTATTGGGCATTTTTAACAATATCCTGAAAAGGTCCAGCTCCAGAACACTTGACCTTGCAATAACTGGTTGAGAGCATCTGGTGCTTTATCGACAACCATCCATATTATGATTTTAAGGAAGCATGCAAGTCTTGACTCCTCTGCCAAAATGGCATCCATAAGGCTCGTATCTATACTGTTTTTAGCGGGGCAGGAACATAAGTCCACGAGACATAAATCCATTATGGAACACTGAAGTGGGCAGCGTTGCCAGAGGTCAAAATATTTCCCCCAAGATAACTCTGAAAAACCCCAAGATTTCACCCGTCGACCAAAACAACCCCTAAATCTGGGTGGAAAACCCGCAAACTGGCAACACTGAAAGTGAGACATAACTTAAAAATTTTGTTATGAACTTCTTAAAAACATTCATGGTATTATGTCCCTTCTAACATATTTCGATTTTAAAGAAGAAGAAGAGAAAGAATTTAATAGCATAGCTGCCACGCCAGAGTATTAAGCATCCAGCGGCATCGCCCATTGTAGTTTTTGCCAATGGTTCATTTAAGCTTGGACTATTTTGCAAAATATTATTTGGGACGATCTTTCATTTTCTGAAGCTAAAACAAAAAGGTGTTTGAGAAAATAAATCGACTTTTAGCTACAGAATTTTTTGTTCCTTTTCCTTAAATATAAATTAAATTGCCAATGACAATAATGCGTTAAGAATGTATGGGTGTTGTTTTTATTGTTATTTTGTAAAAAAAAAAAAAATTGTGAAACATGGGGCTTGGACTTCCCTCAACGACCCATACAAATCTTCACACCCCAATATATGGTACCACCATGGAACCATTCGGTGGATTCCTTTGACTGCCGTTGAATTTGATGCATTCCTTGGTATTTTGATAACTGCTGGAGTATACAAATCGGCCAACGAACATATCCACGATTTGTGGATGCAAACTGCGTTACCACTATATCGTGCTAATCTCAGCCGACGTAGGTTTGTTGAAATAACCCGATTTATTCGGTTTGATAATTTTCAAACAAGGTTTCAACGCCAAACTTTGGATAAAGCGGCTCCCATCAGAGATTTATGAAACATGGTACCTAAATGTCAATCTGCGCGCACACTTCAAGCCGTACGACAACCTCACAGTGGATGAACAACTCCCCTACCGAGGAAGAACACGTTTTACGCAATATATCCCATCGAAGCCGACAAAATACGGAATAAAAATATTTTGGTTAGCCGACTTCGTACGGGATATCCGCTCCAAGGATCAATTTACACAGGTAAAATTTGTATTTTTCTATTCTATTCTATAAGGAACTTCTTCTATTTTTTCTATCGCATTTGTTTTGCTTTTTCTTTGCAGGCCAGGATCGCGACTTCGCTCGACAAACGAATATTGGTGCAAAAATTGTTTTGAATTTGTGCCAGTACTATAAGGGTTCTGGCCGTCATTGTCTCTGCTACATTATCTAAAGAGCAATGGATTGATATTGCTGGGGATGCTTCGGAAAAATAAACCTTATATCCCAATGGTGATGCAGCCATCGAAAGACCGCGAAATCAGTTCAACTTTGTTTGGCTCTAGAGCGGAGGCCACGATATGTTCGTATTTCCCAACGAAGAAGAAAGCCGTCATTTTGATATCCAGTATGCATAACGATGGCGCAATCGATACGACAACTGCATCTTAAAAACTACAAATCGTATTGGAGTATAATTCGACTAAGGGTGGAGTAGATCAGATGAATCAATAACTCGGGAATTATACGATTAAACGTAAAACTAATCGGTTGCCGTTGGCGTTATTCCACAATATAATTGATGTTGCTTGTTTAGCGGCATACATAATTCATATTGAACATAATCCAGAAAGTACTCGGACAGATCGTCGTAAACTTTTCGTGAAAGCACTGGCTCAAGATCTATGTTTGCCATCGATTCAAGTTCGGAGCATTGACCCGTTGACAACACGATTCTATTCTATAAAAACAGCGATGGGGAGCGTAGTCGGCTCGAAAATCGTAGGTAGTTTCATCTCACTTCCACAACCAATCGAAGAACGAGATAGTACCGGCCGTTTGAAGGTGCAAGGTATTTGCAAGAAATGCTATAATGATCAAGAGAAAGTGTCGGAAGTGTTGCCAAAATTGTTCGAATCCTGTTTGCGATCCGCATACTACTCCCGCTCCTGTTATTTGCGTGGATTTTATGAAAACACCGAAATGGAAAGATGTCGAAGCGGTCTTGACTAAGTTGACCGAATACAATTTGTACAATGCCAGTGAACACGCGAAAAATTTGCACACGCAAGAAATGGAAAGATTTCCAGGTTTCGAATGTAAAAAAATATTCGAATCAGACCACCATTGTCGGGTCTCTTTTCGTCTCTCAAACCTAGGCCTAGATTCTTACAACGTTTTGTGTGAGTTTTTCAAGTTTGAAAAGAATTTAAGGGATCTACAATTTTATGCCGACTCCAAACGGCCAATTGAGAAGCTATTTCAAGACAGTTATACTCTCGGATGTTTGTCAGACGTTCGCGAGAGGTGGCGCAGTGGAAAAAACCCTAAGTAGGAATTTGGGTTTTTGCGGGATTCGAATCTCGACCCCTCGCTTAGTAGTCCAACACACTAACCACTAAGCCACTGCGCCTACGGTTTCAAATGTAAATCGCTGGGTAGAAATATTCAACCATCTTAATAACGACGATTGCGAATACAAGGATATGGCTACAATCGTTGAATACATTCTATGCTTGCCAGGAACTTCAGCATCGGTGGAACGAATCTTTTCTGCAGTTAAAACAACTTGGACTTCAGACAAAATTCGGTTAGAATCGGAAACATAGAAGGCGATTCTAATCATCAAATGTTATTTAAGGTCAAAGCCGGAACTGCTTCGTCAAATTGCTTCAAAGGAAAAATTCCAATCAACAATCAGAGAAGGAGATATAGAAATGGAAAACGAAGACAATTCAGACGATGGAAATGAATTGCTCGGTGGTTAATTTGCTATTTCTACCAAACTGGACACAGGGACGGTTATGTGTGTACGTTCCTACGTGAAGCCATGTAGGCCAAACGGCTTGACCGATTTTGAAGAGTGAGATGTCCTTAAACTTGTATTCTTTCTCAGAGTGTCATAGGCTATACAAATTACAAAAATAAAAAAAAAATAAATAAATAAGTTAATTTAAAAAACCAAAAAACCCGGCTGACTGTAAAAAGAGAATTAAAAATATTAAAACAAGAAACTTTCAAGTATAACTAATTGACAATCGGAGACTACCTACACAATCTGACAGAAATATACGTAGCCTCCGACTGCGAGCTCCAATAGAGTATTTCGCGAAGCTATCGCTTTCACAACTTTGCTTTCTCTTTCACTTAAACGTCAAACCAACTTGTAGGAAAACAAACCAAATTTTATATGGCGGTAGATATGATTTATTTCGTCTGATGATTACAAGTTTATGAAAAAGTGCAAAATACTACCTTAAGAATATTGCGGAATTAATATTGTGCCAACACTTTTGAAAAAGTGTTATTATTAAAAAGTTGTCATATGATTTGCGTGTTTTAATAACCTTTCCCAGTACCACATAAATTTGTGATAAATAAGTACCTTTATCATCTTTTAACCATCCAACTTCAAAAATAACTATTCACTAAATTCTTGTCTATACCGACGTTGTTTTTATGAAATAACTAGCTGACCCGGCGAACTTTGTTTCGCCCATATTCGTTAATGTAATGAAAATAATAATACTGAGCATGCACAATGCACAATGCACATGTCCTTACGATGCACGATGTATAAAGCGGAAGTTCATACATTTGACTTAAGGGGAAACATGGGAATTGATACGCTTAAAAACGAATGGCAAATCTTTGTGAATAAGCGAAATCCGCGGAATTAGAATGTTTTCCTTTGAATTTTCCACTCAAAATCGTCGCTTATTCCATGACATTTGATTTGAGATTCTTCACAATCAAATCAAACGCGATCAGTTACAAAATTTCGGTGGCTTGAGGTTGCGCAACAAAATTATAATTGAACCGACTTTCAATTTCAAATTTTTTAGCGGTAAGCTCGACATACCAAAATAATTCAAAAATAAAGATTTTAAATAATTTTTGTTGTATTGGAAGTGACATTACCCGTATTTCTATTCAATCTTCTTTTTTTTTTTTTAAATGCGGTTCTCCATGCAAAGTTCCATCCCCAATCCCATTTTCCATTTTTTTATTTTCACGACAAAAAGTATCATATTATGTTCTTCCTCACTATTTATGTTTGATTGCTACAAAAAATAAACCATGTTTCTCCCATTTCAAAGCATTTATGTGAATTTGTATTAAATTTCAAGTCTCTGCCTATTTCGTTTGATTTCCTCAGATGTCACTTTGTTTTTATTTTTTATTTTTTTCTCATTTGACACTGACGTTGTCGCGAACTACTCTATCGACATGGTGTCAGATGGTTAAAAACAAATTAAAGGTTCTGTGAAGTCCGATGTTGTTTCTGATTGCATAGTTATGATTTGTCTCATCCGAGCGGAGGTCACCTCGTATGGAATGCAGCGACAGTTCATCCCATATGAGCCTTCCGCTAGGTGTGATATAGACTAATTGCCTATATACCAGTCAGATCTTTCGTGATTCAGAGAACTGTTTTCTTTCACCGATACACTTTTTATCGGCTCTGACGTATTTCACGCCGAAGCATAGGACCTCGGTGAACTTTTACAAGACGTCTAAAACATTTTGACTCCTCCAGAGATAGAGGGAGAAGATTGCCTTTAATATCTGGGGTCTCGACCAAAAGCGGAACCAAACATAAAGCAGTCAGGAAGAATTGGCAAAGCAAATTCTGTATCTGGAATATTGTTTGTCGAAACTATTTACGAATAACGATAAAACTGCAAAAGTTTGTTCACATGTGTCAGCAAAATATACCAACAACTAACTGGCCTGATCCCATTTCAACGTCCCAATTCAATTAGCGAACGGCCCTGAAACCTATTGACTTTCCCATCCGAAATGTTTTTGTAATCAAAGCTGTAGGCATAAGCATTCACTAAATGTATTCAAGAGCTTCTACCTAAATTAGTTTCATAGGTAAGGCAGGTACCTACATCCCTGCAACTTACAGTCAACTGAAACCTTACTGAAATAGCCTAACATGGCATGTTACTTCCATGTTAGAGTACTGTTAAAATTTGTATTTGCTCTTAACTTGCATTCACCCCTTCAGCGCGCTAGCCTACCATTCCTCTTCCATTTGGGTTAATTTGAAATAATTTAAGTCACATTAGAGGACCACTTAGAGGAAATAATACTGTTATAAGGCTCACCCTTCCACAGCCGGGTACAGCAAACTCAATGATGGCATTAACATTGCCAACAATCATCCCCCAAAACAATAGCAAACACATCACAATTGAAAATACCAATCAAAGTGAATCAGAAAATCCCTTTTGTGTATACGGTGTCCCTTGACTCGACTTAAGGGTGTTGAAATAAAATGCCTCCGAGGTGAACAACGACGGACTGCATTCTGTGCGATCCGACTGAGTCAGCTTCAACTACCCTCGACAAATCTGAAGTGTTTTCAAAAATAATACTCTCAACGAGATGTGTTTCAAAAAATGAACATTCTTTCAAATTTTAACTTTTCGATCACAATTGTACTTTCAAGCGGATTTTCGTTTTTTGAAACTTTTCTCTCCGGAGATGTTCATTTAGCGGGATATTTCTCACAGTTTCGTGAGGTGGGCATGCGAATAAGTGAAAAGTTCTCAAAACTTTCGCACGGTCTTACCTACTGCGACTGCGACACACTTATTCGTTTGAAAGAAATTTATATGCAAGATGACTGTATGTAGTTGTTAAAAGGACCAAATGGCGTTCTCCTCCCCCCCCTCGCTCTTGACTAACAAAGTATAATTTAATCAAATTCACTTGGAATATAACAATTTGAATAAATCCTTCCGAGTGGCTGGCCGCAGACACCCCTGGTAATTTCTCTGATTGGTTGCAACTGTTGGTCGGTATATTACCTACCCCTCGATTTCTAGCATATGGTAATTGGATCAGTTAATTTGCAACTATTATTGTTGTTCGAATGTGCGACTGTAGAGTGTAGAGTTACAGGGTGGCATTTTTCAGAGTCCTTTGATCTTTTAAGGAGGAATCTGTGCAGAGATAGGATACATCTGTGACAGCGAATTTGGTCATCCGTTTTACACGTCGAACATTTGCACCCCTGTGCTCCCGTTGAAAAAAAATGACTACCTACTTCTGAGAGAGTAAGTCCGGAATTCGTCTAAAACTAAGTTTCCCATCCAACAAGCTTTTTGTGCTGGCTGACAACAAACTTCTTCTGTGCGAGCATCATTTAGCCATCATCGCTATTGTCTGTTGGATAAATCAATTTCCTGCTCTGCTGAGTGCACCAGTAAAAGATTCGAAAGGACCAACTTTCACGGCAGTCATTCGGAATAATCAAGAGAAAGGTTTGCTTCAGTCTTCTTTGTCATTTTCTTGTGAACAGAACGCTCAGAAAGTTCCCGACAAACTTCCAGCCAAGTGTTGGAAAATGCGCAGCGAATGCAAATAATGGCTCAGCAGTAAATTAGCGAAACAGGAAATGCGCTGCAAAAATGGCAACTATACACCAAACCAATATTCATTTCGAATCATCTTCTATTTTTTTATGGATAACTTTTCCGTTCATCTCAGTGGCTATAACTGTATAGAGGAAAAACAAGGATGCAAGCGAATTCATCACGGACACAACACAGACACGCGACGCGCATAAATATCCAATTTAGACACACAAAGCCATTCGATTTGTTGCCAATGAAAGGGATGAAACGGAAGCTATTCATCCTTTAGGACCATTTAATGTTTGCACATTTGCCGTTCTTGTTTATTTGCCCTTTTCCTATGGTTTGCTCCGATAAAAAGAGGAAACGAACAAGCGATTTGTTTCGGACAATATCTGTGGAGAAAAAAAAAAAAAAAAAAAAACGAGATATCTAAAAAAAAGAAAACATCTCCCTGTCTGTGCCGCAACTCTTTTCGAAATTGTACATGTTTTGTGGATTGGAAGAAAGCTATTCGGTATAGTAGTCTGTGTAGCCGGCGGAAAGGAGCGCAAGGACAACATGAAAGCAAAATATTCTGGGAACGTTGGCCATGCTTCTTTTAAATGATTGCGGATAATGTCCCTTTGGCTGAACATTTATCCACATTGATATTTTCCCCAGTTAAAATGCTGCAACGGGGACAGACAAAAAACGAGCAAATGTATATATAGAGACGGTGCTCGGCAATACAATTAACAAGTTCCGGTTTCCGTTGAAATGGACGAATTTAGGCAAACGATTACATTTCGGAAATCCCGTCCAAATTTTGCGATATCACATTTACTGTGTATTTATCCATTTAAATGGTAAGTTGTAGGTTGTACCGATTTACATAGCTCTATACGCGTTTGTTGGAATAATCGACGATAAAAGTTTTTCTTTTGGAGGTTTGGGCAGAGAAAGTCGGGAGCGGACTGGGGTATTCGGGCGCCTCGAGAGATAATATATTCCTCGGCGCCCTTGCGGACTAGGAAAAAAGACCTAAAACCTATAAAGCTAAATATTTATTTGGCTTACACTCCAATGACAAATTAGAACTTAAGGCATTGTGTATATATGAGTGCGATTAACTACCTGCGAATATTTACAAGATTTCACAGTCGATTCACTTGATATATTTTGTTTGATCGCTGGTAGCCGCAAATACCTGTGAACAAACAAACTTTTCGAGTTTGAGGTTAAGTTTTGAACCAATTTCAAACTCTCTTTCAAAAATATAAATAGAGCGTAATATAAAACACAATCAGGGGTCGAATCGCCACTTCAGTGAACGAGGTACCCGTTCTCGGAATTACGTTGGTTTTCCATGTGAAACAACAACAAATTCCGTCGCTAAATGCTCGATCACGGAGGACGCGATTCGACCCCAGGCCTATTCGGCAAAATCTTTTATCCATTTATTCCGTTATTATGTTATGACTAGCTGACCCGGCAAACTTCGTTCCGCCCAAATTTGTTTACGTAATCAAAAAAAATAATTCCGAGCATGCATAATGCACTTCCTAATTTATGTAATTCGGCCAGTTAAAATTCTTCATTAAAAAATTTTATTAAATGCAATATAAATAAATGATGAATAGCAATGTTGATTTTTTTCAATCAAACCGCAATGATTTTGACGTGTCGTCCAACCTTCCACTTTTTCACTAAATTGACAAACATCCATCGATTATCCTTGCAATAAATTATTTGTCATAGTGAAAGCGAGACGCACGGGAAATTGAAGTCGCACAAATGGTAAATCGTTCTTAATAAGCGAAATCTGCGGAATAAGAGTGTTTGCCTTTGAATTTTCCCCTTAAAATCATCACTTGTATGATATTTGATGTGAGATCCTTCACCATAAAACAAATGCGATTAGTTGCAAAGTTTCGGTACATTGATGTTTCGCAACAGAATTTTAACTTTCAAATCCGAATTATTTAGATAAATATATAAATTATAAAAATTATAAAAATCGAACGATCCGTCCCCGAGTTATGAGTGCACATACGGACGTCAGTCTCTTTTATATCTAACTGTACCCACCCGGCTTTTCCCGTACCTTTCGTATTACATCTTGCTCACATTTCGCAAATTGCTTATTTGAACAGCGCCCATTAATAATTTTCATTATACAACTTTAGAAATAGCGTTTGATTTTATTTTTGAATGGGACGTGCCACAATCCGTTTTCTTATCCCGCTTGTGTTTTTCAAAGTACCACCTATAGGTCAAAAACTATCCGAAACTTAAAACTGGAAGCAACCATATCCATCTACAAAATTTCAATCAACTTGGTAGCGCTGTTTCGGCGATCGGCAACAGCGCCACCTATCAGGTCCAAAAGTATCCTATCCTTCAAGCGGGAACGAAGAATATAAATCTATAAAATTTCATTGAAATCGGGTGAGTGGTTTCGGAGATCGATTACAACGCCATATAGCGGGTAAAAATCCTATCTTTTAAGTTTGCGTTAACCTGAAATACAACAATACGAACAAAACAAAAGAAGAATCATAAAAAATGACCCAGTGGTTATCGAGTTATATCATCATCATCGAGTTTCATCCCGAAAGAATTATAGGTATGAATTAAGAAGATTATTATTAAAGAAAATTTAATTGACCTGAATAACGACATACGCCTACAACGCCACATGTTGAGGATTTCCGACGATGTGCACTAAGAAATTCAGTTTTTGTTAAAAATAATAAATTAATTATTTTATATGTATTTTATCAATATAATAACTCCGATCGAAGCATCTGTTTTAAACGATATTTATTTTGTTTACATCCTCGTTGACGATATTTGCAGCACGCATTCTGTCAATGTTATGCCAACGCCATAAAGTTACATCAAAAAAGTTTGAATTGTAAAAGCGCTATGGTTACATTAGATATAATTTAATATGGTGGTTAAGTATTCTTAAATTTTCTAATTTTCCGCGCAATTTTCTTAACTTTTTCTTTCATAAGATTCTTCTCCTGACAATAACAAACACAACAAAAAAAAAAAATTTAGCGAAATCGGTCCAGCCGTTCACGCGTGATGCCGTCACCAAGGGAAATAGGGATTCATTTATATATATATAGATTCAACATTGGCACATTTGTTCGAACAGCTTGACTCAATGCGATTCGTTCGAAGTCAATTTCTCGCTCCTATTCTCGATTAAATGCGTCAAATCAAAGCTTTGTTGCGCATTTAATCTGACATCTCCAGTTCATTATCCGATGTCACAGTGCGAATTCGATGCAAAATATCGTCGGCCATAATATCATCTTTGTATAATCAAAGTACCTATCTACTTCATTTCAAAAAGTTACTTGATGTAACATAGTAAACATAATTTATTAGAACAAACTTTTTGGGTATATCTACTTATATTTAAAAAAAAAAAAAAAAACTTCAAAATTGTTGACAACAACAATTTGCTTGGAAAATAATTAAAATAATTGACAACAACAATTGCTTTTAAAATTCAAAATATTTTTTTTTTATTTGAAGTGTCACTACTTGATTTCTATCCAGTTAATTTTTTTTCAAAGTGTATTTCCCCATTCAAACTTTAATTTTCTAATTTTCCGCGCAATTTTCTTAATTTTTTCTTTCATAACATTGTTCTCCTGACAATAACAAACACAACAAAAAAAGAATTAACGAAATCGGTCCAGCCGTTTGTGCGTGATGCTGGGACCAAGGGAAATAGGGATTCATTTTTATATATATAGATTTTCTAAATCTATAGCAAATTGAAATGTCTTCAATCTCGGTAAAAAAAAATCTGTAACGCCCACCGTTGACCGAAGCGTTGTGCCCAGCCTCATTTTCGAAGAAGAAATTGAGTCTCTCGGCTACAGCAGCCACATATTGCTACATGCGCAATATATACGACGACTGGGACCATGAGTGCTATTCACTAGGATACCAATCTCACGAACTTTTTGCATAAACTTCCGTACAGCAGGCGCGGTGAGTGCTTCATTTCGGCCAAAAATTCTTTTCAAAAAACGCACTGTTTGGGCAACACAAGACTTAGGTACTTTGGAAATTAGTTTTCAATATTTCCCAACGTTGTCCAAGCGTAAAGCGATTCATTTCGTTACGCGGAGGTATGATACTGACTTTCTGTCAAGATTTTGAACGGGAAACAGCTGTCAGTGTCAGAATAACCTAAGATTTAAAAAGAAACAACTAGATGGCCCACCATTTATATACTTTCATTGAGTTGTTTCAGGCATTGTTCATAAAGTGGTGTTCATTTGGTTCCATTTCTATTGTATGAAAGTTTAGACTCTTTTTGCGACAGGTCATCTACTCTAAATAGGTACTTGGTTGTCGCCTAAAAAAATTAAAAATATAAATTATAAGCTATAAGAGTGAAAGGTTTTACTATAAGTACTTTAAAGTATATAGGTACCTACTAAAAAACTTTTTAAACATTTATTGGTGTATTTTTGGAGCCGAATAATTACAAAATTGGTAGTTTGGCTTTGACTTTTGTTAATGTCGTAACAAACGTTAACCAAACAAATAAATAAAACGGAGTAAAAAAATGGCTCAAAAACTCTGGTGAAAGTTATGATGAGACAACTAACTCTCTCATCGGCGAGTGCTAATTCAAAATAACCTAATTGTTAGGTTAGGTCATTTATATACTGCCGCGTCGCTTCGGACTTTTACCGAAATGAACTCAATCCGCCTTGATGTTTAATGGTAGGTACTCCCTTTCACTACCCTCTTCAAAACAAACGAACATAGATTTCTGCTACAAATGGCAAATAACGCACAAAGAAAAGCGGACAGTGGAGTCTGTGGCTGTGCAAGATATGATGATGGGGTAATTAAATCAGGAAAATTCACGCTATAACCACCGTCACAAATTGGTAACACCATAGCAACCGACCGAGGACCGACCGCCCGTGTCGCAATAGCAATAGCAATGCCATACGACATCGCTAGACGCAATTAAAGTTTCAGCTGCGAACAGCCAATGATACTTCAGTGTTCAGTGTCGTCGTCATCGTCGTCGCGTTCGTCTCATCAGAACGAAAACGTTCGCAAAATTAATTAAAACTTGCACTGTGATTTAATCTGGCAGGACGATGAACAAATTCGCATGGCTCTGTGGCTGATGTTCATCGTATTCACAGAAGTACTTTTGGTATAGGTAGTTTTAGTTTGTAATGCATTGCGGTATATAAAATATGCCAGCTGTATCCTTTCAATGCAGTTCTACCGACTGTCATCAGTTCGTAGTCAGACTTAGTTTATCTGGTATTTTTTAGCCCCACTATACAAGCATCCTGAAGCGTTGTAGGGGCTCCCCTATCAAGAGTACTATTGCGAAGACCCAACTACGCACTTCCGAGTTGCCCTTTCTGCAGTTTGTTTCATGCCTGACTGACCAGTGGAATTGCGGGTGATCCACTTTTCCAAATGCAACAATCAATTTCAATCACACGTCACTCGGTGACACAGGATGTCGGCCGCCTGTATATGGTTCAGGTTCATTACACAGCTTCTGCCCCACACGCTGGCGGTTATAAGTATGGAAGGATCCATCTCCGGCTAACCGCAACCGAAGTGGGCTGGTTAATAAACCTGTCACATGGCCATAGAAATTCATGATTTACTATAAAAATGTCTGCCATGACAAATGACGGAGGGTGAGACACTGAAATCCCCATTAGAAGAGCACAAACAGTAATGGGGGAATGTTCCTCGAAAAAATATCGCTTGTTGTCCATTATGGGCTCCACTAAAATCGACGTATAAGTACTCTCGTTTAAATAGACGAACAAATTGAATATGCCACCCTCCTTCGAACGACGGAAAGTGGAAAAACAGAAATCAAAAGAATAAACAACCCCAGTCATTACCAAATTATTTCATATCGCGTGATGCATATTACGGTAATTTGCTGAATGGGAAATAGTCCTATTGCTCTGCTGTGTTCAAGGAAATACGCTGAAAACTACCCTACATATTCGCGTCCAATTATTTAATAACTGTCATCGATTACGCATTCCAGAATCACGCAGTCCCGCGCTGAATGGCCTATACGATTTTTCTTTCGACGGAGGGGGATGACACAGTGTGCGGTCATTGCATAGTGCAAGTGCAACTTCTGGCTGCCACTTCATCTGGGAATAAAAAAATAATTTACGCTGGACATGCAATTGCTATGAACTGCATTCAGTGATTTTTTTTTTCCAATTCTATTGTTGACTTTGTTTGAGTTCGTCCTCTCCAAGCGATGAGGGTGCATAATTATAGGGTTTTCAGTAAGCAGTTTACTATACATATATACTGAAAGGATTGTTGGTCATTGCTGAGGTGTTTATGTCCTCAATTATTGATGGAGCGGTGCTCGTTTTTGAATCAGTTGAGTTTATGTGATTTATCGATATTTTCACAGGTGTTCTTCTGAAGGCAGTTGTTTACAAAGACTGGTAAACTTTTTCCTTTTATAACCGCGAAGGGTCTTCTGGGACATGCGCTGGCACTTTTGTTTGGATGGTTTTAAATACAAAATCGAATTGATATGAATGAGAATAAATTGCCGCGGATGTCTTTTGGTGTAATTTGTAACAAGTTTCGTTGATAGTGAAGGAGTTAGCATTTGCGGGGTATACAGTGTTACACACCTACGGATGGTTCCTCTGAGGAAGAAAAGGAGACCTTCAACAACCAGTTGGGAGCTGTATTTAATGCAACACCCAACGGAGACATAGACATAGTGATGGGGGACCTTAATGCCAAGGTAGGCAGCGACAACGAAGGGCTGCAACATGTGATGGGACGTCACGGACTAGGCAATCGCAATGATAACGGCGAAAGTTCGTTGACTATTGCAACGAAAATCGCCTTGTCAAAATTGGCCATTTTGCCATCAGTCGCCGTTTTAGAAGTTGTCTTCTAGGCGACAGAAACAGACGAGGAGCAGACATGAGGTTGGTACGAGATCACCATCTTATGATAGCGACTGTCCAATTACGCACTCCTGCCGTTCGAAGATCTAACGATACGAGAATGCCCAGGTTCAACATCGACCGACTAAGAGATCCCACAGTGCGCCAAGATCTAAGGGACCATATCTCACGTGGAATGGAAATAATCAGCAGCTCACTGCCCACCACCACACAAGATCATTGGTATGCTGTGAAAACTGTTTTCACATCAGGTGCAGAAAGGATTGTCGGTCGATCGCAGGGAAGATATAGGGCATGGCTATCCGAGGATACATGGAGAAGGATCGACGAGCGTAGCTGTTTACGCTCGAATTGCAGCAACTCCAGCAGCAAGGAGGATCGAGTTAGAGTGCCTATACCGCATGAAGATGAAAGAACTACAGGGTAGCGTGCAACGTGACAAACGCAATTATATCAATGCGCTGGCTACCGAAGCAGAAGAAGCAGCAGCTGGGTGCGACAGCAGAACCGTTTACAGAATCACCAAAGAGTTGATAGGTGGCCGAAACTCTACTCAATACCCAGTGAAAGGCCTAGACGGTTCGTTGCTTATATCGGATGAGGATCAGCACATGAGATGGAAGGAACATTTTGTTTCGGTTTTGAAACGAGTATTCGCCAGCAATATGTACGATAGTCAGACCGAGGAGTCCGTGTAAATAAATACCTGAACTTGCATCACTACCCCCAGTAAGGAAGATATTATTACCGCGATCAAAGCACTGATAACCAATAAGGCGGTAGGACTTGATGGGTACCCGGAGAAATTTTTCGATCTGCGCCAACTGCATGTTGGGAGAAACTGGGAGGCCAAGAGTTTTCCGGATGAGTGGAAAAAGGGAATGATCGTCAAGCTCCCTTAAAAAGGCAACTTAGTGCAGTGCAAAAACTGGAAAGACATCTGCGTGCTGCCTGCTGCGCCTAAGATAAAAGCTAGGATTACTCTGAAAAGAATTAAGGAACACCTTTAACACACACTCGACGCTGAACAAGCAGGTTTCCGCTCAGGATCTTCTTGTGTCGACCACATCAACACCCTGCGAATCATCATCGAACAGTGCGTTGAATATCGATGGCCACTCCACCTGCTGTTCATCGATTTCGAAAAGGCGTTTGATAGTGTCAATCGGGAATTTATTTGGCGTGCCTTGCGCAGGAAAGCTATCCCAGATAAATAGATAGCAATTATTAAAGAAAGCTGGTTGAGGAATTCGAAGTCCAAAGTGAGGCTCGGCAAGGCTGCATTCTTTCACCAATATTGTATTAGTGATCAGTGTTGTGCTAAATGCAGCTTTATCGATGGGAAATGAAGGAATTCGATGGAATCTTACATCTGAACTCAAACACCTTGACTACGCTGACGATGTGTGCCAACTATCTCACAGAATAATGGGCCTTCACCAAATGACAGCAAATGAGGAGAGGGAAGCAGACATCGTTGGGCTGAAAATTAACTCGGCAAAAACAAAAATGATCAGCCTGGGACCGAACTCATCAACTCATACTCATATATTGCTGGACAAACGGTTGAGAGAGTAGAGAGTTTCCAATACCTTGGGACTTGGGAGTATTGTCTCAACCGATGGCGGAACCAAACTGGATATAGCCAACCGAATAGGTAAAACGAAGTATGCGTTTGGGATGCTATCTTAAATGCCTGCGTAATATCTTAAGAATTTTTTGGCCAAATCGTATCTCAAATGAACAGCTTTATGAGAGAACCGGCCATAAACCTATTGGCACAACCATACAACGACGAAAGTGGCAGTGGATTGGTCACACTTTCCGAAAAGGTGACAGAACCATAGCTAACCACGCGATGCAATGGAACCCGCTTACTCAGGATGGCAGGATACGCAGCGATCCGGCAACTGGGTAAGAGTTGGGGAGAGCTGAGGCACATTGCCAGAAACTGCACACGAGGGCGCGTAGATTTTGTAGAAGCCCTAGGACCCACAAGGGGATAAAGGACATAAGTAATAAAGAAGTAATTTGCGGGGTATCTGTCATCCTTAAGGAGTCATTAATCGGTTTTCTATTTTCTTTGCTGTTGTTTTGTCATTTTTGTTGAAATCGCACAAAATGTTGACCAATGTTGAAAGTCCTTTCTGTAGGTATGTCAAGCTTAGTCTTTTTTTTTTTCATCCCTGTTAACGACTAGCTTTCCCCATCTAATCGTAACCCATTCACGTATTCCCCTGTCCGTTACGCGTTGGATTCATCGGGAACAGCAATAGCTGAGTAATTTTCTTATAGCCCAAAATGATGAAATTGTCACCGTGACCGGTTTTATTTTATTTTATTTATGTAAGTAACCGAGACAAATGTAGTAAAAGTGTCACCACATCCACACCCTCGTTTCGGTGACCCACGTCACACACACGCGCCCACCCAAAACAATCATAAAAACCCCTAATGTGCACTTTCGCAAGGAATAATATTTGAAAGACCGTTTCACCCGAAATCTGATCCGAATTATTATGATGCGATTTAGCCATAAAAAAAAAAGACTGCTAAAGAAAGCCACAGCCACCTCATGCATGAAACAAACCTCGCTCTTAACTCCAATAATAATCATAATAATAAATAGCTAAGCAGCTTAGGACGACACCCAACGAATCTTCTATTCATCTGATACTATGTGTTTTTATTTTTATTTTTTATTGAAATATAACAGCACATGAATATCAGTGAAAGGATATTGCGAAAAATCTGAGAGCTCCTCTCCCCCGTTTGCGGAGCATAAAGACGGATTTTATGCGAATCCTTTGCAGATTTCTCTCGCTTCACACTTGAGATGTTTGCCACAATGTGCGCATTCGGTGTGTGAGCTGTGAGGGACCTTTTCACACGCATATCCTCGATGAATAATGGAGCATAAAGATATGGCAAGTCAGGAGACTTAGAAAGGAGCAAACATGATTTTTATTTTATACAACTTAAGCGAATAATGGTTGACATTTGGGTTGAGTTGGGTCCGACCGACCGACGACGGTTATATGGGGTAGGTATCGTATGGGCGGTCCGTTGAACTTATAGTGTTGACGCCGCCGCTCAAACTCCATTATGTGACGACCTTTGTATGTTTGCATGCTCATTTTGTACGCGCGCAGTACTTTGAATGGGAGAGAGGAAGCTAATTTATCATTCCTCGAGAGGACATTAAGCCACTTGACTTCCTGGCACGTGGCCAGTTCGAGATTGTGCGTGGCTTCTTATGTGCCACCCGAATGCGGTGACAAAGTGAAGCTTCAATTTCTGTTAATTAATCGGAACCACAGAAATTAACCGAGGACAATGCGGCGCACGCACTTCGTACACAAATAAAGGAAACGAGACTTTCAATTATTTCTTTATTGTCGACAAAAGGAACGTGAGTGGGGCGTGGAGTTTGGCCGTTCACCAGGACGTTCAGGTTCAGACATATATTACTAGCATTTCAGTGAATGGGAGGGGGAGCGAATTAAGAAAACGAAGGAAAGAAGCTCCTTGCTTACACATTGTAGTCTAAACAAAGAAGAATAAAATAAGTAAGGACGCTGATTGAGAGCAGGCTATTTGAAGATTAATCGAAAAGGCGTTACTCTGACAAAATGTGTAGGTGACCCACATAAAAGAACTGGCTAACCTATCCTCGATAAATGCAGTCATGGTGCCTAAAGTTGTCAGAGTCACTATATATAGGGTTTTATGTTTACTTCTGCGATCCCTCTAAGCTGTGCCTCCAAGACATTATTTGTGAAGGGACATTTTTCAAATTAATCTAAAATAGAGATTTCTAGAGAAACAAAACAGACGACAGTGTACAAGGTACGACTGGGCCGCACGAAACTTTCGCTAACACAGCAGGTTCCTTTTGATTTTTATTGGAATTGTGGAAGGGGGCCATCTGAAAGTTTTTCCATTTTTGCGATTGACATTGAATTGCGATTTAAGTGCAGTTCTTGTACGAGGCTTTACATGGTTTTCTTTTTGTGCTTAAGTACCTACACCCTGTGTTCATAAAAAAAAAAAAAAACAATGATTACATATAGATTTTAAATGGATAAACAAATTCTTTCTATAGCATTCGAAGCGAGTGAAATATAAGTAATACCCTAGATGCTGACTTCCAGAAGAATAGTACAGCACCTTACATTGGAAATAGGAACCGCTCAAAGTGCCAGTAATAAAAAGCCTGAAGACCTATTAATACTACTATTATTAGAGGTAGAAATTTTAACGAGTTCTTAAAGTAATTTTGAAGCAATACTTATGATGAAAACACTTTTACAAGCATTTTTGTATGTCTGAAAAGATTTTCGTAGCTATCTACCTAAAAAATTTAGTAAACGAAAATTAAGTGCGACATATTGTTTAAAAAAACGAGTAGTTATTGAAAGCAGCTACTTTCAAATCCTAGGCCACTAAAAACTGTAGCAAGTTAAAAAGATAATGAAGCGAAAGAGCTTATACCAAGTACAGTAGACTAATTGCAGGAAATGGCCCAGCGTTGGGCGCCAGCTTAAGGAATTGAAAGGCTTTCTCTAAGCAATTATACTTTTGAATTTTCAGAAGATTGCCAAGTCTGTGGCATAACTTATTGTTGAATTTAGGATTTTTTGGCAATCGAATCTAAAACTCCTCACTCAGTAATACAGCACATTAAACACTGAACCACCAATTTAATGTTTGAAAAGAGATGCGAGTAACGAAAATGCAGCCGTTTGCTGCTGAAAATGTTGGAGCTTACAGCATAAGTCCAAACCATATTTTTCGCAAGATGGTGAAAAAGAAAGACGAAATTTCAATAATGTAATGCTACAATTTGGCTAGTCAGCCGGCGACTGAAATCATTTTTCTTTAAGGAAGAGTCTGAATTCTTTGCCGTGGAGATAAATTAGGCGAAGAAAAGATTTAATACAAGATTCAGTATTTATTTTTTCAATTGGTAAATTTGAAGCATTTTTTTTTTAAAGTAAAAAAGATTTGTGTGTCAAAATGGAATTTGTCAAAAAAATGACATTTTCACGTTCAAAACGAATAAAGATTAAATTGAATTTTAGTTAAAATTCTGCGTTGCCATAGGGAGTATGATCGTGAAGGCCTTAACCAATTTATATTCAAAGAGATAGTTTCATGCGATCCGATCTTGTACGATCGATCATTTTTTTAAGAAACTGAAATCGCTATTTTCTGTTCTTAAGAAGGAAAACAAAAGATATATTTAAAAAAAGCGTGTCAGTAAAAAAAAAACTGATTCATTTCAAATATGTAATGTCAAAAGACAGTATAAACATTTGACACTTGGGCATCACCATTTTCACAAAAGGAAAAAACGCCGATCTGTGAACTTATGATCCCGTCTTTGAACGCACCCTCCCTGCGAACATATTGCCCCACACGAAATCAAATTTCTAGTCTCGATTTTTACGGAAGATCGAATTTGCGAAGCTTTTATGAAAAATATAGCTTTAGGCATCCACTTAAAATTAAAGTTCAAATCAAAAACTTATTTTTAGTTCCTAAGTCCATTGTGTCGAAAAGAGTGATCCGTTCTTTAACAGATGTAGTTACATAATTGGGGGCGCAGAGACTCAGCGGATAGTGTGCTGGACTACTAAGGGTCTCAGATTCGATTCCTGAAAAAGACACAAACGCTTTTGTCTAATATCATGTGGAAAAGTGCAGAAAGTCCAATTGTATTATGGACTGAAAATTGTTGACATTTATACTTTTGCTTATGTACAAAAGTGTAGAGACTTTTTGTGACAAACGTCAATTGTAGCTAAAGGCTTTATAATCAATGCTTTTACTTTTACTTCACAATTTTACTTTATGTTTTATATAATACTAGCTGACCCGGCAAACTTCGTTCCGCCCAAATTTGTTAATGTAATGAAAATAATAATTCCGAGCATGCACAATGCACTAACTAATTTATGTAATTCGGCAATGATGTTGACGTGTCGTCCAACCATCCGCTTTTTCACTAAATTGACAATGTGAGAAACATGGGGAATCAAGACTGATGCTACAAATGCACAAACATCCATCGATTATCCTTGCAATAAATTATTTGTCATAGTGAAAGCGAGACGCACGGGAAATTGAAGTCGAACGAATGGTAAATCGTTCTGAATAAGCGAAATCTGCGGAATAAGAGTGTTTGCCTTTGAATTTTCCCCTCAAATTCATCACTTGCATGATATTTGATATGAGATCCTTCCCCACGAATCAAATGCGATCCGTTACAAAGTTTCGGTACATTGATGTTGCGCAACAAAATTTTAACTGAGCCGACTTCCAAATCCAATTTATGTTAAGGTAGGCCCGGAACATTTAAAGAATTCAAAAATTCAACTAATCCCCATAAAGTTTTTTTTCACAACAAAAGGTAGAATTATGCCCTTCCTTCCAACCAAAAAATCATAAAAATCGAACTACCTGTCCCCGAGTTATGGATGCACATACGGACGTCAGTCTCTTTTATATGTAGGTAACTGTACCCAACCCACCCGGCTTTGCCCGTACCTTTCGTATTAAATTATGCTCACATTTCGCAAATTGCTTTATTTGGACAGCGTCCATTAATAATTTTCATCATATGACTTTAGAAATAGCGTTTGATTTTGTTTTTGAGTGGGACGTGCCACAATCCGTTTTCTTATCCCGCTTGTGTTTTTCAAAGTTCCACCTATAGGTCAAAAACTATCCGAAATTTAAAACTGGAAGCAACCATATCCATCTACAAAATTTCAATCAACTTGGTAGCGCTGATTCGGCGATCGGCAACAGCGCCACCTATCAAGTCCAAAAGTATCCTATCCTTCAAGCGGGAACGAAGAATATAAATCTATAAAATTTCATTGAAATCGGGTGAGTGGTTTCGGAGATCGATTACAACGCCATATAGCGGGTCAAAAATCCTATCTTTTAAGTTTGCGTTAACCTGAAATACAACAATACGAACAAAACAAAAGAAGAATCATAAAAATTGACCCAGTGGTTATCGAGTTATATCATCATCATCGAGTTTCATCCCGAAAGAATTATAGGTATGAATTAAGAAGATTATTATTAAAGAAAATTTAATTGACCTGAATAACGACATACGCCTACAACGCCACATGTTGAGGATTTTCCGACGATGTGCACTAAGAAATTCAGTTTTTGTTAAAAATAATAAATTAATTATTTTATATGTATTTTATCAATATAATAACTCCGATCGAAGCATCTGTTTTAAACGATATTTATTTTGTTTACATCCTCGGTGACGATATTTGCAGCACGCATTCTGTCAATGTTATGCCAACGCCATAAGGTTACATCAAAAAAGTTTGAATTGTAAAAGCGCTATTGTTACATTAGATATAATTTAAAATGGTGCTTAAGTATTCTTAAATTTTCTAATTTTCCGCGCAATTTTCTTAATTTTTTCTTTCATAAGATTCTTCTCCTGACAATAACAAACACAACAAAAAAAAAATTTAGCGAAATCGGTCCAGCCGTTCACGCGTGATGCCGTGACCAAGGGAAATAGGGATTTATTTTTATATATATAGATTCAACATTGGCACATTTGTTCGAACAGCTTGACTCAATGTGATTCGTTCGAAGTCCATTTCTCGCTCCAATTCTCGATTAAATGCGTCAAAACAAAGCTTTGTTGCGCATTTCATCTGACATCTCCAGTTCATTATCCGATGTCACAGTGCGAATTCGATGCAAAATATCGTCGGCCATAATATCATCTTTGTATAATCAAAGTACCTATCTACTTCATTTCAAAAAGTTACTTAATGTAACATAGTAAACATAAATTATTAGAACAAAGTTTTTAGGTACCTATATTTAAAAAAAAAAAGAAAAAACTTCAAAATTGTTGACAACAACAATTTGCTTGGAAAGTAATTAAAATAATTGACAACAACAATTACTTTTAAAATGCAAAATATATTTTTTTATTTGAAGTGTCACTACTTGATTTCTATCCAGTTATTTTTTTTTTCAAAGTGTATTTCCCCATTCAAACTTTAATTTTCTAATTTTCCGCGAAATTTTCTTAATTTTTTCTTTCATAACATTGTTTTCCTGACAATAACAAACACAACAAAAAAAGAATTAACGAAATCGGTCCAGCCATTCTCTCGTGATGCCCTTACCAACGAACATCATTTCATTTTTATTTATATAGATACAATACGTCCTTAACATAAACTACATACATAAGGATCTTTAACTGAGACAGCCGAAAATACGACGAAAATTTATAGGTCCCTTCCATTCGTCACAAAAAAAAAAAAAAAAAAAACCTGACACAAAACGAAAGGTGCTGTGAAGCTAGACCTAGGGTACCGACCTATACATACCTGTTACACTCAGTTTTTATTTTTGTATTTATTTAAATGTTTTTTTGAATGTTATTTCATCAAATGATTTGACATTCAATTTTGCAGATAGTCTTAAATATGTCTATATGCAGTAAATCCCCGCAGGCTTTGGTTAGCATGCCCACACAGGACTTCCAGTAGAGTTTGGCATCTAAGGACTTTAAGAAACTTTGCACCAACTCAGCGGTGGTGTTACTGGAAGTACGATCTAGAGGATGAAGAACCGAAGTCGGAAACTTCTTTAAAATAAAGGGTTGTGATTCACGAGCTTATCCGCGATACCAATAAGGAATAGCTTTATAATCACGCCGTAATAATAAGCATCAGATGAGTAAAATATCTCCAAGCCTCCAAGTATAGGTGACACCGGGAATTGAAGCAAACTTTCAGTGACAACACTTGTAGAACTTTAAGAACCTATGTAAGATATGACCCATTACTCAGACTCACTCTATCTGCGGGTGGCCGTGGCGCAGTGATAGAGTGTTCGCTTGTTGAGTGGGAGGTTACGTGTTCAAATCCGAGCCAGTACCACGAAACATTTTTCACAAATAAAAACTGTGAATAGGTTTAAGTGAATTATAAGCGAACACAAATATCAACAATTCTCCCCTAGATAGGACGCCACTCGTGGAGAATATCCACTGCGCCACAAACTCTTTACTATCCCTCTTTCTCTTCCTAAAAACTTGAATGCCGCGCTGCGCCCCGCATTATAAGGGTATTCATAACCCCTTGAGCGCGAGTAAAATTATAAAAAAAAAAAAAAAAAAAACTCGCTTTGAAATTGTTTAGCTCGATACCTATAAACGCAGATCGGTACAGCAACCACGCAAAGGTAAACCAATCATTCCATTGCCGACGTAGAAATTGCTCAATTCACTTACCCCCCTCCTATCGTCACATTGCGGTATACGAGTAGATTACTAATTCTCCGAGAAAATATAATCGGACTGATTAAAAGCATTGATTTAACCGCACAAAAGCACACGTAGCAATGCAGCATCAAGTAGCGATGCTCCTCAAATGGCCAACCTACATCTACATAAGCCAAGTAGATTATAAAGTCCAAGTAGGTAGATGCGAGAGTTCAGGCAGCTCAAACAAATCGAACCCAAACTGGAAATGGATTTTATGCCATCATCGTCGCCGCTATAATCAACATCGGATTCGAAACAACCGGACTACACCGATGCGTTGCTGCGTTGGCCGTTGCCAATTTTTGATGTGAAATTTTCCGCCAAATCGATTGTCGGCTTGGCGCCGCCACCGCTTGCCCGAATCGAATTACGGAAATGATTGCAATTTCCAATCTGCGAATTGCTCCGATCGGATTGTAGGTAGGAATTGGAATTTTTAACGCAGGAGCTGCTGCATCTATAATCGCCTCTTTGTGTACATCAGAAATTTGATGTTCAATCATCATCTCAGTGTCGGTCTCGGTAGTCGTATATCAACAGAGGTAAGTCACATTCGAGAGGGGAAATGCAAGAGCAGTGATGACTTTAAATTTAAATCCTTGCGCCACTTATGGGCGCTTCATACTTGAAGGCATCTAAACAACACTGGAAGGGTGGTTATCGATCGTTAACCCTTTATTCTCGTCGCACTATGAAATCCGCTTTGACTTATTTTTTTATGTTAACCCAAAGTCATCAATAACTTTATTCCTCTGTTCACGCATCATCCCTCTGTGGCAATTTTCTTATTACTTGACACCGCCCTTATTGTTATACTTGTCGTTAGCAGTCGATTAACAAATTCATGAGCAAGCAAAGCACTCGTGTATTCCCAACTGCAAACACAGATAAAAGTGAAATAGTAGCTAAATCAGAGCTCAAATCTATCGTGATGTATATTTATTCAACATCACCCTACATACGATGACAACCCCCTTTCAACTATGGGACATGCAATAAGGGAGGGTATGCACATTTTAATAGCGTCCTCAGTGCAGGACTTTAATCCGATTCCCACAAAGGAAGTTGAAATTTGTCACATTAGTGGACTCATGGGAGAAGGAATTAGTGTATGGAATTGCCAACAAATGAACTGTGAAGCAGGGACAACTGTATTTGCGGATCTTCAATTTTTGGTGGTTGCAATTGGTAAAGCTAATGTAGCAAATGTGAAAATGATAATAGGAGCTGATAATTTGAAGCGGAGATTTATTTTTCCAACCGAACGAGGTGTCGTTTGTCAATACAACTGAAAGTCACTTTGGAAGGGGTGATTTGGTAACGTAGTTGGTTGACAGGCAACAGCATGTCACTGTCATTCAAAAATTGGCTCTAAGCGAGTGCCATTTTTGCTTAGTAAAGAAATTGGTTAAAATTAACCAAGTTTCTGTTGAAAACGAGTACATATTTGTTGTTAAAAATGCTAGATAAAAGGGTTAAATGCATACTGTTAAAAAAACACACTCTATCGGTTGTTATCAACCAAGTTTCTAGATAAATATCAAACAGTCGGTTAAATTCTACAGAGTTAGTTTGTTATTTACGGCCGAGAAAATGGATAAACTCGGTTGATTCGGTTATTTTTAATCCACGAACTCCACAGGAGCTATATTAACAACATTATTTGGTAGTTTTTAATCAAAAGTTGGCTGATTTTAATAAGTAATAGGAATACTAGTTGTGTGTTGGAGATCGCTGAGTATATACCAAAAGGCCCGCGAAATATTTTCTTAGCCATAGAATAAGTTTGTCAGTGTCTTTATCGCTGTAAATAGATATCTACTGTTTCCAAATTTTGGTAGCACTTTATTGGCGGAATGACAATATTCGATGGTTATGTCCGGAACAGTGATCCCAGATTGAGAGGAAAAGCTCCAATTTTGGGGCTTCTATATAATTGGAAAAGAGGAAAACAAAGGACAAGTTTAGAAAAAGGGGAAAGAACTAAAAATCTCTGTGACCCTTAAATTTACGAACACATTTGAATGTTTACCCAGAAAGTTCATACTAAACATGAAAGAAAATATCCTACCATCAAACGTCTATGTAATAATTGTTTATGTATCTGCACCGAAAACTCGAAATTGCATTCACAGCGTTAATAACTAGTTTTCGTTCAGCTGTTAGACACTATATAGTCGTGAAACTTCTGTGTAAACTATTTTGTTTACAAATTTCGATCGCATAAATTAACAAATAAAATGAATTGAGAGCATTTAAAAATGATATTAGACCATCAATTAAGCGTTGAAAATGATTTTAAGATGTGAGTTGTTACATTTGTTTGGTCAGCTGCTCTGCTGAATATTGCAAAAGGTCTGTTTGTTTCAACAACCCAAAATGTCATTCACTATATCGAGCGCGTTCGTTGTATCGTTCGATGTTTTACACAATTTATATACCTATATATAAAAAAAAACATCCTTTAAAAAAAGTGTTTATTTGAATGTTTTTATTTTATGTAAAATTTAATAGATGATGGTCCTACCATTTAAATATTTCCATGGTTTTAAAACGGAATATCGGATAGCAAACCATCCCAAACGGCCCGGCGAGCTTTGTGCCGCTTAAAATTGATTAATTTATTAATATCCCTTTCGAAAATCAAGCCCTTCTTTCCAAACAAAATTAAATTTTCAGAAATTTCCTCCATCCACCTGTGAAAGTATGCAATTTCTGGTTTTCAGGGTTGTCCAATTTTTCCGGTTGAAATTTCAAATATTCGGTGTTGTGATACATAACACACCATAACAAACGCCTAATGAAATGTCAAAGTTATGCGACCCTTCACGCTTCACATCAATTACCCACTCGTGTGAATGAAAGTTCGATTTGACAGACGTAGCGCCATCTGTCATTCAACAACATAAAAAACTTCGTTCTGTTTTAAAAACGAGCGACGAATAAATTATGGATATTTTTAATACAAAAATACTAAAATCACAATTAAAAATTGTGGGGTGGGGTAGGACGTTGAAAATTTGGGGTCATACCTACGTATTTTTTGATGCCAAATCTAAATACCAAAACAAATTTTCGTCCAATCATCCTATCCTCATACCAAATATAAAAACAAAATAATTATATATATATACATATATATAACTCGGTGGAGCCGTTTCGGAGGTATGTGACCACAAACACCGTGACACGAGATTTTTATACATTAGAATTTTAGCTCGTTAATAAGAACGACTTAAGTTTTTTTCATTTTTATTTTTATAAAGGTACTAGCGTGCCTGGCGAACTTCGTCCCACCCAAAGCTGAATTTTTGACTAAAGTAATTTTCACTTCCACCTGAAATTGATTTTATTGATCCCAACTATAGCTTTTGACAAATACGATCTCACTGTATACTACGATCAAAATTAAAAAAAAAAAAACTATCCTGTCCAATTTCCCGTTCAAATTTTCCAATTTTGTTGCCGTATGAACCTTCCTTAGGCGTAGACAAACGCAACAAAGAAGATTAATGTGTCGGCCAACCTTCCGCTTTTTGACTAAAGTGGTTTACAGTACATGACGTACAAATTCGTTCTCAATAAGCGGATTCCGTGGAATGAGAATGTTTGTCTTTGAATTTTTTCCTCAAAACAGTCGCTTGCATGACATTTGATTTGAGATCTTTTACCACCAAATCAAACGCGTTCTGTTACAAAGTCTCGGTGCATTGAGGCTGCGCATCAAAATTATAAATGAGCCGACTTTTAATTGTATAGATGTAAGCCCGGAACATCCAAAGAATTCAAAAATTCAACTAATCCCCATAAAGTTTTGTTTTCACGACAAAAAGGAGCATATGTCCTTCCTTGGACTCATGCGAATTTAAACCAAAAATCATAAAAATTGAAGGATTGGTTCCCGAGTTATGAGTGCGCACATACGGACGTCAGTCTTTTTTATATGTAGCTTTACCCACCCACCCGCATTTGCTCATACCTTTCATATTAAATCCTGCTCACATTTCGCAAAGTCCTTTATTTGGACAATGTCCATTAATAATTTGAATGCTTCCACAACCCATTCTCCTATCCCGCTTATGTTTTGCAAAGTACCATCTATAGGGTCCGAAACAATAGTATATTTTAATCTTGAAGCAACCATACCTACCCATCCACGAATTTCAATCAACTCGGTAGAGCTGCTTCGGAGATCGACAACAGCGCCACCTATCAGGTCAAAAGTATCCTATCCTTCAAGTGGAAACGAAAAATATACATCCACAAAATTTCATTGAAATCGGTTGAGCAGTTTCGGAGATCGACAACAACGCCATCTATCGGGTCCAAAATTTTATCTTCTAAGACTGCCTAAGCCTGAAATACACCAATTCGAACAAAACATAAGAAGAATCATACAATTTGGCCCAGTAAGTCGAATGGAAATGTTATTTACCTATTTAAAATTGATTAAAAACTAACTTGGAGTTTTCGTCGAACAATTGTACAGCTAAATGAAATATGAATTTCTGAAATGTCAAATTCAGTTCAAAGGTTTGGACAACCAACCCCAACTATATTATAACAATTAAATTTAATGTTGTTGATACAAAATTGATATGCAGGGAAATCTAGCTTGACGTAAATATCTCCCAGCGCCACCTATCGGGTCCAAATTTTGACAAAAACTTTTTTTTTTTTATGGTCTTAATTTGAGTCAAATCGGTCCATAAATAAGAATTTTCAAAAGCGACCCCAGCGCCCCCTATAAGGTCTAAAATAAACATAAACCATCCGGAACACCACACAAACATATGGTGTGAATATCGTATAAGGGGGATAGCTTCAGTGGTTCAGCCGTTATCATCGGTCATACATACGCACGAACGTTTTTATATATTAAGATATATATATTTTTTTTTTGTTGAAGGGTTTGTTATTGAAGGTGAAATTTGTTTACTTACTTATAAATAAACTCCTTAGGTATCTAGATATGCCTTAATAAAGGTATCTACTCATTTGCCTTATTTTCAGCGTTTAATTTCTGAAAAAAATATAGTTTTCATAGCAGAGCCGATATATAGACAAAGTCCCTTACTACTTTAAAATTGTATAGATGTCTATCATGACGTACTGTCCGATTTGTTGATATTACCGGTCCCTTCTTGTTGACATCATAAACTTGGTTTTACCTTCATTAATCGCTAGACCCATTGGCTTCCGATTTAGTACCTACTAGCGAATGCACCCAGTGGCAGCTTGCTGTTTTCTGCCAATGATGTCGATGTCGTAGGCATATGCTAGTATTTCTACGGACTTTTGTTGAAAGATTGCGCTTCCGGTGTTGATTTGTGAATTTTTTTATTGACATCAAAGGTCCCGGTGATGTCATTACCGACCTTGATGCAGCAGAAAGCGTTCTTCATTTTCATCCTGCAACCTGCACAGACGAAAGAGCTTAGAAGGAATGCCAAAGCTAGACTTTGATCTATATACCTAGCTCGTTTCTATAAATACTGTCATATTGAAATGGTGATGAAATCGTTGAAATTAAGACTTCTTGGCTTTTTTTCAGGATCTATTGAGTGTGAAAATTTGAACAACTTGTAAACTTTCTCGGCATTAAGCCACACTGATGGATGCCGATTAAGGTGTCGATAAAGGGTCTCAGGTCTCAGGCGTTCATAAAGAACCACAGATACGATTTTGTAGGCGGTGTTCCTAGTTTCTTGTGGTTCAGGCAAGTGACGGCGATTCCATTTGTCCAGCATTCACTCGTCTGACGAAATGTTATAAATTAAAAAGTAAACGCTCTCCACCAAGTCGTCTTCACGTGCTTTGAACAACAAATGCTATTCTACCCCTACTTATGACAACAAATGGACGAGCTCCCGCATGTATTTCTTTTTTTAAGCTACCTGACTTCGAGTCACTATTACCAATTAGGATACTGAAGAGCTTCCTCGACTGGGTCACATTTTCTATATAGGTATATAGAACGAACAGAAAATAAGTTTGAACTTCCTTTTAAAGAAGTTTACATTTTCAGAAGCCCTTAATTATTTGTGCCTATCATCAGGCATTTTTTATCATACCCGCATGATCCATATAGATAATTAATTTCCATGGTTTACAACAACAGTTGGATCTCGTATTATTGTTGTAAACCATGGAAATCAATGATCTACCTATATTGATCATGAGGGCATAATAAAACCCGCCTATTACTTCCCATTCTCTGTCTTCTGTCCTGCAGAAGACTTGATACAAAAACACCCCTCAGTTAAGATCTCCATAAACCGTTTTCTCCATTTAGAACTCATTCGAAATGAGCTGCAACCACGTTAGCCTGCGCAGCTGAATACGGCAGAATATATTGACCAATTTGCATGAAGAGCAGCGCTGTTGAATGCCAGGACAGTCATAGCTTAGGACTGCATCATAGAGTTCATTTTTATTTTAATATCGTCACTACTTCAATGTCAACAAGGTAACTACTCCGCATTACCCAACCCCCCTCTACAATAAGCCGAATATTTTTCGCCAGACTTCTCCGTCAATCGATCATAATCGCATTCAAGTATTTTCACAAATAAAGACATCGACAAATTTCATAGTCCAATCAACAGCGAAAGGCGTCAAAGCGTTTAATAAAATCAACATCGCTGCCGTCGCCGTCGTTGTCATTATCATCATAAAACATCCCCAACAGAGCACACAAATAAATAATAAAGAGGTCCTGCTGCTGGTCCATTGAAAATGGGGTAGCTGACAACCAATCACGCACCCCCTTATGCGATTAAATTGCTGTGCTGTGCTGATGTTGATAATAATTCTGAAACCGTTTCAAAAACAATATACACCCACCACGCCTTATGTATGTAGGTACATGGTACACTAAGGCGATTACAACCCCCCGCATAGTGTCAACTTCACGAGCCAATATTCATAACTACTACACTGAACGAATAGGTATACTTGTAATTATGGTGATTTTACAAATTCGGCACCCCTTCGGTTGGGGTGCCACTGCCAGCCACTCTGCGGATTTGCATTCGAACCAATTAATATAAATTGTGTCATTCAAACGGAAGCGGTGCTTCACGATCACGATAACCGTAACCGCACCGCGTGCAACAGTAGCGGCATGGGGGTGCTGCTGCTGCTTCTCTGTGAATTTGCTTATAGAGTACACCACTCGTTCGTCAGTTGTCACAACTCGATTACCTACCTCTTCTTTTACTTTGGCATAACATCAGCGGGGGGTCGGGGTGTAGGTGTCAGTGGGTGGCTTGGGTGATACACTCCATTTCGGGGGGGTTGAAATTATAATTTCATCAAAATCATCGCACCCTGACGCCGCTTTGCCTGCCAGCCGCACAGTGATGGAGTGAATGTGGAATTTCTGTGGCAATTAATTAAGTTCAAGATCCGAAAGGTGTGTGCGCGCTAGTGTTGTGTAGTTTGTCATTCATCGACGTGCTAGTTTGTACATTTTGTTTATTTTATCGTTTCGATTGGGTATTTATTTGATTAAGGGCGGAAAGTGCGGTTTCATTCTCTATTCAAATTTGTGTTGATTGAACTGTCGCTGAGCTGGACTGGTCTTTATAACGTGTATCGTTTCGATATCCCTTTCATGTGTAGAAGACACATTTCCGAATTGTGTGTATTATTTGTGCATGTAATCGGTTTAACGATGGAAGGACATGGACAACACAACAGTTGTCGTTTTATTTCATTTTCAGTAACATGTGTTTGAGTTCTAAAAGGGTGGGCGAACAAGCTGGCATTATAGTGGAAAAAGGCTGAACAACGGTTCGAGGATTAAAAGAAAATACTTAACCGGATAACATATCTGATTGTTGGCTGAATTGTAATTGTTGGGCAGGAGTTTAGTTGGTAGGTATGTTCGGCCGGTCATGGGCGTAAATTAGAGTGCGGCTGCGGATGTAAATTCGGAGGGTTTTAAGCAGTCTTTCTAGTCTTGTAAAGAAGGGAAGGTTTTTTTTTTTTTTTTTTTTTTTTCTCCGAGGTAGGTGGAAATCTTCTAGAAGACACTATGAGGACACTCGGCGCGTGCTCATAGTAGTGTGAGATTTTTACTCACTAAAACCACCTCCTGCAAATTCATTTTGTACTGCAACTAAGTTATGACTTATCAAGCAATTTTTTTATCACGAAGTTACACGTTTGGCAGGCAACATTCCGGCGAAAGTTCCTGCTCGTTCCGCAATTTTAGCGCGGTTGATAATTATCGGGCTAAGTCCGAAGGTTTAGTTCGTTGTAGTCGCCGCAATAAATTTGTTTCATCGAGAATTTCACGGACCGAGCTATTAATATGTCCTAATAATCGATTTCTATGCTTTCGAGCGCATATTTTCGTTTCGTCCTTAACGGTGGAAATTCCGAGGTCTCTATGGAGATCTTCATTTCTAATGTACCATGGTGCACTGACGAATGATCTTAGCACTTTATTTTGAAAAGTTTGTAAAATGTTTAGATTTGAATCGCTGGTACAGCCCCATAACTGTATACCATATGTCCATACAGGCTTCATCACTTGCTTATATAATAAAAGCTTGTTCTCGAGGGTAAGCTTGGAATATTTTCCGAGTAACCAATAAAGTTCTCTATATTTGATTTTAAGTTCTTCGCATTTTTTCCTTACATGCGGTTTCCATTTTAATTTTGTGTCGAGAGTCATTCCAAGATATTTGGCCTCGTTCGCAAAAGGAACTTGTACCGTATTTATGAATACAGGCAAATTATTTGTATTTTTATATGTAAAATCCACGTGGACCGATTTCGTTTCGTTAAGAGCGATCCTCCATGAATTTGTCCATTCATAGACCCGGTTAAGCGCGCCTTGTAATATTTTGTTTGTTTCTTTGGTCGTTGAACCAACTGCTAGTATAGCAGTGTCATCGGCAAAGGTGGCTACGGTAGTACCTTCTGTTTGCGGAATATCTCGCGTAAATAACAGGTACAGGAGTGGCCCAAGGACGCTTCCTTGCGGCACACCTGCCCTTATTTCCTTAAATTCCGAATATTCGTTTCCGTGTTTGACACGAAAGAGTCTATTCTCTAGATACGATTCTAGAATTTTCCATAACCGTTCGGGGAGAACTTGTCTTAATTTGCACTTGAGGCCTTCATGCCAAACCTTATCAAATGCTTGCGAGACGTCCAAGAACACGGCAGAGCAAATTTTATTTTCTTCTAGAGCTTTCTCTATTACGTCAGTTATCCGATGCACTTGATCGATTGTCGAATGTTTGCTTCTGAACCCGAACTGATGATCGGGTATAAGACGGTTTTCTTCTATAATTGGTTGTAAGCGTCTGAGTAATATCCTCTCAAAAACTTTGGAAATAATTGGAAGAAGCGAGATGGGTCTATAAGACTTTTTTTCATTCGGTGGTTTGCCTGGTTTTAGAACCATTATGACTTCCGCGACTTTCCATTGACTCGGAATGTATTGTAATCTGATCGCAGCGTTTATAATGTGAAGAAGCTTAGTCAATGCTTTCCGAGGTAGCATTTTTAGGAGTTCACCCGTGATCAGGTCGTATCCCGGAGCTTTTTTGGGCTTAAGTTTCTTTATAACTTTCCCGAGCTCGGTGAGCGTAGCGTTTACAACTATATTATTTTCAGATGTTCGTCTGTCTGATGCATAAGTATTTCGATTAAGCGCTTGACCATCGAACGGCTTAAAAGTTTCTTCTAAATGAGCTGCGAAAACGTCCGCCTTCTCTTTGTCGTTTTTAGCCCAAACATCTCGGGTTATCTTAATAGGCGGCTCTGCGATCTTCGGCCTTTTTGTGGCTTTAATAGCCTTCCAAAGCGAGTAATTGGATTCTTTTTCAGCTGTTAGGCTTTCGAGGTAATTTCTGGCCTCTTCACTTTTAAAATCTTTAATAGACTTTGTTAGCAAGTTAGTAAGTCGATTTAAGTTCGCTTTATCTTGCGGGGCTCGAGTTTGTTGCCATCTTTTTCGCGCTTTTCGTTTTGTTCTGACCATATTAATTATTTCCTGCGGGTATTTGACGCAGTTATAGTTCGACGTTCTCTGCTGGTGAGGAGTATTATTCCATGCAGCTTTCTGTACGATACTGACGAAGCGGTCGACCGCAACTTCTAGTTCGTAAGGCGTCTTGAGTGATTCACGCAGTTCAGTATTGTTCTGGACATCTTTTTTGAAGCCTTCCCAGTCTGTTTTGCCATTTGTTAGCCTTGGCGGTATTTCATTTTTTATAAATGTCTCAGTCGTTGTTAAAATTACCGGAGAATGATCAGAAGAAAGATCAAAACATTCTTCAACTTTAATACGATTGGCGGGTAGTCCTTTTGTAATAAAGAAATCAATCAAATCAGGTATTTTAGCGACATCAGTCGGCCAGTACGTTGGTTTGCCTGTCGAATGAGAATCGCAATTGTACTGCATGCACACTTCGTAAAGTATTCTTCCCTTTCGCGATATGCATCTAGATCCCCAGAAACTATGTTTGGCGTTAAAATCACCTCCAATTATAAAATGTTGTCCGAGGGAATTGATTAGGTTCAAATAATCATTTTTCTCTATCTTGCATCGTGGTGGGCAGTAGATAGAAGATATTTTTAAAAATGCGTTTCGATATTGGACCTGTACAGAGCTCACTTGCATTGTTTCGAGTTCTAATTGTAAATCGATTGAGTGGCCGATACACTCCTTTATATACAAGGATGCTCCACCTCTAGCCTTATTCGACGGGTGAACGGCGTGGTAGTCAATGTAACCTTTGATCTTTAGATTTGATTTCTCCTTTATATGGGTTTCTGATATCAAACATATATCGATATCTTTTTCCCTTAAGAACAATTCTAGCTCTCCGAGTTTTTGCCAAAGACCGTTGGCATTCCACGTAAGTATTTTAAGCATCCGCTTCATATTTGGTTGTTTTTCTGTCTCGAAATATTACTTTCGAGCTTAACTAGCCTGTCGACAATTAGCTTATTCGTTTTGCTTTGTTCCTCAAGTCTCGAAAGAATAATCGAAAAGACATTGGAAACAGTGTCTGGTGGATTATTAGTTTGTCCACTACACGATGCTGCAGCTTGCGCGTATGTTAGGATATCTGTTTTTTTATGTACGATGTCCGATGGCGTTTCTGTTGCCCGTTTTCCTTTTTTATTGTTGGGCTTATCTAACTTTGCCGGTTTCGAGGTACTGATTGGCCTTGGGTGGTTTCGTTGCTTCTGTGGCTTCATGGATTGCATCCGTCTTTTTTGCAGCTCCTTAGCTACTTCGCAGCCCCGATAATTTGCAGGATGGTTACCATTACAGTTAATACACTGCGCGGGAGCTTTATTATTTGAATTGCAGTCACTCGTCAAATGACTACCGGCGCATTTTACACACCGTGGCTCTTTCTGGCAGTAGGTTTGCGTGTGGTTATATCCTTGGCACCGTTTACACTGTGGAACCAATTTTTTGTTCTTACGCATAGGTTCAATTTTAACAACAATATTAAGGATTGTTTTTATGTCATAAATTTTGTTTAAGTCCTCAGTCTTATCAAAAGTTAGTATAAAGAGCGGGAGACCACGGTTTACCATAGCTTCATTTCCCTCTTTATTCTGTTTTTCTCGTTTGACGATATTAACGGCATCCATAATTTTAAAGTGCCTGTCTCTTAAGTCATTTACTACATCATTTTTCGAACATGACGGGTGTAACCCTCTTGCCACGACACGTATAGGTCTTTCTGACTTATTCTCATAAGAATACCATTCTACTTTGTCTGTATTTAATTTACGAGACAGTAGACGGTAACTTTCAGGGTCCTTGACGTTGACTTTCCACGCATTGTTTCTAAGTGACGTTACTTTGTAGTCTGTTGGCAACAAATTCTTTAACATGGTATGCAACTTGTTATAGTCCGCTATACCGATTACATTAATTGGCGGAGGTGGCCGCTGTTTTGGTTGTATGGCTTCAATATTTGATAATTTCTCCCGACTCATTATTTCAGGAGAGGATACAGCTTTCCTTTTTTTGCCCGGTCTTTTTTTTAGCAACCAATCGGTTTCGTGACGAAGTTCTTCTTCATCCGTTTGGTAGTCAGTTTTTTTGGGATTGCTAGAGTTAGGGTTGGACTCGTCCCGTACTTTTGTTGAGTTCTTAATAGCCATATTTTCGGCCTTAAGTTGACTAATTTCTTTCCGAAGCTCGTCGCATAGCCGTTCCATGTTTGAAAGCCTTGTTTTAAGTTCGTCGTTTTCGTCCTTAAGGCTTTTATTTTGCACTGGGTCTCTATCTTCTGGAGTAGGCACTTTTGTTGCCGTTGAGCTCCTAGAGACGCACGGATAAGTTTGAGATGCTGATGTTGGTGATCTCGTTACCCTTCGGCTTTTTCCGAAAGGGTTACATGAACGCAATAAATGGCTCTCCCCAGAATCCGTAGAGCCGACCTCCGAAGAGAGTGGATTTTCCAGTAAATCTGGAGTACCACCTGGGGTATTATTTCCTCTAGTTTTGTTCATTGCATAAGTTTCATAAAATAACTTTTTTGTAGAAAGTTAAGGAAAACTAATCTTTGGTTATTTCAGCCGCCCCTCTGGAGTCAGACGCTGACCGGTGTGCCGCACAATGTGCATCAGACGCTCCTGGATTTAAACTTTAGTTTCATCTTTCAGCTATGAACTTACTGCCAAGGGTGGCCCTACCAGGAGTACAAAACTCCAGAAAGTATCGCTCATAACGTCATTAAGACTACTTCTTCGGCTGGATTTTAGTCGCCTTCTACGACAGGCATGCCTTACCTCAGGGCTATTCTATCCCCGTCCCTGCAGGGGGTTAAGAAGGGAAGGTGTTCTTTGGTTATCTGACAGGTTTTAAGGGCCACAAAGTGAGAGGACTTAATTTAATTGGCACCTCCTGTAGCCAAGAATGGAACGACACCAGATTTCATATTTTTTCCCGGTAAATTGAATGTGGCACTACATGCGGGTTTCGCGAGTACTGATTTCCGTTCAGCCCTACCATGCAAATAAAACAATTTAAGATTGCCATAACAACTCTGCGGATGGATGCAGAGCTTTCCTGTAACAATTCAATTCAAGTTTTGTAGTATAGATGGTGTATAATCGGAGTATTTTGCTGTAAACGCAGGAGTGTCCCAAGGGACTATACTTTCCCCAAAAATATTTCTTTGACCTTCTTATAAATAAATAAATAGTTGGCGCAACAGGTCCGGAGGGACCCTAGGCCTAGCTTCTCACAACCATTCGTTTTGTGTGAGTTTTTCATTTTTGGAACGAATGGAAGGGATCTACAATTTTATGCCGACTCCAAACGGCTAATTGAGAAGCTTTTTCAAGACATTTATACTTTCGGATGTTTGTCAGACGTTCGCGAGAGGTGGCGCAGTGAAAAAAAAAAACCCTGACAATGAATTGGAATTTGGGTTTTTTGCGGGATTCGAACCTCGACCCCTCGCATAGTAGTCCAACACACTAACCACTAAGCTACTGCGCCTACTTGACCTTCTTGGTTGGTTAAATAATAATAATTCTGGCTGATGGCAGTAGGTACTCTTATATCTTCCTTCCCGAACAGTTTTCTTTAAATGCAACTAATGCAGTCCAAAAACGTGAATAAGTCAGGTCCACCAATGAAGATCTGGAAATGTTAAAAAAAAGAAGCATCAACTGTACGATAAATTAAAGTGGGCATATTTATCGCTCTCATTTGAGTCAGAGTCATTTCGGGGAAAAGACGCGGCAGGACCACTTATTCAATACCGCGATATAACTGTACTCATTAAGTAGATACCCAAAGCAGGTCCTCATTCTCCATTAAGCTTAGGTTGGACAGCAGGCCTAGAATATATCGAACTCGGCGCAAAAACATTCAATTAACCGACCGACTGATCGACTGAGGAATCCTAAAAAAGCTTCCTGCGACATAGTTTCAGAAAGACTGTAACTTGTAAATACAATTTAAGCGCACAAGTAACATCTTAAAAAAAACACACATATTTTTAATCTCTGTTTGGCTTTTAGAATCTTCTAAAGGTGATCGGGTTAAATTTCTGCTTTCAAAATTCTGTGTTTTCTTAGTTCTGTTTTGTAAGAAATTCTGCGTTTCAAATTTAATGCAATAAAATTCTGCTTATTATGCTTGTTTTTTAACTAAGGAATGTACATAAAAAAATAAAAAAATAAAAAATGGAAAGAATTTAAAATTTATAAAAAAAAACTAGACGACCCGGAAAACTTCGTTCCACCTAAAATTTATTTTTTTTTAATTAATTTGCAGCATTGACAATTCCAACAGAAATTCATATTGAGTCAACGGTGGGACCAATCATAAGCCACGGAAGTTAGCTGTAGTCGGTAGTCGACCATCCAGCAGTGGCGTGGCGTCCATGTAACCCGATTCCTATCGACTTCCCTTTTTAAATTTCCACCAGTCAGCACTGTCTACCAAAAACCAAATTATTAGTAACGGGTGATTTTTTAAGAGGTTTAGAACTTTTTTTAAAAAAAAAAAACACAAAAAATTCGAAAAAATGAATGAAATATTTATTTGAATCGATAGTTTGAACCTTGTAATTTAATGTTTAAAGATAATTTTATGCAAATGTTGACCGCGACTGCGTCTCAGGTAGTCCATCCGCTGAGTCCAATTTTGGCATACTCTTTCACACATATCGGCCGGTATCTCACGAATGAATGCATGGATGTTGGCTTCCAGTGCGTCAATCGAAGCGGGCTTGTCCCTATACACATCAGCCTTGACATACCCCCACAAAAAATAATCTAATGGTGTCAAATCGCACGATCTAGGCGGCCAATTGACCGGCCCGAAACGTGAAATTAACTGTTCACCAAACTCGCCTCGCAATTGCGCCATTGTTTCGCGTGCTGTGTGGCATGTGGCACCGTCTTGTTGAAACCACATATCATGCAAGTCAAGAACTTCCATTTCGGGCAAAAAAAAGTTTGTTATCATCGGTCGGTAGCGTTCACCATTGACATTAACGCTGCGATTCGCATCATCTTTGAAGAAATATGGCCCAATAATGCCGCCGGCCCATAAACCGCACCAAACAGTGGCTTTTTCGGGATGCATTGGTAGCTGTTGCAATGCATCTGGCTGATCTTCACTCCAAATGCGGCAATTTTGCTTATTTACGTACCCATTCAACCAAAAATGAGCCTCATCGCTGAACACAATTTTTCGATAAAAAAGCGGATCCTCGGCCTGCATTCCAAGAGCCCCTTCACCCAAAATTCGGCGTTGTGGTAGGTCGGCTGGCTTCAGTTCTTGCACAAGCTGTATCTTAAAAGGCTTTACGCACAAATCCTTCCGCAAAATTTTCCACGTAGTGCTGTAACAAAGGCCTAACTGCTGGGAACGGCGCCGAATCGACATTTCGCGGTCTTCTGTCACACCAGCTGATACGGCCGCAATATTTTCTTCACTACGCACAGTACGTAAACGTGTTGGTGGTTTAATGTCCAACAAAGTAAATTTGGTGCGAAATTTGGTCACAATCTTCCGAATAGACTGCTCAGAAGGTCGAGAATGCCGATCATAAAATGGAAGCAGCGCGCGATGAACATTTCGAACCGAGCACGAATTTTGATAGTAAAATTCAATAATTTGCAAGCGTTCTTCATTTGTAAGACGATCCATGGTTAAATTGCAAACCAAACTGAAGCTGTTTGACAGTGACACAAGGTACTAAACACACGTCAGCTGTCAAAACCAGTGTTGCCAAAACAAAACCAGCTAAAAAATCACCCTTTATATTAAGGTAGGTAAGTGTGTACTGTATTTCAAGGTAGGTACACAGATGTAGGGTTTTTTTGCATTTGTATGGGATTAATTTAGCTTCGACTTCCCATTTGGAAATGTTCACGCCACGCCACTGTTGCCCAGTCATAGTCGAAAGCGGAGCTATGTAATTGGACATTTACGGACCGATTTTCTCACATCGCGATTGCGCTGAGAAATTTCACAATGAATAATCAACTAATGTTTTAAGGAATTATCAATGTTAAAAACTACCGAAAGATCCAATTACAATATACATACAAACATAGGTAGTACAAATGGTTTCCGTAAAGAAAATCTTCAAATCAGCAAAATCGAGCAGAAATTAAAAAAATACGATCTCAAAATTTACAAAAAAGAGTTACGACTTTACTAATTCCCCTTTAAAATTAAACAAAAAACAGTAAAAATTACAAAAGCGATTTAAAAAAAAAAAGTAATAAAAAAAGCACGCATTTTTGAGCATTTTTCAAAACTTTTTTTTGGCGACTTTTCGAAGTTTGTAAAGCAGAATTTTCTAAAAATAAATTTGACCCCTCCAGAAATTTGACCACAACCCTTCTAAGGGCTTTCGAACAGTCACCATCCTGCAGTTCAATTAACGTTTACCAGTTCAAAACCTATCGCGAAATGTATGTGTATTGCTCAGTGACTTGATTGAATCCTTTGCCAACATCCATGATCCATGATGGGTAAAATTAAAATTTTCCGGCCTTCACGTTTGATTAAGGGAAAACACGTCAAAAACTCTGATTTTTCCTTTTCTTTACAAAATTATTCAAAGGCAAATGCGCTCCATTACTGAAAGCGATTTGCTTACCAACTCTATCCTTGTACACCAACTATGTTGTCATACCTAAGAAGTATCAAGTTAATACTGCATATACAACTTACCAACCTCAATTACCATCTCAAAAGTGGTATTAAAATCAAATTACTTGCCCATTCGCCAGTTTACACCCGCTGACATATGAAACAAATTGTCGCGAAACTCCTCGTCTTCGCGTTCGCAGTCTTTCCAGCCAACACCAATCATCCCCGATTAGGGTCATCAAATAATTGCAGTTTTTCTTTTCTGATTTAATGAGATTAGCTCAAGGGACCGGTTTCCATTATTTAAAGTGATATTTCAGCACCACGTTTCGTAATCGAAAACACTAGGTGGTCCCCTAATTGAAGGCAATTTCTTTTTTGATGCACTCGTACAATGGACTCACTTTGTGTACTCTTGTGGCCGCGGGCGACATTCACACCATCAACATGGACTCGGCAGAAGGTTTTCCACTTGAATTATTCAAAATAATAAACGTTTCGTTGAATTGTGACGTGCTAACAAATTTCTTGGGTCACTAGTTAGGAGGCAAATGAGTGTGTGTGTTTTTTTTTGTGCTTCGATTTGACGTGTGCCCACGTACAGCTGCGGGGCGTCTCTTTGAACTCTGCCATCTTCCCAGGCAATACGCCAGATGCTGATTCGGCCCAAATCAAGCATTTTCGCCAATTTGAAATCAATTTAACTCCTGGCATTACGTGGAAATTATCTTCTGTTTTTTTTTTTTTTACGATAGATGGGCCGCTATGGTATATCCCCGGGTTAACGTATTCCTTTGGTCTTCTTGCAATTTTTGCGGTTTCACATAATACCGCCTTTGGTAACAATTTGAATTTGCGGTATGCAAAGTCAATTGATGGCGCCACAGTTCGATTAACCGGCATTGATTTTCTGGTTAACAAACTTAGAATGTTTTCCATTAGCCGTGATGCACATCAGGCACGGATATATGTACCTGCTCCAAGGTTGAAGTTAAGAAAATGCATGGAGGTGGTGGCTTAGTAGTGCTGTACAGATTGTAAATCTGTTATCAGGCATGGGTAACACGAATTGAATTTAAAATGAATTGAACCTGTTACGCCACTTGTTTACTATAACTACTTACAAAACAATCCACAGACTTCCCAAGCCAACAAACAAATCAATGTAAATTTCTTAAGGCAATGTCAAAAGCAATGACTGTTAATTTACCTTTAAAAAATTTAATAAAAAATAAATTCGCAAGAACTGGCTCAGAGAAAATGACCCAAAAGGGAGCCTTTACATTTTTTTAAACTTCTCCGAACTATCTTGAATGGTTGCTCTTTGAGGTCTTACGGACTCAAAAATGAACAATTTGATTAAGTATCGTTCATATAGATAAACCGCTGTACTAATAACAAATTTTAGTCTGGACTTTAAATTTACGGGAGCTCACAATTGCGAAACTTGAATGGAAAATATAGCCACTGTGAAGGGCTAAAATTTAGAGTGGGAATAAAAATGTTTATTGACAAGATCCAAGGAAAACATTTGAATTAACAAACTTCATTGATCAAGATCACACTTTGGAAACAAAAAAGTCCTCCCAACGACTTCTGAGCTATAATTTTATTGAAATTGCATTTTGCATTACAAATTTTATGAAACTTTATAAAATCATTCTTTATTGCTAAAGAATCTGTGAGACGAGAATAGATTCAAAAAGTACTGCACGAATTTGATTTCGGTTTACACAGTTGCATAGGAAATTGTTCAGATTTGAACATAGGATATGTTTTACCATTATTCGCTGTCCGGAAGTGGAAATCTAAGCTGATATCTAAGAAAAGTTGTAATTCTCGGATGCCTTCTAGCTCCTAGCTTCGGAATCACTCATCCAAATGAAATGGGATTTTTTTTAATACAAAGTTCAATAATGTACAAAGATTTTAAGATATAAATCATCTTTGTACGTTATCCTGAAGTCGAACAATAAGCAATAAACTATAAATTTAATACAATTGAAAAAATCAAAATGTTCGATTGAAGCTAGATCGTTGGATTTTTCCAGCGTTGAGTGGAGGAAATTTTGTGTGTGTGTGCGGCAAAACCTGTTTCTCTCTCTATACATTTTCTGCCGTGTGCTTCTCTTTTTTTATGCAACTTTTGGGTTTTGTGTTGTTTTTTTTTTTTTTGCTCACGTTCTTAAATTATTAGTGAATAATGACAATGAGTAGTAGAGCGAATGTGGTGCATGGGATTGAGGGAGATAGCTATGTAATTGAGATTGAGGGAGTCACACTCAGTTGTTAATTGTGATTGTGATTTTTAAAATGCGCTATAGTGATTCTGATCTTATTAGTGATACTGATTCACGTCCATGCTAAAACCTGTTTGTGCATTTGCAGTTTTTTTTGCTTCATGTTTTTTTTTTCTCTTTTTTTAATTTGAACTTGAGGATGTTTGTGTTTGAGTAGTAAGTGAGCGAGTTGTTATGGGATTGAGATGGGGAATAAAATGTAACAAGTAACAACTTACAAGTGGAATGTAAATGAGATTGAGAGGGAATAATAGAAGTTAGCCTACCAAAGTATTTGTTTGGATTGTTTTACTGGCAGTTTTTCTTCTCTTTTTTCGGGTAAGCTACTTTTTGTATAGCGCTAATTATTTTGTTTTAAATTTGAGAAGTGGAACTCTGGCGAAGCAAGGCGAGCACGGGTCAGCTAGTAAAATAATATTTTTGCAAAATAAATTGTTTTCCAATAAGAGGTGTTATTGCGAATGACCCGCTATTTCGGTACCGTAAACTGGGGTTACTTTGTGCCAGTTTTTGAGGTTTTTGTAAAAAAAACTTTTATTTCTGTATGAAATAAACAAAATAAGATATACCATTTTGATCTTAAGCATTAAGCAATAACGGCAACCTTCTCAAATTCTCGAAAGGGCTTAGGATTTTAAACATGTAAGCCTTTAAAGTGTGGCACAAAGTTGCCCCACGTTTGGGGTAACTTTGTGCCACTGACGAAATCCTTCGCTAGCCTTGTCAAAATGTAAGTTTGGTTGAATCTTACCCCATATACCATTAAAACACATGATAACACAATTATTTTAAGAAACAAGTGAAGGATTTCTTTTATATCTATTACATATAAAAAAAAATAAAAGCGTTAAAAATAAAAATGTTAAAAAGATATTTCGGGGACGCTATATAAGGGTTTGTGTCGGTCCAGAAATGATATTCTGCATTCAGGGCTAGGCATGTTGTTCTGGAAAGGAGTTTATTTCCTCCATAATTATGTCGTAATAGCTTTTGCCAATTTGTCTTGGACAGAAAAAGTGACTGGAAAACCATAAGCGGATGTAGTAACAACTCTTCTTCGGCACTGAAAATGGTTTGACGTCCTGCAACATTTGAATGAGTATCTTATCCTTTATTTATTAGAGTATTCCTATGAATATCGTTCTTTTCTCTCGCTTTTTGAATTGAAATTCGTCCACTTCGGACTTCCTGCACAGATTTTTTCAAAGCATCCTGGGTGAAATTGGTTTAGGGCCGTCCTCCTATCTTTTTTATATACTTTCGAGGCATTTCGGCTCAATTCTGGAACCTTCAAATTTAAAATTAAAGACAAGGGGTTTCTTTGAACCAAGAACGTTGTACGTGCAAAAGAAAATCAATACACATTGGGTAACTTTGTGCCAAGTTAAACACCAAGGATAGTGGCACAAAGTTACCCCATGAACTTGCGACTTTATTGAAAAGGGGACGTAAAAATGAAAACAATAGGTTTTACTAATATTAACTTTAATATTATTCATCACAAATAAATCATAAAATAATATAACCCACCTTCAATTCCGTAGCGATTATAGTTTTTTGGTTGCATATGAAATTTGTCGCAATAGAATTTTTTCGGCAAAAATTTGATTTTGAATCTCATGTCATTATTCAAAAACGTAAAAACAAAGAAATTGATGAATATAAAATACTTACTGGAAAGCTTTTCCAGCAGCCTTGCACAGTGAAAAAACGTTCATATTTTATATAAAAGTATTGGTAAAGTGAAATTGAATGTACAAAAGTACGGTTGGCACAAAGTAACCCTGCAGGCACAAAGTAACCCCAGCTTACGGTAGCTGTCACTTTTGAAGCTTTTATTCTTTGACATTTGACAAGCAGAAACTACGCCATTACTTAAAATGGAACGACACATGCGTCAGCAACACATTGAAATTATTAAAATTCACTAAAAAAAATGGTGAAAAACTCTTGCAGTCACAGTTCGCAAAACTAAGGCCCCAGTTATAGCCATACGTAAAATTCAACCGAAAAAGTTGGAACAGTATGAAAGTGAGTTTTTTTTCGTTTCGGCGGTCATAGCGAAAAATCTGCCAGAAAATTGTTTCCCTACTAAGGGCCGGTCTGTTCACAGCTGGTTATATTTTTTGTTTTTCGGGTCCGTTTGTTTTTGATAAGTAATTTATTTAGGTAGATGTTTTATTAATTTATTTATTTTTGGTAAATGAATAAACTCAAAAATGAATGTCATAACCAAATTATACAGGAATTTTTTAAGAACTAAAGAATGAAACTTTGTGTTTGTTAGTCAATGATTTTTTGACAACAAAACCGAAATAAAGCCAAAACCAATAAAATTTATTACAAATTAACAGGCAATATTATATTATATATATTATATATTCTCTCAATATTTTTCCTAACGCATGTGCTTTATCTCAATATATGAGAACTGTCATCGGCCAAAAAATCTTGAAAATAATCTTACTTCATCTCTTGCATCCATTATTTTGACGTGTTCAATATAATGTGTCAGTTGAAAACCTCAACGAAATCGATGTGAAAGATTTTATTGGTTCACTCCATCTTGCGTTATAACTATATTCCTTTGTTCTATTATTTACATTTTTCTTTTTCTTCAAAAGTTTTTGTATATCAGTTACGTCAAAATCGGGTTTATCACAGAATCCGTCGTATTCGGAATTTTGCTACGAACCCAGAAAGAACTATCACAGAATCCGTCGTAGGGTACATTTTTTGCTTTCGAAATTCGTAGACCGTGGTATATTCAGTGATACCACTTTCTACGAATTTCAAAATTCCCCTACGACGGATTCTGTAACAGTTCTTTCGGGGTTCGTAGCAAAATTCCGAATACGACGGATTCTGTGATAAACCCGAATACCTACGTAGTCCTTAAAAAATCTTGAACAAACGAAATTACAGATAATCAGTGGTTAAATCTCATTAACCCCTCAAAATCGGCTGGTTATCGATTTAACTGGTTAACTAATCAAAATACTGATTCTCTGGTTAATATTTTGCTGAACAAATGCATTCGATGGTTATAAGCTGGAATAAAAGATGATTAAAGATAACCAAAATTGAAGAAACCGGGCCTATGACAATTACCTACAACAAACCAACCCCCACTGATTGGATTCCATCAGAAAAAAAGTTCCTGACAGATGGAACAGTAAAGAAATGAAATACTTCAGTGGAATGATTCGGTTTTCTTTAGGGGAATTGACTGAGAAGTTGATCAGTAAAAGTGTTTCGTACGTAAAAATGAATAAATTATTTTTCTAGAAAATTTAAAGATCATTTACATACTTTGTTTTGATAATCTAATTTTATAATTCATAAGCAACATTTTAAGACCAAGATTGAGTTAAACCACCAAGTTTAAGTGGTAAAAAAAGCAAAAGAAAATTTTTACGGTTTGGTTTTACGGATTGCTATAACTGGGGCCTAAAGCATTTTTTGGTCGTCGTGAAGCATCTTGTCGGACCGCAATACAGAAATTGGTGGAAAAATTCGAGCTGTTGGGATGTGAAGAATAAAACCCGTGCACGTTGCTCAAGAACAACTGAGAATATTGCTGCTGTAGCCCAAAGTGTTGAAGAAAACCCAGGTTTGTCCATTCCTCGTCGTTCTTTGGAATGGGGCATTCCACAAACGTCATTACACCGTATTTTGCATAAAGATTTGGATCTTAAGGCTTATAAAGTTCAGTTAACACAAGAACTCAAGCTGGCCGATCATCAACAACGTCGTGTCTTTGCTGATTGGGTCCTTGAAGTGCATGAAAATGATCCGGAATTCCATCGAAAAATCATCTTGACTGATGAGGCCTATTTCCACCTCGGAGGCTACGTCAACAAGCAAAATTGTCGCATCTGATGTTGTTTTTCACAACTAACGGCATACCTTCGTCTTTATTATGAAATAGACATCCGATCATTTATCTCAAAAAAAGGCATTTTTCTTTGAATACCAAAATAACACCTCTTATTGGAAAACCCCTTATTATACCAGTTTCTTACATCTTTCGACTTGTCACAAAAAAGAAAAAATGCGAGTACTCTTTGGGTGGCATTAGTAAAATGTAGCAATTGCTTTAACTCAAACGAAATGTTTGAGGGTTTCAACTTTCAAGTCACCTGTTCCCGATGGAATTTATCTGGCTATGCTGAAACAAGGTTTTAGTCAGCTGATGCCGATGCTGAAAATAATTTTCACTGCTAGCTTGGCCTTGGCCTACATCGCTTCTCCCTGGCGTATGGTTAAAGTCGTGTTCAAAGATAGGTAAGACCGACTACAAACTCGCCAAAAGTTCCAGACCCACTGAAACCTTGTTGGTAGGATTGAAAGTGCTCTTGATCGAAGGGGGTATGCGTTGGGTATTTTCGTCGATATTGAGGGTGCTTTTAACAATGCGACCCTTGATAGCATGTGCAATACAACCGGACGTCATGGTATAGATGAAACATTAATGTTTTGGATATAAGCAATGCTAATATACAGGACGTTGATTGCCGAGGCGGATTGTGACAAATGCGTCGTGACAGGGGTAAGCAGGGGCTACCCTCAAGGCAGTGTTCTGTCTCCCCTTTTATGGTGTATGGTAGTAAACTCTCTGCTAACGCTTCTCATTCTCTTGAAACCTTCACACAAGCCTACGCGGACGATGTCGTCGTTCTGTCTGTCGGTTCAGACCTAAGGACTGTCTGCTCTCTGACGCCGAGATCCTTGGGCTTGATCGATTATTGGTGCACAAGATAGGCTTTCAGTGAATCCTCTTAAAACGACTGTTGTTCTCTTCACGAGAAGGAGGAAGGTCACTGGTCTGACTCAGCTTGTGTTAAAAGGTGTCACTATCCCGATCTTTAATAAAGTCCAATATCTGGGAGTAATCCTCGATAGAAAGCTTCTTTGGTCCAAGCATGTTGAATCGAAAACCGATAAAACGCTGTCAACTTTCTGGCAGTATAGATGCGCTTTTGTCAAGACATGCGGCTTAACTCCTAAAAGGGTCCTTTGGATCCATACGGCAATGGTAAGACCACTTCGCTCATATGCATCCGTTGTATGGTGGAACAGGCTTTCGCGGAAACGTGTTGCTGCCTCTTTTACCAAATTTGAAAGAACGGTTATGATTATGCTGTAATGAACATCCCCTCCTTGATATTTTTATCATGGGTTAACGATGAAAACCATCTCTCGGTTAAAGAGAGGTGGCTTTTGGTACCACGCGCATAGGAGTTTTGAAGAACTTGTGCGAGAATTATCCTTTGACCCCGGTCTTATGGATATGCCCTCTGACGCAATGACTCCAGAAATCCTACTGCGACAAAACTACCACGTCAACTTTCCTCAGGCAACGGAATGACTTAGGCCAGACTCTGAGCCAGGGAAAGAATACCATCGTATATTTACGAATGGCTCCAAAACCGGACAGGGATCTGGTTCTGGAGTCTTCGTGGAAAGCGAGAACATTAGTTTCCACTACCCCTTAGGTAACTATGCGTCTGTCTTCCAAGCGGAGGATTTCGCTATCCTTATGGGTAGGGTATGCGCCATATTGTGACAAACAGATGGAGGGCTACAAGCAAATGCGTTTGCAGTGATAGCCAAGCTCCATTAAAAGCGCTGCTTAGCCCTCTCATCTCGTCTTAGTTAGTGCTCGAACACAAGCAACTTGGTCGGAAGGCTAAATACAGTGAATCTTGTATGGGTCCCAGGTCACACTGGTCTCCACTGAAATGAGATCGCTGATGAGCTTGCCAGGCTGGGTTCAGAGGAAGAATTCTTAGGAATTGAACCTGCGTTGGGTCTGCCTACATCGGTGGTTAGGTCATCCACTGATACTTGAGTTTCTCGCGAACACGAGTGTCGGTGGCGTGGCTGCGTCCGGATATCGGGAAAAGGTCACGTCTTTCCTTCTGTCTCTCGGAAGAATCGACTGCGAACTGCTTGTGGGCGTCATTTCGGGCCACCAAACTTTTGCCAAACACTTAAATGTATTGGGATTGAGCATCGCCAACCTGCTTGTGGAGAGAATGACGACGCTCGCATCAGGTGGCGGATCTTTGGGGCAGACGTGGTGAGTGCTGACCGTTGAAGCTCCTTCTCATCTTTCTTCGAAAGACGGGTAATTCAAGTACAGAAAAGTACTTGCAGTGCTAGATCGGATAGTAACAACCTCCGACAAAAAAAAAAAAAAAAAAAAACAAATGTCAAAATCAAAGCACTTGCTACGTTTCGTGTGAATAGAAACTGATTGGAGGTAATACTAACTTTTGACATGTTCGAAAAGCGGCGCCGCTTACCTTTTACGAAATTCAAAGTTTTCTATTTACCTGGATTTAGGGCTTTTGCTAAAATTTTGTATGCACATTTTTAACATAAAACAATCTAAGCATTGTGAATTTTTGATTTTTTTGTTTTTAGATTTAGTTAAGCTAATCACAAGGGACCTTATAATGGTCTAAGTGTGTCGACTAACCTAACCAGTTAGCCGACAGCCATTTCAACCTAACCTAGTTAAGCTAATGGGGACGTTCGGATACCTAGTTTATGTAAAACGTCAACTAGATTCGTCGTGACTAGGAATACGAACGCGTTGACTTAGCAACTTGAATTGTTTTTGTATTCTCGCGGTCAGCGTTACCTTTGTTTGATTTTGTCCTTTATTATTCGAAAAAGACACCAATTTTTTCAACAATTGTTATTTTCAAATAAGTATTTAAAATGTAACACGATTGCCTATCAGAACACTATTACACTGTTATGCGAACTATTGGTTGTTAAATACCCTGCGAAAATTCGAAATTTGCGGATTAGTATTAGAAATGGCACCCTTTTCTCTCACCGGACCATTTTTCGACTCTTCAGAGTTCTGCCACGGCCACTTTGTTTATTTTAAATCTGACTCTTCCAAATGTCAATTGAGTATGCAGGCAGGTTTTTCTTGACTAGATTTGTCGGCTACCCCTCCATAAACTGCAAAAACGTGACCACTCTGGGCCAATCAAAACTGAAATACATCTAGTCAGCGAGCTATCAAACTTACTAAACTATGAATCCGAACGTCCCCAATATCGCTTCGTAAAGGAAAACTACCATTTCGTGTCACACGAAATATAAGGTCTGTTCCTTTACTTTTGTAGTAAGAATGGAAAAGAGGAAAGAGCGACACTGCATGAAGAATTACATGGAGGAGATTGTTCCTTGTTCCAGCGAGGAAGAACTTGAACTCGCCACTTTCGAAAAGAATCTTTAGAACATCCAATTTTATTTTGCCGCCGGTTGATACCATTTTAATACGAAAGAAATCAAAAACTTATCCACGCATATGCCAAATGGGACAAAAAATTTCAAATCAGCTGTTATTAGTATTTTCACTTCTTACACCAAGAAATTTGTTGAGTAAAAAATTCGTAAGATTCTCACTGGTGGGGTAATATCTTGCTCTCTCGATGACGCTCTCTTTTACGAATTTTTCGAGTTAAGAAACGGCAATGAGTAAAAATTCGTAAGAATTCGTAAGAATTAGTAAAAATTCGTAAGATTTAAAAGTAAAGGAACAGACCTATTGAGTTTGGACTATTTGGCTAATATTTCGTTCAGATGAAAACTTTAAGAAAGAATAATTTCTAAGGTTGACATTTCAAAAACCTCTTTGCAATGCATATAATACCGATTCAAAGCAATTGCTAAAGGCTTTTACTTTGCCACAACCTTTTTCTCAAAGCAAGTGCTAGTTTTTATTCGACCCTTTGTTGCATTGTTTTATACATTTTTTTTAGATTCAAGTTGAACGAAGAAAATGCAGAATAAAGAATAATTTCAATGGAATCGGTTTACCTCATATAACTCTTCTATCTCGTTGCTTTTGCTTAGTGAAATAATTCCTATAATTGGCTGGGTAACTTCTGATTAACCCCTACCAACAATTTTCAGCTCTTTATACCTCAATTTATTTATTTATTTAAAAGACACTTTCCACATCCAAGTGAATACGAGCCAACGCTTCTCGAGGATATTGCTTTCTGTACAATCAACGGTCAACTTCCTGCGCACCGGAATTACAAAAAAAAAAAAAAAATAACCCAAAAAGAATACAAATTGGTTGACTCGAATTACATCAACAATCAAGTCAATCCCACCTGAAATTATACCGCAGAGTAGAAAACGTTTCACAATTCCTTAGAAATCGATTTTTTCTTCACCAGTCACCACTCTCAAGTCTCAAGTGTATTTAGCGGAGCTATATAAGAAAAATAGTAACACAATCGTTTGGAATTACAAATTAAATACAAATTACCTTCCCACTAAGGTTAATTTGTGAAATTAATTCAACTCATTAGATAACCGACAACGCGCTGACCTATACGTTACAGTCGAATTAAAAACACATTTAACCCAAAACTTAGACCTAATTGGCGCAAATTACAAGTTAGCCCGTTCACGGACGGATGTTGCATCACTTGGCTCGAAATTGAGCAATAAATGCGGCACATCATTATATGATTGTTTGTTTGATTTCCTTACCTGTTTACACCAAATGACTTCCTGCCCGATCTGGCGCTGGCACTGGCACTGGCATCATTAAAGAAGCCAACTTGTATGGCGGCGGCGACTCTCCTCTCCGATGATGACGACAACGACAACGACGACGACTCAATTAAACGGAATTTGTTTCTTCTTTTTTTTTTTACATATTTAGATCGCATAGCTTAAGGTCAATAATTCGCATATCTACAGCACGCCACCGTTGTTCGCTTCTGGCCAACACAATTTGCCAATCGATGGAATAAGTAATTGTACTGGGAGTAAGTTTCATACATAAGTAAGAAAGGGTTTTTCGTTTCCAATTTTTTGTACATATTGTTGCGTTCGCGCCTGTGGATCCTGTTGACCAGGCAAGTGGCATTGTTGACTCCGTGACAAAGTCGGTCCGCCTTGCACCTGGCAATCATTTCACATTCGAACGAGTTTAATTTACACTAATGCGAACATAATTCAAGCCATTAGGGTAATCACATTTGGAGTACCTACCCTTTCTTTGAACGGTTAGATGTCCGTCGCCGCCGGTGTGGGTGTTTTTGTGTATGCGCTGCGCAGTCAGTAAGTGGACATTTGGAGGCGAGTGTTCAAATGAAAAGGACATACATTTGTTGTGAGGTAGATATATATACAGTAACAGTGTCCTTTCGGGTAATGTAATCAGTTAAGGAAAACAAGTTTATATGAGAATGGGAGCACCTTGCGCCACTTTTCAACTTTGGAAGGAAACACGTGTAATTATAAAGTGGTACTGCAACTACATTAACTCGCTGCTGCTGTAGCTGTGGGCATCGACAGTTGTTGGCGATTTATTTATACGCTTTCCTGCATAACGATGAGTGCAGCAATACATTTGGGTTTCGATGGAAGGTGCTGTCGGTTTGATAACGGAGTTAATCGATGATTATGGGGGATGTGAAAAAACGATACACTGTCAAGTGCGGTGGATGTTTATGAGTACGTTTAGGCTTTGTATGAAAAATTCCAACTATGCTTACGATATGAACAACATTTCATTAGTGGCGTTGGATATTTTAAAACAAAGCTACAAGTTCCAGCTGAGCTCACAAATAATTTGTTTAATAATTAAAGAAGAAGGTATACGCATACTTGTTAAGCTTGTATGTTTTGTGCCATAGGCAAGAGTTTACGTGAGATATGAACGGTAACAAATCGGCTCAAAAATGGCGCTGAAGTTTACATTGCCATAGCCGGACTGCGAGGACATCAACTTTCAAAAACTCCTTCTGTTACAGGACAAGCCAACTTTGGAACTCGCTTCCTGGGGATATATTTCCAGAAGACTACAATTTGCAGCAATTTAAGTGCAGAACAAACATACATCTGCAGGCATCTCGGGGCGCTGTTGAAGCGTTATAGGATCGCCTTTCCCGGGAGAAGTAGGTATATAAATAAAAAAAAAAAAAAAAAATCTATCTGCCTGTCTGTACCTAATCATGCTTCCCATCCCAATTAGTTCTGCTATAAATCCAAATTCGCCGAAGGTTTCCTGTCATTGGAGTCATTATACAGGGTGTCCGCCGGGAAGGTAAACTACTTTGTTTTGCCGCCATTTTGGTAAACGTTAGTCTTGACAGCAGAGACAATACTGAGACCCCCAACTTCGGCCGATTTCCCGTTACCTTGCCTACAAGCAATACTTGTACGAAGTGTACACAATTTAGTGCGGTAGTATTGATACATAGAAATTCGTATTGACAAATGTCACGAAACTTCAACACACCAACACACCCTCAAAAAATATCAACAACTTCCGGTGACTTCCGGCGTCGGCAAAGTTGCTGCCAGCGTTCACAGAATTTCGTCCGTTTAATTTGAAATTATTCGTTACGTGTCAATAGTATTTTATTTTAGGAATAAGTGCACTTTTGCTGAAAATATTTATGAAAAATGATTACCGCAGAATGATTGTAGGAAAATAAAAGCATTTTGAGTAATTTTTCTTCAGTTATTTAAGAAATATTTACTCATGAAATCGAAGTTAATGATATTCAAAAGCGGAAAATACGCAACAATGTTCCTCCTAATATGTTTCTGGAATATAAAACAACTCATTTAGATAGTATTATTAACCAAACAAATTATATTAATCGACTTTTTTAAATTAATAATAATCAACCAATAGCATTCAATTATGTTAAAATGTCCTATTCCCGAACTCTATCACATTCCCCCATGGTTGGTAGCGGTTGGCAGCATTGATTTTATATTTTTTGTATGTTTACATGTCACACGGATTCTAAGTAGACATAACACCGATAGGAAAACAAAATGGCGCATTTGAAAAAAAAACTGAGGGACCAGCGGCAAGAGGATTGTGAGTTGGGGGTCTCAGTATTGTCTCTGCTTGACAGTTCATAATTGGCAGTCGTGAAGTAGGTACGTTGCAAATTTATTATGGAAAAATATTCGATAAGCCAACGTGTTTTAATCGTTAAGGCATTTTATCAAAATCAATCATCGATTACCCCGATTTTCATGAAGAAATCATAATGAGCGACGGGCACATTTTCATTTGAATGGATATGTGAATAAACAGAATAGTCGGTTCTGGGCAATGGAAAACCCTCAAATTATTCACCAGTCACCTTTGCATCCATTAAAAGTTACAGTCTGGTGTGCAATTTGGTCAGGAGGAATCATTGGACCTTACATCTTTGAAAATGAAAACGGCGTAACGGTAACTGTGAATGGGGAGCGATATCGTGAAATGATTGAAAACTTTTTAACGCCACAACTTCATGCTTTCGGCTTGATTAGCATGTGGTATCAACAAGACGGTATCACATCGCATACAGCCAGGATTACAATGGAATTACTGCGAGACCTCTTTCCGCATTAAGTTATTTCAAGAAATCGTGATGTTGATTGGCCTCCACGGTCGCCTGATTTGACTGCTCCGGACTTATTTTTGTGGGGATATCTGAAAAGCAAGGTCTATGCAAACAAACCAGAAATGAATGAATACCGCGTGAAATGTGTGAGAATGTAATGAAAAATGTGCTCAAAAGGGTTCGCATTTGTGAGAATAACAGAGGCGGACATTTACCTGATATTGTATTCCATACATAATTGCCGACATTAAATAACAAAAACACTTATCAATATAAGATCCATTCTCTTTCATTTCATCAAAAATTATAAACAAACAGAGTAGTATACCTTCCCGGCGGACACCCTGTATTTGTTCCGACGTAAGTGAACTCCTCAACTATCTCGAAATTGTTGCTTTCAATAGGTACTGATATTTTGTCTTAGGAGGTGGACAGATGCTTAGTTCTATCCTCATTTCCTTTAAGGACAACGAATTTAGCTTTCGCCGCGAAAGCGTCTATGTTCTAGTAAACTATAGTTAAGCGGACCTGTTGAAGAATGCGCCTGACATGGGCAGTAACATCCCTGCGCCCTATCTGCTCCAGAATTTGATGAAGAAGTCACATGATGACAGCGTACCTCCTTGCCGAAGTCTGGCACCTAATACTTAGGCTAAGGCCTTGCATTGAGCGGCAAGCGTCAGAGCGGCAAAAATCTGAGCTGTAAACAAATTAAAACATAAATTATGAAATTGTATGGTTGTACCTACTTGTGACTGTCGTCGCTCAGCTTTCAATTCTGTTCTATTATTTTAGTGTAGTGCTGAGCGGCAAGAAATCGGAGGGGATTTTCAAAAATTGATTTTAAACAAACTAAAAGCAAAGGAGCAATAAATAATCAAAAATAAACGTGTTTTTTTTTCTAAATTTACCTACCTTAATGTTAAAACAAGCCTCAGCCCTCAGTTCTGCAGAGATTTTTATTCTTTCGTTTTGTAATTTCGGTATGAACTTTATCTAGCAGCAAATCAAATGATTGTATTATTGACATACGTAGATATTGCGTGAAGCAGTCTTCATGCTGTCGAAGATTGTTATGCAAATAGTGGAATTCGCCATATCTTTTTCGGTTTATTGGAAATCTCATTTTCTTTTTGTAAACTTAAAATAATTCTGTAAATGTTGAAACGACGTTCTTGTAAAAGACTGCGGCGAGCAGCACTCGAAAATGACATTTTTCCAACTAATCGCTCAAGATTCAAGAATTGCCGCTTAATAAATGGCCGCATGCCGGTTGCCGCTTAAGATTTTCGCTCAGATTTTTTCCGCTCTGCCGTGGCCCTAGGTGGCGCTACAGTTCGGGGTGGACATGGGCCTCAACCAATACGCCTCTACTAGCATTTCCAACTGTTTCCAACACTCCAAATTGGTTAAGGTCCCCTTCCACTTGCACGCGCCATCTAAGGCGAGGTCTTCATCTCCTGCGTTGTTGAAATCAAAATCGAAGATTGTTCAGTCCGGAGTATGGGTGTCCATTCTCTCTACATGTTTCATCCATCTTAGGCGACTGATTGTGGATTTCGCTGTACGTCGCTGTACAGGTCTTAGAGTTCGCTCTTCTTTGTTTAATTTCTTCCTCTGAAACCCGTCAACGCTCGTCCGTTGACAAGCCGAAATCTGGTGCATGTTTGAAATAGTTTGGCATAGTCACGCGAAACGGCTGAATCAGTTCTGCCGGGATCCCGAATTCGGCCATCGCCGTATACACAACACAGCTCCTTCAAACGACTGCCATCGTATGCGGCTGTAGAGTCGATGAAAAGGCGGTGAGTTTCGACTTGAAAGACGTTGGTGTTTCCCAAGATTTGGCTCAGTGTGGAAATTCGACCCCTAGTCTATCTGACGATCAGGAAGTCACGCTGGCAAGTGACCATAAGTGTCTTGAAGAACGGCTTGAGATGTACACACTGTAGACACGTTTGACTTAATCAGCAAACAGTATAGGCAGCACATAAACTTCGTTGAATCCGAAGTCACATAACTTCGAGACCGTTTCCAGATATTATTTAATAAACCTTCTTTAACTAGAACTTATTTGTGTCTCCGACTCTCCGTACTCGGTTAAGATTTGGCGATTATTTCCCGTGTACGCATCAGTTGTAATTGACTTATTTGAATCCTAATTTTCTCGCGTTTACTCGAGATTGTCTGTAATGCTGCTTAAAGCTGGGTCCTAATCACGTCCCACATGACCGAATTTGCCATATAAGAACCATTTGTAAACATAATTTGTAATTTCAGCCCTAATAAAGACTAAGAAATCCCCCTGAGGAAGTTGGAAAAACCCAACGAAACGTAGGGAAAAGAATGAAATAGTTTATTATTTTGATTCGGAAACCACTGATCAGCGGAAATCGACGTAAAGCTGCCAACGTACAGCTCATTAACGGAAGTGGCAATTCGGACCCAGTTTATAGTCTGCTTCTGTTAGAATGCGTGTTTTGTCGCTGTGATTGACGTTGTCTTGCCGATTGTTTTACCTATACCGCCTGTAGGTGATAATTCGTTGGTAATCTAGCTTACCTCCGGAATTCTTCATCTATCATGAACATCCTTTTAGCTCCGTTCAGCTTCTTCCTGCGTTAAATACCAATAATTTGGAGTTAAGGCCAATGGTCCATTTTTTAAGGTAGTATTGCCATCGAATACCCCCTTGACATGTGGCATTAGCTCTCTGAAACCCAACAAATTATCTTTCATCACGTCACTGTAAAAAGTGATTTGAACTCAAGCAACAACAAACTTAGTTTGACATTTTACAGAAATCTTTCAGAGCATAGGACTGCTCGTGACTGTTTTTAACGTCAGCCGAAAGTCGCTCCCCTTAAAGCATAAGCAAACAACAAATGTAACTGATTGCTTGTACATTTACTTACAAAAGAGTAAATGAAAGTCACATAAAGCAAACATACGTACCTACTCCCATTTTCAACTTCGCCCTATGACCACAATCGTTTGGATTTCAAACACTTTGCGGTCACTCGAGATTGTCTGTAAATAGCACTTAAGTGTATCGTTGACACGTGCCCCCGAACAATATGTTTACGGACGAGCCGATTAATTTCCAGCCACGTGCAAGTGCTATGACTATATGCCGTTGATCTTCCGTAACGTATCCCATAATGGCAATGCAACCGCCCTCAATAAATATAACAAATTGCATTATCCTTTCAGGGTATTACCGAAAGCGCGTCGTTTGCGATGGCTCGTATTTTTCTCCTGTTATTAGGGATTTTTTTTTAATCTGATCCTCTGTTCCCTGCATAGGGTTTGGATTGAAGTAACAACCCCCACATTTCCAAAAAAATAAAATAAAAAACATCTGATACATCAATACTTTGTCAAATCTGATGATTAATGTGTTGATGGTTGTTATTTTTTTCGTACAACCTGATGATTTGGTCTCGTGGCACAAACAGGATGTCAATGGAAGTTTTTTTTTTTTTAGATTTGAATGGCTTTCCATTGAGCGGAAAATGGAATTTGACAAAAAACAACTCCACGTCAACTTTTCTCTAGGGATTTGACGTAAATTACATTTTTTTGTTCGAAAAGGAAAATATTCAAAAATTTACGAGGGCGGATGATGCCATTTTATTTCCACTGATGGCTATTTTTCATTTGATTAAACATTGCATAGGCTACGTTGGATCGATTTACTATTTTCTTTAACAAAAAATTGTACTAGAAAACAGACGAATATTTTACCACAAAAAGGGTGGCTACTTTTTCTTTTTGAACGGCATTCCGCTATCGAACTCGGATGTGGTAAGTGCGTTTGAATTAGCGGCGAACTTGTGCAGTCTATTTGGCACCGCGCGAGTGACAGTGGTTGCGTAAGGGCGTTTACTTGTGTTCTTTTCTTCTTTGATTTTCTGAAGATTCCTGGAATTAATACAAGACAATTTAGTTTGTGGTATCGAGCTTGTCAAATGTGCAAAACGTATACCTTTCCGTGTAAGTAAGTCGGTTTGTTGGTGGCGGTGCTTTTGGTGCAGCATGTTTCTTCGTAAACGATGTTGGTTTGTCCTTTAGGCCGAAGCTTTTCGCAAAGTGACCCATGTGCGCTACTTTGATGTTGAATATGGGCTTTAGGTGTTTGGGGAAGGTTGAGTAGAACTTCATCCAGGACACAAATGCTGAAAAGGAGAGGGAATTTTATTTAGGTTGAAGAGGTTAAAAGATTGGAAAGTGCTTAAGCAAACGAAGGAGTAAATACAGTTTAGAAACCAAATTAATACCATCTTGAGGGATGGGTTTTTAAAGGGGGTTTGAAGGTTGTTTGAATTTAATTTGTGTATTGTCGGTGTGGTGATCTTTGCGCAGAGAACTGAGATTGAAAGTCAATTTAAAGTTTGACCTTTTAAAATGAAAAGCCAAAGTTTAAGTGCCTTGTATCACATCCTATGGTAGCTTTTTTATATCTCAAATGTGTTAGCTCCAATCTTGGTTGTTTACGCAAAATTTTCATAACAACCTTGCAAGAATATGTAAAAATGTTAACTTAGGACACAATTTGTTTGTTTAAATATATCTCTAGAAAGTTGAGTCGAACAGTGCTAATTGCTTAAACGCGCTGATGTTTAAAAATATTTCGTTGTCGAAACTACAAGTTACAATTGAAAGTTCTACAGATAGGGTTGTAATGGCTTCGACTATTACTACAAGATGTTTGTTTTTAATACAGGGTGGCGACTAAGTAGCGTTTTGATTTAATTATTGAATAGTTTTTAGTGTACCTACATGTTTTCTTTAAGAATTAAATTTGAAATTATTAAATTTATGAAAAGTTCGAAAAGTGCTCAATTTACTGATTGGTTCAGCGTTTTCAGCAACAAGGGGCTGTCTTTGATCTTCCGCGTGCTGTGAACACTCGTGCAGTTCGAAATGATTTCAATATTGCTAGGCACTCGGGTGTGCAAGCAAGTATTGAGAAAAACATTCAACGTTCTCAGCAGTTGGTGATGTCTAGGCGGTCTTATAAGATTCAATTGGTTCACGAGTTAAAAGCAAATGATCAACAAATAAGCATTCGATATGCTCTGCGTTTTTAAGAACTGTTCCAAGAGAGCAACAAACAAAGCCATAAATTTCATTTTAACGTCAATAGTAATGGATGTAATGAATAAATGAAATAGCAGACTATGGCGCAACCAATATCCAAAAATAACTCTTCAACATCAAATGCACCCACTTAGATGAACCCAATAAAGGATCATTGGACCGAATTTTTTTCGAAAACGACGAACTAGTGGCGGTAAATATCTGTGGTATTCGATACCTGGCAATGATTGATAATATCGGATGTTTGTCATTTTAACTAGCTACCGCCCGATTAAACGGCTTCAGATTTTGTCTCCTTGCGGCTACCTAAAGGGTAAGTGTATGCCAATAAGCCAAGAACCATGCAATAGCTTTAGCCCAATATCTGAGAAAAAGTGAGGCACTAGGACCTGAAATTCTAAGAAAAAGTGATGGAAATTAATGTGGAAAAAGCACGATATGTTGAGACAAAAAATTTCAGAAATATTACATTTCTTCAAAACATAATCCGACGTACTAATAACGAATTTAACTCTCGACTTTAAATTTACGGAAGCTCACAATTGTAAAATTTATATGGAACATACAGTCACTGTGAACTGCTTAAAGTCGAAACTAAAAATATTTATTGTTAAGGCGACGGACGATATGTACATATTTTAGAGCTAAAATCAAATTATTTACCGTTATTAATTTACTATCAAATCCAATTTCATTAAATTTTTCATATCTAAATTCATATAAATAAATTTTATTGTAACTCATTTATACTTAAAAATAAACTACACCTTGATTTGATAGGTATTAATTTTAATTATAAAAAATGATTATTCTTATAAACAAGGTTATAAATAAATTGACTGACAATTTTAAGTAAGGTACATCGAGGACTATCGATTAATATATAAGTTGCTCTAAATAGACTAAAACACCGCAAATTTCTTTTTAAGTTTCAAGATCATATTTAATGCTACTCAAATAAATTATATTACATTTTAAACAATAGGGTATCTAATCCTAGTTTTTAATTAAAATTTGTTAGTTTCAGTATGTTAAATTTAATAAAAACAATAATAAATTAAAAGTTCACTTAATAAGTTATTATTTATTTTCTTTTTACAAAATTAACTTTTATTAATAGAATTTATTTATATTATTTGTATAACCGCAACTGCTGGCACAAACTAAGTCAATTTTAATTAATATTTCTAAATTTCTTTAATTTTTAATATTAATTACTGCAATTAATTAACAAATATGTATTTACTTTTAAAATAAATAAATTTAGCTCATATCCAAAATATAATCTAAATTTTATTATTAATTCCAAATTTAAATAAAATCAGAAAGAAAACTATTATTCATTAAATTAATAATATTACACCCTTTACGCGGTGTGAAACTAAAGTTAAAGTGAAATTTTACGTCTCAAAAGGAAGGTGCATCAATTTTTTTTTTATTTTTAAAACACTAAAATAGATTTAGGGAAATAATTTCACTTTTTTATGTGAAGTTCTTTCCACTCGGGGTGAAATGATTTCCCATGTGAAGTTGTTGCCCGTCAAGTTATTTCCCTGAACCGCAAAAAGATATTTGAAGTCGCCTGTACTGTATTAATTCGACTGTGTTATCATTCTTGAAACGCCTGTAGACACCTTGACAAATTATTGTAAAAGTGGCTGTAAATTGCGACTTATAGTTTTTCAAAACAGGGCTGAGGTTGACACCAGATACGGTTAAACATATCCACACTAAATGCAGCCTCCACAATATTTTAGCAATCGGATGATTTTTGGCGACTTTGTGAGAAGAAAATTTAACAGTGTTTTCAAGTTTAGGAATGGTTTCTTAAAATCTGGACTGAATCTGGACTGCTCACGAAACATAATAAACTTATGCTAGGTTGTTAATAAATAATTGGCGCATAGGTTCATTAAAAATGTTGTGCTAGTTTTTACTTTGGGACAAATGGAGGGGACCTACAATTTTATGCCGACTCCGAATGGCTTATTGAGAAGCTCTTTCGTGATAGTTATACAGCCATATTCTGCTATTCATCGGGGGGAATTTTCCTTCAATTTTCACTAAAAAGTATTCTACTATTCATTCGAATTGAATTTGAATTCACCTCGGTATCGTCAGTAATACTGCGCGGTATTCTCTTGTTTGTTTGTTTTATTTAAAATAATTAATCGAACTTTCCAATAGAGATCGAATTGAATACATTAATTTCAATTCCCAAAAATAAACTTCTTATGATTTTTACATTAAAACTTGTTAACTTGAATGTCAAATATGTTTGAATAATGTAGTTCACCCGATGGAAAGCGGAATGGAAAGGCAGAGTCAAAGGGAATCGAATGGGTTAATCGAATTTAAGATTCACATGAATAGCATAATAAGGCTGATAGTCTCGTATGTTTGGCAGACGTTAGCAAGAGGTGGCGCAGTTGAAAAGAACTTAAAAAGCATATTTTTCGGGGATCGAATCTGCGACTACTCGCTCAGTTGTCCAGCACACTATTGACTGATCAACTCCGCCCAGAGTAAAATGGCCAACCACAGCTGTCTAGTCCGTCTATTTGTCTACTTGTATTTAAATTGCCTTTACGACTTTAAATTGACAATTATAGGCAAATGTCCACGACAGCCGAACCCACCAATTTGATATACATTAATTTAAAAGCCCCCACTTCGCCTCTGTTGGTTTGAAGTAATCAAAAATGCCCGTACAAAAAGTCAAAGGAACTCTTTTTTTTTTTATTGTAATTATGGGCGAGCAACCTGTCATCGCTGCATTAAAATTACACCACCACAATCCGTCAACCCTATTCGATTGGGTTGGTACTTGTATTCTCATTTTCATAATACATTTTCAAAATACCCACTCACACACCTGCACAACACTTAAATGACATTTCCCGGGAATAAAAAGAACCTGATAACCAAAAAACTTTGTTCACCCCTTTCGTAGCCTCTACCAAATACTTTCTCGCGGTGAGTTATTTTTTCTGTTTTAACCATCCCCTTCTGATTGTTGGCAAGAACAACTGTCTAATTAACTTTGGGGCTAATATTCCAATTTTTATCGCCTCACGCAATCAAAATTAACTTCAAATGTACAAAAAAAGAAAAAGGAACAGAAAAAAAAACACTTTCAACCACCTCCTGGACGATCTAACAAATGCTCACAGTCGCGTACTACAGCAATTTACGTTCCGTAAAGTCCTTGTGCGATGAAAAAACGAATAAAAAGGGGTGGGCAATAGGCTTGGGCAAGGGCACACCACAATCAAGAGCAATGATGACAAAATGTAAAGTTCAAAATTAGCTTTTGCGAAATGGTGAAAAAAAAAAACGAACAAGTTGAAGTGCTCCAACTTCATTAATTAGTTTCTTCTGACCGAGCGGTAAAAGTGTAATTACTTATGCTGCTGATCATCATCACCTAGGGACGCGGTTGTGTAGGTTCCGCGGTCTGCGCATTATATACAAATTTACCAGACCGACTCAACACTCAACAGTCAACACTCATGTAAGATACATATCTGGAATTATTACATTAAATATTCAGCAGCCAATATTCTTTAATAAGTTTGGGGCCTCTATTTTCCCTTTTAGCCAAAACAAGAAAGCGGTGGGGGTGCGGCGGGTGAGCTATTAATATCGCATCAATGTAACTAAAGTCCTGTTTAGGACTTACAGCGCTCTGTTAAGTGGTTCTGCTAATGAGTTTACTTCAACTGCCTTTTTGGTGTAATTACCGGGGGTGAACTATTGGTAAATGCACGATATTACTGGATAGTGATTATTTTAATAATAGCAAAGTGCTCTAGAGTACTCGTAATGCATTGATCGAAATTGAATTAAGGAGAACAAATTACATGTTTGGGTTGTAGAATGTGAAAGTACAGGAGTGAGGTGGGTGGATGGAGGAACGATACATTCACAGATGAGGTGCGGATCACAAATATAAGTGTTTTGTAAAGAGCACATGGTATCTAGCATGTTCAATAATATTTGAACCTATTAAATGAAAGTTTTGTTTGCTTTGAGTAGTTGCAGATCGATCTTTATGCAACTGGGCAATGACCAACATTTCATGCGGGTGTGGATATCATGTTTAACTATCGAGTTTTTCAATTAGGGATTTTCAGTAATTTTAAAACGCACCCTTAAACTCCAGTTATGATCTGTCAATTTCGAAACGTCAGTCAAGGTTTGCATATTTTAACCATGGTGAAGCTTATTAATTTTTAGGGGTAGAACAACAAATTTTTATTTAAAATAATTAACGAACTAAATTTATCCAACTTTTCAAAGATTTTCATAGCTTTGCAGATGACAGCACTCTCATATCCTCCATCTCGAACAATGGGCCTGTGAATACGGCTACATCACACAGTCAGAGATGTGAACAAATTAATTCTCTAAATGATGATCTGGACAAAATCTTGAAGTGGGGAAAGGACAACTTGGTTGTATTTAATGCAAACAAGACACAGCTCACAACATTTTCAAGAAAAAATGCATCAACAGTTCCTCAGATCCAAATGGATGACCATCCAATCCATCACAAGGACTCAATGCACCTCCTAGGAGTCATAGTCAATTCAGGAATCACATGGCAGAACCACATATCCTATATCGCAAAATCGGCGTCCGCAAAGTTGAGCTACCTATTTAGAGCAAAGAGGTACTTTAGCCCCAAGCAACTTCTCCTTCTCTACAAAGCACAGGTTAGACCAGGCTTGGAATATTGTTCCCATATATGGAGCTCGGCCCCAAAACATTCACTTAACCTGCTTGATAGCATACAGAGACGAGCAGTTCGACTCATTGGAGACCCTTCACTCACATCGAATCTACAACCGTTGGTGCACAGAAGACAAGTCGCTGACCTATGCTTGTTCTATAGGTACTTCCATGGTAGATGTTCTGAGGAACTCAAAGACATTATCCCTCGAAATCCAACTTTCGGGCGCCCAACAATACAGGCTGCTAATGCTCATGACCATACAGTACACTTGACAACCGCGAGGACATCAACTTTCCAAAACTACTTCTGTTTCAGGACAAGCAAACTTTGGAACTCGCTTCCTGGGGATATATTTCCAAAAGACTACAATTTGCAGCAATTTAAGTGCAGAGCAAACATACATCTGCAGGCATCTCGGGGCGTTGAATCTTTATAGGTTCGCCTTTCCCGGGAGAATTATATAAAAAAAAAAAAAAAAAAAATTGAAACATTAATTTCAATTTCCAAAAATATACTTCTTATAATTTTCACATGAACACCTGTTAACGTGAATGTCAAATTTGTTTGGATAATGTAGTTCACCCGATGGAAAGCAGAATGGAAAGACAGAATCCAAGGGAATAGAATGAGTGAATCGAGTCTACGATTCAGGCGAATAGCCAGTGGCGTAGCATGAGTTGGAGCCGCCCGGGGCGGACCCAAGTTATGCCGCCCCTCAATTTTTTCACACACTAGATCAAAAAAACAACTTGGTAAAATTTCTGAAATCGAATAGCGGTATTTTATCTCGAAAACAAAAATTCATTTCTGACGTAATATGGTCATTTCTATCTCAGTTTTTCTCTATATTATCGTAGGGTTACCATTATTTTGTAAGATTCATTCGGCTTATCTTTGTTTGCCTTTAGTCGTTAAATATTTCCTTTATTTTACAATACTGAATTGGCAATTTGGTTTTTTATTCGTTAAATTTATCAATCACTAAGCGATTACTGATTGGCGTTTTTATCTTTCGCATTTTTTTTAAATGATTTATGATCATTTCGCAGAAATAATTTGGCAATTTGTTGATTGGCATTATTCTATTATCTTGTTTGCTATTTGGTCAAGTAATTTTTCAACGAAATATCGTTTCGCCGTTTTACTATTTCCCAGATTTATCATTTCGCCACCCCGGCGAAACCTCAATTTTCCCAACAAAAACGAAAATTTTAAGAACTGCTTATATCTCGAAAACCCCAATTTTAATTTCGATAAAATTCCAAAAAAACCAAGTAATGCTTACATCCCGAACAATAACTTATAGGTAGTCAGTTTTCAGCTAAATAAGTAGGCAATAGTATTATTCAAACTAAACATTGCAAAAAGTAGGCGCAGTGGCTTAGTGGTTAGTGTGTTGGACTACTAAGCGAGGGGTCGAGGTTCGAATCCTGCGAAAAACCCAAATTCCAACTTAGAGTTTTTTCCACAGCGCCACCTCTCGCGAACGTCTGACAAACATCCGAGAGTATAACTGTCTTGAAAGAGCTTCTCAATTAGCCGTTTGGAGTCGTCGTAAAACTGTAGATCCCTTCCATTCGTTCCAAAAATAACACACAAAACGAATGGTTGTGAGAAGCTAGGCCTAGGGTCCCTCCGGACCAGTTGCGCCAACTATTTATTTATTTAGGCGCTAATGGCTCTCCAGGCAGAACTTGCCAAAATTTTATTAATCAATATCTATATATAAATTACCATATTTAAAAAAAATTTAAAAAAAAAGCTGTTCCAAGTTGCCGTCCCTAGCAAAGTGCCGCCCAGGGCCTGTACCCCCCTTGCCCCCTCTCGCTACGCCACTTTGAATAGCAGAATAGGACTTTTGAATAGAAATTTCTGTATTTCGCTCAAGTGTTTAAAGCGTTAAATTTTTCTGACACAAAAATGTCTCATTTCTGACATATCGTATTGCATTATTATACAGAAACAGCAAGTACCGAAACTTTGCTGAACAATCGCGGTGGAAAAATGTCACCGTCCCAACGTTCTATCTCCTTATTCCCATTGATCGCATAATACATCTACCATACAAAATGCCATCCATCTTAAAGCTGTAGAGAGAACATAGGTATGCATGCATATTTTCCAAAAAAAAAATAAATAATGACAACTCTTAATTTAAAGTATTCCGTTTCCGACCCCTGGAACACAACCACAAGTGCCCCCGACATTTATCATTGATAATATCTCCCAATTCACCAGCAATTATACAAATTGCCAAACAGGGGAAGACAAGATATACACATATACAAGCTGGTAACCAAAACAGGAAAAGCATATCAATTTCACCAATTTGTTAGTTAATTCCCCGAAGAATGCCTGAGACGACATCATGAAGGAGGAGTGAATACTATTGATACCCCAGCTCGAGTCCGCCTTTCCTCCTCGTTTTTAATTGGCTAAATAAAATTATTGCCAAGAAAGCGTATCAGGATACGTGGCATTTCCACATAATGGCTTTCATTCGCATGTATCCTCTTCTAATGGAGCTCCGTTTTGTGACACAACAATGCTTTCATTATACGAAACACACACGTTTGTACATAGTACCTATACGAACGTAAGAAAAAACAAAAAATAAATAAACTAAACCATCTCGGAGATATTATCCTTCGACAAACACACTGGATGCTGCCGGGTATCCTGCTCACATCGTATAGTCGTTGTCGGCTCTCACATGTCGAATGAATTTAATTTCCAACCAACGATTGTCTCGTATAAATTCGGAAATTACCATCATCCTCAGACACAGAAGGATACAAATTAGATTCATAGCTCCATCTAGTATTTGAGACCTATTAAGAATGTCGTCGTCGTTGTCGTTGCCAAGGGGCCAAGGAGGTGGGACACTTTTATCCATAGTGTGTGTAGGATCAGTGGTGTGTCAACCGACCACAAATGGATTATCATCAAGGAAAATGTTGTTAATACTCCTACGAGCTGTGTATATGTACAGTTCGCGTGGATTAAGGAACAAAGACGTAAATGATAGCTGCGGGTGCTGAGCGTCAAGAGCGGAACAGCTGCCGCCATTCCAATTGCTTTTGTATTGTGGCCATTTGTATATACGCGAGAGACAATAATAAAAGGATGAGCGCAGGATACGTGGCGGGGAAGCTTTCGTTTACATATTACGCTACTTACAATTATTATCCTCTTTGTGCTGTCGTCGTTGTACATTGTACTGTTGTTATAATCAAATGAATTTTCGGGGGGAAACAAAAACTGATATTCATTGTCGCGGGCTGGTTGCATTGCTATGACGGAGATTACTTGAAAGCTATATCTTGAAAGGTGCATAATGGAGGATTACCTACCATGTTTAGCGGAATTCTTTTGTTGTTGTTTCTTTTTTTTTTATATGACAGTTTTTGTGCGAAATTTGAAATTGGCCATTCACATAATACTAATCCGGATGACTATCTGTCATCAGTGAAACACTTTTTAGTAAGTGTTGCCACGCCCACTTTTTGTGAACATTTTTTACCTAAATACATTTTTTCTCTAACTAGACTGCTTTCAACTTGCAGTTCCTCAAATTGATCAATACAAAAAAAAAAAAAAAAATATTTAATGAAGCCAGCACTTTCTTAAATAGTTTAAGCTTTTATCAAGTTTCCGGCTTCATTCAGAAGCTGTGCTACATAATAAAAACGAACATGCTGGAATAAAGCCTACTTTAGGCCTCAATTATAGCCATACGTAAAACGAAGCCGTAAAAATTTCTTTTGCTTTTTTTGATCACTTAAACTTAATAGTTGAACTATCTTGGTCTTAAAATTTTGCTCATTAATTAGAAATTTAGTTTATTAAAAAACAATAAACAAATGATTTTTAGATTTTCAAGAAAAATAATTTATTCACTTTTCCGCACGAAAAACTTTTTCAAATCTAATTTTCAGTCAGTTCTATAAAAAAAATAGTTTATTCCACTGAAATAAATCATTTCTTTTTGAGTACTTTCGGCAGCACTGTAGACTGTGGACCACGTAAAAAAAAAATTGGTGAGACTGTATCCAACAGTCACGAAATACATATGTGTAAACACCGTACTTGCGGTATGTGTATGGCCTGATACACGTCATTGAGAAAAGAGGGAATTGTAATAACCGTATTCTTGATATATAATGAAATAACAAAAATGATATCAACTGTTATACAGTAAATGAAAGTGTCATTGGAATTTCATTCGGCTTGCATTGCATATTGTAGAGGTGCTGGTCTACGATATTTTTGTTAGTTGTTGTCCAGCTGTGATTTCTGCGTGCCTGGTAATTCATGAACGATTTGGCACTGAATTTCCTCGAGATGTCCGTCACAGGGAAGAAATGTGAGACCATCATAAATATGAAAAACAAGCTTTATTTCGCATCACCAAAAAGCTGAAATTAATATGTCCCAGCTCATAAATGTATGCAATGATAAAACACAGTGACGCATTTCTGTTCCCGCAAGTTAAATGTGTGGAAGATGTTACTTAGATGTTTACACATCAAAAAGTAATTTTCAGAATGTCCCTACTTTTTCGGTTGCATCTAACGTATGGCCAGCTAGAAATTTCAAAAAGTGGACTAAAAAGGGGCCTGACAAAAGGGGGCTTCAACGTAAAATAGATATATAAAATAGATAACAGCAACAAAGACATTTTTTACCAAAAAACAATTTTGTTTATTACGAAACACTTCCTTTCATATGTTTTCAGTATTCTTCGTTCAATAAAGAATCAAATCTTACTTAAACGGAAAAAGGCGCCATTTTGATAATTTTTCAAAGAATGCGGGCCAAGCTTCTTTAGGCCTAAAGGCGCCATACGGCCACGCTGCGTATGGCTATAACTGAGGCCTTACCAGGGTTCGGACTTCAGTTATAAAATATCGCAGTTGATCTTAAAAAAAAAGTGCAGTAGATTCACTTTTTTTTGGAGTAGATTTTGAATTTTGAAAAAATGCGATAAAAATGAAGTTTTAAAATATTTTTTAAAAACATATTAGTTTACACATAAAAAAGCGACAGCCGACAGCAGAGCAGAACAACAACAACAAATTTAGAAACAGACAAAGAGGAAGACACACTTGAGACTTGACTTCAGTACGTTTTTTTGACGTTAGCCCTAGTGCGCACTAGTGACCACTGGGTGAATGGAAACTGAGTGGAAAACGCTGCAATCAGAGCTTTATCAATTTTCAAACGCATAATCTATATTCCAAACACTTTTATCAAGTATTTGCATTATTGAAAGCACAACGTCAGAATTGACAGCACTCATTTTGAACAATAAATGGACAAAAGTGTTATCTTCTTCAGACTTCCTTCACCAAGAGATAAATTTTCAATTTCAAAAACTGAGAGTCTTTAGGGCAACATATTTTGCGTTCGATATAGTAGCCGGATTTTCAGGGTTGTGCAGGGCTTTTGACAGGCGTGAAAATTAGCTAAAACTTCTCAGTGTGTACTTGTGGGCACTAGTGCTAGCCACGTCAAACAAACCTAGTATCAGTTCATGCAAGGCAAATGCAGTGAAAACGATATATTTTAAAATATATTGTAACAGATTGCAGAATCAAAAAAATAGTGCTTCCAGAACTGATTATTTGCAATGGGCTTATAAAAATATACTAAGGAACGAAAATGTGTCAAGATATTCAATTTTGATTTAAGATTTTCGAAATTCACATAAATTGCAGTAGATTGTCAGTCGAGCGCAGTGGTGCAATAGATTTTATTTTTTTCTTAAAATTGCAGTAGATCTACTGCAATTGCAGTAAAGTCCGAAGCCTTACCAAATCGAAGCACTGTGTGTCGTTTTCTGTGTTAGAACGGAACGACAGAGTAATTCTTTGGTAGAATGGAAACCATCGTCATCATCGGCCGCTCGTGTACTGTCGTCGTGAATCGTGATACGAGTAGAAACGAAATTGATGAACAGGAGAGATTGGTTGGTTTTGAACTGAGTACATGAGGAGCAGATGTGCGCAGGTGTCAACTCGGAAGGCACTATTCTTCAAAGGGTCCGTTCAGTGGGGTCGATATTGATATCATCCGTCGTTACAGAGTTCTGTGATAAAAGCTTTCAATGCGATTGAAGATCAAGCGAATTTTGTTGGCCTTAAAGTAAATGATGACAAGACTAAGTTTATAGTACAGTAAAAACTCTTTTAACCGCTACTCCAATAACCGGCAACCTCTAATATCCGGAATTTTTTTCAAGAAAATATTTGTTAAATTTGCACTCTAATATCCGGAGAAACCTCTAATATCCGCAATGCAGAGTACTGATGATTTTGCACAATCATGTAAATGTTCAAACATGTTTCGATTTGCACAAGAATGCAAAGGAAAATAAATTTGCCGTTTGCGTTTTAGTCTGCAAAATAAGTTTACCGTTTGTCGTCCAGACTGAAAGGCATACTTTAAGTTAAATTTTCCTTCACCAAATAGCACATCTCGTGATTAAAACTGTTTTATTTTCGCAATTTCTTAGCCTCTAATATCCGGAAAAATCGATTATCCGGAACACTGTCGGTCCCGAGCATTCCGGATAAAAGAGTTTTTACCAGAGACAATACTGAGATCCCCAACTCACAATCCTCTTGCCGCTGGCCCCCTCAGTTTTTTTTTCAAATTCGCCATTTTGTTTTCCTATCGGTGTTCTGTCAATTTAAAATCCGTGTGACATGCAAAAACATACAAAAAATATAAAATCAATGCTGCCAACCGCTACCAACCATAGAGGAATGTGATGGAGTTCGGGAATACCACATTTTAAGATAACTGAATGCTATTGGTTGGTTATTATAATTTTTTAAAAGACAATTAATATAATTTGTTTGGTTAATATTACTATCTAAATGAGTTGTTTTATATACTAGAAACATATTAGGACAAACTGGTTGTGTATTTTCCGCTTTTCGATTTCATGTGTACATTTTTCTTATATAACTGAAGAAAAATTGCTCAAAATGTTTTTATTTTCCTACAACCATTCCGCAGTTATCATTTTTCATAAATATTTTCAGCAAAATTGTACTTATTCCTAAAATAAAATACTATTTACACGTAACGAAAAATTTCAAATTTAACGGACAAAATTCTATGAACGCTGGCAGCAACTTTGCCGGAAGCGGAAGTGGGACACGCAAGGTGCGAGTGTGTTGGTGAGTGAAGTTACGTGACATTTGTCAATACGAATTTCTATGTAACAATACTAACGCACTTAGCGTGTACCAGCCCATATAAATATAGCTTGTAGGCAAGTAACGGAAAATCGGCCGAAGTTGGGGGTCTCAGTATTGTCTCTGGTTTTTACTGTATCAACAAACAAACAAGCATCTGTCTATCGCCTCGGAGAAAACATCGCTACTGATAGCAACAATTTCAAGGTAGTTTAGAAGTTTATGTACCTGGGAACAAACATAAGCTCAAGGAATAGGACGCAAGTGGAGATCTGCCGAAGAATTACACTAGGAAAGCGTTGATGCTTCGGTTTGAAAAAATAATAACGTTTAAGACTCCTAACTCGAAGGACGAAATGTATGCTTTACAAAAACCAGGGGTCGAATCGCGTCCTCCGTGAACGAGCATTACGTGAGGGAATTTGTTTTTGTTTCAAATTTAAAATCAAAAACGAGCTATACGTTCACGGAAGTAGCGAGTCCACTTTATGGCGCCGAGTGCTGGACGATATGGAGGGAGCGACAAAAATGGGCTCCTGCGAAATAGAAGATTTTCGACGGATTTTTGGTGCGCGAGTACGGCGAACAACCGCGAACTCTATGAGCTGTACCTAGATGTAGATGTAGTCCAAAAAGCCGAATCATATCGACTACATTGACTCGGACAGATTCAGCGATTGGATAATAATATTCCAGCAAGATAATATTCGAATCGCATCAGCGACCCAACTGGAGAAGACCAGGAAGACTGAGCGTCCGTCTCAGAGACCAAGCCATCGCGAATGTCAGAGCTTTTGATATGGATGCTAACTGGAAGCGGCGTACCCGAGATCGCCAGAGATGAAAGACTGCAGTGTCTCGGGGAGAGACACTTCACGGTTCGGAGGCCCGTTAAGTAAGTAAGTAGATAACGACGACAAGACTTAGTCTAATGCTATTAGTGGCAGCACGAACATAGTCCTAGCGAAGATCAGAAGGGGAGATACCCTAGGAAATCGCTGCTACTTCAGTTTGGTAATATATATGGTCTTGGTCTACCCACGTCAGACCACTGCCAGATCCTACATTATGTTAGGTATCCTTAAGAGTCCCAAGTGTCTAATGACCGTGTGAACTGTCTATTTCTGTCCGACAATGATGCCAGAAAGACCGCCTCATGGAAACCAAATTAGAAGGCATTTGCCAATCGTGTAGACACCATTCTGTATCTTCTGACAGAACCGTTTTGTCAGACATGACATGCATCGGCAGGCTCATTTGATACGGTCAGATGTGCGAAGTTTATGACATTTGACAAAGCGACGCCATTAAGCGTCCAATTTGTTGGCAACACCATTTTAAAACTCAAAGGACTTCATTCACCTATAGCTCTATCTAGGTATAGCTACACAAGTTCACTTATGTGTTCCATTTTGGTGCGACCTATGCTGTCATTTGTAGCAAACCCTGTTAAAGTTTAATGGCGTAGGTACATCGAAGACGCAAATTAACATGTAGTTGTCAACTCCACTGTCAAGCACACCACTTCTTGAGACCACCCCGTTCCTCAAAAACCTGACCAGTTCCTTCCGCAATCTAATGTCGGACGCGAGTAAATTATACAAGCCACCGAAAGCACTTAATTCGTACCATTTGTTTATTTGTGTTCGCATATCACTTCACCTTCTCAACCACCCCATCGACCAGCAACTCGACAGGGTTGCGGCGCTCTTGTTGTAACTTATAATTCTTCAATTGAGGGGGTTGCTTTTGCCGCATAGATTTCCCATGTAGCGATGGTTTGACTAATAAGAACACCACTTAAAGCAAATAAAACTGTAATAAAATCACCCCGAAAAGCAAACACCCAGCAGGGGTTGCCCGCACTCTTCACCCAACTCACTCACATACTCAGATTCGGTTATTCTTTTGCCACGGAGCCACGAAGACTGTAAAACAATAAACTGAACCAATCAAAAAGCCATTTCGGTGATTCGTTCAACAATGGAACCGTCGTCATCGTCATCATCATCATCCCCGTTCGTCATCCGGCCGACGACGAACGGCAGAGTTTCCCTTATAGTCTCGCACTTTTTGTGCACTAAACTTAGTTGTATATAGAGTACTAGATCGTTGTCCAAGTTCTCGACTAGGAAATCACTCTTTATGGGTGGCAGACTGGCAGGCTCTTCTAGCATAAGGACTCGCCGTTGTACGGGAACTTTGGTACTTGGGTGAGTTTTTTTTTTTTTTTTTTTCTTGTTTTTTAAGTGAGCAGCAGAAGAAGTAGCAACCCCTCCTGTTTCAAGGCGCACAATTGAAATTGAAAGTTAAATTGTTAAGAGTCCTTAAAACGTGCACTACACGCAGGCCATCAGTGTTTTAGGGTGAGTTGGCCTCTGCATTTATGTGTAGCGAATCGAGAGCGGCTTCTTGTCGACAATTACATTGATTTTCACAATATGGGTTGGGTGCGCGTCTTCCATATATAGAACGAGTATATGCGAAGACTTTAGTGGGTTGTTGAGCTGTGTGCGGATGATGAGAAATTGAATTTTAAACTTTTCTAAATGGGAATTTTATGGAAAACGATACAGAAGGAACTTTGCGCCAAGAGTGCATGAGCGGAGGGGGAATGAGTTTGCATTTAAATTCTTTTCTTTTGTGCAAATGGCTGAGAAGATGTGGTATACTGTATACATTGACTTTGCGTGTGGGATCTGTATTTTTTATTTTTTATTTTTATTGCAAGGAGATGAGAGTTGAATGGAACATAATAGAGTGGCAACGGTTGTATTTTGAACAATGGATAAATATAACAAATGAGTTTTATGGCGTTGATGTCAGAACTAGCGGGAGAGGTTCTTGTGTTGTATGATGGAATGGGTTGGATTTTATTTTTTTTTGTAGACACGGAGCTTGTGAAACTTTTTTCAAAACGTCACTGTCCGACAGATATACGTGACTCAAGAAGGGATCGAGGCAAAAGGAGTAAGGAGTAAGGGGATGGATTGAATTTATCAATCAGGTGGACATAAGCAATTTAATATCGATGAGAAGTACCAGTAACTTGGGGAATGTTTGAACAGAGCCGGAATAGGCAAATTCTCCTTTTTTTAATTTTTATTCATTCAGTCATTTTCAATGTTCCGCTTAAATATTATAAATGTTACCGATGGAGGAAGTTCCACCGCTGAGTCTAAATCAGGAAGGGCAATCCGCAAACGGGTAGAGTAGAAATTGATCTTACTCATAGAGGACGACTGTCTGGTGGAACGGATTCTACAGAACGCCTTGAGTTCTGGACATGAGTTTAATGTGACCAAACTTCTGTAGATTTTTATGGGAACGTGTGGGCGATTCGAATAATGAAATGTTTTTCAGATTCAAAATCATAAACTAAGTACTTAGAAATAAACTGACAGCTTCAGCCAAAAAAAAGGGTTTTTTTTTTTATATACTTCTCCCGGGAAAGGCGAACCTATAACGCTTCAACAGCGCCCCGATATGCCTGCAGATGTATGTTTGCTCTGCACTTAAATTGCTGCAAATTGTAGTCTTCTGGAAATATATCCCCAGGAAGCGAGTTCCAAAGTTTGCTTGTCCTGTAACAGAAGGAGTTTTTGAAAGTTGATGTCCTCGCGGTTGTCAAGTGTACTGTATGGTCATGAGCATAAGCAGCCTGTCTTGTTGGGCGCCCAAAAGTTGCATTTCGAGGGATAATGTCTTTGAGTTCCTCAGAACATCTACCATGGAAGTACCTATAGAACAAGCATAGGTCAGCGACTTGTCTTCTGTGCACCAACGCTTGTAGATTCGATGTGAGTGTAGGGTCTCCAATGAGTCGAACTGCTCGTCTCTGTATGCTATCAAGCAGGTTAAGTGAATGTTTTGGGGCCGAGCTCCATATATGGGAACAATATTCCAAACCTGGTCTAACCTGTGCTTTGTAGAGAAGGAGAAGTTGCTTGGGGCTAAAGTACATCTTTGCTCTAAATAGGTAGCTCAACTTTGCGGACGCCGATTTTGCGATGTAGGATATGTGGTCCTGCCATGTGATTCCTGAATTGACTGTGACTCCTAGAAGGTGCATTGAGTCCTTGTGATGGATTGGATGGTCATCCATTTGGATCTGAGGAACTGTTGATGCATTTTTTCTGGAAAATGTTGTGAGCTGTGTCTTGTTTGCATTAAATACAACCAAGTTGTCCTTTCCCCACTTCAAGATTTTGTCCAGATCATCATTTAGAGAATTAATTTGTTCACATCTCTGACTGTGTGATGTAGCCGTATTCACAGGCCCATTGTTCGAGATGGAGGATATAAGAGTGCTGTCATCTGCAAAGCTGTAGATATTATTATTTGTCGATCCAAGCAAATCGTTGATGTGGAGAAGAAATAGAGTTGGAGAAAGAATAGATCCTTGGGGCACTCCTGCATTTACAGCAAACGAATTGGATGATACACCATCTACAACAACTTGGATCGATCTTCCCAGAAGATTATTTTGAAACATCCGCAGAGTTGTTGTGGTAATCTGTAAGACGCTAACTTGCCTAATAGGGCTCTATGCCAGACTCGGTCAAATGCCTTTGATATGTCCAAGGCTACGGCTCTGGATTCGCCGTGTTGTTCAATTGATTGTGTCCATAAGTGCGTTACGTAGCTTAGCAGGTCACCAGTGGAACGACGGCTCCGAAATCCGTATTGCCTGTCGCTTATTAATCGATGGCCTTCTAGATATTTGATTATTTCGACATTTATTGCTTTTTCCATTACTTTAGAGAGCATTGAAAGTAACGCTATTGGACGATAGTTTTGTGGCAGACATTTCTTCCCTTTCTTTGGAATAGGTTGAATGCGAGCGGTCCTCCAGCAAGAAGGAAACGTCTTCTGGGAGTACGACATTCTAAACAGCTTACAGAGTACAGGTGCAAGTTCTGGTGCACAGTTCTTGAGTACTATAGCCGCGATTCCATCGGGTCCCGTTGCCTTATTGCAAACTAGTTCTTTAAGGATGCGTTGAATTATTCGAGGCCGAAATTTCACTTCTGCCATCGATGATTGTATCCTCGGGATATTTGGTGGCTCTAGCTGTGCAGAATCTAGGGTGGAATTCTTTGAAAACATGCTAGCGAAAAGATCTGCCTTTTCTTTAGGTGTTGTTGCTAGCGTGCCGTCTTCTTTTACTAGAGTTGGAAAAGAAGAGCAACTAAAGTTATTACTGATTGCCTTTGTCATGGACCAGAATGCGCGTGAGCCGCTAGGTCATCCAATCACTTTGTTAGTGACTCTTTCGCTGTAAGTTGTCTTCGCCGATTCAATAATTAGGTTGCATCTATTTCGAAGAATTGTAAATTCAGATCTTTTTAGTTCTGAAGGGTTTGACCGCCATTCATGGAAGCCTTGTTTTTCGCTGCGGTAGCTCGCTTGCATTCTTTGTTAAACCACGGTTTATTTGAAGCTAATTTTTTGATGCAATGTGGAATATATATATATAGCCTACAAGCTAAATTTGACCTTGAATTTAGCCCAGTTTGAATTCATGGATTTGTGCCATGTTTAATCACACACGCATACCTACCTACCGAAACAAAAAAAAAAACAAGCCTACACTTCCTAATGACCAGATGTCAGGTAGCCTGAGGTGGATTCTCATTTCAGTATCGAGTGTGGAGCCGTGTTGTAAATTTTTCTTAGTTTAAGTTGAAATCATGACAATTACGCAACATTTTTATAGAAATAAAAATATTGCCATGTTTGCCATAGAATTTCCTTTAAGTTTCGCAACCTATTTTTTATTTTACGTTTCCATTTTTATTTCTTTTCTTTTCCGATATTCACGGTTTCTCTTCCGGCAGCTTTTTTTAAAAATCGATTTGTTAAACTACCAAATTGTGTTGTCGCTTCTATCTAGTTAAAAAAATTTAAGAAAAATTACAAAAAAAATCAGTTCTAGAATAAATTGTGGACTTATTTTCTACACTCACGGTGGTAGGTTAGGTTAGGTTGAGTGGGGTTGTGAGATCGTCACAAAGCGGGCCCATCGCCATCCCCAGGGAACCATTACGGTTCAGAATTTTATTATGGTCCTAATATTGTTTGAGAAACCAACCTCCTCTCAGTTATTAAAGAAGTACCTGCCTAGGTGCTTCCTTCTACTTCGAGCAATTGCTTGACACTCGCATAGAAGGTGGGAGATGTCTTCCGTAACTTGTAGGTCCTCACAGTATGTACCTGCATTTATCCGTATTAGCTAAGCCTAGTCTCATGGCATTCTTCCTTAGAAGGCAATGTCCAGAGAGTATTCCTACCGTTTATCTTAACTTTGTTCTACTGAGATTGATTAATTCGTCAGACTTCTTCCGATTTAAAGCGGGCCACAGTGATTTTGAGACCCTGTGCCTTTCTAGTTGTGCCCATCTTGTGACTGCTTTATTGGATGTTTTCTCAAAGATAACCCTTCTAGGAACGTCCATAGGTGGTCTGATACCCTTAATCATTGTATTAAGTGGGATTTCCGCTCCTTCCTTAGCCAAAACGTCGGCTTTTTCGTTAGCTTCAATATCACAATGCCCATGCCCAGGTACCCAAACCCAACGGTTCTTCGAACATAATGACTTAAGAATTGTGCGGCAATTCCTGACTAGTTCAGATTTAGTGGTATGTGACTCTAGCGCTGTAAGGGCAGTCTGACTATCAATGGCGATATTCTTATTGGATATCGATCTCATCTCAAGTACCTCTGCAGCTTTGAGTACGGCCAGAATCTCTGCCTGGTACATACTGCATGTGTACGGAAGTCTTAGGGCCAATGTAAGTCCAACTCGTTAGAGTATATACCTGACCCCGTACCCTCAATGGTTTTGGATCCAGCAGTATATACTGAGATTCAAGAAATCAATCATTTTTCCACTTCACAAAAAGGAAAGGAAAGAAGGAATCACATTTTTAAACACATCAGCAGAACTGCTTGCGAGTAAGAAAAAAAGTTTTACGCCATCTTTGTAGATTTGTGAGCAGCTTTTGATTCAATAAAACGCGAAGCACTCTTTTACAAGCTTTCCAAGATTGGTGTATCATCGGGACTAAGTTTCTGAAGAGTTCAAAACCTCAATGGGTGTTAAACGAGACACTCTAAGTGCGCTGCTTTTTATATTTAATATCATTAACAGATGCTGTTAAAGGCGGAACGATGGTTGGATGGAAGGTTCAACGATGCATTCCTGTGATGATGTATGGTGAATTGGTGATGATATCGTCTTTCTGTGTGACACTATCCAAGGTATGCAGTTAATGATAAACAGATTTAATGCTTCTGGTAAATGTTGGAATCTCATTGTAAATCTTGATACATCAAAAATGATGGTATTCAGAAATGCAGGAGGAGGCTACTATCATTTGGAAAAATGGAAGTTAGACGGTGAAGAAGTTGGGGTAGTGTCCACATACAGATATTTAGGTATCCTTATATAGTACTCTTTAAATCTCAAACCGCACTTTGAGGAAAAATTAGCTGTTGCTATTAGAGCTATCTGTTCGATTTGGGAACGTTGCTTCAAAAATAAATACATTTTACGAAGTGCAAAACAGACTTCGTTCCACTCAACTGCAGCGTCGATAATGCTCTACGGAGCTCAGGTATGGGGTTACAAAAGCTACGATACTGTAGAAAAATTTCTCCGATACTTATTTTGAAGAAGATATTCCGGTTACCAAAAAAAAAAACGCCGAACTATATGTTACATCTTGAAACGGGAACACCTGCCTTGCTCTTGTACACGCTTAAAACGCATTTCAACTTTACCTTAAAAGTACTAGAGATGAATGATGCAGAATACCAAAGGTAGTTTTAAGAAGTCTAATTAGAACAAACGGAAGCATTTGCGAGGAATGGAAGAAAACAGCTTCTGAATGCGGAGTAAACCTGTCTATTCAGGTGAACGAGCAACTCATTTAACTCGCTTTTAGAGAAATTTGGTAGACATACATAAGATCAATATGTCGAAGAAGCTGAATCGTCACTGTTTAGGAACTACTACAGCAAACTAAACCACTTTTTAAATGAAAAAACGTGATTCCTTGACAGTTACTGAGTTGACAAAATAAGTACTATTTTCGAACTGAGAGATGAACTCGTTCAGTTAAACTTTATACATTTTACCCCATCGACCAGATTTACCAATAATTTGGAGAGATCTTACATTTTCTTGATGTTTGTCCGATTTTAAAAGAATTTCGACTATCAATGGAATATCGGAAATCATGTGTTGGACGAAGATGAAGTAATGGGCATCTTAAATGGAGAAAAAGGGTGGTAGATCTTATATAATTACTCAGGAGCAGCACTTTGTTATAGAAAACGTATCAAAGAAGGAGCATTACAAAAAATAATGACTTAGATTAATTTTTACATTGTAAAACATTTATTGACAATAAAATTCAAACTAAACTAAACTAAAAACTAAATCTGGTAAACCATGCCAAAGTTTTGGTCGCAATATATTCTCGATCATATCGACCTCAAAGTAATATCTTGTGTGCTTGAAATGATTACTTACTTACTTAGGTGGCGCTACAGTCCGGGGTGAACCTGGGCCTCAACCAATACGCCTCTCCAGTTAGCGCGATCTTTAGCTAACTGCCTCCAGTTGCGCACTCCAAGTTGTTTGAGGTCCCCTTCCACTTGTGCGCGCCACCTAAGGCGAGGTCTTCCTCTACTGCGCTGTCCCTCCGGGTTGGAGTCGAAGACTCTTCGGGCCGGAGCATTGGTGTCCATTCGCTCTACATGTCCTAGCCATCTTTGTCGGCTAACGCGCACTTTTCTGACCAGGTCGATGTCGCTGTACAGCTCGTAGAGTTCGCTGTTAAATCTCCTTCTCCAAATCCCGTCACCGCAAACGGGACCGAAAATCACCCGAAGAATTTTGCGTTCAAAACGACCGAGGAGATCTTCATCCGCCTTTGATAGCGTCCATGATTCTGCGCCATAGAGCAGGACAGGGATGATGAGAGTCTTATATAGGATCTCCTTAGTGCTTCTTGACAAGGCCTTACTAATCAATTGCCGTCTTAGGCCAAAGAAACAGCGGTTGGCAAGTGTGATTCTTCGCTTGATTTCTGATGTGATGTCATTGTCAGAGTTTATAGCGGAGCCGAGGTAGACAAAGTCCCAACTACCTCAAATTTATAACTGTCTATCGTGACGTTCTGTCCGATTCGTCGATGTTGTGTGTCCCTTCTTGTTGACAGCATGTATTGTGTTTTGCCCTCATTCACTACTAAACTCATTTTTGCCGCTTCTGTACTAATAGTTGCAAACGCACCAGTGACAGCTCGCTGTGTTCTGTCAATGTCGTCCGCGTATGCAAGTTGTTGCACAGACTTATAGAAAATTGTGCCTCTGGTGTTGGCTTGTGAGTTTCGCACGATTTTCTCAAGAATGATGTTGAAGAAGTCACATGACAGCGCATCACCTTGTCTAAATCCTTTTTTGACATCAAAGGTCTCGGTGAGATTGTTTCCGACCTTTAAGAAGCAGCGAGCGTTCTCCATCGTCATTCTGCACAATCTGACAAGTTTGACAGGCATGCCAAAACTAGACATGGCTCTGTATAGCTCGTCTCTATAAATGCTGTCATATGCTGCCTTAAAATCGATAAACAGGTGGTGGGTATCGACATGGACTTTTTGAGTTTTTTCCAGGATCTACCGTAGTGTGAATATTTGGTCGGATGTGGACTTACCGGGCCTAAAACCGCACTGATAGGGTCCAATCAGTTCGTTTACATAAGGTTTCAGGCGTTCTCACAGTACGGCAGATAGGATCTTATATGCGATATATGGAGACTGATGCCTCTATAGTTGGCGCAGTTTAGAAGGTCTCCTTTCTTTTGGATCGGGCAAACAATGCTGAGGTTCCATTCATCAGGCATACTTTCCTCTAACCAAATTTTGGAGACGAGTTGGTGTATGCACTCTACCAAGTCATCTCCGGCTGCCTTGAAGAGCTCGGCAGGTAAGCCGTCTGGTCCAGCAGCCTTGTTGGACTTCAGCTTGGATATTGCTATCCTCACTTCAATTTGGTCAGGTAGACGGAAGTCTTGGCTTTCATCGTACAGGTTCATTCTGCCTGACAGGTGAATTTATGTCGTCTTTGTCGTTTAACAAATTGCAGAAGTGGTTTTTCCATGTCCTCAGCACCGACTGTGTTTCCACTACAAGGTTTCCTTGTTCGTCTCTACAGGTTTCTGCTCGGGTCTTGTTGCCATGGCACGTCCTTTTTACCTTTTGGTAAAACTTCCGAACATTGTTCCTGGAGTAATACTTCTCTATTTCCGCGATCGCGTGCTTCTCATGCTCTTTCTTTTTCTTCCGGAGAAGCCGATGCTCTTCCCTTCTCTTTTGCTCGTAGAGCTCACGAGCTGCTCTGGTCCTTCTGTGCCGCGCCGCTTTGTATGCGATTTGCTTTGCTGCATGTGCTTGCCCGCACTCTTCATCAAACCAGGGGTTTTTTGGTGATGGTCGGGTGAAACCCAGCACATCAGTTGTGGCGTTCCTGATGGCTTCTTGGCATCTATGCCACTGGTCTTCGGCACTTAATGCTGGCAGCATAGGACTTCTCGAGAGGTTGAGGGATACGCGATCGGCATAGGTTCTGGCGGTTTGTTGCGTTTGTAGTCGTCCGACGTTAAATCTCCTCACAGTATTTTCTCGTTGTTGTGGTGTCTGGGATATCCGCATCCGTACCTTGGCTACAACAAGGTAGTGGTCCGAGTCTATGTTGGCCGCTCGGAAAGTTCGGACATCTAGAATACTGGAGGAGTGCCTTGCGTCGATCGCAACGTGATCAATTTGGTTGACCGCCATGTTCCTCTGTGGATATTGAGGGGAGGAAACCGTGAGCTAGCTATGGTAACATTACGTCCCGCAGCAAAATCAATCAGCCCAAGTCCGTTTCCAGACGTGGTGTCGTGTAGGCTGTGTTTACCGATTGTGCTACCAAAGATGTCCTCCTTTCCTATTTTGGCGTTTAAATCACCCAAGACGATTTTAACGTCATGCTTAGGACATTGCTCATATGTTTTGTCGAGGAGCTCGTAGAAACACTCTTTGGTAGCATGGTCTTTTTCTTCTGTGGGGGCGTGAGCGCATATTAGGCTAATGTTGGCGAATTAAGCCTTTATGCGGATTGTTGTAAAGCGTTCACTTACGTGTTGAAAGCTCAAGACTTTGTAAGGTATTTTATACCGCCATCTATTGCCAACATTTAAAATAAATCAAGTTTGTACTGAATACGTCCACTTCAAATGGCAACGAAGTTCACACCAAAGAAAGTGAACGACATCGACATGTAAGAAAAACAAAATGACGCACTTCCGTCTGAAACTCGCTCATGTAAAGTCGACTTTTGTAAAATTGAAAATAAAATATAATCGTTTAACAACTTCTTGCCTAAATCTGCCGTTTACAACAAATCCGCATTCAAATAGACGCTTCTTTTGTTCCCTATAGCAATCACCGTAGTAAAATGAAATGATTAGCTTAGTAAAATATCTTCTACTCAGGGAAGTACTACGCTTTCTGATTCGTCTGATTCGAATATCTCTCGAAACCGATAAACATATATAGAAAAAGAAACCTTCTCTCTGTCGACTGCACTCGCTTGCTGAGTTTACCTTTTTCGTAAGCCTCTCCCCGCTCCCCCTTACGCAAAATCAAACTTCCAGTCAAATATGACAAAATATGACTAACGACCTCCAACTACACCCAAAGAAAGCGTTTTCTTATAAATTTTCTCGATTTAATTCCATTTTCCAACCGCAAAACCGTTTATGAGACTAAAACGTACACAAACCTAAAATTAATTACTGCACTGCAAGATAATTGCAGCCATAAAACAGGGGGAGTCAGAAATCAGAAATCAGAAACCACCCACCTCCATCCACGAACCACGACACCAAGCCATTATAGAGAAAGTGCTATTCGCACTTGGAAAATGTTCCCCCACGCAATGAAGTCCTTCCGCTTATCGCCTTAACAGTAATAATAAACACAGCAGCACAATATCCTTTTTGGCGGGGGGAAGACAGTGACTAATGCCCACCCTCTCTGTATTATTAAAAGTAACCCAAACTCTGGAGAGAAAGTTTGCCACGTTAAAACGCCCGGCAATTAGTATTTCGTGGCAATTTCAATGTAGCTGGAAAATTGTGTACGCTGTATTCCGTTTGGGAACATGAGTTCCACTTGGTTTTGGTGTAACGCTTTCTGGAGACGCACACGTGACCGATTGACTTTGTGCTTTTCTATGCTAAGACGATTTATGGCAATAAACGCGACCGACCTTAATTACGTCAACGGTGGTGGTGGTTGCCATGAAACTTTGTTCGTTTAATGACCAATAGCAGTTTGATAGATTAGGCTAAATAAAAGTTCCAGTGGATAAGGTCAAATACGGTGTTCATTTACAATCGGAAGTTCATGCTTGTGAGTGGAATTTCGCTTTCATAACCAGGCCGTGTAGTGTTATACACACTTAATTGTGTGGAGGCAATTTTGTTGCGATTATTCGCCGTAAATAACGCTTATTATGTGAACATGATTTTGATTAAGAGCAATTTGCATACCTTTACATGCTTTGTCGTGCATTTCTCTGTCATCGGCGATTAGCTCTTCGAATAGGTGCTGTAAGTTGGATGCAGCCTCTTGGATGTTGTTGGCTTCAGAGTCAGCCTTGAGTAGAGCGTTTAAGTAGATGTCCATGTCGACTTGGGATATTCTAATCGCAAAGAAGATTCATTAAAAACGGTTTTGAATGGACTTTATTCACAAGTAACCTTATTCTGTTGTCCTCCAGTAGTCGGATGAAATTTGTTTCGCTGGGCGTGAGGAAGAGGATGGCACGACCACTTTTACCAGCTCGAGCAGTTCGTCCTACTCTGTGAACGAAGTCGCAGACCTTCTGCGGTGGTGAGTACTGAATTACAAAATGCACTTCGGGAACATCCAATCCACGACCCGCCACGTCCTTTGGAAAGGAGAAATGTTCAGTTAAATTTATTTTCTATTTATTGTTGGAATATATTAAAGTAAGCGGATGCTCTAAAATAGATGAGATGCTGCGGCAGAGTTCTGGAGTTCTGATGGATCGAACGGTATTTCCCGCTTGACCTTCAGAATAAAAAAAGAAAAGGAACGAGAACGAAATACAGGATAGTGTTGGGCATAGCACAAGTAAAACTAAAGCAACGAGGAAACAAGAAATTTGGACAGTGATTTCAACCAGATCTTAGCACCCCAGTAACTAAGAGCAATATATTTAGAGGTTAAGTAACTTTTGTGTGCAAGGTGAAGCGGTAACAGACGCTAAGGCAACTATGCAGTCTTCAGTTTCAGTTTCTATCTACGTGGACAACACCTATTCGATCTACACCCACGTATTCGGAACACATGTCCAATAAGGACAGCTGTCACTCAGGACTTAGGAAGGGCTTTCCGTGGCTATTAAAGTTACCTGCCTTCCACCGCAACATTTGTGTTACGAAACAGCGATGAGCCACGAATGACAGAATTGTTAACGAGCCCAGAAATCGGTATAGGTACAGCGAACTTCTGATTTGCATGTGGTACGTGAGGACATTATGACAGACCCCCGATCGAGTAAAGACATTTAAAAGATACAGTCGGCAAACATAACCTGCCAGAAAACACCTCCAAGAACGGACTGAAGTTTATCTGTGAGCAGAACGTGGTAAGCACCCGCATCAATCATCAATGCACAAAAGCTGATTTCTCTCAATGCCAGAACTGCCTTAATCTTAAACGCGAAACGATTTGAGCGATTGACGTTTCGCAAACAATCCTACGTGATGGCCAAGGTACGGATGCATATTCATCATACCACCACAATCGCAAATTCTGTTCGGTTTCGGCCTCGGTCGCATCTTCCTCCTGTTAGAGCGTAACATGTCGAGTGGAAAATACTCACCGTTGCCAAAAGAACGCCAGCCTTTGCCTCTCGGAACGCATTGAACACTCCTTGTCGCTCGGTTTGTGTCATTGAACCGTGTAATCTGCAAAGGAAATTCTATATCTTGCTGTCAATAGGGTAATGTTTGCCAACTCACTTGAAAAACCTCATTCCCTTCAGCAGAGGCTCATCGCCGTCATCCTCATCCTCATTGGGCTCGTCCTCATCGTCCAGCACTTTCTGGGTCAGTTGTTCATTCAACAGATCGTGATGGAAATTGACCATCTCCATGGTGGACATGAAGACCATAGCCTTGAAATTCGTCTTCGGCAACTCTTTGGCCAAGAGACCGGACAGAGTCACCAATCTCAGCTTGGTCGGAGTGACAACGTAGCTCATTTGTAGGTTCTCCGGAATCACAAGAACTCCATGGTCATCTGCTTCGTCAGTCTGTCCGTTAATCATTGTTTTCACAGTCAGAGACGGGTCTTCGTCGCTATTGTCGATGAAGAGTGGTTCCTTTAGCGTCAGTCCAGCGAGTTTTTTAACAGCTGATGTCAATGTGGCAGATAGCAACAGCCGCTGGAGATTTTCAAGTTCCGTCCCCTCGGAGGCGGCTTTCTGTCTCTGCTCATCGATGGCTTCCACAATCTGCTTTACATCACGCTCGTAGCCCATCTCCAGCACACGATCAGCTTCGTCTAGAACTAGGAATTTGGCTTTGTCAAGTTTGAAGGACTCGGTGTGAAGCAGATGGTCGACGAGACGACCGGGAGTGCCCACCAAAATGTTGATTCCCTTGCGCAGCCTGGCCTTTTCTGCTTTTCTGCGCTCACCGCCAGTAAGTATGCCTGGCACAATCCATGTGAACGGCTTTAGAAGTTTCACAAACAATTCATAGGTTTGAATGGCCAATTCCCTGGTTGGCACGATTATCACAGCGAAAATGCCACCGTCTCGTGATATTTTTGGGCGAATTTCCTGCAGGCGCTGCACCACAGGCAGAGCATACGCTAGAGTCTTCCCCGAACCAGTTTGGGATCGCACAAGCACGTCTCTACCCTTCAACGCTTCGGGTATGGTCTTCTGTTGGACTGTCGTTAATTCTGTAATGTTCAGGACGTCTGCCAAGTTCTTTACACAGTGCGGATGGATATCAATCGACGATATAGGTGCTCCAGTGAACACTTTCTCAGTCAGTGGCTTTACAAATCTCTGGCCGAGCACCTTTGTCTCAGGATTATTTGTGAACAAATTTATCTTGCTAACCGACCTATCACTGGGCCTGTATACTTTTTTAACTGGTTTGGGCCTGCCGTTCTCTTCACGTTCCTTGGTCGCATTGGGATTCTGTGAGAATTTACGAATGCCATCGTCGATTTCCTTGTCAGAGAGGACTTTCTTATTTGAGAAGGGGTTCTTGTGCCCTGTGCCTCCCTTCTTACTCATTCTATCGAAACGTGATGGCTTCTGTTTCTTTACAATGGGTTTAACATGCGGACTGCCTGATACAACGTTCAACATCATTTCGCCTTGCGTATGCTTCGTTGTTACTTCGTCTGGTTGTCGCAACACAAGCGGTGTTTTGGGAGGTGACTGTGAAGTACTCAACTTTACGGGTTCCTCCTTTTTCTGTGGACGTCGCCTAGCTACAAGAGCTTTAACTGTCTTTGGCGCGCCAAATTCAAAGGAGAAGCCTTTAGGTGCATTACTTTTCGTTGGTTTTTTCATCACTTTGGGTCTTCTGTCCGCAAATATCTAGAGATGAGATAAATTGCGTGGCTAAAAATGACTGTTTCAAGATTGGTTTGACATACCTTTGGTTTACTCCGAACGGAGGGTGCATCGTTGTTTATATTTAATTGGATATTCATTGTAGGATGCGATCAATTCAAGGAAATATTCTAAACTTAAATAATTAAACTGCAACTACGTGTTTAACAAGTTGAATTTGTCCAGATTTTGTTTTGACGTTTCACCGCATGTGTAGATGACAGTAGGTTTAAGAAGCGCTGAGATATTGCTTGACAGTTCAAATGAGTGTATTCAGTTTGATTGTTCCACAGAATGAGGTGCTTGCATGATAAATTGTAATCAATTTAATGTCGTTTTCCATTGGGATTTTTAAATTATGCGCTCAGATCTCAGATTTTTCGTGCCCAATGTAATATAAAACGACATTTTTCTTTCTTTTATTTTGTGGTGGTGCATTTTTTAAAAGACAGCTGTTCTTAAAATGTAATTTGTGTTTATAAAAATCCATTCAATTTATGTTGATATTGCAGTGGCCAAATGTAAATTTTCTCTATTTTTCACCGTCTTGTAGGCGAAAAACGTAATTAATAACACACATTAAAGTTTGCAAAATGACAAAAATCTTGTTATTTAGGTACTTAATGTTACAGAAGTATTAAAAAAAGTTTCAGCAATCTAATTCGGCCCTACCAACAATCAAATTTATACTTGACTTTAGCGCAATATTCGAAATTAAATTAAATTGTGTACCAATAATCAAGTTATATTTTGACTTTATGGTAGGTAATCGAGATTGTAACTTTAGATCCGCAGACCGCAGTAAGTCAAGTCTTACAACCCATTATTTAAGTTCAAACGTTAGTCTGAAGCGAAGTCAATTGGCCATTTTGAATTAAATTAGGTTAAAGTTGAATAGGTAAGTTATTTAAATATGTGAGAAATATCGTATCTAAAAACATACAAAGCTTTTTTGTTTGCTTTGTTCAGTAGATCGGAAATTTCATTAATAATTTGCTTCAATGCTGTTTCTTATTCCATTGTGAATTTTCGCTACCATACAAAATTCTCTCCAAAATTTAGCTCAGCTAAATTATAGCAAACCCATTTACCTGAGTGGTACGCCGCTCGAGTTAAATAATCAAACTTTTGTTTCAGAATGTACTTCATGTATCTGTCAAAATTTAGCGTGCCCATGTCAAAATTTAGCTATGACTTTAGCTGATGTTTGGAGAGGAAAGTTGGAGAGCAGTGTCTTGATTTTGTGCGGTTTTTGTCGCAATTGCGGTTGCGGAAAGGGTTCACGTATAGGCGGATTCTATAAATGTGTGCGTGATGTCGAGAACTGACAGCTTCCAGTATTTCCTGTTCCATTGTAGCCTTGTTCCTGAAAATTCCAGGCGCGCTTTCCCATACGCAACCTATTTAGGTTGCGAGAAGGATGTCGGATGAGAACAACTGACAACAGCGTGACCGTTGTGCGACAATTTGGTACTTTTTTCGAGGAGCCTGATACAATTTGTTGCTACTTTGTTAGATTTTGTTAGTTGGAAAAGGTACTTCGAAAAGTTTTCAAAAACTGTGATCAAAATAAACATGTCTGAAATATAATGCGGTTCTCTATCACAACACTTTTTTCGGTTAAAACGAGCCAATACTTGTTAAATATTGTGGGAAAATTGCAGAAGAGCTTCAGAAAAGGCACTTTTTTCTTGCATTTTTTTTTTCTGTGCAACTTCTTAAAACTAAATTGAACGAGATCTTAAAATGTGAATATAAATAAGAGTTGATATATTTATTTACAATTAATGCTATTTAATTTCTAAATATATATTTATAATTCAAAATCAAGGCTTTAAGGTTTTCATTTTAAAATTTCTCATTCGAAAACGAGTTGCATCTATTTTTCGAACTATCTTAAAAAAAATCTCTAATTTGTTTTTTTTTTAAACTATAATTTATAACCTTTCTCTAACACTCAGGGCGGTGAAACAAAAAAGTGCAATTACTAATTTACAGAGAAGATTTAGGCCCCAGTTATAGCCATATGTAAAACGAAACCGTACCAATTTTATTTTATTTTTTATTTTTCCCCTTTTTTGACCACTTAAACTTGATGGTTAGACTCAATCTTGATCTTAAAATGTCGCTTATGAATTATAAAGTTAGTTTATCAAATTAATTTTTCTAAAATAAGAATTGATAATTTTTTCCGTATGAAAAACTTTTTCCGATCACAGAAAAATTGATTAATTCTTTTTCTTGAAAATTTAAAGATAATTGGCTTATTTTATTAATAAACTGTCTTTATAATTCATAAACAATATTTTAAGACCAAGATTGAAGTCAACCATAAAGATTAAGGGGTCAAAAAAAGCAAAAGAAAATTTGTACGGTTCGGTTTTACGTATGACTATAAGAGGCCTAAGGCTACTCTGCAAATTTGGAATTTTCGCACGATATTTAACAAGTATAGGCTCTCTTGACGTTATAATTGTATTGTGATACGCAACCGCGTTACAATTTAAACATATTTATTTGAAAATCACAGTTGTTTAAAGAATTTGCGAAGTTCCTCTTTCAACAAAAAAAAAAGGGAAAAAGTACTAACAAATTGTATTAGAGTCCTCGAAAAAAGTATCAAATCTTTACACTCACACATTCAAATCCGATTCGGAACGTTCCCTAGCGCAATTGCGACAAAAACCGCACAAAATCAAGGCACAGATAAAATTTAGTTTAGCTAGAGCAGCGTACTTAGCTTAAGAAACAAATTATATCGCATTTGAGTTCTACTGCAATAAAGTCAGATGTAGAGAGCTAAATACATTTTCAAACTCATCATCTATATTTCAAACACTTTTATTATCTAACTATTTGAATTATGGAAATCGCAAGATCAGAACTTAGTGCACTCATTTTTAACAATAAACGGAAAAAAAGTTAACTTCTTCATACTTCGTTCACTAAAAGATAAATATTTTTCAATTTCAAAAACTGAGAATCTTCAGGGCAACATATTTTGTGTTCGATATAGTAGCCGAATTTTCAGGGTTGTGCAGGGTTTTTGACAGGCGTAAAAATAAGCTGACACTTCTCAGTGCGCACTAGTGGACACTAGTGCTAGGCCACGTCAAACAAATCTAGTGAAAATGTAATGTTGCTTTCCATTCATTGGGCAAAAAGAAGCGTCCGGGAGCGTCCGGAATCGAAAAAATCACTACTGAAACCGTTCCATTGGAACAAAAAAATACTCTTCTGGTGATTCTGACAAGCCAGATGACAGCTGCGGTAGAAAATTTGATGGCATTTCACCAATATTTTTGTGGATTCAATCAGAAGCAGTTTTCTTGTTCCATTGGATTGTAGAAGGAATGGATCCCCGGCCCTCGAGTGAAACTTCTGTGTTCGATGAAGTTTTCGAGTATTTTCGCGAAAACCAGGTTTTCGGCTCGGTGTGAAAAGGGTAAACAAAAAAAAAATTTTCTTACTCCTATCACGAAAAGCAATCTCGAGCAAAATAGAAATTGTTTTTTTCTCCAAAAAAATGATTCTTTATTGCCAAATCGAAAATGACATTACCCGAACTCGACGAGTTATGGGGCATTTACACGGTCACACATTCCTATCACGGAAAATTAAAGGGATGCCCAATACTAAACAGCCGTCTGGGACAGCATTACCTAACACGAAAAAAAACGTGATACGTTTTTTGGTCGGCCATCTTGTTTGTGTGGTAGGAATTATGGGAAAGCTATGCATGTTGATATTTTTATAGCGATGGCTTACCAAAATTCGTTTTCCTATAAAACAAAATGGCTTCCGGAAGGGATGAACGTACAATTATTTATATATTTCGTATAAATGATTGAAGAATTGTTGGTTTAATTTACTGAAACTAATTAACACTCTCATTTCACATATTTTAAATCTGAAATAGAAATGTTTTCATGTGATTGCAGAAATGTTGGTTGCCGGAACTTCCGCTTTACGTATCTATAATTATGGGTAGAACATCCATGACACCTTAGGCGTCTGATTTGTGATCTCATTCCTTCGCCTTTATTAGCATTAACTGCGGACAAACGGATCTCTCTGTCCCGTCTCGTGCAAAAATGCGCGTGCGTGATAGTGTAAATGCGGTTTTATGTTCGGGTAGCTGAAAGTTTTCATGGAGGTATGCATACTACCTAAACCTAAAGCAAACGCAAAAGTATTATTTTTCTCGTTCGAAATCTTCCAATGACATCCACCTGTCAAAATGTTTCAGAACGATTTTTAATTTTTTTTTTCCAATGTTTGCTAGGTATAATAAATTAAATATTAGGGGTATTCACGATCCGGTGCAACTGGTCTTGTATCATTGCGAAAGTGCGAAAGTGCAACTTTTTTCGCACTACAACAGCAAAATATACTGACAAAAATGTCAATGTGAAGCACATTTGCAGATGGCACATTGGGGCTACCTAACTGTATCTCTAAATTTAGTACCTACGTCGTCACCTCAGTATTTGAGTGATACATTTGCATTTTTGCCATTTTTGAGTTAGGAATGATTTCTAAGAGACAAAAAGCAGATCTTTCTTTTGGTGTAATTAAATCTATCCTATGTCCATTATTGCCAAAGATATCAGTGTTACAAATGATCTAAACGCACTTTTGGGAATTAATGGTCAGTATTGGTCTGCCACATAAGCCTTCATATGGGAAGGTCACATTTTCGTATGAACTTTTCCTAAATTTCTTAAACATTTTAAATGACCTATACATACAATTGAACAAAAATTATGCTTCATTGACAAACACCAATTCAGTGCTTGAATGATCTAAACATACAATTCTTCCTCAAAAGTGCTTCATATGCATAATAATTTTTCAGTGTTTAAGTGATACATACAAACAAAGCTCCAAGTCAAATTTGTAATTCAGTGCATAAGTGATACATAGGTACAATACAGTCGACTTCATAAATTCCTTATAGACAGTTACTGTTCAATTTATGTTTGGTTTTTCTGCATTATAATTATTTAATAATATATTCTGTACAAGTATGATATGAATTTAAAGTTGGATAAAATAGATATTTTATTTTATTGTTTTCCTTCTTTACCCTCTGAAGGCACTAAATTAATTAAAAAAAACCTGAAATATTGGATTTTTAGATCCCCGATATGAACAAACGTTAGAATATTACAGAATTATTTTTCTTTGAAACGATAACTTACCTTGTTTTTTACATAAAAAAATAAGTTTGCCATAAAAAACCCCAAGAAAAATAAAATAACAGTAATTTAAAAAAATGCTTTTATTTCAACTTTTGTATGAATATATGCCACATACGCATTCAAAAGTCACAATGCCGCTCAGTATTTAAATGCCACATAGGTTGCTCAAACAGTGCCTCATACCATACAAATACGCATTATTTCGAAAAAAAATCATGCCACATATGCAATTTCCTTTTTTTCAACTTGAGATTACAAAAAAACTAATTGTCCAATTGAAACAAGAACTAAAGTGTAAGTAGAACTCAATAGCCACTAAATTAAAAAATTTAGTTAATGGTTGTCTTACTGAAGGTTTTTGTTTTATTCGCTTTCAAACTTAAAACGTCGTTTTCTCGAAACTATGTTTTTGTCGTTTAGATCACTCAAATACTGAGGTGACGACGTGACTTCAACCATTTCATATGAAGCATGTAGAAGTAGATAGGTATCGCCTACAATTCACAGATCAACTTGCCGACGAACGAAATCTTCTCCCAGCAAGCTCGAAGGGATACGTTTCCGTAGTGACAGCAACTGTTGCTAGGTACCCCGTTTTGACGCATTTCTTTGGTTTTAATCTAGTTTTTATGCACAGCTAAATATTTGTTCCCAGTTCAAAAGACTTGTATGCAATCTTGTTCATAGCATCACCGGCTTCCTTCATAGTATATACCTAACGCACATCTGTTTGTTATAAATATAAGTCGTATAGGTCGTATTATTGACCATCTCCATTGGTACTTTCAATTTGGCACAAGATGAATAGGTGTAATCCAATGATGCGACTGCAGTATTTTATCGAAAAGTCCAACGTTATAAAAACCCAACAACTGACCACTTTCGCAGGTGTCTTCGTTATCATTTGTAATTCATGACTCGTGCCGTTAATAACTTTTGCTTTCTTTCGGGTCAATGCAGCCTAAGTGCGTCCGCACTGCATCGTGTACAAGGTACTGATTGAAACTTTCTGTTAAACGTAGGTATGGTAAAATTTTGTTCCCAGACACACGCTGGCGCTGGTAACATCAACCGGTAGCTTGTCGCATTTTTAAGCCAAGGCACTCAGTGAACAATGGGAACTATAAATCTTTGACAATTTGGTTTATCAGAATAACAAAATATTATGCTTAAGCCATTCGCAGTTGTGATGTTAAGTATTTGCATATATGCAAATCAACTACTGTTTATTAACGGTGAGCGTTATTAATTAAATACCTCGACTTTGGCGGTTGTTGCATAATAACAGCAAGCCGCTGTTTTCGTTTTCTAAACGTAAATGTCTGACGAAGATTATCTTTAACTTTCTCGTACCAGGTAGCTAGTGCCTTAGCAAGAGATAGATAGCTACCTATTGTTTTCCATCAAAATTGCCAAACCGAATTAATAATAATAGCTAATAATGCTGGAGGAATTGATAAGTTCCCCAATTACCATCCTTTTATTGGTCTGAAGAAGGACTTTCACATATCTGTTCCATTATTATAATATCACTAGCTGTCTCCGCCCGGTTTTGCCCGTGAGCGTTGCCGCAAAGAAAAAAGCAGTGAGGGCCATTTTGAAACTTTTTGCGGGCCAAATGACAAAAGTTGTGGCCAAATATTTTACATAAAAATCCTTCATTATAAAATAAAACTACAATTTGTTAATATTTGTATTTATTCTTATTATTTATTTAATTCATTCGATTTCTTACATTTAGTTTAGTAAAAAATAAATAAAGAAAAAAATCACAGATGTACCTTTTTTTTTATAATTCACAGACATCTTTCGACTTCGAGCCACTTAATAAAAATAACTTAACAAGATCTGTTTTAGGAATAAAATTACCACAGTTACTCAAGTTGCCATGCAAAAAGTTTTAAGGCTCATTAACGAGTGAATAATTTCATACGATAACCTATTTCGAATATCGGTTTTTATGTTGTTCAGAGACGAAAAAAACACACTCAGCCGATGCGCTGCTATGTGGAAGACTTAATAAGTGAATTGCGAAAGAAGAAATATTTTTAAATAAAGGATCACCAACAAAATTTTTCATTTCGTTCAATTTAACCCACCATTTAACAGCGCCAATATCATGATCTTCTTTATTTAATTCTTCTTAACCATTTTGTAGCTCTTTAGCATTATATTTTCAGGGCAACTGAATATGTTTGGAAATTTTATTAACAGAGTTGTCAAATGATCAGAAATCACTCTAAAAATATCACTTTTTTCTTTTCGAATAATTAAAATCTAAAATTTGGAAAGCTGTTAACAAATTGTCACAAAAATTTAATCTCATTTTTAATTGTTTACAAAGTTCTATATAATATTTTTGAATTGACTTTAATATATAAATTCAACCTGTTCTATTGGTAAAATATTTATCTTACTTTTCCATATTTTAATTCAACAAACGAATGAAAATCCAACGAACAAACAAAGAACAGCGATAAAACAACAAATGCATACGTTTTGATAGAAGTGGAAGATGCCGAAAGTAAATCACGTGGCAAGTCAACACAGTGACGCACGAGAAAATGTATTGAAAATTAATTTTTCGAATTTTCCAATTTCCTTTTAAAAATGTTCGTTATTCAAAAGTTATATTAAATACAATAATACGATTAACTGAAATAGGTATAGCAACCGATGTGTTTCAATCAAACCGCAATGATTGACGTGTCGGTCAAGCAAAGGCCGGTCTTTTCGTCTTTAAATTTCAGGGCGTTTCAACTTTCAATAATAGTCATCGCTCCAATATCGGAAATCGCATCACCGTCACCGCCATAATTTTCTGTTGGTTCATACTGTTACTGAAATGCCAGTCGTTCGAAAATCGAATGTCGGCTACGACGGGCGTCTTGTTCCCATCACAGCAGCAGTACGATTTGACGCTACTACTAGTTCTCATTACTTGCACTCTCAATTTTCTTTCTTGTTGATCTGGGTCTTATGCCATGCGATGTCCCATTCTTCGCGTTCTTCTTCAGTTTGGCCTCATTGATATATTTTTTGTTGACTTGCTTGCCTTGTTGGTCGGCCAATATTTGTGCGCATTCGTCTTGGCATTTTCAGTGAAACCACTTAAATTTGCTTTTCAATAACTGTTTTGTCCTCGTTTAAACTTAATTTTTACCTTATCAACCGTATAAAAGCAATAGAACTGTTGAAGCGGTACACAAAATCAAAATTACGTAGTTTTCTAATTAATTTTTGACATAGAAAAGTCAAAATAAATATTTAATAGGAAGAAACATTGGATGTCAAATCAGGACATCACACGGCAATTTTCCGTAATTTTCTTTCTTCCTAAACCTGATATACAGCAATACGAAAAAAACCAAAAACGAATCATGAAAATCGTACCAGGGGTTATTGAGTTATAACATCATCGAGTTTTATCCCGAGAGAATTATATATATATAGATATGAACCAATGCACCTAGTAGTTTAAACTTCGTCCTTTATTTTGATGGGAACGAAGGATATATCTACCTACTGGTACCCCCAAACGTGTAAGTTTCACATTTTAAGGCACAAAAAGATCTAAACATATGACAGCATAAACTTATCCACGTTACAAAAATATAACACGCACATTTTCATTCCCCACAAAGTGTGACATGGTAATGTCCTGTCCATAGACAAAACGCATATATTACCGTGCATATGTGACATCGTTTAATACATCCATCAATTATTTATCCAAAGCTATTTCTCGTTAGACGGCAATGGTTTGAATAGCGTGTTTTAAATTATTCAAGTTTGTTGATGTCGATAAGTCCTTTAATTAAATTCCTCTGCGTGCAGTTCTACGCAATATCACCAGCACATTCGATTCCATGCAAGTTGTGGGTAGGTATAGCTATACCCCACTTGTGAAACCATATAAAATTCTACATGTAGTTGGCAAAGACGTTTGAAAATGTCCTTCTCATCATGTGACCTTTCCGCAATTTTTCCGTGCACTTACACTCATTCTCGTAGCTGGAATTTCTTGCCCACGGAGATTGTCACTGCGAGAGATGTAATACCGATAGGCTATATAAATATATTGTGTACCAGAAGGTACCTGATTCAAGTAAAAATAGTTATTCCTCAAACGATACGAATGAGTTTGTTTACTAAAACGAGACTTCGTTTTGAAAAATACGCCGAACTCGTTTCATCCTATTGATCTCATATTTTCATACTTATGACTTATTATTACCTATATGGACTGCTAGTAGCCAACTTCACGCATGTTCCAAAAATACTGACGCGCTCGACGCGCTACTGTTTTACAAAGCTACTGAAAACAAAGTAAACATAATATTGTTACATTCAGGCTGGGATTCGAAAAGATAAAACACTATTCTGTTTAACTTTTCCAATAAAATCGCTTTATTTACACTTTCTACTTATTCACTTATTAAGTACCAAAACAATATCACTTAAATCAGTTTTTAAACGTTTCAATCCAATCGCTTTATTCACTGTATTACTTATTTATCTCTCAACCGATTACTCTTTCGAACTTAACAATCGCGGGCTAAAAATCAACTCTCCATCTCTGTTGTCAACGCGCCCCTTTTATATCCGCGCTGCCACCTATCAGCGAATATTCCAGAAGTAGATAAATTCCAGATGTATATTCCAACTCCTATCTAGATGGTACTAGAATTACTTGACAGAGATCAGTCTCCAATTGGAAGTGGAACTTGGAGGGAAACCGAGTGCCCGATTCACCACGATTCACTAAGTGCCTGATTTACCAATTGGATATTTTGGGTTGTGATTCCCATATCCCATTACAGGCAACTAGGAACATCAAAGAAAAAGGGGTGTTTTCATAAACGTCAAAAATCAAGTACAATCGTCTTTCTTTTTTGTTGCATTAATGAACACACTTATTCTGCAGCACTTGTGCAGGCCTGCTTTAGTACAATTTTAAGTAGTCACTAAATGTTCATAAACGTCAGACAAAAATCACAAAAAAATCATTACAATAATTTGGTTTTCGCCACATTCCACGCCGCAGCTTCTTTCCCCATTGAAAAAGTTGAATTTAATTTTCAAAACACATAAAAAATCCCAATAAAACTAACATTTTTCGCACTTTTAATTTGTTTACCGCCCGCGCTTTCTGCAGTCAAAAAAATGTGGATGCACGTTTACGTTTACGAACATATATCTTCTGCAATTCATCTGCGTTTGTTCGATCAAAAATCTGACTTTATGAACACGTCTTACGCAGATCTAGGCAGACGTTTATGAAAACACCCATACTCTCATCTCACAAGTAAGTATAATAGGTCGGTTTATGTAAAATTAAAATATTATGTTTATTAATTAATACATACTTCAGCCCGCTGACAAAAAAAAAAAGAAAAAAAAGAACAGCTGTTAACAAATCAATCAATCGAAATGAGTCAGAAATATATTTAATATACTTGAATTAGCACTTAAATTCATGTTTAAATTAATAAACCTAAAAAAAAAAATAAATTCTTTAGGTTCAACCACTTCTGATTTCTAAACAGGAAAAAAATTATCAGTTATCAATTCAGACAGTAGCTGTCATTTGAAATGTTGAAGTTTCAGTCAAAACGCATAATTGGATTTCGATTTTTTTTTTGCTGAAATATTGAATTTGATTGTACCTACTTTTACTTGATGTGCCTCAGTTTTGATTCGACATTTTTTTTCAACTGATGTATACGGAGGGCCGAAGATCCTAGTCAAGAATTTCATGGCTGAGTACTAAGTTGACAGTGGTGTTTTTCCAGCTTCTTTTTTTTTACAAAGAATTTTCTACTAAAATAGAAGTGAAGAGGAAATAGACCAATCACAGGCCGTCAAACATATTCGCGCTAGCTAACGTAGGTAAACCTTCTGTAAATGGAACACACTCAATGAGATTTTTTCTTTGAAACAAAACAAATACTTTTAGGAACTGACAATGGCGAAACTCTCCACATAAAAAGATCTATTGTGACCGCCAATATATTTGACATGTAGATTGAAACTAATTATTATGGTACCTGTGTTAGATCCAAAGAGTTTCTTTGAACAAAGCGTTTTCAGTTTTTTAAAACATTACGTTTTTACCACCTCATGCTTTTCATATGACGCATATTTAAGAGCTGTTCAAAATGGTGCTCCAATGAGTCTGTGTTCCGTTCGTAAAACCAGCAGCAAGTTTCGTTGCTTTCTCTGAAAACCTCCGGATGTTGTTTGAATCGCTAGAATCATCAATCTCCTTGAGCTGGAAAACATGCTCTTGTCTTTAATACAGGCTTTGTTTCGTCTCCCTTATTTTTGCACACTATCCCTTTTCTGTCAAGTGTCAATTTACCTATAAAATCCATCTGTCATATGTAGAGAGATAAGTTTCTGCGTCCTCTCTTACATGAATATCCACTACATATACGAAAAACCAATTAAAACACACAAATAGACATTTCTCTTAACTTAAAATAATTTAATAATAATTTAACAAAATAAATAAAACAATCAACAGTCAATTTGTAGTTTTGCAGCATTCACATCAAAGATAGTCACTTAACATCGACTACACGGTCTCGTACACTCGAATTAGATTGTCCGCGATATAGTTCTCCTCTGTCGGCCGCTCTGTTGTGGCACTGTGCTTGGATACATGTTTTTTGACTATGTCTACATCTTCATTATCATCAACACCATATAAGTCCTCATAGTATTCCACTTCAGCATTAGATGTGTAATTTTCATCGTCATTGTTTTGACCGTCACCACTTTCTTCGAAATGTTGCCCATCTCCGTCTGCGCCGGTGCTTTCTTTTTGTCCAGCTTCTGGGATGTCTTCGTCTTCTTCTTCAGCGTCGTAGTAGTTGTCCTCCTCGTCCTCTTCGTCGTCGTTGCTGCCTTTTTCATGCTCCTCTTTACGTGGTAAAACCGGGTTTCCATTTTTATCCAGGTAGTTTATTCCATCTAGTCCCATGGACAAGCAATTAAAGTGCAGCTCTATAGCATCGGTTGTGTGCAGCCGCATTACGAAATCCATGCACATGTGCAAATTGTCACCTTTTAAGCCCACATCTGACATTTGAATACATGCTGCCATTGGCAGAGGCATCATAATGGGTACACACAATGGCGATGGATTGCGTGCTGAAATACCGTATTTAGCTCGGCTTATCTCATTCAGAAACACATCGAGTAGAGCTTCTTCCTTTTCGGGTACGAATGTTATATTTGCGCACACTGAAAAGAGAATTGCAATGGTGAGTATTAATGTGTGTATTTTGTGAAATATTATTTTATTTAATCGGCAAGTTAATTGATAATAGGCAACATTACTTAATTGCACTTTAAATCTTGCATCAGAAAACCCCAAAAATACAAATAATCAAGGAGTGTGCCAATGCCGAAATAAAGTTTAAGGCGACTATCCCACTGATAACAATAAGCCATACGCAACTTTCATTTTAACCTATTTTCGCATTGAAGCAACAGTGTTCCCAGACATTTCTATAGCTTTCATGATATCCGACGACTCCGATGTTACGATGCTACTAATTTGGTGGAATTAAGGAAAAAAGAGACAAAATAAAAGGAAAAACTGGGTACACCCTGCTTTTACTAATTTAATAAATCTCGATGGAAATATTTGGATATTTTTCCAATATTTCTACGAACTTTGTATTATAAACTGTATCACCCGACATATTTTCCAAATTAAATAAAACGTACTCTCTAGCCACATGTCACTTCTCGCAATTATTGGGCACATTTAAGAATCTTGTTATCTTAAGTCGACTAGATTGGTCTGGATAAGATGTAACCTGAACGCAAAAACTAGATTGCTCGGGAATGCCACTTTTTCTACGTCAGTCACATATCTGAACTGTCAACTTAATAGTCAGTCAGACATTTCTTGACTTGATTTGTCGGCTACACCTCCATAAACGTCAAATGAAACAGCTGTTTATATGACCGATTTCAGGCGATCAAAACCGAGAAATATCTAGTCAGACAGCTGTCAGAATTAATAAACTAGACACTTGAACGTCTCCATTGATACTACGACGCGATCTTCGTGATAGATGACGTTTATGTTTACGTTACATTGTGACAACTTTTTTGCGACAATTGTTTTTGAACCAAATTTAGCAATTTTTTTTTTGTCAAGCTTAGTACGCTGCTCGAGCTAAACTAAAGTTTATCTGGTCTCCAACTTTTCTCTCCAAACATCAGGTAGGTTCCTTGACATAAAGCACGCCGCTTTATTTATTTCAACAATTCAACACTCTCTGATTTCAACCACTTCCAATTCTAGGTACTCTTCGTCGAGTTGTATTTATAAAAAAAACAAAACACATCTTTACTTACTTCTCCCATTCACCGTAATACAAAATTGTAACAAAGCAACAGAACATAACGATTTCTCAAAATTTAGCTTGAGAAAATGTACCGCCCCATTAAATGGGTACGCTAAATTTTGACAGATACATGAAGTACATTCTGAAACAAAAGTTTGATTATTTATCTCGAGCAGCGTACCTACCACTCAGCTAAATGGGTTCGCTAAAAATAAGCTCAGCTAAATTTTGAAGAGAATTTTGTATTGTAGCAAAAATTTAGCGTACTAAGCTTCACACAAAAACGAACATGAATTCAAATGGACCGATTTTGATAAACTTTGATTTGATGGATTTTTTTCCGGTCAAAATTCTGTATCCTCACACAAAAATTCTGCTTCACGAAATTCAGTTTTTTTTAATTCAGCTTTTAAATTTTAAGAAATAAAATTCTGCTTTAAAAAGAAACGAATATGAACATGAATATTTTTTTTTATTATAATATGCATTTCAGGTTTAAGTAATTACAGGTAAATAAATGAAATAAATTATTTTACATTTGAAATTACCAAAAAATTATGAAACTAAACATAAGCAAGAGGGGGCTCTATTTTTTTGATATTTGTTTAAGAAAACCAACATGCTCTCTTTCAAAGAATTCTTCTTATTTGTTTGTTTTTTAAATTAAATTTCCTTTTCTTTTTCAATTTTCTTACCATCTCCATCCCTCCACGCACAACTTATCTTTCCCTTTATTGGATTCAACGATTGAAAAATCCATTATGAGTATAAAACTATCAGCATACGTTGACGAAGGGCTAGCAAAAAAACACTACCTAGAGGAGTAATTGTCTAAAACAACACTGCAGTCTTAAAAAATAAATTCTCTACATTTTTAATGCTTAAATAAGTGAGAGGATTGTCGCGCGCTTCTTAACACTTTCCAAACCTTTTTTTATTTTTTGCACAATTTTGAATAGCAGAATTTTGGAAAAAGAATTTTGAAAGCAGAATTTTGAAAGCAGACTTTTGTAAAAATAATTTTGACCCCAACCCCAGAATAACTCTTAAAATTAATTATTACTATAGCCAAAATAATAATAAAGTAGCATCATCAACTGCAAGTCCCGTCAATTGAAATAAATTTGTTCCTAAATAAGAAATTGCTGATAATAAATTAATACCTAATTAGAGAAAAAAAATTATGAATGTTTATATTTGAAAAAAAAAAAAAAAAACTGGAGAGAAAAACATTCCCTTCAAATAAATAAAACTAAACTAAATATTTAAAATTTCCGGCGGATAATAGAAAAACATTCACGATGAAGGTGAGAAAAGCAATTATGTAGTTGAATTGTGTCGGCCAATTTTTGTGTGCAGACTCATATCAATGTTGAGGTATGTTGGTCAATCAAATATAATAATAAATAAATAGTTGGCGCAACAGGTCTGGAGAGACCCTAGGCCTAGCTTCTCACAACCATTCGTTTTGTGTGAGTTTTTCATTTTTGGAACGAATGGAAGGGATCTACAGTTTTATGCCGACTCCAAACGGATAATTGAGAAGCTCTTACAAGCGTTTATACTCTCGGATGTTTGTCAGACGTTCGCGAGAGGTAGCGCAGCGGAAAAAAACCCTAAGTCGGAATTGGGTTCTTGCGGGATTCGAACCTGGGACTCCCGCATAGCAGTCCAACACACTAACCACAAAGCTACTGCGACTACAAAATGCCTGTGTAAAAATACGTGACTTAAGGCAGTGATATGGCGGTGTTCGAGATCCAGGCTCTTGATTAGCATGATCTGGACGTTTTTTTCAATCTTGAATTCCCATGTTTTTAATGATGTTTTCCATTGGGACCACTAGAAATCTTTTTCAGATCTCAGATTTTACGCTGCTTATAAAACATGCAACGAAATTGATCTGCTTTTGTAAATAGATTAGTGCGTTACTTGACAACAATATTAGCTGTTCAAATTGCATTCGTTTTTGGAAAAATCACAAATGGAAATTAACGTAAAAAATGGGGAAACATTTTAGATACAAATGAAGTATTTTCGGTGATTTGTAGTCTTCCGATGACGAGGAAGAAAATGAAGATAATAATTCCTCTGAAATCATATCCATAGCTATGAATTTATGTATTTCGTAATTTGGGTTTTCACGAAACTTTGCGCATTTGTCTTGAAAGCCAACTTCTTAAAATGGAAAACAGGAAAGAAATCACTAAATAGAGGGTGCTATTAATACGTTTGTTTGTTTTTAGTCTGAATTTTGAACTGTCAGAATATCCAGCAAGAGAGGTGGAGAGCAACATTATAGAGGTGGTATATTTTAGCTTTTCTGGAACAGCACACGTAGCTTAACTGAATATATTTTTATTGAGCGATTGTCATTGTGAATGACACTTTTACATCTATGTGCCAGAAAAGCTTAAATTATGTGTCTTAAATTAAAACCGGCTAGTACACCATCGACTTGGTGATATTATTCCTATTTTTTAGAATTAATAAGTCCCTTACTTTCTGGTTCATTATTGGCAATACTATGTAACCATTTCCCTCATTGTGAAAGAATTCGCTCACCGAAATGAAATACAATCGCAGTTCCATAACTCGAATTTCTCCACAACTCAAAGTTTTATGGATAACTTTGATAACTTTTTTAAGGCTTCTGTTATTTAAAAAACGTTTTCTCTCTTTGAAATATTATGTATCCTTAGAATAAAATTAAAAAAAAAAATCAAGTTTTTGTTTGAATTTTTTTTCTTACATTTTGAGAGTTCGACTTTTGGAAGTTTTACTGTATACCCAAAAAATAAAAGGAACGTGTTGCACAAATTTAAAAAAATATGATTCTTTTCTTGCGGGAATATTCAAATATCTGTAGGAAAAAGCACAAGTTTATATTTAAGACTAAGATTTGAATTGTTTTGTTGCAGAAATGAATTTCCATTTACAGTAAAAGCTCGTTAATTCGGAATGGATGGGGGGAAGGTCAGTCCGAATAAACGCATTTTCCGAAATAATGAGAAATGTTTTCTATGCACTAAAACGCGTTCCTAATGATGAAAATTATGCAAGAACTTAAAACGAAAAAGTATTTCATTAACAGACAAGCTTGCAAATAATGCATGCAACTTATTAGAATTCATTTTTGTAACTAAAAACATAAGAAAACGATATAAACGTATCAAAAAATTTATTTAGCACAACATACAGCATAGTAAATTTTTTTTACGATTTTTCCAGATTTTTATATGTGAATTTCCGGGACTCCCCCAAAAGACATTTTTATGTTTTTTTTCCGACTTATACATATTTGAGGTCTATCTGCTACCTATACGTTGTCAATAATTGCGTTAGCTAATTCTTAAGTTAAGTTCTGAAATTTTGTTTTCCGAATAAACGAGTTTTCCGCATTAAAGAATTCCGAATTAAAGGGCTTTTACTGTATTTTAATGCTACACAAGCACCAAAGATAATTGCAATAAAATAAAAAGACAGTTACAAATTAGAATTTGAACTATTTGACAATAATCTGTCAACAATAACCATTATATAATTTCTTTGGCTAGTTTTTGCAGGTTTTTTTTATGGAGGGGAAATGAAAGCAAAAGCTCTCTTTTTGGCTCTCTTCTGTCCAACTCTTGCGTAAGGGAACGATGTTTGACTAAATTTGGCTAATGTGTTCGAGTGCATTATCGTTAGGGAACAGACCTAACCAGAAATCAGCCATCAGTTGTCAGATAAATTGTACCTGGAAAAAGTGTTGCCAAGCCGATAAACAAATCTTTATTGAAATTATCTTTATAAATCGACAAATCCCAGTTGTCAACCACGTTGAGTAGAATTTATATATAAATAGGCGAAGAGAAATAATTAAGAACCACTTTCACTGCCTTAAACACAACCTATTCTGTCCGTCGTTTCTTTTCCAATATGCTATGTACAAGCCAGGTCAATATAAAATGTTTTTCAATAAGAGGTGTTATTTTGTTATTCAAAGAAAAATGCCTAATTTCAATGCGGTGTTGAAGCGTGTATCGTTCCATTTTTAGTAATGGCGTAGTTTATACTTGTCAATCGTCAAAGAATAAAAGCTTCAAAAATGACGGCTACCGAAATAGCGGGTCATTCACAATAACACCTATTATGGAAAACCCTTTAATGGTAGAATTTCTACCACTGGGGGAACTCTAGTATTTGTTAATGCACTCAAAAATAATAAATAAATCACTGAACAGAATTAGCAAAAGTATTAACAAATCTCCTTAAATATTTCGTTTCTATTCTACAACAAGTAGATTTTAATCGACTCTTAAAAGCTCGCACAACAATCTTCGTCACTGTCGAACGAAGTATTTAAACTTTCGACTAGTTGCACTTCGTAGTTTTCGCCTGCCTTTTATTAGATTTTCTACATTGATTGGAACAGGATGGACAAAAAATCACTTCTGCAGAATATGGCCAGAGTGCGCAGTTCTCGTAAAAGAATTTGTCGAAACTATGACTGAAGTTTTTTATTCGACTTTCGACAAACTATCCAACACTAAATACAAGACGGATCTGTTCAGCCATTTCTCACTGCATTCAAAGAAGTAACAGTTCTCTTGCTTATGGAATTATGAACTGGAACTATAACTTATTGTCCACATCACTGTAAACACACACAACTTCGCCCACCTACTTTTCTGATTAAAGTTGTACTCTCTGACTTCTAATCCAGCACAGCATCCGCATTTGAATCCCTTGCATGTGCACGGTTGTCCTAGCTTCGAGAAGATCTGCGAACTAGTCAATCGCAAGCTCCTGCCGCGTTGAGCCGAAACAGTGGGCGGCAGAATTACTAGTTTGGTCGACAAATCATAAAAAATCAGTCCACTTTGATACCACCGACACTCGACGAAAACAACGACAAAAATACCAATTATAACGATCACAGATGACAGTCGTGGTAAGTGCATTCTTTAATATTTTGGACGCGCGCACTTCTACAAGTTACATGGAAAGAAAACAGCTTATGCGCACCGACCCGAACGCGTTGAAAGTAAATTATCTATTAACCGCCACTGCAAGGTGTTCGTAAGTTTAAAAGTAAAAGCGAAGCGGAACCCACTAATCCTCTTTTGGCAGTGGTAACCAACTTTAATGTGCTATAACCAAAAATCTCGTTGTGTCTGTTGTCATCGCGAAAAAAGAGAGATGGCATTGGCACTGCACTGGGCTTGGAAGACTGTTTAACAATCTTCATTCGACACCGAATCGTACCATTGACTGCTTAATCCGCGGATCAATATTTCTGCTTTTTCTCTTTCACCGTCGATTAATCCAAGTGGATTGTGAACGGCAGCATACACTGAGCCAGGAGACAATAACTTATTCAGTGCCGATTGCAAATTGATACAGATTTATGTGTCAGCCAGCGATTTCTTTAGTTTTTGTTTATACTCTGCGGCTAATGTGCTAACACTTGCAATAGATTGAACTATTAAGACGACAATGGTAACAGTAATGATGTATGAAAAAAGTACGTATACGCTAAAGTGAACACGGTAATGGGAGTCATGGTAGATTTACGAAATAATTGCACAAAATGTGCAGTTGAAATGTCTCAAGGCCATAGTGGGCTTGCTACCAAAGTATGGTGTACTTGGGCTGGAGGTAATTAGGGTGTTTAGTGCGAGCTCTACTGAAGATCAGGAAAAGTTCAAGTTATGCACTGTTTTGCAGCACAAAGTGAATGGTGGCATCAGTGGTGAGGCTATCGTGTTTCTAGTGTAATTCGGTTTTGTTCGTGAGGCATTAAATTTGATGAATAAGTACTTACAAAGGTGGCGCAAGCTACTCTTTAGAGTTCGGTCGTAAGTGCATTGTTAAAATGCTCATTTTGCTTGGTATGCTTTTCCAAATGATGCCACACACGGCATTGTTAGGTAGAAATGTAAAACTAGACCCCCAGGAGGCTGTGCAGTTCTCATTTCAATTTAATGACCAACTTGATGTACAAAAGGCGCCCCAAACGACATATTTACTAAGCGGAATGGTGAATTACTGTCTTCTTCCTTATACTTTTTAGTACGATCTAATATGGAGAGAAGTATTGTAGTTTTGGGAGTCAAGACTTGAAATTAATTGATTGTTGTACTTCTACCATCTCAGGTGTCAGATTATATCTTCTCTTTTCCAAATAGCTGGATCCATAATATCATAAGTCTACACATAGTGAAAACGTTAACAAAGTAGCCCCAAAAGACAATTCAAGAGAGCCTCAAAAAAACTCTTAAAATGCTTTAGTAAGCCCCCTAGAAACACTTTGAGCAACAACCATAAACTTACCCAAAGAACGGTTTAAAAAATGTGCCCACAAAATTCTGTAAAATGTTCTGGGAAACGCATCAAAATTACCCCAAAAAGGCGTCGAAAAAAAAAATCCTGAAGAACGATCCGTGAAACGACACAAAAAGCGTATTTAAAGCCAAATATCGTCGAAAAACCACGATCAAACACAATCATACCTAGAAAATGCATTACGAAATGCTCCTTCAATGCCTTAGGCAAATCCCTAAAAATGTCTTAAAAAACTCCCAGAACAACACAAAGAAGAGCCTGAAAAATGCCTCAAAAACCTCAAAAATGTCTTTAAAAAATCTTTATTAGCCTACAAAAGGCACCCAAAAGAACGATACAAAAAAGCGCCTTTAAACCAAAAAATCATCACAAAAAACAATCCGAAAAGTGTCTTTAAAACGCCATGGTATATACACCTCAAGAGCACATAAAAGTAAATCTCAAAGATGCATCAAAAACGATAACAAAAACGCCCAAATAAATATCAGAGAACACCTCAAGTAACGCTACCCTAAAATATCTTCAAATAGGCCAATAAACCTTGAAAAAACGTTCCGATCTGAAGCAAAACCAACAAAAACTGTCCTAAAAGACTCCCTCAAAAACCCTCCGAAAACGGTTCGAAAAAACATCCCAAAATGAACAAAAACTACTTCGAAAACTGTCCTGAAAGATACCCTAATATAAAAACCCTCCGAAAAAGACTCGAAAAGAAGGAAACATCCGAAAATTTACCAAAAAACACTTTGGAAACTGTCTTAAAGACACCCCAAAAAAAACATCCGAAAACGTTTCAAGAAAACATCCCAAAACGAGCCAAAATCACTCGGAAAAACTTAAAAAAAAAAAAGAAGCTAGAGTTAAACTTTAGTAATAAATAAATAAAGAGTTGGCACTACAAGGTCGTAAAGGTGCTAGGCCTAGTTTTTCACAATCACTGGGTTGTGTGAGTCGTAACTTTTCCTCTGAATGGAAGGACCTACAATTTTCTGCCGCGTTCGAATGGCTCGGTGAGAGGTGGCACAGCGAAGGAACCATAGAAAAGCAATTGAGTTCTCTCGGGAATCGAACCTGCGACCCCTTGCTTTGTACTTAAGCACACTACCCAGTTATGAAAAATAAATGATTAGATGCTATATTTAAAACAAAAATCTAAAACTTAAAACTTGGCTCTTAAACATGGCTTGACCATAATAATTCTTCCCCTAATATTTTGACTTAAGACTCTCCTATTCCTACCCATCCTCAAAATCAGATTTTTAAAATTTACATTTAACTTGGTTCCGGTAAAAGCAATCAAGACTCTCTCCTTCAAAACTCTTAATTCTTCATTAACTATCGACCCACAACGTTGCATTGATTGTGCAACTTTGGTTTCGATTGGCTTTGTTCAGACTTATGCTCTTCCCCGTTCGGATGACAGCGAAAGTGAATTTACTCATCGCACCTGGCAAACATTTAAGTTCTATCAAATTTATTCGCATTACGGCAAACGGCTTTTCAATTTGTTAAACGTACAGCCACCCGTGTCTACTTTTGGAATCTCCTCACGTTGGTTGTCCCACGCAAATTTCAAGCTATAAAGACCGGCAAAGATCACGCAACAAACAAGTCGCCTATCTGCAACAACATCTAAACTAAGTATATCAGCCACATTCAAACTTCCAATCACCTTATTCAACCGCTTATTCAAAAAAGCGACAGTGCAATTTGCTTTCTGCGAATTTTCCCGCAAAAATTTTCACTTTTCACCTGGCGGATGAAGCCAAAGCCATTACAATGAATACACGGCCTCCCATTGTTCATTCACCACGGTGTGCTTGCGGCTAGTCGCTACACGGTATGATCTGTGCACGTTCGCTGTAGTTCCAATCCGATGGTGGCGGATTGACGGGTACCGGTAACGATATAAAGAAATATTGTTCGTGACATCGCACTTGGCATATGACTGGTTGCCACTCTAACCGCGCATGCAATGCAGTGAATACGACGAGTCGAGTCTTGTAATTGAAAATTATATTCTTCATAAAAGATGAATAAAATTATCTGCATTTACGGTAATAATACTAACAATTATATTAGTTAAGTTGAGGCAGAGGTGGACCGCGAAGAAGAGGCAGCTTGACTTGGTTTGGGAGATGTGGCAAGATTTATCGATAACGATTAGAGATTTTTAATGAACAGCGAGAAATAGTTTGCGAGAAATAGACAACAGCAAGACCGAAGGATAAGTCAAAACCTGGGATAAATATAAGTATAAGTACTTATGGATTATGGTACGAGTAGATAGAACGTTTCCATATGAAAATGTATGCAACAATACCTATTTCCCAGCGGAATGTCCTACCGCCTTTGGAAATAAATAAAATCGAGGCTTGTGAAATGCGGTTAAAACAAAGGTTAGGGACAAAAAAGGTCTCCTTGCTGTATTGGGTTCCTAAGAAAATTGTTGGAACCACATGAAAAAGCCAGAAAAAAAAAATACACTAATCCCTTTGTGAGTTTACTCCTTGCTTGAAGTCTAGAAAAAGCTACAGAAGGTAGACCCTATGGAAAGTCCCCAAAAAAAACGTTACATCTATATTCTTCGGCAAAGGCAGGGTCAAGAGACACTTTCTTGCAGTTATATGCGAAAGTATAATATGTCTGATGAAAGGAAGACATTTGCAAGGGCTGTGGAGTGTGGAGATGAGGGAGCTTCTAAAATTCAATTCGTCTCCAACGCACCATGAACACATTCTTGGTAGGTATCTTGATAAAATCTTCACCACACTAACGGAAGGGATACTTCTATTTGTTTTCCAAGCTTTTGGCATCTTAGACGACTGAGTCGAATTTTTCTAAAGTATTTCGAATGCCGTATCTATTCATATAGGTATAGGTCCTCCTAACCCCAAAACCCCATTAGGGTAGAGGAGAATTACTGCGTTTTTGGACGCATTTATCGACATAATTCTCGACATCTTTTCTAACGCGCCTGTTGATGAGTTCTTGGACGTTTTCTTGGATACGTCTTTGAGAGCACTTGCCGACGAGAGTTCAGTTCTTGAAAGCTTTCGGACTCTCTTGTCGACGAGTTATTGGAATCGTTCATTTTGCAAAACGTTTTTAGACTCATTTGTCGACGCATTGCAAATGTTTAAATTTGGGCATAGTTCTCATAGAATGACCCAGTGTATAGACTTTCTAAAGAAGTTCATGAGGTGGATTTTCTGAGCCCGCCTCCTGAAATAGAAGTGGGCCTGTTTATAAAAAACAAACTGGTTACTATTGTAATGGGAGTACCTACATGTGCCAAAATTGAAATGTACTTCACCACTTCTAGGTCCATTTTTCGTCGGCTCCTAATGAATTAAACCACACAGGGCATAGTCCTACTACCTACTACTATTATAAACGCGAAAGTTGGTAAGTATGAATGTTTGTTATTCTTTCACGTAAAATTTGCTGAATGGATTTTAATGAAACCTTACAATAATATAGCTTATACATCAGAATAACACATAGGCTGCAATTTATAAAGATATTGTGTGAATTGTCCAAAATATCAAGAAAGTAGGAAAAAATCTACTATCTGCGAACTATTCTGGCGTGCGCTGCCAAAACCGCTAGAGTAACACATATGTAATGTATGATGGAAATGTTTATCTTAAATATTCCTACAAAAAAGCCCGCCACAGTATACATCTATATCTTATGTGTAAGCCATTATAGCCAAAATAGTGAGCCATAAATACAATAAAAATCACGTGTCACAGGTTGCTCCGCGACGGAAACCTAAACTAGGTACTGAACTGATTTTTAACAAATTTTGCACATTGTGTGCAGTTTGATCTAACTTGAGAGATAGGATAGTTTATAACTAAATTTATAGACGCATTATTTTTTTTATTGCAAATTATTTGTTTATTATTTAACAAAGAGTTATAATAATACGAGTAGGTATATATAATTCCTTCGGGTCGATTTCATCATTATTTCTTCTTTTTTTTTCGTATTGATGTATTTCAGGCAGACTTTTAAAAGATAAGATACTTTTGGACCCGATAGGTGGCACTGTTTTCGATCTCCGAAACCACTTAACCGATAACAATAACATTCTGTAGATGTATATGGTTGGTTCCCATTGGAAAGATAGGATAGCGTAGGACCCTATAGGTGACACTTTGCAAAAGATAAGCGGATTAAAAAATTCAAACGACCTTAGCCACAGTAACGCGTGGCTGGGTCTTCTAGTATATCATATATGATCGATTTAACGGTGGCTCTGGAAGCTAGTGAACTGTAAACTTTTAATTTTTACTCAAAAGGAATGATCACTTTAAATTTGTTTTGTAGACAAAACAAGTCCTGTATCTATTTGAATATTAAATTTAAAAGTCTGTATCCTTCAGCTGTTGTTGACCGCATGCCATTGATAAGAGGACCGAAAAGTGTGTAGAAATGTGCGCAGCCAATGTCTCGCCTCGACATCTGTTTCGTTGCGCTTAGGTAGACATACATGAGTAATCTGAACTCAATATTTACAGGAATATTGAACAATATATAGGTATTTCGCAAACACATCCATTACCATTTGACTTAAATACAACGCAAAAGGTTGATCTTGCATCCCAGCTCTCAGATTTTGACGACTGACTGTCGAGTAAGTTAATAATAGTTTTTGTTGGCAGGGGCACGCTTCTTTACAATAATTATCTCAATTATACCAAACAACGACTGAGAACGACAACAGCAGACTAAAGTTACGCAACATGTCAGGAAATAAAGTTCTCAGTTTACATACTGCCAGTTAAGCTTAGCTTAATGACCAATTAAAACCTTTTGAAAATCGTAAGACAACCATTTGTCGCACAACAAGTCATAAGGCGGTATATAAAACGAAGCATTTCACATTAAAACCTACCTTCTATTCACATCAGCTTAGAGAAAATAAAAGAAAAACTCGCACAATCAAACAGCGCTTTCCCCCACGCTCTTCATTGTGAACGACTTTAGTAAATAATACTCTCCAGCGTGATTTTTAATAGATGCGCTAAACAACATGTCGGCAATGATTATATTATCGCATTCAAAGTTGTTAAAGCTCTTTATGCAACCTGAAGCTGAATAGCACAATAATACAGTCCGGAAGAAATATTTCGACTGCCATATAACCTAAATGCATGATTGTGACGCAACGCCGCAAATCCGATTAATATGGATAATTGAACGCTCCGAAATGCGGATTTGTCATGAGTCATGACTGTGTACTTGGGTGAGTGGCGTGTGGGGTGTGTAATGAAGACGAATCGAAATTATGATGGTTCGAAAAAGTATTTAAACTAGTTTTTGGAAAAATTTCGTTTCCTCTTCAGGTTCACAAGACTGTGTAAGCTGGGATAGTCAATTACGGAAATTGGTTCATTATCCCGATGCAATTAGTGTGTTTGTGTAGCGGTAATCCAAAAGCGGACAGTGCAAGAGTGATTAAAAGTAAACAGAAAATTTGGCTCAGCTTCAGCATTTAGGAGTACAATGGAGTTATTCATGAATCTGAAGATGGTTCCCATTCTGAGCGCATTACTTACTTACTTACTTACCTACTTAAGGTGGCGCTACAGTCCGGGGTGGACCTGGGCCACAGACAAGAGAAATATACAGATGTAGAATATGGTACACATCGAGTTTAATTCTTTTTCTTCATGTAGATGGCTCTAGCTACTCTGTTTTTCGATTATTGTATGATCATGCAGGCAGCCTGCATTTGCAAACTCCAACCCCAACATTTACTTTGTTTTCTTTTTGTCCGCTCACAGTATTTTCATATGGAGAAGGTATTCGGGAGGTATGGTATGATATGCGATCTGTGTTCTGTGTGTGCGCAAGCTAGGTAAAAAAAAAACGTTGTGGAAGAGGTTTCTTTTTACTCTGTGATAACGCACAACAAGTATAATGACCAAAGTGAGGACATTTGAAATTTATTTTTTCACTTCGGTTTCATTCAGTCATGGAGTGCAAATTTTGTTATTTATATTTATTTTTTTTTTTGTTCTGAGAACGTATGGTTGTACGCTTGGCTTTTACCTTTTTTGCATTTTTTTAGCTATATGAACGAAATAATGCTTAAAACTAGAGAATATGTGTACCGTATTCAATGTTGCATAAATTGTTGTCGCGCCCAGCGGCAAGCAAATTTTAGCAGAAGGTTTTTTTTTTTAAATTCCCAGCAAGAGAGAAATACATTTTGAAAAAGATTTAGTTATGATTCAAAAACTTAAGAAAGGCTCTGTTTCAACAACAAGCATGTACTGAAAATTCTGAGAACGTTACAAATGTTCAAGATTATAAATCAGAAATCTTGAAATAAAAAAAAAAAAAAAAAAAAAGAACATATGATTTGGAAAAGACTATTCGAAAAATGTGCAAATCAAATAATTTAAAACAAATAAAAAGACAGCCTAAAAAATGTCGTTGATTTAATCGATTCGTTCCCTGTTGGAAAATGCAAATATTTTTACCGGGACGCTTTTAACAAAAAATGAAACCTACTCTTAAAAAGAAAAATGGATTTCACAAAATTCATTTTTTAGAAATGCCGCGTTATATTGTTTTATGAGAGAAACCCTTGACTTCCATTCCCTCACACCACTTCTTTATACAAGTGGATGGAAATAAAAGTATAAGTTCCATGAAGAAGTTCTAACGACAATACAAGAAAAGTTGACAAACTCACTGATATAAGTAAATATTTAGTAGCTAGTAATTTTCGACAAAATTTCTATCGAAGAAAACATAACATTATAATAACTTTAAGGACAGAATTGACGGATTTGTTAACTACTGCGATGGAAGATTAAAAATTATAAGGCGCAAACTGAAAATTCGGAATTTCTTATTCATCACAAGCCATACCTTAATTTAGAATCTGACTTTGCAAAATTATATCCAGCATCAAATACACTTTTGGAAATTTGCAAACTTTAAACGAAAACATGTACAACAATAGCCCAGATATAATTAACATCAAATCGAAAATAGTATCTACATAGGTAATATGTGCATTACAGAAACAGAATTTTTTTTTTTTTAACGATTTAAGGACCCAATTTATGGGGAGCACCATTTGAAAGTACTTTCTTTTATGGTCCTTGTGTTCTTAAGAAAAAAAATATTATTTGGACCAGCAAAAACGCCAACAAATTGATGCAAAAATTTAAAACAAAAAACACTAATAACAAGGGACTAGAAAATTTAATGAACCTATAAGAACTGTCAGGTTTTGCCACGGAATTAATAACAACGTTTTTTCTTATAATGTCCGGTAGAAGGCACAAAGCACAATCTCTTCTTTTTTTTTTTTTTTTAATAAGCCTGAGATAATTTTTTTGTTTTATTTTTATTATATCTATGTATATATTTTTTTTATTTGAATTTTTGTAAATATTTTATGTTATTTTATGCATTCGTTGAATCAACATTATTTTAACAAACAAAATTCGTTACGAGTTTTCTGCAAGATTCCATTTCTAAATCATATAAATTTTTTTTTTTTTGTTTCGTGAGTAATAAAGAATAAAAGAAAAATGTCATTTTTTGAGATAAATAATCGGATGTTTATTTCATAATAAAGAGGAAGGTAGGTATGCCGTTAATAATGATCTACATCAGCCAAATGGCCACCACGAGCACGCATACAGGACCATATCCTTTAACACCTCTTATTGAATAATCCTTTACAATACCTAGGTACCAAGACTGAAACTAAAAAAAAAAAATACTTTCTTACAAGCAAATGCATTTGCGCTAAATAATATTCTCGATAACATTTTTGGTATACATCCACCGGAAAACTAATTTTTATATGATACTGCTAATTTCTTCATATTTTCTTTTGCATGGGATTTGAAAAAAATACACAGAAGTTCAATGCTTTTTTGCTTATTTCCTGACTATTGGGAGTGTTTGAAATAGAAGTTCACCAACCTCCAATCTAACACGAAGATTTTTCTTATTTCACGTTATCAATTGAAATTCAGTGTTATAATTCTCCTGTTTGTACACATGGCTTAAAGAACAGGAACCATGGAACTAATGAATGACAAAAAATTACAATAATTACAATACCTAACATAACGAATCCAAAAACCCATAGCAGTACATGTACAACAATAATATCGTCAGCACAAGGTCAACACACAAAAAGGAAATTGCGAAAAACAAAACCCAAAATACATTTTCGTTCGAATCATACAATCCTTACGGACTTGCTTCATGTTGCAGGCACTTCATACCAGGTATTGTATTGTGTATGCTGGTTTTCCCGATTTGTGTATGCTGGTTTTTAATTTTTCTTGAACATGCGTTTGTTCTATCATTCTACATCTGTATATTTCTCTTGTCTGTGACCTGGGCCTAGCGCATTGCACTAAACAATTAAAAGCTTACATGGTTTGATAATATAGTTCAATATTTTCACTTCTTTGTGGGTCAGCGGTGTTTGATGCATTAAAATTCAATGGGTGCAAGTGAGTATAGGGTATTCGATGCACGTAGGTACATTGCTACGAAGCTGTGAATCTGGAATGAGCGGTTATACAAACAGGCAGATGTGCAGTAGTTATGTATCTACTAAAACATGAGGTTTGGCAAAAATGTTGCAGATACATAATACCTATATAAAGTGAATATCATTAAAATGAAAGTTGTCACGAAAATGTCTTGTTCGTTGCATAAGTTTGGCCGGAACAATCGTCTGCATTTTTTTTATGACTTTTTTTTTAACATTTGGGCTTTGTTAATAAATTATTTTTACCTTTCATACTAAATACTTTGTCGATCAAAATGGGTAATTTTATATGGGAAACTTCCGCATTGTAAGTTTGTAAGATCTAAATATTCAGATAAACATCAGTATCCCGCTTTGTTTTTAAATTTCAGTTAGTATTGTAGTGGTAATTTAATACCTTTGTGACGCATAAAAACTAACATCATTATGCGAGTTAATTTTGTCGTCTTTTAAGAGTGAAATTTGGTAACCAAAAGAAAGGTCTTTAGTCAACACAGACTTTTAACACAACCGATGGAAAGGGCAAACCAAATTTAGTGTTCGGAGCGACTGGACATTTACGGACATTGAAATTACAGCCTAAGATTTACTATCTGCTGATATAATTCAGCTTGCTGTGCTTACTTTTCTCAGTCATATATTATCAAAAATAATAGAAAAAACTGAAAAATGTTAATCTAAATTAATATTAAGATAAAAAACTCTTCAAGTGAAGAGAAAAAAGAAATTAATTTATCAAAAAAAAACCTGAAAAATGTTAATTTAATTTAATATTTTATTTAATATTAAGCTTCAAGCGAAGAAAAAAAAAAAAAAATTTATCGAGAAAAAATAAATGCTACCTAGCGTGCAAGAAAAAAATGTAATCAATTGCCCAAAGGGAAAAACTTGTGCTTTTAATAATTACATTAGTAAAATTCTAAGTAAAAATAATTTTTCAGAATAACAAAACAAAAATTATTCCATATTTTACTAATTTTAAGTTATTTAAAAAAAAAATCAGAAAATGTGCTTGTGACCACACACCACACACTAGATGTGAAACTTCTCTCGCTTAATGTGGATGTTAGCAGGATGCAGCGCAGTAGATAAGTGAATTTATTCATTTAACGTATATCCTACCTTTCACGTTGCAACCAACCATACACACCCACAAAATTTTATTGAATCGGTTGAGTAGTTAGGAGTCGAGAGCGATGGCGTAGTGATGGCTACAGGCCAATTTCCATAGTTACACCAGAATTTCCGTCTCATTCGATTCGATTTTACTCCCAAGTCGCGCCGAAAGCCATGGTAGCTAGCGTACTATGCAATATATTATTTTGTATATTTCATATTCGTACAGAAAATAATATAATAATAACAGATATTTCACATAAAAATACGTTTCATAAGCCGTTGCCTTCGAATAATTAAAAACTTTTTTTTTTGTATTAATACCGATTTTTAAACTTTTCAATAAACAATTTAATGACTTCGAAAGCATTTTGGAATAAATTTCACGCAGAAAAATCACTTGTATAATATCAAGCGACTTTTAAAAACTACAAAAAAAACTAAAAAGGCTCCTACAGCTCCTACACGAATTTTCTCAGTTGTAAATAACAGACTTTGTAGAATCAATTATATTAATGTGGAAACTTGGTCGATAATAGCTAATTAAGTGGTTATTTTTAATAGTATAAATTTAATCTTTTATCTGTTTTTTATAGAGTGCTTTCAATAATATTAAAAACTTTTTGCGCTGGCGACTTCAAACTACTAAAATATACATCGTTGCGATATTTCTATAATGTCTGCCACTTCAAACGTTAATTGTTAATAACAAGGAAACAATAAATTTAAGTAAAAAAAAGCGGTTTTTTAAGTAATATAAACCAACGTGCTGACATAGATAAAAATATAAAATTTACGTGAATCAGAATGAGTCTGCCGATTGCTATGAAATAAAAATAAATTCTTACTCCAAGATACGTCCTATAATATTCTCGGAGAAACCCATACGGACTGGGTGCAAATCTCAAACGTAATGAGAGAACGAATCCACACACAAACAGACGAACTTTATCATATGTTAAGAAAGCGTAAAGCAAAATTGTTCATACAAAAATGTTTAGTCGCCTGATGGGAATTGAAGACAAATTAAAAAAAAAAAATAATGACTTTAACAAAATTTCAGCAGTTCGTCTAACAATTGAGTTTAAAAAAATCCAGCAGATCCATGAAGGATCCCAGTTTAAATTGCACCCAACCATTAGTGAGTAAAGTTTCTTAATTTTGCGACGAAATTCTACATATTAAAATTTAATCAGAGTCGAAGTTGTTCCTTACTATTCCATTTCTTATTCAATAAATCTTATCTTTTTGATATATTGACGATATTCTCTATTTTGCGAGTTTTTAAAGAGAAACCAATTTCTCTATACCGTATCAATTGCCACTAAAATGTCGATGAATCGCAAAGATAACCAAACTTCTTACTGCATAAGTCCATGTCGCTATCCCTGCAGCCATAGGACCAGCAATCATTTATCTAATTCCTTAAAATTTCAAATGAAAGAGAATGGAAGCACTTTTTGAAAGTGGTAAATCCGATCCAATTGTCACTTGCGGGGATTTATATTTTCTTTCTACCTACAGTGCATGTTTAGCCAACTATTTTCTTTAAAATAAAAGTTTTCTTAGAAGCGACATTTAAACTTAACCAACATACTTGCGGTCCAACTTTGATTTCATTTTTCCAACACCGCCACCTGGCGTAATTTGAATAAAAAACACAAAATCGATTGCATCACAGACACGAACAAATCAGAAAGCTTTTGAGTTGAAAAGCTTTAGAGGGTATACTTTGAATTGCAACCCGCTTGTGCTGTCACAAAAAAAAAAAAAAACTCACTCTGTGTACCACATGTAGCACCATTTACCCTCCATCGAACCCAATAAATCATTGTTTGCTTTCGAAAAATACATTTTTCATGCCCTGCAAATTCTTAGTTCAATCGGCACCAAGCAACTTACCCCCTCCCTTTCTATCTCTCTTATTATGGAAAATGCAATAGCCAATCAATCATTTATCAAACCATCCCCATAAAAAAACCACGAATAAGAAAGTAAAAATAAAGCCAAAAACCACTTTATCAGACACCACACCTTACCATGGCAAAGAACGTGACTTCCAATTTAAATGAAAAATCACGTAAATTACACGGCTCCGAACCACAACTACAGTCTTCAATCTGGGTTAATTATTTTTTAACAAATCACCACCACAACAGCATTTACTAAACAGAATTCACTCTCCAGTCAACGGCCTGCAAGATGTATCCATTAAGGCCACTGAATCAAAGAAATGAATGAAATTAATCTACCCCCCATTCCAAATTGTTCACGACAAGCAATCAACAAATTCTAATAAACCAACAAAGTGAGAAAAAAGAAAAAACACCGAATAAAAATCTACACAAAAATAGAAAACGAAAAAGAAGAAAAATCCTTCATTAAGGACATTGTTATTCCCATGTTGATACAAGCTTGCAATAGCGACACAATCTACTCACATACAGTGGGAACGTTTAAGTGGGCGGCTATGTTGGTCACCGGGGGTGGAAATGAATTTAAATTCCGTAGAATTTCTCTACGAAGGGTGAGTCCCCACAGAAGCTGGTTTCAGATAAAACTAGGGAAACCACCACAAAGCAAACTGACAGGTCACACGTCTCCTGACCTATGCCAGCCAGCGATATCTCGACGATTCCCCAATTCCCAGGTAAGCGATCCAAAACGTACACCACGACTAAACGATTTAATAAATTTATATTCCAATTCATAATAGCTATTCAAAGCGGCAAACAATCACCAAGGACCAACACACCAACACAGATTGTCTGCACCATTCCACATCGATGTTGTGGGCGATATCCTAGCCCCAAACACAGTCAGCAGTAGCACAGAAAAGCAAAACAAACTACCCAGAGTGCCGGCATACATGGCGTATACGTAACAAAAAAAAGAAGAAAAAAAGTGGAAAAACAATAACATGCCATACAACTTGATCTGGGTTATAAGTCAGGTGTCCTCCTCGGGTGCTATCCTAACATATACGAGGCTCTGGTGTGCCATATTTATACATTGCGACGATTGCCACTGAACAACGTTCAATTGACGACCATCCATCTAAAAATGAAAATAAAAAATAAAAAATAAAAACATTAAGCCAAAGTTGAACAGCAAAAAGAAACCAAATAAATAAATGATCGTTGTCCACTGCATACTGGGAGGATGTACTCAAAAGGATACCAATCTACAATTGCCAATGCTGCATAGTAACGTCGACGTCACCGACCATAGTCTCGACAGCATGCATGTGCATGAGAGTTTGTAGTCCACAAATTTAAAAGAGAGACCAATATAAGAGAGAATGTTGAAAAAGAACCAACGTGCACGGTCTACGGCAGGGGTCGGCAACCAGAGGACTACGGTCCGGAAACGCGGATGCTCCTCTTTGGAGACGCCAAACCTATTCAATATTTGTATTTTTTTTTTTATTGTTATAAATTGGCTACACAGAAATATGTACTCCTCGCTTGGGAGCAATACGTCATACATACCTACACTGAACAATGCAGTTTATTTTTTCGTGACAAATTTTACGTATATAAATGTGTGATTACTTCTGACACCATCCGCGTCCATTCGAAACTGCGGCTAGGGTTGCTCATTATTATTATCATTATACATTGACACATCGAAAACATCGATGTTTACTACTCGATTTGATGTATCTTTGCGTATATGTATATCTATGTTTACCGGAGTGGCGCATGGCAGACGATCGTCAGTCGTGAACAATATGGTTTAACGCTGCCTGATAGGCCTCGAGCGGTTCCAGTATGCTGTATGCCTCATATGCAATAAGACTGTCCTTATTCTTAAACGTCCCAATTTTAAGCAACATTATGAAACAGTCCATCAACAATTCCACAAAAACGTTCCTCTTGGCAGTGAGGCTCGTAGAGAAAAACTCCAGGCATATCTAACTTCATACAGAAAAAGGACGAATTTGCTAGTTCGCTGCATGAGTGAGCAAGAAAAAGGCGCTGAAGCAGTATTACGTGTGTGCAGGAAGCTTAATAAACACCAGAAGCCATTTTCAGATTCTGAGGTGGTAAAAAAGTGTATGTTGGGAATGGCCACGGCACTTTTGAAAAAGAAACATGTTGTCACTGCAATTTAGGGTATCCCATTATCGGCAAAAAGTAATACAAGAAGAACCGAAATTTTAGCTGCCGACATCAAAAGCACTCAAAATAATGCAAAAGACACCTTGCTACGGCATAGCACTTTATGGATCAGGTGACATAGTTGATGATGAGCAACTATCTATTTTCGTGAATTTTTATGACATTGAAAGTCAAGTGTTCAGGGAAGAGTTGCCAGCAATATTGCCATTGAAAGGTAACACTCGCGGAGAAGATTTATTCAAGGCCTTTGATGAATTCGTAACAAAATCCAACATAAGCTATGATAAATTGGGACCGATTTCAACTGACGGTGCACCAGCGATGATAAGCAAAGAAAACAGGATTAGTAAAGAGAATCAGAGATAAGATTGCAGTTCTAATATTTTATCAGTGCATAATTCATCAGACAGTGGACAGCCCTTTATGGAAAACATAGTGCGGGCACTGAAGAAAGTAAAAAAAAGGTAATGGAGAGTTCGGTCAAGTTGATTAATTTCATGAGATCTCGTTCTGTTCTTTCAGCACCGACGGTTCAAGCAGTTTCTTTCTGAACGTGATTCGGCTTATTCTGATGTACTGCAACACAACATTGTTGGTTAAGTAAATGTCAAGTTATGGAACGTTTCTGGCTAATAAAAGAACAAGTAATCGCCTTCTTGCAAAACTTAGACACGCAGGGAGCAAGGAAGCACTTGGAGTTCATAACAGAAGATTGCAATGTGGTAGCTGTTTTGGATCGCGTTAGAAAGCACACAAAGGTGCAAGGAAAAAAAACACTCTTCGCTAATTTTAATTTTTGTAACTTGACTTTTGTTAATCGAGAAAAAGAAAAATGTGCCCCCGATGGCGTATGGCGGCTAGAAAATGACGACGAAAAAAAAAGGAAGAGAACGCAGAACAATGGCTCCGTTGGTTTTATACCAAGGTAAAAATTACAACCAACTTCGCTTGGTGAGATCGCCCTCTAGTGTTAAATAGAAGATAAGGTCGGATCGCACCAAAACTAGTTGCTATAATACTGACACCGAATTTTTGTTTTGTAGAGTAGCTGTGGCCTTCTTAAGAGATGTTCTGAACTATTAAAAGGCGCTTAGCACTGAGTAAGGAAACTAGAAATTAATATGTGATCTGATACAAAGCGTGTCTGCTTTTCGCCTCAAGGATATTTTTGAAAAAGACGAGAATTTAGTAATTTCCCATCAATTCTTGAATATAAAAAGATAAACTCTGGAGTAGGCATTGAAGTGTTTTTAAGGTTTCTATCCGATCTTCAAAATTTTCTGCATGATTCCAAGACTTTGCAGAAATGGAGAAGCTGTCTAAGTCTCAGTTCCTTAAAATGCCTTATGAAGTTGATGGAGCGGCAGAATAAACTGACGTGGCTGTCAAGTTATTCCATCTTTCAAAGCCTTCACTTCAAATGGAAATAATTGACTGGCAAGAAGATAGTTCCTTGCAAATGTATAAAGCTGCATCAACTGATAAATTTAGCAGTAAATATGTTCCAGAAAAGTATGAAAATTTCAAAAAATATACCTATGTGAATCATCTTTCTCAAAAATGACTTTTTCGAAGAACATGTATCGTTCGATATTAACAGACCCCCACCTTGACGACACCCTTCGCATTTGCTGTTCCCCGCGTGAACCAAACTATAAAAAATTGCCCCAAGACCATCGTTGTAATTTCTCCCATTAATATTACCTTTGTCTTTTGTATGCTTATACTTATTAAAAATTATGAGCCTTTTTCCGGGCCTCGATAAATTTTTGCAATCTTATCTGGGACCCCACTTAAAATTACTTGCCGACCCCTGATCTACCGTGTAGATTTGAAAAATCACCCCCAATCGGCAAACGGCAACCCCAACGTCAACACCACCAATCCACAACTACCAACACAGCCAGCAACAACACAACGTAAACAACCAACAGACAGCAGAAACAGGAAGCGCACACAACGGATGAAGATATAAATGGCAGCGAACATTTCGGAATCATTCTTAATCGCACTCGAATAGCAAGCGTGCGAGGATAACGACTACGACGCTCTACTGCCGAACGGAGTTTCACTGATATTCACGAGACCATTGGTGTCGTCGTCGCCGACGCGTTCTGAATGGAAGGATATCCTCATTTCATTCAACGAGTTTAGGTTCCGTTCAATTTTCTTCGCATTTCTTGTGCTTCGCATGTCCTTTGGGAGCAATTCATTATTATTTACCCGAGAATTTGTAAAGCCTCTTCAAGTGTGAGAATAGTCTCGCGTGCCGCGAAAATAAATCAAAAAAAAAAAAAAGGAAAAGTGTTACAACCTCCTTGTCCTACGGGACAATTGAAAATCACAAAACCGATTGTCGATTGCGTTCGATTGTTCGGTTTAAATATTTGCTTGCCTGGTGTGAGTGAAAACATAAAAAAAACGTATTAAGTGGCAAACTCAAATTGTTGTTTGCATTGTCAGTGATTTCATTATGGCTCGTCACATGCTCTGGATTGGAGTCCTTGTTGTCGTGGTGTTTGGATACATGCCGGATATCAACCGGGCAAACAGTAAGTTCGTTATAAATTAATTTTTGTGTGAGGGGGCGTCCCTATCTTGTTATCGTGGGGAACATTACTTTTATCGTTGTATTTAAAATTTGATTAAATTGCCATACGATGAGTGTCTTTCGCGGGTGAACTTTTCCGACCTTGTAACTTGTATACGACAAAATGCTTTTACGATTATCTTAAATATTCATTAAAAAAAAGAAAAACAAAAAATACCCAAACAGTGTAACCTATCCTGTGCTAGAAGGTGAACTTGCGTACCGCGAAAGCCACAGATGGTTTTAAGCGTGTAGTCAAAAATTCATTTTTCGCCTTTTTAGCATTTTTGTTTTTATTTTGTGTGTGCAAACTCAGCCCGTTCACCGTTTGCTCATTATGGGAATAAAATTCATTTATTACTCGTCCTTACGACCTGCATGGTTCCATGTTGATTTTAAGGTGAAATAATGTTATTAGAAAACACAGTATTTCCATTTTCTTGGAGGGATACAACTTCAGTCAATGTTCTGTGAGGCAAATAACTCTTCTTCATATGCGATTCACAACTTTTAATTGGCAAAAATGGAGTTTATTCTACCACATTGCAAGATGTGTGCTATGCATTTGCTTACATATGCAAAGGGCATGAGTAACATCTGACATATCATGAGCGTTTAATTCAGATATAATAACAATGGCAATGACACGGGTCAACAATGTCAGCTGCATATTACAGTAGGACGGCAGTCGCATTTGTGTATGTAAATTGGTCAACGGAGAGACGATTAATTAACAAAACACCAGACCATCTATATGGTAAATGAAAGGACATTTACATAACTATGCGCAATTTGGTATAGCGTTTCATTAATCTTTATGGGGAGGATTAACTGCTGGTTGGCAATCATGTTTCCAAGTTTGTAACATTTTCGATGGCTTTCCATTTAGAATAAGTGGTAGCAGTATAACGTATAAGGTAGAACATTTTATTTTAAACCTGCACAGCATTAAATGGTAATGAGAATGAGAACAGAGTGGCATGGTAGGAAAGAGCGATCTGTTATTTACCCGATTAGATTCAGTAAACAAAAACAAATTTGTGTAGTATGCAGGATTGCAGGTAGGTACCTATGAAATGATGGGCATATAATTTGACTTTCGAATTAAGGGAAATGTTCTCCGCCTTACGAGTGGTGACATCTACTTTAGACACGACATATTTTCATGAGTTTTTGTTTGTGTTAAATATGTCCTGCGATCTTGTGTTAAGGAGGTTGATGCCTCTTTAGTTGGCAGACTTAAGAGAGTACATGGTTGAAAATCCGGGCGTTAAATTTAATATTTTTGGGGTTTTGTCTAAGTCAAGGCCGAAAAAATAATAAAATTTAATATTTTGCATATACTCAAATTAAACAACTAATAAAAGATTTATTAATTTTAAATAAAGCCTGCTATTACGAAAATGTCTAAAATATTAAATTTGAATGTAGATGGAGGTGGGCTTCAATGCAAACGTATTTAAATGAAACGCTTATTTATATTGAAAAATTAGAGAATAATACAATCGAATTAAATAAGCTGCAGACTAAAATATAATACTTTCAGCTCAAATTCAATACTTCTTTTGCTTTTTATAAGCCCAGGACAAATTTAAATCAAATATAAATTTAAAATTATTTTAGTACGTGACAATGTCCGTATTAGTATTTTTCTAATAATCGACCCACTTTCTCACTTAACCTTCCAGTAAATTTTAAAACACAAAAAGCCAATTATTATCCCTTAGTATACCTCTTACAAGAATACTTTGAAATTAAAGTTACTTACCTGTAAGAGATGTGAAAAAATTAATTCTCTAAATGATGATCTGGACAAAATCTTGAAGTGGGGAAAGGACAACTTGGTTGTATTTAATGCAAGCAAGACAAAGCTCACAACATTTTCCAGAAAAAATGCATCAACAGTTCCTCATCCAAATGGATGACCATCCAATCCATCACAAGGACTCAATGCACCTTCTAGGAGTCACTGTCAACTCAGGAATCACATGGCAGAACCACATATCCTTTATCGCAAAATCGGCGTCCGCAAAGTTGAGCTACCTATTTAGAGCAAAGAGGTACCTTAGCCCCAAGCAACTTCTCCTTCTCTTCAAAGCACAGGTTAGACCAGGCTTGGAATATTGTTCCCATATATGGAGCTCGGCCCCAAAACATTCACTTAACCTTCTTGATAGCATACAGAGACGAGCAGTTCGACTCATTGAAGACCCTACACTCACATCGAATCTACAACCGTTGGTGCACAGAAGACAAGTCGCTGACCTATGCTTGTTCTATAGGTACTTCCATGGTAGATGTTCTGAGGAACTCAAAGACATTATCCCTCGAAATGCAACTTTTGGGCGCCCAACAAGACAGGCTGCTAATGCTCATGAGCATACAGTACACTTGACAACCGCGAGGACAACAACTTTCAAAAACTCCTTCTGTTACAGGACAAGCAAACTTTGGAACTCACTTCCTGGGGATATATTTCCAGAATACTACAATTTGCAGCAATTTAAGTGCAGAACAAACATACATCTGCAGGCATCTCGGGGCGCTGTTGAAGCGTTATAGGTTCGCCTTTCCCGGGAGAAGTATATAAAAAAAAAAAAAAAAAAATGTAACTCCCTTTTTAAGCATGGCTTTCACTTGTTGTTTTTTTTTTTACATTTTTCTTTTAAAAAAACTTTAACCAAATCATCCACTCCATTAAGTGGGATGCTCAAACTAACTCCAAATTCTTAACCAAGCGACAGATTAATATATTTGGATTAAAAAGTAATACCGATATATTTAAATCTAATCACTTTGGTTCAGATCCTGTATTAAAGCCAAATACAAAAAATGTATTGAAGTTGATGGCTTTAATAAGATCGTAATAAGAGTAGATGTTATATTTCAAGCCAACAATATAACTTAATATTAATAAATTCTTGATTGAAATATTAGTTTAATATAGACCGGGTTAGATTGTAGAACAAAAATACTGGATTTTAATCTTTCGAGATTAAAGTTCAGAAAATTAGTATTAAAATGAGCATTTTAATGAAGCAATCATTAAATTCTAATATGAAAATATTCCAGAAAAAGTTTAATAAATTGGAAATATTGAAAACTAGTTTTTCTTGTATTGCATAGACCTATGTAATACTGCGGATGTATTAAAAAACACCGCTGTATAGATAGGGAGAAATATTAGTTAAGCACATTTTTAAATCACATTAAAATTTTGGAAAAATGTTCTCTCCATCAAGTCATACCTCGCTACCTAGAATAACTTAACAAGTATCATTAAACATAAAAACCCAGTGTTGGCTCGATCCATCATTATCATCATTTCAGTTTTAAAGTTTCAAAACTCAAAAAACTTCGTCCCTTAGATCGATGAGTATAAAAGATTCGTGGCCTCTCCTTCTAAAGTGGCTTTTTAGGACTTTTAAAACTTGTGCAAAAAGCCATTTTCAACAGGGCTTTATATTTTTGCATAAATTTCGTAGCGCTTTTAAGTTTGGAGACCGAATTCCGCTTGAATGAGACTAGCTTCGGTTATTTGACTATGACAAGCTTCCTATAGTTTAGAATTGCAGGATGCAGGGTATAGCTGTAGTAACTCTTCTATTATGTAGTAGCATTATTAAAAAACGATATATGATTAAGATGAGATGAGTATTAAGTTCTATCATACTCCCTTAGCAATACAGATGACCTAAGAATAGTTTGCGAAATATGCAATGAACACTTTACGATTAAGTAATTAAGTAAAGGAAAATGGTCTGAGCGAAAAAGTATTGAAAATATAAACCTCCCTATGTCCAGTCGGGTAATAACGTATGGATGAACTGTTGAAAAATGTAAAGTCGAAGAATATTTTGCTTTTATGAGTGATAAAAATATTATACGGGCATATTCAAAACGCACCCTCTTCATCTTCAGTGACATAAAAATAAGCTTTATAACGAAAACGATTGAGACCATATATGGATTGAAGAGGAGTTATTTAAAAAAAATAACGTTAAAATCAAAAGTTTAAGTGGACAGTAAAAACGAAATGGGTTGCTGGAAGTGATAGTTTTTAATCGATTAAGTATTAAAAGTGTAGGGAAATACATATGTAAATGATGGATGGAGTGATGCAAAGATAATTCTTAATATTGAAAGAAAATCGGGTAGTATTGTTGTTGAAATAGATCTCTGAAGATTACAATCCGTTTTTGATAAGTAATTTGAATCCGGTATACAAGAAATCCAAAAGCGAATCCTCCGCAAACCAATTGCACTTGCGTCTTGTATATGAGTATAATTTTTCCAAATACTTAGATGTTATTTATATTATACTAGCTGACCCGGCGAACTCCGTTCCGCCCATTCGTTAATGTAATGAAAATAATATTTCCAAGCACGCACAACGCATGCTTCTTTATGTAATTCCGTCATTTCAAATCCTTTATTCAAGAGTTATATTAAATACAATAGAAATAACTGAAGTATAGCAATATCTATGTATTTTAATAAAACCGCAATGATTGACGTGCCGGCCAACCTTCCGCTTTTGTACCACAGGTGAAATACGTGAAAAACATGGGAATTCAAGATTGATGCTACAAATATCCAGCGATTATCCTTGCGACTTATTATTTGTTATAGACGCTTAAATGCCAAATCGTTCTGAGTAAGCGGAGTCCGCGATATGACAATGTTTGCCTTTTAAACTCAAAATCGTCCTTGCATGACATTTGATTTGAGACTCTTCACAATCATATCAAACGCGACCCGATACAAAGTTTCGGTGCATTAAGGTTACTCAACAAAATGATAACTGAGCCGACTTTTAATTTCAAATTGTGAAGCGGTAAGTCCGGAACATCCGAATCAAAGAATTACAAATTTTAAATATTTTTTCTTCTATTGGAAGTGACACTGCCCGTTTCCTATCCATTCTATTTTTTCCAAAGTGCGGTTCTCTTATCAGGTCTGAAAACAAATCTGCGATCTTCTAAGTTCATTTTCTCTATCGCCGTTTTAAATATTGTAATGAAAGAGTTGATTGCATTTATAATGGTTGCAATTGTCGAATGACGTTTTTTGTCACTCCTGTTTGCCCTCTGTACAGGCTATCGACTTGATCATCCCCCGACAAAATGAAGTACACCTGCGAATATTGCTGTACGTCCTCATTTACTGGTAAGAAGGCACCCATCCGATGGTAAATTTGGCCTTGAATCTGTTAATCCAAATTTTGCGGCGTAGAATCCCGTGCCATTGTTAGAAAATGTGCGTTTGCATGATGTATAAGAGAAAATATTGCCCTGCCAGTCGGCATGAAACCAGTTTTTTGAATGATTTTTGTTCCCAATGAAGTCATACAAAACCCAGAAGTTGTACTGTCAAATGTTCTTTAGGAAATCCTCCGATTCAAATGGCTCCGCAGGCGATAATTTCACTTTGCCACTCGCACAGCAGTTTTTTAGCGCGTTTTAATGGTGGCACACAATTATAGGCATCGCTCCAATATCGAAAATCGCATCACCGACATAGTTTTCTGTTCGTTCTACTGAAATGACAGTCGTTCGAATGTCAGCAACGACGCGCATCTTGCCACTCCGATTTGAACTTGTTCCCATCCCAGCAGCAGTAGGTGTACTTGCACTCATTACTTGCACTCTCAATTTTCTTGACTGTTGATCTGGTCTTATGCCACGCGATGTCCCACTTTTCGCTTTCTTCTGTAGTTTGGCTTCGTTGATATTTGTTGTTGACTAGCTTGCCTTGTTCGTCGGCCAATATTTGTGCGCATTCGTCTTGGCATTTTTTTTTTTAAATCACTGAAATTTGCTTTTCAATAACTATTCTGTCCGCGCTTAAACTTTTTACATTTATTTTTACCTTATCAAGTGTATAAAAGAAATGAAACTGTCGGAGCGATGCACAAAATCAAAAACAAACCATCACTGTTAACCAACGTATACCTAATACATTAAATTTATCTCAATTTTATTAATCAACTTTTTGAAAAAAAAATCCACACATAGTAGGTACGTTGTTTTCTAATTAATTTGTGATATAGAAAAGTCAAAATAAATAGTGCAGAAAATCAAAAAAATCTAAAATGGAAAAATTAAAAAATAAAGTAGCCTATCACAATACTCTATCCCGTAGCTTTCTATTAGTAAACGAATTTTTGAAATCGGTTCGGTAGTTCCAGAGCTATTTTGGTTTAAATGCAGAAAACCTTATTCATAAACTTTTTTTAAAGATAATTCACACTTAATCAAATGTAAAAAAATTAATGCCTCAATTCGCATTTAGCGATGAATTAACTTTTGTTTTCTCTGTTTATTTGAAAAAATGTAAATATGATTTTCGAAAATGTTGAATAAGTTTTGTTAGTTAAGCAATTAAACTCGATATATATTATAATACGAAATGAATGCGAAAACAGTTATAAATTTTGCAAAGACAAAAAGTAAAAAAAAAAAATCTACGCTTTCCTTTTCACACAACTCATTTACTTATTTTGTTGTTAATAATTTCGCTACTGCTCAAATGTTTTCCATTTTTTTATTAATATCAGATGTCCATACCCAAAAGTGGCACTGAAATGCGCGAGTGCTGCCAGATTTTCATAATAGTTTTGCTTAATTGATAGATTAGCTACTCCATAGCAAAATTATGTTTATGAATAAACATTTTCGACAAAAAGATTAAAGGCAAATTAACTCATTTGATGTGAGTTAGTGGAGACACTGATAAATCTACTGATTAAGGGAATCTAATAAATAAGGCTGTACGTCTTTATATAATAAAATATGTAAGTGTGATGTGATGTGATGTGATGTACTTTTAATTGTACTAATATTTGTCTAATAGAACGTATTGTTTTTTAAACTGTTGATCTTTGGGAGTATTGCTTGAGGTATTATTCACCTTTGGTTTTCAAAAATATATGGAATTTAAATTGTTCCCTTAAGGCGCCAAGTGACAAAGAACAGAAACAGGAACAGAAACTGAAACAGAGCAGAATGTTTTTTCGTTCTATAGTAAATTCTGTTTCTGTTTACGTTGCTCGTTCAGCTACACAAAACTGAAACAGAAACAGATCCATAAAAACATGTCTGCCGCCTGTATAATGTATATATCAGTGGCGTCTCGTCACAGTGTGCAAGGTGTGCTCATCAAACACTGTGTACTAATAATAACACACACAAATATGATATGCACAATAATCCACAACTCAGCCTACACCGTACCCGTACACCATATTCATATTCATCCTTCCTAATTTTTTGTTCAAAATTCCTTCATGGTTGAGAAACAAAAAAAAAAAAACAAAAAAAATTAAATAAATAAATAAACTGTGCAAGTCTTCTGTTGATTTCATCACACAAATTCATTTATTCATCCAAACTATAACCTACAAGATTATCCCTATATTCATCCCCATTTTCGTTCGTCACCCGCACGCCGTACATCGCTTTTCTTTGATGAGCTTGAAGAACTGCACACCCATCTTAAAAATTCACGCGACGCCACTGTGTACAAAACTCGGTTTATCCATTCGCAGTTATGGTAAGACCTAAGACCAATAAGCCGAACAATATCTTCTGTCCTTCTAAGTGTTTTGTAGTATACGATCGGTATATTAATACTGTATTTGATTGGAAAAATACTCATCTGATTTACAGTTACCTACAATATGAATGAAGTGTATAATGTTGTGTACAACGCATAAAATGTTTTTTTTTTACAGCTTTACTGCTCTAAGAATTAATGTTTGACCTGGATTTTGGTAATTTTGACAATATTTGACAACTATGACAATTAGAAAAATAGCCCAGAAGCATATTTTAACAACAATTTCTTAAAATAATAAATTAACAAGTTTAATTGGTGAAGTTCTAAGATGTCCAACATTTATTATAATCTTAAATTTTATCAATTAAATATAACATTTATGTAACTATAAAGTGCTTAAGGAGAAATATTTACAAATTTTAGTGAATACGAAATAAGAGTAAACTCAGTCGGTGAATAAATGTAGGTAGCGCTCCTTAACGCAACAAATTTCTCAACCATTTCTTTTGCAGTAGGTAAGCGTGTTAACTTTTTTAAACTCCATACGAAATAAGAATATTTAACATTCGTAACTTGTTTATTAATAAAGTCAAATATTAACTCTGAAGTCTTAAATCTGTTAAAGAAGATTGTTTGTTTGTTCATTAAAGTTTTTGTTTGATTTTCTTTCCTTTCAAATAGTTCTATCATCTTAAAAAAAATATGTAAACTTTTAAGGCTTAAATAATAAATTTATTTTTTAATAAATATAATGATATAATAAGTTTACACCTTCTTCTAAAAAATACGCTAAAATCAATACAATCGAAAATAATAAGTTTGTTTAATTTTTATAAAATGCTAGGTGGACTTTTTGAGCTCACTAACAAAAATGATCTATCTAAGGGCCTCTGACTTGAATTTTGCAATTGTGATCTTTCACATATTTAATGTCGTAAGTAAAATTAGTTATTAGAAAGGCGCAATGATCATTACCTAATTCCAATAACTCCTAATAATACAAATAATATAAATAAATAAACAACCACGAGGATTGAAAGTAAATCTAGCAGTACTAGGGTCCAGTTTTAACTCTAAAACAACCCATAAGACAACACACATATGTAATTATATGAATACTGTTACTCCGCTTGCGAAGAAAAGTTGAAAATGGGGACGTTCTTATTTCTAATTTAGTAAGTCTGACAGCTGGCTGACTTGATGTAAGTCTCCTTTGAGCTCCTTTTTGAGCCTCATGACCCTTGGCTCTCACTTTTTGAAAAATGATCAAAATGGCTTCTATTTCAGTTTAAGTATGATTTTATTCTTTATTGACCGAAAAAGACTGCAAACATATGAAAAGAAGTGATTCGTGATGAAAAAAAAAAAATTGTTTTTGGTTACCTACATATAAATGTCTCTATTTTCTTTTCTTTTTTGCTGTATTTCATGTGAGGCCCCTTTTTAGTCCCCTTTTTTAAATCTTTCAATGGCCACGCTAATTGTGAGTACTTATATTAGTTTTTATTGGCCCAAGTAAATATTTTTTTTTTATTTTTCATTTGACGTTTATGGAAGGGCAACCGTCATATCTAGCCAGGAAAATCCTGCCTGTGTACTCGAAGAGTCAAATACAACAGAAACAATATTGCCACTGCAGATTTCTGAAATGTCCAAAATGGGGTGGGTGAGACGAAAAGGGTGATTTTTCTGGGGGAAATCTACAAAATTATTTTTTTTGCTATTTAACAAAGCATTGGTATAATACTACAATAGTATTGTGATATATTATTTAATTATTTAAGTGTTACATTTTAAACAAATTAATTTGAAAATCAACTTTTTTGTAAAATTCGCGAAGGGCATTTTCCAAATAAAAAAGGGGGAAAAAAATGTGGCAGGCTATATAAAATTTGATAAATTTTTGACTTTGGTCGCATAGCGGTAACATTGATCGCGTGAATAAAAAAAAAAGGTTCAAGTTAACTAGTCAACGCATTCGTATACCTAGTCCAGACAAATCTTGTTGAAGCCTTAGTTCCGTAATATCTCGATCAAAATAATGAGTTTTTGAAAATATCTCTACATTTTGAAATTGCTATAATATTTAAATCTACAACAAATTTATGGACGTACTTTTAGTGACCATGCTTTTAGTAAAACATATCTTAACTTATTATTATGGAATCACAGCAATAAGTTATCTCCTATTTTTCTTCAATGGCGCCGAATGGTGCAAAGTTTTCATAACAGAACTAACCACGGTTTTTTTTTATTTCGGTCAGATTTTTATAGCGAACAAGTTTGAGGACATTCCTAGTGTCTGTAACAAATTGAGAAACTCTTGTTGATAGTTAACTGTCTGTTAATTGCTTTATCATATATACGAAACTTCCAGCTCCAAGGAAAAGTGCTAGCAGAGCGGTTCTAAGGATCCGTCCACCTTTTTAATTTTAATTTCAAACTAAAACGCATCGCTTAAGCTGCTATCATTGCTATGCATCTCACCGAAGAATTTGAATGAGCTATCTGCTCCATCTTTGCAAACAGCTAAATTATTCTATAGATTTTAATTATTTAATAACCATTACTCTGTTACTCACAATCGAATCGATATTACTTTCCATAGACGATGGCATATTCTCCATAAGGACGAGTTCGTCACTGAAAGTGTAACGGTGTACCAATCAAAGTTCTATATAATATATCAAAGCAAATGGATTCTGCATTTTGCATTTTGCATATAGTTATATACCTCTACTTGTATTTAAAGGTTCGTTCTACTTAAAAAAAAAAAAAAATCTACCTTGCCTCCTGTGAGGATTGAACTCACGACCCCTGGTTTACAAGACCAGTGCTCTGCCACTGAGCTAAAGAGGCCGGCACTTTCGGCACTCATCAAAAGCCGAGTTTCACATTAGTTAATTGAAGTGTTTCGATAATTCGTCTCGCCTTTTTATGAAACACCATTCAACAAATAGAGTCAGATAACAGGAGGTACCTACACCCACATCAAAAGCAAACTTGTGTTGCAATAGTTTGATATAAACCAAGTACCTAACTAAAAATACACATACTGCAAAGCGACTTTAAGCGATGTTATGCACCTCAAAGGTTACCTCCGAATTTTTGAGTACATACCATCAAAAGTAAAAAAAAAGAAGAAACATCCACTAAGGACTAACTTTCCATCCCCAAGTCCCAAGTCCTATAGGATTTTTTTATTTAAATAAAATTACAGTTGTGCAGACTTTGTTTGTGTTTGAACAAAAGCTTCCCAATTTCACATTTTTATGTTCTCATATCTATTGTTTGTAAAAATAAAAATAATGGTCGAAGTCATAGATACAATTGGGTACGAAAACGAACGCAGTAGGTGGGAATAAAATTCGAAACTTTTTCGACTCAACTTTGTGTATAGATTACGTAGTGTCCATCCATCCGTATATTTTTTAGGTTCTGTTTATTTATTTATTTTTTTCAGTAACATCGACCTCCCTCTGCGAACTGCGAAACATGGAATCTCAATGTGTATCTAGATAATTGCTTCGGGTGATATGTGCCAATTTTCTAATTATCTTCTAAAGTGCCCGCGGCGAGTTGGAAAATCAATGGCACATCAGTTGATTTTCAACGTTGATAACAAAAATTGCGGCCAATGGATAAGGATAGTCATTCCTCGAATCGCATGAGATTCAGCTATATCCTGTGGGGAGATGCGAATATAGAGAAGGAGATGTGTTTTTGGCAGGTTTGCATTTTAGCAGCTGGCATTTTCAATTTGAATATATGAACAGGACAATGAGCTTGGTTCTACAAGGCACTAATTTATAGAATAGATAATGATCCCTTCCATGCGATTTCTGGAACCTTGTCTTCCTTGCCCTAGTACGGAAACACACCCCCAGTGCCAAATTTGGATGAATAATACTTGCTCGATGATTTAGAATTGGCGCATTCGCCCACGGATGATATCCACACGATGCAGCCTAAGTCAGACTGTCGTCTCAAACCCGAAGAAAAGAAAATATTATTCACATTCGCGTGAGGTTGCTTTTTGACCCCTTTTTGAGGCTCAGGACCCTTAACCCTCACTTTTTGGAAAATTATCAAAATGGCCCCCTTTTCAGTCTAAGCAAGATTTTATTCCTTATTGAACCAAAAATACTACAAACTTATGAAAAGAAGTGTTTCGTAATGAGAACAAATGTTTTTTGTTAAAAATAAATGTCTTTGTTGCTGTTTTCCTTTTTTTGTTTTTGTTGCTATATTAGTATTTTATGGGTTGGCCCCTTTTTTCGGCTCGGGCCCTTATTTAGTCCCCTTTTTGAACAGTTTTAGCGGCTACGCTGCTCTGCACAAGTGGAAACATGAGACAGTGTTGCCAGATTGGGGGCTTTGGCGCATTTTGGGCTATCTTTTTTCTTAAAAAAACGATAGAAATTTCTTCCATGAGCGCCCAACAAGGTTTGAAGCTATGTATCGTTTTACAAAGTTTTCGTTAATATTGTTCGTTTTATTATTTAACTAGAAGACCTAGCCACGCGTTGCTGTGTCTAAGGTCGTTTGATTTTTTTTGATTCGGAGATGTCACAACTCGTTTTCCTATCCCTAAAAAGGGTCCTAAACTATTCTATCTTTCAAACTGGAACCAACCACATAAGTACATCCACAAAATACTATTGAAATCGGTTGAGTGGTTTCGGAAGTCGCCAACAGCTCTAAGATCCGATAGGGTCTAAAAGCAGTCCGTCTTTCAAACGGGAACCATGGTACATCTACAAAATGTTATTGTTATCGGTTAAGAGGTTTCGGAGATCGAAAACAGTGCCACCGATCGGGTCCAAAAGTATCTTATCTTCTAAAGGTCTGCCTGAAATACATCAATACGAACAAAAAAAAAAAAATTATGAAAATCGATCCAGCGGTTTTCGAGTCATCGAATTTCACCCCGAAGGAATTATATATACCGACTCGTATTATTATAACTCTTTGTTAAATAACAAACAAATAATTTGCAATAAAAAAAAAAATAATGCGTCTATAAATTTAATAATAAGCTATCCTATCTCTCAAGTTAGATCAAACCGCACACAGTGTTCAAAATTTGATAAAAATCACTCCACTCCAGAATAGCTCGCAGATGGTAGATTTTTTCCTACTTTCTTGATATTTCGGACAATTCACACAATATCTTTATAAATTGTAGCCTATGTGTTATTCTGTTATATAAGCTATATTATTGTAAAGTTTCATTAAAATCCATTCAGTAGTACATCCATCCTTACAAACATTCGCGTTTATAATATTAGTAGGATAAATATTTCCAACAAACCCGCACTTTTAATACTTGGTAGCACTCTTGCTATCTTACAGCCGTTCAACTTGCACGAACACCATTTTATTTTGAAAAACCTTTGGTTGAACACAATCCACAAAACCCAATTGAAGGAGGAGATAGTAGTCAAATAAAATTCGCGGCGCGAATAAGTGAAATGGGAGTGGGAGAACACCAAAATTTTCTACGATTTTTAGGCTTCTTTCTGGGCAACGACTTTGGGCTACATTCTTGGATAAACTAAGTTCTGGCAACACCGACATGAGAGAAAGAGAGAAGGAGAGAGAGAGAGAGAGAGAGAGAGAGAGAGTGAGGGATATTGTTTGATTCACCTCTCACCAGCAAGCAGATTTCACTCCTAGTCGGGCAGCCGAAATGAAGTGGATTTTTCTTTCTTTCTGTTTGAACTCGAGAAAGTTACGCAAAAGAAAGTCTGGTGAAAAGAATGGAGTCGACGGTGACATAGACTTCATCTAAATCAAATTCCTGGGAGCCAGTTAAGTTCAGTAAACGTGCGGACCGACCGACCGATATACGGACATATGACTTCGCTAACTCACCTTACGTCCTATCTCACCACAACATGAGAACAATCCACTTCCGACAAGCTGTGCAAATAAGCTACGCCCTTCATGCCTGCAGCGATAATGCCGCCGTGGCCCTATATAGACTCACAACATATTCTTCTCTAAACAGAGAAACAGTGATTGGTAAAAGTTATTTTTCCTTTGCTTCAAAGCCGACTTGAACAAAGTCTCTTGTTACCGCAAAATTGTATATTGTGAAACCTTTGTGAAATGTGAATGTCGGGTGTCCCTTCTTATTGTTCTTGACTTTGACTTGTCGTTACACCAATCACCTATACGTAGGTATACCTGATTTTCGTCATCAAATGCGTTGCCAGTACAATTTCTTCAATCTTTTGCTGGCTTTATATGGAAGACATTTAGTTTTTTGCAAAACTCAAATAAAATTGATCAAATTAAAGTGCCACGGCAGTGTACGTATAAATAAATGTGAGAAAATGTCTGACTGCGGTTGGCTTGGCTTTTCACTGTCTAACTGTCAAACAAAAACTTTGCTTTTCAAAAACGTATGAAACAATTTCAATACCCTCGAGAGAAAAAACAAATCATTTGAACAACATAATTGGACACTAGATAGACAGCTTTTTACATACTTGCAGCCTCAAAGTTGGAAAGCATCATTATACCTTTATGTTGCAGAAACCTACGCGCTATTAATTAACAACGCGTCGAATTTTCATTTTCCATCCCTTAGCGTATGTGTAGCAAAGACAATTTAGAACACATTTCACTCAAACAAACAAAGACAAAGACAGGCCCATCTGGCATCCACCACAGCAGAGCCACCATGTCTGGAATTCGGTATAACAATTGCCGGTTGCAATTGCAATGTGCAATGGCAATTGCAGAAAAGAATGTGTTCAACGAAATGAGAACAAATTGGATTGAAGGAGCGGAAAGGGCGAGTGGATCGGCTCAACATCTCTATTTACGAATCTATGTCCTTTTGACTTGTCGATGCGATTTGCAGTTTTCGCATCCCCATTTTGATTCTTTAAATGGGGAAAAACACGACTTGTGAAGCACCAGTTAAAAAAGAATATATAGGACTTGCTTTGTATGAGAGCACAATTTGTATCCTTAGCTTAGTCTACCTTAGTTAAACTGTGGCATACGGTCTGCACAATGTGCTGTGAACCTAATTCTTTTTGTAGATGATGCTTGTATTTGTGTATGTAGTGTGTGGAGCGCATTGACATTTCACCGGAGAATTCAGTTCATGCATTCATAAGAGATAAGTGCCTGCCGTATTGTTTTAACTAATTTACTTTTTATTGTCAGTCAAATGTTTAGCTTATATAGAGGGCATTGCTTCATAAAAAAATACGCCTGTTTATGGGACGTTATTTAAAAACAATAAACAGACTCATCCACTATTGTTTGCCCTTGCACAATGGCTCTTAATTAGGTGCTTCCACCTTTTTTAAACAAAATGAAAAACCGTTATCTGAGCTAAACTAAGAGGACTCAAAATAAGAAAATTCGTTTTCATTGGCCTTTTTTCTTGCGACTTTTCAGAATTCTGCAGCGGTCACACTGGCTATCGTCATAGTGAATTTGACAAGAGTGTTTAATTTGTGTCTATGTTATCAAACCAACATTTTCCGATTTAAAATTTGATCTTTATTAAACGAGTTCTCGATTCAAACTAAACTCGAAGATCGCTGCTATGCACACGAAGAGTGACATGTTTATCTTATCAAAAGTAATAGTTAAAGTTCGAACTTTCAGCTTACAATTGTTTAGAAATCAAGTATGAGGCCCCATTTTTAGCCTCAGGAAAAATGATCAAAATGCCACCTTTTTTAGTTTAAGTAAGATTTTATTCTTTAGTCAACGAAAAAGACTGCAACCATATGAAAAGATGTGTTTCGTAATGAAAAAAATTTTTTTTTGCTAAAAATAAATGTCTTTGTTGCTCTTTCAAAAAAAAAAAAAGAGCTGTATTAGTAATTTATGTCGAGGCTCCCTTTCCCCTTTTGGATTTTTTTAACGCCAAAAAGGGGCTCCCCTGAAAATGTATAGAGTCACGTAATGCACCATCAGTTTTCTTGTGATGTAAATTAACAGTCACAACATAAAGTTCTGAGTGAATTTGTATTTTTTGAACAAACGAAAAAAAAAAAAAAAAAAAAAAAAAAATAGATAGTTGGCGCAGGCCTACCTTCTCACAACCATTCATTTTGGAAGGGACCTATAATTTTATGCAGATTCCGTTAAACAACATTATTTAATTGTTTATTTATTTATTTATTTATTTAGTTATTTATACGCGAATTGCTATTTCTAATAGAATTCCTTGTATTAAAGTCTATGACGGGGTTAGTTTTTTTTTTTTTTTTTTTTCATTTTTACGCGGCAAATTTGTAACATTTTGACCAGTACAGTTTTTCCAAATGATTATTTTTTAAAAGCTTTTAAATTCGATTTAACAAAACTTCTGTTAATAAATAAGATCTAACTTTTTTATTAGACACAGATGTTACAAGTTTTCGTAATTGTTGTTACAACTTAAACCGTCCTGTATTACAAATAGAAATAAGTTATACCAACAGCTATTGGGCTTTTTGATCAATCATTTTGTAGCTGAAATATTATCCTTTGGTTTAAAATAGGTCTGCCTGCCAAATTTTTAAACATCAAACATGGCATAAAAGTTAGTCAAACAAGTTCCTTCTTAACCCCGATCTTTCCAAAGTTTGAGGTTGTAGCTCCCTTTTATTCGAGTCATTACAAAAAGCCAGGCCAAGAGTCGAATATGGATCAGTGGAGGGAAAACGTTTCACCTACACCTACATCAGATTTTTACAAATATACTTATGATACTCTCATCGCAACTAAACATTTTGTTAGACCTGTCCAAATAATATACATATATCCAAATTGAAAAAAAAAAAAAAAAAAAAATGTAAGCTGTATCAGTGATTCTCGAGTTATAGGCGGATGAAAAGGAATATGCAGACAAAAGTTGACTTGTACAAATGACAAGAAGAAGACAAGACCAGTTCCTACCTAAGCATAGTCTACCTCTTTCACTGAAATATAAAATCCGTAAAACATGAAATTGCGTCGAAAGTACCTACCTATAATTGCATCTGCTTTAGGAAAACCAAAAAAAGTTTCTCAGACAATGCACCAAGAGAAACGACTTCCCAAAGCTGTTCGCCCTGACAAACAATTTTCTAATTCACTGAACCTCTTCCGAATTGTTTAAAGTTACTTATTCTATTTTGCAACATCACAAAGGCACTTCCCTTCTTTTCTGACAGATTGCAAAAGTATCCCTTTCATCTTTCTAAAAAAAAAGGTTTTTTAGAGATAATCCAAAATATAAAAATAAAACCTAACCAGAGGCGTTTGAAAAAACAGTTCACCGAATATAATTAATATTCAGCAAAATCTTTCGTCAAATTTTAACAGTTGTTTGCTTACGTAATGAGCGTTGCGAAAATATCATCAATCTTTCTTCAGTCTGTTGCCTAAATCAGGAAATTTTGATACCCTCTCCCAACTTTGGTATCAGGTTCAGATGACCTACGGGTATGGGGTATGGGGCCCGCTAAGGGCAAATAATTTTCCAATCGAACTCGTTAATTGCCAATTATTCCGCTTTAATTGTATGGGTGGGCGCGGTGTTGAGGGAACACGTTGCCACTTGGTCTAATTGTAAAATATTGTTCTCGTTAGAGTTTCCTTTCAGTTGGAAAGTCAGAAAGGAGTCTGTATACAGCTACATCTGCTCAATAATTCAATGAATCAAATTGATTGAAACTCAGAGGGATGTTGACAACTTTATAGAACACCACCATGAGTAATATTAAGTGGCTCTGCGTGCCCAACGGTTGTTTAGGTTCTAACAAACAAGCCATAGGTCAGGTTACCTCGACACCGACATGGATTAAATTATGACTTCAATCTTGAAAACACCGCAAGCATTTTGCCCTAGGACAACAGGTTGTCGCGTAACATGGTGTTCGTTGCGTTGACCCAAAAATTGCCATCAAATTTTATTGGTGAAATATTGCCTCGAAGAGTAGCTTAAAAGTCTTTAAATGGGGTGGAACGTGGAAGTGCGGAAGCTGCACGAAGTCCCAAGTTCTTCCGCCACTCAGAGTTCTATTCACCTCCCAAGGGCTCATTCGCATACCTACATACAAAACAGTCACAAAGTTGGATGGTCCTGGCTAACGTCGATGTATAATATGTATACACCCACACATCTGTTATGGCATGGGTAGTGTTTTGCGGTGAATTTCATTAAATTTTAATCACCTTCCACATGATGAACGCAGATTGCGGTCGAACTTGGCAGTACAACGGGTGAATGATGATACCGCCAGTATCATAGGGAATTTAGCTGCATGTGTAGGGATTGGCAGAATCAATCTCATAAATTTTCCATTTGCCTTCCATACATCAATATTGCAGTGGTTGAGCTGAGCAACCGACAATGTTAACCAGAACTTTCCCGGGTATATGACGGCAAGATATGGTGGAGAAAGTCAAGGACGATGTCACCTAAAACGGGCGCACTGTGGTCTGGAATACAACTGGAAGTGATTTTTTCTGTAGACAGGTAGACGACTTCGGGTTACCAAATTGAAATGGTCCTTCTAATGAATTATAAATGGTAAGCTGCAAGTAGCTGTGGGGTGGACAACTTTGCACGTTCGCCTTTTAAATTTAAATTCAACTTCGTATTTGAAATTGGGGAAATGGAACTTGGGCAGCTGCCCTCTGGAACTACAGGAGAAGAGTGTGAGTTCGTTATGGTAAAGTTTAGCCAAATTTAGAGTGAAATATATAACTCTTCAATAAAGGGGAAATATTTACTCAAAAGGAAAACGTTTTGTGGCATTTTGAGTGTAGGGTTTTGGTCCTATTTGCGAGGAAGACTAATGGGGAAGACGATACAACCGGAAACTGTGCTAGAAAAAGCAATTCTGAAGACAGAAATTAGGCTAAAAAGACAAAATATGTCGACCACCTATAGAAATCAGTGCTTAAGTCAGGACAATGCTCAGATTACAGCTTTCAGATTGAAGACACAACTTGGGTTTCAACGATCAAGTCATTGCCAATGTCGGAATACTAAGCTTGTTAAAAAATGTTCTTAAGGACAAAGTAAGCCGATGATCGGGCGACTGACAGAACAGAAGTGCGCTTACGGTGGCATATACCTATCTGACGACTATAAACCACTCCTATGAGCTGATTGCCGGTGTTCGCAAAAAGAAAATGAGATGATTCATCTTGGAAAATTTGAATGTCTTTTCATTTCACTAGAAACGTGATAGGATACACCATTATCATACATACTCCTTTATCATCTGCCATCGCATATAAGTCACCAAGAGGGATGATTGAAGCAAGTCCAATATAACTCCTGTACCCGTGAGAATCAGAGGGGTAAAGGAGAAATATTGAATTTGATTCAACAATTTAATCTTTGGACTTCCTAAAGGATACCTGTCTAATGGTAAAAATTCCATTAACGTCTTGCAATCCAAGCTGCGGTGTTCGTTAAGCAGATGCACCTTCTTTAGCAAGCCACAGTTCTCTTTGTCTTTGTAGCTTCTGTACAAATCAAACCAAGTCTCTGTACATGTCTACCTAGGTGGCAGTGCTCGATAGTGGAGCCCATTAACCTTTTTCTATACAAAATCGGCTAATTCACTTCTGCTGCACGATTCCATGGGAAGGCAAGAATCCTGAAGAGATAGATTTTGTGCTATTCAACATTTTTCAATCACTACTACTTCTTGGCAACTCTTCTAGCTTGGATAACAAACAATCGACCTTCAAGTAGTCTATGAAGATAGATAGTTGTTTGCGTTGTTTTCTAGATGGTTGATGTCCAGAAGTTTGTAGCCCGCTTCGCTATCGTTTTGGATGACGAGCTAGCCTGAAGGAGGATGCTAGCCTGAGCCTGGTGGCTGCTTTGATGGTTTGATTGCATATTCCTTTCCCACGATATAAGGACGAAGAACAATATTCGGTAAATGCTTTTCATAATAACAAAAGTGGCCTGTCATTCGGTTCATCGACTAAGAGGATTTTTCTGAAATTTTATACCCACGGTGACCATTTTTTCAATCACAAAAAAGTGGACTTTTCTTCAAGTAAAAATACATTCGAAAATAGTTAAAGGAAATCATTATTAGACCTCCAAATGTGCTCTTTCACTTAAAACATCAGAGAGGACATAGTAGCGAAAAGGGGGACTATACTCTCAAAAAGAGGACAAATGTGTCACCGTAGTTATACCCGACATTCAACTAAGCATAGCCCTAACTGCACTGATGCTGAAGAGGAGCATGATATACCTTCACCCGTCTTCCATGTAATAGAACATGAATGCGACTCCCTCGGTCATCACTATAGGGATAATTATATTCGTTTCTTCAATTCCAGCACATGCATCAGTAAATTGAAAGCCATGAGGTGTATGAAAATACCTACTTCCACAGCAAACACCTGTATTTGAGTATTTTTTTAACCGATTTCACAAATAAATTCGCTCAAATGCATGCGAGAGGACAATACAAAATAAACATTTTCGCAGAAACAGAAAAACCGGATCAGAGATGCAAATGCTTAGAGATCCGTGAATACAAATGCTTGCTTTTTTTTTATATCATCGTCAATTTGTTGTTATTCCTACCGACACTTTTTTTTTTTAATATACGAACTCGCAGGTAACTAACAGTCGTTACGATACTTCCAATATGGGTACCTATCAACTGGCGGAAATTTTGTTTAATCCTCTAAATTCGGATTAATGATAATGGATTGAAAGCGACGTTTTACGTTGCTGTCAATTGATCTATTGTGTATGTATTTAAAAAAATATATATACAGCGCATTGTTTTAAAGTTAAAAAAAAAAAATAAATAAAAAAACTGTGGGGTACATCGGGAAAAATAGTACCATACACTTGTTATGATTACAGACTGCAATTTTTGTACTACAAATCTGTAAACAACTGCAGATTTGTGAAGTAGATTTCATTCAATCGAAAATATGTAATAATTATTAAAGGTTCTAACTAAGCTTAAAAGCTGTGAGGTGTTAATATCGCTCCAGCCTGAATAAAAGCAAGTGCAAAAGTGTTCCCATTGAGACTTTTTTTTACAGCTTTTCAAAATGTAAACAAAACATTTAACTAAAAAAAAATGTGACTGCATCATAATTGTTCCCTCCTGTCCTCCCTGTCCACCCGAATCATTTACGTCAGTAGATAGTTGAATTTGTATTTCTAAGGGATGCATTTATGTGAAATTCGATTGTTACGGAAATAAATAAAAAAATTTCCAATATAGACTATTGATTTATATGCGGACTAGAGCGAGGACCAGGACAGCACAACTGTGACCTGTTTACTGTATTTCAATTTACCAATTTCAACTGTCATCAGATTAACAAACTATGGCTAGTGGTGGAACGGGAACAAGAGTTTCAAGGGAATCGTTGGTTTTGTTTTAGAGATTCTGTGCGGTGCGAAATAGTTTGGATGGAATATTTGTATAAGTTTTTTTGGTCACATAACCGTGTGTCGCGTTCGCGCTGTCCTCGTTCGTTTATTGCTTACTTTTCCTCGAGATTTGAAAGGGCTTAAAGAGAAATAATAGATTGGATTTTAAGTATATTTATGAAAAAGGCAAGTATTACTTAGCTACTAAATAAAAAAATCTCAAGCACAAACAAAACAGTTGCAATATGTTGTTTTTTTTTCTGGTAGAGTGTAGATAAGGTAGGTAACAAAAAAATTGTTGTGAAAATGCTTGTAAATTTGAATGTTGTTCGTGATATAGACGACCCTATATACTTACATCTTATCTACAGACTAGAAGCTAAGATATGGTACTATACTCTGTCCAAGAAAAATTGTAAGTACAGGCCTTATGGAGGAGTTTTTTTTTCTACCAGTGGTGCCTGTAGCTACTCTCACGGCACTCAAACACAAGATTTGCCACTGAAATAAAAACGAAACCACTGGCATTCCAAGGAATTTGTTGTTGTAATTCTCCTGTAATTCGCATACATCCCACCACAACTAGTCTGCCACACAGCCGCGGGCCGGGCAGAATGAGCAGAGCACGATCGTCTTGTGTTCGCTTGCTATTATCATCAACCAAAATAAGCAGTGTTTCTGTGTGTGTCGTGTGTGACTGAAGCACATCAGAAGAGTGCTACCATAATGTCAATGAAAGCATATCGTTAAGGGTTTTGCTTTGAATTATGTCAAAGAACTTTCGGTTTTGGTGCTTTTGAGAACAACATATTATGTATGTGAGGTGTTGCCATTCGGTTTTAATTTGTTTGTATTTCTGAAGGATCCAATAATATTTAGTTTAACCATTTTCTTAAATGTTGTCTTTTAGAAAAAAGATTTGCTCGTGAGGTTTTTAATGCATTCATTTAAGTGCGTTGTAGTGATATTGCGATAAATTAATAGTGATTAATAGGGCAACCGAATTCATGCAAAAGCATGGCAAATATTTTAATATACAAAACTACATATGTACATATTTTCAGCCCTTTTATTTAGCGCATATTTCTGCATATTTGGGTATAAATGCATATTTCACTTTGTATAGCATATTTTTGGCATATTTTAGAATTTTTGTTACCTACAGTGAAATATCAAAATGACAATCCAGGTAAACCTATACTGTTTATTTTCGGTCGTTGGGTTTTACCACATCCGGTCACTCGTCTCCAGTAAAGCAAATGCCTTGAAAGGATTTTATGATTCTTTTTTTGCTACTGTTTTCGCCAAGTTCTGCATTGACGGGTAATAAATTTGTTAACAAATATTTAATCTAGGTAGGTATATATGTCTATATTCAAAAATGTATTTACAGCACAAGTGCAGTCATTTTACTATCTGTTTAGGTATATGACATCGAGTCGTGGTTATATCATTTTGTATTCTAATTGCCTGTTTGTGCATTTTTTTTTGTTGGAAAACAAACTAAAGCGATTAGGCCTACTGGTGATACCCTTAAAAAACGCGCCTATTATCTTACCGGAAAAGGACAAATGGAATTTATTTCGTTCAGCAATATTTATATTTAAATTGGAAGATGGTAACCCTAATAGCATTACTCTCTGAGTTATTGCGAATTGTCATACAAACTATACGGCAACCCTGTGAGAGCTTTAAAGAGGGACCGATTTATGTAAATCATTGCAACCAGACTGAGAGACAAACATCCTATCCTCCCTGTAGTGACAATTTTTGTTGGACAGAGTATAGTTGCCACCATGACAGATATTTAGAGGAACTTAAGGAATTATCCCTCGAAACACGAAATAAATTTGAGCCCCATACAAATCCGACAACCAAAGCACATCACCTATCAGTACACTTGACACTTCCAAAACTCCATTGGCAATTATGAAAAGTGATATTTCTACCTGGGGACATTGCACTTCAATTTAAATCATAATTAAACCAGATAACATGTTTTGTATAGCAGTGGAGTGGTGTCCATATAACCCGATTTCTACCGACTTCCCTTTTAAATTTCCACCAGTCAGCACTATCTACCAAAAACCAAATATACATGAAACCCTACCAAATGAATTTTATATTCACAAAATGGTACACACACGTAAGCCATCAAAAAAATATTGTGTGTATCTATCCATTTTCATCGCTCATCGTCATCGTCACGACAAAGCGAAGCGCGAAGGTTAGGTAACCCCAAATATGTCGGGTTATTAAAGCTCTCACTGGAAAGTTGATTTTGAGAGAACATTTACTTGTTATCTCTTTTTTTCTTTCCTGAGCACTGTGTTTGACACCTCTTTGTTCAACACCCACTTCGATATGTAGAAAATAACGCGCTTTTATTCGAGTTATTCTCAGTCTCACTAAGTTGACTATTTTTGAGTGAACATTTTGTGTGTATCTATTTTTTCGCTGAGTACTGTGTATGGGCAATATTGAGAAATGGCGAATGGGGATGTGGCTATACTATGTTCAATTCGTATTTTCAGTACAGGCCTTATGGGAAGCTCTTTTTTCTACCAGTGGTGCCTGTAGCTACTCTCACGGCACTCAACACAAGATTTGCCACTGAAATAAAAGCGAAACCACTGGCGATTCCAAAGACTTTGTTGTTGTTATTTACGAAAAACCCACCCAATTGTCCTCAAAGGCGCATACATCCCACCACAACCAGTCTGCCAGGCTGTCGCCAGCAGAATGAGGATGACGACGACGGTGATATTCTCGTGTGCGGTTGCTTTTTTATCGCAGAAAATAAACATGTGTGTGTTTTAAGCACCTCAGAAGAGTGTTACCCTAATCTATTTGAAAAAATATCTTTACAGGTTTTTCTATGGATATTTTCACAGAACTTTCGGTTTTGGTGCTTTTTAAAGCTTTTGAGAGCGAATAAATGAATTTGATTATGTGGGATGTTGCCATACAGTTTTTAGGTACTCCTTTAATTATTTTGTATTTATGAAGGATCTGTTAACATGCAGTTAAACCATTTTTTCTTTATAAAGAGTTGGTATTTGGTAACCCTACCGATATTTGTGAGAGAATTATGCCTATTTATAGTGCCCACTATGGCAACCATGTGAGAGCTTTAAAATGGAGACAGCTTATTAAAATCCATAATAGTTAGGGTGAAAGGCAAATAGCCTATCTTCCCTGTACTGAAAATACGAATTGAACAGAGTATAGTAACAAAATAACACGCTTTTCTTCAAGTAATTCGATACCTATTCGATTTCATTGCCCGGGCAGGTAGTATTTTGAGGTAGGTAAGGGGAAGTGTTTTGGTTCACATTACATTAAAAATTTAGTTGACTGATTGCAGTGCACCACTTAAGTCAATTTAGTATTGTGAACCCAATTTGCAAATGTTCAATGTATTGTTTTGTTTCAACAGATGTAAGGTTTTTTACATTTGTATGGGATTTATTATTTTGCTTCGACTTCCCATCCTACTTGAAAATGTTCACGCCACGCCACTGTTGTGTAGTATTTCTTTTCTTGGTTAATTGATTCAAAGACTTCTTTATTTCGATCAAAATAAAAGAAGACATTGAATTTTTATTTCACAAGACAGAGAAGCTATTGACTGGGTGACGAATTTGTATACAGTGATGACTTCTATATATTTTGAATTAAGATTTTACAATATTAGGACAATGGACATAGACCGCTGATTGGGTTTTTAGCTCTTGGGCTGGAATAACAATTACAAAAGCTCCATCTGCACATACCTATCCTAGTTATAAAATCTCCAAACCTTGGTCTATTGGGCTATAATTGTCCAATAACAGGCGGCATTGACCGGTACATGAATCTCTTAACATCAGAGGAACACTGAAAAACGTGTAAGGGACTCCTCGCAATTCTATGAAAACATATGGATAAACGAAAAAATAAAACAGAGTAAGTATAAGTTACATTAAACTAGTTTAAATTTTATATCCATCCATGTTTTCTTAGAATTGCAAGGAGTCCCCTACAGACGTCATGAAATCAATTCCTAAACTGCGCTTCATGCATTCAGAAAATATGTGTTTGCGCGAATTTCAGCACAAAATTTGTCTATGCCGTGGAATTTTGCACAATTTGCAGATTTCTTAGAAACCACGCACATTTTGCAACTCCTCACTGACAATACTTTATTGTCATGTTTCTTAAGTAGGTATACACAAATAATTATCCATCTACACATTTGCCAAAAATATGCTCAATTTAAGAATTGATCCTTACAGATGTTGATCAATTTGAATTTGAACGACATGCTTACTATCGCACGTAGTTGTCTTTTTTTTGTTCCTGGATAGCGCTATCAATTACCGTTATTGTATTTATGTACGAGTCCAGCTTGAAATGAAAAAATTTCCAAAAACGTGAAGCACATCTTCAATTCCTACACACACATGTCGTAAACAAAAAAAAAAGGAAAAAAGTTTCGCAGATTTATTTGGTCATTATGCGGGTCGGTAAAAAAAAAAAAACAAAAACCTCTGCAGCCAATTCATTCATCCTCCCCCGAAACTTCGTCTGTTCTTCAAGTCATCGATTACAAGGCAACTCTACCTCAGTGGGTATGTATAGTTTTTTTTTGTCTGGCATAAAGCCAACCTATAAAAAAGGTCACGGCAAAACTAACCGGCCGGCGATAATAGCCAAGAATTTTTACAATCACCATATGCAAATGTGACTACATGCCCATGTTAACCCTTTTTTGGCGCGAGCATGTGCGCCTTGTTATTTGTTGAATGACATCAATTCGTCTTCAACTGAATTGAAATGTGTTTTTTTTTTTTTTGAGACCTAGTCCTTTTTACTTCGATTTCGAATTGACCAAGGATCTTATATATTTCCAAAATACACATTGTGCACTGACAAAATATAATTAGTCAAAAAGCGGTGTTTACATACGGTTTGAGCTATTTCAATAAGCCTAATGTATCGCTGGGTGAACCACTCAAGGAAACTCAATTAATCTCGTGGTGAAGTCTGATTAAATTTACGAGCACTTCAGTGGCGAATGACAATTAAGTTCTTCGAAATTGGCTGACGAGTAAATTTGAACTCAACCACCATGACCCCGAGCATCAGTTTTAAGGATTAAATAGATATGGTTATTTGCGGCTTCATTAATGTATAATGTGTTGAAATTTTTGTACAATGGGTGTAGGAGAGGTGTAGGATGGGGCCAACAAATTTCAAGAGACATGTTTTTGTTGAAGTAAATTGGTAGCTAAGGATGTTTATTGTGTTTTTCATGTTTAACCATCTTTGAAGGATGTAAGCAATTATATTAGAATAGCTACCTATACCGAGAAACAGACACGCATAAGCACTTATTTCTAATTTGGAGGCAATGTTTGTCTTTACTCGTGATTTATGGTGCTTTCAGGGATTCTGGGAAGTGACTCTCCCGAAATTGTTTCAGCACCATATCCAACACGAATCATTTCTTTAGCCTACTTTGCTGTTAATAAAACACGTTGTATATTGCTTCCTATATTTGCAGGAGGGACTGTTTATTTAGATGTACATATACTTGAGATTCAATTCAATGATATGGAAGACATTTAACGAAGGAAGTGTGTAAATTTGAAATTGGGGAGGTATTGTTAGAATCATGTGGGAGAGACTAGGAATTGTGTTTGGTTAGACTTAGGCGAAGAACACCCGAGAGATCGACAATTGACAAAAAACACCTCGTAGCAAAAACAATGCACAGAGGTTGGTCTTCTCCTCCGTTCTAATCACCACACCAGTTGGCGGACTTGTTCTCGTCCCTCAGTTGCCGCAAGTGGTAGTCACTTTGGTCAATTGGAGAAAATTCGAAATGCAAGTTCATTTCCTGACAGGGGGGGAACAGAAATATCTTCCCAAGTGGAATTATATACGGAGACCTGAATGTCAGAATTCAAAACTATTCAAACAATCACTTCAAGGAGTCTGATGATGAATTACTGGTGTAGTTCGAAATAGCTATCATTCCTACCAAAGTGACTGTGTCTACGAGTTGTTGTTAAGAGTTGTTCCCTCCAAAAACAACAATTCACAGACTTGATTTGTTTGGTCTTCCCTAGATAACTTACAATTAACAGCTATGTGGGTTTCCATAAGGAAATCTGCAGAGAAACTAAGCAATGACTTGAGCGATCAACGGCAAACAAGCTTCAGATGCTTCAACGTATTCCCTGTCTTGGCACTAGAGATGCAATGCGCACTTGCCCAACAACAGCACTTGCGGCCATTTTACTCTTGCAATTCTTATTATGAAGACGGCTGCTAGATGCGCCATCAAGCTACTGCTAGAATATATGTTTAAATCAGTTCAACACGTGGGACACCTGAAAATACCTCACCTAATCCCACACGTGGACGTGTTTGACATGTTTTTCTCCGTCCCTGACACTATCGTTGGGATTACAGTTTTGGGAAATTATTCGAAGTAGAAATGCTAGACTGCACAAGATGGACGAATGGTGTTTCGACACTGGACTCAAAAGGTATAGGCTGGTACACCCACGCTTTCCAAAATGGAATCTAGAGTTAGAGCTGGTATCCTTGGCCGCAACATCAATCCATGCAATCGAAATCTGCGCCGATCTGAACTCCAAGAAGGGAATTAGATAGATAGATAGATTATGAAGAGGGAGAGCCTTCAAGGAGCTCTGGCACTGGTAAATTCCTAGAGCCATCTTTTTACTCTAGAGGCAGTAAGGAAGAAAGGAATCTGCTCTGGGTGTACGTCAGCAAGGGTTGCTTAATTGACGATTTCATCACCAGTAATTTTTTTTCCCCTGAGACGACAGGGGCAGACTCTGTCACTCTCAAGACAGAGTCTGCAGATAGGACCCAGTGAGAAGCCAATGGGGTGAAGATGTTTTTTCACGAGACCGTAGCCACTCCCACTGATTATTCCCTTAAGGATCAGTTTGTTTTTGTCCAGATTAATCAGGAAGAGCGATTTTCTGGAGGAGAATTCGGGGAAAAATTGTCTGGTGCAATTTTGCCCAGCTGTGTTGAGCCAGATCTCGTTAGATTGGATGCGAGATAGGTTTTTGATATAGTTCCTGATATGTTCTTTTCTGACTCCGCAGAAGGGTTCAGGTCCGATGAGTGGAATGGTTGCTCCGATTTTAGCCAGTGAGTCAGCCGAATCGATAACCTCAAATCCTCTGTGGGCTGAAGGATGACTAGATTCTGCTTAGGCAGTTCATAGATAGTTATGAATATTTCTAAGATATATTTAGAATTTATGACAGAGGAGTCAAGAGCATTGAGACCTGCTTGGCTATCTGAAAATATAAATATAATTTTTCCACGTGTGCTAGAAACTTCGATTTATCCTTGCGCAATGGTTGATTGCAAAAACTTCAACCTGAAATATGGATACATTTTTCTCAAGGCTTAAGGACAAGTTCACCTGGGTCGACTCCAGAGCCAGTCCCTGACTTCATCTTAGAACCGTCTGTGTACCAGATGATGTCAAGTCGTGGTGGATTGGGTTTATATTTTTCCCAGTCTTTCCTAGGGCGAATTGAAGGCCATCAACAAATTTTCTTCTACAGTTAAGCGGCTTTGCCGGCTCTAGCGTTCAATTATTTGGTCTCTTAAACAGTGAAGTGCTGTCACGACGCCCTACAAAGCCTGAGCAAACACAACAAAGTCAAACTTGGTTAGGTAGCTCGCAATCAGGGTATTGTAGGCAAAGAACATGTGGACAACTGGCAAGGACCGGTTCCGAAACCGTGCTCGTTGGTTCAGAACCCAACTGCAGTCAATTTAGCTACTGCGCTTAGAACAATAACTAAGGAATGGAAACAACAATTTCGTCATAACCACTGTGAAAATGTCCCTGGTCTGATACAATATAAAAGACTAATTACTCCTACAAGCGAATTCTTAGTCTCAGTGAGGAAAATATAAGGAAGCTGCTGGGTTTCTTCACAGGCTATTGATGCGGTGTAACAAACCCACCTTAACACAATGAACCTTTGTCCGGAGTCAGAAGTACGTTCTGTATGGACGATGTCGAGTCCTCTGAACACATCTTTTGTGACTGTCCAACTTTTCACTGGTTAAGAGAGACTCACACATGAGCTGATCTAATGAACTCTTCTATTATTTAGGGCTTATCGACCTTCATTAGGAAGGTTATTCGTCTCATAGAGTAACCTCTCTCCATTGATATACAATGACTTTTTAGAAGAAGAAGCCAGGATGAAGAAAGTGCAAAAAAACGAACTAAGGCCAATTGGGGCGCTGATTGTCACAATAAATATTGTTTTTGGCTTCTAAACCTAACAACTTGAACACCTAAAATGCTGATCAGATCCACCTCGTTGATATGCATCTCGGAGAGTTCGTTTGTAACATGCAATGTTCTAAGGCCTGTCAATGAAAACGGTACCAAACATCACTCGAACTTCATTCAAAACCGCAAATGGTACTACCACCCACACTTGTTTACAGTGGAGACGTTTTGGACTGAAACGTTCTTCATAATCAGTAATTGGATTTGACCATGTCATTCTGGGACTATTTAAAATGCCCTGCTGAATGATTCGAATTGCATAGCACAAGGAGTATGAGTTCGAAACATAAGTTAAGCGTTACCAAAAGCACGGAAGCATGGACCTGGACCCCTCGATGCTCATTCGTGTTCTGGTGTTCCTTGTACCTACTATTTGTGTGATCAATAGCTCTTGCATCCGCGATCTTGCTTTTTCGGTCAGTTCCGATTCCGAATCTTATGGCGCTAAGTTCCGACACGAAGTTCCGTCCCCTCGACAAAGGAACCTATCTATTCCAAAATTACGACTAATCCTTCTCAGTTTTTACCTCTCTTCCTGTTTTATTTCGACTGAACTATCCCAGATTAACCTTCAATCCAAGCTCACAGTTTTGAAACCCCTTTGCTTTGCGGAGAATGCAACAACTGCATCGAGTCGATATTTGTTTACGAAATTCAAGAAAGAAATACAATTTCGATGTTGCTTTGGGATAGTCTCCCGAGATCGTCGTCTTGTCAGTGCTCTTGGGTTCAAGTCCGCAGCCATCAGCGTTTTTACTGCACCCATTGCCCTTAATGATTTGGTCCTGTCGATTGTTTTCTCTTGATTTCGAGCGATTGTGTATTCTCCTCAATACTAATTTCTGCTCTGTTTAAAAACTATAAGGACTCGTCGGGTTGATGACAATTTTTACAGCGTAAATAATATTTTGCAGGCTTTTGAGCGCATCCATTGCATATATGTGTATGTCCCCGACCTAGTGTGCTCAAGTTTAACTTTAACTCTGATTTCATTATTGCTCTTCCGCTCTTTAACTTTATGCATATATTACTTCCAGACCCGCACTGTTATCAATTGAGTTTCTAAATATAAACTTTCTACTAAGGGACTTTTAAAGTGTTTGGTTTGTTGTGCGGTTAGTATCCACGAAAGGGTTACAGCAGAAAAAAGTAATACAACTTTCGCAACAGGCAACGCTTATCCAGGTTGTTGCAAGTCAGCTTCCGTCGTCCCGCACAATAGACCAACTTTGCCTATAACTTTCCCAATTGAAATATACTGCAGCGAGTTCTTGGACGTATCTTCTGATGAGGAAAAAAACGTATTTCCATGAAGTAGAAGTTAAATACCAACCAAGGCGGTTGCAAACTTTTATAAATTTAACGCAATTTTATACAATTTGAATGAATTTCCATTTGAAGTGTTGCCAAGGCATAACGGCCCATCCTTGCAGAGCACATCACTCATCGGTTTCACAATCGGAAGTCGGAACTAATGACCGAATTATCAATCCACCCATAATCAAATTGAAATTTGTTTACCACTCAATTTACCACTTAATTAATTCCGCCAGCGTTAATTCCTTTATGAACTCGAATCTCTATCATGCGCTCAGCATATTTTCACTTTCACTAACCCCTATTCAGGGTATTTGTAGAGGGGATACGCTCTTAATGAAGTACCTAGTACCTACCCCCCAATTATTGCTGACGCTATTTGTGTGAATCCGTTATCGTGAGTGTTTCATATTATCCCGCAAGCTATATTCTATTCGCAGTCAAATCACATCCTCCCGAGGGTTGGATAGTTATGTTATGAATATTGACATTAATGATATGGCCAAAGTTGTCGAGACTTGTAAACATCGAGTTAAAAGGTTTCCATTTCCATTTCACCGAATTCGATTTGATTGGCACCCAGAGCTCATCAGCACGCATCGAACTTCGTCCTGTGCTCGTCGTCTTTGCTTCTCGAACTAATTGCTATTGCTATCCACAGCAAAAAAAGAAATTGACATGGATTTCCATCTGCGCCGTGGGAAAGCGAGTGTGTGCTCTTGGTTTTGTGTCTTTATTGCCTCGGTTTCGCTTTTCGCATGAACTGATACTGAACCATCCTCTTCAATTTATTATGGTTGGTCGATATCGCAAAAGAATATGTTGTATAAAAACATAGTTGCCGTTAGTTTTGTCGGTGAAATAACTGCCTCTGCGTGATATGTGTGTCATGGCGGGGGTTAATTGGAATTAACGTAACGTAACCTGGGGGTAAAACTTTCGGAATGGGACTTTGGCACGAAATATCTTCTAATCCAACCGTCATGATGCTTTTGGCGCAAGGGTGGTGTTCCAGCCTTCGATGGCATTCGAGACTTTGAGCGGCAGTGACAGAGATGAATAGATAAACCCAAGTTATTAATTGACAACATTTTAGAGATTTACAGATATTTATTCGTTATTTATATATCCGCTTGGATGGTATCGCGTATAAGATGAATGGAACAATGAGTTTTGAAAAATTATAATTGGGTATTTGTGTCAGTTTATTGATTTATAATGATGTTTACTCGAGTGAGGGTATATGTATATGGATATTGCTTATCACATCAGCGCGGTGGTAAAGAAGAATAAGCACCAGTCCCAAATTCAGTGTTTATTTCATAAGATTGAAGGAGATTGAGGAATCCAATGCGAGTCACAACCTGCGACTGTATTTTTTTTCGAAGGTAGTAAATTTGACACAGAAACCGATATCTGAATTGAAATTATAGATTTTATGGTGGCGAGTTTGGGCTCTGGGGTACTACACAATGCAAACCAGGTGTATTGAACTGCTTGAGTATTGCAACTCTGCAGTCGATGTATTGAGCGAATATAAAGGGTGGTTGGGTTTTAAGGGCCTATGTTGCTTTTGAATAAAACACAAATTATTTAGGAAACTACTGTCATTTCTTTTTATTATGAAAATATTAGTATGGTTCAATTATGCAAGGAACAAAATACCGGCCAAATGGCCGCCGCGATCTCGGCGGCACACCTCCATCCGATGGTCAAAATTTTTGATGACGCTCAGGCATATTTGAGGTTCTTTGCCGTTAATGTGCCGAATTATCTCATCCTTTAGCTCTTGAATTGTTGCTGGCTTATCGACGTACACCTTTTCCTTCAAATAACCCCAAAGAAAGAAGTCCAACGGTGTCAAATCACATGATCTTGGCGGCTAATTGACATCGCCACCACGTGAGATAACACGGCCATTGAATTTGTCGCGCAAAAGAGCCATTGTTTCGTTAGCTGTGTGGCAAGTGGCACCGTCCTGTTGTATCCACATATCGTCCACATCCAAATCTTCCAATTCGGGCCATAAACAGTTCGTTATCATCTCACGTGAGAGGTGCAATTGTTGGGCACGACGACGAGTTGAGGTGAACGGCTCTTCAGCCACACTATCGCGAACAGCGGCAATATTTTCTGCAGTACGAGCTGTACGAGCATGCACTGGTGTTTTCACATCTCTTACAGACCCGGTTTGCTCAAATTGCACGATTTTTCCGATTGTACGCACATTTGGACGATTAAATTGACCGAAAAAAATTCAACATCGGCCCTTAAAATTTAACCACCCTTTGTAAACTTAACGAAAGACCAAAATTGTTCTGAGAATTGTACTACGAAAGTCTGTCAGGAATCAACCATGCAGGTAGCGTGAGCAGGAGCAGGTTATTGAGAAGGAATAAATAAAAGTGCCTTTTAATAACATTTTATTAAAATTAAAGAGCAGTGAGCGATTGTGTTTTGCTATGCAGAAAACAGCGTTGCCAGACGGTCAAAATATTTCCCAACAGATCAATCTGGGAAACCCCCAGATTTGGATATTTATTTACGCATGTTTTATGTACGACTTAAAAATAAATAAATAGTTTGCGCAACAGGTCCGTAGGCACACTAGACCTATGTATCTTCTCAGAGTCATTCGTTTTGTGAATAATAGAAAGAGATCTACAAGTTTATGTTAAGTCCAAAGGTAGTAGGTTGATAGATGTTCGCAAGAGGTAAGATGAAATTTGGGTATTTTTTTTTTTTTTTTTCAGAGGAATCTAACCTGGCATCCCTCGCTTAATAGGTCAACCTAAATCAATACACCACTACGACTAAAAAGTAGGAATTTTGAATTTGAAACGCGGATATGTAAGTTGGTTTTTCGAATGAAAAATTGTGTGCCAAATTTATAAAAGAGTCCTTACGCAACTTTGATGAAATTGTTATTAATAAGACTTGCAGATGAGGTTGGTAACTAAATCCTGAAAAATATTTAAGGAACTTTTACAAAAACCTTTTCGTTATGAATTTTTTTAAAGGCTTGTTTAGTAAATATAAAAATAGTCCAAAAAACATAAGAACAAACGTTTTGCACTGGCAAATATAGCTTTGCAGGATCAATCGATTATTCAACATTTTAAAGTAACACTGACTTTTTTTTCATCCTTGTCATGCTCAATTTCGGAACATTTAGTTCTGAACAGAACTAAGAATATCTAAGTTAGGTACCTAATTCTTAAGTATAAGTTACTCAGCCTTTCTTACGTTCATAGAATGCCTATACATTTATTATTTATGTGGAAGCTCTTTTTAATGTTACTAAAAACGATATTATAACGAAATTCTAATAAAATAGATTAAAAAAAAAAACAAATTTCCTCAATTTCCCTAGATTTCCTCCCGTGTTGACCAAAAAAAAAAAACAAATTCGGGGGAGAAACCCCTAAACTGGCAGCACTGGCGGAAAAATTCATAAAAAAAAAATCAAATCGAAACAACAAAACAAACAATTAAAGTCACATTTTGAGGAGGAAAAACAATAATTTAATAAAATGTTTCTTATGCAAACCAACGATACACCAGGGAAAAATCATATCTGTTGGAAATCAGTGACATTAGGCCTTTTTAATTATGCTTACGTGATCCATATAGACCATTGATTTTCACGTATTACAACCATAGTACGAGATCCAACTGTTGTATTAAACCATGGAAATCAATGATCTATATAAATCATGTGAGCATAATAAAAGGCCTGCTATGAGTTTAAGGATTTCAGGCGTCATTACAGCCAAAGAGTAGAACGTATCTTAGCCAGCGCGAGACCTTATAGAGTTATAGAGGAAACTTTGTAGTGGCTTCAGAAGGAAAACGGTTTAATCAATACTACGGTATTTTGAAATACGGCAGATTTAAATTAAATAAAAACTAAATATTGCTCCATTAAGCCCCTCTACTTCGTCCTGGAAATCCACACAAGATAGGGCGAGTAGTTTTAACCTAATGTGCTAACAAATCCACATACACATACATAGGACAAAAAATTGTCTCCTATGTAAGCGATAGTCAACCGATTTCTTATTTCACAGAAAGGAACTATTAAAGTCAGTACAAAAGAAATGGCAAATTGGTGACAAGAACGGGGCAGCAGAACTGACATCTATGATCACAGAATGGAACCACTGAATCTGAACACACCCACTCATTTGACATCTCAATTGCTGTTTAAAGTAAATAATTTGGTTTGTTTTGTTTGATATTTTTCCTTTTTTGCTGGACGTGGATATGTTCAGGGACACCCTATCTATGTAGGTGACAGAAGTTAAGCCGAGAAGTAAAAATCTTCATCTATCGGTTAGCGGCTATGCTTCCGTTTGTAAATTAGCGAGAGCATTATTTGTTTGTCTAACGCATTCTTAACATACTCTTGTTCGATAAGTCAAGCCGAAAAGTACTTAAAGGAAAGTTTAGTGCATAATACCGAATTTCCCTTTTAATAAAATTTTAATTAATATATTGGTTTCGCCAAATACTAAATAAACAGAAAAATAAACTTGAACTTTAATTTGGATTGAAAGGAAAGTGTTTTTTTTTTTTTTTTTCATTTCTTTGATTAATGTTTATAATCTTAATACTCTCCACACGTCGGTCAATTGAAGGACCTTCATTTTGACAAAGTGTCCGACTTGGCTGTCTGCAAGGCACTTCTTGCAACGTCAAACAAGCATCCGAGGGTATCACTGTCACCCACGGTTGCCAACACGGTGCATTTGGGACAAAGTCTCTGTCTTTCCCAATATTTATTTGCCCTATGTCCTTCCCGACGATATCTCAGTCCCAAACTTAATTTATAAAAAAAGAAAATTAATAAATAATAATACAGAACGTACACAATTAATCTTGATTATGCGAAAAAATATTTTTTAGGTTGTTCTTAGATAGTACATTTATAAAATTTTTAAAATTTGTTATTTCAGTTGGAAAATTAAATCTTTGTCCCAATGTTGATCTCTCCATCCCATTCTTTCGGTATACTTGTCCGAAGTTATGTTTCAAGTTGGCAACCGTGTGGTCACAAAAATGTTATCAATTATTAAACGTTGGGTTGATCCCGCATCAAATGGATGGCAGCGCTGCCGAAAAAACTACAATAGGAGTATTGTACTCCTTTTTCGTCAGCCGTACTCCGGTACTCCCCAACGTTGTACTCCTACTTTCAATTTCGGATTTAAATCTTTTTACTTTGCCTTGCGTTACTTTATCTAGTAAATTGCAAGTCAAATTTTACTTTCTGAATATTAAATTAACATTTTTTTTGTGCATGATTCGATTTCGCTACATTCGCGTCGAACACACTCTTGCGGATCCTGGAAATTCTTTTTCTTCTGTAACTATTTAAAGCTTTGAAATGGAATGAAAAAAGCTGTGTGTGAAGTATTCAATTCAATGTTTTAATTTAAAAAGCCATTCATGCCTTAATGTATGAAATAATATAACATAAATGCCCGCCGCGGCTTCTCATGATGGCATCGATCCGAGTGGTACAAGTTTTGCCGAACAGGTTGTTTAGAACTTGGCTATAAAACGTTGAAGAGTCGACTTTGAAGGGCCAACGCGTCAGCCTTAGTACGTGCGCAAAATTTTCACTGACAAATACTTATTTTGATACTAAATTCGGTGACTGAAAAATAAACACCAGATTAGAGAGTCTCTACCAAAATAACATGGCCGCCAGAGGCTTCCAACATCCAAACAGTCCCAGTTGAAAAACACTTAAAACCTTTTGTACTCCCCGGTACTCCACAAAAAAGTTCAATTATACTCCCAAAGCAGTTTTGAAACGGCAGCCCTGACGGGTATTCGATTCCACACGTGATTTTAATAATTCAAATCAAGTTCTAACATATGTAAGTCCTGACCACGGTACATAATCATGTCCCCCGTACCTGATGAGGGGTTAAGCCTGTTTAGTGAAGTTCTTGAATGTAAATGATGCCGAAATCGGTGCTTCAAGAACATTGCTACGCATAAACTTCCCCCAGATAAACCACTTTGTCAATCGCTAACTTAATTCTATTGCGGAAGTCGTAGATGCCTGATTGTCTGTATTTGTTAGTTTTTTTTTTATTGATTTGTACTCTGTACAAACTGAAATTAATTCACCGTCATTAAGGCTGTCAACAGGTTTGTTGTGGCAACCCCAAAATTCGCACACTACATACTCTCATACGGATTATAAGTTTTTCGTTTCATTTCCTCTTCTCCATCATTATGCCTTGCTCTCAATTTGTCCTTAACTTGATAAAAACTGCCGGCTATTTCCTTCAGGGCCTCTTATCCGATGGAATTCTGCGAATTACACAAGTTTCATCCTGACTAATCCGACAGATTCTTCACATAACGAATCCTCAACTCGATTATGTCAAAGTGTCCACATTAAGCGCACTCAAGGAGGAGCAACAGAAATATGTCGAACGTCACACAGTTACGGACATATTCATGTAATTTACTATTCATCGAGTTTGAGAAATAAGCGAGCATACATAATCCTTATAGCAAAGTTTATAACATTCACTGTTTGAACACAACTGACACAAAGTTTCCTACAGTTGGTGGTTGTTGCGGAACAACTTCTCCCGATTAGAAATGCATTGCAACTAATTGATGGCAGATGCAATAGAAAGTTGATCGCACATGAGTATGGTATCAATGTCAGATGTACCATCAAAATTGGTAGCGACTTCTTTTTCCGGAGAAGTAACTCACACGGTCTCAGGAGCTGAACGGTTAAAGTGACAGCAATTTGTTCCATTTTTAACAGAATGTGACAGAGATGGGTAAAACTTTTGACAGTTTGTGTCCTGTTAAGGTACGACGTTTCTAGTTGACCGCCCTTGAAAAAAGTCAAATCAATATGTGTTTGCCATGACAAGGATGCATTGCACACATACACAAGTCCCCCTTGACGATATCGATGAGATATCTACTTCTTCGGGCAACAGTTGTATAAACGGCGTGTATCTCATGGAATTACCCGGAGCTAACCAGACAGCAAAATGAGAGGAAATTACAACATAAAGTTTATTTCATCATCGTTACGTGGTTACGTCCTTTCGGACTCAAAGCGATCGGCAGTCAATTTTTATTGCAAATCGAATTGAAACATTTTAAGGGTGACCTCTCCCGCATACAGAAAGGACTACCCGCTGTGGAAAGAGATGCGTTTGTGAGTAATAAACGCTACACTGTGAAGGAAATCAAGAATTCTGACCCGCATTCAATGTGCAGTAGGTCTATCCATCATCCATCTATGTGGAGATGGGTGTGGAGCATTGCAATGTGACTTTCAAAGAATGTCCTCTCATATCCCGGATAAAAGGAATTTCATTAAGCGCACCCGACAAGCTAGATGAAGAGAGATCCCTTGACAGCGTTGCATGCTTTTCTGATAAAACTGTACGAGTATTCTTCTTCCTTCAACAAGTAGTGAAGATGGCTCTCACACAATCAGTCAATCGAACTAAGGACTCTATCCCCCCAGTTGTCTATCAAAGAATGCGACGTGTAAGTTTGATAATTTTGAATGATTGAGGAGGCACATCAGCCGTCGAACGATGATATCGCATGCCACGTTCAGGAATCTCTTCAGAATGTCCTTTTTCCTTTATTGTGGGTTAACTTTCTTCTTCAACTGTGCATTTATTAATGTGGAAATGGCCATCACCGCTGTCTTCATGGAATTCAGAAAATTCTTTGACGTTCTGGTGGAAGTTTTTACAGTTCCTGCTCCAGCCTCTCGTCTCGGTATATATACATATAGACAGAGGGAGAAGATGTTAAGAAGATTGCGATGAAGCAGTGAATTTTTGAGATGTCATCTCTAGAGAGATCATCTCGGAATTATACTAAAAGGAATTTACAAATAGACTCTATGATGATGGTGATGTTGATAATGATGATGTATAGAAAATGGAAGGTGGGTGGGGATAGATTTATCTCACCACGACTCAACGGATACAGAAGGAAGGCGATTATCCTTGCATAAAAATGAATACGTGATGGCACTTTACGTTATGGGAACCAACTTAATTACTCGCAGGATTGTAGGCGAGTTAGGAGCAATATTTGTGTCATTGCTCATCCTTTTTTTTTTTTGTCAGCCGCTGTGACAAGTTGTTATGCAGACCCTCATGTGTATGGTTATGGCGAAACAAAAATGTATGCCGTCCTTGAGTACGTGGCGTCCTACTTATATGGCAGTGCTAAGAGTTTGTTTTTTTTGTTTTTTTTTTTGTCCTACATATAAAAGGATACATTAAAATCCTACTTAAGCACTTTAATTAATGCAGGTATGTACTCGCGCGCGCGAGTTTCGTGAGAGCCTCCAGCTGACGGTTGTTGGGCACAAAAGCTTGTTGATTCATGTATTCGAGGTTAAAAGGATGCTCTTGTAGGGTTTCTGTGTTTATTTTTATTTACTTTAGAACACAGTAGGAGTCCGCAGGAGAATACTTGAGCTATTGTGTGCTAGAATTTATTTTATAATTCTTAGCTGTACAGGTGTATTGTGCATAACAATGAGAATCCGAAGGAATATCGGGTTCTTTCGTGTGCCTTTGAGAGCTGATATGATAATATCCTTTGGGTATCACTTCTAAGGGAAGCTTGTTGGGATATCAAACATTTGCCAAATTGGACTGTATAAATTCAATGGTGTCATGGCAGGGCAGTGCATACTTTAAATGGCTAAAGGATGATGATTTTCACTTTGAATTTGTGTTTTGTTCAGGTAGTGTGTTATATAACCATAAACGTATTTGGTGTCCAGGCGATGCTATAGAAATGTATGAAGAGGGTTGGGCACAACTGAGCATCAGCACCTTAGTGCTTAGTGAATGCTCCTCATCACGGAGGCCATGTAATATGGCAAATTGATGGGTGGGGCGATTGGACATTTGACATGGTTGTATAAGTCATAAGTATATAGTTACGTTATAGCAAATAAGAGGATATCATTCGATTTATCGTAAAACACCTCTTCAGCTGATGTCCATTGATTTTAAATGAACATGAACATGGGACCATGTCAACAGAGCTGGAATTGGCTAAGGTGATAGTTGATGGTTGATAATCAAAATTCACGCTTTGGCATCACGTAATTGTTTTTTTTTTTTTTTTTGGTTTGGAATTTGTTGGAAGTAAAAAAATCATCGAAAGACATTGCAGAGCTAGAACGCGAGGGAGCTTCTACAATAGTGATGGACTTTAACTCATCTAAAAAAAAAACTCCCGGGTGACTGACATTCGCCATCCTGAATAAGATTGCACCTAGTCGTACGACTAATCATCAATTTAGCTTTGAATTATTTTATGAATTTAAGAGATAGATCTACCGTTTGTCGGATTTGTAAACTTGTTTTGTTTGAAAACAATACCTGATTTCTTAGCCCTAGCTAAATCTTATAGATCAAGAGGTTTTATCCGTCTCAATCTCCTCACTACATTGTCATTATTTAAAAGTTCTTTTATTTTTGTGTTTACTTGGTTGAGAAGCCTACTCCTGTGCTTCCGAGCAACCTTCTTAACCTCATCTTCAACCATTTCAACATTTAGATCTCTATGAAGATCAGCGTTACGTATGTACCAAGGTGCATTGACTATGTTCCTTAGTGCTCTATTTTGGAAGACCTGCATTTTTTGTAAATTTGTTTGATATGTGCAATTGTGCATGCCCACAACTGGAGACCATAGGTCCAAACTGGTTTGAGAATTTGCTTGTATAGAAAAAACTTATTGTAGTTGGACAGGGATGAATATCTCCCAATGAGCCAATACATTTTACGGTATCGCATGTTTAACCCATCTTTATTTTTCTTAACGTGCGCTTTCCAACGCAGTTAAGCGTCTAGAGTCGTGCCTAGATATTTTTCATATGTAAAATTAATATGGACTGACTTAAGGTCATTTAATCTAATCTGCCATTTCTCTGTCCATTCTAAAATATTGTTTATTGCTGTTTGAAGCTTTTTTGTTACAATTTCGACAGTTGCTCCTACAGCAATGACAGCTGTGTCATCTGCAAAAGTTGCTATAGTGGTTTCTCCGCTTTCAGGCAGATCGCTAGTGAATAAAAGGTATAGCACTGGCCCTAGCACACTGCCGTGTGGTACACCAGCTCTTGCTTGATTCTGAAAAATCGATATGATATAAATAAGACTCCAGAATTGTTGAATACTACTTCGGCAGTTACTTTTGTAATTTGTGTATCAGTCCTTTGTGCCAGACTTTATTGAAAGTTTGTGCTATACCAAGAAATACTGTAGAGAACACATTTTTCTCTTCAAATGCTTTTTCAATTTCATCTGTGATTCTATGCACCTGATCAATGGTAGAGTGCTTATTTCTAAATTGGTGTATTGGGACTAGCGATTTTTCATCTATTATTTTTTATAGACGTTTTACCAGCACTTTTTCGAATAATTTGGACAACATTGGTGGAATAGATATTGGGCGATATGGGGTCGTATGAATAAAGCGTAGCAATTGCTTTTACTCAAGAGAAGTGTCAAAGTCGAAGCATTTGCTACGTTTCGAATCAATAAACACCAATTTGAGTTAGTTCCAACTTTTGACATGTTCGAAAAGCGGCGGCAAATGCTATGCAAATTCTGAGTCTGCTATTTAGTTGACTCAGACCTTTTGCTAAATATTTTGTACGCACATTTCTTACAAAAAAAGTAAGCACTTTGAATTTTCGATGGTTTGTCTATAAATAGTTAAATTAAGTTTTGTTCGTGCGGAAAATCATCAAAATACCTGTGAAAAAATCAATTATTTCTTGTCATGGGCACCTGAAGAAGAAATAAAACATCAACAACCTATTTGGCAAACAAAATTCATATTTCCAGGTGCAATTGGAGCTAGAGATTGCAATCATATTTCTGAATTTCATTTTTTTTAAATTTCAATTTCCACAAAAGTCGTTAGAATCGGAAGGAGAGTTCAAAAATTCAAATTTACTGGTCAGGTTTGACAGAAATTGCAGGCAAGTACACGTGCAGCGAAGTAAAAGCTGTGTTCGAATTTTCGAACTTACTTTAGCAAACTAGGTTTTTATTCATACCGATTCAAAGCAATTGCTAAGGGCTTTTACTTTGCTAAAACCTTCTACTCAAAGCAAATGCTAGTTTTTATTCATACGACCCATGAGGTAACTACGTTAGGCGGTTTGCCTGGTTTTGGTATCATTATTACCTCTGCGACTTTCCACATGCTTGGCGCTAGTTTTTTCGTGGTAATTTTTTCAAAATTTCTCCTGTAATCAAATCAAACCCTGGGCTTTTTTTATAAATATTTATATTTTCTTTAATTTCTTTGGGAAGTTCTTTAGTTGTTACCGACCGAATTGGTCTATCTTCTTCGCACCTTACTTGGGGTCCTTGATAACCTTTATCTTCATAAGGTTTGAATACGTCTTTCAGATATTCTGCAAAAGTGTTTGCTTTCTCTTGGCTACTTTTCGACCAGATTCCTTCTCTGGTTTTTACTGGCGGAATGTGAGCTATTGGCCTGTTCATTTTCTTTGATGCCTACCAGAGCGAATTGTCGGTACTAGCATCTTTTGTGAGACTTCTGAGGTAAGTTTTCAAAGACTCATTATTGAATTCTCTTACAGATTTTCTGAGCTTAGGTATAATTTAAGTTGTCTGTTGCCAGCGTTTTCTAGCTTTCCTCTTTTCTTTAATAATTTCACATATTTCGCGAGGATAAGAGTTTTGTTTGATCTTTTTTGCTGTTTTGGGAGTTACAGCCCACGCTCCTTTTTGTATACTGATCGTCAATATTTGGACTGCTTCGTCTAGTTGATCTTCTGTTTGAATAGCTGATGATAGCTGGATACTTTCTTCCAACTTCTGTCGGATGTAGTTCCAATCAATCAATCTATTAACTAGTCTTGGGCTTTGGTCTTTTATTATTATTTGATCGCCAAGTGTTAAAAGTATAGGGGAATGATCTGATTGAAGGTCAGGTCCTTCCTCTATGCTTATTTTATTTAAAGAAATGCTTTTGGATAGAAAAAAGTCGACAAGATCTGGGGTTTTATTCCTTTCTGTTGGCCAATAAGTAGGTTTTCCCGTTGAATGATATTTGGCGCCATCTTCTTTAATTGCTTCATATAGTTCTCTGTATTAAGTTAATCTAGATCGCCAATATTTATTTTTGGCATTAAAATCCTCTCTCGCGATTAATCTATTGCTAAATAAGCGGAAAATACTTTTATAATCCTTTTTCTTCAGTCTATAGCTAGAAGAGCAGTATACTGCTGAAACAGATACTTGCCCACTGCTCGTTTCTACATTTATGGAAATTCCTTGGAACTTGGATGGCACAATATTGGAGTTTTGGTTCTATATGGTGTTTTATTGTATTCTTTATTAACCCTTATGTTACCGTACCGAGTACCCGGGTACTATTTCGTTTTTAAAGTGTCATAGTTTTGGTAATATTGAATATTTTTTATTAAGTTCTCTTGACATCTTACAAAAAGTTGTTTCAAACAATAACAAATGATTTAATAAAATTTTTTTAAGAAAGATGACCACTTTTTTTCGACTTTTAAAAAGGTACCCCTCTGTCTGCCGTAGAGAGTACCCGGGTACTCATATAAAGTATACGAACATTGTTGGTTTTTTAAATAATATTTAATTGATTTTTTTTAATTTCATTATTTTTATTTATCTAGATACATATTGCAAAAGTTTATTAATAATTTATGAAAAATTACTATACCTACAGTTCTTGCTGAGTTTGTTTTCATCAACTGTTGGATTTTACTTTTGACAGCTTTTGCATAGTTTTCTTCTTCGCTTGTTTTCTGTTGTCTCACAGATTTGACAATAGCCTGCACATTTTATTCGCCCTGGATTATCCTGTTCTTGATTGCGTTCCTGTGCCACGGAAAGAACTGCAAAGTCACCAATTGCAAAATTTTAAGTTGCAAATCACGAATTATATATTTTTCACAAATCACAACGATTTTGTCTTGAATTGATACAAAAATTCGTAATTCGACACTGAAAACGGCGAAGAATATCAAATTTTGTTTGTTGAATATTACGAATAGAAGTTTTAATACGATCTTCATTTATTTGTAGTGATTTGCGACATTTTAGGCGGAATGCACCACTTCAATAGGTCAATTCCGCAAACACAACTTCAAAATCTCATATTGCAAAAAATATTTCTTAATTTACCACCACTGAATGCTGAATCAATAAAACCTTATCATAATTTCCCACATGTAAATTGAAAACGTAAATTGACGTAGAAAAGTCGTAAATTGCAAAATATTGATTGCAAAGTGATTAAAATAAGTTGCAATTTACGATTAAGAATTTGTAAATTGCAAGTACTGAAGTAGTAAATCAACCCCTGTTGCAATTTGCTAAGGGATGAAATCGTAATTGCAACAGAAAAGTGGTAATTTACGATTTTTTTTTTTACATTTCACAACCACAGTAATATCAAATTGATAACTATTTGTGTCAAATTGCGATCGGTTATGAGAATATGTGTTTCATGCCCGATCGCATTATTGACACAGAGAAGTGTTGATTCACGACCTTTAAGGGTCAATATCTTCACTTTGTACAACTTCTAGAATTGCAAGTAAAAAAGTCGTTTATAAGTAAATCCTGAGCTAAGCTCTAAAATGAGACAAACTTTTCGTGATTCAGCGCTTATTTTTATTGATTTGATCTTAAACTTTTTTCCGTGGCGCATGGAGTTGAGAGTAAAATTTGCGCGCATGTTCTACATCGCAGTCCTTATAAAATAAAATTCTTCGTGACTTTTTTTGACTATTGAGGAATGAAGAAACACATAAATCTCAGGCTTAATTTCCATTCGTTTTCCACCTTTGTAGGTAAATAATTCAATATAAATACTTTTAAACTAGTCCACTACCGCTGTCAAGTCACTTCGTCTTGCAATACATACCCAGAGTGTCGGAAGTGTCAAGTAGAGTGCAGTTGCAATAATTGCATGCTGAAGATTCTATTGAAATTTTCATTGCTGAGTTGCCATGTAGCATGTATAAAGGCCTAAGATTATGACTAAGCATTATCCATAAATATCTTAAGAGTACAGCGTACAGCTTAGTCCATCCGAAACTAAGGTAACTAATGAAGCGGACTATATAATACTCACATTTTTAGCATGAGTACCCGGGTACTCTGTACGGCAGATACAAGGTGTAAATTTGTATGGTAACATAAGGGTTAACACTGCAGCCCCTCCTTTTGCACAGTTATGAGGATGTAGGGAGTGATATAATTCATATCCTTGCAGTTTAAAGTTAGTAATGAATTTAAAGTGCGTCTCTGAAATGAGGCATATATCTATCTGGTGTATTTCAAAAGGCACCTCTTCCTTGCGACTCTCAATACCATTAGCATTCCATTCAAGAATTTTTGGTTCATTCATCATGTCTGTCTTTTGGTAACAGCTCTTTCGTTTCTTTTCTATATCTCTAACAACGATATTCTATCTAATATCAATTTATTCGATTTTTCCATGGAACCAATCCTGTTTAGGATTTGTTTCATGGGGTTTTCCATTTCAGTGTTTGGCTCTACTTTGCGTTTTACCCTAAGACGATTATAAATTGACTGTCGCATATTTACCACTGCTTGCTTGTGACAGCTATTAAGGTGTCGTTTTCATACATTTTGTGTCGTTTTCGTGAGCTATGTAGGTTGGCTCAACTTCAACTCCACCAAAAATTTTAAGTTTTGTGAAAATAAAAATAAATAAATTTCAGCGCAATCTTCACTTCAATGGACTTATTTTATGCCGCAGTGAGAAATAAAGAAAAAAATTACAAAAAAATCCGATTGCTCAGAATTTACTTAAGAAATAAAGCAAATATTCTGGAACAGCAATCCGTGAGCTACATCCCGAAACCATCAACAAGGTCTTGGAAAATTGGAGTAACAGTCGACAGAATGCGCTACTGCGAACGCGAAGCCAGCCAAGGCAGCTACTTGAATGACGTTGTGTTTCATAATTAATGGAAATGTTAGCTCTTACTAATAAAGCCATAGGTAATACATGGAAAAATGTGATTTTGTTCATTTAATTGCATTTTTAGAACGAAACTTGTACCTGGCCCACCCTCTATTTCACCACAAATAGTTTCACAAATTAAAGTCCATTGTTACCTTATAAATTAAAATCTTTATTTGGTATAAACTAAACAATGAAGCGCCTCCACTCCATGGAAGCATCAATTCGTAACCCTACTCACAGTAAATTTGATATTATCGCTATTCTTCAGTTTCAATGAAATTCCCTCAATGAATTTCAAGTCCTTCAGCTGCGTCTCAGTCTCGAACGTGTATGAGTGAACAAGTTTCGCTATTATCACCTTTGACAGCAACAAACTGTAACGCCATCCTATAAGTGGGTAAGTTTAAAGGTCTTATTTCATGTCACACAACTCAGTTTGAATCCCCCCCTCCCATCCCTCACCTATGCAAAACCGCAGCCCCTTCATAAACGGCACGAAGGTGTACGGATGACGTTTAGCTACATTTTCTGGCAAGAAGTGCTCCGGGTAGAACTCCTCTGCCATGGGACCCCAGTGGGTGGGATCCCGTTGCATATTAAACGTGTCTAATATAATAAATGTTCCTTTTGGTATAACGATATCGTCCTTCAGTACGAAATCCTCGCTGACACTTCGTAATGCCATGGGGATGGTCGTTACCAGACGTAACGATTCGTTGATAACCATATCCAGATACTTCATATCTTTCAAGTTGTCACCAGTTATATTGGAGATGTCCCCATCCGGGAACATTGAGTGGATTTCCTGGCGTAACTTCTTTTGAGTTTCCGGATACATCGCCAGACAAAGTAGCGCCAACAGGATACTATTCGAGACGGTTTCAAATGCCTGCGTGAGAACACATAATTGTTAGTCACTTGAGAGTTTATTGGAAAATGAAAACAATCGTCCTCAATCTCACCACCAAAACCATTGAATTGGATTCATCCATAATGTCCTGTAATGTGATTTCGCCATTCTCGGCCAACTGGAAGATTTGCTCTATGAAATTACGTTTCCTTCGCAACGTGTCCTGTTCGTCTTCGCAGGCAGCAGTAGCATTCTCTGCGGCCATTGTGTTTCGTTTATTTTTCTTCCATTCGGCATGCTTCCTGTTGACAATCTATAATGGAGATCCTTTAATGCTGTTTGCTTAGCATTGTCCTTGTGTACTCACGTCTTTGACAAAATCTGCTGCCATTTTGTTCAGTTGTACGTCTGTGTTGTAAAGTTTCGTCATCCGAAAGAGGAAATCAATTTGTAACCATGGTTTGATTGTTTTCATCGATGATATCCTCAATAGCCTATATAATATGTAGGTATATATAATAAAGTTAAGTGAAAATGTATATATGATTGGAATTGGTGGATACCTTTTGTAGGTTTGGGCGATTTCGTGTTCATCATTCTCCAGGAAGTTGGTTTCCGTTCCCATGGTTGTTTCTGTAACGGAAATACGTTTTAACGAGACTTCGAGGGGAGTCTATTTTACCGCTTACGACACGCTGTTACCAGAACAGCTCGGCTGATGATGTCCTCTATTTCGTGGAAATCTTGGACACCTGTGTAGTCGGCGAGTTTCGATTGAAGCGAGTCCCCCACATTGTTGAAGGTTGGAAAAAAACTCATAAGAACGCTGTAGCTGAAGGTTGGGTTCAATTGCTTCCGACGGATTTTCCATTTCTGACCTGAAAACAAAAACAATTTGTATTATTCATCAAATTTAATTATGTAGGTATACCGTTTACTGTCGGAAAGTTAAAGCTATAAGGGTTTATGGCGGGTAAAATTTTTATTTGGAAATTCGACAAAGTTGTAAGCAATATAAACTGGCGGATGCACCTCTGCTAGACAGGTATTACATTATATCCTTGTTTAAGATGTTCGTATTTGCCGCTGTTAATGTATCCACATATGACCCAATGGGGATGGCGGACGTGTCCCTTGCAATGACAAGCTTTCTGTTCAAACCAATTTTATTACGACTTTTATTGTGTTTACTTTGTGTGACAGAATGTGTAGCCCAAACATACTTTGTATATGTGTGTACACTGTATACAGTGTACTGATGATGACCATTCGAAGCCAAGGTTTGGTAAAGTCATTAAGGATTTACCTTTTGATTTATTATAGCAGTGGGACAGATGTGATGTATGACCTCGAAAGATACTTTGCTCAAAACTTTAACAGGGCAGACGTATCCCTAGTTGGTATAAACGATTTTGGTTATATACGAATCGACAGAAATCGTTTTGTACAATAATTTGTGGAGTGTCCACCCAACGTTAAACGAATTTCTGGATACTCTGCGAGCTAAGACGTCAAAATCTTAAAGGGATATTAAGAATAGTGCTGCTGGTATTTATGCAGGTAAATCTTGAAAAAGCTATATGTTAAGGGGTTGCTGTCCTGAGAATTATGGTTAGAGACTGAGGGATAAGGTAAATGGATCTCCGACAAGCTCAGCGATGATGAGTAAATCTGAGCTAAAGGCCATTCAGTGCGAAAAGATTGTAACGTTTATTATGAGCCAGGGATAGGATTTTGCTAACTTTGCCTCTTTTTTTTGGTTAATCGGAAGATTGTATTGACTTTAAACAAACACGTTTCATGGCCCCCTGATTCCAAATATATGTAATTTATTTAGCCTTTTTTGCCTTTTTATACCATTATTGCCTTTTTTTGCCTTTTCTCCTTTTTTGCCATTATTGCCTTTTTCTGCCTTTTCTGTCTGTTTTGATTTTCTTCAAAGTTTGTTCGATTAACAATTGTAGAAAAATTCTCTTATGCATGTAAATATATCTGCGCAGACATGTTTCCTCTTCATACTACGTAATACGCATTACGCATATCTACATTCCGAGACGCATTAAAATTTTAAACATCTAGTAGTTGGGGCGAGTCAACATGGAAATACATGACCCCACACGGTTTGCACTTGTGTGTGACCGCAGACGTAATTGTGTGCATAATTCAATTATCTCTTCTTTGTACCTATACAAAACTCATTAACTCGAATTGCGATTCATTACGTAGTTGGTAGTTAATATCTCGGGGTGTATTTTAAATAGTAACTAGAAACATCAATTAAAGTATTAATATGCCTAAAACGGCTTGCAAAGAGGAAACAAAATTGAAAAATTTTGTGTTGAAATTTGGATCAGATTTTTCATCTGACGGAAAAGTGCTTTTATGCAAATTGTGCAGCATAAAAGTCAACCATGAAAAAAAAAAATTATATTGAACAGCATATAAAACGATCTAAGCACCAGCAAGCAATGGCTTTAAAGGAAAAAACAAAAACTCAAACAATTACTTCTTTCGTTACTGGAACAGACAAAAATGAGTTTTATTGCGATATGACAAAAATGTTGTTAGCATGTGACATACCGTTGTGTAAAATCAATCGTCCAGAGTTCCAAAATTTTATAGAAAAGTACACACAAAAAAAAGTGCCACACGAGTCGACACTAAGAAAAAATTACGTCGGAGATTGCTACCTCGAAGTGCTCCAAAAAATCCGAGCTGAAGTTGGTGACGAAGACATTTATGTTTCCATCGATGAAACGACAGATAAAGCAGGGCGCTGTGTAACAAATGTAATTGTTGGGCCTTTGCGAGCATATGGTCGAGGGTACCTGTTAACTTCCGAAGTTCTGAAAAGAGTAAACTCAACAACTATTGCCCAACTTTTCGACGATTCAATGCGATTGCTGTGGCCAGATGAACTTAAGCGAGAGAAAGTTTTATTGTTCGTAACAGACGCTGCACTGTATATGAAAAAGAGTGGCAAATCTCTGCAAATGTTGTACTCGAAAATGGTTCACGTTACTTGCATCGCTCACGGTGTACATAGAGTCTGTGAAAGTATACGAAGTAATTACTCAAAAGTTGACGCCTTCGTATCTAACATGAAAAAAATATTTTTAAAAAGTCCATCCCGGATTGCTGTTTTTAAGGAGATGGAACCTGAATTGCCGCTACCGCCTCAACCGGTAAGTTTGTTTAAAATTAAATTTGAATTTAATTTGTTGAACTAACGTTACATCAGGTGTTAACTCGCTGGGGTACTTGGTTAGAGGCAGCAACATATTATGCGGACAATTTTGCTCGGATCAAAAAAATCGTAAGCGTTCTTGAAGACGATGCAAGCTGTGTTGTGTTTGCAAAGGAATTGATTGAAGATAAAGCAGTACAAGCGCAGCTGGCGTACATCAAAGTCAATTTTGGGTTTTTAGTTGACCCAAAAAAACGAATTTTTGAAGAATTACAAAGAACAGGTATTTTGAGGATCTGTACTTATAATTTTAACTAACATTATTCTAATCAAGGAACATCAATTGGCGAAGTGCTTCCGGTTTTAACCAACATTCGGGAAAACTTGGAAAAAGCAAAAGGGCCAATTGCAAAGGAAGTCCTCAAGAAGTTTACTGCCGTTTTCAATGCAAATACGGGACTGAAAACTATTGAGCAGATAAATTCTGTAATGAACGGTGACGTAGATGCCAAACTTCCGGAAAACATTGATGTAGATAATGTTGAAAGCTTTAAATGGGCTCCACTCGTTTCCGCTGAAGTAGAAAGGTCGTTTAGCTCCTTCAAGGCGCTTCTAAGAGACAACCGGAGAAGATTGTTACCAGAAAACTTCAAAAAACTCTTGGTAGTTCAATGCTACTATAACTAAATGTACATTTACATTCATTTCCCTAATTTTTCAATAAATGCCTTTTTTTTTGCCTTTTTAAGTGTTTTGTTTTGCTTTTTTTTTACTTTTTTGGGTCAACAAAACCCGAACCCTGAATGACACTAGCTGTGCCCGCAACTTCGTACGCGGCGTGAGACTGTGTAATTTCCAATAAGAGAGATTTGACCGTTTTCTGAACGGCATAGGTATTTGTTTAAAATCAACAGTCTAGCTAAAAAAAAAACGGTGAACATTGTCAATGTGAAACAATAAATCAAACAAATCTATTTACCTAAAACACCTATTTCAGAAAATTAAATTCAAAAGCGTAAGTACTAAAGTTTCACTTCCTTACTGTAGGTACAACGTAGGTAATGTCAAAACAACCACTAAAACAAAAGCCTTAACGGAAATTTGTATCTACACCAACAATAAATAAATCAAACAACATAATTCACCTATATCGTCTTTACTTCTTGAATTCTTCAATTTTACTGTAGGTATTAACGTAGGTTAGGGTTGCCAGTTCGAAATCAGTACATATCTGGACATTATGTTGAAATTCCGGGACTCGCCTGGACATTTCAAATTTCGACTATTTTATTTTTGTTTATTTATGAAAAAGGGGAAATAATTTGTTTTATTAATGTCCAAATAAGCGTATTTATTTCAATAAAAAAACAAAAAAAGAATTACAAAAACAAAAACAAACAAAGATTTCAATCAAATTTCTCTTCATATTCATATAATGTTATAGTCAAACAACGAAGTTCAGTCGCTCCTAGGGTCTAAAAATACATCAGCCAAAGGCCGAAATAAAACCCAATTTCGACCTTTGACCGAAGTATTTTTAATCAAACCTAGCGCCTGAGCTTCGGCCTTTGACAACAACATACCTATCTTCTTCTATATATATAACTCTTTCGGGGTGTAACTCGATGATCATGTAACTCGATAACCCCTGGGACGATTTTCATAATTATTTTTTTGTTTTGTTCGTATTGCTGTATATCAGGTTTTTATTTACTTTTTATCGCGAAAACAAAACTTAGAGGGGATGAAAGAGGTTTTGAGAGTTTGTATGGGGAAATACACTTAAAAAAAAAAAGAAACTGGATAGAAATCGAGTAGTGACACTTCAAATAAAAAAAAAAATATTTTGAATTTTAAAAGCAATTGTTGTTGTCAATTATTTTAATTATTTTCCAAGCAAATTGTTGTTGTCCACAATTTTGAAGTTTTTTTTTTTTTTAATATACCCAAAAAGTTTGTTCTAATAAATTATGTTTACTATGTTACATTAAGTAGCTTTTGGAAATGAAGTAGATACTTTGATTATAACTACAAAGATGATATCGCCGATGATATTTTGCGTCGAATTCGCACTGTGACATCGGATAATGGACTGGAGTTGTCAGATGAAATGCGCAACAAAGCTTTGATATTGATCGAGGATATATGTCTGCTCATGAGTGGCAATTTGTTGTGCAAATTGGGGATACCACAGCCAAATCATTCAATGCAAGACGCATTTAATCGAGAATTGGAGCGAGAAATGGACTTCGATCGAATCGCATTGAATCAAGCTGTTCGAACAAATGTGCCAATGTTTGAAAGTGATTGCAATTTCGTTAAGTGGATGAGTTGAGTCAAATTCTTAAATTTTTAAATTGAAAGTATTTCACAGTGATTGAATTTTTTTATTTTGTAATTTTATGGAATTGGATATACATACACTTTTTTCAATAAATCATGGAATTTGAAAAATAAGTTTCGCCGGGACTTTTGACTGGACAATTCATTTTTCACCGGGACTCTGGACACCGCTTAGAATATCTGGACAATCCCGGCGAGTCCCGGTCGTCTGGCAACCTTAACGTAGGTACTATAACAACCATTAAAACAAAAACCATGAACTCAATTTCTATATACACCACCTCCACCATACGTCCATCACCACACCACACGTCATCAGCCATCTGCGCATTTCCTCAGAAACACATTGTCGCTATTTTTTTTTTTTTTTGTTCATATGAACGTGCTTGTGCGATGTGCACCACCAAACCACCCCAAAGCAGAACAACGATCAAGAACCGCGGCTGCTGATAATATTCGATTTGAGAAAATAAATTTATTTGTTTGGTGTTAGATTTAAGGTTGTAGCTCAGCTTCTAGAGGACATAGAAAGCTGATTGATGGCTTGAAATAACTATAAAAGTGTTGGATCTCCTAAGAATTTTGTTTTGTTTGCATTGATTAAGAATTATTTGAGTAATGGCGAGTTAAAGGCAGTAAAGTCAGAAAAAACACATTTTGGACAAAAACGCTCCAAAAAATAGGCATGGCAATGAAAGGGAATATCCTATGTCTTGCACAAAATCTTAAGGAACATTTCAAAAAAAGTTTCATTGAAATCTGTGCAATAGTTTTCACGCCATTAGGTAACAAAAAAATTGCCTACAGTTTTATTATAAGTATAGATATAGATATATAGATAAGGCTGAATCTTTCTATGTCCCTGAGTCCTGGAATCAAAGTCTCTTCTACCCTTAGTGTTGACGTCCATTCGCTATTAAATACTTTCTAGCGATCTCAGAAGTCAGACGGTTTCTGACAGGATCAGTTTAGAGTTCCCTAAAAAATCGAATACTCAAAGTCCCTCAAAGCAGATTTCAAAATCGATTTTTCTACAGCGCAAATGAATGTACCTCTGTAAAGGCATATGAAGGTATCTTTGTTGTTTTTGAACGCAAATTTTGTTAATGGCCAGGAATGATGACGGTCTTACACAAAGACCCAGTGTGGTCTAGCTATGGATGGAACGGGTCTTTTGAATTTTTTCCTCCTAATAGTAGTTCTTCGCGTTCAATTATTGGATACAGGAAGGTAGGGGTTCGGCTTGTTGCTGGAAGCTTGGAATATTTGAATTTCTAGAGGTGCCTTGCCTCCATATATTTTGTATGTCCTCTTCGGAGAGAACTGCCGCTAACCGTCCTCTTAAGCATAATTTCGATACCCAAAATGAGCAAGACAAATACGACATACCATACATTCACCATGTACATCTCACGTAAGGGAACGTATGTACTTTTCGATTAACGATAAGACGCAAAAAGTTAGACCTACAAAAACAAAACAGCCTATTTCGAACTTTATCGGTGCCTAAAGTTTTTACTCAACTTTCAAGGTTTCAAAATATTAAATAGAGTTCTGACCAGTGTTTTTATAATAACCGGATTCCAGTGATATCTGACCAAAATCTCTTCACTCTGACCGGAGACAATTTTAAAACCGGTCTAACCGATTGTTAACTGAAACGAAAAATTTATTTAACCGGAAAAAAATTTTTGGACCGGACATAAAGATAAGTTTTTATAATTCGAATAAAACTTGGCCATACTCAACTAACACACTCACAATTTCATACATAAACCAATTTATTGTGAATAGTCCTAGAATGCAGGGGCTCCACGACCACGCGGCAGTCTCATATCTCATTTGAATGCTCCCACCAAAACTGTCACTGGTGGTGTGCAAAGTGCAATGTGCATTCAAAAACACTGAAGTGAAGTGAGGATACCTTGTAAGGTTTGTAGAAAGTGAATCTGAATATGAACCGCTATATTTTTGCAAATTATTTCTCTGAATATTGGATTTGTGTTGTGAAATTTTATGGGAAAAAGAAAATAGACGCGTTGAAAAAAAAAGGGATGAGATGAGATGAGACCTATTCTATTTTTGACCGAACTTCTGGTCAACAAATTCAGATTTTGACTTTTGACTGGATTTTTTACCGAGTTTAAAATAAATTAAAATCGGTCAGTCTGTCAGATATCACCGAATTCATTTTTTTTAGTGATAAAACTGGTTTTGACCCCCTTCTGCTTAAAAATGATGATTGATTTATTAACTGGAGCAAGCAGGTGTTTCGAAACAGAGACTGAAAAAACTGTTCAAATCGATTTTATATGATTTGAAACAGAAATACCATGACTCTTAATCTCGAGTCAGCTTTAAATTTTCTTTGTTATTTCATCAAGCACTTGAGGCGACTTTTTAGTAAACCATTTGATGTTTGAACAGCAATTTCCCCTTAACGTCAAATTCAACAAATGTTGTAATAATTGCTTTGCTGCTATTGGCACGTCTTTTCTTTCAAAAAATAAAACCGCTTAGGGCCTTCTACCATTACATGCCAGGTATAAACATCAAATTTGTTACGTCCTTACATAACAGTTCTTTGCTTTTATTTATTTTTCGGTAGAACCATGCTCTTTGTCGGTGGTATGTGTGGCTTTATCTTTATAAAACCAATTCAGCACCTGCATCCAAGTATGCAGATATTGTGGTTTTTGTGCTTATCCCATTTCCATTTATATTTAAATGATTACTGTTAAATTATTTTGTGCTTGTGGTTGCTTGGCTTTGCAAACCAGCAGAGCGTGGAAAGTTGACTTTGATGCAGCAGAAGGAAAATTAGTTTCGGCAGAGGAAACTATTTTTGAACATACATATTATGTATATGGATATGTGTCCTAGACAAGAAATAACATTTTAAGAATTGTTAGCGGCAGTATTTTTGCCTTTGTGTGTAGTTGCTTTTTCTTTTGATGCATAATGTGATTTTGCTTTTAGAGAAGAAAACAGGAACATTTTCCAACTCTAATGCGGAAGGGCGTAAGAGGGAGTACCAACTGCCAAAGTGACAAAATGTACGACTCCTCTTGGCCTAAAGGTATTTACTGGTTGGTGACTTATTTTCAAAAGACGGAGAACACTACGTTAAGTCGAACTATAGTGAATGTCACTGTGGAAGAGTGAATAGCGTTCTTCAAAAGAAAAACAAATAATACAAATAATACCGGAAATAATACCATTTCGAGGCTACATAAATAGATCAAGTAAGACTATACAATTTAGAAAACGCATTTGTTGAGTTGAGGTTGAGTACCATCAAAGATAAACAGGTAAAATAGATGAATAAATAAATTAATAAATAAATAGATGGCGTAACAGGTCTATGGACCCTAGGCTTAGCTTGACATAACAATTCGTTTTGTGTGAATTTTTAATATTTGGGACGAATGGAAGGGATCTACAATTTTATGCCGAATCCAAGCCTTACTAGCAATGTCATGAGGGCATCACCAGAAAGGTGTCAGCATGAACTGCTGGATAAATCACGGAAATGTCAATTAGTGTTCAGTTGGTGCAATTGTGTGCTGAAGATTCGACTTTACTTCGCTGAGATAGATGGTCAATAAAACACGCTTTATCCACCTGTCACATCCACCTAGTACCAAGTTTCCTCAAGCACAAGTTTGAGGAATGCAGGAAACCTAAAGATAAACTTCCAGCGAACACTCTGATTTATTTGCTAATGCTAAGTGAAATCGTCGTCAGTCTACGTAAAAAGGTTTCTTAGCATGTTATAAGTAGGACTTATGAATTATGAATCTTCACCGGTACAACATGTAGGTATAGGTGCAGTATGGGGAATGCAAAAGTTTGATTTTGTACTGCCTGAGAATTTTTTTTTTTTTTTTTTTTTTTTTTTTCAAAACTTTAACGCTTTCTTTTTGAAACCATCTTGTTAGAGAATTTACCGGACCCAAATAAGTCTTACAGATGACGGGTGGAAAAAAAAATAACAACATATTACAGAAAATACCGAAATCTACAACTTTTTCCCTGTGTAATCGATTATTTCTAAAAACATGCTCTATAAACTAAAAAATAGTCCAAAGCTATTAAAACTATAAAATGTTTCTTGGCAAATATCGTTATGGAGAAATGTCTTGATGTCTTGAAAAGGATATACAATATATATAATAAGAAAATGCAAGGAAAATAGTTAAACAAAAAACAGAAAACAATTTCTCCACCTACCTACATTCCCCCTCGTACACACTTTAAGTGTCTTTTCGTTTTAGGTTATAGGTATAGGAAATAAGGCCCCAAAAGAGAAAATTAAATAAGGACCTAAATTTAGGGTTTAATTCATAATGAAATTAAAAATAACGAAAACGACTTTTTATTTAATATTGTTGATATTGGATAAAATAATTTAGATTAAAGGAACTTTGTACGTACGAAACCTCGCACCTATCCCGTAATCCAACAGAAAACTCAAGCAGGGGAGTTGCACGGGGGGCAGCATGCCCCCATACGTATTCCTAGTCGGAAGGGTAACAATTAATAATACAAAAATAGTTTTGGGGACTTACTTCATTTCTTCTTTTGGGGTCTTATTTCATTGGGGCCTTATTTCGAAGAGCCTATAGTTATATCTAAGAAATCACTAAACCCTGAAGAAACTGCAACGTAGTGATATATTTAAACATTTTTTTTAAGACTTGTTTTTGTTAAAATTATTTGAGATACCTACCTATGCAAGTATTTCACACGAAATCAGGGTACCCATTTCAGACGAATATCGTCTAAACGATAGACCTCCAAAACTAGCAACTTGTTTAAGAGCTTAATCGAGTTAATTTTCCACAAATTTAATGAAAGCTGACGACAGCCAAAAAAATGCAGGCAGAGTGTGAGTTATTATGGTCATCGAAGTTTCAAAAACGATATCACCCAGATTATTATAGTTAAACGGAATCTGTCCCCACTTTTGAAAATTAAAGTGTTTGTAGAATGTTTTGTGAAATTTGATAAATATTGTTAGGCGCTGGAGATGGCCCCACCTGATTTCTGCACATTCAGACAATGACCGAACCTACGTTCTTGCTGTGAATTATTTTACGAATTCCCAAACCTCAGAATCGATAAAAAGGGCCGGAAATTTACTCAGCTCACAATACACAGTTTTCAGTTTTCCATATCTACTCGAAGGGGTGCGTGTTTTAGAATAAAGGTGATGCTACCTTCTGGTATTTATTTTCGATATCTAAGAAAACCGATTTGATTTAAAAATTGGAATCGAAAACCCTATTAGAAATTTGAGCTTATTCACTGTGGTCACGAAGAATGTCTTTGGAAATCATATTCAACTTATATTTTCAACGACGTACTTAACAAATTTTAGTCTCGACTTCAAATTTACGGAACCTCACAATTGCGTAAAATTTGCATGGAAAATATATTTATTTCCAACTACTAAGATTTAAGGTCGAAGCTAAAAATGCTTATTGGTAAGGCCCTCAGTGTTCATGCGTCTACTGAACTCTTTGAAACTCACTTCATTCGAATTTTAATGATCTCATCATAGGGACAAAATTCGACTCTACGATTTAACTACTAAGGTATTAACTCCAAAAAATTAAATGAAATAAGTCCCAAGGATTCCCATATAAAGAACTCCAAAATCTTGGGACTTTTTTCCTCAAGTTTTGCATTTATAACACCTTTTAGTGTTAAGCCATGCAGATAAAATAAGTGCGAATTAGAACTTCTTACATCAGCACGGCTTTGGTTTGATGTACCTATGTTTGTAGTTATTTTATTTGTCTTAAAATAGCAAAAGTGGTGCACTCTGGGACTTTTTTCATCTTTTCTTATTAGAAAATAATCCATGATGAATTAAATCCTAAATGTTGGGACTAACTTCCACTTTCGATTGGGACTTATTTCAATTTTCTTTAGAACTTGTTTCATTGAATCCGTTTGGAGTTTTCATTTATTATTGGACGTTCCTTTATTTGGGGTTAATACCTTTGGAATTAATTCGTAGAGCCACAAAATTCACTTGATCACAAAAAAAAAAAAAAAAAAAAACGGTCCGCTGATGATTTTCATATTTCTCAAATTGTTGACACCATTTAAAAATTTTGTGTAACATACCCCTAGCATGTAGCAGTCCCTTTCGTACAAAGAAACCATCCTGGAGATATGTCTTATCCAAGCACTCGGGAGAATTCAGAACCTTCTCCATCAACATGGGGTCGTCCACATACACTAAACACTGTGTTCCAAAGAGGAAACCCAACGGTCGTTGGAAATACTTTCGAAGGCTACGCAAGGTTTCCAAAAGTCCTGCAACAAATAAAAATCTCACTCAACACTCTTGCTTCATTAGATTTGAATTTCACAAACTATTTGGATCAAGCATTTGCCACATTAGAACATTCAACAGAGGTTGCTGCAAAATTCCGCGTACACCATTCAGCTGCCATATCATCTTGAGTCTTGCCCGATTTATCCACGTGTAAATACCACCAAGAACAAAGCACAAGAGTAGTAAATTATTTTCAACCGCCATTTGTCGAATTTTGCTACATTCGACGGTGTACTTTCAAAATTTAGTCACCGCCCGGCACGCGATTTTATAAGACTGAATTGTTTAGATTCTAATGCCAGGGCTTTTATAGATTTTGTCGTCAGTAACTTTGGGCAACACATTCCATACTCAGCCGTTGTAATATTCATAAAATATTAACACACGAAATTATTTTTTTTTTTTTTTTCAAACGACAATAACCTAAGACAATTTTTGACTAATTAGCAATCTGGGCAAGTGCGCGCCACTTTTATCGTGATCCAGCATTTTTGGCACGTTCCAGTCATTATAGATATAGAAAAGCAAGAAAGGTGTCGGGTTATTTATAGAAAGAGTTTTTTTTGTTTTTTTATTCCTTCTTTCGGTCTAAATGTATAGAAAGATGGACGTATTGGTTGGTTTATTTTCTAACAAGTTTAATAAACGTTTCTTGAAACAGTCAACAGTAGACATATCTGATGTAGAAACTGATACCATGAAGCACGTGCACGTATTAATGGCGCAACAGCTAAAATGGGGAACAAAGTCTAACACACAACCCGAAATGCACCGAGATCCATTATTTGTGCCTAAAAATGTAGCGTAGAGCTATTAACGGCATAATTTTAACGTTATTAAACGGTTTACCTATTTGGAAAAGTTTATGAAAGATAGTAGAGAAAACACCAATTGGTTGTAATGGGAATTCATCAACTTCTTTAAGACTTTGCAGACATCAGGTGGTATAAATCACATTGTGCTAATGTCATTAAAGTAAGAGCGAGGTGGACTAATAGCTTAATTGACCGAAAATATTGCCTTGCTCTATAGCACACTCGAGAAGGCAAAAGTTGTGATATCTCAATAGTGAGGAGAAAACGACTTGAAGGACTAAAGTCAAAGGATTAGCCTGATAATTTTGTTTAACAACAGGTAAAAAGCTGTAGAAAATTGCTTGTGAATTGTATTTAAATTCATTTTTCAATACGTCAACATGTGGGTAATTTGAATGAGACATACCTTTATGCAAGGAACTGTAACACTAGTACCTATGCCTGTCTTAAAACTGACCATAAGAAGATCGCTGAAAACCCGAGTCAAAATCAACAAATTCCAGTGAATGCAAGTTGGAAATGCACAGGATACCGACAAGTAGAAGTATGAACATTGAACATCTTGATAAAGTCACAACTAACAAGTATACTGGTTGCGTAAGTAGTAAAAGACGCCCTAAGTGGTATCACACAGATTTCAAACAAATTACCGCAGGCTTGGACTATACTTTAATCTGACAAAAACGTCATACATAATAGGTTTACACTTCTAAGACTAAAGACAAATCGGCAGTAAATTATATAAAACAAGCTAAGTCCAGGCAGCATAATAAGCTAAGGGAAACATCATGGAAGGCATTTTTCGAAAACCCGCCAATGCTGCAATTATAATCAAGATCGGATTAGGAAGGTCCATAGAATGCAATCCAGCATAAAGATACTCAGATCGAGGTAATAGGAAACTGTGAAACTAATGACCAGATACTGAAGAAAAAGCTTAAGTCAAACAGAGCAATCACCTATTTGCTAAATTCCTACCGAATTTGAATTCGGATGCATTTCAATTCAAATTTTCCACGTGCTCAGTAAGCTTACTTAGAGAGACACTGACTTGTGTTTTTTTAATCCAGTATACCTACCTTTTAATCCAACGAAAAAAATTTACAAAATTCATCGACGTTCATATAAACAGTGACTTCCAACAAAATGCTGATTGACTTCCCTCCGCATTTGGAGTTCCTTATAGAACATCTATTACAGTAAAGCAAAGTAAAATAAAACCTTCAGTATAATTTTTTTTTTTTGAGATTCAAACAAGATATCTTATCCCAAGTAGAAGTGACTTGAAAGTAACAGTTCAGGCATTTTCATGAGAACTGCTTGCAGCGTCTTATACTTTTAGCGGTAGGGAACTTGGAGTACATTTAATAAAAATTTAATACACACACCAAAATACACCAGTTTATACCAATTTAGAACAAATATGACTGTGAACTCTTTTATTGAGCATTCGTCTTCTTTGATTGTCATTACTTTGATAAGATAGGCGTCCAACAAAACAGGCCTATTATTGGAACAAAATTTGGAAGCAATGGAGGAGCTTCTACGATTTGTTCTGTTACGACACGTGGTTTAGGGAATTTCAAATAAAACTGTTAAGAAGAGTTAAAGAAGAAATCGAAATGGGGAAATTGTTTCGGAAAACTGCAACTTTACACACTTTATCCCGGTGGAGGTGGACGACAGCATGAGGGATTTAAAGGCCGAAGCGAATTTTAATACTCAATTGGAACAGAATAAAGTGCACGACTGGATCGAACGAAGCTTTCTCGATCAAAAGTTTGGATCTTGTTAGGTAGAAAGCTAAAGATTTGAGACGCAATGCTAGATAAAAGAAACAGTTCATAAAATATAGGAACATCTAGTGTTAAATAGAATCCTATATATCACGATGGGCGTGATGTGTGGGGGTGCAAATGAAGTGGGATTTTCTGATTGTGTAATCTCGAAATGGTTGGAAATATTTTAAGGTCCATATAGCATACCTATTCAATATGATTGAAAAAAAGAAGAAGTGGGTTATATTTGCTAAAAAGTATTTGTTCATATCTGCTATTGCACTTTTATTGGAAGTAGGTTATTTTTTCCAAAATATACCTTAGATATGTGAACACAGATCGGAATTTGGGTATTTTTGAGAATTAATTAAAAAACTGAAAAAGCGAAATAGGCTTTTCTGAGAAAACCAAAATACGGGATCTTATTTAGAATACTTATGTTGTCTCTAATATGTGTATGTTAACCAAAATTGTTCTTCTGCAAAATTACGCAGACAAAACAGTAAAAAATACTGAAATGTTTAATTTGAAAAATATTATTGCTTAACTATATAGCTGAAAACTGAAAAGGTAATGCTCGGGAAGTTTTTTTTTTTTTTGATTTTCAAAGTTTTAAACAAATCGAAAATGGGGTTTTCGAGATATGAGCACTTACTAATATTATCATTTCCGGTGATTTGAAAATCAAGGACGCAGTAATGATAGAACCATCAATTTTACTCTAAGTATGCAGTTTTGTCAAAATCGTTAGTACCGCTTTCAGGTAAACTAAAGAAACCAAATTTTTTAAAATGCCTTTTTTTCCGAAACCCATGATAATATGTATACAGAAAAACAGAGTTTTCTTATACTAAGTTAGAAATGAGCGTGTTACCTTAGGAAAGAATTATTGTAACAATCGTATGGACCGTTTTCCAAATACGTTTAAATTTATAAATTCGATTTTTTAGCGAAAATCTAAGTCTGTAGTCATGTTAACATCATGTACTGAAGTTCTGACGTGTGAACCAAATACGGGGAGCCGTTTAGGCTGTAGTAGGTCTCAGCAGCATAGGGATAGACAGACGAACAGAATTTCGCGACACAATATTTTCAGTTCTTCTATCATCGTAATGTCCGAATTGATTAACATCTCGAGTTCGAAATTGTGTACGAATACAATATCTTTCACTTACTACGTATTCAAAAAAGTTAAAAAAAAAAAAAACAATTCTCTCTGGCTGGCTCTTTTAAAGGCTTTCAGAGGCTAGTGCGGGAAGATAAAACGTATAAAGGTGAGCAGCAACAGACATATATCACCGACATTCTTTCCAAACGAATGAGCGTAAATTCAAACTTACTTTTCCAGCCAAACCAAATCGATCTTAAATTGCTGTCAGCTCGAGTAACTGGATGCGATTCACCATTTAGGGACAATGACTATGATCGTGCTAGTTGTAACTGCTACGTAGGACTCTGCAAAGATGAAACAATTTAAGTGTCTAATTAGCTTTGGGTTTGCCAAAATTTTGGAGGATTTTTTCATGTAATTGTAGATGATGTTTTATATGAATTACCTGTGATTGCAAAGCAACTACAACAAAATCGCCAGCTCAGTCGCAAATGACAACTAGCGACGGCAGCGCTTTTACTTTGAAAAATACTCTTGCTAAAGGAAATGCATTTGCACACCATAGTCCTTAAGTAAAATATCCTTCGCCCCCACTAAACACACTTACCCCTTTTTCTGATATTACTCATAGCGATTTAAGTTCCACTTCAAATCCTATTTGACAGTTTAGTCAGCCCATAAGATATTCAGTAGCCCATTAGGTATTTAAGAAAAACTTAAATCGCCAATAGGTGAGTATAGTATTAGAAAACGCGCTTTAAAAATTTCGTTTCGTTGTAACAATATTTTCTGTTTTACCCAATTTTGTCCACCCCCATTAGTATAACGTCTCTGCCATTAATATAACCCCTAAAAAGAAACCACCCCTGCTAGGTCAAACTATTTCGCTTTCATAATTCATAGCCCATCGTATTGAACAAAATCCCATTTAATCCTTACACACATTTCTCTTTGCACACACAGAACTGTCGGACACAAAACTCCACGAGATATACCTAGATGGCAGCGAGGAAATAAAGCTCAGTTGGATGGTTGACTGGTATAAACAGGAGATCCTATTCCACGTTCAAAATGCCTTCAATGTTGAACATCGCTGGTTCTACTTGGGCTTCTCGAAACGGGCCGAATTGGGGGATGCCGATATTTGCTTTTTCGAGAATCAGAATGGTTTCTTCAACGTTGTCACAGACACGTACACCAGCGCTGATGGACGTTTTGTCCACAAGGATTACCAGCAAGATTGTGAGCTATTCAAAATGGACGATGCGACGCTGGCGTTCAAGAGAAAATTTGACACCTGTGACCCATTGGACTTTCGGATGCATGTAAGTGTGCGCTTGCACTCTCTCTCTCTCTTTCTCTATCTGTCTCTCCGTCCTAATTTAACTGTTGAAAATCTCGCCCCATAGGAGGGAACAATGTACATTATGTGGGCCAGAGGAATAGTCCCCTTAGCTATGGAAGACCACCAATTTGCGTTTCCGAATGCGTCCAAACACGAGTCGGGCATTAAAATGATGCAACTTCTGAGAGCCGATAAAATAATTATCCCCGAGACGTAAGTAATTTCAATTGCCATCCTGTGTGGTACGGGACTGAAGTGTAATCTCTTACAGGAACCTAAAACAAACCGTCGTCCGACTGGATAACGTACGAGTTCCCTCAAAGGACACAACCTACTGGTGCCACATCCAGAAACTGGACGACTTTCTCCAAATAAAACATCACATTGTTCAGTTCGAGCCGCTTATCACGTCATCCGATCTGGTACATCACATGGAAGTGTTCCACTGTCAGACAGATGCCTTTGTCAAAATACCCCTTTACAATGGGGATTGTGACATGCTGCCGGTGGAAGCAAAAGTATGCTCTAAGGTTATTGCATTGTGGGCAATGGGGGCGAGCACGTTTACCTATCCACCAGAAACTGGGTTGCCGGTGGGCGGCAGTGACTACAACCCATACATTCGACTAGAAGTACATTTCAATAACCCAGAGCTCATCGAAGGTGTGTGCTTGAGGGATGCTCACAGGTGCCGAGATTAACCAGAGATTTGCTTGTATATTTCAGGTCGTATTGACAGCTCGGGTATGAGAATTCAGATGGTGCCCCATTTGAGACAATTCGATGCCGGTGTCATGGAACTCGGCCTGGAGTACACGGATAAAATGGCCATACCACCGGGCCAGACGGGATTTCCCCTGAGTGGATATTGTATTGCCGAGTGCACAAGAGTGGTAGGGTGTTCTGTGATTTTGAGAATATTGCTAGGCATTTAGAGCACATTGGTGCGGTCTCTTTATGATTTGGCTAATTTTAATTTATTACTTGCAGGCACTACCGAACTCGGGTATTATCATATTCGGATCACAGTTACATACACATCTAAGGGGAGTTCGCATTTTGACGCGACACTTCCGAAAGGACGAGGAACTGAGGGAAGTCAATCGAGACGATTTCTATTCGCATCATTTTCAAGAGATGCGAAATTTGAGATACAAACCTAGGGTGCTGCCGGTGAGTTGCAAAGCATTTGTAGTTCTATCGCTGTATAGCCGACTTTTAGGGATAGACCTCCAGCTTATTGCTTGCTAGTGGGGGGAGAGTTGTAACGTGTAAATGTAGTTGTGTGTGCTTGAAGTAAATGGGACTTTGACAATTCATTGTGAAGTTGGTTGTGGTGGCAATAAAATAGTTCATCAAGTAATGGGCCATGGACGCATGGGCCATCATGCGGTAACTCAAAGAAATCTTGCATAAAATGTAGACAAGTTTTTATTTGTAGTCTTTCTATAATAAACAAGTGTGTCTTAAAAACTTGTCGTGTTCTGTTACAGAAAGAGGGAAATCATATAATTTCGCACTTGTCGTCTTTCATCGCGACAATTGTTGCAGTGTTCGCGGACTTGTCGTTTTGTGTTACACAATCTTTGACAAGTTGTCGAAATTCAATTGTCCTACAACTACTTGTCGTGTTCTATTACAGGCCCCTTGAGCCTTTACCCGACTAACGAACAGCAATTGATTTTTATGTATATAGAAGAAGACAATAGAAGATAACTTTTGTTCTATCATCAATAGTTTCCGCCATAAAGAAATCATACTGAGACCCCCAACTCACAATCCTCTTGCCGCTGGTCCCCTCAATTTTTGCCAGGAATCCGCCATTTTGTTTTCCTATCCGTGTACGCCAATTCCTATCCGTTTTGCTTTGCCCACAGTAAAATGTAAAAAGATTAGGTGCGAATGTGTTGGTTGAGAGAATTTTTGACATTTGTCAATACGAATTTCTATGCAACAATACTAGCGCACCTAAACTTTTTGGGAGCGTAAAATTTAGCTTGTAGGCAAATAACTGTTAATCGGTCGAAGTTGGGGGTCTCAGTATTGTTTCTGGTTTTCGCAGCGCATGCGACAAAAGATGTTTTATGGCATTTTTTTTACACCTTGAGTTACGTTACTAAAGTTTTAGAAAGGATTCCTAATCTATCCTAACAATTAATATAGCCTATGTTACTCAGGGTGAATGTAGCTTTCTAATGGTAAAATAATTATTGAAATCGGCACTGTAGTTTTTGAGCTTATTCATTACAAACATACACACAAAAATACAAAAATACAAATCTTTCCTCTTTATAATATTTGTGTAGATTGTATCGCCTTATATGCGTTGAAAGAGTGATTGGCGGACACTTGGTATGAGGAATCATCAATACTGTGAGATATATTTTGTTATTGCTACCAATTGTATACCCATCCTGTTGGCGCTGCTCTCTTAGACTTTTATTAAATGAAGAAGCCTTATATGCGTTGAAAGAGTGATTGGCGGACACTTGGTATGAGGAATCATCAATACTGTGAGATATATTTTGTTATTGCTACCAATTGTATACCCATCCTGTTGGCGCTGCTCTCTTAGACTTTTATTAAATGAAGAAGCCCCGTTTCTCCGGAATGCTTTGTTTTTATGAACAACCGTCTTTCCTGTGGTGTGGTCCTTTTTACCTCCAGTAGCGAGGAGTTGCTTGTTGTCCATCTCATCAGTTGTGCGATTCTATATACCTATCTGCTCAGCTTCGGGATGTCAAGCCTGATTGCAAGCGTGTCTATTGTCCTCTACTTTTGGCCGTCTTCAGTCGATATCTATTGGTTTTCTACGTGTCACGTTTTCTATTCTGATCCGTTTGTAAGCGGACAAGAATTGTGCGATCTGTCGATAATTAAAGGATGCGTTCAACTTATCAGTGCCTTGATGTGAAAGTCAAGAAAGTTATCTATCCCCACTAGCGGGCGTAGACTTCATACGATACCTAAAGAGCAAAGCTAAGTCCACCAAATTCCTCGTTTTTTTCATTACCCTTGTTTCTGTGGGAACCAGCGTTGCCGTTTGGCCAATGGGCCCTTTTTGAGCCCAAAAACCCGTGTACCCCACTTAAAAAAAAAAAAAAACGGCAAAATGGCCATTTTCGGTTTAAGTAAGATTTTATTCTTCAGTAAACGAAAAAGAATGCGAAAATATGAAAAAAGGTATTTCGTAACGAAAATTTTGGTTAAATAAATGCTTTTGCCGCACTTTTTTTTGACTCCGTTATTTTGATTCGAACCCCTTTTTATACCCGTTTTTGAAAATTTCCAACGGAAACTCTGCCGGAAACCCTGACAAGAGTGGCTTTCAATCAATCCCTAGCAGTTCAATCTTTAGTGTCTTCTTATATTCTTTGACGAGCTTCAAGAATCGATCTTTTCTCAACGTCCTGGAAGACATCCCCGAAGCATCTGTTGCAAATTCCATAATCGAGGCAGATCTTTCGATCTAACAATAGAAAGAAGAGCAGTGACTGACACGGAGATCGAAGATCCTCTTAATAAGGGAAATGGATGATGTGAGGAACACATCTGTAACCACCATGACTGCGTTGTTTTAGTTTTAGTTTTAGGTAACAACACAAAGAAGAAAATAAAAACACACAATTAAAGACGAAAACGTAGTTAAAGTAGTTAATTAATTTATTTAGTTTAAATAGAAAGAGAGGTTGAGGTTGCTGGTGTGTTAGTCAGGCCAGGTTGGATCCTATATATATATATATCAAGGAAAAAATAGGCATCGTCGTCGACAATCAGGGAGTGATTAAGGCTGTCGGTTCAACTAAGTCAACGTCCAAGCTTGTTGTGGAATGCAAGGAGACACTGGCCATGGCTTGTCATCACTTTGAAATCACTGTCGTCTGGGTTCCCGGCCATAGGAGCATTGAGGGGAATGATAAAGCCGATAAACTTGCCAGGCGAGGCTCTGCTCTGCGCATGTCTCACGCGGGGGAAGTCTTCCCTCTGAGAAATCTCCCTGCACTTCACCTCAAGGGCCGATACTATATGGACGAACCTGACGACCTGCATAATTTCAAGGAAGATCTGGCGAGCCTACGATGATGCCAAAAGAACCAGCCTCTTAGCCAGAACGCGTGTAGATGTCGCCAGGTTATACGGCAATTGGTGCGGGCTATTGGACTTTATGAACTCACGCAGCCATGGTTGGCATCCCCAATAACAACCACTACCGTAGCTGCGCCGAAGTAAACAAGGGTGAAACAGTGTTTCATCTTGTATGTCAGTGTCCGGCCCCAGGCAAAACCAGACGCAGTGCACTAGGTCATCCCTTTTATGATGACCTTCATGCCATCCAAAGTATCCATTTTAACAAGATCATAAAATTTCTCAACTCACAGGCTGGTTTTGTGCTCCCTTAACATCCTGCTCCCCCTTTATTTCTTTCTTTCAGGTTCGGTTAGTTGTGGTCTCAAAACGGCGCTCAATGCGTTATTTGTGTTTTCCCTTATCAGATTACGGAGGAATACAGCCACTTAAACCAACCAACCAACCAACCAACCAAGGGTGTGGTTAATAGAACGCTTTGAAGTTACACCGAAAAGACGTCTTTTGAGCCATGGCGACTTGTAAAGTTCTAAACTGTTGACGGCGCACATTAAATATTACTGAAAGATTACTGGAGCTGCTCCGCAAAGTCAGAATCACCAGTGACAGACAGTCAAGGAAATATGCATTCCTGTGCAGTTTCCCTGATATTAATTTAGACCTGACTGCGGTTCCACTTGTTGTTGGGTTCAGTTTAAGTTTTGGAAAGGACATTATGCACCGCTAAACTCCATGGTGATAGGTATCTCTGTTTTCAGAGAAGTTAAGCAGGTGGAATATATCTGATAAGCTCGAAAAAGGTTATTTGCAATCATTTTTGAGGAAATTATTCCGGCTAGTTACATAGTGTATAGATAAAAGCGCATTTTCTCCTCCTCTCTTTGCAGCTGTATACGTCTTCCCAGCAGTTATACATACCATACCCTGTTAAAATCCGAGTGAGCGCATTAAGAGTCGCCTGTGCATTTCGAACAGTTTCGAACGATGCTATGCTTGTAGTATCTTCAATGCTACCTATCGATTTGCTCGCTAAAGAAATGAAAGCTCTTGGCACCGAACGTGTCAGAAATGGCCAAGATGGCGACGAAAAGAGAAAATACGAAACAAATCGCAGCATCGCTGTTTGGCAACAACAATGGAACCAATTGTTAAAGGGAAGAGGGACACAGCGTCTCATACCAGTGATCGATGCATGGATTAATCGTGCTCATGGCGAAACAAACTTCTATCTGGCACAGTTCTTGACGGGTCAAGGCAGTTACAGAGAATATCTCTTTAAACGCGGACATGAAACCATTCCAAACTGTCCACATTGCGAAACCGTTTCCAAAAACGCGTTACATGTGCTTTTTCATTGCCCACGGTACGAAATTTGGGGGGTGGACAACTCCCAATAATGTCGCGAATTTCATGCTTCAAAATAGTGAAAACTGGACAGTTGTAAGTGACGTGGCGGTTCCGGTACTCAGTCACCTCTGGCGTCAACACAAAGCGAATGATAGAGAAAACTAAGCTTTCAATCCTACCTCCGCGAAGTAATGCCTTACGCGGTAGTTCCGCGAGGCACCCAAATCGGCTGGTTCGGGAAGGTGTTTTAATCGGTAGGAATCCGGCACTGCCAATAGACGTCAAACGATTGATGCCTCATCCTTCCATCGCAAACAAAAAACGAGTTCCAAAATATGCGCTCTTCTGAGGGTTGGAAGTCATTTTATACTCACTCTCGCTGTCTATATTCAACCATTTATCTGGCGAGATTTTCTTCTCATCGTATTTTCCACCCACCCACCTTCCAGATTCGACCACTCCATTTTTATATCTTCCCTATCTTGTTCGTTTGCTAGTCACCTTTGGCACAAGCTTCAAGGCTTTGCATTGGAATGCACCTCCTGTTGTCTGTGTCGAGAGCAACCAACTGCAAATCCCTGTGAAAATTTCATATTCGCACAGTTTCTGTCCACCGAGTTTTTCAATCGTCCTTCTGTCCTCCAATCCTTTGTAATTCGAAGCAGATTACAACTTGCCGACATCACCTTACTACAGGCTTTCATCTGCTCTGAGTCTATACACAGTTGCTGCACTCATTTTTCATACGGATAATTGAAAAGCTGTCCAATTTATATAAAAATAACAAATTTCCCCGAAGAAAACTCTCATCATTCATTCCGACGGATCCACCCTGGAGCAGGAATGCACCTCGTTGTAACAACTATACCAACCAAATGCATCTTAATGCACTGTCCCGATGCAATTCTCCATTCTTTAGGTAGTAGCAATCATTCTTCCCATTCAACTGAACTCTGCCTGCCTTTATGTGTGTGTGTGTGTGTTTTCCGCACAAATTCAATTTTTCTTTGGTTACGATTTCTCTTTCATATTTTTTTTTTTACTGTTTTTTTTGTGGAAAATCATTTTTCAATTTTCAATTTCCATTTCTTCCATCGATGCTGCTGTTATGTCGATATTCGTCGTGTTTTGTACTTCGTTTCGATGTTGGCCCGCAGGGAGATGCACTGGTAACAACCTGCTACTACAACACAATCGGCTACGACAACGCAACACTAGGTGGATTCTCCATTAGCGACGAGATGTGCGTCAACTACATTCACTACTATCCGGCGACAGACCTGGAGGTCTGCAAGAGCTCCATCTCCGAAGAGACTCTGGAAAACTACTTTATTTACATGAAAAAGTAAGTACACCTGCTTTTTGTGTTTGTGTGTGTGTTCTGCATTTTTTCCCCTATTTATTTGTCTGTTTATCTATGCAGGAAGGAGCACCAGAAGAAGGTCAATCTGAGTGGGGCACGTTCGACAAATTATCGAAGCATTAAGTGGACTCAGCCGCGCATCGATCAATTATACACGATGTACGTCCAGGAGCCGCTGTCCATGCAGTGCAATAAATCCGATGGCCACCGCTTCGACGGGTGGCAGTGGGAGGATGCTCCGATTACGCCTGTGGAAATTCAAGTGCCCATCCATCGGAAATCCTGTCACAATTACAATCCATTCTGGATGAAGCCATTGGACGAGGGGGCTTGCGACTTGTTGGGGGAGTGTATCTACTAAAGTGGCAACGCGTTGACTGGACCACGGCAGAAAAAAAAAAAAAAAAAAAAACGTTTTAGGTGTACATAATAATAGTTTTTTTTTTGTTTTTATTGGAAATTTTTAGAAGAACATTTATAACAGTATCATGAAGAAGTAATTAAATAAATCGACCATCATACCAGCAGTCAGCAGAGTGCGACTTTTATTGGGCAGTTTATTTTCAGTGATGCCATTAAGTGGGCGCCCATGGGTGAAACTGCGGACTGCGACTGCGAACGAATTTTTTACCGAAAAGTCTGGGGTCGTTTATTCTATTTTTGTTTTTTTTTTTCTGTCCCAGATTTTTGAGCACTCTCTGTTATTTTTATTATTTTAATTGTGTTGCGAAATAAAATCCAATTTGAACGGATATATCCTCTTAATGGTGAGCCACGTGATTTTTTATATAGCTGTTTAATTAAAATAAATCGGTTGAGTGCGCGTCATATGAACTGATTCTAATAATTATTAATGGGAGGCTGAGCCTTCGAAATGGGTTTAGCTATTACAGGAGATTGTGCAGTCTGTGTTATGTAGTAAGCAAACCAATTGTGCGGGTGATTTTACTATAAAGTAAAGTGAGCTAACTTTTTTTTTAATTATAGAAGCTGACCCCTATATTTCGGCGAAACCTTAAGATACCTATAGTTTATGGTGTGTCGACAGCATAGTCGAAGTCAAATGATGTCAAACAGTGTGACCGCTGCAGCACTCTGAAAAGTTGCAAGAAAAAGGGCCAATGAGAAAAAAAAGTGCCATTTCTGAAACTATTCTTCAAGTTTCGAACTTTGAAACAAGAATTGTCCCGCTAAGCACTATAATAGTATTGTGAGAGGCAACTGTGGTACATTTTGGTTTTTATTTGAAAATAAGAGCATTTGGAAAATTTTTGAAGCACCTTTTCCAACTTAAAACGTGCCCAAATAGCAAAATGTCAGGCTCTCGAAAAAAGTAATTGCTAAATTGCTACTTAAGTCGCACAACGGTCACGCTGGAGTTAATTATTCGCTGTATGAACTTTGAATGCCTTTCGAGGGAAAGGTTCATTGAACTCTGCAATAGGGTTATGCCAAAGCTTGCTAGATTGTAATGCGATGCTGATTGATGATCGAAAGAAGCCATTGTACAAGGTTTGAAATATTTGACGTAACTTCAAAAGCATTTTTAGAAGTGATTGTTCTGAAAAGCCTAAAGTACAAAGGGCCCAAAGACGAAAGACCGGTAAGTTCTGGTGTCTAGGTAGCATAAATAGGAAAAGCGGAATTCTGTGCTGTAAAAGAGGAGGAGCGATTTATTTTTATCTCCAATACATACTGGATACCTAGTTTCTATATCGCATAACCCAACTGGTGCTTAAAGTGCACAAGGTACAACGAGGTAGAGATGGACCTTACCTTAGGTTCCGCGCCCAGTCAAAAAGGACTTCGACCAAAAGTGTAGCGAAATTTAAATAAAAGCCCAGTTGCACCGGATCGTGAATACCCCTAGTATTTTTCATCAAACAAACCTTGAAAAATGAATCTTTCAAAATACGTTTGCCAGTTAAGAAACCGCACTTTAACCACAAATAGGCCTGAGCTATCCATCCATGAGTCTCAAAAAATCTCATTTCCATACCCAATCATATAGGTCACACCATATGCAATTACTGGGTGAAAACTGTAGACAGTTAAACGACGGTTATGAATTATTCACCTTGAAAGGCGACCTGTATTTCTTTTAAAATACTTTTGCTGACTAGTGTATTTGTAGAACCTATTTTTGTTCCTTTACTTTTAAATTTAATGAGTTTTTACTCAATGCCGTCCCTTAACTCGAAAAATTCGTAAAAAAGAGCAGTGAGGGAGCATTGGAAAAGCTGTCAGTCACTTGACTATTGACAGATGATTTGAAATTTGTTGTTGAAACGAAGTTCGATTAATAATTTTGAATCATTTTCACCGCTAGATGAATGAAGTAATAGTATTAGTAAACTAGCAAACTCTTCCGAGTTTATCAGCCATTTTAAAGATATTTCGTAACACTTTTTTGAAATTTTGAATTAGGTAATGTTTCTTTCATTTCATACCAATACAAGCGTTCGCTAAATATTCCGTAAGTCTCTCTCTCTCTTTCTCTCTCTGTCTTTCTCTTTCTGAGAGAGAATTTATCGTCACCACTGTCATTTGTACAGTCTTTTCCATTCTTACCACAAAAGTAAAAGAATAAACCTATTGCCTTCGTATTCGTACATCTAAGGCTACTTTTTGGGAGCGTTTTTCAAAACTATTTTTTATCTAACTTTACTGCCTTTTAACCGTCATTACTCAATGTTTCTTTAATTACCTACTTTTAATGACCTTCGAAATGAATTTAAAAAAAAAATGTTTATGATTGAGCTCATTAATCATGAAGGTACGCTAGAGTCAGTTGGAGGTATCCATACACAATGCATACATGTAGGTAAGGTACCAATACCTATATATCATTTACTGCGATATAGGTACTTCGAAAAATCTGTACCACAACGGCTGTTGTCCTTAATTATTCATTTAATCACTTACTATACGATGGCAACCAGTGTTTGCACGTAAAAGTAATTTTCTTTATCAGTTGCAGCTGATGCAAACTGTATTTCAAAATAAAAAAAAAACTGTGCACAAAGGATAAACCTGGGTATGCTGATCTAATTTCTAGTTGTATAGGTATTCTCTGGAAATGTGTTCTAGATAGAGATATGAAAATGTCCTCTCGACATTAAAAATATATGCTGTAGGGGGAGTTGGGGCACATTGATACGATTTTGCTTTAGACTCAATTAAAAGACAGCATAATGACAGAAATAACAAAATAAAATATGTGACGTGTTGAGTGTCCTTATAACTAGCTAATATCAGACGAATTTACTCTAAAATCCATTCACAAAAAATATAAGAACCTATTTAAAAAAAAAATTAAATTTGTTTCAAACTGCCCCACTCACGGGGTACATTGGTACACGTCCGAGTTACTTTGATTCATAGCAATTTAATCAGTATTATTATTGGAAAACTTCAATTATTAAAATATTATTTAGTATTTTAATAACAAATAATAATACAAACAGTGTTTTGGTATTTGATAATTCATGTTAACCTAACATTAAATTAGTTTTAATTAGAAATAAATGCTTTCCTAAGCTTCTTACATAAATAACGTAAACGAAAGAACTCAAAATAAGGAACTTGGTATTTATAGTCCTTTTGTTGTAAGGACAACAATTGATTTTAAAATTAAATAGGGAAGCTGTTCTGCAGGTGCATTGATACTCATCAAACTACCCCAGGGTCGTATGTATCAATGTGCCCCAACTGACTTAAGAAAATATATATATTAAATGCAGTAAAAGCAATGTTTTATAACAACATTTTTAGTAAATATCAAATTACGAAGGACATATATTCACCAAATAACTTCATATGAAACTGTTAACACAAATCCTATTAAAAAAAACTCAGTCAAAAAAAATGACAAAAAATTTACTTGAAGACGTACGAAACACGTTTGTGCATGTTAGGTCCAAAGCGATGACTGAACAGTGATGTCAACCAGATATATTTGCGCATTGATAGACACGTTGCGCTGTGTGCTTCGTTGAGTGGTCTGGTGTGCCTTGTTTTCAAATAATGTCGGTTGTATCTATGTGCCCCATGTATCAATGTACCCCATCTCCCCCTACCTATATTGCTAGTTTCTTCAGAAAAGATCTCAAACTTCAGTAAACCCATCCAGGCGACCTATTAGTACTAAAAAATCAGCTGTTCTAGAAAAATATTGTCACAAAATAAAACAACAACATATGCTTAATTCACCGATGGAAATTCATTCCATATTTATGCATTATCGTAAGGGAACAGACCTAAATATAGAACGAAAATGAAAGATGAATTTCCATTGGTGAATTGCAAACTATTTAGAAAATAGGTGAAAAGGGTATGATTTGCAGTAGTCAGCCCCATCAGCTCCAGTAGTTGGCCACGCAAGTATCCAGTATTCAGCCCCAATTTAATTAACACATTCTCATAAAAAGGGGGGGGGGGGCTGACAACTGGAGAAAGTTTAAAAGAAAAGTTTCTTCTATAGTCAGCCCCCATTTCTCTAGTTAATGTACAGTGGGGCTGACTACTGGAAAACATCAAACAACAAAAAATGATCGAAATTTTGGTGCGAATCAAGACAGATTGAAGTTTCCATTCATTTTGCATACTCAGTTGTTGTAAAAAAAAAAATTAACGTAGTCAAAACAATAATCACAAAATGCAAATACCTCAAATGGATTAGTATTTGTATCACTTTTCCAAAACCACTTCCACTATTTATTTTTTTGGAATACCTACCACTCGTTTCTGCGTTTATAAAAACTGTACTCAAGTACATATTTTTTACGCGCGAAGCAGCACCAGGATTGTTGCAAGTTTTTGGGCGCAGATAGAAGAAATGTTAGCCAAGGGAATAATATTTTTTCCTTGAAAGAAAGACCAAAGGATTAACTATTGCGCTGCATTTTGTATTCCAGAGGCTGACTACTGGAGGGTGCTGAACTAAGGGGCCATCACCCTAGTTCTCTTAAGTTGATGTAACCTGAACGCTTAAGTAGTAGGTACTCAGTCACGAATTTCTTGACCAGATTTATCGACTAACCCTCCATAAACGTCAACTGAACCAGCTGCTCATATAACCGATTTCAGCCAATCAAAACCGAGAGACATCTAGTCAGACTTACCTAAAATAGATATACCTAAACGTCGCCAATTTGTTCGTGCAACGACGAGGACGTGCAATTTAATCGATTATTTTTCAAAAAATCACTTCAATTTTATTGACTTGTTGTCAAAATATAAATTTGTCAAAATTCCATTTTATTGTTATTGAATAGAATTTTCAAAGTAAATACAATTTATTCGCACAAAAGCAATTAGGCTAAGACAAATTGAAACCGATAATACATTTCAGATACTAAAATGGCATTGCCTTCATTTTTAGCGAGGAAAAGGTGCATTAAAATATTACTAGGAACAACAACCTGTTAGCCATTCTTAAATTATAATTTCGGATGGCACATTCCAATAAAAAGTAAATTCTAATTAGTTTTAGTATACGCTTATGAGCTTTGTCTCAGTCAATTTGTTTTTACAATCTTTTGTCTGTTATTTACTTCACCTATTTGGATGGAAAAATATGTACAGCGGCTCACGAAACTTATTCGTACAATAAAAGAACAGTCAGATTTTTGCCATTCAACACTTTAATTGCTTTCTTAGACAATTTGATGCCTATAAGGACTTTCATTTGCATTCTACCGCTAAAGGTTAAGCCAAAAGATTAATAGTACAACTATGCAATGCTACTTTTAGGGTTGCTTAACTTTTAAGTTTCAATAAATCACGATACATAGAGCTTTGTTACAGTTGACTGATAAGGGTAGGTATGGATGTATATTTTTCTACATCTTTAATTTATCACTGAAAGAGACAACATTGAAGATAAATAGAGCAGCAAATAATGATAAGCCACATGAAGCATATCATTGTGTTAGCCAAATATTCGAAGATAGGTATTCAACTTGTAGGTTCCATTTTGAAGCAAGTATTTGGTTCATTGATTGTAGGTACATCAGTCGGTTGAACATGCTCGTATTCCAACTTTTAGGTTCATAAATCAATGTCAATGTTGAGAGTTGTAAGTTCGTAGGTAAACGTCTGATAACTTAATGGCATATTTCGAAGAGAAAGAGCGCCTCAGGAACTACAGTCTGCATCTTTTAAAACCTATTAAGTCGACTAGATTAAGTCGGCTTCGATGTACCTTGAACGCTAAAAACTATATTCGTCTGTGCCACGTTTCCACTTTTCCTACGCCAGCCACATATACGAACTGTCATCTTGACTAGATTCTCCATCCATCTATAGACGTTAACTGAAAAACGGTTAATGTGACCGATCTAGGTCAATCAAAACTGATGCGCATCAAGTCAGCCAGCTGTCAGAGACCGACGTCCCCACTTAAACGTCCCCATTATTTTAATTTAAATGTGACCATGGAACGGCAGATGTCATGAAGAGAGTTTAATATCTACAAATTATACAAAAGCATTTATTGTTCCCTGAGCAAGTTACCGTTGTTTCATCTGATGCGATTCACTCAACAATATAATATTTCTAGAAAATTCTACCTGTAGATGTCAGCACAACTTGAAGCTCGCACATTTATCAGAGGTTAAAATAAACGCGCACTCTGTCTAATGACAGAAATAATTTAACATTTTTAATTACCGAGCATTCCATGTCATCAAAATGTGGATAGGAAGCCACGTAATATAACCAGCATTTGGTAGGTACCTACCTATACACGAACTACGAAGCGGGTTGGAAATATTCGCGACTAAAATTATTTTATTACAATATACCTATTGCAGCCGCCCAAATCGAATTAATTTGACCATTTGCATGCCAGTCATTTGGGTAGGTACGTATCTATGGATTGTTTTCGTCGGTCGACAAATATCGCTCTGTGCGGACTTCGTGGTAGCCCGCGGGTGAATCAACCATTCATGAATCGACAATGGCTATGCAAACGTTTTCGGTAACACTCTGATTAAGTGTAATTCGAAAATGTGTAAGTACCTATGTGGGGATGGAACACAATAGGTAATCACAATTTTTGTGTTTAAACTGACCCGTGGTGCTATTGAAGTTATTGCCATAATGAGGTGATAGGCACCTTTCATTGATCGGTATTCACTCAGCCTTTTGTACTCCCGTTAAATATCCAAAACGCACTCAGAGTCAATACTCAAGAATCGAAAGAAAAGTAAAAGCTAAGATATAATTCAACAGACAAGAAACGTTCAAGGGGAAAATAAATTTTAGGATATTAATGGTACTTACTTCAAGTAGCGCTTTTAGAAACCATGACTTCTGCAAAAATAATAAAGTGTAATGTGGTATTCGATTGGGCTTCTTCAGATTCGCTCTCAGATTTCAGATTTCGTACATAAAAACGTCACTTGCTCTTTTTTGTGATAATTTCGTGGGATTCGAACATGTGTAACCTTCAACACTTTTCAAAGCGTTTTCCATACACTGGTTAAATTTTAAATTAAAACATTCGAAATTTGCGTCCCCATTGATTTTTAAATATTTGTAGGGTAAAACTTGGTACCGGTCAGTCGGTAATACCGGTCACCCTTGTATCTCGAGAATGGGAACATTGAATCACCAACTCTTTGCATGGATTAGTGCTCCCGAAGATTGTTTTCATACCAGACTGTTGTTTGTTAAGTTTGTCTGTGTCCTTTGGAAGTTTCAGATCTATTGGTGTTTTCGGTCAATTTATTATAAGAAAAGGTTATCAGAAAATAGAGAGTAAGTACTTTTCCTTATACATATGTTATAAATACAGTGATATTTTGCATACTTTATGTTGTTTTTTGTTATTAATCTGCAATGGTTTTACTTTGTTTTTCTTAACTTAAAATTTCATTTTGCATTTTTTTTTTTTCCTTGGCGCTCCCGTGTGGGTAGTCCCGGTCAACTGATCGGCATTACCTATTCATGGGTAAGCCTAAGTCAAGAACCACTTCCAGAGGTTCGTGGTCAGAGGTGGCTATTAACAACCCCAAACAACTTATTGAAAAGGAAATGTCCATTCGCGCCGCGGCCAGGTCTACTAAAATAACATTTTCGACACTGCCAGAACGTCTTAAAAAGAAAAACTTCTATGAGCCATCTCTGGGGTGACACACGGTTTTTAACAAAGACCAGGAAAATGAACTTGCAACACAGATCAAACATTTCGCGATTTATGTGAAAACTAAAAATAAATATAAGTATTTTTTAAATAAACATTAATGACCGCCATTACCAGAATTGCTGACCGGAATTAACCGACCATGCGTCTAATACCGGTCATTTTTGTCCTTTTTTGTTTTTTGTATAACTTTTTTCCGTTTTGTTCATTTACCTTTTTTTTTATGTTGATAATAATACAAAAACATATGAATTTAATAAAAAGTGAAGTAAAGGTATTATTTAAATAACGAATTTCGTTTTATTTGAGTTTTTGTTGAAATGACCGGTATTACCCAGTTTTACCCTACATAAATAATTTACAAAAATAGATTCACCCGATGCAATGCCTTTCTTTGCTTTAGAACAAATTCACGAAAACCTAAACGTCCTCCACCAGTTGTCAGACTCAAGTGCACTTGTATTGGTTAATCTGAGAAAATTATCTAGATTCGCAAAAGTGATCTGAAATCTGAAAAAGATTGTTTGTTTTTGGGCCAAACGAACATTAAAATTGCTCTGAGAGTAGAAAAAGTGCTCTGAGAGCGCCCAATCGAATACCACACAATAAATAGTATACTTTTGCTATAACTACCTAAGAAAGAAAAAATGCTCTCAGAGAGAGAAAGCCACTTACGAAAAAGTTAGGGAACGCTTTTGTAGTAATCTACATAGGTTTGGTTGACGTAAGCCCTAGTTTGCACTATAGTGCACACCACTGGGTTAACACTATTATGTTCGATATAGCACCGAACTCGCCCTGGTACTAAAAACCTGTTTTTGACATGACTTCTAGGGCACCCTAGTTTTGCCCTGAGCTGACCGAATTTGTCGGTTTTTAACAGGCGTGAAAATTAGCTGACACTTCTCAACAGAGGCAATACTGAGACCCCCAACTTCGGCCAATTTTCGGTTACTTGCCTGCAAGCTATAATTTTTAAGGGGTGGGAGTGGGAATAGCTAAGTGCGTTAGTATTCGTATTGGCAAATGTCACGTAACTTAAAAAAAACCTTTTCTCCAATACACTCGAACTTTGCATGTGCCACTTCCGCTGTCGGCAAAGTTGCTGCCAGCGGTCATAGAATTTTATCCGTTAAATTTGAAATTATTCGTTACGTGTACCTATTTATTATTTATTTATAGTATTCTAGTAGATATTTCTTTTTTTGAATATGTGTACTTTTGCTTAAAATATTTGTGAAAAATTAACAATGTAGATTGGTTGAGAGAAAATAAAAACATTTTGGGGATTTTTTTTTCAGTACCTATTTAAGAAAAATTTACTCATGAAAATAATTGAAGTTAAGATATTCGAAAGCGGAAAATACACAACCATGTTTGTCCTTATATATTTCTAATATGAAAAAAAAAAAAAACATCTCATTTAGATAGTCTTATAAACCAAACAAATTAAATTAATCGCCTTTTCAAAATACATATAATAATAACCAACCAATAGCACTCAGTTATGTTAAAATGTCGTATTTCCGAACACGATCTCATTCCTAAACGGTTGGCAGCGATTGGCAGCATTGATTTGATAAATATTTGTATGTTTTTGCATGTCACACGGATTCTAAATTGACAGAACACCGGGGGGGCCATCGGCAAGAGCATTGTGAGCTGGGGGTGGGGGGTTCTCAGTATCAGTATTGCCTCTGCCTTGAAGTAAGCCGCATTTACAAATAAAACTGCATACTGGATACACTTTAGCTTCTTATCACTATACTGTCCTAACCCTAATCGTTCGAATTGTTTAGTCGATCGTATTTAATGTAGGTAGACATCTATTTTACAAAACAATTTGTGTTTAGGAGAGGAATGTCTAATTGTTTTTGGAAACCATTTTGCGAAGTGGACGGTACCTACCTAACCTAGGTGCTACAAAGACGGGTTATATTCACTTATTACGTACACACATGGATCAATGAATATTTTGCGAATTTTGTTGTTTTATTTTCTCAAATTATCTGAAGCTAGTATTTTTTATTCCATCAAATAGGTACATAAAACATAAAGTATGTATTTTCATACCCTTATGCCTTCTACCTAGCATTACTTACATAAATTTAGTACCTAGGTATCTCCTTTCCCCAACTATCCATTCCAAGTTGTCAAACTGAAAACTAGTCAGCTGTAATATTGCTGGATTATTTTCAAAACGAATCCACGAATGCTTAGCTTTTCTTTCATAAAATATTATTTGGTTTTCCATTGGGACCAGAAATCAATCTTTTTTTTGATCTAAATCACTTTTCGCGTTCCATTGGGCAGAAAAATCAATCCTTTTTTCGATTCGGATCACATTTTGCAGATCTCGATATTTTTTCAGATCTACACACACACAGCTGATATTGTTGTCAATTAATGCACTAATCCATTTACAAAAGCAGATCAATTTCGTTGCGCGTTCCATGAGCACCATAAAATCTGAGATCTGAAAAAGATTTCTGGTGGTCCCAATGGAAAACCACATTAGAAAATGTAATTTTGTGTGAAGTGGTCATCACTTTGAAAAATAACCGTGTTTTGTTTAACATGAGTGTGCAGTGCGTGTCGGAAGGGCTTGGAATCTTAATTTTTGCACGGACAAAAGCGGAAAAACTCCGGACGTCCAATAAAAATTAAAAAAATTAAAACCCCCTTCACTTAAGTTAAGTTTTAAAAACTAATTCACCATTCCGTGGTAGATTTCCTAGTGAATGGAGAATGGACTCCAAACCCGAATTACCTATTGCACATCGACCTTTTATGTCGACTTCCATTGGGATTTCGAGATTTTTCTCTCAGATTTCAGATTTTTCGTGCCCAATGGAACATAAAACGAGATTTTTCTTCCTTTGCATCTGTGGTGGTGCGTGTTTTAAAAGTCACGTGTTCTTAAATTGTAATTTGTGTAAATAAAAATCCATTCAATTTATTTTAATAAATATTGCAGCGGCCATATGTAATTTGTTTTCTATTTTTCAGACTTCTCGTCTAAAAACCTAAGTAAACACACTTTAAAGTTTGACAAACGAAAAATGTTTTGGTGTTAGTGCAAATAGGTGTGAATCTCGCTCGGATATCGAGATTCGCAAAATTGCTCTGACTCTCAAAAAAAGTGATTTTTTTGCGCCCAATGGAACATGAAATCTGACAGCCAGCTGATTTCGAGAGCAGAAAAACTGCTCTGACTCTGAAAAATTGTGCTTTTTCTGTCCCAATGGAAAACGACATTAGTCTTTCTAATTGAAGTGGTGCCATCTTTTATTCAAAATGCACAGCATTTCCTACACCGCTGTACAATACAAAAGCTACTGACAGCTGACACTCCGGTATAAAAAAAAGTATCTGTCAGGCTTACAGTACTGTCACTCGTTTGTTGTTTTTCATTTTCATAGCAACAAATTTTGAAAAATTTGTATATTTCTAGTTCATATTTTTCCTAATTAATTTTATACAAGTTCTGTAATAATGCAGCGTGAAGAAAAACAGCTCGAAGTAACACTGGACGCAGTGTTGAATCGTTTAAATGATATAAAGAGTTCAATCGGTGCAATGATACACAAACTAGAAACCGAATATGAAATAATCAACTGGCCAACTTTTCTCGATAACTTTGCCCTCATATCAAGCCATGTAAATATGCTGCCTGTTTCTATTTTAGGATAATTCGAATCCAATGTGGCATTCTTACAGTTAACTGGCCTTACGAAAATCTTGGCCAAAGAACTAGGACCTCCACTTCGCAATCGAACAGTTTTGCCGTTGATGCTATCGCCCGAACGCGATGAGGCACTTTGGAATCTAACTGAAGGACGCGTTCCTGTATTCTCCCATGATATCGTGCCAAACTATTTGCGAACAAAGCCGGACCCGGTTGCTGAGCAGAAAATGATTCAAAATGAACAGAAGGTATGACTTTTTCTCCTATCTGTGGTTATGTTTCTATTCTTATCTCATTCCAGGCGGCTAATTTGTCTGTAGAAGCAGCAATGAAACAGGTTGCTCAATATAATAAAGTTGTGTCGCACGTCTTGGAAATGGTTAGTAAGGCTCGCGAGGAATGGGAAATTGAATCATCATCACGAGCAGGTATGCTTGGCCTTATGTTGCATCGAAAACTACCGTCTAAACTGATTTACTTTTAGGAATTCAACAAACCAGTAGTATGGCCGACACGCATGCTCTAGTCGCTGCAGTTGGAATGGGAAAAGGCTTAAAGACGGCAATGCAACTGTCTGGACCCGGCTCTGTGGCAGGCGGCATGATGGTACCACCAGCTATTCGCCCCCCAACTCCAATGAGCTCTGTCAGTCCATCGGGTGTCAACCAATTGGGCAAAGCACCCTCGGCCATCAAGACGAATATAAAGTCGGCAAACCAAATTCATCCCTTTGGACGATAGCCTAAATGAAGTTGTGTGTAATGTAGCGTAACGAAGTAAACACTAAATTTTCCCTGAGCAAAAGTGGGTTAATATTTCTTTTAAATTGATGGGTAAGGCGTACAACGTCTGCAACATCGATTCGGTTGCAGGTAGATGTTGCTGGCTAGGAGCTTATAAAGTTGTTGGGACTTTACCACTGATTTAGCATCGATTGGACTTTTTATTTTTCTCTTTTTTTAATGATGTAGAGTAGGTACATCTTTCTACATATTCCTGCATACATGTCGTTTCAATGAGAAATCTACTTCGACGGACGTTGTCTGCGTTATCCCAAACCTAATGCCGTTTCTTTCGATATGGGTATTCTTTGGCAGTCATGTCCAATACGAATGCACCTCTTGAATGAAATAAAGCCAATCAAACCCACAAATAAAATTAAGCGATCCAATTTTAATGAAATCAAAGAATAGGTTAGGTATAATACAATAACACATACAAACTGCAATAGGGAATAACCACACACCTCCTAAACAGCCATTTCCATACTGATCTTCGGATATGGCTTGTAGTCGACCACCTCAAAATCATCGAATGTAAAGTCCTCGATGTTCTGAATTTGGCGCTTGATCAGCAGCTTGGGAAAGGGTCGTGGGACACGTTGCAACTGTTCCTTGAGAGGCTCTAGATGATTATTGTAGACATGAGCATCGCCCAAAGTGTGCACGAAATCGCCAGGCTTCAAGCCAGTGATATGAGCTATCATATACGTAAGCAGAGCATAGCTTGCAATGTTGAATGGCACACCCAATCCCATATCGGCTGAACGCTGGTACAACTGACACGACAGCTCACCATTAGCAACATAAAACTGTGCCAGACAATGGCACGGTGGCAGTGCCATCTTTGGCAGATCAGTTGGATTCCATGCGCTCATTATAATTCGACGATCATTGGGATTTGTGCGAATGCGATTGATCACTTCTTTCAGTTGATCGATACCCTCGCCTGTGTAGTCATCGTCACACTTACGATATGTTGCTCCAAAGTGCCGCCACTGAAAGCCATAGACTGGACCAAGGTCACCCTGTTCGCGGTCGGTGAAACCAGACTTGTCAAGGAATTCTCGAGTGCTATTGCCGTCCCATATGTGAATGTTCTTCTCCTGCAGCAATTTTGCATTGGTTTTGCCGTGTACAAACCAGAGTAGCTCTTCAGCGACCGCTCGCCAGAAGACTCGTTTCGTTGTAAGTAGCGGAAAGGAGTCTCGCATATCGAAACGCATTTGTGCCCCAAATATGGATATGGTGCCCACACCAGTGCGATCGGATCGGGATACTCCTGCAATTTGTAATTGTTATTAGATGAACCACGAGAAGTTTGGCTGCTTTTTCACCTTTGTCAATGATTTTCTGGATTAGGTCCAAATACTGTTGTTCGTCTGAGTTCATTGGGGGTGTTCCATTTTTAACAACCTCATTTGTTCCCATGTTTATGTGATTTTGGAATATCGCAATAAAACGCTTGATGAATCAATCAGTCAACAACAAAATAACTATTAAAATTGCAAAATGCAAAGGCAAAACCAATAAACCATTTATAAAATGCGCGCGGATTTTGAAATTTTATAGAAACATACTTTTGGGTAAAGAGGGCAGCAGTCGCACTGGACTCGTTCAGCGAAGAATCACCATTGCCAAATTAAGCCCGATTCACCAGGAAATTAACGTTACTGATGGAATTTCTTGAAATATACCTACGTTAAATCCGAAACTTATTTTGTGTATTTTCTACTTTGGCCCATATAAAAATTAAGATTCCAACCCCTAACCGACAGAAATATCAAATTTTAAAGACTGGTAGATTTTTTTTAATTATTTTTTTTTTGTTGTTGTACGACTTAAAACAAACACCCTGATCCTATCTCAGCCAAAGTAAATTGTAGCAGTCAATCTCACCTCCTTCGAATCAGTCTGAAATTATCTAAGCGTTTGAACTGCTAGTTAAAGTTATTTTGGGTTTGCTTTTCTATCTCAATTTGGGATAATATCTCGTAAATTGTGTCCTTAGGGCCGGATTCTGGGTCAAATATCCGGGTCTCCTGGTACCCAATCCTAAACAATTTTAAAATAAAAGCTGTCCCGTTTTGGAGGATGTCTGGACTGAAAGCGCCGAAAGTCGAGCACAAACTGTTATATAGCTTAAGCGATTTTAAAGTTTTCGTGAGCTTTTTTGTGTCAATTAAGTATGTAATTTCCATTCAATTTTTATACCTACTTTGTTATGAGGGTGGTTCATTTTTCTAAAAAGATTAATTTTAGAAATTTTTAATGGATAGGTATTTAGGGGGAAAGAAGCTTAGTAGGTACCAAGTGTGTGTAAGTGTGTAATGGTACGTAAAAGATTTTATAAGGGTGCGACAAATGCTTTATGTTTTTGTATCTGAATGGAGTTATAAGATTTCAAGGTTGTAAATATCTATTTTATTATTTGGTAGGTATTCGATTGGGTAGGGTACACTCAGAGAAAACTGCGTTTTCGTCGAAAGATCGTGGATGCGTTCAATCAAATCGAACACCAACTAGTTTTCGTTTGACGTTTCAATCAGCTATGAGACATTCCTAGTCGTGACATTTTATACCTATGTAAACTATTTTGGTTACAAATTTCAATCGCATTTGTTAACAAATAATGCCATATTCTCACCAAACTGAATTCGCGAGGTTTCAATGAACTTTTACCGGAACCGAAAAATAAATTCAGGACATTTGAGAATAATATTAGCCCATCAATTAATGCTTAGTACCTACGCTGCTCGAGCTAAATTTTCGCTTCCAAACAAAATTCTCTACAAAATTTAGCTTAGCTAAATTTAAGCGAACCCATTTATCTACCTGAGTGGAACGCTGTTCTAGCTAAATAATTTAACTTTTGTTTCGGAATGTCAAAATTTATTGTGCCCTTTCTATTGCGGAGAATGGAAAAAGTAAGCAAAGGTGATTTTCTTTAATAAATACCTACCTCGACAAGGAGTTCCTAGAATCTTACGAATTTTTAATTAGCGCCGTTCCTTAACTCAAAAAATTCGTAAAATGAAGAATATTACACCTCCACTGAGAATCTTACGAATTTTGACTCAACAAATTTCTTGGTGTAAGTAGTGGAAAAGCTGTCAGTCATATTACAATAAATTGTAATAGCAGATTTAAAATTGTTGTCCTACTTGGCATATGCGTGCATTTGTTTTGATTTCTTGAGTTTTAAAATAGTATCGACATGCGCCACCTACCTATTGGTGAAATAGCAAATGTCAGCTGACTTGTATAAAAACATAAATTACACTTGTGTGAGTGCTTCTTGAGTGGATTTTGACTTCAAATCAAGAAGCGAAATTCTCTTCTAAGAATTACCAGAAGAGTATTTTTTGTGCTAATGGAACGGTTTCAGATCAGAATGATTTTTTCGATTCCGGAATCCGGACTCTCCCGGACGATTCTTATTGCCCAATATTCCAATGGAAAACGACATAAGTGTCTCTCTGGGAGAGAATTTATCCCCACCACTTCAATTTTGACAGTCCATTGCCATTCTTATTACAAAATTAAAGGAACAAACCTAATTTCTAAAGAAACGAGCATGAACACAGTAAAACCCTTTAATTCGTAGAACTCGTTTATTCGGAAAAAAAAAATTCCGAATGAGAGTTTTGTTTTTTTTTTTTATGTAAAAATTTAATTAAATTAGCACAAATTAAATAACGCAATGATGTAGAAGAATCATCAAAATGTCTTTTGGGGGAGTCCCGGCAATTCACATATAAAAATCGGGGAAAACCATAAAAATATTGTACTATGTTGTATGTTGTACTAAATAAATTGTTTGATAGGTTTATACCTACATTCTTTTTATGTTTTTAGTTAAAAAAATTAATTGTAATAAGTTTTATGTATTATTGCAATCTTTTGTGTTAATAAAATAAATTTTCATCAAAAGGAATGCGTTTTAGTGCATACAAAAATCTCTCGTTAATTGGGAAAATTCGTTTATTTGGACTGACCTTCCCCCCAACCATTTCGAATTAACGAGCTTTTACTGTATTCCGAAACAAAAATAATCTTGAATAGACGTTCGATGCAGAGACCCCCATCTTCGACCGATTTTTCGTAACTGGCCTACAAGCTATACTTTTATGGGGTGGTACATGCTAAGTGCGTTCGTATTGTTACATAGAAATTCGTATTGACAAAAAATGTCACGTAACTTCAGAAATTCCAGCTCACCAACACACTCGCACCCTGCGTGTACCACTTCCGCTGTCGGCAAAGTTGCTGAAAGGGTACATAGAATTTTGTCCGTTTTTGAAATTATTCGTTACGTGTGATAGGTATATTATTTTAGGAAAATTTGCACTTATTTATGAAAAATGATTACTGCGGAATGGTTGTATGAAAATAAAAACTTTTTGAGCAATTTTTCTTCAGTTATTTAAGAAAAATGTACAAATGAAATCGAAATTAATGATATTCAAAAGCGAAAAATACACAACCATGTTTGTCCTAATATGTTTCTTGTATATAAAACATCTCATTTATGTAGATAGTATTATTAACCAAACAAGTTATATTAATCGTCTTTTAAAAATGTATAATAACCAACCAATAGCATTCAGTTATGTTAAAATGTCGTATTCCCGAACTCTATCACATTCCCACACGGTTGGCAGCATAGATAAAAAAAAGGCTTACTATTGTACTAATTTCTGTACTATTTAACTTTCCCGAGTACGCAAGTACCACTTCTCACTTTTGGTTATTTCACTTACGACCATATTATTTACTCCAAAAATTAAACCCAAGTCCATATTATCATTATAAACCCGAACACAAGAAAGTATTTTAACTCTTCTTAAAATTTCAATTTCATAATATTAACATTATTTCTTTGTTTCTTAACGATGAAAATATTGATGGCTTCGTAGTTAGAAGACGAATTTAGAACTGATGGAACAGCATAAATGGCGTATCAACTTCGTCCTCGTCTATATCGAATGCACAAGCGGGCTAGGGCTAGATGTCGTTTAGTTTCGGAAATATTTCCGGCTAAAAAAAGAGTCATATTGGAGGTTTAATTTATAATTCTGTAATACAATAAAATTAAAAATCAGCACTCAGCAAATCAAAGCAGTTGCCAAGTGACAAACAACAAAAAATAAATGTAAATTTATGTGAAATTAAACATTACGTAGGTGTAAAATCGATGTAAAATCGGCTTAAACTCCACCATTAAATGCATTTGTATCCAGCGGGTTTAATGCAAATTTTTGAGTGATTATTAAATATGTTTTTTTTTTTTTTTGCTTGAGTGCAATAACATAAATTTTTGGCATTTGTAAAAAAAGAAGGTACCTACTATTTTGTACGTTTCAGTACTATTTCATTTCAGATTTGAGTACACTTGAGAAAAGTCGATTTTCATCACCCAGCCAGTGATATCAATCAATGGGGACGTTCGGATTCATAGTTTAGTAAGTTGACAAGCTGTCTGACTAGATGTATTTCAGTTTTGATTGGCCCAGAGTGGTCACGTGATTAGTTTTTGCAGTTGACGTTTATGGAGAGGAAGCCGACAAATCTAGTCAGGAAAATCCTGTCTGCATACTCAGTTGACATTTCGAAGAGTCAGATTTAAAATAAACAGAGTGGCCGTGGCAGAATTCTGAAGAGTCGAAAAAAGGGCCAGTGAGAGAAAGGGTGCCATTTCTAAAGCTACTCTGCAAATTTCGAATTTTCGCACGATATTTAACAACCATCAGTTCACATAACAGTGTAATAGTGTTGTGATAGGCAACCGTGTTACATTTGAAATGTACTTATTTGAAAATATCAATTTTTGAAAAATTATGAAGGGTCTTTTCCAAATAAAAAAGGGCGAATCAAACCAAGGCAACGCTGACCGCGAGAATAAAAAACCAATTCAACTTGCTCAGTCAACGCGTTCGGATTCCTAGTCACGACCAATCTAGTTGACGTTTTACATAAACTATGAATCCGAACGTCCCCAATGCTACCGATTTTATATTTTTTGTATGTGTTTGCATATCACACGGATCCTAATTCATAAATTGACAGAACACCGAAAGGTAAACAAAATGGCGAATTTGAAAAAAATTGAGGGGGCCAGCGTCAAGAGGATTGTGAGTTGGGGGTCTCAGTATTGTCTCTGATTGCGAGTTGGGGCTTGGGGGCAGGGATCCCAGATTAATATAAGAAAAATCCCCCATTTTTAACGCCAAAACGAGATTTTTTACCCTTTTACAAAAATAAAAATCCCTTTTTTTCCCCCAAAAACAAAAACACTTATTTAAGTTTAATTTTAACATTTTGCGTTTTATTCAAATATCTTAGAATTAAAAAAAAAAAAAATAATAGGAACGCATTAAATTCAGTCATTATTATGAAATAGGTACTAATAAAAAACAAAAAGAATTTTAAAATCACATATTCATGTTTAAATCAATAAACAGATTATATTTAAAAATATATATGTACCTTAAAATTCGTACATTGCGCTAATGTGAAGTTTTAAACAGCCTTTTTCTACCACAAAGTCATAACAATTTTTTTAATAATTACTGAGTGGGGGAAGCGAGGAGTAACAACGATTCTCGCTTGTTTTTTTAATAGTTTGTTTGTGTACAAAATTCCAGCCAAAGTGGAAGTAGACAGTTTGTTTCGTGTTTTTATTTTATTTAAATTTATTGCTGAAAAAATTCTTTCATTTCATTGGCACCGCTGTGAGGAAGACAAAAAATAAACTCCATACGTTTTTTTCATGTTCGGAAACGTAATATCGTCTTCTTCAAGACTTGTTTTTAATATTTCCCTCCAAAATTCTTGAACATTGTCAGTTAAAATATTTTCGATGTTTAACTTTCTTAGTAGTCTATACCTACTCCACATCAATTTATTTATTTGGGTCTATAAGTGGGATTCAACCCAATTTGAAGAAGAAAAAATATGTCCGAAATATTTAGACAACTCGCAAAGTGAATGAACATTTCTGTTCTTAAGACAACGTGGACTTGTAAGTGAGACGTTACATAGGCCCATTTAAGATTATGATCATTGAATGAGTTTTATATAAAATGTATATTATATGTAATGTATATTCCCTCATTTAGATTGTTTTCCGCCAAAAAATCTCTTCCCCCTTTTTTCCCCTTTTGTTATAAAAAGTCGGCAAAATTGCCTAGTTTCCCCCTAATCTGGGACCACTGCTTGGGGGTCTCAGTATGGTTTGTCTCTGGTTCGATGGGCTCTTTTCTTTCATATACACAAAAAAACGTTTAAATTTAATTTTTAAAAAAATTGAGGTACGTTTCACAGTGATTTTTTATGTTTCCCATTTTTTAAGCGTTAAATTAGCGGCTCTCCCCTCAATCTGGGATGACTGGGCAGTGTTTTTATATCGTGGGATTTATTCCTTTTTGTGGGAATTTCGATGTCCGAAAAAACTTTTTTGGGATAAACTGAAAAAGCACCAAATCGCGGGATTTTAAATAAAAAAATTTAAAACTATAAATTTTTGCTGAAATTTCATGAGAACTCCTACATTTCACCATGATTATCAACACATTGATAGTGCATAAAAAACTGTATAGGTATAAATTGTCTTTTATCAAAATTTTCTGGTATCAAAAAACAATCGTTATAATGTTACAAACGGTGACTTTTATACTTAAAGTTAATTAACCGTGATTTTCTTCCCTTGTAGTACAAATTTTACTTTTAAAACTGGAATTTGAGGCAAGAAGTATCGTGGGCTTTCAAAAGGGAAATTGAGTACGGTGAAAAGGGAAAAAGGGAAAAATTAATACGCTTCGTGGGATAAATGAAGAGATAGTACTATTAACATTGTGACTGGGTATTGCGTTTTATGGAATTGCGGTTGTTCCTTTGCGGAAAAATGCCCTTATAACTGTGGATTACTTACAACGTACATATTACGTACCACGTACATTGTCTAAGTTCTAACAGTTACCCCTTACATAACGCACTGAATACGTACATAGTCCATACATCAGAAATTGCTCAAACAATTTTTGGTATTTACCTACATTTTTTTGTTTGCTTGCGTTGAATTTTTCAAAACAAACATTCAAATGCTTGGCCTACGTGATTTCCATTGTCCTGCTCCTATAGCAGGATGATGGGCAGATAAAAATTAATGGAAATTGGAAATCGAACGGGAACAAAATCCGAGCGAAATTCATGTGTCAATTGATGTTATGCACTCAGCTAGATACGACTATACGAGAGCATTGTGCTGGTATCAGTCCCCTGATACATCTGAATTTATTTTTACTATTTTCTATTTGTTCAGCGCGATTCTTTTTTTTAGCCCTGTCCTGGTAGAAACAATTGAATAAACATTACACGAATTATTTATTGTTTACTTTTAATTAAAAATTAAATTGATTTTTACGCTCACAGGTGCGAGGTGACAGGGGACATCCTGTCCTGATACTGGGTCTCAGTGGCAGTCGGTTTGTTTGTCCACTCTAAAGGTTGGGTAGGTGTAGGTTGGTTTTTGGTGCGATACTGGTACATGATCTATGATCCCCAATAGCACTGTTTTATTTACTTTTTAAATTACACCCAGAGAGTTGGCAGTTGGGTTTCATTTCTTTCTTAATCTGCAATTTTAAAACTCAAATTATTTCGCAATGACAAATCACTGCGATTTATATTGCGCAGATACGTTTGCCATCTGAAGTTTCCAAAGTACACTTGCTTTATGGGAAATGTCCCCTCTAAATGTCCATCTCATTTTGCATAACGGCCATAATGAGGAAAAACAAATTTCCACATGCATATTATATAGTACACAGCCACTATATAGTGTACGAGTGTATCTTCCACTAATTCGCAAAACCCTGCCAAGCAGCACACAAATTGGACCAAAAGAGAAGAACTCCATTTTACATTATGTCAAAATGATGGATTAGATGAACTCAACCTCATTTCGAGGACATAGCGAAAAATTATGGAAAAATTACAAGTGGCAGATGATGTTGGGGTTTTGTTTCGAGATGCTTGATGTCCTCCCACCCACTTAGGGAGGGTAGGCTGGTGGGGGTTGGTGTTGTCATTCTCCATAAATAAATGTATTGTTGTAATATTCATTCATCTGTCCATCCATCTAAAAAGGAAATGCTCTTAATGTTGGTTAGTGGAACAGTGCGGAAGTTGTAGTTGGATAGATCAGGAATGGGAGTTGAAGAGGACCTTTTTTTATAGCTGGTTTCTCAGACGAATGAGGAATAGACAGACTTTTACTATCTGTTTTATCGTGAATGGGCGTTGATATTAGACTCGTTGGTGTCACTACTTTTTGGTCAAATGGGCGTATTTAGCATAAACTAAATATTAAATCTAATATCGAGTTTATGGTACCGCAACATCGGGCTATTTGCTCCGTTTTTTTGCATTATTTTTTGAAACCTTGAAAATGGTAGACAAATAATTTCGATCTATTTTTTTGTTTGATTGAAAAATGGAGCAAAGTTGTCCAGGGGACGGGGTTACTTTGCTCCATCTGAAACTTTTAACTTTATTTCCTTTATCTACAGAGCTGCAGCAAAGTTAGTACTGTATTTCAATTCCATCGATTCAAAGAGTCATAAATGTTAAAAAATAAAAATAAAATAATAGTTAAAAATAAAACTTTGGTTTTTGAAAAAACAGCCTTTTTTAATCCAATTAAATGCTTAGGTATAAATTAAGGAATAAAAAAAAAAAAATCATTAATTCTATGTGAAATAAGTTCCAAATAAACATAAATAACAATTTTTACCAAAACAAAAAATAATTTACTTAAAAAAATAAAAAAATAAAGTGGGATGAGCTCTAGAGAATTTTACAAAGTATCTTTATATAAAACAAAGTTGAATGAGTAAGATCGCCAATAGTTCGAGAACGAATCGTCTGATTTAAGTTATCTTTTCTTTGTTGTGTTTGCCTTACTTACTTACTTAGGTGGCGCTACAGTCCGGGGTGGACCTGGGCCTCAACCAATACGCCTCTCCAGTTAGTGCGATCTTTGGCTAACTGCCTCCAGTTGCGCACTCCAAGTTGGTTGAGGTCCCCTTCCACTTGCGCGCGCCACCTAAGGCGAGGTCTTCCTCTACTGCGTTGTCCCTCCGGGTTAGAATCGAAGACTCTTCGGGCCGGAGCGTTGGTGTCCATTCGCTCTACATGTCCCAGCCATCTTAGACGACTGATGCGTACTTTTCTGACTAGGTCGATGTCGCTGTACAGCTCGTAGAGTTCGCTGTTAAATCTTCTCCTCAAAAACCCGTCAACGCAAACGGGACCAAAAATCACTCGAAGAATTTTGCGTTCGAAACGACCAAGGAGATCTTCATCCGCCTTTGATAGCGCCCATGCTTCTGCACCATAAAGCAGGACTGGGATGATGAGGGTCTTATACAGAGTTTCCTTAGTATTTCTCGACAAGGCCTTACTTATCAGTTGCCGTCTTAGGCCAAAGAAACAGCGGTTGGCAAGTGTGATTCTTCGTTTGATTTCTGATGTGATGTCGTTATCAGAGTTTATAGCGGAGCCGAGGTAGACAAAGTCCCTAACTACCTCAAAGTTATAGCTGTCTATCGTGACGTTCTGCCCGATTCGTCGATGTCGTGTGTCCCTTCTTGTTGACAGCATATATTTTGTTTTACCCTCATTCACCACTAAACCCATTTTTGCCGCTTCTGCACTAATACTTGCAAACGCACCAGTGACAGCTCGCTGTGTTGTACCAACAATGTCAATGTCGTCAGCGTATGCAAGCAGTTGCACAGACTTATAGAAAATTGTGCCTCTGGTGTTGGCTTGTGAGTTTCGCACAATCTTCTCAAGAATGATGTTGAAGAAGTCACATGACAGCGCGTCACCTTGTCTAAATCCTTTTTTGACATCAAAGGTCTCGGTGAGATTGTTTCCGACCTTTACGGAGCAGCGAGCGTTCTCCATCGTCATTCTGCACAATCTGACAAGCTTGGCAGGGATGCCAAAACTAGACATGGCTCTGTATAGCTCGTCTCTATAAACGCTGTCATATGCGGCCTTAAAATCGACAAAAAGATGGTGAGTATCGATCTGGTATTCTTGGGTTTTTTCCAGGATCTGCCGTAGTGTGAATATTTGATCGGTCGTGGACTTACCGGGCCTAAAACCGCACTGATAGGGACCTATCAGATCGTTGACGAATGGTTTCAGGCGTTCACACAATACAGCAGACATGATCTTATACGCAGTGTTCAGGAGACTGATGCCTCTGTAGTTGGCGCAGTTTAGAGGGTCTCCTTTCTTGTGGATCGGGCAAACAATGCTGAGGTTCCATTCATCAGGCATACTTTCCTCTAACCAAATCTTGGAGATGAGTTGGTGTATGCACTCTACCAAGTCATCTCCGGCTGCCTTGAAGAGCTCGGCAGGTAAGCCGTCTGGACCAGCAGCCTTGTTGGATTTAAGCTTAGATATTGCTATCCTCACTTCATTTTGGTCAGGTGGACGGAAATCTTGGCTGTCATCGTCCAGGTTGAATGGCTCGTTCTGCCTAACAGCGGAATTTGTGTCGTCTTCGCCGTTTAGCAGTCTGCAGAAATGGTTTTTCCATGTCCTCAGCACCGACTGTGCCTCTACTACAAGGTTTCCTTGCTCGTCTCTACAGGTCTCCGTTCGGGTCTTGTTGGCATGGCACGTTCTTTTTACCTTTTGGTAAAACTTCCGAACATTGTTCCTGGAGTAACACCTCTCTATATCCTCGATCGCGCGCTTCTCATGCTCTCTCTTTTTTCTCCGGAGAAGCCGATGTTCTTCCCTCCTTTTTTGCTCGTAGAGCTGACGAGCTGCTCTCGTCCTTCTATGCAGCGACGCTTCGTAGGCACTTTGTTTTGCTGCATGTGCTTGCCGGCACTCTTCGTCAAACCAGGGGTTTCGGGGGGGTGGACTGGTGAAACCGAGCACATCAGTTGCGGCGTTTTTGATGGCTTCTTGGCATCGGCGCCACTGGTCTTCGGCACTTGATGCTGGCAGCATAGGACTTCTCGAGAGGTTGAGGGATACGCGATCGGCAAAGGTTCTGGCGGTTTGTTGCGTTTGTAGTCGTCCAACGTTAAATCTCCTCACAGTATTTTCTCGTTGTTGTGGCGTCTTGGATATCCGCACCCGTACCTTGGCTACAACAAGGTAGTGGTCCGAGTCTATGTTGGCCGCTCGGAAAGTTCGGACATCTAGAATACTGGAGGAGTGCCTTGCGTCGATCGCAACGTGATCAATTTGGTTGACGGTTTGATGATCAGGTGACCGCCATGTTCCTTTGTGTATATTGAGGTGAGGAAACCGTGAGCTAGCTATGGTAACATTACGTCCCGCAGCAAAATCAATCAGCCTAAGTCCGTTTCCAGACGTGGTGTCGTGTAGGCTGTGTTTTCCGATTGTGCTACCAAAGATGTCCTCCTTTCCTATTTTGGCGTTAAAATCACCCAAGACGATTTTAACGTCATGCTTAGGACATTGCTCATATGTTTTGTCGAGGAGCTCGTAGAAACACTCTTTGGTAGCATCGTCTTTATCTTCTGTGGGGGCGTGAGCGCATATCAGGCTGATGTTGGCGAATTTAGCCTTGATGCGGATAGTTGTAAGGCGTTCACTAACGTGTCGAAAGCTCAAGACTTCTTGCCTAAGTCTGCCGCTTACAACAAATCCGCATCCAAATAGACATAGCTTTTGTTCTCTGTAGCAGTCACCGTAGTAAATGTCACAGTTTTTCATCCTCCTTTTGCCCGGCCCATCCCACCGCACTTCCTGGATGGCGGTGATACCTGCTTTGTAGCAGTCTAGGGCCTCCGCTAGTTGTTCGGCTGCACGCGGTCTGTTCAGAGTTCGAACATTCCACGTGCAGATCCGAACGTCATTGTCCTTTTTTTCGTTTTGCAGGGTCGTCAACAGTGAATCCGTCCTTATCCGAGGCTTTTGGTTGCTTCGCAACAATTCTTTTTTTTTCCGTGGTAGGGTCGTTAACCCCACGCACAACCCCCAACCTGGAGGACCAGGCCCTTTCTGTAAACCCTTGGGCAAAAGGAGCCGGAATATTCCGGAGTCAGTAACCCGCTGCGGGGATGTGAGAGCTGCCGTTGACCCATTAAGGGCTCTTCCGCCACCATCTCTATTTCAACACCCTGACTAGTGCTGAAAAATCCTCAATGACCTCAGCTCCAAATACGTCAAAGTAGCTCATTGAGGTATCTGCCATGTTGACTGTTGACGCCACCGTTGATTCAACCATGTGAATTCATCCGCCGTACGTCCTCTTTCTGAGGGGCTCATGTAAGACCTCTGAGACTCGATCAGGCAGTCATTCCGACAGAGCATTATAGTGTTGCTATTTTCTTCGTGTTCAACACTCGCGCTTATAAGTTTAGCAAGTCATGCCCGGAAGGACAAGACCAGTACCCGGTGGCTACCACGCGGAGGTAAAATAAGCACAATTGATGTGTATGAACAGTTACAACGACTGTTGTGTTTGCCTACGCCTACATTATAAATTATAACTAAGTGCTAGAGAGATGAGGGACTGGTTAGAGAGAGAGAGCAGGGGTGCTGCAATATTGAGCGCCTTTTCGTATTTTGGGCTATCTTTTTTCTTAAAAAAAAAACAATAGAAACTTCTTCCATGAGCGCCCAGCATAATTATGGGCTAGAATTTAATTTTACAAATTTTGTGTTAATTTCGTTTGTTTGTTTTATTCCATCACAAAACTAAAAAAAGAAATATTTTCAAATAAACCCGCATTTTTAAAACTTGGCAGCACTCTTGCAGTCAACGCACATCGAACAGTGGTTCAACGTCCACGCACAGCAATAATTTATTTTACAGGCCGCCTTTTGATTTGAAGAAGTCAAATAAAATTCGCGGCGCGCATAAGTGATATACCAAAATTACAACGATTTTGGGCTAGATTTGTTTAACGTTTGGGCGTTTCAAGCAAACCAAGTTCTGGCAACCTCCAACGTTCTGTGGTGAGTTTAAAAGTGAATAGTGAGTCATTTTGTGTCAGCTGTCAGCCTCCAGTCGAGTGAGCTTCAGTTGTTTGACTGATTTTTTGTTTAAATAAACGTGATTTTGAGTTTTACAGTGCAAAATTTGTGCAAATTTGTTATTTTATATACCTAATTCTTGATTCTTGATTTTATTTTGAACGTAAAATAGACAAGTGACTGTCTATTCCATTTAGCGTAGGTAATAATGTTTTAAAATTTTTTGCGTTCTGAAATAGATTTTCTCACAAGAATTGCGTATATATGTAATATGAACTTGTATTGTATTAGATATTGTTTTGTCATGGATCGTTTTTATATGTTTTTGGTTATAAGAGTTGAACTGGTTTTGTTATGTTTTACTTATTTGAAGATCGTTAATTTGTTTATTTTATTTAATAAATTTGCCTAATTTTTTTGTTACTACAATCAAATTTTTAGTTTCATCTTCTGGATTTTGGCCTTTCGGAATCTTGGATTTTCGGGATTGTGGTTTTTCGGGATTTTAGGTTCTCGGGATGTCGGGCTTTCATGAACACGTTTTTCGGGATTCTGTCCGACTCCCCTTGTGCTTGCCATTATGCAAATAGTTGTTAAAAGTATTTGCAATAGATGATGAGCTTGAACATTTATTCAGCTCCGAATCCTGTTTTTTTCCATTCAATTTTCCTATAATATAAAATATTATTCATAAACGTTGTTGTTTTCAATAAAATTCACTTGAATATGAAATGATATCTCAACAAATGCATGACAGCAAGTGAAATGACAGCGAGTTTCATCGCTGTATCCACTAAGTACATATAGCAGAGATCCTTAATGATCTCCACAATTAAGCAATCCACTACTAAAGCATATTTCGCCGAAATTGTAGGACTGTTAGATGGATAAAGCAATAGGTAGATGACCTTGAATAGGCTTATTATTCTCGGAAAGGAGGCCATTCCATAAATGGGCTTTTGGTTTGTGCCGTCCATTTCGCTGATTTAAAAAGAAGCCTTCTCGCTCTTTAGCATGAAGTCTAAACAAACGTACAGAAACAAATTTATCAAATAATTTATTTATTTATTTATTTCATCTTATAAGTAGTATACAACTTATTTTAGATTACTTTGCAATAATTTATACAAGAATTATTATTTCGCTAATGGTTTAAGTCTTTCGGCAGCATTTGTCATTTTGAGGCTTAAAAATGCGCCCCATCTAATGATTCAAATTTAAACAAAAAATTAAATACTATGTTTATAAGAAAACATTTTATGAGGTAAATAAACAAACCTATCGTGAGAAAACTGTATGTATTTCCCTTCATATAGGTTAATAAATACTATTTTTTGTTCACCACTCTGGCTTCTTTCATTTGTTTCGTTGGCCCATTTTACTCCACTAACTTCTCAACTCAACCTCAACTCCCATTCGAAAACAAAATAAATAGACTTCTTATAATTGTGCGCACGAAAACTATCAAAAAAGCTTTCATACACGCTTAAGGAATCGGAACAAGCCAGTTCATTTTTTTGGTGGCACACACAGTGGAAAAAACCTTAAGTTGGAATTTAGGTTAGTAGTCAGGATGCACAATTCAAATCTTGCCTTTAATTTTCCATTCAAGTTGCGTTGATCAATGTGATGAACTACTTACTTTACTAGAGTGTACGGACCTATACTTTATTTTTGTTATGTACGATATCGATATAGGTACTTACGTAAGATCTCGTAAATATGTAATTGCTGCGATAATTTGACAACATAAAATACCTACGTAAACATACACAAATTCATCTTTCATTCTGAAAAGCGAAGAAAGATTAATTGGCATATCAAACCAATTTCCCACCCATGACTTCAAACTTAACTTATTACTAAAAATGTCAGCCTTCCTTACAACGACTGTTGGGAAAGAAGTTCCCTTTGAACTACTGAACGGCTTAAGTTTCTGTAAACTGCCTTAAATCAAAAAATTAATGGTTTTTGTTTTTCTTTTCTTTATTTCCAGCAATACTGCCCCCGAATAGAGATCAGCGCGCATAAATTGTCCGCCCCTATCTAGTCACAGATGTTAAATAAATAAATAATAAACCAACGTCCTTCTGGTGATCACAGATCACACGGTGTAACCGGAAATCTGTCATATTGTCATAAATAATATTTTCTCCTTTGCTACCTCAACTCGGATGATTCAAATTATTTTTTGATCTTTGTGTGTCATGCGGTGGATAACCCATGTTCACTAATTGGAGACTACACGATAAATAGCCAACTACAAGGAGTGATATTGTTATCCGTGTCGGTAATGCGGGCACCAATGGAATGGATTACTATTTTATTTTAAGAAACACCCTTCCACGTCGAGAGCTCTAATAAAAGAGTATTATAGAGCTATTTATATGTTGGTGTATATAAAATGAAGATGAGTTCATGTTGTGGATGCATTTTTTTATGGTAGATTGCCGCCCTCTAGTCGAGTTGATGAACTGCACTTAAATTACATTGTGACGCCTGTCACTGCCTGCGTACCCAGATGCAGGAGAAACTTTCAGTAGTTAATTTTTTCCATATGATTGATGGGAGACACTGAATGCAAGGAGCTATTAAAAAATTAAAAAAAATAAAACCTCGATTTCCATATGCGGAAATTATGATGGTGAGTTGTAATCAATTAGGGAGGGTTTTTTATTTACCAATTAGCTAAGATAGATTGAAGTAGATCGAAAGTCAAGAGAAACTACAGAATATACGCACAAATTGCAGCGGGTTCGATGAGGAATTGATATAGTGAATTGAGCACCTAGATGCGGTGGGTTCGAACTCCTTGAAGTATGTCACTACAGTTATCAATACCAATAAGCCAGGAGTGACTGCCGACCTTAAGCACAATGTTGCAGGATTCGTTTATGAAGTTGAACTCAAGTTATGTACCCAATTAATACAATTTAGGATGTCTCGGGTGACTGCTCTTAACTAAAGACATGGAGGCCATAGGAACTTCGTTACTTTAAAAACATATTAGCATCGAATGCTAGTAGGTATTAGGCTTCAAATAAAAGAATAGTGCAACTTAAATTTATTTAGTGGTCTCCAATGGGAGAGTGAAACGTCTGGACTCTAGACTCTAGAGAAAAGGCAGCGGAAAATAATTTGTGGATAATAATTAGAGCTGCTATACACAAAGTTACTGTATTACTAGCCAGTGCTAGACTGGCAATTTATCTCTGATTTGGCTACTCGAACTTTTTCACTAGCTCGTTAAAGTTGTTATTTTTGATTTATCCTTATTTATGCAATTCACTTTATTTGGTGATCTTCACGCTCCTCCGTCTGTATGACATTACATTTTTTTTTTGCATTTCTTATAATACTTAAAAAGAGTATATTTGCAAGAGAAACAACGTGCCAACAAAACGCACTATTTATCGTGTAGTGAATGATTTCGAAGAAAGAGGGTCTGTAGGTGATAGGCCCAAGCATGGACCACAACGTACTGCAAGATCGGCTGAAAATATTACTGCTGCTCAAGGAAGTGTTTAGCCGTGCTAAGGAGCTTGGTCTTCAAAGAACAACTTTGGCGACAATTTTGCACAAGGATTTGCATTTGAGATTTAGTTGACACAACGAGCTTCTTCCACAAGACCATTTACGACGCCGTACATATTCCAATAGGATGTTACAGCTAGCCCATGACAACCCCGATTTTCATGAAAAAAAAGCATAATGAGTGACAAGGCACATTTTCATTTGAATGGATATGTGAATAAACAGAATAGTCGGTTCTGGCTTCTGGGCAATGGAAAACTCAAATTATTCATCAGTCACCTTTGCATCCATTAAAAGTTGCAGTCTGGTGTGCAATTTGGTCAGGAGGAATCATTGGATCCTACTTCTTTGAAAATGAAAACGGCGTAATGGTAACTGTGAATGGGAAGCGATATCGTGATATGATTGAAAACTTTTTAACACCACAACTTCATGCTTTCGGCTTGATTAACATGTGGTATCAACAAGGCGGTGCCACATCGCATACAGCCAGGATTACAATGGAATTACTGCGAGACCTCTTTCCACAACAAGTTATTTCAAGAAATGGTGATGTTGACTGGCCTCCACGGTCGCCTGATTTGACTGCTCCGGACTTCTTTTTGTGGGGATATCTGAAAAGCAAGGTCTATGCAAACAAACCAGAAACGCTTGAGTAACTCAAACAAAATATTCGTGATGAAATTATTGAAATACCGCGTGAAATGTGTGAGAATGAAAAATGTGCTCAAAAGGGGTCGCATTTGTGATACTAACAGGGGAGGACATTTACCTGATATTGTATTCCATACATAATTGCCGACATTAAATAAAACATTTATCAATATAAGATCCATTCTCTTTCATTTAATCAAAAATTATAAACAAACAAAGTAGTATATCTTCCCAGCGGAAACCCTGTACATGTCTACAGCCTTAGGTACTCGTTAGATTCCATTAAAAAATCCTCTTGTCGAAAATGTTTATTCATAAAAATAATTTTTCCTTAAGCTAAACTATTCTGGAAATCTGGCAGCACTCGCGCACTTCAGTGCCACTTTTGGGTATAGTCATCTGACATTAATTAAAAAGAAATGGAAAAGCAAAAATTTTACCGAGAAAATGAGTAAATATGTATTATAATGGAAGCAAGTTATGATTCAGATAGTTATGGGCATTCGGCTGTCTCTTTTACAAGAAGCTGACTTTAAAACCTTATTTAATGTGATAAAAAATGAGAAAAAAGTGTAGTGTCATACGGGCCTTAGGACTTGTGGCTTGCAAAAACGTACAAACAATATAAAATAAATGCTGCCAACCGTTGGGGGAAAAAGTTCGGGAATACCACATTTTAACATTACCGAATGCCATTGGTTAATTATTATAACTTGTTACAAGGCGAACAATTATATCTGTTTGCTTAATTGAACTATCTAAATAAGATGCTTCATATACTAGAAACATATTAGGACAAACACGGTTGTGTATTTTCCGTTTTTAAATGTCATTAACTTCGATTTCATGAAGATAAATAATTGAAGAAAAATTACTCAAATTGTTTTTATTTTCCCTCAACAAATCTACATTGTTCTTTTTTCATAAATATTTTAAGCAAAAGTACACTTAAAAAAAAATCCACATGTAACGAATAATTTCAAAATAAACTGATAAAATTATATGAACGCTGACAGCAACTTTGCCGACATCTGAAGTTTCATATTTTTTGCGAGTGTGTTGGTGAGCCGGAATTTTGTAAGTTACGTGACATTTGTCAATGCGAGTTTCTATGTAACAATAAATGCGCACCAAATCGTGGCCACTATGTTAAAATAAAGCTCGTATCCAAAGTAACGGGAAATCGTCGGAAATTGATGGCCTCAGTATTGTCCCTTGTTAGTAGAGTAAGTGCGGCAAATATGGCCCACCCTTAACATATTTTTAAATATGTAAAACCATATATTTAAGTCTAATTCATTTATTATTTTTTTTAAACAGTCTTACAAATTATTTTATTTCAGTCTTTAGAAACTTTAATAAAAAAAGCAAACATAACTAAAAGTTAAAAACAAAAACTTAAAGGAACTCTATAATTCAGTTTTGAAAAAAAAAGCGGCTAATATGACCCAGGGTGGGCCTTCAAAGATCCTATTATTTTGCTGTTGATTGCCGATATGGCTTCCATTATGTCCTCCTTCCGCCAAGTCTTCCGTGGTTGTGGACTTTGTTTAGACATTTTAGCCTTCAAAAGAGAACAAAAATTAAATTAAATACCTAAATAAACAAATCAAATTTCAATCGATAAAACGTGTCAAATATGGCCACTTGGTCATATTACCAATACATGGGGTGGGCCATATTAATCATATTTTGATTTGTTTACTCATTTTAATTGTCAACACACTTCATAAACTTTCTTTTAAATTTTAACATCACACAAATTAAGAAAATATTTAACACTATTTAATTTTAGAAAAAAAAACACAGAATTTTATGTAAAAACACTAAAGAAAACTTACCAAAAAATTACAACGAAAGAAAACAAAATGCTCCGTATATCTTCCACACCCGTCGCGCCACACTCACCACAAAAGACTAGACTGAGGCTAAACCGAGTTAAACGTGTTCGCAGTGAAACATTTTTTATTTCGCTGTGGGTTATGGTTTGGGAAATACAGTGGTGGGCCATATTACCCACATGGCCATATTTGCCGCACTTGCTCTATGATCAGTCAATTTCTGCAAAATCTGTACTGTTCTCTCAACGACTTGCATATGATCGATCTCTCAGCACCCATATTGACACAGCACCTTCCGACAAATACCTACTATTTGTATAATTTTTTACTTTCATACATTTTGCCTTTTTAAACGATTTCCCCTTTTTTCCCTCTAAAAATACCCAACTCCAGCGCCTACAAATTTTCCAACACTCTGGTGGCCCACCTTATTGGGCTGCACCGCATTGACGTAACGCGCCACATTTGTGGAATTTCATTTAACTTAATATCTCCATCACGTGTCACATCATTTCTTAATCAGCGAATAATATTCCAAATTTTATACATTGTTTGAGCCTTTTTCGATCAACCCCCACTCGGCGTTACATTCTCATTAACTACAAACGAGCAGGTATACACTATATATGAACCTGGGAGGACACGCCATTCTGCCAGCTTCCAAATTGGCAAACGGAAAACAACCAATTTCGAAATAAATTACCTCCAATCCCTGCCTGCAGCCTCGGCTAAACAGAATTCAATAATGTAATAGAATAATGGTCCATGTTAGTGCGCGTGATGAGGGTGGGTGGATGTGGCGGTCGACGGGCGGCGGGTACGCATCGTCTGCGATACACAACATCACCATTATCGATTCCTCTGGCAGCACAAAGTCAATTTCGAACATCTTATAGGTCGATATCTACGATGTCTACGGTGTCATAAAATCGGCAAGCTGCTCCTAAGAAACCAAAATTCAAATGCTAATGACAAGGCCCATATGTGCGACTAGCGATTCATGCAGCCCCTCAAACAGCCATACGCACATATCGATATCATTCTACCTTCGCGGTATCGTCGTTGTCGTCGTCGTCGTCATCGCATATCAATTGAAAGGTAGTATATTCGCTGCGGCTCCCTAGAGAATGATTCGAAAACAATATTAGATTATGGAAATTTGACTGCTTGCGAAGAGAATTTCAAATTTCAAGTCATCTTCGCGGATCAATGAGGATTTTGATTTTTTTTGATACATGCTCGCACGAGTGTTAGTGCAGTATAAACAGGCGTTGACCTACAAGCTACAACTTTCATAATTAGAATGTTGAGAAGGCCTTTATCCAAGCGGGGTGAGTTGTTCTTTTTCCAAATATGAATTTCGAGACAAAAAACAACAACTTTTGGACGTTCATATTGACATTTTTCAAATAGAACAGTAGACTGAAGGTTCCTTATAATTAAACTCATTTTTTATTAAACTCGAAGATGAGAAGAATTTCCGAGACTCCCATGTTGTATTAATACCTCGGTACAGGGTCGTTTATAGATATATCTCAAACAAAAACGTCACTCCTGACACTTGGGCTACCATCTCCCAGTAAAAAAAAAAAGAAATATCCTTTTTATAAAGTTCACTGACTGAAACATTTCTTGTGATGATTCCAGTGAGATAATGACATCAAGAGACCATTGATCCCTCTATTACCACACATACGGGCTGTACCTATATACTGCGCTTCTACTCGTATGATAACCACTTACATACGTCCAAATCACTGCCTTCTAAGTATTTCCATTGCACCCTCAGCATACAGAATATCCTAGTAACATTTGTGCGGAAATCAATTTGCGAATCCCTCAAGAACATACATACATACACGACCATAAAATTATTACGCATTGACTATCAATTATTCAGAAGTATCATTTCTAGAATATACTCAATCCGCATCCTCAAAGCTACAAGTAGATACTGGATAAGTGCAGGCCTATAAGCCAGATGATTACTGCTCAGGGTGAACTTCATCGAAATGCGGATGAATCCTCAAAACCCGTCGTCAGAGCAACATACCTTTTGTGTAATTAATTGTCCTTGCCATCCTTTGTTAGATTGAATTGAAATATATCTGGATTTGGGTGAGAGTACCTGCACTTATGCGGGCTCGCATTATCGAACAAGATGTGTGGTATTATGTGCAGCAAATCCTTTTCTTCCTGTGTGCCTTGTATCCCTTTCAATAATTGCCGATGATTTCGAGTAATTAAACTCAATATTGATGCTGGAAGTCATGTAAATCAACAAGGTTCGTAGTTTCTTCGTTTTAATAGCATCAGCGGGCTCTGAGTGGCTGTACACAGCACACAGGTACACCTGCATACTTGTGGTTGAACGGTAGATGTCTAACGCATTGTTGCAGGGGTTCAAAGTTTAATTCCATGACATTACTACGTAGATAAGTGCACTTAGTCGTTACGAAATTAATTAAATGATTTTATTGAGGAATCCAAACGTCATGATTACTTACATTTTATATCCGAGATTAAGTTGATGATAGCAATGGTACATTCGTACGGCATCTGCAGATTAGACAGGGCATTACGTAATTATTTCAATTGCCATATACGGCTTCGGGAGGGTTAAAGGTCTTAATTTAGCTTGTTGATTGTTAAATAAATGTGGAGTTCCTGGTCGCTTGATTTTGTTTTTGACAAGATGTGAAGATATTACCTATAAAACCGAAAGATAATAAATATTTTGTGTCTCGGGCCCGAACAAACAGCTAGATAGATTTCTAGCGCTAAGGAGGCGTAGCGCGGATGGTTCTAAAATGGACTTCAGTTGAGTGAGTGAACTCATATTTCCGGGACAGATCCGCGCCATCAAAATATTGGACAACCCCATATTTACAAAACTTGCCGTTTTTTTTATTATCAGCCATGATCCATATAAATAATCGATTTACATGCAATTACAACAACAGCATAATGATCTGCGTTTCATCGAGATCACAAATCATGAACTGAATTTTTTTAAATATGTACTATTTCTCTCTGCTTTGTTTGTTTTGTCATTAAATGCTGGTGTGCCTACAAACGATAGCAACGACCAGTGATGCCAACCCGAATCGAAGTTTTTATGCCTAAGCTCGAAAAGAATGATGCCTTTTTCAAAAAAATGATGCCTTTTTGGTAAAAAGGATAAAAAGTTCATATTTTACAAAGGAACTGCAACAAACTTACAACGTGATGGAAATTGGTTAACAGAATGTTAACAAATAGGCAATTAAACCTTTTTTGATCTCTGTAATCCAAAGCTTGGGTTTCATGAGTAATGCCTGTGACACACATAGGGTTTCGATGCCATGGTATCAATACTATGGCATCGTCAATACCATGCTAGGTGACACACTAACAACGTAGTATAGGCTTACAGTTGCCATTGGTTACTATGCTGGGGCAGATAATAAAACCCGTGACACAGACCTAGCACAGACACCCTTTTGGGAATACTAAAGCATTTTCTATGAAAATGATAGGTACTTTAAGTAAAACTAATCTCCACTACATGAGAGTGGCGCTGTTTTCGCTAGGAGGATAGCTATACCATGCAAACAACCCTAGTATCGATACTACGCTCAAACCACATTGCTCGCATGGTATGACCGTAGTATACCCTGACAGACATTTGGTTCATCTCGATACCATGGTATCGAAACCATATGTATGTCACAGGCATAAGTCAAGTAGAGAATTAGAATATAAGTAGACGCATAGTTGTAAACAAAAATAAATTATGTGACTTTGATCAAAGACTTTACCAGATTTACCAAATTCAAATTTTATCTGTATGAATTGATGGTAAAAAACAATTCATAAAAAAATATGCCCTTTTTCTAAAAATACTTTCTATGCGTAAAAGGCATAATTATACCTCTGTTGGCATCACTGGCCACGCCACACATTCGCACGTTGCCAGATTAAAATATTAAACACGCTTTTTCATTCTATAAAGGTGTATGCGCAGACTAGCAAAAAGTATTCTTTCAATATTTGCAGAGGTATTTGAAAGTAATAAAATAATGAAAATAAAAACTATTACGATATAGATTCTGTATGCGAAGTTTCTATCCGCTGTTATTACACGTAAAAACAATTTAAAAAAAAAGTACATCAGTAGTTATTTTATCAAATTCGTTGAAATTCTTGTTTCTTTGATGTAAATGTTTATTAGACTCACATTACACATAATATTCGAATTAATAGAAAAAGTTTTTCTTCAATAGAAAAGATTATTAATTTAATTTATTAGATTTAAGAAAATTTTTATAGGTATCAAAAATCTTGAAATTTGATGAATTTGATGTAAAAAGTCTTGCACATATTTTGGAGCTCAAAAATCTTGCAAAAAAAAAATATATCTTGTAGTCTGGTATCACTGGCCTCAATTTGTGGATGATATCCAAGCTTTTGGTACCCGAAGCCATATCTACCTTAATTTTCTCCATACAGACGAATTTTTTAACTATTATCGTCCCAGCCGAAACGCAAGGTGTTATATGCGTTAAAAGTCCTTCTCGTCTATCTATTGTTCGTTTGTCTGGCTCAATTCCACATACACAACCCGTATATCTAGTCTATTTTTTAACGGTTTCGAATGTTAATCTGATAAAAATAGCACGATCTTCGTGGAATGGAGTTGAATTCAATACGACGTATGTAGGGTATGTAATTAAAATCCCATATGCCCTGTTAGGTCGCAAAAAAACAAAAACATATGAGCCAGCTTCCTCACATTATTCTTTTTCTACCAACTGAAGACGACGAATCTCTATGAATCCAAGTCCGAGAGCACTGTGACTCCAACCTGCTACCCTTAAACGCTCTACGGCTAATTGGTAAAAACGCTCTTCGAAAACATTTGTTCCAGTATCAGCCATTGTATCGGTTAGCATTATAATGAAACACATTTCTCCATTCGAATGACAGTTATAGCTTATAGCCATCTCCCAGATTCACACTGCACACTCACACACAACTCTTACATGCCAGTTGTTTATCACCTGGATGGATACCTACCCACTGTATTTTACAAAGAACTCGTTTAGTTTTGCTTGAATGTTATAATCTCATATTCCACCTGCCATTATGCCAGACAGAACGTATGACGTACATCGTACATGTGATGTATCCATTTGCAGTCGTATTGTCTGCCTAATCTAATGTTCTAAGAATCACATATCAAATAAAGCACGATGCACAGTTGCTTCCAAGCCAATCTCATGATGGCAGACATTGCTCTCTGATTTACGTTTCCATAAATATACAGGTATATGAGTGTCGTCCACCTCACCAACAGCCAGGCGCCAGTCCAGCCCACCACCTACCGCTACCATACATAAACGTACAGCGTACACCCAAAACTGGAAAAGGCATGACAGAGAAGGAGTGAAGGACAGACTGACTTATATATGCTGGCTATGGTTTGGTTGAGATTGCAAGTTCCTCTGATGCGAACTCAGACAATGTGTCAGGAGCACACGATGTTCGCATGAATATCGCATTAACGTGCAATTAGCTTCCCTTGTTCTGGCTGACTGAGAATCGGGTGGGTAATCCTCAATCCTCTCTGTCTCGTCTTAGCTGTGATGATGATTCTGAATTCTGATTCTGATGATTCATTCGTATTCAACGACAGAAGCCGTCGTTCATTTTTCGTAACCCAATAACAATTCGCAATTTTTCGCCTTTATCTTCTCAAATTTGAATAAAATGTACGCTCGTATGTGTCTGATGGGCGAGGTCCTTAAATTGATAAGAACGAGAACGACAACTCTGTGTTTCTCTCATTCATTAAACTCTATGCAAACAAATATATTTCATTCAGACTGCTTCAATCAATGAAAAGCGCACACAACACTACGTCACCAACTTGCCTGAGTGTCTTTATATTTAGATGCTCGCACTGACATATCACTTCCTTGAGTTGACAAAATTCTCTGAAAACGAGCGCGCGATCCTCGAAATTCTAAATCCGTGCGCATGGATCATAATTTTTTGCACGCACATAGATCCCCTACAGTTCAGTGATGTGATCGAAGTTGAAAAACGTCTCAACTTCGGAATGGACCACGCCAGCTGAATGCGTCAACACCTGCTGTTATTTGTGGCTTCCGCCGGAGAGTTCCATAATTGGCCCTGACACCCGACGCGAACACCAAGAACAGCCAAGATTTGAATGTGGGTATTTTTAGAGAAATTCACGATTAGTTTCTGGCTCTGGCATTGCGGCCTCCACAAGTTGCTTTCAATTTAATTGGAGGAACACCACTATGGCACGGAGCTGAGGACTTACTTTTAATTGGGGGTAATTGCATGTGAAGGATGAACGCGAACCTGTAATGATGTGGAGTATGGAGGTTGTGTGTGCGCGGTACTTGTGTTGGGTTACATTGAAAATGATTTACATTTTTGTCTCGTTGTTGGAACTGTTTTGTCAATGGGTGAGTGGAGGGGCTTGTTGGTCGAAGCTTGAAGGTGAAGCCCTCTAGCGCATCAGCAAGTGAAACAATTCCAAGATTTACTCATAATTATGATGATTGGTGGGTTATACAAAACAGATGGCGAGGTTGTCCCTAAAACCAGTACAAACTTAAAACTACGTCGCAGTTATTCTCTTGAACTGGTCAACTGATCCAAGTGCCGTAGCCAGGATTTTGTTTCCGGGGGAGCATGCTTTCTAATTAATTTTTGAGATAGAAAAGTCAAAATAAATATTTAATAGGAAGAATTATTGGATGCCAAATCAGGACAGCACGGGGATATTCCGGGATTTTCTCTCTTCCTAAACCTGATATACAGCAATACGAACAAAACCAAATGAGAATCATGAAAATCGTTCCAGGGATTATCGAGTTGTAACATCATCGAGTTTCACCCCGAAAGAATTATATATATAGAAGATATAGACGAAGAAGTAAATATTCCAATTCACAGATTTTTATTAGTTTTTAAATCGTATCTACTTAAACGAACATATTTTGATATTTTTGTTACACAAATTTTTTTTCAAAGCAGAAGACGTCTTGACTTTCACCTTCAATGGATCCACATTAATGTCCGAAGAAACAGACATCATAGCTACGGTGACCATATTTTTAAGAGCCAAACCCGGGACAGAAAAAATGAAAATGTATAACAGCACACAAATTTTCCAAAAAATAACAAAAAATTGTATGTATGTCCTGTATTTCTTAAAAAAAATCTTAAAAAAAAAAAACGGGACAGGCTATTGAAATACGGTACTGTCCCGGGAAATACGGGACGTATGGTCACCGTAATCATAGCATAAGTGAGCTCAATCTAGCATTCCCCATAACGCTTCGGGACACTGTTTCAATCCTTTTCATAGTTGGAAAGGTTCTTTCAACACTTGCTGTGGTCACTGGAAACGTTACCAAAACCGTAAGCCAGAAGTTTCTAAGTCTCAGCTTTCAGAACTGACAATGAAATTGCATTATCAAAGTACTCTGTAAGCTTTTTCATTTCGTTCACTCACTCAAGCCCCTCCACTCAATTCTGCGATTTCTTTCAGTTCAGTTCTCAGCTTTCAGAACTGACAATGAAATTGCATTATCAAAGTACTCTGTAAGCTTTTTCATTTCGTTCACTCACTCAAGCCCCTCCACTCAATTCTGCGATCGATCGAATCACTTAAGCCTGGGCAAATGTGCCGGAGTAAATAAAATCCGAGATCCGTACAGAAAGGACTTTCATGATGTGATGTGCTTTTTGTCTGCGGCCGGGGTATACTCGTCGGGTCCAGGGTTGCCCCCAAAGAAACACGAACTTTGGAGCGTTGTATACTTTTTTAATTTATTCTTATCTTTATACAATTTCAATTCAATGATCTTAACTTATATAATCGACAACCAGTTTATACGAAAGTTCTAACTACGTGGAAGGACAGAAGGCCGTGGTAGATTGGAACAACTCACACACAATACACGTCGACAGACCACAGAGGAAACGGACAGAAAGCTGTGGCAGATTGAAAAACTCACAATACACGTCCACAGAGGAAAGGATAGAAGGCGGTGGCAGATTGGAAAACTCACAATACACGTCCACAGAGGAAAGGATAGAAGGCTGTGGTAGATTGGAAAACGCACAATGCACTTCCACAGAGGAAAAGGACAGAAAGCGGAATGGATTGGAATGCTCACAATGCCAGCTTCCTAAACCTATACTTGGCTAATTCTGGCAGCAGATTTTGGCCGTCAAAAATTTAGAGAATGGTGCAATTCTTTAGAGAACAGGGTCAGCGCCAGATGTATTGCACCCGGAACTGAGTGTACTGTCTACCTCATGCTTTTCGTAGGGCGGAGTAAGTGTGAATTGTAATTGTTGTGCAAATCTGCCGTGTGCGTTGTTGTTTCGGCTATCGGTGTTGGTGTTGAGTTTCCTTTGTAGCAGTTGGTGTTTCGAGGTACCGGTGAGTGGTGACACATCGTCCAGTGGGTGTGATCCAGTGGCTGGTTTCTCAGGGTTAAACCCTCCTTTTGTGATGGGTCGTTACAATGATTATTTTATTTTTAAGGTGACCTGGGAATGCGGTAAAATGCACATAGCATTTAGGCAACCTGAGAGGGGACTTCCAAAATGTTATGGGGGTGGGTATATGTACGGTGACCATCCGTCCTTTATTTAAAAGGACAGTCCTTTCTTTTTAACCCCTGTCCTTTATTATTTTCTTTTTAATAAAGGACGGATTTTGTCCTTTATTTTTGAAACAGTCCTTTAAAACACTGACTAAAAATTGTTTGCATTAGTTAAATTAAAATTATTACGTATAATGTACTTACATTACTTGAAATTATGTTTACACCCTCAGTGCGTCAGTGCAGGCACTGCACACCTTAAATTTCAGTTTGTGCCTACCGGGTTTGTAGTGCACGGGGCACCAACTGAAGAGTATTTTCAATCATGAATAACTCTTGGAGGGTGGAGCAGTGCCAAATCACTAATGAATGTATATGCTGTTAAAGCTATTCTTATAACTAAATGCAGTTTCGGAAAACCCTACAGGCTTGCCAACTTGACACATAACGGAGTGGGGCGGAGAAATCAGCATTGGGACAAAGATTTAATTTTCCAACTGAAATAACAAATTTTAAAAGTTTTATAAATTGCTCAACCAACTCGTATTTTAGTACACCTCAAAACGTACTACCTTAAAATAACCTAAAAAATTGTTTTCCATAACCAAGGTTATTTGTGTACATTATCCTGTTATTTAGTTATTTGTTGAATTAAATTAACTTTCGGACTGACAAATCGTCGGGAAGGACAAAGGGCAAAGAAACATTGGGAAAGACAAATACTTTGGGACAAATGTACCTTGTTGGCAACCGTGAAACCCTACTTAGAATTTAGAGGTTTTCGTAATGAAAATGAAGATTGTAGCGTTGACGTAGCGGTTGGTCGGTAGAGCTGGTGTTCGGGGCGTGTGGTCTTCCGATCTTGCAAAACGGTATCGTGTACAGTACACCTCTCTTGGTGCAATAAAAAATGTTCGTTTCAATTTTGTGCTTTAATAAGCCGTTTATTTACGTTGGACTCTTTGGGGTTACAAAATTACGTTAATGATATTATATCTTATGTTATTTATAAGGCTTAATGGTTTTCACCCGCGAGTATGCTGTCCGTGGACTGCAGTACTTGCTGAAGCAAAAAAAATCAGCCAAATGCAAAAAAAATCAGCCAAGGGGCAACAAAAGTTAAAAGGAATCCAAATGTGGAGTGATTTCCCAAAAGGCAGTTGAAAACTTCCGAATTGGAAAAGAATCACTTCAAATTTGTAAAAAATGAATAAATCGCGCAAGAAGTGTGGCGTGTTTCCCAAGAGGCAGTTGTAAACTTTCCGAGTTGGTCTCCACGTCAAACCCCTGTCTGTATAAGAGCAAGAGTGATTAGAAGTGATCAGTGTCGGCCTTTTTATACCCATTCTTGGTGAGCTTACTAATATTCGCAGCTGGAGGAGCTTTTACATTACAAAAAATAACAAAACAAATAGCTTTTTAACATATTTTTGTGTATGTACACTAATGTAAGTTTTTTATGAAGATTAATCAACAAGTAAAAGGAAAAATATTAAATAAACAAAATAATTATTGGTTGTTGCAAAAGTAAAAATATATAAATAAATATAAAGGGTTGTTACAAGATCTTTTTAAATCTATCCACATTTTATTATTTTTTTTTTTCCTGTAGACCCAAAAGCAATATCGATCACAAAAAGAAATTGATTTTTTATCCTAGCACTAGCACTTAAATTCATAACAATAATATGTATAGATAAAAAAAAAATTAATTCTTTAGGTTCAACAATTTCTGATTTTAAACAGAAAAAAAGATGAATAATCAATTCTGAAACTAGCTTTCATTCGAAGTTTCAGTGGGAACGCAAAATCGAATTTCGGAATTTTTTTTTCAGAAATGTTGAGTTTAGGTGCGGTGTAAATGTACTATGATGTTCGATTTTGCAGCAGAAATTTGAAATCTCAGCTCAAGATCTGAAAAGCCAAAATCGAAAACGATATAAACTTTTTTTTTTTAACAAATAAATACAAAAATATTGGAAGCAAAATAGTTATTGTCCTTTATTTTTTTCCGGCGAATATATGGTCACCGTAGGTATATGCCACATTGAAGCCGTTGGTAAGGTGTTACAATGGCTATGCTAAACAGGTTGCTATTTTTGTCCGCGCAGAAGTCCAAACTACACCAGTTACTGATACTCAGCATGATTGTAAAGAAGTATTTGGGATGCAAGTATGCTGCACTTTTCTCTATAGATAGATAATTGGAGAGTCTCTATGGAGTCTCTATGGTGATAGAATCTTAATAGTTACTGAGGGTTTACTGATTCATCGTACACCCGCGAACCTTGCATATGATAGACGGGACATTTTGTAAATTTTAAGATAACTCCGGTCCAAGGAACTCTTGGCTTTTTGATTTAACTCTATTTAACCGTAGTGCGCCAAGCAACATTTCAAAACAGCGAAGCAATAACCTACTGTGGATTTCCTCTTACACCCACAAATGTCGACTCTTTTAAATTTTAACATTTCCCTACACCAGCTAAAAGTTTAACTGCATTCAAGGTCGACATGCTTGAACAAAATCTACTTCTCCATGCTCCCACATGCCAAAAAATCGTCCAATCATAATATTTATAGAGTCTATAAAGTTCCTTACAACTCCCACTCGCTACATACATCACGTTCATCCCCTGCACACGCACATTAATGTAGTCTGTACTGCATCCTGTTATCAAACGCATGCAGACAAAGAAATGTTTGCACAAGCCTCGAATCTCCGTATATAAAATAAGCACAACACTGAGTTCCCATGCGAGACAGCGCTCCCATGGACCATCCTCGCATACGTTCACATTGGACAATATTTTTCAATCACAGTCCCGATGTTATTTTAGAATTCATTCGAAATGAAATCAAAATTTCATCAGATTCAATTTGAGTTTGTTTTGCTTTTCTCCCCGGGGAGCCAGAGGAACGTGTTGTTTCATTATCCGATAGGAACGGAGGCATAGCAACTCAAAAAAAGAAAAAAAAGAAGAAGAAGCTAAATAAATAACTGCCCAAGGTGGAGGAACGATTCCCTGCCTATCTGTCATGCCACCCCATTTGACGAGAGGATGGTCCATTTTTTTACCAACGCAATACTCACATTTAGCCATTTAGTAGCCAGCTAAGATGAAATCGGTTTAAAAATATCGCTGAAAGGCCTTCAACTTCAACATCTCATATATGGGATACTATGGCATACGACAAACAATAACAGTGTCCTGTTGCCGAGAGAATAACAACAACAACAAAAACGGACAGAATTCAGCTCGGGAGGGTGCTTTCAAAATCAGATCGCATCGGATCGGATTGGATCAAGTGCATGGATACGCAGGGAGCTCCTGGTCCTTCTTCCCTATAATACCCAAATTGTGGAGACATCCAATTGAAAAGGGGGTTAACATTTAACATGAGGGTTCATTCATTCCAGATTATGCTATCATATCAAACAACAACTGCAGAAAGGAGTGGAAAAACCGCACAGTCTTTTGCTCTTTTTTGGAACGCCGGTGCTGGTGGCAATGGCGGTGGCGATAGGACAAGAGAACACATACAAGTTTGCCATCCGTATAAATGTTTATGATGACGCTGCCGGCTACGACGACAACGATGACGATGCTGATGTTGATGATGATGATGATGATGATGTTGATGAACGGTACCACTCTCCACATGGCATCACAGTTTAGTCTTTCGTGTCTCTTGTATGAAAACCCGGCAGAGTGTGAAGAAGTGCAACGTAAATTTGCCTGCATCCCTTTGATTAATGTGCTGGCAAATATTGCCTGATAAAATACAAGGATACGGAATGTTTATGTCTGTGCATGGACTCTCTAATCCCAGTCACTCCCACGTCCCACCGCGCGCCGATGGCAGACATACTAATGTGAGTGCCACTGGCTTTCTTTGTTCCATACCTATGTTCGTTTTTGAAAATTGATTATCTTTTGGGCGGTTTTTTCTTTGTCCTTATGGTGGAAGCTCTCTCTCCTTTTTCGTATGCTCTATCACAGTTTTGAGGGGTCGAATATGAAGAGCATATAGGTTCATGTCATTAGACGATTGCGGTTTTATCTGTTCCAAAAAGGATAAATGGTTTCTGTGGGTTTGTATGGCTGTGATGGCTGCAGACTAGTATTACCCCAAAAATGTACCTCTATCATGCCGCTGCTCGTACGCTTTTAATGCTTGTCCTCTCTGTTGTGTCGGGTATATGTTTGTGATACGTGGACTGTGGCTGGAGAAGACTTCGAATAGTGGCTTTCCGTGTCATCCGAAACGATGTGTTACATTTTCGGTGTTTTGCTGCAACTGAGCTGGGTCAATGTCCTTTGTATAAAATGTGTTAAATTGAAGGGTTAATATAACTGATGTATAACATACAACATAAGATGCCTTGTAGCGCTGCCTTGTACCTACACATTTAAGTTCTCGAAGCTCTCGAATCTGAGGATTGCTGGTAAAACAAAGTGTGATTTTAAGCGGTTGCGATTCACCAGCAACAATTGGTGCACTCAAGGCCGTCTTAGGTCATACCGGGGCCTCTGGACACCCAAGAAATTGCGGCCCTATTGGAAAGTAAAAAAAAAAAAAAAATAATGACAAAATATTTTTTGACTGACTGAATTTTGTTCAAACATTATTTTTATTTCGTGTATTGGTCAAACAATAAGTTACATAATTTAAAAATTTAAATACTTTAAACTAACCATCATTTGTGGCATTCAATTGATGTACGAATATTATGGGTTAAAAAAGAATTAATTTCTGGCGGTTAACGAAAACACTAAAGAAATCAGAGTTTCTAGGTTAAATAAACTATGTATTTTAAAATTTCAACTCGCGTAAATAGTTTTACAAAACTGATCTGGTGTGCGATTGACATTTCAATTCACAAATATTGAGGCTTATTCTTAATAAAATACAGCCCGATAAAAAAGTTAAGACGGTAGCGAAATGCGGAACTACATATTTCCTACCTGGCAATGACACATTTTCTGCTGAACTCAGCGTCGGCAATGTCATTTGGCTTATTAATGATGTCGTAAAGTCGGTAACGACGCCCTCATTTACGTTATAACATCTTGACATGCTTTTAAAGATATATCCATCACAATAGAAAAAATTAAGTGCATGACTGGGTCGAACGAAACTTTCTCGTTTATCACAAGTTTTCTTATTTGATTAGATAGCAAGGTAAAGATCTGAGAAGCAATGCTAGATAAAAGAAACGGTTCATGAACATTTTATATAGGGAAGTGCCATTAATATTGAGGTTATGTTATGTAAAAAAAAGACCCCGAACTGTATGCCCCCAAACTGCAAATCCGAAGTTCGAATGAAATATGGGCGAATTTTGCGACCCACTTTTTTGAATTCCTCTATCTATCATCGTAATGTCAGAATTGATTAACATCTCGAGTTCGAAATTTCTAAATATCTCTTACTACGGTATTGGATGTAGTTTTAATAACAAACCTTGAATAAATTAACAGCAGTGACGTATGAGGCCTTTTGATTAGCGGGCTGATGGTAGGTACCTATATATTTATTCATTTCGTAAACACAAACACAAATACCTACTAAAGGGCCACCAAATAACTTTTTTTTTTTTTTGAAAATGGTATAAAAAAAACTACTGAATATTTTCTCAAATTTATTTTTTTATTTGAAAGTACAATCCTTCCGGTTAATAATGGAAAATAATTTCATTCAAATGGCTGCCTCGGCTGGCCATGCAGTAGAGCTTCATCTGAAAAGATGATTTTTTTGGCACAATCGGCATCTTCTCTAAACTCTAAGTCGATCGCAGGCCCACTTAGCGAAGCGAAAACGCATTGGATGGTCAGTTGGCTTCAACTCCTGAACCAATTGCACTTTGTATGGCGTCATACCAAGGTCTTTATGCAAAATTCGTATCAATGATGTCTCCGAAATATTCAATTGTTGAGAACGACGGTGAATTGATGTTGAAGGCGCTTCACGCACACTTTCTGCCACAGCAGCAATTTTCTCGGGTGTACGCACTGTTTTTGGCTTTTCACGCTTTGGTTTATCGATGAGGATGCCAGTTTCTTTCACTTTTTTCACAAGATAACGAACATACGGAGCTGACGGTGCTTCTCTTCTTCCAAAACCGTACGCAATATTCGCACACATTCTGCAATATTACCATGATTTTCAAAGTAATGTCGCAATATTTCCCAGCGTTGTTCAAGCATGTGCACAACCATATTCTTTCAGCGGAAGGATAAAAGTAATTATCTGTCAAATCAAACATGAGCTAAGTGTTACCATTCGCGAAATAAGCACTAGTTGAAAAAAAAAAAAAAAAAAAAAAAAAAACGTTAGATGGCGGACCCTTTATAAATAAAATACAATAAAAATGTAAGATCGTGGCGCAGTGGCTTAGTGGTTAGTGTATTAGACTACTAAGCGAGGGGTCGAGGTTCGAATCCCGCAAAAACCAAAAATCCAACTTAGGGTTTTTTCCACTGCGTCACCTCTCGCGAACGTCTGACAAACATCCGAGAGTATAACTGTCTTGAAAGAGCTTCTCAATTAGCCGTTTGGAGTCGGCATAAAATTGTAGATCCCTTCCATTCGTTCCAAAAATGAAAAACTCCCACAAAACGAATGGTTGTGAGAAGCTAGGCCTAGGGTCCATCCGGACCTGTTGCGCCAACTATTTATACCTATATGTTTTTTTTTAGAATCTTTTTTTTAAAATCTGCGTGTATATATGAAACTACTGATACTGACTCAATTCTTATGAATTTTGCAGAAGAACATAGAGCTTAATGTGGAGCAATACTTTATTCTTATTTCATCGCAATTAGACGATATGTACGATTTTAAAAATTTCTGAAAGAGGACATATGCGATTATGTCGGTCGCCTACGGCGCATACAATTTTTGCGTGCAAAGTTAACAGTCGCAGGTATCAGCTCAAGAAAAACCAGGTCTCGACCCTTGCACGTAATGGGACATGACATCAAAAGAAAAACAACATTTAGCACACAGCATAAATTCATCTCTTTTACCGGAATATTCGCAAACATTTTCACTCCAACTGAATTTGCATCTAAATGTCGAGTGAGCTTCCTGTGACATAGCATCTTCATCAATACTGCATGGTCTTCCGAACAGTTGTAGGTATATACTACTCACACGTGCGGCTATAGCATGCGCTCCTTTAAAAACCTACTTTTCACCTACAGAACTGCATTCTAATTACAAAGTTTCAGTTTTACGTATACACGCTAACGTGTAAGCTGGATACATCCCTCCAGAATCACATAGGTGCGCTATGCGCTTCCAATAATTGAATTATCCATCTGCAGGGCTGTTTAAATTCACCATCGAGCGAGTCCACGTTCGGGTCGTCCGCTTTGCACGTCTTCTCCTCTCGGTACATATTAAAGGAAACTTTTGTAATGCAATTACTCTGGGGCCATTATAAACGTGGCTCTCTGCCGCATTGATACACCTAATAGCCAGGACCCGGAAATACAGCCACCACTCGTTTCACAATCGAACGGACATTAAAAATTGAAACTTTCCACTTCCTCGATGTTTTGCCGGCGGACATGACACCCGGTTCTCGTCGAGGACGCTGTGCAGAGAGTTATTACACCATTCCTGGCTGTGCCGTTTGCTCAGACTGTGCGGTGCAAAGTTCCGGCAAAGGTATAAGTAAATTGGATGGATTGCAGTTAGAGCTTCGGCTTCAACTCACTTTGCTGCTCTTAAATTACTTAAGTTCGCTAACTTGAGTATAGGTGTACTGCTTGCACCTCTGCCATACGAGTATACGTCTATAGTGCACTCCATTTCGCACATCATTCATGCTCTTGGCTCGTCATGATGCATGAAGGCTGGTGGATGGTGGTATATGTGTGCTGGAATATACTGAATATTTATGTACTGTACTCGGTACAGCCAGTTGGAGTTCTTGAAGTGATTCTCTGGAAAATTCGATTACTTTCCACAAAGTTTAGCACTAATTGGAAATCCTGACAGGAATGTTTGAAGCCGTGGATATGTAATTATTGAAAAGTTCAGTCTGTCGGACCGAGTTCTCGTGTGCTTAATCATATAGGCACATATATACAAACATGCATGCTTCATATTCAATAAGAATATGTCCGCAAGCCGTCGGTAATGGGGGATCGAGAACCTTTAGTCGTTGGCACGCTGGTTACAAATTTATATTTTTATTACAGTAGAATCTCAGAAAGATGAACAGATATAAAAGAGGTCCCGTATATCTCTTCGAATTCGTTATGTTTTCAAGCGTACAAGTTTAATGAAAGAACATATATAGCCAAAAAACAAATAAAAATTCATTGTATTAAAAAAAATAAAAAGAAAAGAAGTAAAGCCCAAAAAGAAGAAGTTTTTGAAGTGGTCCGACAAACTTCCAACAATTTTTTAAGAAAAACTATTTATAGGTACATTGCGACCTCAATAAAAGTAACCCTCGATACGTGCAACTCCTCGATAAAAGCAACAACTTAAATCTTACCATTGTTGACTCAGTAATTGCAACTCCTCAAAAAAAGGTGACTCGATAAAAGCAACTAGGTATTGGTTCATGAGCTCTTATTTCGTTCGCTTTTTGTAGATATTTTTTAAAAACAATTAAAATTTTTTGATTTTTTTATTTCTAATACCTACGAATTAAATGATCAGTTTTGGTCTCTTTACCAGTGCAAGACACGTTTTTTTTTTTACTATTCTGAGGTGTTTAACTTGTTGCCTTATTTTTGGCACCTACAATTTTTTGACTCGATTATTGCAACAAACTCAATAAAAGCAACTGCCCAAATTTCTATTAGTTGCTTTTATTGAGGTCGCACTGTATATACGTTTTCGTTTATCTTTCCGAACTGTACTTCTTATAGAACCATTCATGTTTCTGAGATTCCACTGTATCATCGAGATTTTGGCGAAAAGTTTATATACGGATACTAGTCTCGTTAGAGGAGTTTAAAGTCTCATTCTGTTTGTAAACGGCCATAGGCGTAGTCTTAATCTAGTCTGAGTACAAGTTATTCGATTTTGGACCTCTACCCGATCCTCATTGAACTGTGGCGTTGTCTAGCTACAGGTATACATATATACAACTTTTAGTTTCGCGAAACTCAACAAGTTGGTCGATTGACTCTGACACAGCGTTGCATTCGTATGCACGCTGGTTTTCGAAAGTCGATCTATTCAAAAAAAAGACATTTCGAACGCTATTCCTCGACACTAACAGAAGGGAAAGTTCTAAAATATTGATATGCAAACCACTCTGCAAAATATGTTTATGGTCGGGATAGGAAAACGGTGTTTGACACCTCTCAAAGGACGAAGTACGGGCAAGAAGCTAAATTTATCAACAGCGTTGCTTTGCCAGTCCGGCCCACGTAGTTCTAGTAGTACTTTATGCGACTATCCAGTAGTCAGCCCCAATTTAATTTACGAATTTTCAAAAGAACAGGGGACCTGACAACTGGAGAACGTTTAAAGGAGCCATGTCTTAAAGACACTGCGGCGAACAAATAACAAATTTTAGTCTCGACGTTAAAATAACTGAAGCTCACATTGCGAAATTTGTATGGCCAATATGGCCACTGTGAACTACTGAAGTTTAGAGACGAAACTAAAAATATTCATTGGTAAGGCCCACTGTCTTTCTCTATCTCTACTAAATGTATAGGGAGGCTGACTACTGAAAAACTAAAAGAATTGATAAAAATGTCCCTTTTGAAGTTTCGATTCATTTTGCATACCTATACTCAAGCTAAGGAAAAAATAAAGGAAGTCTTCGTCAGTCAGCCGGAGGGGCCTGAGCCTAGGATAATCATAAAATTAATGTCGGCTCTTGATTATTATTATATAAAAAAAATATTTTTAGCATTTTTAAGTTAACAGACAATATAAATATAGATAGATACCTTCTGTCAATAAAAAAATCCCAAAATGCTTAATAATTGAATCAGTGTATCATTGGATCAGTATTGTTGCAAATATTTGGACATAGGTAGAAGAAATGTCAGCCAAGTGACAGCGTTGCCAGACGATCAAAATATGTCCACCCAGATAAATCTGAAAAAAAAGAACTGTTAATTTTTCCCGAAAAAAGACTCCAACTTTTTTTCGTAATTTGTTTTTACATGTTTTACGTACGACTTAAAAGTATGAATTTCGAATTTGAACGCAAACATTTAATTTCGGTACCTATATCGAATCCATATTTTTGGAATTCACACACCTGTTACTCTTTGATGGAATTATTTTTTATAAAACTTATAGCTGAGGTTGGTGCCTAAAACCGGAAAAATATTAAAAGAAATATTACAAAAATAATAAAATATTTTTTTTCTAGTGTCAGTGACATGAGATTATTTTCAAAAGAGTTGATTTTTAAACGAAAATAATCCAAAGCTATTAAAACACATAATTTTCACTGGCAATTATACCCTTAGAGAATCGATCGATTAGCTATTTTAGAGCATTCAAACCACATTTGCACATACATTTATCTCATTCTCGGTTGTTATGTTCAATTTGAAATAATTTTGTAGTAGACAGAATACAACGATGAATTTCTACGCTAACCAGGGTTACCAGCATTTGTGTGGCTTGTGTCAAACCAAAAGGCCTGCAAAATGAATTAGTGTGCGTGCAACTTGAACGACAGTTCGATGTCAGTTGACTGCAAGAGGGCTGCCAAGTTTTAAAAGTGCGGGTTTGTTCGAAAATAATTCTTTTTTTAGTTTTGTGAATAAAACAAACAAAATTAACACACAATTTGTAAAACGATATGTCGCCCAAAATTGTGTTGGGTGCGCATGGAAGAAATTTCTATCGTTTTTTAAATAAAAAGATAGCCCAAAATACAACAAAGCGCCCAAACTGGCAACCGTGACGCTAACTCATTCTTAACCTTCTGTCCTCCAACCTATTTTTTCTAACACGTTCCTCTTACTGGGGTGTGGAATACCCCAATCATAAATATAAAAAAAAAAAGTTTTTTTTTATTTTTTTTTATTTTTTTTTATGTTTTAAGTATCTACCTACATTATACACATGTACAATACTTCACTCACCGAAGAAAAAAAAACACCCTTTTAAGGAACAAAAGTGATTTATAAATTATAATAAGAAAAAAATTATAAATAAATAAGTATTAAGTAAAAGTCCATTTTCTCAGAAATTATAAAAAAAAAAAAATGTTAGGTACATATTTTTTCGAAAATGCTGCAAGGGAGTCATATTTTTCGCTTGGAAGAAAGAGCAAGCCAGAGCAAATTCCACAGAGTGACTAATGGCGGGCCGGGCGCCCAAAACGAGAAAGATTGCCGTTCCCTGACTGAAAAGCCATGCAAGCACATTATTATTGCATTATCCATATCCCGCTGTGTGGGTGTGTGCGGGGATTCACATAGGTCTTGGGTCTTGGCACAAAGAAAAGAAGCTTTGGTTTCGTATTCATTTTATGTTGACATTTGACTTTTGTGCACACAAATTCCAAGGGTCGTTATGTTAATCACCAAGCTGAACAACTTGCCGTCGTTGTAATTTTGCTTGAACTTTTCTTTATTTAGTAAGGTAGCTGTTTCAGTTGCTTTAAAGTTCACAGGTCAAAGAGAGTTTTCTGCTTTTAATACTAACAGCCGATAAATATTTAACTTCGACTGCATTATTTTCTAAAAGGGTTAACATTACTGTAGAAATAGCCTTTAGGACTGTATATGATTCCCAAACCTTTTTTTGGGTTGTGTAGTGTAGTTACATAGGTACTACATCATCCATCCGGTCGACGTGGTGTTTAATTTATTAACACGCATATCGCACTTTCTTTTGTTCCGCTCCAACAGATAAACAGACACACTGTCAGCGTTCCCAGACTTTGGGGATTGCTTTCTACATTTTTTTTAACAGCAAAAGCATTAGTTTCCACTTTGAAGAGGTTACCCTTTCTTTCACCTAATAGTCTAAGAGCCAGCTTAAATCTGACAACACATATCTTACGGTACCTGAACATTGGTCCAGTTATTTTAAAGTATTTTACGATTTCTGAAATTTATATAATAACGGGTGATTTTTTAGCTGGTTTGGTTTTGGCAACACTGGTTTTGACAGCTGACGTGTGTTTAGTACCTTGTGTCACTGTCAAACAGCTTCAGTTTGGTTTGCAATTTAACCATGGATCGTCTTACAAATGAACAACGCTTGCAAATTATTGAATTTTACTATCAAAATTCGTGCTCGGTTCGAAATGTTCATCGCGCGCTGCTTCCATTTTATGATCGGCATTCTCGACCTTCTGAGCAGTCTATTCGGAAGATTGTGACCAAATTTCGCACCAAATTTACTTTGTTGGACATTAAACCACCAACACGCTAACGTACTGTGCGTAGTGAAGAAAATATTGCGGCCGTATCAGCTAGTGTGACAGAAGACCGCGAAATGTCGATTCGGCGCCGTTCCCAGCAGTTAGGCCTTTGTTACAGCACTACGTGGAAAATTTTGCGGAAGGATTTGTGCGTAAAGCCTTTTAAGATACAGCTTGTGCAAGAACTAAAGCCAGCCGACCTACCACAACGCCGAATTTTTGGTGAATGGGCTCTTGGAAAGCTGGCCGAGGATCCGCTTTTTTATCGAAAAATTGTGTTCAGCGATGAGGCTCATTTTTGGTTGAATGGGTACGCAAATAAGCAAAATTGCCGCATTTGGAGTGCATCCCGAAAAAGCCACTGTTTGGTGCGGTTTATGGGCCGGCGTCATTATTGGGCCATATTTCTTCAAAGATGATGCGAAACGCAGCGTTACTGTCAATGGTGAACGCTACCGAGCGATGATAACAAATTTTTTTTTGCCCGAAATGGAAGTTCTTGACTTGCATGATATGTGGTTTCAACAAGACGGTGCCACATGCCACACAGCACGCGAAACAATGGCGCAATTGCGAGGCGAGTTTGGTGAACAGTTAATTTCACGTTTCGGGCCGGTCAATTGGCCGCCTAGATCGTGCGATTTGACACCATTAGATTATTTTTTGTGGGGGTATGTCAAGGCTAATGTGTATAGGGACAAGCCCGCTTCGATTGACGCACTGGAAGCCAACATCCATGCATTCATTCGTGAGATACCGGCCGATATGTGTGAAAGAGTATGCCAAAATTGGACTCAGCGGATGGACTACCTGAGACGCAGCCGCGGTCAACATTTGCATGAAATTATCTTTAAACATTAAATTGCAAGGTTCAAACTATCGATTCAAATAAATATTTCATTCATTTTTTCAAATTTTTTGTGTTTTTTTTTTTAAAAAAGTTCTAAACCTCTTAAAAAATCACCCGTTATGTTGTTTATTAAACTATTTTAAGCCTTTATTTAACACGGCTGCTTTTTTTTTCCGGTTGTAAATATCCGGCTGACAGCGAAACCTTACCTACAGCCCGTGCATAGGAAACGTTTTGTCTCGTTTTTGCTCCCTCTCTCTCTTTTGCTTTATGATATGGTATTATCATATTCACTGTAGTCAAATATTATCTTGAATTTCAGCTCGATGGTCTTATTATTTAAGATGCAATTAAAAAACTTTTAATCCATCATTGCACTCTACGTTTCGTCGGTTTCTTATCGAGTTTTCACAGCTTTGAAGTCAAAGTTTATTGAGACTAAGGGGACAAAAACAAAAGATGTTGCGTCATCAACATCTCAATCTAATACGTTATCAATAGAATCACTATCTGCTCAGCAACCATCAACATCAACAGACAGCTCTATGATTGCTGATACTGTGACTCAGGATCTAAGTCAGGTAAATGTTCATTCGTCTCCAGATTCATCTACTGTCCGGAACAGGTAACCACGAAAGGTTCATTGATGTCACGAAAATATACAAAGAACTTGGTCCACTACTAGGTAAAAGCTTAATTGGTCTCCACGCTTTCACTGGTTGTGACTTCAATCCAGTCTTTTTTAATCGAAAAAAAAGACCTTTCACGTTATTGAAAAATAACGTTGAATTTCAACAAGCATTCTCTGCTTTCGGTGACGTGAGCCTAACTGATGATGACTTGCTTGATCTATTTGACGTTATTCAGAAGTACATGCATTATGTTATGTACAATGCGAACAAATCAGTCGATGTTGATGATGGGAGGTTCCAGCTGTTCATTAATTCCTACAGAGCTGCAGACATTAATGAAAATTTTAATAAAAAAGTTCGTAACTTTGATGCGAACTCGATGCCTCCGTGTAAGTCTGAATTATGTCATCAATTTTTGAGGACATATTACATTTGCAGCATTTGGAAAAACGCTTCTGCGAAAGAGCCCACTCCACTTAGCCCACTGGAATATGGTTGGTTGGAATTAAATAACTCTTTTATATTTTAGTGGTTCGAAGGAGACCAGCTTCCTTAGTCAGCGAATTAATTGAAAATTCTGAAGCTAATAATGGCATAGTAAAAATGATTTTAACTATATTAAGCTGAATTAATAAATTTTTATCTCATTTTTACAGAATCTAATGCGGTGGATGATGAGAACTATCCGCACGCTGAAGACCTCTCGCGAACGTCTGACAAACATTCGCGAGTATAACTGTCTTGAAAGAGCTTCTCAATTAGCCATTGTAGATCCCTTCCAAAAATGAAAAACTCACATAAAGCGAATGGTTGTGCGAAGCTAGGCCTAGGTTCCCTCCGGACCTGTTGCGCCAACTATTTTTTTTTTGTTTTTGTTTTTTGTTTTTAAATAGATAAGTTAAAATAATGATCACGCAAGACTTTGGTCCCGAATGAAGCAGAAAGCTGGATGATAGCTTAAAATGGCTGTAGGAAATAAGGCCCCAATGAAATAAAGCCTCAAAAAAGAAAATGAAATAAGGCCCCAAATTTGGGGTTTATTTCATAACGAAATTAAAAATAACGAAAACTACATTTTATTTAATACTAGCTGTGCCCGCAACTTCGTACGCGTCGTGAGACTGTGTAGTTTCCAATAAAAGAGATTTGACCGTTTTCTCAACGGCATATTTGTTTAAAATCAACAATCTAGCTAAAAAAAAAGCGGTGAACATTGTCGACATTAAAACAATAAATCAAAAAAATCTACCTAAAACACCAATTTAAGAAAATTAAATTCAACAGCGTAAGTACTGAAGTTTAACTTCCTTACTGTAGGTACCACGTAGGTAATATCAAAACAACCACTTAAACAAAAGCCTTAACGGAAATTTGTATCTACACCAACAATAAATAAATCAATCAACATAATTCACCTATATCATCTTTACTTCTTGAATTCTTCAATTCTTTACTGAAGATATCAACGTAGGTACCTACTATAACAACCATTAAAACAAAAACCTTGAACTCAATTTCTATATACACCACCTCCACCATACGTCCCCCACCACACCACACGTCATCAGCCATCTGCGCATTTCCTCAGAAACACGTTGTGGCTGGTTTTTTTTTCATATGAAATTGCTTGTGTGATGTGCGCCACCAAAAACCACCCCAAAGCAGAACAACGATCAAGAACCGCGAGTTACATGTTCCCAAGATCCATACAACATGAATCTATGAAACATGAGCAAGCCACGTGACGGCCTGCACCTGCAGTAAACATATTTACCAATTTTGCACACGGCTTGCACCTGCAGTAAACATATTTACCAATTTTGCACACGGCCTGCACCTGCAAATCAGCAAGTGCGGCTGTATAACAGGACTAAACAAAATGTGGTAAATGTGTTTACCATATCCAAGCCAGCTTGCAGCTGCCTATCAAAAAGTCATGTTCCAACAACGGAACTAATAGAAAAAAGCAGTGAACATGTTATAATATGCATGCACTGCCTGCAGCTGTATAACAGTATAAGCGAGGAGTCTGATTTCTGTTGTCTAGCTGTTGTGTGTTGTGTTACATATATATTCTTTGCTTTGTTTTGCTATTTAAAACCAAGTATAAATATGAGCCAAGACGATTGGTTTAGTTCAGTTCAAGTTTGACCATCGATAGATGATAATTGTAAAAGTTTTAAGTTGTCCAAATTAAATGTCATTTAAAAATAAATGTAAATAAATAGTGTTCTAATAATATTTAAGATATTTAAATAAAGTGTAAACAAAAAGGTTTTAAATATGTTTTATTCGTGTCACACACGTTACTCGCGGCGGCTGATAATATTCGATTTCAGAAAATAAATTTATTTTTTTAATGTTAGATTTTAGGTTGTAGCTCAGCTTCTAGAGGACATAGAAAGCTGATTGATGGCTTGAAATATCTATAAAGGTGTTGGCTCTCCTATTGATAAAGATTTATTTGAGTAATGGCGAGTTAAAGGCAGTAAAGTCGAAAAAAAAAAACACATTTTGGTCAAAAACGCTCCAAAAAATAGGCATGGCAATGAAAGGAATAGCCTATAATGTTGCACAAAATCTTAAAAAACATTTCGAAAAAAGTTTCATCGAAATCTGTGCAGTAGTTTTCACGCCATTAGGTAACAGAAAAATTGCCTACAGTTTTATTATAAGTATAGATTGTTGATATTGTATAAACTAATTTAAATTAAAAAAACTTTTTATATGCTCAAACTCGCACCCACCCCGTAATCTAACAGTAAGCCCAAGCAGGGGGGGCAGCATGCCCCCCATACGTATTCCATGTCGGAAGAGTAAAGATTAATAATAAAAAAGTAATTTTGGGGACTTATTTAATTTTAAGTAACTTAAGGAAGTAACACCCAAAATTTTGTTAAAAATCGTTGTTGCTGTTTCCTGTACAATGTTTAGGGGACTTATTTCATTTTTATATTGGGGCCTTATTTAGCAGAGCCGCTTAACATATTTAAAAATGTAAAGCCTCTTTTAAGTATTTTTTACATTTCTTATTTATTTTACAATTAACAAGTTGTAAATTAATACAGTGAAATCGCCCATAGCGCTATGTCGTTTTTTGACCGTGGAGTCTTAAGAAACATTAACAAAAAAAATTTGTCCAATGTTTTTCACGCAAATCTATTTCTTGTTTCATTTAAAAATTTCTCTTCGGGCCGGTAACCGGCTGCTTGGGGGCTTAAAAGGAGGACTGGCAATCCCTCTATTCAGGTCATAAACCAGCCCCCTCGTTGTCCCTTCTGCGGTCAATATTCCTGTTCAATTATTTTAGGTAATTTAAAGCCGCTCAGTCCTGCACCCCATCTTCAAGCCCAATTCGATGTGTGAATCGAAACTCCTCTTCCAGATGGCACATGCACTATACTATTGTTTTATGCTCCATGGAAAAACCACACCTTATGAAATACATCGTTAATTCATTATAGAAAATGATGGCTTGCAACTGGTAAAGGCCAAATGAAAATTTTCAAACGCGATGATAATGAATAAACCACATACATTCAATTCCGAACGTGTGGTCAATGACTCGCCTTTCCCCCACCTATAAAGAGCACTGTCTAATGCAGATTTTTCCTCGAACTCTGGTTCGGAACATCTCTTATGGTCCTGGCCAATATCCCATCTACTTGAATGCGGTAGAGCTTACCGCATATTTGGAGCATTTTCCGCTTGATCGCTCGGCCATAAACTGCATATGGTGCTGCACTCTCAACGCATGTATATGCAATGCGCATATCACGCCATTATCAGAAGCAGAATATAGGTGTAGAGGCATCTGCCTCTACTTAGCCACCCAGTCGTTGAAGTGGACCGCAAGTTGGTCCGTGGTATGTTGTGTTGGTTGTAGAAAGCCAATTTACCAATTAAGTGCGAACAAACAGAATAGGAGACATCATTTTCGCTCGGCTGTATAAATGTGTGATTGTGTAAACACCAATGTTAATTACATGGGCTGTGGGTGTTGCCGTCTCTGGAGCTCTCCAAAACCAAAACCAAAACCAAAACACTCAAACAAACTGAGCGGCTATAAATAGAGGATGTTGTCGTCGTCATCGTCGGCGTGGTTGGTGGCGGCGGCGGCGTTGTCATCAGCATCGGGTGGCTTTGGCAATAGTGGCTGCGATTCAATATTGAATATTTTCTCTGGAAATCGCCCAGGACGTATAATACACTTGCACTGGCACACGAAATTCCTTTTTGGGGTCCACCACCGTCTCCACTCCGCGCCACAATCTCTGACCTCATTTACACTTTGATATTCGTGATTTGGGCGAATTCAACTTGTGGTTTTTCATATCTAACCAAAACTGATTAAGGATTTTGTACGGTATTCGCGGTTGCTCCGACTAATTGCGTGGTACAGAGGAATTGTTTTCTCTTCGAATGTTTGCGGTTACTCAAAATGCATAACTGTGTGCAGTGTGCACCTACATGGTGTATTCTATTGTGTACACGCATCATTTTAACGGATGAGGGAAAACAACTGGACGCTTGTTTTGTTAATCGATGTTGAACTAATTGAAAACTGACGCAGGTGTAGGTACCATCGATCTGTTTCAGAAGTAAGGAGGAAAATAAATAATCGAGTTGCACGTTAGGTGCATAGGACACCATGGTAGAGAAAATGAGTTCTACCGAAATTTGCCTCAAGGTCAATGTTAGTTATTCATTTCAATCAGCTTGCTGTGCTCTCCACACAATGGACATGGAGGTACACAATTTTATTTGATAAATCGAAGCTCCATAAAGGATGGACGCTCTGACGCCAACTGGCATTTCTATTGTAAGCAAGGGAGGTTTATTTTCCTGGAAATAACGCAGTTTTATACGCATTTTCCGCTCATAGGTAGTTTCCGTGGCCAAATGCGAAAATGTGTTGCTCTATCAAGTCCTAGTGGGATCCAACTAAGACCACGCAGAATAAAATTGCCCTTTACTGCTTTATTTTTTATTTTTTGGTTCATAATAGGTAAATCAATTCAGTAGAATTCCAGCTTAGTACTGAAAGAAATGTGCACCAGAACTATAGCAGCTGAATTACCTATGTAAATTCATAAACACATTCGGAACAAAAGGAATGAAAGCTTGCCATAAAAAAAAATTGTTAAGTAAAAGTGTCGACAAGACAACATCCTTAAATTTTGGCTCCAACCGAGTGCGACTTTTGTTCGATTTAAAAAAAAGGTTTAGAATTAACCAAGTCTCTGTTGAAAAAACAAAAATCGAGTTTTGGTTGTTAAAAAAGAGCCGAGATAAAAAGATTAAAAAAACACCAAAACAGTTTTATTTTTGGTTTAACGACTGACAACATTTGGAGTTAAAATTGATAAATCGGTTATTTTTACCTGAGTTTCGTTAAACCAGTTGTAGGATATATATTTGGTAGTTTTTAACGGAAAGTAGATTGAATTTATATTTACAAGTGACTAGCAGTTACCTGTGACTTTTTATTATTATTATTATTATTATTATTTGTATTATTTATTAACAGGTAATTAAAATTACAAGGTAACATAAAATATTATACAGCCTAGCTGCAGAGACTATTGGCTGTGACTTTTTAAAATGTACATTTTTCAGAAAAATTGTTACTTAAACTTTGTTTTTCTTTAAAGGATTTCTTTATAGACAATGTTTTTTTTTTGTTTTTTTATTGAACGAAAGTAATATAACCAGACTTGAGAATGAACTTAAACAAGACAAGCTACGTAAAACTGACCGTGCGTGAAACAATCTTCCGTTAAATCTATACCAGCTCCAGCGTATTTCAATGATTGGCCCTTAGCGCTGAGACTCATTGATCGTCATGGCGATGCAAACTTTGAGGGGAATTTGGAGTCTCTTAAAGTTAAAGAGCAGGTCATTAGGTATTAGAGGAATGCGCGGTTAAACTAATTGAAATTCAAAACGAAATCAATTCAAATCTTTGGCAAAAACTCGGAGAGCTAGTATTGTTTAGAATTATTGTTTCGGGTAGTTAGGTTGGGTTGGGTTGTGAGATCGTCACAAAAGACCAGGCACCAAGGCGGGCCCATCGCCATCCCCATTGAACCACTACGGTTAAAAACCTAAACCAATTCGCCAAAACAATCAATTTCCCTACAGAATTTGGTTATGGTCCCAATTTTATTTGAGGAACCAACCTCCTCTAAGTTATTAAAGAAGAACCTGCCTAGGTGCCTTTGAGACCCTGTGCCCCTCTAGTTGTGACCATCTTGTAGCTGCTTTATTGGTAGTTTTCTCAAAGATAACTCTTCTAGCAATGGCCATAGGTGGTCTGATGCCCTCAATCATTTTATTTACTGGGAGTTCCGCTCCTTCCTTAGCCAAAACGTCGGCCCTTTCGTTGCCCTTAATATCACAATGCCCAGGTACCCAACATAATCTGACACGGTTCTGCGAACATAATGCACTAAGCATTGTGCGGCAATTCCTGACTAGTTCAGATTTAGTGGTAGGTATGTGACTCTAGCGCCTTAAGCGCAGTCTGACTATCAACGTAGATGGCGATATTCTTATTGGATATCGATCTCATCTCAAGTACCTCCGCAGCTTTGAGTACGGCCAGAATCTCTGCCTGGAACACACTGCATGTGTCCGGAAGTCTCAGGGCCATATGTAGGTCCAACTCGTTGGAGTATATACCTGACCCCGTACCCTCACTGGTTTTGGATCCATCAGTATATACTGAGATCTCATTTCCCCTCGAAACTTAGTTCCTATGCCACTCCTGTCGGTCAGGGTACGACACATCGAACGGTGTGTCAAAATCAAGTGTACCAAGACTTTCATCAGCTTTTCCCGGGATTTCGGAGAATGATTCCTTTAAAATAGTACTGTGTCCTATCCTATTGTTTTTTTTTTTCTTTTCTTTGTACCCTGGTCAACATATCCCGTACATACTTCCTGTTTGCGGCTTTCCACCAGACAAGAGCCCCATATGTAATTATGGGCCTTACTACCGTTATGTATAGCCAATGCAACATTGAAGGCCTCATGCCCCATTTCTTTCCTGCTGTCCTCTCACAAATGAAGAGAGCATTGTGAGCCTTGCGGACTCTTTCCTGGACGTAAAGTTTCCTATTTAGTTTCCTATCTAATACCGTACCAAGGTATTTTGCGCTTTCCGAAAGGGCAAATTTTACTCCAGCAAGCCTGGGTAGCTTGAAGGGTGGTATCTTGTATTTTGTACTAAATAGCATTAGTTCTGTTTTCTCCGGGTTGACTCTTAGTCCACACCCTTCAGCTCGTTTTCTGAGCCTATTTAGGGCTGTTTCCATAAGTTCACTAATGGTGTTTAGAAATTTTCCTTGAATAATGATAACTAGGTCATCCGCGTAAGCGATGACTCTGAATCCTGAATTTCAGGGAGCCGCTTAGAATACTCGTGGCAGTATTGGCTAAGTATTTTAACCTTTTTTTTTTGGATTGAACAAGTTTTATGAATGTAATAATATATAATAAGGTTAAAATAAAAAAAAAATGCAACCTTTTTCAACCTTTATAAGACGAAGTTTGGAAAAAAGGGCGAAATAGGTATTCGATGATTTTTTATTTTGCATAAACCTATAAAATCATTATTTTAAAAGATATAGTATACCTAACTGTGTAAGCCTTCAAATATCTATTCAATACATAGGTACCTATGTCTAACTGTTCGTGAGTAACAGAAAAACCTCTCTTAAAAGGCCAGGGAGGGTGGTTTTGAAAAATGCGTTCTTAGTGCGCGTCTACACAGCTAGTGGAACATATCCCGAAAGTTTCAGTAACCTATGATAAGGGGTTTGGCTGATCCGATGTCTGTCAGCTCCGGAAGCTACGGAAGTCAACCTTTCATTTGGTTCGTATTTCATAAAAATTGTATTTCAAATAACGCTTGAATCGGTACGACAAAAAACGTGTGTTCTATTAATGAAATCATTATCTTCTTAAGCAAACAGTGTGCAACCATACGCCAAATAGTCAAAGATCTAAAACGTGCTCTCAAAGAATCCATGCATCTTCTTGGAGTCAGTCACTATGGGAATATCCTGGTAAGGCCACTCGTCCAGCCCGCAAAATAAAGTTTCCTGTGCACATTTTTCCATCGCCAAAAGCAATAAGGCTATCCCTGCGAACTGATTAGCTTAGATCGAAACAGTTACCAACGGAGAGAATTTTATTTTTAACGAAATTTTAAATTAAGAGCAAACCAAAATATACTTTCGTTTAACACTGTTTCGCCACTCCTATGCTATACGATTTCCCATTTCCGATTTCCTCATTTATGGACTGATAATGTGTAGGTATTCATACCAGCAATTCACTTAACTTTAAATTTCGGTCTCCCAATTTTATTCTCTGTGTCTCCACCGTGTGGCATCATTATTGTGAATTTGGCCCAGAAAACATTTTCCAATACCTAGGACTTTACGATGCCAAAACAAAGAAACAGACAAAAAAGAAAAACTTAAATAAAAGTGTCCTTACGTCTTCGGTCTTCAGTTCACTTAAGGACTCGAATTTTACTGATTCAAATTCTAAAATGAAACTGCATAAAAGCAAAATATATTTCCAAGATAATGCTCTGAGAGGAGAGTATCTCTTTGTTTTCGACAAAAAAGCACCCAAAATGATGATGATAATAAAAGCCTAGCGAAAAATGCCGTCGATATGCGCAAAAAGTTTCACCATTGAGACGAAAATATCCTCCACGGACATCCGGGTCTGTGGTGTGGGAGTTGGCCAATGTATAAGTACTTGCAAACAAAACTGCAAAATTGCAGAGTTATCTATACCTTTTTTTTTTTTTGAAATTTTGCCAACTTTGGTGTATAGATACTTTTAGCGGGATTTACCCAGCAATACGAAAAAAAAAAAAAAAAAAAAAAAATACCCTGAATATGATATTGGAATGGAATTTAAATTTTTGTTTAAGTCCGTTGAAGGCATCCGCAAATACTTTTGACTGTTCCTGTTTCTCGAAATTTGCTCTGCTATTAATTTTGCCTATATTTACTGAGGTATCCCGTCGATGTAAATGTGGATCTTTCAACGTTTCGTTTAGTCCATGCTGAGATGGTGATAGAGTTAATGGCCATTTAGACAAAATTAAAAGCGAGAATTTCCAAGAAAAAAAAATTGTACTCTTATTTTGTGGTGGAGAAGCCTGATTAATGACTGCGCTCAACTGAAAAGAAGTACAAGGTGGGATTCCGTACCATACGAATCGTAAATCACTGTCGCATTTCGAAAAACGACAGGAATCGCGAATGCGAAAATCTCCTTCATTTAACTTTCGACCTGTAAAAAATAAATAAATAGTTGGCGCAACAGGTCCGCAGGGACCCTAGGCCTAGCTTCTCACAACCATTCGTTTTGTGTGAGTTTTTAATTTTATGCCGACTCCGAATGGCTAACTGAGAAGCTCTTTCAAGACAGTTTTATTCTCGGATGTTTGTCAGACGTTCGCGAGAGGTGGCGCAGTGGAAAAAAACCCTATGTTTGAATTTGGGTTTTTGCGGGATTCGAACCTTGACCCCTTGCTTAGTAGTCCAATACACTAAGCCACTGCGCCTTTCGACCTGTATAAATAATAAAAAAAGAAAATAATAAACCTTATAGTGGAACAACTGGCAGAATACAGCGAGCTGTCACTGTCATTTTAAGGCCGCATATGACAGAATTTATAGAGACGAGCTATACAGAGCCATGTCTAGTTTTGGCATCCCTGCCAAACTTGTCAGATTGTGCAGAATGACGATGGAGAACGTTCGCTGCTTCTTAAGGGTCGGAAACAATCTCACCGAGACCTTTGATGTCAAAAAAGGATTTAGATAAGGTGACGCGCTGTCATGTGACTTCTTCAACATCATTCTTGAGAAAATCGTGCGCGGCACAATTTTCCATAAGTCTGTGCAACTACTTGCATACGGTGACGACATTGACATTGTTGGCAGAACACAGCGAGCTGTTACTGGAGCGTTTGCTAGTATTAGTACAGAAGCGGCAAAAATGGGTTTAGTGGTGAATGAGGGTAAAACAAAATATATGCTGTCAACAAGAAGGGACACACAACATCGGCGAATCGGACAGAACGTCACGATAGACAGCTATAACTTTAATGTAGTTAGGGACTTTGTCTACCTCGGATCCGCTATTAACTCCTGAAAATGACATCACCTCAGAAATCAAGCGAAGAAACACACTTGCCAACCGCTGTTTCTTTGGCCTAAGACGGCAATTGATTAGTAAGGTCTTGTAAAGAAGCACTAAGGGGATTCTGTATAAGACTCTCATCATCCCTGTCCTGCTCTATGGCGCAGAAGCATGGACCCTAGCAAAAACGGATGAGGATCTTATTGGTCGCTTCGAACGCAAAATGCTTCGAGTGATTTTTGGTCCCGTCTGCGTTGACGGGCTTTGGAGGAGAAGATTTAACAGCGAACTCTACGAGCTGTACAGCGACATCGACCTAGTCAGAAAAGTACGCATCAGTCGTCTAAGATGGCTGGGACATGTAGAGCGAATGGACACCAACGCTCCGGTCCGGAGAGTCTTCGATTCCAACCCGGAGGGACAACGCAGTAGAGGAAGACCTCGCCTTAGGTGGCGCACGCAAGTGGAAGGGGACCTCAACCAACTTGGAGTGCGCAACCGGATGCTGTTAGCCAAAGAAAGCGCTAACTGGAGAGGCGTATTGGTTGAGGCCCCGGTCCACCCCGGACTGTAGCGCCACCTTAAGTAAGTAAGTAAGTAACTATCACTGGTTTCTTCCTAGACTGCTAATCTGATGGCAGATTCCTAATTAAGGCAGATCTTTTCGCTAGCATGTTTTCAAAGAATTCCACCCTAGATTCTGTACAGCTAGAGCCACCAAATATCCCGAGGATACAATCATCGATGGCAGAAGTGAAATTTCGGGCTCGAATAATTCAACGAATCCTTAAAGAACTAGATTGCAATAAGGCAACGGGACCCGATGGAATCCCGACTATAGTACTCAAGAACTGTGCACCAGAACTTGCACCTGTACTCTGTAAGCTGTTTAGCATGTCGTACTCCCAGAAGACGTTTCCTTCTTGCTGGAAGACCGCTCGCATTCAACCTATTCCAAAGAAAGGGAAGAAATGTCTGCCACAAAACTATCGTCCAATAGCGTTACTTTTAATGCTTTAAGGCCATCGATTAATAAGGGACAGGCAATACGGATTTCGGAGCCGTCGTTCCACTGGTGACCTGTTAAGTTACGTAACGCACTTATGGACACAATCAATAGAACAACACGGCGAATCCAGAGCCGTAGCCTTGGACATATCAAAGGCATTTGACCGAGTCTGGCATAGAGCCCTATTAGGCAAGTTAGCGTCTTACGGATTACCACAACAACTCTGCGGATGGATGCAAAATTTTCTTCTGGGAAGATCGATCCAAGTTGTTGTAGATGGTGTATCATCCAATTCGTTTGCTATAAATGCAGGAGTGCCCCAAGGATCTGTTCTTTCTCCAACTCTATTTCTTCTCCACATCAACGATTTGCTTGGATCGACAAATAATAATATCTACAGCTTTGCAGATGACAGCACTCTTATATCCTCCATCTCGAACAATGGGCCTGTGAATAAGGCTACATCACACAGTCAGAGATGTGAACAAATTAATTCTCTAAATGATGATCTGGACAAAATCTTGAAGTGGGGAAAGGACAACTTGGTTGTATTTAATGCAAACAAGACACAGCTCACAACATTTTCCAGAAAAAATGCATCAACAGTTCCTCAGATCCAAATGGATGACCATCCAATCTATCACAAGGACTCGATGCACCTTCTAGGAGTCACAGTCAATTCAGGAATCACATGGCAGGACCACATATCCTATATCGCAAAATCGGCGTCCGCAAAGTTGAGCTACCTATTTAGAGCAAAGAGGTACTTTAGTCCCAAGCAACTTCTCCTTCTCTACAAAGCACAGGTTAGACCAGGCTTGGAATATTGTTCCCATATATGGAGCTCGGCCCCAAAACATTCACTTAACCTGCTTGATAGCATACAGAGACGAGCAGTTCGACTCATTGGAGACCCTACACTCACATCGAATCTACAACCGTTGGTGCACAGAAGACAAGTCGCTGACCTATGCTTGTTCTATAGGTACTTCCATGGTAGATGTTCTGAGGAACTCAAAGACATTATCCCTCGGAATGCAACTTTTGGGCGCCCCACAAGACAGGCTGCTAATGCTCATGACCATACAGTACACTTGACAACCGCGAGGACATCAACTTTCCAAAACTCCTTCTGTTACAGGACAAGCAAACTTTGGAACTCGCTTCCTGGGGATATATTTCCAGAAGACTACAATTTGCAGCAATTTAAGTGCAGAGCAAACATACATCTGCAGGCATCTCGGGGCGCTGTTGAAGCGTTATAGGTTCGCCTTTCCCGGGAGAAGTACATATATATAAAAAAAAAAAAAAAAAAATCGTCTGGACGATATCGTTTTTATAATTTGTATGACCATAATAAGTTGTAATCTGACCGAGGTTTTTTTTTACTATCTTCAGATTTCTTTAGATTATATTATTTGAAATAAACTGGATTAAGCTGTCAAACCCTAAATTTTTGCATGACGATAACCATCCGAAGAGTTACGGAATGAGTACCCTTTCCTTCAGTCATTGTCACAAATATTCCAACACAGACAAGGGGAAGTTTGTAAAGAATATTCGAAGGATTAAAGCAACTACAAAGTCAAGCTCTATTGGGAGCTCAAGTGAAAAGGGTTCTAAGTGCCCCTTCGTATAAAGGCAGCCTATATCCATCCCCTACCTTGCCTATAAAATGTTCTGTTCATCTCTAGGTCAGCTCCACAAAAATTAGATACACCTTACATAGATCTCCCATCTTTGTCTGTAAAGTGCAATACAAGTACACATTCTTGACTTAAAAGAGGTCGTACTCCATTTCGACATATCTTGTTAACATCTTGAAACAAGAGACCGACGTGAAGTGCATGAAGTAATTGGCTTAGTCTAGCCCCATATATGCTAAATCTCAAATAAGAAGGTTGTAAGGGGTTTGACATCTATGTGTTGCTCGCAAAAGGTCCTATGCTAATTACGTTCAGCCCTCTTTTGAAGTGATACGTAGATGCTTGTTAGCGTCTTCATGCAATGCGATTATTTTAAAGTACAATTTTCTTATTTATTTTTTTGTTGAAAGATATTCAAATTGAACGTATGTATGCCTCGTTCAATGTTAGATTTTTTTGTAATCATCCTTTGGAGGGCAACGCTTATTGATATGACACAGCCCAGGGTTAGCAATGGCACATCCAAGCATAGCCAACTCATATCTATAGCCATATCTGGTCTATGAGCAACTATCCTTGTAACGAACTTACAAACTGTTGCCAGGAGAAGGACATGGAAAATATTACAATAAACGCTTGAAAGACTACACAGGGATTTGTGAATAAAAATTGCACGTGACCGGAATACTTATTTCCTCATCAATAGACGATGACGATGAATCTTTTCCCTCCACCGCCACCCACTTTATGGTCTATGCTGATATACAGATTCACCGAGATATCCATATTAAATTCCATTTCAAAGTATATATCGATGGATGTACGGAGAATCTGCCTGCACACAGTATCCCTTCGAGAGGGAGTTTCAGTTTCGAGTGTTTGTTTGCCGTTTAAGTGTCCGCCATCTCCGCTGTCAATTTGTACGCATTGTGCAAGGACATTATTGGTACAAGGACACACTTTACCGAAATCGAAATATCGATGTGAATATCTCGTACCCCGGTGCCGGATTATGTGCGATTTAAATTGACTAATTCGAATGGAATCAGGGATACTGCTTGTGCAGGGCAAGCAATGCAAGTCCTTTCGGATGTTGGTGCACCAAGAAACATCTTAATGCATGCGAATGCGACACCCTAATCTTTATGTGGCACATTGGGTGTTGTGAACCTGTGGAATTACTTTATTTGCCTTACGGCTCAATTGAAGGTTTCTATTTTTTTTTTGCTTTCGTTCGTCTCTGCCGAAGGTCTAAGTCTATGTCCATGCTATATAGGAGAGCCAACGTAAATCGTGAGATTTTATTTGGTCGATTAAAAATGCCTGTGTGTGTTTTTGGGAGCAACGGAACTATGGTGCATGTGCAACAATTTCGCCAAAACTATTCGTAGCTTCGCACCGCCGAACACGAGAAATGCAATTCCATTTGACCTGGGGACGTTTTAATTACAAATTCCCCTCAAAGTGACCATTAGGAAGTTTAAATAGTTAACAACGATAGACAGACACTCCATGCAAATCGAGTGTGCAATCGAGTTAGATGGATGCTGTGGAAATCCTCTGGCTGTGTCTATGGGATGGCGGCCGGCGATGCCGTGTATTCGTACTGAATGTTTGTATAGATGTGCCATCACGTGTGGGACCCTGACCGGGTCGAGCTTCGAAAGGAATTATACAGTGGCATATATATTTTTGGCATGAGCCGGAGGCTGATGGTTGCAGCAGCAGCAGCAACAGCGATGGGAATAATAAACGAAGGCTATTTACATGTTTGGTTGCACTTCCGGTTCCAGTTGGAAGTATCCTGCAAATCGGTGGTGCAGAGATGGCCCGATGGCCGGACACAAAGGAAGCGAACTTCTCAGCAGTTAATTTTACAAAGTGCCAGTCCCAAATCTCTTAAGTGTTGTCTTTTTTTTTTCTATAGTTGGTTTGCATTTTATTGAAGGGGGGAAGTGCCATTTTGGCAGATTAATTCGAGAGATTCGTCTGCAAATAAAAGCCGTTTACTTAAGGCGGGAAGGAGAGTAGATTTGTTGGGTTTCTAGAAAAGATTGGCATCTTTTTCATGATCATAGGTATATTTAGAACTGAGATACCTATTTCTGTAGTAAATGAAAGCGATGGGTGATTGATTTCTTGTTCCTAAACGAATAAAAGGTGTCCCACTGATTGTCATTGTCGTCCTAATAAAAGAGGATTTTGGTTACTTCGTGACTGTTTTAGGTATTGAACTTCACAATTAATCCGGAAAGCGAAGGGAGTGCCTTTTCTGTCAACCTCCTTCTACAAAAAAAGGCCTTATATTCCGAAGTGAATAACCTACTGTGAAGATGTGGCATAGTTTAACCTCTTAGAATGACACCGCCATCCACGATGTCCTTAATGATGTTAATAAACTACCTCGGGAATATCGCTTTGATTGCCCTCCACCATCCCCATAATGATGTCAACTCCCGCACCTAAATAGAGCTAAGCTGATTCAATTCGGTGGTCTGGAAAGAACACCAATATAAGGCGGGAAGGTAGGAACTTGTCTTGGATAATTTTTCTTATATCTATACACAGTTTTCGCAAGACTTTCCAAAACAAATAATTTTCTGCTATCCATCGAAACGCTTTATCAATATTAAATGCGCCTCCTCCAACATCTTGCCTCAAACAAGGGCCGCAGGATAAATAAAATTATATACTCTGTCTGCACTACCGTTCACATTTGGTAACGAAAATTGCTTGACAGATTACTTTTTAAATCTCAAAAATCAAGACCATGGCATAGAATTAAATTGAGTGTGTCACTGCCACATTTAGTTCTTTTATCTTCATGTGCAGGCAGTACAGTCAACCCTTGTTAGAGTTTTTCTTTTATCCCTTTTCATGTTTATATGACCACCTGCGGAAAATTGTTACTCACCCACCCCCTAATTGGGATTTTCATCGGGGGGCGGTGTTGCAGCTACTTCATATATAGCATCGGCCTTTGTTGTTAAAAGGCGGAAGCGTTTTTTTTTTTTACTCTTTCTGCCTAGCCTGGTAAAAAAATATGTATGTAGGTATATAAAAAAAAAAAACCAAATCCACCTCTTTATTAGCTAAGGTCACACAATTCGTTTCAACCTTTTCCGAATGCATCGCCCTAACAGCAAAACGAAATCACAGTCAACTGGGGATGGGGTGCATTTTTTTTTCGCGCACCCGAGGGTGCATTGCAACGTTTAATGAAAAATCAGAAAAGATATAGCGCCTATGAATCTTACCAAGAACTCTTTTAATGAAAAAAAGATGAAGAAAAGCCGGATAAAAAAAAAGAGCGGACGCCAGGATGGATATGAGAAATTGCCGAAAATGCGTATCAAATTTTCATTAGGGGTTGAAAGTAATTTCCCTCTTCCGCCGCACACAAGGCATGTACCTACACATTTATAACAACAGGCAAGCGGAAAACGAATTACGCGAGAGTTACTAACATGAATTCACATTACGGACGTAGGATTAGATTATTAGGATAAGTGGCAGTATATAAAAGAGCTGGAACAGGACAGCTTGAGAGGAGTAACTGATTTTTGCACTTTATTTCAAAAATTGGTTTCCTTTTGCAAGTGACGAGGGATGTCAATTTTGTCGGCATTAAAAGTGAGATATAATTAATACCTTATTTCGCTGGAAGAATAAAGTGATCATTTTTATTAAGACGCATGCGGGGGATATCATATTCATGACGTATAACTACGTATACTTGTACGCCAATTTCATATTAAAGTGGTAGTAGGTACGATGTCTGCGAAAGACAGCTGACTTTCAGTTGTGGGGTATGTAAAAATGTATATCAAACTTTTTTTTTGAGCCGAAACCAAGACAAACCAGGTAGAAGACTATGGGGCTAAGGGGAGGATTGCAAATCTGAGAATGTAATACAATTTTTTTTGACAGTATTAGAGGCAGTTGCATCGCGAACTGCAAGGCTTAAATTGACATTAAGGCAGTGGCGTAGCATGGGTTGGGGCCGCCAGGGGAAGGCCCAATTTATGCCGCTTCTAGTAGATAATGTTTTCACACACTTAAAATAACCTTTGTCTACGATTTCAACCAGTTATACCTACATATAAATGTACGTCAAGGGTTTAGGGTGCATGGATTGGTGTTGGAGGAAAGAAAAGGAAAGAATAAAATAGCAAGCTTTATTTTTGTGGACTGTATTTGTCAAGGTGAGTTAAAGTGAGTAAAAACTGGTACATACAACAGAGAAGTAAGAACTGAGAATATTGCTTTACACAATGACGTCATCGTGTGTTGGAAGGGCATCATTGCTACTCGTTGCAATGCACGTTATTGGATATTTATTTTTAATCTAGCGGTACATGTCCCCAATAAAGTCTGGGGACAGCGGAACACACATTTTTAAAGCGGGGCTGTCGCTATAGAAAATTATTCGAGTGATTTTTGGTTCCGTCTGCATAGACGGTGAATGGAGGAGGAGATACAACTAGCAACTTTACGGGCTGTACAGCGACTGGGACTGGGTCAGGTTAAACGAATGGGAACGAATGCTCAGGCCCGGAAAATCTTCGAATCCGCACCCGAGGAACTGCGCAGTAGAGGAGGACCGCGACTCAAGTGACGCACGCAAGTGGAAGTGGAAGGGAACCTTAATCAACTTAACGTGCGAAACTGGGGACAGCTGGCTAAGGATCGTGCTGGCTGGAGACGCCTGTTGGTTGAGGCCTTGATCCAACCCGCAATTTTAGTTTGTCTGCAAAAAAATTGTATTAGTAATACTACCCCGAAAAAAGGGGTCCACTTTTAACAATAGGGACTTCTGAAAATCTCACCCGTAAGTGTGCATTTGGGTTATTGGGTCAACAACATACTGTCGTGGCTTCAAAATTCATCACTACGTAGCAGTCCCCTTACTTCAGGTAATTGTATGGCTGCAGGAAATAAGGCCCCAATGAAATAAGACCCCAAAAGAGAACATGAAATAAGGCCATAAATTTGGGGTGTTCTTTCATAATACCCCAATTTCAAAGATGAAATAAAGCCCCACTGCGATGAAATAAAGCCCCAAATTTGGTGTTTATTTCACAATGAAATTAAAAATAATGAAAACTACTTTTTATTTAATATTGTTGATATTGGATAAACTAATTTAGATTAAAGGAACTTGGTATATACTCAACCTCGCACCCACCCCGTAATCTAAGAGTACACCCAAGCAGGGGGGTTGCAGGGGGACAGCATGCATAATAATGAAATAAGACCCAAATTTTCATTACGAAATAAGGCCCAAAAAAAGGAAATAATACTTAACATTTTATTAAGAATCGTTGTTGTTGTTTCCTGTATAATTTGTTGGGTCCTTATTTCGCAGAGCCCATTGTATAGCCATTCCTAATAAAGTCATTGGTTTAACTTGATTTTCTTCCTAAGCTAACAGAGATTTGCGGCTGATTTGTATGGATATCTTTAAGCAGCCTCTGACCACATCACTTTCAATGCAAACAATTAAACGAAAATTGCATACGCTTTCCATTTCCATGCGTCGATGGTTGAAGTGATAATTCGGTGAGCAATCTATCTGAATTTACATTCAGTCCTACAACACATATAATATATGCGTATAATGCTTTCAGCATCCCTATGTACGCGTGTGCACTGTCAGTTAATGTGGCGCCAAAAGGAGCCGTCTGTAAACACATCATAGGCAATTTTAATTTGAAATATGCAAATTCGTTGTGCTATTATTTTGATTTGATAGATTTGCATAAATCAACAAGAGCGCGCGCCCTACGATACAAATGCCCACACCCCCACCCGGTATAGACGAATCCTGTGGTTTGTCTATATAGCCAGGGCGAGCAGTTTACCACAAGCAATATGCCAGGGTGTACTTCATTCAGCTCGTCACTGTCTGATTTTCCGGGCGTAACGAAATTTCTAATTGCACAGCAAATATCTAATTCAGCAATATTTTCGGCATTTCATCGTTCCAATTTAATTATGAAATTTCGTGGGTCAGCATCGGACCAAGTGTTCGATAGACGCACGCTCGTTTAGGATGTTGTCATCCTTTGCGGATGCACCATGGTCCATTGACCACAGCAGGCGAGGTTTCATCAGATTATTCATAAAGGAAGCGGGCCGGAGGCTGGCTGCGTTGCAGGACCTACTTTACAAAGTAATTACCTACGGCATTCGGTTTGATCACTGACCCCGCATTGACATCATCAGCATCAGCGTCGGCATCAAGGGCTGACGAACCTTTTACTGCTGACTGATAAATGATGGCATAATGTGGATGTAACATCATCATCAACCTTATTCCAGTGCATTTTAAGGATAACAAATTAAATTTTTACAGAAATATCGGCACTAAGCCGCGTCCGTTGCTTCCGGCATCCAACTGGATGTACATTAGCTCGGGAATTGTAATCAATTATGCCCCTTCTATTTGAGGGGATACTGACATCAAAAGATCAAATGTAGTAGGCGGATGGTGGGTTATGCGCCTCTCAGTATGGTGAATGGTTGATCAGGTTCGGTAAGATACGAGCATCAATAGTCAGTGATTGATTATGCTCAATAAGCGAGCATCGAAATCAAATTAGGATTATGCGGATGACGGATGAATGAGACGCAGTTTGATTTGTTTAAAGGTATAACTGAATGTACGGTCGTGCGGCATTTTTTTTTTTTTTTGTAGCCGACGAAGAGTTACAAATGGCAGGTGTGCCTCGAATACGTCGGTCAAAAATGAATAATCAAAGACACTGCTAACAGTTAACCTTTGGCCTTTGGGTCCACGGAGGATTCCTCAACTTATCTCTTTTGTTTTGATTAGAAGTCTTTCCTCTAGTAGCATACTGCACAAGAGAGTGAACTCTCATTCGTCTTAGAGAGCTGGTGCTGGACTATACTTTCTCATAGAGCTTCATAAGCCTGGTAGCGGTACTGTGTAGAAAGAAAGGCTCACCTAGGAGTCGCGATTTCAAAGGAGTGCGGCATGGAAGACTTTATGCAAAGCAATATAGGGAGTGCCGAATCGCCTCCATACCCGGAGTGGTCGGCACTTGCTGGCAGTGTTGCCAGTTTGAATGGATTTTTTTCCATTCAAATCCAGCCGACGATTTTTTTTTTTGACTGGAAGACAACCTTTAAATGGAAATCAAGACGAATTTTGTTATTTTTTTGACTCTATAATTCCTAAAAATAAAGTTCAAATTAAATATCATCTCCGTAAACCAAGTGTAAACGAGTTCTATGGCAGTGCAATGAACACACCCATTTTGTAATATTTTTGACAATCTGAATTAACAGAAACAAACAGTTCCACTAACACCGCAAAACAAAAGCTCCTCAAAACCTGTGCTTCAAGAGATGGGCGCGGAATACGCGATTGAAAACGTATAGGTAGCAAATAAACCTCAACTATATAGAAGTCGGAACAAATCATCAAAAAATGTTTTGTTTTAAGTTCTTGCATTTTTTTATCAATAGAAACGCGTTTTAGTGCATAAAAAAAATCTCTCATTAATTCGGAAAATTAGTTTATTCGGACAGTTCTTCCCCTCCAACCATTCCAAATTAACGAACTTTGACTGTATTTGTTTTTTTATTTCGCATAAAGTAGCAGAGGAGAAATACGCGTCTGTGTATAGAGGTCCGCATTACGCAGATATGAAGCTGGCTAATCCGTAAATTGACTTATTTCAGAGTTATTTTAACAAACTTGACCATCCGGCAGGTCGACTCTCGGAACGATTCGTATGACACATAAGATAGCATGTCAGAAGGGGTATGGATCATGGAATGTTTTGCGGATATGAATGAGAGAGGAGATTGGGACACTTATGGAGAAATCCTCAAAGATCTGTGTTCTTGCTCAGCCCCATATACAACTCAGCGAATTTGGAAGTGGGAAGATTAATCTGCAGGCGGTGAAGAAATCACATAACCTTCAAAACTTCGGATCACCTGCTGGCATATTTCGTTTTAAAAAAAGGAGCGGTCCCAGCTCCCAGATACCAACAAGAATTCCTTCTCAACTAGTCCGATCTATATCAAAGTCGGAATATGAGATTTCTCCTTTTGTTGATGTCGCCAGAGCTGTGCCAGAAGCCTGTTTCTGTTTAGATTAGCAATCAATTTCTCTTCACTACTCCATATTCATGGACGAATATTTTTATTAAAAAAAAACTGAGCTTCCTACATTTGCCCCGTCCCGCGAGCAGACTTTCGATATGAATACGAAGGCTTTCAAGATTTAGCCCCATTCAGGAGTTCGTTTTACCACACAGAGGACGAGGCGTCCACATCGTGTCGTAAGTTTGTATAAGTTGCAGCACATTTACGATACCATAACATGTCAGAGTAAAAATGATTTTCATGTTCCCGTTGGGTTATTTCTTTGGAAATGTGTTTTGGCGGCAGCAGTCAACCCCAAACCGTCTGCATTGTATTAGAGGGGGCAAAAAATCGTACAAAATTTTATTGCACTTTTCGTTTACGGCCATATAGTACGTGTCTGTGGGACTTTTGGTCACATATATAATATCCCACTCAGCTTTATAATTCGAAAATTGTATAAAGTGCGTATGCTTCTGCTGTGCAATTTCGCGTTGTTCCTTTTGAAACACATACGCGATACATTGAATGAGCATCTCGTCGGTGAATTTAGTTCATACCTCACTCCAGCACAGTGGGGTGAATCCGAATGCCTCCAGTGTATGAACCCAGCGTCAACACAAGGTATCCTTTTGATGTTCCCATTCTTTCCTAGTTTCGTTGTTATTTTTCTGTCATCTCATTTCCATTCCATAATTTCTCTAGTTCCTGCTGTTTTGTCAAAGCATCCTGACGAATGCCGTCGCTGGTGATATAAGTTTCCAGTGCACAAGCCGAGTTCAAAGACATCCTCCAAACAATGTTATCTTGGCATCATCATTGAAAGATGTGCGGTGAGACGCTCGCAAACGTGCACTCCGCAAAAATACCTATAAGGGGTGCGAAGCCGTTCAAAAGTTGTATACCCCAAGACGACAGCCCGTGGATTGTAATCTCTGCGTTTGAAGCGTCTGTCTGCTTCGTATAAGCTACTTAGCTGTATTTTTGTGGTTTTACTTTGTGCTTTGAACACAGATCCACCTCGTCCACCCGCAGCTATTAGCTTATAATACTTCTTCCGTCGAAGTTTACAACATCTCGTATGGAGTTATTAAAGATGAAAATTCTTAGATAAAAGCTTAATGAAGGAATCACCTTGTTGGCTATAGAAAAGGAACTACTGTGTATAAGTGTGAGTCAACGCGTGATTTGGTGGGAGTTCTTGTGGCTGAATTTGAGATAAATTCCTTTCTTTTTCAACTTTCTCTAATACGTAGAAGTAGCATTCATAAAAATTTTCAAACTCGAGATGTTAATCAATTCTGACATTACGATAATAAAGGAACTCAGAAAAGTGGGTTGCAAAATTCCGTTCGTCTATTCGTCCGTCTGTATGTCCATATGATCCTGATGCTGAGGTCTACAGTCTAAATGGCTGCCCGGATTTGGTTCAAACTTCGAGTCTTAGGTTTGTGAGTCTACAGTTCGGAGTTGTTTTTTTTTTTTTTCTTTGGGGAAGGTTACCTCAATATAAATGATACTTCATACTTCCCTTATAAAATGTTCATATCAGTTTGATTTGTTTGAAAACGGCTCAAACGATTTCTACCAAAATTGATATTTGGCTTAAGTAGGTGCGATATTACTGCATACTCAACAGTTTAGGGACCACCTTGCCTTAGAAGCAGGAGCAATCAGCAGCTAAATGCAGGAGAGCATATGAATGATAATTGGAATGTTGTAAAAAATGCTTTTGTGAGCGGGCACACCATCGCACATGGCTTTCGGCAGACACCTGGAGACGGATCGATGAGCACAGCATTGAAGGCTCGGATTGCAGCGGCTTAGCAGTAGATGGAACCGAGTTAGAAGGCCAGAACCGTACGAAGAAGAAAGAAGTGCAGCGTAGTGTGAGACGTGCGACAAACGTCAATATATCGACACACGGGCCTCTAGGGCTGAAGAAGCAGCGAGCAGGTGCGATAGAAGGACAACATCACCAAGGAGCTTACTGGTGGTCGAAACTCCATATAACACCCGGTGAAGAGTCTGGACGGTAAACCTCATGATTTTGGATGAGTATCAGCTCAATAGATGGAGAGAACATTTTGCTTCAGTACTAAATCCCCTAGATGATTGCGATATGATCTGAAATTCGTATGAGTATTCCGAAGTAACAAATTCCCGAATACGCATGGCACCTCCCAGCATAACATAAATTATGGCAATCAAGTCCCTCAAGAAAAACAAAGCGGTGGGTACTGATGGTATCCCTGCCGAACTATTTCAAGCGACGCCAAACACATCAGCAGTTTGGGACAGCGAACAATTTCCACAGAAATGGAAAAGGCAAAGGGGGATGATCATTGTAGTATATAGGTATATAGCAAAAATAATTCCCACCCGAATTGAAGAGCATTTAGATTCTACTCTTGATGTCGAGTAGCCAGGCTTTCGCGCTGGGTCCTCCTGCATTGACCATATAAACACAGTGCAGTCCTCGGGAACTAAATTCACTGAGGGACTAAGTTCCCAACAAGTGGGAAGTAAAACCACTTTCGTAAAGTGGACTTAGTTCCCATGTAATGTGGGAACGAAGTCCATTTTCTTATGGGAACTTAGTACCTACAAATTCAAAAATAAGAAGAGGCAACAGACTTCCAACATTTAGAATTGGAATTTTTGATTTTGTTTGACTAGAAACAAAGTAAAATATTAAAGAGTCAAGTTGGTACTTAGCAATTTTTATTAACTTAAGAGAAATTAAATTTAAGCTGAGGCAGAGTTATATAATTTAAAAAATTTAAAAATCGAAATTCAGTTTGCAAGACTCTGAAAATAATCAAAGAAAAATTGCGGTGATTTTTCGGCGCAGGGACATAATTCCACGAGACTATATTCGTGCGAATTGTTTACTTTTATTTTCTCAAATTTTGGAAAGCTAAAACAAAAAAGTTGTTTGAGAAAATAAATTGGCATTTTTAGCCTTCGTCGATTTTTTTTTGATCCATTTCAGAGTCTTGCAAACCGACTTTCGATTTCGAATTTTTTTATATACATACCTACTATGCCTCAGTTAAAATTTAATCTCTCTTTAGTTAATAAAGTCGACAGTGAGAATTTACTTCACATTAATAGGAAAATAAAACCACTCAGAGTTTTCGGAATTTATTTTCCACCTTTCATGGGAACTAAGTCGACTTCACGAAAGTGGTTTTATTTCGCATTAGGTGGACTGAGCTCCCGGGGACTTATTTCCCTGCACCCATAAACACCCTACACGTCATAATTGAAAAATGCGTTGAGTACAGGGGTCAGATTCTGTAACGCTAAACGTTCAAACGTTTTCGTGTGTACGAAGAAATTTGCTTGTGCAACTCATTCGTGCGCACAAAAACGTTTGATCGGTTCGCCTTACAAAATCTGGCCCCCGGTCTCCGCTACATCTTTTTTTTTTTATCGACATGATGGCTTGAAGGCTTTCGACAGCTTGAATCGAGATGTTATTTGGCTGGCCTTGCGCAGGAGAGACATGCCGGAAAAACTTATCGTTATTATTTAAGGCTACATACGAGGGCGGTAAGTGTCGCGTCTTACACAACGGTAAGGCGTCAGGGGAATTTAATGTCCAAAGTGGAGTACGTCAATGACGCATACTGCCACCACTACAAAACCAAGTAGGTATAGGGCTCAAAATAAACAGGGCCAAAACAAAAGCCTTCAGCACTTCCAACACTAGTGCTTAACTTTAAATTGCCGGAAAGGAAGTCGAAAGAGTTGACAACTTTCTATATTTAGGAAGTGTGGTCTCGGCTGATCGCGGTGGCACCCAACTGGACGTATGCAGTAGAATCGGGAAGGCTAAAGTTGCGTTCGGTATGCTATCCACAATCTGGAAAAGTAATGTTATCAGCTTAAGAACCAAGCTGCGGCTGTTCCGCTCTAAGGTAGAATCGCTATACTACTGTATGGGTGCAATACCTGGAAGGTGGACACTATTAACACACGCAGGCTGCAAAGTCTTCGTAAATATAGATGTTTAAGAAACATCTTGAGGATTTTTTGGCCGAACCATACGAAGGAGAAAGTGGCAGTGGATTGGACACACCCTACGTCGCGAAGACAACTCCATTGCGAAATGCGCCATGCAATGGAATCCGCTCACTCTAGCAGGCAGAAGAGCGGGAAGACCTAGGCATACATGGCGCAGAACAGTTGAGGAGGAATCGATCTCTTTAGGAATGTGCTGGAGGAGCTCAAAAGCATTGCAGAATATCCTTCTGCCCTAATTATAAGAGAAACGTTGTTTCTTTTTCGTTTTAATCGTTTACCCGATACCAACGAATTCGTTGACTGTAACTCTGCATACCATTCGCTCTGATACTGATAGTCATACGATTTGTTTTTAATTCATTTTGGACTAAATGGGCAACAATGACAGTTTCATTTCCTGTCCTCCCGAAACCGGGTTAATGAATAATATTTTCCATTTGATACGTATACACCGCCATTATTTGATTCTCGGACTCACGGCATAAACGATACTCTGTCTATAATTCACAATTTCGCTGGCGAGCTCTTCAACCATTAGCGTATTGCATAATTAAAAGCCCGATAAAAGGGTAGGTAACAGTTTTAACGACTTAAACCACATTGAAATCGCCATTCCGTTCGATTAATCCATTATATAATTTCCGGCTAACGCTACTGCTCGTCCTCGGGCCGCGCTCCCCCTTTCTCATTCCTCATTCACTCGCAATTAATTAAACGCGGTCTGGTTAAATGAAGCCCCAAATGCATATGAATGGACATGGACAATGTACCCAAACTTCCAGTTGAACAAGCCAATGAGTCGTACTTCAGTCAGTCGCATCTCGTTTGCACACGGACAATTGCCGATTAACAAAAATATTTTAACAGCAGTCCGATAGTTCTTCAACACTGTAGCACTGAACGGGAATGTCAATGTAAAACAGTTCGATAGTCAGCTTAAAAGCCGGCAAAAAATTCAACGTCCTTTGTCACAAGTTGCTAGTGCATCAGCGTACTGCTTAGGCGTTAGGCCAGAATACATTTTAGCAACTTCCGGCTATACCGATGTGGGATGGGGAGCATAATCAATGCCTGGACAAAACCGTATGCACAAAAAAGAAGGAGAAAAAAAAAAATTAATCATTCAGCCGAAGTTTTAAATATTCAACAGGATTGGTGGAGAACCATGGGACACGATTTTTGCAGAATGATCTGGAATTATGCAAATTGATTGACCGAAGGAACAAAAAGGGACACGTTGTTGGGAATCGAAACGCTTAGGCTGTGAACGGAACAACAAAAGCGACGACGGGATGCTTGTTGCATTACTGAACAGAGAGTGCGAACAGTGAACAGTAACAGCATCAGCATCAGCAGGAATCCTTGCATATAGAAGGACATTAAAATTGCAAAAGCGCACACACAATTGTATAATTTCCATTCTTCCGCTTGGTCGTTGGTCCCTTCATTACATTCAACCACATCCTCTCACTTTTGCTGAAAGGACATTCAAACGAGAAAAAAGCGTTTCCTTGTAAAATGAGCGCAATTTCACCGACTTTGGAGTGAGTCTGACCAGCAAACGTATATACATATACATCTCACTGGTCACGGTGCTACAAGCTACATGTGCGCAAATTTGCATCAGAATTCGATGAGTTGAATTTTTCGTTAACGCTTCGTTCGGGAGCTGCGAATTTTATTTATTACACTGCACATATTTTGCATTCCGTTACACAACTATGCCCTACACCTACCAAAGGAGCCCACACAAGGATTAAAACGGGGAAAAAAAGGTCACCCAAAAAATTGTATTAACGCAAATTATTCGGACGGCTAGCGCTCCGGGTGTTGCAGGACAGCATGTCCTGAGTGGGTAGAAGCAGTCGGTGTAATTAATTTGCATGTGCTTCTGCAGTACTGTGCGCTGGCTTTCGATTGAAAAAGCAGGTTGCTAGGTTGAAATCAGCCGCGCCGTAATGCAACTTATCAGCCATACAGCTCAGTCAATTGAATTAATTTGTTGTGGTCGAATCGATTAACAATTTGTTCGCAAATCGATAAAATCATATACGTGGTGGAGTGGTGGTAGTTCATAAACTTAGTTGCCTGAGTGAACTTGTGGTGGGTGGTGCTTTAAGGGAGTCACTAAGTTTTTCCTCATATACTTTTATGTACTTAAGTGCTGGGCTACCAATTGATGAGGTCTCAGGTTCAACCCCTGGGGAAACCTAAATGCAGCATATCACGCTGTTTCTCTCGCTTTCTCACACTTTCTCTCTCTCTCTCTTATTAGCTATTTGTTCCGCAGTGATGCCATTTTATGGGATTTATCCCTTTTAGAGGGATTTTCTGCGAATTTCATAACTTTGTCCGAGGGATAGAGGGACATTTTAGCCACTAATGGGATGGGAATCCCACTAATGGGGAGTTTCATAAATAACGAGGGCGGTATTCTAACAAAACAGTCTATCGAAAAGGGATTTTTTTACGGGCAATCTGGGATACCTATTCCATCATAACCTTATGGCAACACCTTGTATGGTTGGTTGTTTTAAGTGGCTATATTTCCCTGTCTCCTGAAGAGGGAAAAACACAAATAACGCATTGAGGACCGTTTTGAGACCACAAATAACGGAACCTGATGATAAGGGGAAGAGGGAAGTTAAAGGAGCTCAAAACCAGCTGTTGAGTTGAGAAATTCTATGATCTTATTGAAATGGACACTTTGGTTTGGATGGCCGAAAGGTCATCATAGAAAGTGTGGCCTAGTGCACTGCGTCTGGTTTTGGCCTGGGGCCGGACACTCACAACTGTCATGAAAATTAAAGAGATTCTTTATTAGCCAACTATTTTTATATCCTATGTTGTTTTGTCACAAACGATACAAATTAAAAAAACACAAAATTAATTTATTTGCAGCATGAAATTGTTTTACATTAAATTATTATTTAGTCTAAGAGATAGGTAAAGAACATAGTTCTTTACATCTACAATATAGGTACAATGTTTATGACGAATTGTTTTAATATTTTATAATTAGATGTACTATTGAGCGAAAAACGAAAAAATAACTTTATATACCTACCTAGTACTTAAAAATTAAGATTGCACATCACCCAATTTACTTAACCAGTAAAGGTTAAAGTTTGAGTATAAGCTCATTATCTGAAAAAGCACGTTTTTAAAAAAAATCGTTTTGGAGCTTGTACAAGACTAATTTAGTTGGGCTGGCGTTTGCTCTTTGTGAAGCCGGACTGTCGAGTAAGACCACGGTAGGATAAGCATAAGCTTTAGAATTTTGTTTTGGCTGATTTGCAGCTTACTGATATTAGTCTCAGCACAGTCAAACCATGCTCCATACGTATGCTTAGTTTATACTTTCTATTAATAAAAGGATAGAGTATTTTAATTAGGAGGAGTAAACAGCGAATCGCTCGATTCGATGCAGCATCGAGCTTTCTTTATCGTTATAGATATGGCTCTTCGACCTCGTCCCTATAAATACTGTCGTAGGCAGTGCACATCGATTTGAAAATCTTGTGTTTTTTCCCCAGAATCTGTCAGAGTGTAAAAAATCGATCGGCGCACAAAGTGAGGTTTTAAATGAAGGCATAAATTAGGCATTTGTACAAAATGACAGATATGATCGTGTCGGCAAAGTTAAGTTCCCGATAGTCCTTTTAGATGTCGCAGCTAAAGAGGTATCCTTTCTATTTGTTTTCCTATGATATATTGCCTTACATTTATAATTTTAATCGATTAGTTAGTTTATTTGACTATTTTACTTCATGTTTCAAATTCATACAAAAATTTTGTTTTTTACTTAGTTTAAATAGTTTGGCCTTAGGCCGTCTACCAGATTGCCATTCAAATTAAAAGAATTAATTAATATTTCATATGTGAAGACATTAAAACCCGGATAAGTGCCTCTCGCTTAAGTGCCTAACCCGCATAAGTACCTTTTTTTTTTTTTGAGAACCAAAATTCTGAGGATTTTTTCATATAAAACTCATCCCATAAGTACCTTTCGCTTAATTACATTTCTCGCTTAATTGCCTTTTATTTTGTATACTTTTATTGAAATTTACCTGAAAAATTGCTTTTAAGTAGGTACACATTTTTGAAATCAGCCGTAAAAATACAAAAGCTTTTTTTCCTTTAGCGCTTCTTTGTGTTTCATGGCTTAAAAATCAAAAATAAAAATGTAATGTTAAGTAAGTAGTTTCTTATTTTTTTAAATAAAATTACCTAAATGTTTTTTTGTTATAAAAAAAATATATTTTTGGTTATTGTTTTTTTATAAATTTGAAGATAAGTGCCTATGTGCACTTAAGCGGATTTTTTTTTATAACTGCCTAACCCGCATAAGTGCCTGTCAAAACGGGTCATTTAAGGTGAGGCACTTATCCGGCTTTTACTGTATATTTTATATTACATAAGTGCTATTTTTATATACTTTTCAAAACATTTCTTCAACTATGTTATTTCTGTAACGAAGTGCCTTGACTTTGAAATTGTAGAGCAAGTTCCAATCCCTACCACCATTCAATATATGGATTGCTTTCTCCAACCCAAGTGTCGGAGCTCCGAAAAAGTTTATGCGGATTTTGGACATAATTTGATCATTGTTGACGACGATGACGTCAACAAATGCAACAAGTGCAGTGAATGCACCCCTTCAAACACAAATTTCCCAAAAGGGACTTTATGTCAAATTTGACTGCAAATGTCAAAACAAATTGTTTTAAGAAAGGTTCGGTGAATAAATTAATGACACAGTTTTATAACGTTTAAAGAAATAGTTGTGTTTTATTTCATACGGATTTTTACTCGATTGCTGTATAAACATTGCAGTTTTTAATTTCACAGTTTTTGCTTTCGTCTTTTGTTCAATCAAAGAACATTTTGGTCACTTCAAGCCGGATTTAATTATCCCAACATAAATTTAAAACTTAAATTTCACACTGCAATCGTTTTTTACATAGTGAAATACATCCTATACATTCATTACGCGTATTAAATTTTCAATTAAAATACATGTTAAATACAACAACACTTTTATTGGAAGAATTATTACATTTGAATCATCTGGAGGCGAAAAATTCCTGGAATTCGACTTGAAGCTGCTGGAGATTTTGTGTGCTGTGTGTGCATCGTCATCCTCAAGGATTTTCACGTGAGTACGTTAATTGTGCTATCAATTGTGCCTAAAAATATAAAAGATTAAACAAGTATAAGATCATATATTATATATATATATACCACATATATTAAACATGAAGCCAAACAAGTTGAGTAGAGTACTAACACAATTGGAAAAAGACGTTTCGAATTTCGGCAAACGAGGATCAAGTACAAGAACAGTAAATTACTTGTCAGGTCGTTTATCAATGCTTGAGAAATCAATAGAGTCAGCGGAAAGTGTGTATGAAGCGTGCATAGGTAGTTTTTCAGATGGTGAGGAAGACAAATGTTCTGAAGTAGAAGATGTTTTCGAACAAATCCGCGAATTGTATTTTGAATACAGAGCAAATCTTCTTGATGCAATGGATAAAGTGAAGTTAAAGGAAACCAAGGACAATGTCAACGAAGCCGATTTGACTACCGTAACATCTCACAACGCTGATATCCGTTTAACCAATATTCCGGTTCCAATTTTCTCTGGAAGTTATGAGTCGTGGCGTGGTTTTCGAGATCTATTCACTTCTCTTGTTCACCATAATGCGTCTCTGTCTGAAATACAAAAGTTGCATTATCTCAAAACTAGTGTGTCAGGCGAGGCCGAAAGGATTTTGTCCCACTTACCGATTGCTAACGGCAATTATTCCAAGGCGTGGGCAATTTTGCAAGACCGGTATGATCACCAACGCTTTCTTGTCAATACCCAACTGAAGTGCTTCTTCAATCAGCCTTCTATAACCCAAGAAAGGTCTGAAGCAATTAAAGAGTTGTTAGACACATCTACGGAAATAGTTCACAGCTTGGATAGCTTGAAGGTTCCGGTTCAACACTGGGATGCGGTGTTGGTGTACGTGCTTTTGCAGAAATTGCCATCGAAAACGCAACAGCTTTGGGAAGAGAAGCTGGGTTCCAAGGACGACACCAAGGAACTACCTACGTTTTCAGAATTCAAGCAGTTTCTTGAAGCTAGGTTTCGCACTTTAGAAGCAGTCAGTTACCAGCATGGTAAAACTCAGTCAGAACCGTCGAAAAAGTTGGTCCAACGTAATTCTTTCCACTCTCAGGCCAATGCATCCAAATACACATGCAAACTATGCAATAAGGGTTCGCATTCTGTTCGAAAGTGCAATCGTTTTTTAAAGATGAGCATCCATGACCGTTGCCAAAGCATTAGTAAGCTAGGGTTATGTAGGAATTGTCTGGCTTACAGTCATTTAGCTGATAGTTGCCCAAGTTCTCACCGATGCCATTACTGTCAGCAGCCACACCATTCACTTCTGCATATTTCCCCAAATAAAGTTGATCCTCAGTCGCAATCTCGTCCCTGGAATGATGTTACCCTAAGTCAGAAATCATCGCAACAACCCGCATACAATAACAATTTTCTTACCTCAGCTGTAAATCCCAATGCTACAAGTTTTAAGCCTTCCTATCCGCAACAGTCTTCAACAAGTCAGCGAGATGATCCCAATATTCAGCGATCGGGAGGAGATGTCCCATGTTGTAGCAAATCCATCAACACATACCACTCTGTGCCACATGCGTCTACTCAAGTTATGTTGGCAACAGCTGTCGTGAACGTGAGTGGATCATCAGGGAAGGTGATTTCACTTCGAGCATTGCTGGATTCAGGTTCGGAAGCTTCGTTCATTACGGAATCAGCATTCCAACTTTTACACTCGCGGCACAAATCAACTTTTGTTGAGGTAGCCGGGTTAGGTTTGGTCAGTAGCGGCACATGTAAGAAGGTTGTTGACATCACGATCGGTTCTCTCCACTCTTCCTTTGAAGTCTCCACACAGGCTCTTGTGTACAAGTCGCTGTCTGGCCATATCCCGACTCAAAGCCTTTCAGTTACTGATTGGAGGCACCTCGAGGGCTTGAGCTTAGCCGACCCTTCCTTTTTTAAGCCAGCCAAAGTTGATTTGTTGTTGGGCAGCGATGTGTTAGCGGATATACTCTTGCCGGAATTGGTCAAACCCAGTAATGCCAATTTGCCCGTGGCACAAAAGACCAAACTAGGGTGGATTCTTTTTGGGCGTGCTCCCTTTTCGTCTCAACCCGTAAAAAGCTTCCATCAAACTTGCACCCTTGATACAGATATGGAAAAGTTCTGGGAGTTAGAAGAAACTCCTTTCCTTATTCGTGAAACTCCAGAAAATCTCGCGTGTGAGGAGCATTTTTTAACAAACGTCAGGCGCTTGTCAGATGGACGATGTGAAGTCGCTCTTCCCTTCAAAGGAAACGTTCGTCCCGTGCTTGGACGGTCAAGAGAAGGTGCTCTGCGGAGATTTAAACAGCTAGAAGATCGCTTGACGAAAAACAAGAAACTCCAAAGCGAATATTCAAGGTGCATAGAAGACTACTTGGCTTTGAGTCACATGAGCGAAGTTGAGAACGAGCATATGTTAGAGAGCACACCACACTATTTCCTGCCACATCACGCGGTCATAAAGGAAAGTAGTACTTCCACTAAGCTGCGAGTAGTTTTCGACGCTTCATTTAAAACTTCGGATGGGAAGTCACTCAACGATACGCTGATGGTAGGACCGACTCTCCAAAACAATCTTGTCGATGTCATCCTTAGGTGGAGGCTATACAGATACACGTTTACAGCCGACATCGAAAAAATGTATCGCCAAATCTGGGTGAATGAGGCAGACTCGAACTACCAGCTCATTCTTTGGCGTAAAGATCCATCCGAGGTTCTCAAAATATATCGGCTCAAAACAGTCACTTTTGGGACAGCGTCTGCTCCTTATCTAGCAATCCGCACGCTCAATTGGTTAGCAGATGAGGCTCGTTTCCAATACCCTCTTGCTGCAAAAATGATTCGAGAGGAGATGTACGTAGATGATCTAATCTCTGGAGCTGACACGAAGCGGGAAGCTGAAATAAAAATTAAGGAGATAAAAACTATCCTTGAAGCAGCGGGACTAAATCTACACAAGTGGGCATCTAACGTACCTGATTTAATGAAGGATGTTACCTCACAAAACCGGGAGGTTAAGTTTCTTCTCCCTGCTGATGATTCTAGTCAACTGAAGACTTTAGGAATCCATTGGCAACCCCAAGCAGATAGTTTTTTATACAGCTACACTCCAATAGTTCGTCCACAAACAACGAAGAGGTCCATTTTGTCAACCATTGCCAAACTTTTCGATCCGATGGGATGGATTTCGCCATGCATTACCAAAGCAAAATGTTTTCTGCAACTGCTGTGGATCAAGAAGATGGCGTGGGATGAACCAGTCGACGATGACATCCTAAAGGAATGGAAGTTATTTTTTGAAGATCTCGAAGCTGTGAACCATATTCGCTTACCTCGATGGGTCCATTCTGGCGGGCCATACAACAACGTGGAGCTTCACGGATTTTGCGACGCATCGGAGAAGGCGTATGGAGCTGCGGTTTACATTCGCGTTCTAGATGAAGATGGAAAAGTGTACATGAGTCTGCTCATTTCAAAGACTAGGGTGGCCCCAGTCAAGCCGGTAAGCATTCCACGTTTGGAATTATGCGGTGCAACAATTTTAGCGAAAATTCTTAATTACGTCGCAAAGATCCTCAATATAGCGGAGGACAAGTTATACGCTTGGACGGATTCTACAATCACCCTTTGTTGGATTAAGTCGCCACCATCACGATGGGAAACTTTCGTCGGAAACCGGGTCGGAGAGATTCAACGACTAACAAAAACCTCCATCTGGAGACACATCCCAACCGACCAGAATCCCGCAGATTTAGCGTCCCGAGGAGTACTGCCCTCGGCGCTAATACATGAGCGCTTATGGTGGAATGGACCATATTTTCTGCACTCCTATTGGAACTTCGAGGTTCCACACCAACCAACGGATTTGTCAACAGAGGAAGGCCAAAAACGAACACGAGCTCTACGCCTAGAAGTCATTGAAAACCCTTTTGTTTCACTGATAGGTAGGGCTTCCAGCTTTCCAAAACTGGTCAGAATAGTTGCGTATTGCCAAAGATTCGTCGAAAACTTTCGTCGACACTACTCCAAGCTTTGCCGGTACACACCCAGTCAATACTCTGATACCAACAAACGGATCAGCAGCCCCTTTACCCCAACGGAACTCGATAAAGCGACTAAAGAGCTAATTCGAATCGCGCAAACGGAAATGTTTCCAGAGGGCATTTCAAAAGTAAGAGGCATGGGATCCTTACATCCATTTTTAGACGGCGACGGAATCATTCGTGTGGGCGGAAGACTCAGGCACGCCAACATTGCTTACGACCAGCAACACCCTATTATATTGGACCCAAGTCACAGAATTACACAATTAATTGTACGCGAATCACACATGAAGACACTACACGGAGGTATTCAGCTAATGATGACATATTTAAGGCAGAAATACTGGATATTTCAACTAAAAAGGACGGTCAAAAAATATACCAACAGCTGCACCACATGCTACAGATATCGCAACAAAACAGCACAACAGCTAATGGGGGAACTGCCAGCTCCTCGAGTTACAGTGTCGAAGCCCTTCACACACACTGGCGTCGACTATGCAGGACCTATAAACATCCGTGCATGGAAAGGTCGCGGATCTAAGTGCCACAAGGGGTACTTGGCCATATTTATATGCTTGGCAACCAAAGCCATACACCTCGAGGCAGTAAGCGATTTAACCACTCAGGCGTTTCTAGCAGCATTTCGACGATTTGCGGCACGGCGTGGAGTTTGTGCTCAAATATATAGCGATTGTGGCACTAATTTTGTTGGAGCAGATGCTGAACTACGACGTCTGATGAAAATCGGAACTCAGGATTGGGACGAAATTGCAAATGTGCTAGCAACTCAGGGAACGAAATGGAATTTCATTCCTCCAGCTTCTCCTCACTTTGGAGGTTTGTGGGAAGCTGGAGTGAAGAGTGTCAAATTCCACCTTAAGAGAATTGTTGGAAATGGGACACTTACTTACGAGGAACTCGCCACGCTTTTGTCTCAAATCGAAGCGTGTTTAAATTCGAGACCCCTTTGTCCCCTAACAGAAGACCCAGAGGACTTTAGCGCGTTAACACCTGCACACTTCTTGATAGGGGAAGCCCTATTCACAGTTCCTGAACCAGACCTAACAATAGGCAATCAAAACTACACCGACCGATGGAAAGCGATTCAGGCACATCTCCAGATGTTCTGGAAGCAGTGGCAGACGGAGTACTTAAGCCGCTTACAACAACGTCCGAAATGGTTGAAACCTCAACCCCAACTTAAAATAGGAGACTTGGTCCTAATAAAGGATGAGCGACTCCCACCAGCAAAATGGAATCTAGGCCGCATCCTTGAAACATACCCTGGGGCAGACAATATCACACGAGTTGTAAAATTAAAAACTCAACAAGGTGAATTCCGACGACCAATCACCAAACTCTGCCCACTACCATTGAACGATAACCCACAATAAATACAAATCTAATTTCAAGCATAATAAAAAATAATAAAAAAAAAAAAAAATAATAATAAACAAAAAAAAAAATAAAATACAGTACGAAAACTCAGGCACACCACTGTAATCATACCCAACTAATAACACAACAAACATATAAAATCCAAACCCACTCAATACTTATTCATCTCCAACCGCATCCAACTAATACATTTTCAAATACAGTCCACTCACTCACACTGATGAATTTATTCACCTACCCAATAGCACACAAAATAAACACACGCACCCAAGCAAATAAATTGCTCCAATCTTCTTACCCAACAACAGAACTCCATTCATCGTTGCACACACACACACACACACACAAATATCATCGATGGATGCGAGCATAAATAAATAATGAAAACCCAACTGTCGCGTATTTAATGAATAAAAAGAACGCAATTGTTTTTAGATATATATTTTGCGAAAACTAAGGACTGTAAATTGTTAAATTAACAAAAGGAGCGGAATACAAGAAAAAGTATATCTGATCGAGTCAAAAGCGCGAAGAAAAGTGAAAAAAAAGCGGGAGACTCCAAGCGCATCGGTCGAGCTGTCAATTGTGACAAATGACTTCTGGGTTTAGTTGCGTTCGATTGTTCAAACCGGTGTGGCGTCAACATTCCGCCGGCCTTGAACTAGCTGGAGGGTTAGTTGAATCATCAAGCACATCGACGTCGTCTTTGAAGGTCAAAAGCGGTGATATCTTGACGATTGGGCGCACCAGCGTTCCATCTGCGGTCTTCAGCGTCACCACTCGAACTCTGCTATCAGCTCCAGTATGAACCGCCGTCACTCTTCCCATCCTCCATTTGCTAGGGGGGATGTTGTCCTCTCTAAGAACAACAAGATCTCCCACTGTAATGTTAGGGTATGACTTCGTCCATTTAGCTCGTTGCTGAAGTTGTTGCAGATATTCGGTGTGCCACCGTCTCCAGAAATGCTGTCGTAGTTGCGAGATAAGTCGCCAACGATGAACTAGATCGATTTTGTGATCCATCAGATCAGGCTCCGGGATGGTTATGAGCGGCTCCCCTACCAAGAAATGCCCGGGTGTTAGAGCCTGTAGATCGTCGACATCAGCTGTTGCTGGGCACAATGGTCTCGAATTAACACAAGCTTCGATCTCTGCTAAGAGCGTTGAAAATTCTTCGAATGTAAGGAGGCGGCCATCGAGTGTCCGTCGCAGGTGAAACTTCACGCGCTTAACAGCAGCCTCCCAGTATCCACCCATGTGAGGAGCTGCTGGTGGATTAAAATGCCAAACTATACCATCGTCTCTTAAATATTTTGCCAACTGCTCATTCCGGGTCGCTTGGACGAAGAATTGCCTTAACTCCTTTTCCGCACCGACAAAATTCGTCCCATTGTCGCTGTATAGGTCCATGCACCGACCTCGACGAGACACAAACCGTTTCAAGACTGCTATAAAAGTACCGGATGACAGGTCGCTCGCTAACTCCAAATGCATGGCACCTGTTGACATGCATATAAAGACAGAAATATATCCTTTTACGACTTTACATCCACGCCCCCTTGAAAATCTAAGCATGACTGGGCCGGCGAAGTCCACTCCGCTACGAAGAAACGGTCGACAAAATTCCACCCTGGGTCTCGGCAAGTCACTCATAAGCTGCTGTTGAATGATGTTCTGGTACCTTCGGCACTTAACACAAGATCTGAATGTCCTTCGTAGTAGATTGCGTGCGTTTATAATCCAAAAGCGCTCTCGTAGGATTATAAGCATGGTTGATGGCCCTGCGTGAAGTGATATACGATGAACATCTTGGCAAATCATCTCAGTAAGTCTTGCTCTGGTCGGCAAAAGAATAGGGTGTTTTTTGTCCGCGTGCATTGATGCATTTCTGAGTCTTCCACCGACTCGGAGAATCGCCGATGGATCCAGGAATGGATGTAACTTGCTTAGCTTGCTCTGTCTCCCAAGACAGTTCCCACTTTGTAGTCTGTGAATATCTTCTGCGAAAAATGATTTTTGTGTGGCCTTTATCCAGAATGTTAACGCGTCGTTGAGCTCTCTCAAACTGAGACAATTACTGCCATACTGGGGTGGCGGTTTACCGATTTTTCGATTTGCGATGCGGCAGCGTATGTTGTTGGTAAATCTGAAGATAAAAGCGGTAACATGTTTTAGTTTTGAAATCGAAGAATACTTATCAATAATATTCCAGACTTGATGCGTTTGAGTAGTGGCAACTAGGGAGATGTCGGTGTTTGGTTTTTGGTCGACTGCAGTTGTAAAAAGTTCTTGCGAGGGCCAGGCTTCTTTAGGTTTGCTCAACCACGGCGGTCCATTCCACCAAAGCGGGAAGTCCTTGAGTTTCTCTGGTGCTAGCCCACGGGATGCGCAGTCTGCAGGATTAGAAGCGGATGGAACATGCAACCAGTTTTCTGGAGGGATGACGTCTTGCACTCGGGAAACGCGGTTAGCAACAAATGTGCACCACCTGCTTGGATGCTGATGAAGCCAGGCTAATGCAACAGATGAATCAGTCCATCCAAAAATATTGCGAACACGTTGATCAAGCGCTTTTCTCACATGCACCATTAGCTGCGCTAACAGGGAAGCCGCGCACAGCTCCAACCGAGGCAGGGATATCTGCTTGATCGGGGCCACTCTAGTTTTAGCTGCGAAGAGACGGATGATAACGCCATTTGAGTCCATAGTCCTCGCATATACAACAGCAGCATACGCAGTTTCCGATGCGTCAGCAAAGCCATGCAAATCTATTGATACGTTTGAGCCGCCACAGCCTGTCCACCTCGGTATTCTTATTGCTGCCAAACTAGGAAGATTTGCTCGATAGTCCAGCCACTTTTGTCTAATAGTTGCTGGAACTTCTTCATCCCAATTGATTTTATTTTTCCAAAGGCGTTGGAACATCATTTTTGGGATGACTGTGGTTGGAGCTAGTAGCCCTAGAGGGTCGAATAGCTTCGCAGCATCTGCAAGTAAAACACGTTTAGTGAGAATATTGGTACTTAACACATAAACCTGGACGCTAAACGCTAGAGCATCTGTGGATGGATGCCACTGAAGTCCCAAAGTTTTAACGCTTTCCGAATCAGACATATCCATTAAATTGAACGTTGCTTTCGTTTGACGCTGCTCAGCTGGTATCGCATTAAGGACGGCACTGGAATTCGATGACCATTTCCGTAGATGGAAACCGCCACGGTTAAGCATACTAGCCAATCCACTCTGTAACTGTTGCAGTTCTACTTCGCTGAAAGACCCAGTGAGGAGGTCGTCCATGTAGAAGTCGCGTTGAACCGATGCAGATGCTGTGGGGAAATCGTGGCTTTCATCCACGGCTGTTTGCTGCAATGCTTTGACTGCCAGATACGAAGCAGATGCAACGCCATATGTCACCGTCAATAGGCGGTAATCCTTAATTGGGTCTGTTGGCGAACGGCGCCAAACGATGCGCTGGAAGTCGATATGATCTTGATGAACTCGCACTTGGCGATACATCTTCTCAACATCTCCGATTAACGCGAATCGATGACATCGAAATCGGAGTAATGTGGAGAAGAGGTCTGGCTGCAACTGAGGACCTACTAGCTGCGCATCATTCAGTGAAAATCCAGACGTTGTTTTAGCTGAGGCGTTGAAGACAACCCTTAGCTTCGTTGTCGTGCTGGACTCCTTCACAACTGCCCTATGCGGCATGTAAAAGTGTTTTCCAGGTGTTGGGGTGTCGCAAACTTCCTCCATGTGTCCTAAATCAATGAACTCCTGCATGAATTCTGCGTATTGCGAGTGAAGCGATTTATCTCTAGTGAAAATCTTTTCCATGCGATACAAGGCTCGAACCGCTGCATCCCGAGAATCTCCGAGCATAACTCCAGACTTGAAGGGTAATTTGACGACATAGCGTCCGTCAGATTGGCGACTGTGTGTACGGTTGAAGATTTCTTCGCATAGATGTTCTTCGTCGGTAAGAAATTTCGAGTCGGGCAGTTCTTCTAAATGCCAAAACTTGGTTACTGCTTTCGTGAGTGCGGCGTCCGAACGACTTGTAACAATAGTTGAAAAAGCGTATGCGGTGTCTGGGGCCAACACTCTTCCGAACAATATCCATCCTAGAGTCGACTGCTGTGCAATAGGAGAGTCTTTAGGTCCACGAACTAACCCTTCAAGAAGAAAACTCCCTATCTGGTCACAGCCTAGTAAAATATCAATTGCCGCGGGCACGTTGAAGTTGGGGTCGGCCAAAGTTAGACCATGAATGTGTTGCCAGGATCCTTTGCGTATGCGAGATGGAGGGAGAGCATTTGTTAGCTTCGGCAATATATTCGCCTGAATGGTTTCAGTAAAGCTGTCATCTACCGAAGATAACGCGAGTTGAACAGTTCCTCTAGAGCGACCAGCGGTAACTGCACATATACCTTCGATTTCCGTCGTAGAAGGCATAATGTGAAGCTGCAGTCGTTCTACGCATGCTTTAGCGATAAAGGTGAGATGCGATGCGTTGTCAAACAATATTCTTACTGGCTGAAACCGTCCGGAGCTGTCCCTGACTTTGGCAAGAGCGGTGCCTAAGAGAATTTGCTGGTCGGTATTGACCACATTAGCCGATGAAACACTTGCGACTGGTTGTGGGGGCTCTTCCTGATGAAGCAGCGTATGATGATGAGCCTGACATAACCTGCAAGTGTTTGTACTGCGACACGCATTTTCTCGGTGGACATTTGACAGGCAATTTTTACACAAGGATTTTTCTTCTGCTGCGTTAATTCTGCGAGAGGCTGGTAGAGCCCTGAATTGCTCGCAACTGAAAATTCTGTGCTTTCCACCGCAAAAATAGCATCCAGCATTTTTCTTTTGAGATGTGAAGGCTGTTGTGGACTTCATTCTGGACTTGAAACTATGCTGTGGGTCGACGATGTTGTGTGACTTGACAGCATCCAATGAGTGACACCTGGCTTCGAGGAAATCAACAAGTTCCATGAAAGTGGCTACCTTGTCGTCTTTTTGCGAAAGTTCCCATTGGCGATGGCTTTCTTGGTCCAGTTTGCCCACAGTAAGATGCACAAGCCAGTCATCCCAGTTGGTAACTGGTCTACCCAGCGACTTCAACGATCTGTAATTTTCCTGGATGTTGTCAAGTAAAGACCTTATACCTGTGGATGACTCGGAAGAAAGCTTTGGCAGTGAAAAAAGAGCTCTGAAATGGGCATCAACTATGATACGCTCTACATTGTACCTTTTAGACAGCAATTCCCATGCCTCGTCGTAGTTGTTATCTGTTATCTTGAAGGATTTGATGACATTTAGCGCATTCCCTTGTAGACTACATCGAAGGTAATGGAGCTTTTGCGAGCCCGTTAGCGCCACCTCATTGTGAATGAGAGAAGAGAATGCATCGTAAAACTGCTTCCACTCGGATGGTTCTCCAGAGAAATGTGGCAAGTCCATTTGCGGCAGCTTGACGTCAACATGTTGTCTGGATTTTTCGGTGCTAATGTTGGAATTAGCCTTTATCTTAAGCTCTGCTCTCATGAAGTTGGACACTGCGATCCGGTACCATTCGTCGCCCTGTTCACGTTGAGCCTCCTCGAGTGGTAAAGCAGTCTCGCCACACGCGTCTTCGACCTCACCCTGCGCCTTGCTGAATTGCTCCCATTGGAAAGTCAAAAGTTTCAGAAAGGATTCAATGTCCGCTTCGTCGTAACTTTCGGCTTTCTTGCTTGTGGTCATGAGACGCTTGAGCGCGTTTCTCAGCACATCTCGTCTTGTGTTCGACATTTCGCGATGAACAAAAGGGAAGTGACAATTTAATCGATGTTTTTTTTTCTTATCCGGCTCGAAATGGACCAAAAATGTCGCGTATTTAATGAATAAAAAGAACGCAATTGTTTTTAGATATATATTTTGCGAAAACTAAGGACTGTAAATTGTTAAATTAACAAAAGGAGCGGAATACAAGAAAAAGTATATCTGATCGAGTCAAAAGCGCGAAGAAAAGTGAAAAAAAAGCGGGAGACTCCAAGCGCATCGGTCGAGCTGTCAATTGTGACAAATGACTTCTGGGTTTAGTTGCGTTCGATTGTTCAAACCGGTGTGGCGTCAACACCAACTAATAAATCATATCTATAAATAATGAATTTACACTTTAAAATTACTTAAATTAACTTTACTCACCTAAATCACACTGGAAAATAAATATTTCTAAGATTAAACACATTAAAACTTAATAATCACTCGATTTAAATCACGCACCACCGTCATTTTGTCACCGACGCGATAACACGACCTCCCGCAAAACACAAAAACAAACAAAAACAACATGCAGCTGGACTACTCAGGCACAAAGCAATGCACTAAACCCACCACACCGGCACGGTGCTTTGCTATCATCACTCATCAATGGTATCAACTTTGAGAGCCAAAGAACGGGTTTTCGTGTAGCATTGCGTACCATTCCAATGTTGTTTATGTTTCAACATTCGTTCTGCCTTTTGTTTCTCTATGTTTTGTCTATATGTAAACATATATAATAATTTCTTGTCTCTTTTCATGTACTGAAATGCATGGGAATGTGAGAAGCTTATTACACGCAAGCATGCAACATTATGGATCCGAGTACAGTGAGGCAAGACAATACTGGTAGCAGAAAAACTGAAGTTCATCGGCGGGGGAGAATGTTGACGACGATGACGTCAACAAATGCAACAAGTGCAGTGAATGCACCCCTTCAAACACAAATTTCCCAAAAGGGACTTTATGTCAAATTTGACTGCAAATGTCAAAACAAATTGTTTTAAGAAAGGTTCGGTGAATAAATTAATGACACAGTTTTATAACGTTTAAAGAAATAGTTGTGTTTTATTTCATACGGATTTTTACTCGATTGCTGTATAAACATTGCAGTTTTTAATTTCACAGTTTTTGCTTTCGTCTTTTGTTCAATCAAAGAACAATCATTTTGGATTTAATTGGACATTTTGCGATAAAGTGTAATACATCCTCCCGCTCCTTGAAATAACAAAGATCACATAGAATTGATAGCTCTGGGCGGTGTGGAATAAAATGTAGTTTTAGTGTTTTTAGTTCATTAGTGCTTTTTTTGCCTACCTCATAAATATAACTGCTCAAAAAATAAGTCTTCTAAGCTCTGTGTTGGGCTGGGCTTCATTTGAAAACTCGTCATAAACTCTTTGTCCAGTTTCCGTCAACGACTTTTTTTCCTTCATGTGATTCATTCGGCACAAAAGTGAGGTTATAACCGCATTTCAGTCCTAGAAATTCTCAATCTTGAACACATTTGATCCTGTAGCGGATCATTCGTGCAAGCACCAACCTTGGAACTCTTTTCTGACTCATCCCAACGACCTTTACAAAGTAATCTAGATGCAGTTTGAGGGTATCCATGAACAGGGGAGCTACTCCAGTCTTCAGGTGTAACATAGCTATGTATAGTTGGGAGAACTATTTGAAATTTTAAAAAGCCTCCTAAGGAAATATCGGATAAACTTTTTCACAGCTTCAAACGAGTAATAACCCCAAACTTGTGCTACATAAAGCAACATTGAAGACGCTGTGCATGGAATATTTTCTGTTGATGTAAGTGAAACGTGGTTATTATTAATGCAATTTCCCCAGACTGCGCAAATAGCCCGTTTAGCTTCTCCTAGCTAAGCCGCTTGCTCAGGTTTAAGCTCGGCATAATCAGCACTCCAAGATATTTGTACCTACTGTTGTACTATCTCAATCTACTCGCCTTGAAATTTCAATTCTTCCGCTCGAACGTACCGCCCTCCATCATCCCTGAAAATTATCATCTTTGACTTCTCTAGGTTGACACTCAAATTCCAGGCTTTGCAGTAGGTGTCCATTGTCCAATCTGTTTACCATTAGCAGAAGAGGATGTCATCTGCAAACATCAGTGCTGGGATATTGGTACCACTGAGCTCTATTCCACCCATAACGTTTTCGGTTATATGATTTATATACAATTAGTTGCTAAGAACGCAGCCTTATTTAACACCCATGAAAACTTCAAACTCCTCCGATAACCGGCGACCATCACTCTCAAAACGTTGATAACCTGAGACGGGATTCCACACTTATACAGCTTATAAAAAAACATTTCTCGCGGAATAGAATCAACTATCATTAATTCATTACATATTCATTTAGTCGATTCTGTGCACCCTCAAACGGACGATCTGCTCTGTAGTGTCGCAAATTGAACCACCTTGACATTGGACACCTTTTCATGCGGTTTGTCGTCTTCCCTGGTGGTTTGACAGAGTATACCCAAACTCAGAACATAATAGAACTTTCGAAGAAGAACCATAGCTCACAGTTGACTGTAAGTTCCTATTCAAAGGGCATTCAAAAGACCCTAACAGATACCCGACAATCATTTGCCAAAACCAGTCAAACGAACAACTTTTCCGTTTTAATGCGGCCGCCACTTGACGCGTGACGAGCAATAAGCTGCAGTTAATTACAAATTTTCCAAGTAATCAAGCAGATTCCAGGTCTTTTGTTGGCAAAATTGAAAAAAAAAAAAAATATATTATGAACAAAACCGAAAATAACAAAATTAATCATTAAAAATTTATCATGTTGTCGGCTTGTAACAACCAACCCACCGACATCAGGAACAAAGCCCATCTCAAACATGTGAATCGGATGAATGGCGGAGTGCTGAAATCCCTTCCGCTTGTATCAACCCTTTCTTCTTATCCGCACCACCCGCCAAAACATCAAACTAACACTCTTGTGATATTAATTATTTTTTATTCAGATGAAAATGGATAATTACGGCACTGGATTATCCTTATCTCTGCCAGTGTACCACAGGGAAGTTTGAGTTGACGTCCGGTGGTTGGGGCAGAGCAGAGTAGGCGTCAGCGTGCAATAGTTACAAGTATTTTCTCATTAAGGCAGAGGGTCCGTGGAAAAGCCGCCGGAAATTGTCGGCGAAAACTTTCAACAAATTACCCATCGAGAAAACCCAATCACGTGTTAATTTATTTAGGGGGAATAGGTATTCTGGAATTACCTTCATACCTTGGCGTTTTGTTCACTGTTGGTTCGCGGGATGGGGGGGAAAACAGCTGCAGGGCCTACAAGGAAGCTATATACCTATACTAAAATGGATTACACTTCACTCGGGATTGATGCCCTTGCCCCCATCACACCAGCATATCGAATGGGATATCTTCATCGCGGAATCGCAGTTATTGTAACGCAAATGAGATTTTACAGTTTTTTGGGGAAGTCGCGAAGAAAAGAGTAGATTGCTCTGTGTAGTGCGGAGAACCCTTTGATCAGGGGTGCGATTATCAAAGAATTAAGTTCTTCTTGAAAGTTTTCCTTGAGCAAGAGTAAATTACTCATTTTCTTTGGTCGCATCTCGAATGCTGGCGTGGAGCGTATACGTATGCTGGGAGGGGGAAATGTTCTTCTGCGGGGTTTGTTGCTCATCATTTATCTTTTGTTAGCCGCCACCACCACTACCACCGATGTAGTGTATGGCGTTGGGAGAGGGCTGGTGGGGCGCCATGGTTGTGGCCAGGGGAAGGCAAGTTGGGCTTGGGCTAAAGGACGACAAGAAGAAAGTACGTTTTTTTCTTTTTTCGTTACTATTCCTCCTCCAGTGCTTCTTCTGCATGATAAATTGTTACAAAAGCGTCCAATTAGCGGAGAAATAACTTTCCCTTGTTCTTTCTCGTCTTAGGGTTTGATACTGGAGATGGTACGGTATTCCTTTTGGCCATGTCTCGCAATGTGTACAGTACACGGGATCCAATTATATTCTCGTTGCATGTAATTAGCATAAAAGAGACAACTTTTGCTGAAGCATACCACTCATACCCTGGTGTGCCGTGCGCGCACTCTTTCAAGTGCGAACGGCTGAATTCACGGAATCGGAGCTGAATGCGAAGCCAATGCGAGTGGAATGGTGGGCTAGCTGTAACAGGGGCTATTGTGTATACGACAAACAGACAGTTAACTGCATCAAGGTTCTCCGCCTCATGTTGAAATCGGATGCTCTAAGCAACAGCATCATCGCAGATGAAAGAGGAGTTGGTCCGTGTAAGGACAAACAATAAGGATAAATAATCGCTTTATCAGGGCTGTGCAATGCCTATAGTCATGACGGTTGACTGCCGTCATGTGCTAGGGGATTGTATATACCTATGTTGGGTGAAAGGGCGAGTTCGAATTCAATTCGCAGTAAGAGTTTCTTTGTTGGTTTTATGCGAATTAGGAAAGTGTCAGTGCATACATGTATAAGTTTATTAAAGGAAGCGTTTTGTCGAAAGGGAAGGTCTTAAACTTATCTCTTTCGATAAACGTTTTGCATCTATGGTGTCAAAGAAGTCTAAGGCTGATTTAACCGAATGCTTGCTTGATCAGCTCGTCAATTGAATAAAAGACCCACACTGATCGTGACACAATTCTCAGGTTCGAGTATTGAACTTGTAAGCACCACACCTAGTTGATCAATCCTATCGAACTTTAAGTAACCTTGAACAACTAGTTGATCAATCTGCGTCACTTTGCCGGCAATGTTAGTTGTTTGAATTTGCACCAGATTATTATAATGTGTAAATCATATATCAATCGTCGGATATTGAGCAACGCGATAAACATACACGTCGGCTGGCTGATGTAGCACTAGCGAAACACAATTGGACAGTTTAGGAGACAAAAGACTGTGAAAATACACACAATACTGTTCATTTTACAAAACTACAACCAGATTATATATTTTTATTGGGAGAAACAACATATTTCCACTTGCACAATTTTATTCTAACATGCGCGTCAAGAAACCAATCGAGAAGAGCCAAAAATAATCCTCCGAAAAACGCATTCTAAAACAGGTCACGCACTCAAAAGTCAAAACCACATCCAAAAACGTTTTTAAAAACGCTTCCGAAAGATGGTTCAAAGTACGTTGGCACGTCAAAATACACATAAAAAATCCGTGCATAAACGAGTCCAAAAACTGGTCGAAAAATATTTTCAAAAATCTATCCACCACGCCAACCACTGAATCACTGCGCCAATAAGCGTTATTCCTTCTCTTGTTGCTCCCTACTTCGAGTCTATCACCATTCCCTTCCTATGTACCATGTCTTATAATACTGGCCGCTAACTACCTCATCACGCATACCCTAGTCTTTCCTGTCGCATTTTCGTTTCATAAGAGTTCCATATTTACGAGGGTCCACAGAATTCCTCCATCCCCGCTTCCATATTTTCAAAATCAATCTTATCTGATAATTCTGAGCTAAAATCACAAAGATTAGTCGTCACTTTTGAGCTCACAGGGAACCTGTTCAATTTGTCCTTGTCACTTTCAAAGGCTCTCCCCAACCGCCGCGACACAATCCCGCCAATAAATAGACCGCGATATAAAATGCAGCAACAACAAATACAAAAGAATCACACAATCTGAAAATCACTATCATCTGTCAGATCGTTGTTGCTACGAATGGGTCTGTTACCCTCCTTTTTGGTTCAATATCAATATTGGCAATATGTCAAATTTCTCTCATTGCGAGAGAATTCGCTCACCGAAATGAAAATTAATCAAAAAGGAAAGGAACGCGTTGAACCATTAATTTGAAAATCGTGAAGTTTTCCTAGGCGGGTATATTACAATGTCAAATAAGGCAATAAGGCCATTGCTGAAATGAAATAGTTCACTTCTTTTCGTTCTTACATATTTAAATTATTATTAAGTTAATTTCAATTATCGGGCTCCCGACCCGTGAAGAGTCTCTGCCTGAGACACAGCAGCCTTCCATCCTCTACGATCCCGGGCACGCTGCTTCCAGTTGTCCAAGCGCTCTGGCATTCGCGATGGCTTGGTCTTTGAAACGGAGGTTCGGTCTTCCTTGTCTAATCGAACCTGGGGGATATGGGATTCAAAGATGCTCTTAGCTGCTATCATACGAGGCTTTGAAGTCGATGAATGGGTGGTGAGTTTCGACTTGAAATTCGTTGGTCTTTTCCATAATTTGCCTCAGTGTGAAAATTTGGTCTATTGTCGATCTGCCGGCCCGGAAGCCACACTGGTACGTGCCGATTAGTGTATAGTGTGTTGCAGAACGGTTTTAGACATACACGTAGAGTTCGTTGGATAAGATCTTGTATGCGACATTAAGCAGGAATATGCCGCGATAATTCTTGCAAGACATAGGATCGCCTTTTTTGTAGATTGGACATATGGAGCTGATAGTCCAGTCATCGGGCATGCTTTCTTCCACCACACCTGGTTGATGATTTGGTACATGCGCCCTACCAAAACATCACCACCGTATCTATTTACAGAGCTCCGCTGGTAATCCATCAGAGCCTGCGGCCTTGTTGTTCTTAAGCTTTTTTATAGCTAAGCCAACTCTGTACTGGTTGGTGGAACTGGTTCTTCTTTGACTGGGCGTGGGTTATCATTTGCCCTATCACTCTCTCTATATATGATGCCCATTTAGCTGCTGCTGGAAGTGTTGCTTAAACACATCTACTATTCCCTGCGCTTCGGTGACTAGGTTTCCTTCGTTGTCTCGAAGAGCCTCCGTTCCGGTTTTGTAACCAGCAGCCAGTTGCTTGGTTCTTTTATAAAACCTCCGGATGTAATTACGATCGCGCGACTCTTCGATCTCCTTGAGCTAGGAAGCTGCGTAAGCCCTCTTCTTTCTACGCAGGATTTTCTTTTCCACCCTTCTCCTGGCTCAATACTCTTCTCTCGCTGACCTGCAGCGCTTTCTTGAGTGCATCTTCTGTCATCTTTTTCCTGTATATGCATTCATCATCATACCACGGGGGTATGATCACATGGTACAAAACAGAAATGAAATTAAATAAAGTGTCAGTTACAGACAGCGTTGCCAACCACTTTTAACGAAAAAATGCCTAAAATATTTTTTTTTTTTTTGGTAAAGTGAAACAATGAATCAAAAATTAAGCACTAATAAAAAAAAAAATAAACAAAAACAATCTATCTAGATTACGCTGGAAGACAGCATCGATGATTGTTCCATATCGTGTTGTTGAAATTTTCCGGTTGGAGTTCATTTGAAGATTAAATTTATCTTGCATAAAATCAATAAATGGTTGAGCTTCTGGAGTTGCAAAATTGATATTTAAGTCTCCGCTTATGATCATTGGTAAAAGATGATAATCTCTCTCCAGAATTCTTGAAATTTCTGCTGAGTACGGTGCAAGGACGAAATGGAGAAATTTTATTTTACATCAACAAAAAGCTGAAATTAATATGCCCCAGCTCATAAATGTATGCAATGATAAAAACGTATGCAATGATAAATACGTGTATATAGATGTACTCCAATCGGTACTTTCGATATTTTTAACATCTATCTCACATGCACGTTTTTGAAATAACCACCCTAGTTGGTGTTCCTGTTCAATACCTGTGTGCAACCAGTAGTATGCTGTTCAAATAACAATTGCAGCGTCAAAGTGTACCTAGCCCACACATTTGTCATCCTGTCCATCAACTCTATTGTAACCACAGTCTACACCGCAATGATTCCAAAATTCAATTCGAGGCGGATATCTAGCATAATTATTTTTAATTCGCTCAAAACGATTCCTACTGGTTGGTTAATTGATGAAGGAATTTTGTAGTTTTTGTTTTTCAACAGACGGGCGTAGAGTTAATTCCAAAGGTCATAGGTTTCGATGTTACTGTCGTTTGGCCGCAGTCGAATTCCAGTGGCAAAATGACAGAACCAACATTTTACCTACACGAACTGCTCCAATGGCATTTCGATTTTGCTATAGATTATGTTTAAAAGGAATTATTGCAAAAATGCAGATGCATCAATAGCAACCTCGAACTCCAACACCAAAGCGCCTTTTTTATTTCCCCCTATTTTCGAATGAATTGGAAAATGTTTTGTCTGGCCGCAAGGATTTTCCCATTTGAGGAGGTTGTTTTGGCAAATTTTTGCCTAATCCAATTTTAGTTTCAACAATGTACGGCGAGCGGCATTCAACCAAAAACGGTAGATAGGAATTTTTGAATCGAATACCGAAAATCGGTTTAGAGGGAGAGAGTGAGAGAGAGTTCTCATATCCATTTGTTTTAATATGCTTAATGCGAGAATAAATTTAATTACTGTTGTGTCATTTGGTTGGCAATGGCAATTAAAAGGAATTGCAGTTTAACTGTGATGCAATCAAAAATGATAATTCCGTGCAATTATACGAAATAGCGTTACTTTAATATTTTTTTTTCGGTCTGGGAGACAATTATTATTGTTATTGTTGGCAAATTATAACAGCTGTGGAGTTATATATATTTTTTTTTAATGTTGTTTTTTATTTTATTTACTATTAATATTACATTACATCTTTTACATAGACTTAAGAGCATTTAAAGTTATAGAAAATTACAAAATATTACATAGGTCTCCAATGTTTGAGTACAGATAAAGTCTACATCACAACCACTAAGCTGGGGTTACTTTGTGCCAACCGTCCTTTTGTAAGTACATTCAATTTCACTTTACTAATACTTTTACATAAAATATGCACATTTTTCACTGTGCAAGGCTGCTGGAAAAGGTTAGGTTAGGTTAGGTTAGAGTGGCAGGCCGCCTCAAGGGCAGCCTCACTTAGGCCAAATTAGGCCCATTGTGTTACCACAGGATCGATTTCGACTCCTTAACTACCCGTTGAACCAGCCGGAGCTAAGAATGAAGCGATGGAGGCAGTTGATACCTATGTTTGCGAGTTCGTTGAGATTGTCGAAGAAATATTCTCCGAGGTATAGTTTTCTACGGAGTGACAGTGCTGGACACGTACAGAGAAGGTGAAGAATAGTCTCCTGCTCCTCCTCGTCCATACAGCTTCTGCAGAAATCCTTTGAAGGGAGGCCTAATCTGAGAGCATGTCTCCCTATGATGCAGTGTCCCGTGATGACACCTACTAGAGTGCTTATTATGGGTCTTTTCAGTGTACTGAGACTTTTTGAGCGCTTGGAATCCAGCTGAGGCCAGATCTGTTTCGAGGTGTGGCACGTTAAGCAGCTAGAACACCTGCGAATAGTAGCGCTTAATGCGTTTTGTTTAATTAGGAGCTTGCAACTAGCAAGAGGCATATTGAGACTCCTTTTTTCTGGTAGAGTCGACATAGTAGTGCCTTGTCTGGCGAGCTCATCGGCGATACAATTACCTGGAATGTCTCTATGGCCCGGCACCCATATAAGGTGAATTTTGAATTGTTTCGCCATCTCGTTCAGAGATAGTCGGCAATTGAGGGCAGTTATTGAATTGAAGACGACAGATTCCAGGGATTTAATCGCGGCTTGACTGTCGGTAAAGATGGTGATATCCTTTACAGATATTACATTATACCGAAGCCACGACAGGGCCTTTTTGATCGCCATGACCTCCGCCTGAAATACACTACAGTGATTAGGAAGGCTGAATGAGATTTTACAATTTAGATCATAAGAGAAAACACCCCCCCTACTCCTGTTTCAGTTTTGGACCCATCTGTATGGAAACAGACAGACTCCTTTCGGGGTACTATTTCGTTCTCCCAGTCACTCCTGGAGGGTTTGTAGGTTTCGAAGTTCTTTTCGAATTGAAACTGAGGGAGGGTGTAATCAGTATCTTTTGGAATGCATTCCAATGTATTTAGAATAGATGAGTGACCAGTTTGGCGACTGGTCCACAACTGAATTTCTTTCATCCGAGTGGATGCATTTGCTGCCACTTGTTTGCAATAGATGCCCAGCGGTAGCAAGTGGAACATTACGTCCATGGCCGCTGTTGGAGTGGTTCTAAGGGCTCCACTTATGCATATGCATGCCGTTCTTTGGACGCGGCTAAGGTGATTATGATGGATGGCCTTTTCGAGGGCAGTCCACCATACAATAACGCCATAAGTGAGTAGGTATAGGTCTGATAACGGATATATATAGCCAATAAGTAATTCGAGGCTGGAGTCCCCATCTGCTTCCAATGGCTTTTTTACAGCAGTACAGAGCCGTGGTGGCTTTCTGAACCCTCCGCAGGATATTGGGTTTCCAGCTCAATTTGCTATATATTTTCATTATATCTAAACCCATTAATTTAAAAAATAAAAATACAAATTTAGGAAACTTCAAAACATTCATTAATTCAGTTTTTGAATTAAACAACTGAGTTCAAAACTTTCAGCTAAAATCGATTTATTGCAAATAATTTTAATACTTTAACTTAAATTAATAATATTTATTTTGTATATTATCACTTGAACTAGCTTACGTTTTTATGTATAATTTGGGAATTTCAGAAAAATGCTATACTATCTAATCTTCGATCAGAGCGGACTTAAGCCACTCATGGACTACAAGAAACCAAGTAAGAGTTCGCCAAGAAATTTAAGAGTCTGTATAGCAGAAAGGCCTCTTCTTATTTTTGAATGCGTAGGTACTAGGTTCCCAAAAGAAAATAGACTTCGTTCCCACCTTACATGGGAACTTAGTCCACTTTACGAAAGTGGTTTTACTTCCCAATAGTTGGGAACTTAGTCCCTCAGTGGATGTAGTTCCCGGGGACTTATTTCCCTGCAGCTAAAAATATAATAAATATAATATCCCTAAATTGGTAGGTAAATTGGTCACACTGCTTTCGGCATTAAGAACGTTAACCATTACTCAATACCTCAATAAAATGCTGTGGAAGGGAAGGAAAGAGGCAGGGGCTAAACTGGCCAGGCTCTAAAATGGACATACTATTAGCTGACAGAGACAAGTACTACCTTTCAACGGTAGCTTTCAACGCAGCTACATAAGAACTTCATTGATAATGCCGCATTCAATTTGAGAAGAGAACGTTGGAACAACACTTACGGTTGCATCATAACTCGTAGTTTTTGGCCCAAAATTAATATTAAAAAGATCCTTAACATATCGTGATAGAATTTTTAAAAATTGCTTCTGCGAAAAGAAAAATAGATTATTGTGGACATACTCTTATTTGGGAGCAGATCTAGCAACGATACCTCTATCAGATCTAGGAAGACTCATCAACACATCAGAATGGTTTTGTCCGTTTCATGTCCTACCACGTACTATAAAAAGGTAATAACAATGGGCCTTAGTGGCTTCTGGGTGAAAATTGCATATTTTGCAAACTGCCCCTCTAATCTAACCTAACCTTGAGTTTCTTTTCCAAACTTCATATGCTAGGGCACTGGCCCTACCCATTTGATAGGGACGACCAATTCTTTTATTGGTTGTTCTGAAATACCAGAGCAGTAGCAAAAAGTTGCCACCGTCTTATTTCCAATTAGCCAGGCATAATGTCTGTTTCGCAGTTTTCGACGCCTCATCGCCATGCCAGGAGCAAAACCCACTGCCGAAAAACTCTTCAAACTAAGTTTTGTTTTTGTACAAAATTATAGCCGCAACACGTTTGTCAACTTACACCTTCATCAGTGCATTCATGTATGAAAATCCACAACAGCAACAGCACTTCCCTGTAATTATCAACTACAAATACGGATGCAAATAGGATTTCCTTCTACAATAGGTATAGGGGCGCCTATCTCGAAAGCAAACGTATTGCCATCACCAATAATTACGGGGAATTGGTATTTTAATTAAAAGACAACCTCATATAGTGCAGACTCCAGAGAGCCTGCTTAAACAAAGCAAAGTGAAGTGCAAATTGCGGGGATTGCAGAGTGCAAATGGCCGATATGTACACACATGTATACATATAATACGAGAGAATCATCCCGGTTCGGATCGGATAACATCGCCCGTCGTGGTACGAAACGAAAATTTCAGGAATCCGATAGCAAGACCTATAGTGTCAAAGCTTTTTCTTTCTTTCTTTGGGTGGAAACATTTTTTTTTTTTTTGTTATTCGTATGTCCTTTTTGCTCTTTTTCCCTTTTAATTAAAACAAAATCCAATAACAATTGAGACAAACGCGAGGAGCAGCAGAAGGATATAGTCGGCCAGCTAGCTCAGCAGCCGACATTGCACGAATGAATAGAATTGAGAATGTGAATGCAAGAATGTCCTTTGGACACAACACTTTAGGTATGAGAATGTGGTAAACCAATTTGAACAAGAGGGTCCCTTGCGTGGTTCAATTGAATGGCACACGATCCCACTGAAAATGTCAAACATTCCATTAGAGTTTGTGTAGCGTCCATTTAGTTCATCTAGAGCCAAGTGATGGCCGGCGAGAGTATGGTAAAAGCAGTCAGCTTAAGGGATGCTTTTAACAGAAGTGACTAGCAACAGCTACTCGCTGCCTGGGGAATACGAATACTGGGTTCGAGTGCGGCTATTGGCTGGTGGTGGAAATTCATCTCTTCGGTTTTTTGTACCTATGTATTTGGACTTCCAAACTATTTTCTCCCAAACACTCGTTTTGCTTGCATTTCAGAGAGGAGTGACGAAATTAATTAATTCAGTTAAAGTCCTTGTTTCAAAATTATTGGGTTGGTCAATGAATAAGGCTATTCGGTGGGTTTATAAAGGGTTTTCCAATAAGAGGTGTTATTGTGAATGAACCGCTATTTCGGTAGCTGTCACTTTTGAAGCTTTTATTCTTTGACATTTGACAGGTAGAAACTACGCCATTACTAAAAATGGAACGATAGACGCTTCAACAATGCATTGAAATTATTAAAATTCACTAAAAAAAATGGTGAAAATCTTGCAGTCACAGTTCGCAAAACTAAAGCAAATTTTGGTTGTCGTGAAGAACCTTGTCGGACCGCAATATAGAAGTTGGTGGAAAAATTCGAGCTGTTGGGACAAGTTAGTGATGTGATGAAAAAAAAGCCGTGCACGTCGCTCAAGAACAACTGAGAATATTGCTGATGTAGCCCAAAGTGTTGAAGAAAACCCAGGTTTGTCCATTCCTCTCCTTGGAATGGGGTATCCCACAAACGTCATTACACCGTATTTTGCATAAGGACTTGGGTCTTAAGGCTTATAAAGTTCAGTTAACACAAGAACTCAAGCCGGCCGATCATCAACAACGTCGTGTCATTGCTAATTATGGGTCCTTGAAATGCATGAAAATGATCCGGAATTCCATCGAAAAATCATCTTGACTGATGAGGCCCATTTCCACCTCGGTGGCTACGTCAACAAGCAAAATTGTCGCATCTGGGGCTCGGAAAACCCAATAGTTATTGTTGAGAAGCCTCTCCGTCTCCATCCTCAACGTGTGACTGTTTGGTGCGGTTTATGGTCCGGCGGGGTCATTGGACCTTACTTTTTCGAAAATGAGGTTGGATCAACAGTTACGGTGAATGGATTGCGCTATCGAGAGATGATCAATGATTTCTTATAGTCGGAGTTGGATGGTATTGATCTGGACAACGTTTACTTTCAACAAGGCGGCGCTAAGTGCCACACAAGCAACGAAACCATTGATCTTTTACGGGAAAAGTTTCCGGATCGTGTTATCTCTCGAAGAGGAGATCACAATTGGCTACTGAGATCTTGTGATTTAACACCTTGCGACTTCTTCCTTTGGGGCCACGTGAAAGATAAGGTCCACGCCAACAGCCCAGCGTCGATTCAAGACCTCAAAGATAAAATTCGTGAGGCTATCGAGGTAATAGGGCAGCCACTTTGCGATTTGGTTATGGAAAATTTCATGAAAAGGTTATGGTCCTGTATGCGTGCTCGTGGTGGCCATTTGGCTGATGTTGTTTTTTATTATTAACGGCATACCATTCTCTTTATTATGAAATAAACATCCAATCATTTATCTCAAAAAATGACATTTTTCTTTGAATACCAAAATAGCACCTCTTATTGGAAAACCCTTTATAATAAATATTATCTGTGTTAGTTTAAATAGTTAGGTCGTTGAGAAGTTAGCTTTGGCTTGAAGTCCGTATAGGTCTTGAAAAATTGCACAACCTAATTTTAGTGATGCGGTACACTTCTTCTGATACTACTTATAGCGATTTAAGTTCAACTTATATAACTTATCGGCTACTTTTTCTATGTCATAAATCTTAAGTGACATTTTCAAGTGGACCTTAAATCGCTATGAATAGTACTTAAAACCGGGCCTCAGAGAGCCAACCAAACTTTCATCAAATTCGGCAATCTCCCATGACAATAAATATACTACGACTAAAGCTATACCGAGTATATAGCTTTAGTGCTGAAAACCCTGATGTCTGCCCTATTAAATGTGGTTATAAACACCTGCAATATAAACCGTAACCGATACCTATATATCTCGCAAAACTAACGTGTCCCCCCTCACTTAAAGCCCACGCAAGTAACACATTTCCGACACATTTAACTCGTGAGCCATAAACATTTCATTTTTAAATTCTGTGTAAAAATGAACCTTTCGTTTTGGCAAAACCTCTCTGATATGCGGCCATTCGCCATTCATCATAGCATCCGTCACGGCGATATCTTCTTTACCACCGAACACAATCCCCACTCAAACGTTATCCTTCCGTTGGTTCCTCATCTTACCCTTGAACACAAAACAACGCGGCCAACCCAGAATCAGGGCATAACTTTTGCCATTAAAAAAATACACACAGCAGCAAAAGTCGCATCCTCGATAGGAGGGCGGCGAGCGCACAAACTCTCGCCTTCCAATGATATGGTGGCTCATCGTGTATCAGAAACTTAAGCTCTACAAGGATACAATATCTTTGACAAGCAGAAGATGTTCCTTGTTGTCACAGTGAACCAGACTGCAAAGCAGCAACAAAACAAAAAATCCCTGCTCTGAATTTATACGAACATTTTTATCCCTCCAGCACCAAGGACATGCAAAAATATATGCGAAAGTAAAAAGGAAAACGCCAGCATACTAAGAGTCCCAAAAAAAGAAAAAAAAAAAAAAAAAAAACAGCAAAAATATCACCATAGGTCGATGAGATAACTTGGGGAATATAATTCCTCACATCCCCAGCGGAATAAATAATTTCCCTTTTAGTTTATCCTACATCAACCAGCAGGACCTCTTAAAATCGTGCGTTTTTCTTATTGGCTCTTTCTTTATTTAGGAAGTCGCTGCTGCTAAACAGATTATGACTAATCCCATCAAAATTTGTTCCCCGCTTGTGTTTACGTATTCACATAGCGTGGCGGTCTTATCACATTAGGCTAATCCTTAATGTCATTTTAAAGGACTTTAAATTATAATGGGCCGACGGAGTAGCATCTTAATCACTCTCTCCCATAAACATAATATTCATGCACATTGTCTGCGGCGCCCCTAATTTAGATGAGTATCCTGTATCCCTCACCGCGGGCAGATCTTCGTCGAGTGGTGAAAAAATGCATTTCAATTCAAGTGGCGGCGCACTCAAAATTACCCCACATTCTCCCTATGTGTTGGAGGACCCTCTCGTTCGGCTGGGGGCGGAAAATTTGTCGATGGAAGCAAATTTCGCTAAACGCTTTTAATTAAAAACTATTTTCCACACGCCTATGTCTTCTTTTGGTCCTTCGCTATGCGCGCCACCCGGTCGAAGGACTTCGTCGCCGTGCATATGAAATGACATTTAATTAGCAGAGTCCTCAAGTCGAAACTCGCTCTGAGTGGGTGTCAAATTCACGCCGCGGATGACTGTACGCTAACGGATGGCGAGAGAATTTTCCTGCCGCCTGCCGCAAGGGGGTGTATCTGTATAGGTAGTCACAGTCACGTGAATACATTTTGTCCGACGCGCACATTTTACTGAATACACAGCATAGATTTTGTTTAAAAGCAACGCTAATCCCCCTTTAATGGCATCTCAAGACCGGTGTGAGTTTTTCAAATTTTCAGCACTATAAGCACTTCAAACAACAACAATGAACGATGGCGATGACGGCGACGCAGACGACGACGGACGTCGCGATGAAGTGTTAATTCCTGCACAATGGCTGTCAGGTGGTAGGTATTTGTGTTGACAAACACTATTGTCTCCACGTGCCAATGTTTGAATATTAATCCCTGATATGGAGGTTGAGTTCTCCAAGGCAGACGGATTTGAATGAATAAGTAGCGCTGCCGCTGATATTTTCGAATGCAGCTGCTGAGGGGAGGGAAACTTAACTAACGCAGATTCGTTTCTTTTGTAGTCAGACTGGAACAGAGGAAACAATCTTTTAAGAAGATTCCATAAAGTTGGCAGTATTTTGTTTTGTTCACAGCTTTGAATCAATTCGCAGAAAATATGCGTTTTCAAAATATAGAACTGAAACTACGAACGAGAAGTCGTATTTCAGCATCTGTAAAGTGAATGACTCACATTAAACCACTAAGACTCTCCTCCTAAAGACATATTGGCCTTCACTTGGGAGGTCAATCGTATCTTAGTCTAAATCACCCTCTTTGATGCAATAGATCTTTTAGGTCGCAGTGTCAGCCATTGGGCAGGGGAAACAAAAAAAAACAGCTAAGACAGCCAGTGGCGTAGCGTGGGTTGGAGCCGCCCGGGGCAGACCCAATCTATGCCGCCCCCATAATTTTTTAACACATTAAAAAAAAATACCTTTGTAAGCTTGGTAAAATTTCTGGAATCGAATAACGGTACTTTTGAAATTTCGAAATATCTCGAAAACAAAAATTAATTTCTATGGTAATATGGTCATTTCTACATGAATAGAGGGCTCAGTTTTTGTCTATATTATCGTATATTATACCATTATTTTGCAAAACTCATTCAGTTTTTCTTTGTTTGCCTTTATTCGTTAAATATTTCCCTTATTTGGCAATCCTCAATTTTAAATTCGATTTTTTATTCCTTAAATTTTTCAATAATTGCGCGATTACTAATTGGCGTTTTTATCTTTTGTATTTTTTTGAAATGATTTTTGATCATTTCGCAAAAATCATTTGGCAATATGTTGGTGTTGTTGTCAAGTAATTTTTCAACGAAATATCGTTTCGACGTTTTACTATTTCCCAGATTGATCATTTCGCCACCCCGGCGAAACGTAAATTTTCCCAACAATTTAAGCGAAACGTACCATACCCATTATCATACAATAGATTTTTGAAAATAAGTTTTTTTTTTTGTATATCGTTTTCTTTAGTTTTCTAAGAAAATGTGATAACGGTTTTGACCAGAATGAGTAGTTACAGTAAAATTTATGTTTCCAAAATTATTGTGGCCTTAATCTTAAATTCGAATCACCAAAAACGCTAATTTTAAAAACTGCTTATATCTCGAAACTGCGCCCCCAGTGGCTTAGTGGTTAGTGTGTTGGACTACTAAGCGAGGGGTCCAGGTTTGAATCCAGCCACTCGGATGAAAGCAATTCAGTTGTGGAGCAGTTGTCAAACTGGTCACTCATCTATTCTAAATACATTGGAATGCATTCCAAAAGATACTGATTACACCCTCCCTCAGTTTCAATTCGAAAAGAACTTCGAAACTTACATACCCTCCAGGAGTGACTGGGAGAACGAAATAGTACCCCGCAAGGAGTCTGTCTGTTTCCATACAGATGGGTCCAAAACTGAAACAGGAGTAAAGGGGGGGGGGGGGGTGTTTTCTCTTATGATCTAAATTGTAAAATCTCATTCAGCCTTCCTAATCACTGTAGTGTATTTCAGGCGGAGGTCATGGCGATCAAAGAGGCCCTGTCGTGACTTCGGTATAATGTAATATCTGTAAAGGATATCACCATCTTTACCGACAGTCAAGCCGCGATTAAATCCCTGGATTCTGTCGTCTTCAATTCAACAACTGCCCTCAATTGCCGACTATCTCTGAACGAGATGGCGAAACAATTCAAAATTCACCTTATATGGGTGCCGGGCCATAGAGACATTCCAGGTAATTGCATCGCCGATGAGCTCGCCAGACAAGGCACTACTATGTCGACTCTACCAGAAAAAAGGAGTCTCTATATGCCTCTTGCTACTTGCAAGCTCCTAATTAAACAAAACGCATAAAGCGCTACTAATCGCAGGTGGTCTAGCTGCTTAACGTGCCACACCTCGAAACAGATCTGGCCTCAGCTGGATTCCAAGCGCTCAAAAAGTCTCATTACACTGAAAAGACCCATAATAAGCACTCTAGTAGGTGTCATCACGGGACACTGCATCATACGGAGACATGCTCTCAGATTAGGCCTCCCTTCAAATGAAGCTGTATGGCCGAGGAGGAGGAGGAGACTATTCTTCACCTTCTCTGTACGTGTCCAGCACTGTCACTTCGTAGAAAACTATACCTCGGAGAATATTTCTTCGACAATCTCAGCGAACTCGCAAACATAGGTATCAACAACTGCCTCCATCGCTTCATTCTTAGCTCCGGCTGGTTCAACGGGTAGATAAGGAGTCGATATCGATCCTGTGGTAACACAATGGGCCTAATTTGGCCTAAGTGAGGCTGCACTTGAGGCGGCCTGCCACTCTAACCTAACCTAACCTAGGTAAAACTTATGTTTTGTAAGTATTGCCCACTTTTTCCTTTTTGTTCAACCACTTTGAATATGCATCTTAAAATAATTCCAACCACTTGGATCGTTACACAATCAGAAAAACCCACTTCGTTTACACCCGCACACACGTCCATCGTCCATCAAAAACAAATCTCTGAATTCTTAGATGTACTCGTACATATGTGAGGATGTCGATCTATCACCAACACTACTTGCAATCAAAAAACAGAAACTCCTACTACGCGTGTCAACTTGTAAACTGTAAGAGCTTATAAAATAGTAGACTAGGCGCTTATAGCTCTCTAACCAGAACTTGCCAAAATGATATTAATAAATTTATATAAATTATTTATTTAAAAAAAAAAAAAAAAAAAAAATGAATTGCTCCGAATTGCCGCCCCTAGCAAAATGCCGCCCGGGGCCTATGCCCCCCTTGCCCCCCCCTTGCTACGCCACTGAAGACAGCCTGACACGCGCTTCGTGGCGTATGTGCTAAAGCAACTGTGAAATCGTTGTATGTGAAGTACCGTCTATTTTGGAAATAAATTCCGAATTCGTCTCAAGGTGTGCCAAAGCCAATAGTTACCTACGTAAAGGTATGGGGTATGAGTGTATGGCGTTTGTCATTTACTGCTTGACCATATAACGAGGCTGGACTGATGTTTTTGTCAGACCCATAATGTTGGCGAACTTTGTTAGCAGAGGCGCAGTGACCTATTGGTTTATGTGCGGGCCGACGAGTCTTCTGTTCAATCCCCGCTTAAATCATAATTATTTACTTGCGCCATCTCTGCTCCAGGCCTAGCTTTTGACAACCATTTTTTTTTTCTGTGAGTTTACATTTTTTAAGCGAATATGAGGTTGTCAGGGTATTTTGCTCGAAGGCTGAACTCGAGACCCCGAACCAAAAGTCCGACTTATGCAAAAACTATACCTTAAACATAATTTATGGAGCTACTTTGAACAAGTAAGTCTCTAAGAAAGTAGGGAGCTAAATGGTTAAGGTTTCCATTAAATAATGCTTACCTATACCCACGATAAGACTTGAAGAGTAATGCGATATAAATGTAAAAAGGTAGGCTATAAAAAGACTTTGGGTACCATACAAATCGTATAAATCGTATGTTCATCTTGAATCGTTTTGTTTTCGTTAAGAAACACAAATGTTTGAAAGCGCTTAACACTTTGGGCCTTACCAATAAACATTTTCAATTTCGACCATAAATTTAACAGTGGCTATATTTTTCATACAATTTTTGCAATTCCGTAAAATTAAAGTCGAGATTAAAATTTGCTAATACAACTTTAGTAGTTTCAATTTACCTATTAATACTTAATCGTAAATTGCAACTATAGGTGGGCCAAAAGAAGTCATCCAATGTTGTTTGGCTCTCTTTTTTTTCTAAATGAAAAACTTCGATTCTGTTTTTTTATTATGTTTATTTGAACCTTTAGAATTTTATTGGTCAAGTCGAGAAGATGATATCGGCCGTCACAATTGATTGCCATACGGGCACGTTTTATGGCATTTTTCATCACTTCGGCGAGAATTTCGGGCGACAGATTCTCGCACTCGTGTCGAATGTTGTCCTTGAAGGCTTCTTGGGTCTCGGGCTAGTTCACGTAAACGCGGGACTTCAAAAAAAAACCCACAAAAAAAAGTCTGCAACGGTTCAATTGGGCGATCTTGCGGGCCAGTGCAAATCGCCAAAACGAGAGATGAGGCGACCCGGGAACGCCGCCTTCAGAATATCGGTTATGGCTCGCGCAGTGTGTACCGTAGTTCCGTCCTGTTGGAACAACATGTCTTCCATTCCTAATTCGTCCAATTGCGGCAGAAAAAACTCGGTTAACATGATCTCTTTTGGCCCACCTAAGTAAGGCGCTTTCTGCCTTTCTGTCGAACGTGTATAATGGAGTCCGGAACTGAGCCTTCACTTCGGGTATGCCAAAATCTATTACCTTTGTTTATTTTTATAATTTTGATAATAAAAAATTGTATTCTTAGGTTATAACGTTATAAGTGATAACCATTTGGATTTTTGACGATTTTTTCAAGGGTTTCGATTGAAGGCCCACGTTCAAAGCATCATTTGGAAGTTTTATTTTTGGACTAACTTTTCGAGCAGCTATGCTAGGCTGACCTTCTCACAACCATTCTTTTTGTTTAAGTTTTTCATTTTTTCGACGAATCGAATGGATCTATAATTTTATGCCGAGTTAAAACGGCTATTTGAGAAGCTCTTTCATGACAGTAATACGCGAGAAGTGGCGCAGTGGGAGAAGCCTTAAGATGTAATTTGTGTGTTTTTTCCGAGGATTGAACCAGGGACCCCTCGTTTTGTAATGCCTTTGTTCTCCTATAATCCTCCATATTATCTTTCGCAGCACGTAACTGATTTGCAGGTTTAGAATTTATATTTTTGCTTCCTTTTAAGTGCTACATCCTTAAGGCTGTTTGAACTTCTTAATCTTCTCATTAGGTATTACAATTTTATTAGCCCATCAATTAAGTATGGAAAATTATGTTAAGTTGTGATTTGTGACATTTGTTCGGTTAGCTGTTCTGCTGAATTTGCTGAATATTGCAAAAGGTGTGTTTGTTTAAGCAACCCAACGATTGGGAGTCGTTTTCCTGGAAAACGACTTTAAACAACTAGTTTTGAAAAATGAAAAATGTATTGGGAAACATCTGCTTTCAATGAAGTTTTCGAGTGTTTTAGCGAAAACCCGGTTTTCGACTCGGTCTATAATGGTATAATGTCAGCAGTAGGTATTTGTAGCATGTTAATAAATTATCCCCATCAAGTGGCTTCCAAAGTAAGTGGAGTATAATTATCAAAATGAATGAGGTTTTATTTTCTCATACAAGCACAACAAAAGTTCGAATCCTACTCTAATCAATATATCCTCAAACTACCTACCCACATACTGTCTTCAACAACAGTTTCGTATTTAAATGAAAATTTTCCTTCACAGTTAAGTGACCCACAATTACACAAATCACTCGGCCTAACACGAAGCCAAAGATCAAAATGAGTGAGAAAAACATTAGTCGCACAGTGCTGTATCTAGATTGAATGTCCGCACGCAACACGGAAGGAAGCAATTATACCGTTTGTTAGTGAATTTCAACACGCTACGCATTCAAATTTCCGTACAAATGGTTAAGCAATTAAATCGGTCACCGCTGTACCTTCAAATTAAACTGAGGCATACATCATCGCACCATTCATTTATATGAGTTGTACTCGTGTAAATACGAGTATATATGTATTTTGTATATATGCTCGGAGTGCCTCCAAAAGGACCCATTATCTTGGTGTCATACATAAATTCAAGAGCGAAATCCAGAAAAAAAAGCGCACATTCACGTAATGATGACTTTATTGTCACCTATGATTGATAGGCGACTATAAGCACTTTGGAAAAGCTTTACGGGAACAGTGTTGTGACAGGATAGCGTGATGTATCCTTTTTTTGAAATTGATAAATCACTGTTTGCTCGAAATTAAAGCAAAGTTAGTAAAGTGGGAGTTATTTCGGGATTTAATGGTGCAGCATGTAGGTACATTTACAATGAGTATGTGAGTGGGTTTGGTACCTATCGTGAAGGAACACGTGGCTCTCCATTTACATAATTGTATGTGAGAGAAGAGGGTCCTTTTCATGCCTTCAGACCTTAGGGGAATGTTTCTTCAATTCTTTCCTAAAAAAAAAGTCCTTTCCATATCCAATTTAATACGAAATACAAAGTTCATTATGTTTTTGGATTGGCTTGGATGGTTTTCTTGATTGGTTTTCGACTTTGTTCAACAATTCCGTGAGAAGACATTCGTAGATTACAAGTTAATCAAAAGTCTGGTACAACTAGAAATCATCAATTATGTTTCAAAAAAAAAAATTGCTTTTTTCATTGCGATTAAAATTTTCTGATTTTATTTTTATAGGTCTGTTCCATTCAAAGTATTCAAACAAGTTTAGTCAAATTTCTTTCCGTTACGTAAGAGTTGGGCAGATACAGCGTTGTCAGGCGGTCAAAAAAAATGCCCCCCACATTTGACTAATATTTAAAAAAAAAACAAACTTTTTGTCATTATTTTATTAACATGTCTTATGTGGCTCTGCGAAATAAGGCCCCAATGAAATAAGGCCCCAAAAGAAAAATGAAATAAGGCCCCAAAAAATTATACTGGAAACAACAACAACGATTTTTAATAGAATTTGGGGTGTTATTTCCTTTTTGGGGCCTTATTTCTTAATGAAAAGAAGAAATGAAAATAGTCCCCAAAATTATTTTTTTATTATTAATTGTTACCCTTCCGATATCGTATCGTATCGTCCCCCACGACAATCTAAATCGAATCGTACCGCTGACAAAAAAACATATAGCTAGCAAATGTTGGCCGTTCTTTTTCTTAAACTGCACTCAAACTAAAAGTACAAAAATTAAAGGCATTGTCAAAGTCGGTCTAAGTAGCTCTTAACTTCATTCCCCAGCAAAGCATCATTTAAGCATCGTAATGCTTTGCCAATAACTCATGTAGCACAATATGCCAACCGAAAGGCATATGGGAAAACAAAGTGGTTTGGCTTCAATAAGAAATTTCCCACAAAGAGCTCATTCCAATGATATCACTGAACTTTGTCTTTCACTGCAAGTCCTGAATCATACAGCAGCTAAAGGCTTTGCCGTTGGTGAAAGTAACGTGCCAGATCGATACACGATTGTGCAAACACAACGTTCTCGTGCTTGTACAGCACACAGCAGAACCGGAAACCATTCCTAATCTACACCGCACACTTACTCTTCCCACACCCCCAATTGCATCCACATCCAGATAGGATATATCTCTTAATTTCCAAATGGATTCAGTACATTCAACACAATAAAGAGGTGACGTGGAAGTGCTGAAGAAGGTGGATGCGAGGCGAGGGAATAGAAAACAGCCAAAGGATGAGGCACAATTCCCACATTACGGGCACAACGAGAGAAGATGGCGATAGACCGCGCCCAACAAATGCCTCCGTTCCGGACTGATGGCTCTTGGAGACATGTTAAGACAATGTGACTGCGGAAGTACAACGCAAACCCCCTAATGGGAAATTAATTGCTCGTTCCATCGATTATTTATTTATTGCTTAGAGCTGTGCTATCGTTTTGCGGGGGTGGAGGTGGGTGGCAGCGGAGTCATATCGCCTGCGAAGGGCTGGTTCCACACTGCCGACAACACGATGGGGCTATACTTCGACTATGACATTTGCTTTGTAAGACATTGTTGCCAGTATCGGGGGCGCAGAGCGACACCCGGCCAAGAGACAACATGGGTGTCACACTGTTGTTGTTGTTCTTGTGGTAACATGGAATGGGGTTTTCTGATGGTGAACGGCAGAAGGCAGTGCACAAGAACAGCATCGTCATCATGCCACAGACGTTTTAGATTACTATGGTTGTGTATTGTGTAGATCCTTGGAGAATGCTTTGAAGAGTCCTGGCTGGGCTGTCTGTCGTCTCGCTTGTATGTAAGCACTTTTCGATTCATTTAGTTTTCATTAGTGAGGCGTCACAGAGCGACTTGGATTACCGTTTTAATATCGCGTTCTGGGCCTCGGCAGAAATATGCAGACATTCAATGTAGAGGATATCGACTTCCTTATCGTATCTAGACTAGTTGACAAAATGCAGCTGAAAATTCCGTTTGCGCATCGACCTCAAGGCACAGAGAGGCTGCATATCTGACTGAGAGTGTGACTAAACTTACTATGGCACGCGATTCGAAGGATGTTCAAGAATACGCATTACAAAGACTCTGGGACAGGTTGGTGTCAAACAGATCCCATATGTTTTTCCGAAAGTCGAGGGGACTTACTAATAATAATTTTTAACCTTTACACAAAACATTTCTTAGGTCACAATATGCCATTTCGTATTAAGAGTTGGGAAAATTAATTCTGGACACTAAAAATGATTATTACTGTCGCGGAAAATCTTCAACTGAGGACCTCAGGTAGTCGACACATATGTAGATCTTAAAATGGGGGAGCATTCCTATAGGGCTCTGACACTGCGGCCCCTATAAAAGGAGCCTATTGTGCCTTAAAAGTCGACACATACTTTAGCCGAATATTTTTCAAAGGTAGATCATGGATTGAAAGACAGAGAAATACTTCGTCATTTATAGCCCATGGCGTAGGTAACACCTAGTCGAATCGGAAACGTTCTTATTTATTTTCATTGTATCGAAATAGAAAAGCGTGGTTATCTCATAAAATCTTAAAAAATATATATATATAACTAGCTGTGCCGCAACTTCGTACGCGGCTTGAGAGTGTGTAGTTTCCAATAAAAGGGATTTGACTGGTTTCTCAACGGCATATTTGTTTAAAATCAACAGTCTAGCTAAAACAAAGCGGTGAACATTGTCAATGTGAAACAATAAATCAAACAAATCTATTTACCTAAAACACCAATTTAAGAAAATTAAATTCAACAGCGTAAGTACTAAAGTTTCACTTTCTTACTGTAGGTATCAACGTAGGTTATATCAAAACAACCACTAAAACAAAAGCCTTAACGGAAATTTGTATCTACACCAACAATAAATAAATCAAACAACATAATTCACCTTTATCGTCTTTACTTATTGAATTCTTCAATTCTTTACTATAGGTATCAACGTAGGTACTATAACAACCATTAAAACAAAAACCTTGAACTCAATTTGTATATACACCACCATACGTCCATCAGCGCAAGTCATCAGTCATTTCCTCAGAAACACATTGTCGCTGTTGATTACATACACATTCACGTCGCATACTTCGTTTCACTTAAATTGGAGAAAACACCACGCAGTTATTTTTTCCTATGAACGTGCTTGTGTGATGTGCGCCACCCAACCACACCAAAGCAGATTTTAGGTTGTAGCTCAGCTTCTAAAGGACATATAAAGCTGATCGATGGCTTGAAGTAACTATAAAAGTGTTGGCTCTGCTGAGTATTTTGTTTTGTTTGCACTGATTAACAATTGTTTGAGTAATGGCGAGTAAGAGGCAGTAAAGTCAGAAAAAAACACATTTTGGTCAAAAACGCCCCAAAAAATAGGCATTAGGCATGGTAATGAATATGAATGGCCTATGTTTTTTTCAGAATCTTAAGGAACATTTCAAAAAAAGTTTTATTGAAATCTGTGCAGTAGTTTTCACGCCTTTAGGTAACAAAGAAAATGCCTACAGTTTTATTATATGTATAGATAGATGTACAGTAGGTATATACGTTTGCATATTTATAGAGCGTTTCTTTAGCGCCTTTTTCTAAGAAGTCTTTAGCGCTTAGGAAGTTTTTATCCATCCGTTTTTTTTTTTTTTTTTTCTGATCACTCTTTTGAGACAGTTTTCGCATCGTTTTTGGAAGCGTCTTTATGAGGTTAATTTCTTTATTTTTTGAGCGTTTCGTGGACCATTAATAGCATAATTCCACGATTCCTTGGAGTATTTTTAAGATGGTTTTAAAACAAAGTTTCTGGAACGGTTTGCAGACAGGTTTTCTCGGGTGTTTTTGTGCATTGGTTCACTTTTCTTTTTTTTCTAGAAAATGTGGTGTCTTAGAAAAGGTTCCTTAAGGTGCTCTTTGAAGCACTTTTAGAGCTTACTATTTTAGAACATGTTTAGTTTAGGTTTCTTTGCTTTCTTCAAGCTCTCCAGGGCTTTATTCTTGAGATATTTTGGACAAATCTGTCAATGTGATGTTTGAAGTAGGTATTAATTTTGCAAGTGAGATTTTTGGGCATTTTGAGCTTTTTAGAGCATTTGTTGTACGTTCTTTTGGGCATTTAAACAGTTCTTGCGAGACATTTTTTGATTTTTCTGGAGAGTTTTTCCGCATCTTTGTGGACCTTTTAGAAAAATTTTGAGGGATATTTTTGAGTAGGTACATAAACTGACTTCTTTTGGACTTGTAAACTTGTTGCTAAGCGTTTTTCTAAACGTTTTTAAGCGCAAGTTTTTGAGCTGTATTGAATTCGCTGTTTTAATGGACTTTTCCGGGGCTTCTTAGAATAGGTACTTTGAGAGAAGTTTTTTTAATTTCTCTCATTAAATTTTTTTTTAAATAAAAATAACTATAGGTACCTATAAAAAAAAAGTGGTTAAATTTCTTACATTTTGGTCGGAACGAGTGTTCCATTTGCGGGGCTTGTTTATTTCGTTATTTTTTAGAAGGTGCTTAGTTCTATTAAAGCATTTTTCGGACCGTTTCTTATGACTTTTTCGGATTGTCTTGATATGTGTTTTTTTCGTTGCGATCATTGGAAAATTTGGGTGTTTCATTTCTTGAAGCGTTTTCAAGGTACATATTTACTTTTTGGTGTGAAAACGAATTGCTCTTTGCAGAGTCACCAGTATTGACGAATTTTGGTGGCTTAAATTTACCTAGTTGTGCTTTGCCCTATTCCTAGGGCTGCAGTATAATTTTTAGTGCAAAAAAAAAAAAAAAAAAAATAATAAAACCTTTTAAACCACGAAATAAAAAGAAAAAAACTGAGAGCCCTATTAGAGTCTAGAAAACCACATGCCAGAAATACCGTTACGAAAAAAAAGCAACAGATTTTCAACTTAAGAAAACCTTTAACCCTAGTGCAAATTTCCTTAAAGTAGTCAACAGATTCCCGGGTTATCAAAGTGGCCAACCATAGCTTGGCGCCCGTAACTATCTTACTTATTTTAATTTAAAGAAATAGGTGCTTCAGTACATCCACCCCAAGTTTCCATTAGCCGTGTACCTGAGAGGTAGCATGGCACAATATTTCTCACTTTAAATTTCAAGTTAACCCCCCCAGTGGCAGAGATATACCAAAATTTCCCGCTGGCCAAGTCAAGTTAATTACGACTTCTTAAAAGGATTCCATGCAAAGGCTCCTTTAGCGCAAAACGAAATTATGAAATGTATTAATTATTGAAGAGGAGCGGAACAAGAGAGGCGAAGTCGACGACGACGAAGAAAGACCTTTGCCATTCTTTTCCAAGGTATGTATCTCGTCCTTGTCCTTACCTGACTCTGGCTGTGGCGAATAAATAAATCCGAACAAATTGATCTCATCTCCCAAAAGGATTCCAGCAGAGATTGCGTGGGTGTTCTTTTCATATTCACTGTGGGTCCTAAGTGTATGTGTGTGTGTTTCTAAAAGTAACGCCGCAGATAACCTCTTTAGATAGAAATAATAAATTCAGCAGTATAGCATTCCGAATTCAAATAAATAAGAGAAGGTGCTGCTTCGGCCTGGCGCGAGGCGGGGGCATACCATTAAATATTAATATACAATCAGATTTTGGTATCCAAGAGAAAATTAAATTCATTTTCTCCTCATCGTGGGCTGACGCTGGCTCTCTGATATGGTTTCCAACGCCAAAGTAAATATACAAGGAAAATAAAACCAAAACCAACACCATATCTAATACTCGCAGTCGCATGGGCAAGACTAAGACGTTTTTAGGGTGACGACGACGATGACTCCATGTATGAGATTGCTCCTCGTGAACCCTTTCATCGTGTCGTACATAACTCAGGGAGAAGGTTTTGCTTTTTGCCGTTCCAGTTCGGTGAGAGCATATGCGAACTCTTTGCAACCGCATATATACCGATACCCCCCAGGACGACCTGTTTGAATGTCAGTGGCTGACAGGCGAGCTCCACACGTACAAATCAGAGACTGGGTCAATGATTTATTGTGGAATCTAGAAGTAGATAGAACCGTCTTCTTGAACTGTGTCAAGCCGTTGGCAAACTGTTTAGTATTCCGCAAGGATTTTAAATAATACCATTTCCGACGAGAGAGAATTCTCTATGCCATTTGAGAGATCGCCTGCAATTCGCACCCCCGGAACGTTATAATGTAATCATCGCCCCGTACTTGGCTTAGGGCGTATAATATATCCTGAAATATTGCATGAAATCATCATGTGTACAGTGGGTGTCTTAAGGAAAGATGGGTTGCGGGCAATGCGGCGCATAATGGGTCTTGAAAGTCAGTGCGGTTTCCCTATATGCATAGGTAATTAAAATAGTTTACTCTCGCGGGGCGGTTTCTATTCTAGGAATTAATTAGCATGTGCTATTTTAGAACGTTTTGAAATAGATTTTCGCGAAACCTGTGTTTTTGTGAACTAGTTGGGGTCTGTTTGTGTAACAGCAAAAAACAGCCGGCACTATTTACACGACATGTATTCAAATTTCGCGTATTTCTTCAGTTGCACAGTCAGCGACAGCAATGTGGATCATTTCCGTCCAATGAATATTAATATTTCAGCAGAGAAACTCACTAAGAAATCGTCCAACGTTCAATTTAACTTCAGCCGGTTGGTGCTGCCAAACCCATACAAACCGATGGTACGAAACCCTCATAGTTACTTTTCCGTTGGTAGGTGTACCATTATAGATAAACGGCCTGGACTGTCGAAACTCGAGTGCTGAATAGAGAGGAAACTGATATTAAGTGCAGAAAAAACCTAGTTCCAGATATCCAATATGAGCTATGAGTCCCTGCGATATCCTCACCGTTCACACATTCCCAATGTCGACTCTGATGGCTTTTTTAAGTCTTTAAAGCTGCTAGCTCGAGCCACGCGATGAATGCGTTCTAAAATAGGGTGACCTAGCCCCAGCTTGAGTAGCCGGAGTAGAAAAGGTCTAAAGGAGAAATTCTCCGCAGCAGTATCGCACATCTAAGTCATTGGCTACAAGACTGATCTAAACCTTTAAGACTGTTGAAAAATTAAACTACAATATTTCTGGTACTAAAGGAGCTGACATAGGGTTATGAAACAAGGACATGGAGGTAGCTAAATGTTAGATGAGCATCCAAGGCTGACAAAGACCTATTGGCAATAAAACTCAATTTGTTTGTTCTGAAAAGGTTTAAAAGACTGACTGATAGATAGCCAGCTGCGCCCGGGAGATTTATTTCTATGGTAGCACGTTTACAATGAGTGGAACGATGTGTGGAGGCAAAGCTTTACAAAGTTTTATCGACTCATACACCACCAAGGACATATAAGTACAAAATTCTACAAACAAGAAAAACTTAAAGTAAGCGATGCTACCGCCTTAATAAGATATCCTCAAGCCCGGTTCTTTTTGCTTTCTACTAAGTGTGTCAACAGCTTAGGAACAGCGACGTAAAATCGATTGGTTGCTTGAAAATTATAAATTTCTTTGAATACTTAGGTAGGGCACAATTTTAGGGAGGCCTTATAGGCAACAAGAAATACATAGATCAAATTAATACTAGCGTTCGTCGTTCCGTAATTGCTCAGGAGAAACAATTCCAATCCAACCCCTGGAGTAACGTGTGTGACACGAATAAAACATATTTAAAACCTTTTTGTTTACACTTTATTTAAATATCTTCAATATTATTAGAACACTATTTATTTACATTTATTTTTAAATGACATTTAATTTGGACAACTTAAAACTTTTACAATTATCATCTATCGATGGTCAAACTTGAACTGAACTCAAACCAATAGTCTTGGCTCATATTTATACTTGGTTTCAAAATAGCAAAACAAAGCAAAGAATATATATGTAACACACAACACACAACAGCTAGACAACAGAAATTAGACTCCTCGCTTGTACTGTTATACAGCTGCAGGCAGTGCATGCATATTATAACATGTTCACTGCTTCTTTCTATTAGTTCCGTTGTTGGAACATGACTTTTTGATAGGCACCTGCAAGCTGGCTTGGATATGGTAAACACATTTACCACATTTGCTTAGTCCTGTTATACAGCCGCACTTGCTGATTTGCAGGTGCAGGCCGTGTGCAAAATTGGTAAATATATTTACTGCAAGTGCAGGCCGTGTGCAAAATTGGTAAATATGTTTACTGCAGGTGCAGGCCGTCACGTGGCTTGCTCATGTTTCATAGATTCATGTTGTATGGATCTTGGGAACATGTAACTCCTCCAACCGTAGTATGGAGAGAACGTGTTGATAAGACGTGAATGTCCATACGTTATTATTATTATCATTTTTTTTTTTTTTTTTTTTGCAACGTTGATCAGATTTGTTTATAATTATTAATTGCCAGCATCGGTATTTATTATGTATACCATACGGGCTACTGTGGCGTATGCGTAACTATTCTTCCTTAATTCTTTACTTTGCTTGCTATTGGTTTAGAATTTTATGTATGTTCTTAGATTTATTTGTATTAATATAATTGTTAGGAAATGCATGTGCTTAACTAATAAGTCTAAATATTTAGTACGTAGTTAGATTTAAATTAAATTAAATTAAAGTTTAGATATTATTCAAATAAAACGAATGTACACGGAAGGGTGTTAACTAAATTAAGTTTATATTCTAACAATAATAAAGGCTTATAGTATAATAATATGAGGCTGTTTAACATCAAATTAATTTATTATTACAATTTTATTTTTTGTTTGCAAGAATTAAACAAGAATTACATTGTTATTATTATTTTTTTTTCTTTTGGTGTAATCTCTTCCTGTAAGCCTTCTATCAAATTGTATATTTTCGATTGGATTCTCGTGTTTATAATTTCTTTTTACAACTTGCCTATCACGTTTAAATCCATCTTTATCTTCAAAATAAGTTTTGTCTTTTCGTTTAACATCTTTTATTATATATCGTGGTAAGTATTTAATGTTATGAAAGCCTAAATTCTTAACTAATTCACGATCTCTATACTGTGTTGTATCTACTAGTGTATTGTTAATTTTGTTTATTTTTTTTTTTTTCTTTATTTGAATGAATTCTTTGTTTCAGTTCTTCCCATTGTGATTTGTTCAAAACTGGGCAGGTACATAAGAGTTTTTTAAGCTTGTTAAAAGACTCTATGTACTGCTTGTTTTTAACGTCTATTTTAATGCCTTTTTAAAGGTATTTTGTCATTGGGAGGACTACTTTTGAGTAGTCTTTAATGAATTTCCTATAAAATCCTGTGACTCCTAAAAACGATTTTATTTGTTTTATGGTCTGGGGTACTTTTATCTGTTTAATCAATTCGATTTTATTAGGATTGGGCTTTATACCTTCCTCGGAAATAATGTGTCCCAGATACTCAGTTTCACGCTTTAAAAGTTACATTTGTCGATTTGGACCTTAAGATTATATTATATATATCGGGTTTTTTCAAAATTAATTTCATTTTGACTGATGACATGAATCTCATCTTGTGAAAATGGAGCTGGAAGATTGCTAAAAATTAATGGTATTGTAGCTTCTTTTGTTATAAGCTGTGAATTAGAAAAATTGATTTTTGATTGTAAAGGCTTTAAAACATTACATCCAATTATGCCATCAAAATCTCTATATAATTCTGTTTCAAGCATTTCGATTTTTGCTAAAGGTCTGTTGAACTCCTTAAAAAGTGGAATCGTTATTTTTGTGTTAATACACGACCTCGAACTGATAGACTTAAGTATCAGTGGCTTTTCAAGTTCCGCTTTGTAGGAACTATGAAATATACCTTTTTGTATAACCGATGTAGTTGCTCCGGAATCAATAAGCAATTTTAATGGACTTGAATTAGTTCTCACTATTATGCAAGGAAGAGCTCTGAGGTGGTTGATTGCAAATTTTTGAAATCGTGAATCATTGAAATGTTCAGCTTGGATATTTTCTTGCAACTGACCTTCATGAGAGCTGTCTGTCTGTATGTGGTCTATTTCCATATTTTGATTTCTATTTCTAAAAGATTCTGAGTTTTTATTTGTGTATGGTAATTGTTATAAAAACTGCTTAAAAAAAAATTGTCAGTTTCAACAAGAATAGCTTTTGCGTCTGCTAAGTTTGATGGGTTCCTAGCATTGAGAATTAATTTTGGTTCACTAGGTAACTTGCTAATAAATAGCTTTAAAACAATTTCCTCATTCTGTCCGCTATTAAACCACGTCGGGATATCCGAACTCAAAGAAGATTTTATATTCAACTTTGTTTAAAGAATTTAATTTTTTTCAAAGAATTCTTCAACTGAGTTTTCAAATTTTAAAACTTTTATTTCATTAACAATATTTTCGAAACTTTCGTTTACACCACAGTTAGATTTTAACACATTTTTTTTATTAAAGGCCAATGAGTTGGATTATTATTATTAATTAAAATTAAATTGGCTTTGCCTTTAATTTTTTGTCGTATTCTTAAATCTAAAAAGCCTCTTGAATTTTCATCTAGAGTTTGATAAATGTATAAATATAGTCAATTTGCTTAATAAATAAATCTAATTCTTCTGCTAATCCCGTGAAATCCGCGATTTCTCTTACGAGTTCAAGTAAATTAAAATTTGCCATACCTCTGTTTTTATTTTATTTTGCTTCTTAAAGGTGTTTCTGCTAGGCTGTTGATTCCGATGATGACTTTTCTTTGAAATGGAATGAGTTCTTGTTTTTTTTTTTTTCACTTATTGTCTTATATTTTTCACCATTTTTAAATGTTTTTTTTTTTTTTTTCACTTATTGTCTTATATTTTTCACCACTTTAAAATGTTTTTTTTTTTCACTTATTGTCTTATATTTTTCACCACTTTAAAATGTTTTTTTTTTTCACTTATTGTCTTATATTTTTCACCACTTTAAAATGTTTTTTTTTTTTTCACTTATTGTCTTATATTTTTCACCACTTTAAAATGTTTTTTTTTTCACTTATTGTCTTATATTTTTCACCACTTTAAAATGTGTTTTTTTTTTTCGTTTTTTCCGACTGCGCCAGTAACGTGTGTGACACGAATAAAACATATTTAAAACCTTTTTGTTTACACTTTATTTAAATATCTTCAATATTATTAGAACACTATTTATTTACATTTATTTTTAAATGACATTTAATTTGGACAACTTAAAACTTTTACAATTATCATCTATCGATGGTCAAACTTGAACTGAACTCAAACCAATAGTCTTGGCTCATATTTATACTTGGTTTCAAAATAGCAAAACAAAGCAAAGAATATATATGTAACACACAACACACAACAGCTAGACAACAGAAATTAGACTCCTCGCTTGTACTGTTATACAGCTGCAGGCAGTGCATGCATATTATAACATGTTCACTGCTTCTTTCTATTAGTTCCGTTGTTGGAACATGACTTTTTGATAGGCACCTGCAAGCTGGCTTGGATATGGTAAACACATTTACCACATTTGCTTAGTCCTGTTATACAGCCGCACTTGCTGATTTGCAGGTGCAGGCCGTGTGCAAAATTGGTAAATATATTTACTGCAAGTGCAGGCCGTGTGCAAAATTGGTAAATATGTTTACTGCAGGTGCAGGCCGTCACGTGGCTTGCTCATGTTTCATAGATTCATGTTGTATGGATCTTGGGAACATGTAACTCCTCCAACCGTAGTATGGAGAGAACGTGTTGATAAGACGTGAATGTCCATACGTTATTATTATTATCATTTTTTTTTTTTTTTTTTTTGCAACGTTGATCAGATTTGTTTATAATTATTAATTGCCAGCATCGGTATTTATTATGTATACCATACGGGCTACTGTGGCGTATGCGTAACTATTCTTCCTTAATTCTTTACTTTGCTTGCTATTGGTTTAGAATTTTATGTATGTTCTTAGATTTATTTGTATTAATATAATTGTTAGGAAATGCATGTGCTTAACTAATAAGTCTAAATATTTAGTACGTAGTTAGATTTAAATTAAATTAAATTAAAGTTTAGATATTATTCAAATAAAACGAATGTACACGGAAGGGTGTTAACTAAATTAAGTTTATATTCTAACAATAATAAAGGCTTATAGTATAATAATATGAGGCTGTTTAACATCAAATTAATTTATTATTACAATTTTATTTTTTGTTTGCAAGAATTAAACAAGAATTACATTGTTATTATTATTTTTTTTTCTTTTGGTGTAATCTCTTCCTGTAAGCCTTCTATCAAATTGTATATTTTCGATTGGATTCTCGTGTTTATAATTTCTTTTTACAACTTGCCTATCACGTTTAAATCCATCTTTATCTTCAAAATAAGTTTTGTCTTTTCGTTTAACATCTTTTATTATATATCGTGGTAAGTATTTAATGTTATGAAAGCCTAAATTCTTAACTAATTCACGATCTCTATACTGTGTTGTATCTACTAGTGTATTGTTAATTTTGTTTATTTTTTTTTTTTTCTTTATTTGAATGAATTCTTTGTTTCAGTTCTTCCCATTGTGATTTGTTCAAAACTGGGCAGGTACATAAGAGTTTTTTAAGCTTGTTAAAAGACTCTATGTACTGCTTGTTTTTAACGTCTATTTTAATGCCTTTTTAAAGGTATTTTGTCATTGGGAGGACTACTTTTGAGTAGTCTTTAATGAATTTCCTATAAAATCCTGTGACTCCTAAAAACGATTTTATTTGTTTTATGGTCTGGGGTACTTTTATCTGTTTAATCAATTCGATTTTATTAGGATTGGGCTTTATACCTTCCTCGGAAATAATGTGTCCCAGATACTCAGTTTCACGCTTTAAAAGTTACATTTGTCGATTTGGACCTTAAGATTATATTATATATATCGGGTTTTTTCAAAATTAATTTCATTTTGACTGATGACATGAATCTCATCTTGTGAAAATGGAGCTGGAAGATTGCTAAAAATTAATGGTATTGTAGCTTCTTTTGTTATAAGCTGTGAATTAGAAAAATTGATTTTTGATTGTAAAGGCTTTAAAACATTACATCCAATTATGCCATCAAAATCTCTATATAATTCTGTTTCAAGCATTTCGATTTTTGCTAAAGGTCTGTTGAACTCCTTAAAAAGTGGAATCGTTATTTTTGTGTTAATACACGACCTCGAACTGATAGACTTAAGTATCAGTGGCTTTTCAAGTTCCGCTTTGTAGGAACTATGAAATATACCTTTTTGTATAACCGATGTAGTTGCTCCGGAATCAATAAGCAATTTTAATGGACTTGAATTAGTTCTCACTATTATGCAAGGAAGAGCTCTGAGGTGGTTGATTGCAAATTTTTGAAATCGTGAATCATTGAAATGTTCAGCTTGGATATTTTCTTGCAACTGACCTTCATGAGAGCTGTCTGTCTGTATGTGGTCTATTTCCATATTTTGATTTCTATTTCTAAAAGATTCTGAGTTTTTATTTGTGTATGGTAATTGTTATAAAAACTGCTTAAAAAAAAATTGTCAGTTTCAACAAGAATAGCTTTTGCGTCTGCTAAGTTTGATGGGTTCCTAGCATTGAGAATTAATTTTGGTTCACTAGGTAACTTGCTAATAAATAGCTTTAAAACAATTTCCTCATTCTGTCCGCTATTAAACCACGTCGGGATATCCGAACTCAAAGAAGATTTTATATTCAACTTTGTTTAAAGAATTTAATTTTTTTCAAAGAATTCTTCAACTGAGTTTTCAAATTTTAAAACTTTTATTTCATTAACAATATTTTCGAAACTTTCGTTTACACCACAGTTAGATTTTAACACATTTTTTTTATTAAAGGCCAATGAGTTGGATTATTATTATTAATTAAAATTAAATTGGCTTTGCCTTTAATTTTTTGTCGTATTCTTAAATCTAAAAAGCCTCTTGAATTTTCATCTAGAGTTTGATAAATGTATAAATATAGTCAATTTGCTTAATAAATAAATCTAATTCTTCTGCTAATCCCGTGAAATCCGCGATTTCTCTTACGAGTTCAAGTAAATTAAAATTTGCCATACCTCTGTTTTTATTTTATTTTGCTTCTTAAAGGTGTTTCTGCTAGGCTGTTGATTCCGATGATGACTTTTCTTTGAAATGGAATGAGTTCTTGTTTTTTTTTTTTCACTTATTGTCTTATATTTTTCACCATTTTTAAATGTTTTTTTTTTTTTTTTCACTTATTGTCTTATATTTTTCACCACTTTAAAATGTTTTTTTTTTTCACTTATTGTCTTATATTTTTCACCACTTTAAAATGTTTTTTTTTTTCACTTATTGTCTTATATTTTTCACCACTTTAAAATGTTTTTTTTTTTTTCACTTATTGTCTTATATTTTTCACCACTTTAAAATGTTTTTTTTTTCACTTATTGTCTTATATTTTTCACCACTTTAAAATGTGTTTTTTTTTTTTCGTTTTTTCCGACTGCGCCAGTAACGTGTGTGACACGAATAAAACATATTTAAAACCTTTTTGTTTACACTTTATTTAAATATCTTCAATATTATTAGAACACTATTTATTTACATTTATTTTTAAATGACATTTAATTTGGACAACTTAAAACTTTTACAATTATCATCTATCGATGGTCAAACTTGAACTGAACTCAAACCAATAGTCTTGGCTCATATTTATACTTGGTTTCAAAATAGCAAAACAAAGCAAAGAATATATATGTAACACACAACACACAACAGCTAGACAACAGAAATTAGACTCCTCGCTTGTACTGTTATACAGCTGCAGGCAGTGCATGCATATTATAACATGTTCACTGCTTCTTTCTATTAGTTCCGTTGTTGGAACATGACTTTTTGATAGGCACCTGCAAGCTGGCTTGGATATGGTAAACACATTTACCACATTTGCTTAGTCCTGTTATACAGCCGCACTTGCTGATTTGCAGGTGCAGGCCGTGTGCAAAATTGGTAAATATATTTACTGCAAGTGCAGGCCGTGTGCAAAATTGGTAAATATGTTTACTGCAGGTGCAGGCCGTCACGTGGCTTGCTCATGTTTCATAGATTCATGTTGTATGGATCTTGGGAACATGTAACTCTGGGGCTTTTCGGAATATGCTTCCGATCGGAATAGAAATTTGTACACCATTATCGTCTCAAGACCAAGGCATTACAAGTCTTCCTCTTCTATCACCTATCCCAGCAGGAAAAAAAATTCAAAAATGTTCCCGAAACACATCACATATTTTTTTTCCAATCTTAACACAACATCGGTTCGCAACCAAACTAACAGAACACACGCCACGGAAACCACGAGAAACACAAAGTACCTGCTTTGTTGTTTTGTGTGTACCTATAATGCACCCATAAATCCTAAAAGGAGAATTAAATTTGAAATCAATCGATTCTACATTTTCTTCGCATTAGATTCCATCAGAACTGTTTTTAATTTATTGCAGGTTATAGGCTCTTACAGGAGCTTTAAGCAGTATCGTCCTTACCATAAGTGTACACGAGCCCGGTGCCCAGGGCCAATATATACACTTGCACTATAACAAAACTTATAAAAATAAATCAATAGTAGGTACCTAGAAAGTAAAAATAATTAGGTAACCGAGTCATAATTTTAAAATTTGTTTTTAACCTAGAAACTCTAATTTCTTTCGAAATTTTATTTTTCTAAATGAATTATATTTTAACGACAGTATTTTTTGCGAACCAAAAATTAATTACGTCAAATACCCTTACATTGACCGATTTTGAACTTTAAACGCAGATTTAACAGCCCTGTGAAGGATTATTGAAGGCTAGGGGGACAATCATTCTTCGTCAATTTTCAGAAATTGTGCAGAGATGTAATTGTTTTTATTGTTTTTGTTTATAGAGGGTAATGAAATAGCCGACTCCCTAGCAAGAAAGGGAGCATCAGAAACTTTCATAGGTCCTGAACCATTCTGTGGAATAGGGGATCACACCCTCTACGAAGAATTTAGAAAACTAGAGAAAGAAAACAGGGCAAGAACCTGGCATAACACTCAGGGCATGAGGCAGGCTAAGAAACTTCTGGGGCAATACAACCAGAAAAGATTCCAAGCTTGCATCGGCATGAGCAAAAACAACCTCCGTATCCTAACGGGGTTCCTAGCGGGGCACTGTAGACTCAAGGAACAACTCAGGAAACTGGGTATATCTGAAGAAGGGCTCTGCAGATTCTGCGATGAGTCCAGTGAAATCCCAGAACACTTGCTGGGATCATGTGGGGCACTGAACCATAAAAGATTGAAATACTTGGGCAAGTACCAACTATCTGATGAGGAAATATTGTCTCTGGAGCCAGCTCTCATCCTTAGATTCTTAAAGGAAACTGGACTGGAGAAAGTGCTATAGGACGGATTTCTTCCGCCAAGGAGAAAGAAGACTGCAAGAACCTCTTAAATGATTCCGAAAGGAATTATATTGTGAGGGAAACTCTTATGAGGGATTATACCTCTCTGAGGCGTAAGCAGGGGGTACAATAGACCGACAGGTCGCAGTACAACAAACCCTGTCACATCTATCTATCTATCTAATTGTTTTTAAAAGAGTTATTAAGAAAATTGTGATGGTCAATGTTAGATCCCATTTCTTCCTAACATTGACCGCACAATGTTTTTAACATTGACCACCGGCTATATAACGAAAACACAGTCGAATATTTCGTAGTTTTTTTAATAAGATTAAGAACTATTAACATGAAAATGAGCACAGTTACTTCATTTAAATGAAATAAATACAGAAAATACGCAGATCTTAATTACAGATCATTAAAAAAAGGAAACTTGAAGCATCATTATTACATAGATCAGGTACTAATTCATTGCAATCCTTGTGTTGTATCTTTCTAAAAAGTATTGCTTTTATATTATAATTAATAAGGTTATTTAAAAAAAAAAAAAAGTTAAAATGAATATTAAATTTTTAAACTAATAGTTATCTTTGGAGTTCAGAAAGACTTGCTGGAAAAGGTCTTCGACCAACGAGTCTTCATAACAATCGGAACCCAAGGTTCCGATTTGTTGTTCTTGGAGTGAACCAATCTAAACTGGCTCAATAGAAACTCCTGCGGCATCTGCTACATGGAGATGTTGAGTGGTGGTAGCTACATCGTCATTCACAGCCACTTATCCATCATAAGCATTTTCCGTATCAAGTGTTACCTCGTGACCATTTATATCCTCAAGCATAATTCCAAGACCTGGCTGAGTTTTGACCTTTGTGCGCCGTTTTTGGATTGGTGATTCTCCAGAACCAATGCGTAGATGTTTAAAAACTGCTACAACAGATTCAGCTACATTGGACCGTACCTCATCATTATTTATTTCGCCTTCCGTTGGATCCGGTAAACGTGAAAGAACTTCGTTTGAATTAAAAGGCACTATACCACATTTCTTAAATCCAGATATAAGGTTTGAAGATCGGTTTCCTGCGTTCACGCTTTCATCTATGAATTTTTTTAATAATGGTGGAAATGCATCTTTAGAAAGCGTTTGTGCTTTGTGCGCACGCTTGTCTTTCCACTCATCCAAAATGAAACGACGGCAGGGGAAAAGTGACTTGCCAAATTGTCACCAAGAAGAACGATAAGACCGCTTAACCTCCTCGTGTGTGGAAGGAAATGGTTTAAGAACCAGTCTTTAAAGATAGTCCCGTCGAACCACCCTGACTTGCTTCGGTTGTACTACGTTTTTGGAGGACCCTCCAATAACCAAGACGCCCATAAGTTTTCCGCTTTGTAAACCACATACGGTGGAATGAGCTCCCCTGCCGCTGATCCGCAAAACATTATCGATATGTTAGACTTTGTTGAGTCCTTAATGTTTTCGGGGTATCTTACTCCTCTCTTGAAAGCGCATTTTTTTGAGCCCGGATCATCGGAAAGATTTGTCTCATCATAGTTGATAATATTTTCAGGGGGTATGCACTCATTATTTTAAGTTACTAAAAAAGTCGCTTACATGCTGACGACTGAGCTTCGATTTGGCCGGCTCTAAGTTTATGTTTGTGCCTTGAAAGGAATCCTTTTAACCATTTTCTGCCCGGCATGTTATTCTTTTTAAATGAAGGAACCTCACGATTGCATGAATCGAGATAGTTTTTTATGAGACATCTCAAATTATCCCCAGTAAAAGGAAAACCCCACTCACTTACTGTTATTAAAGATTTGACTATCTCCATTTCTTCCACATCTGAAAGTGCCGTTGGACATCCGATTTTCATTCCTCTTAGTCCCTTAATTCGGTTCATAAGGGTTCCCTTTGCTATTTTGATTTTTTTAGCACACGCGTGGATGCTTGTTGTTCCATCCTTTATTTCTCGCAAAGCTAGTTCCATATCCCTAGCTGAAGTGCTATTGTAACGTCGCTTTTTGGTTTCTTTTGGCATCCTGAATCAAAAATATTTGTAAAAAAAAGTTGGTCAATGTTTTGAACCCAATACAATGAGCAAGAGCATTGACAGGTCAATGTTAGTCACCACTCGGTCAATGTTAGGAATATCAAATAAAAATATGGGTGTCATTTTTAATTTCAATTTTTAAAACGAACTTAAAGCTTTTTTACACCAAATTCATAGTTTTCTAAGAGAACATAATATTTTAAATAACATACCTGATACGTTTTTTTGCTGCACAAATTATCTAAACTATATTTTACAAATAAAAGTTTCCCGCACTCGATCTTTCGCCTTTTGAAGTTTGAACCGCACTTACTTTTTATCGACTGAAGTGACATCTGTGCTTTGAAATCTGTGCCTTGATTTTGTGCGGTTTTTGTCGCAATTGCGCTAGGGAACGTTCCGAATCGGATTTGAACGTGTGAGTGCACCGCGCGCTGGACCAGCGTGACCGTTGTGCAAAAATTTGACACATTTTTCGAGGCCTCTAATACAATTTGTTAGTACTTTTTCCCTTTTTTTAGTTGAAATAGGAACTTCGCAAATTCTTTAAACAACTGTGATTTTCAAATAAATATGTTTAAAATGTAACGCGGTTGCGTATCACAATACTATTATAACTTCAAGAGAGCCTATATTGTTAAATATCGTGCGAAAATTCCAAATTTGGAGAGTAGCGTTAGGCCTCTTATAGTCATACGTAAAACCGAACCGTACACATTTTCTTTTGCTTTTTTTGATCACTTAAACTTGATGGTTGACTTCAATCTTGGTCTTAAAATATTGTTTATGAATTATAAAGTCAGTTTATCAATAAAATAAGCCAATTATCTTTAAATTTTCAAGAAAAAGAATTAATTAATTTTTCTGTGATCGGAAAAAGTTTTTCGAACGGAAAAAATTATCAATTCTTTTTTTAGAAAAGTTAATTTGATAAACTAACTTTATAATTCATAAGCGACATTTTAAGATCAAGATTGAGTTTAACCATCAAGTTTAGGTGGTCAAAAAAGGGGAAAAATAAAAAATAAAATAAAATTGGTACGGTTTCGTTTTACGTAGGTATGGCTATAACTGGGGCCTGAAGCTTCTCTGTAAATTAGTAATTGCACTTTTTTGTTTCACCGCCCTGAGTGTTAGAGAAAGGTTATACATTATAGTTAAAAAAAAAAAAAAAAAATTAGAGAGTTTTTTAAGATAGTTCAAAAAATAGATGCAATTTGTTTTCGAATGAGAAATTTTAAAATTAAAACCTTAAAGCCTTGATTTTGAATTATAAATATATATTTAGAAATTAAATAGCATTGGTTGTAAATAAATATATTAACTCTTATTTATATTCACATTTTAAGATCTCGTTAAATTTAGTTTTAAAAGTTGCACAGAAAAAAAAATGCAAGAAAAAAGTGCCTTTTCTGAAGCTCTTCTGCAAATTTAGAATTTTCCCACAATAACAAGTATTGGCTCGTTTTAACGGAAAAAAGTGTTGTGATAGAGAACCGCATTATATTTTAGACATGTTTATTTTGATCACAGTTTTTGAAAACTTTCCGAAGTACCTTTTCCAACTAACAAAATGGAACAAAGTAGCAACAAATTGTATCAGGCTCCTCGAAAAAAGTACCAAATTGTCACACAACGGTCACGCTGTTGTCAGTTTTTCTCATCCGACATCCTTCTCGCAACCTAAATAGGTTGCGTATGGGAAAGCGCGCCTGGAATTTTCAGGAACAATGCTACAATAGAACAGGAAATATTGGAAGTTGTCAGTTCTCGACATCACGCACACATTTATAGAATCCGCCTATACGTGAACCCTTTCCGCAACCGCAATTGCGACAAAAACCGCACAAAATCAAGGCACTGTTTACTGCTGAAAATTCCATGTGGAAAATAATAGGGCAACTATCAGCACCGTTTGTCACGAAAAAGACAGTAACAGTACATTCCATCAAGATAACTATTGACGAGGGTATGTAAAATTGGAAAAGTGTGGACAAAAGATCCATGAATAGGTCCCACTAGTTGCTATAGGCATAGGGTGCTATATACAACAATAAAGAACTCAAGTTTTCTAAAGTTTCTAGAAAAAAAAAAAAAATTATAGATATTATACAAATCCAGTAAGCTAGAATAAGATAAATGTAAGTTTTAAATTAGATTTAATTATTTTTGTCTAGTATGTAAAAGGTAAGTTAAAGAAAGAATTGATAAAAATTAATTTAAAATGCTTAAAATGCAAATTAATACGTCTTCGTACAAGCTCATCACCTCATCCACAAAAGCTTATAATACCTACTATCTACTTCTATTGACATTTAAACCTCCTTGATGATGAGGATGACACTATGGATACTCGTAGTCGTACACGTCCTTCGCTTCCATAAACGTTGACATTATCCTCATGGATTGTGCATGAAATAATCTCCAAACGGAATTAAAACCAAAAGGGGTGCGCCGCAGCGGGAGCGGTACTCTGTTATGGTGGTGGTAATATTGCTTTTTGATCGATTGTATCTCTCACGAACAGTTATTATTGAGTGCTCCTGCCCATAAGGACGGATGCATTGTTGCCATTGGATTGTGCTATTGGAAGCGTGTCACGTTTTGACGAAGGAGATTAAGTGGTAATGTGTTCATCATTTCACAGAATTCGTCTTCCGGCAATCACGTGGCCTTGCACAAACACACACGGCCTCGAAGGGAGGCGCATACAAAATTGGGAAAATGTCAAATTAAATAGAGTTATGCGTGGGCTGTGCTTTCCATGGATATTTCTCTCACGATTAAGTTTTTGGCTGGTGGAAAATCGCTTCTGCCGGTTTGGTGTGGAAAAAGGCTTGATGAAAGGATGTTTTATTTGTAAGATAAGAGCTGCGGGGTAGAGGGCTATATTTTAATCTTCCCAGATACCTAGTCTTGGGAAATCTGTATAAAATTGTAAAAGGATGCATATGTTCTGTACTGTTCTGTTCGAAGATTATGCCAGCCGAACTATGGGGAGGGAAGGTTGAGTTTTATCTTGGATATAATTTTGTCACTGCAAATGATACGGAAAACGGGTTTTGTTATTGTTCGTGACAGTAATTTTATTTTAAACCTTACCGAAGGCGGTTTGTATATGGCAAGGGATGGCACGATGCCATGCGACGAATTGTTAGAAAGCCGTCCTTTATCGTTTTGTTTTACCTATACCTTCGTTCACAAGATTGTTGGCATTTCTACCACGAGTTAAAAACGCGGCCTGAGATTAAGCCAATGGGGGAAAGCCCAATCAAATCTGAGCTTAGAATGTGCTGCAGGTGGTCAATTTTAGTAAAAGCTCAGTCCGTGTGCTTAACCCCTTTTCTCCCTCTATGTGTGCCTCATATTTATAATTGAGAGACTCCTATCCTTAGAATTCCAACGTTTTGTCAATTTATGGCTAATGCAGGCATAATATTGGTCAGAAACAGACTTGAATTTGCCATTGCTTCATTTTAGTTATTGCTTAGTTCCCCAGAGCCTTTAGCTTTTAGCTCACTGTGAGTTGTGTAGCATATTTTGGAAATGCAATCTTACAGACGAAAGAAAGGAAAGGAAAGGACCTTAAGGGGTTAGAGGTAGTGCTGACAAGGTATAGGGATCTCGAAAATCACCATGCGTTAGCCATGAAATACAGAATTTATGTCACCAGACCCGATGTCATATAGGTCCAACTACCTTACATCTCAGTTCTCTACAATAATCAGGCAAACAAAGTGTCAAAGGTACTAAACTTTTCATACTTTTTGTAAACTAATACCATGTCTTGAGTATCAAACACTTCGACCCTGGTTGCATCTTTTTTAGATTCGCAGAGGCAAATCTATCATAATATACTGCTCCTAGGAGGTAAGATCTAGAGCATTCATTTCCTTTTAGCTTCTGTATCAAATTCAACACATCATGCATTCTGTTGATCAAATCGTTGATTTGGAGTATGATTCTGTGCGTCCGTCAGAGTGAACCCACCTCTGCTACAATTCGTTTGGACAACCCTTTGAAGAGCGGCGGTCCATCTTGTTGTCGTTATTGTTGCTGCCGTTGCTGTACTGGCGAAATATTTCTCCCTGGTTCTTTTGAAAGGTACCGAGGTAGATAATACTAAATCGTAAGAAATCGCCCTAAAGGCGAGCGTCCGGAACAACTTTGACACTGAGTTTCGTTAGAATATAAAGGGTTTTTCAATAAGAGGTGTTATTGTGCAAAGATATGGTCCTGTATGCGTGCTCATGGTGGCCATTTGGCTGATGTTGTTTTTTATTATTAACGGCATACAATTCTCTTTATTATGAAATAAACATCTGATCATTTATCTCAAAAGATGGCATTTTTCTTTGAATACCAAAATAACACCTCTTATTGGAAAACCCTTTACTTTTCCAGGTCGCAGTATTTAAAGACGTTTGTTTTACATTAACTGTTATGACGACGCATTGTTTCGTTCGTCCATGCTTCTTATATTTTGCACTTTTGACAAGACTCTTCTACAGCAAATCCTTCAAATGCCGCGATTGAGAGTGATTCCTACACGCGATGCGTTATTGGAAATCGATGGCCAACTGACCAATTGAACGAGTTGCTATAGTTGTACGCTTTAACAGGCACGCGATATTAAAATCGATACGCAATCCAAAAGCACGTCAGTGAATGCGCATGCAGTATACAAACTGTGCGGTCAGCACATAATTGTGGTATCTAAACACGTACAAGGAAAAGCAAAAGAAATGCGGCCAACTGTATAATTATCCTTATGTGGTCAAACAGCGCACAATTCAAAAAAGGCTTGCAATCATCGCACGAAAAACCAACCCCCTAGGTTAGCAACTGCACTCTGGAGGAGCACCATGTACGTAACATCCGCCACCACTCGCACACACGACGAAGAGACACAATGACCATAACTGACCACAGAGAACGTTGCGGCTTTGAATATGATGGTGGTTGCATTGCGCTCAGAAAAAGGTACACGGTGCACGGTCCTTAGTCTCGGTTAGCAGCTCCCGTCTCCGTCGCAAATCCATATGCGAGGATGCAAATAATAATGTTTTGAATATCTACTCGAATAATTCTCGAATATCCTTAACCCATTCCTTGGAGAAAGGGCCACCCAAAGCCCACCAGCTATCGTCGGCATGAGCCTCAGCCATTGTCGTCCAAATTCTAATTTCTATCCACTCTCCTCCGTGACACACGATGACACAGAATTTCATCAGACGTTGACCATCCAGAAAAAGAGACTGGGAGATTGGCCGAGCCGCTGCCGCATATCCTGCTCCATTTGAATGCGGCGAAACTTTGTGAAACTTTGTTGTCGCGGCAGCAAGGACCCCAGCAATGATGTGCATAAAACAAAATCCCCGAGTTTTGTCGAGGATCCGCATTAGACGGACAGTCACGGGGTGGAAAAGTGACACTAAAGGACAAGTGTTGGTAATTAAGTTCCACAACAATTGGAATCAGGGATTATGTATGACATAGCACCTACTTTTTCACGTGTGCATGTGTTTGTTTCGTGCATGTGAAATGAGTTTGGCGATGGCGTCAACACACAACAGGTATACAGCGTATAGGGCCCGGAGTACCTCTGCAGTTGTTGTTCGGAGCGGTATGATGCTGATGAAAATGTCCTTTGACAGCATAAATTATTGGTTTAATTAAGGACCCTCACTCTTACTCCGCATATATGCAGTTGAGGGCCAAGAGCTCATATTTTTCTAAAACGAATGGCACTGACTTAGGTGAGCTGTGTTGTGTATATGCTGCTCTTTGCATTTACCTACATATGGGCAAGGATAAGAATGACAAGGTGGATTTTTTATTTTTTTTATTTGCTTTCGAAATTGGTTTTACATGCTAGAGACACGAGGCGACGTAGTTGACAGCAGCAAAGGGGCAAAAGCTGGGGATACCATAGTACCTACGACGTTTAATTTTCATCCATACCCTTTGTTTTATTCCCTCTCTACACACACAAGTGTATTTTGTTATTCTTGCTTTAGCACTTTCTTTAGCGCAGGCAAAATTGCCCCTATCAAGAGAATGAGTTTTTGTTGCGAGTGCAAGTACAAGCTGGGGATCCATGTGTGTGGATATTCAGTGCGCCACAAGCCACATTATACCGAAGAAACACTGTTTATGTCACCAGTATAAGGAGTCCTTTCAGCTAAAATTCACCATGGGCTAATTTCATCACCGAGAGTCAAGATTTTATGATGTGAATTGGGAACTTCTTTTGCAGTCACTTTTTAGCTGATGCTGAGGTCCTCTTGTCGTTCTAAGTGATAATACTCGTACGTACGCTTTATTTTGCATATGTCGTCATGTGACGGGTACAAAGGACTCTGTAAGACAACAGGACAAAAAGTGCATTCCATTTGGTGGAGTATGTGGCACATGAGTGTGCATCATTCATGATGCTGCTTGCTAAATTAAATTAAGCGCTTTTAAGGGACCACTTTTTATTTCAATTTGTCGGGTCGATAATTGACATGCGGATGGCACAACGTTTTCCACTAAGTGAGCGTAATTGCTTTGAAAACCATTTAGAAGATGTCGGTCGTTATTATTGCCAAGCGTTTAATATAAATAATAGATTGGCGTGGTGTGAAATGTGTTTTGTGTGATGTGTCGCGACCTCAGATTGTTATAGTGATTGGATTTCCTTCTCTTAGGCGGCGGTACAAGTGGTAAAAGCCTTCGCAGTTAGCCCGGTACTCAGTTAATTGGATCAAGTTCCGCTCTACAAGTTGCGGTTTTAAGAATGTTCAGCGAGGTTTTTTACTTGCCTCATATCTCTACAAGAAGAAGAATTAGTACCCTGAAAATTCTGCAGAAAATCAACAACAACAAAATTTTTCTCAAATCATTTCAATTGACATTTTACATTGTATTATCTATATATACTAGCTGACCCGGCAAACTTCGTGCCGCCAAAATTTGTTAATGAAATGAAAATGATAATTCCGAGCATGCACAATGCATTTGCTATATGCATATGTAATTTTGTCAATTAAAATTCTTTATTTAAAAGTCAAATTAAATGCAATAGAAATAAATGACGAATAGCAATGTTGATTTTTTTCAATCAAACGGCAATGATTTTGACATTTCGGCCAACCTTCCGCATTTTCACTAAGTAAGTTGACCATGTGAGAAACATGGGAATTCAATATTGATGCCACAAATGCACAAACATCCATCGATTATCCTTGCAGCAAATAATTTGTCATAGTAAAAGCCAGATGCCCGGGAAATTTAAGTCGCTTAAATACGAATGGCAAATCCTTCTGAATAAGCGGAATCTGTGAAATGAGAGTGTTTGACTTTGAATTTTCCCCTCAAAACCGTCGCTTGTATGACACTTAATTTCAGATTCTTCACCATCAAATCCAACGCGTTCCGTTACAAAACTTCGGTGCATTGAGCTTGCGGAACAAAATTATAACTGAGGCGGTATATTCGAAATGAAAACTTCTTTCTTTAAAACACATTGATCATCAGTTTTCTTATCACCAAACCAAATTGCCTACCAAGGATCTGATCCTGAATTAGAAAGTTTAAGTCATCCACAATTTTATTCTTACCCGCTAAAATTACTCGCTTACTCAACCATTCGTTATTTTTGTGGTTAGCAATGATGTTCTGGAAGATTTTGTTGATATGCTCGTCTTTCGATGAGACAAAATTGCAAAAATTCAAAGGAAATAAAATCAATCCGCTCAATTCGTCGAGATCAGGAACACAGCCATTACCGATAGTCAGCAATTACTTCGAAAAATCTAAGCAGATTGATCGTTCAGCAATGCAACTCTCATGTTTGCTATCAGCTGACGTTTCTCACATAGCGCCACAGATTTGATGATTTGAGGCAAGCAAAGTCGGATCTCTTATGAACACTCCATTCATTTGAACTAATGTGTCTAATCCAAGCCAATCAAATTCAAAAGTTATATGAAATACAATAGTAATAAGAACAACATTCTCGATGTTTCTCAATCAAATTGCAATGATTTACGTGTCGGTCAACCTGCCGCTTTTTCACTGAAGTACTTTATGTTAAACAACATTTTTTGTTCTATTAGATATATGTATAGTGCGTCCTCGTACATAGCGTGAGGTTTGACAACACGTGGCTTGCCAAATACAATTGACTATGCAATGTCGTTTTCCATTGGGCAAAAAATCAATTTTTTTTTTTCGATTCGGATTACTGTTTCCTGATATCGATATTTTTTTCAGATTTACACATACAACGACAATAACCACTATACTTTGCACAGGTGTTTTACGTTATTTTAAGAAGTTGTGTTTCAAGAAAAATACGCAAAGTTTCGTAAAAACCAAAATAATGAAATACATAAATTAATAGCTATGGATATGATATGACTAAAAATCACCGAAAATACTTCGTTTGTATCTACAACGGAGGAAATATTTTTCAAGTCGGTTTCCATAACAGCTGATATTTTTGTCAAGTAACGCACTAATTTACAAAAGCAGATCAATTTCGTTGCATGTTCCATGAGCAGCGTAAAATCTAAAATCTGAAAAGATTTGTAATAGTTCGAGACCCAACAAAAAGACGCCTGTTGTTTGGAAAACAACATAAGAAAGATGGGAATTCAAGATTGTAAAGTTGCAAAAATTTTGTGAAAACTTAATCAGGCTGCTGATTAAGTCTGCTGGAATCACAACATTGCCCATCGCCAACAGTTGCCTGGAGAACTCTACAGCGGACTGGTCATTTTGTTAAGAAACTCGCATGTTTGTTGTCAAATGCAATTTCTTTACGTATTGCCATAAAGCAGACGCCTTCAGGCAAGTATTCAATTCATCTGCCGGAGTTGATCTCGAAAGGGCAGGCAGATTGTGCACTCGTCCCATATGATAATCTTACATTGCTGCAGTACTTTCGCCATCGCAGTGTTCTTTGAAATGTTGCATGTAGGTTCTTCATCCACTTGCAGATTCAATGGCAATTTCAATGCCTTCTAACAAAGTAGCCGCTATCCCCGAGGCTAGGGCCAAAGCGATCTTAGATCTCGAACGAACATTTCAAAGAGTTACTTAATTTTAATGTAACATAGTAAACATAATTTATTTGAACAAACTTTTTAGGTATATTTAAAAAAAAAAAATCAAAATTGTTGACAACAACAATTTGCTTGGAAAATAATTAAAATAATTGACACAACAATTGCTTTTAAAATTTAAAATATATTTTTTTTTTATTTGAAGTGTCACTACTTGATTTCTATTCAGTTTCTTTTTTTTCAAAGTGTATTTCCCCATAAAAAAAATAAAAAATTTAGTGGTGGACCACCCTTAACATCTAGGGATATGAAAAATAGATGTTGTCCGATTCTCAACCCTAGCGCATATGCACACTAAGTTTCACGAAAATCGTTGGAGCCGTTTCGGAGGAGTTCAACTACGCACCCCGTGACACGATAATTTTATATATTAGATATAAAAAAAAATAAAATCAATATACAAACAATTGGAAACATATAAGTCTTATTAATTTATTGTTCTTTACTAAATGAACGTCAAGTGGCGGGGAATTTATTTCGTTTAACTTACAAATTAAAGATTTTTTGTATTCAGCCTCAGGTTCGTATGCTTTAAGATGTTCATTAAAATGTTTGTCTGAGAAAAATACTATCTAAAATTAGAATACATATTCGATTCCTTGTGGAATCGTTTAAGGAGTTGTTAGTCTATAGGCTTCTTGAATTAGTTTCCCATTGATTAAATCTAAGATTTCTTGAAATTTCTATGGTTTCTACGTATTACGGTTTGTGAAATTTATCTTATTAAATACAAAAACACAAACGAGTTATTTATGTTATCTTATGTTGAGTTCGAACTACAGGAACTTGAGGGCGATGACCGATGAGGCATTATGCTTGCGGAAGAACTACTTATGCTTCCCTCCACCGTAGTATCGTAGCGCTAGCTACCGAATGCACTTTAAAACCTTGGATTTCAATTTGCATTACAATTAAAGCAAAATATGTAAAACATATTAAGTTAACAGATTTTTTTCCAGATTAACAAATTTTCTCGCAATCGGACGTACAATCCGTACGATTTTTGTGTCACTTCCCACACTTTCTTTTAGATCGTCATTGTTTAAAAATTTTAAAATATTAAAATTGAGGACCAGATCTTGAAAAAAAAAAATTGTTTTAGAACTACAATAAAAACATAGTCGCTTCGGTAACTTGAAATAAGGCCAACGCCAGCTTTACGTTGAAAAGTGAAGTTTGTCTACCATTTCGTATTAGGTAAAAATGACAAAAATTGAAAAAATGCTAAGGTGTTTTTTTTTTAGAAATAATTGCTTATACTTACGAATGTAAAGGAGGTAAGAAAATAGTATTGGTATCGAATGAAAGGTAATTGTGCCATCTTTTAGATATACGCAAAATTATGATGCAATATTTAATTTATTTTTATATATTTAGATTCAACTTCTTAATAGGTATTTTCTTAGACTGAATTTTGCACACTGATATCTTTTGAATTGCAGTTATGATATATAACTTTTTTCTAAATTAGTCACCTTTAACTTAAAATTAAATATATACATAAAATAAATTAAAATAGGTACCTAAGTATTAAAATTCAATATATAGGTACACATATGAAAATATATTAAATTTATTTTATTGGTACTATACAGATGGAATGTATTCCGAACGTTGACCAAGAGTCCTTGTAATTCGAAGCGATATATTAAGCATTGAGTCGTTTGACACCGCAACCGAGTAGAAACACAAGCACCAGGCGAACGACGAGAAAAACCACTGAGTATTTTAATGTACAAATGAGTCAATGTTTATTATTTGGCAACGTATTTATACACAATTCTTCAACTGTTAAACAAATAACTCGTTATTTAAACAGTATTTTTAAGAAAATATTTAAACAATATCGGCGCCTACAATTTTTAGGCGAGAGATTTGAATTCTGCGCCAACAGTGACTAAGCTTTTTATTGGTGGCAACAAAAAAAGGTTTTTAACTACTTTTAAACTATTTTGTAAGTATTTTGAATTTATTATTTCTGTGCAAAAAAAGTCAAATTCGACAAATTTCATTGGAATTACTATGGCAATAGTTACAAAAGTTACTTTTTTTTTTCTCTGATTGTACTTGCTAAGATATAACTTTTTGTCAAAATCATTCTCCGTCTGATTCCTGCTGCCGCGTTGTTTTTCGATGAGAGATCAAAGGTATAGATATAGATACACTGCCTATCTATCCAATAGCATCCTTTGTCTGTTGGAAGTTGGAACGTCGCTCTTGGTTGTCCCTTCTTGTTAAGAGGTAAGGTTCTGCCATTTTTCTACCTTTTTCTGTTTCTCCACCAGCAAGGCCATCAATGACAGTTCGTTATCTTCAATATGTCAATAAGATCGACGTTTACAAGTAATTGAATAGACTTTTAAAAGTCAAAGCTTGTGAGCTGACCTGCACACAATCCTTTCAAGTATAATATTTTAGGAGTAGCATGACAGTACGTCCACTTGTCTAATCCGTTGTCAAGATAAAAGGTATCGGTGAGGTCGCTAACAACTTGTTGAGTCAGTCAACTGTTTCTATCGCCATCCGAAACAGACGGTGGGGTTTTGAAGGGATTCCAAAACTGGCTCAGCATAGCTTTAGATGCTGTCTTGGGTGGCTTTGAAATAGATAAAAGGATGGTGCGTATAGCGTATCTTGAATATTTTCAACGATTAGGATAAGTGAGAAATTGTGATAGGTAACAGAGAAGGTTGGCTGCTGTTGGCAGCATTTATTTTTATTTTTTGTATGTCACACCGATTCTTAATTGACAAACAAACAAAACAAACAAAATAGCGATTTTGAAAAAAAAAAAAAAAAAAAAAAAAAAAATGAGGGGGCCAGAGGCAAGACGATTGCGAGTTGGGGGTCTCACTATTGTCTCTCTTATCTTACGAGGGTTTCCAGGCTTTATCATAGGTTGTTCTACGCAATGGTAATGAGACTCTTGCCTCTGTGTACTAGGCGGAGTTAAGGAACTCGCCAGTCTCAAATTTTGTGAACCAGGAAAACAGTGTGAAATTCTACTTACCAGATTAGATGAAATTTTGTTCCAGAATTGGAATTGCAGTTGAGCTCTTCTATCTTCTTTTTTTCCCCTCCTGCGATGCTTTTTTCATTCTCTGACTTTTTTCTAGCATTTAGCTCGCGAAAAGCTCTCGTCGTCTTTCCACGATTTTCCGCTTCTAATACCTTCAGCCACACGAGGATGAAGACTGGTCAAAACCTCATTTTATCGCGTTACTTAGCATAGATAAATAGCTCCTTAACATCATTTATTCCAATATAAATAAACACACTCCAAAAGGACAGCAACAAAAAAGCGTGCATTTGCATCTCTGTTTCACATTTAACAATTTATTAATTCCATCATTTACTATTCGTAATAATTGTTTTAGATGTCATTTCCCGGCTCTTGAGTCTCCCTCCGTCACAGGGGATTAAGATAAAATCTCCTCGAGCTGAGCGAATTCTTAAAACATCAAAAATTGTAAAGCAAAGTCCTCCCCCACGAAACGCTTCCGGCATATACGCCGACAAAAAGGGGGGAAATCATTTAAACGCAACACTGGATAATTCCAGTTGTTCTACCTGTGGCAATCACGTGGATATCCTGATTATATTACAAGTGAACTTTTAATAATTTAAACGCTCAAAGGTAGACAAATGGTATGCGGAAATAATCATGCTGCGCCCCCGGCTACAACGGCAAGACGAAAAATGTAAATGGGATAAACCGAAGGACAAAAATTTCATTGAATGTCTGCCTCCATCGTATATTCATCTGGCGAAAGCAGCGCAAAAAAAAAATATAATCAAAAAGGGGATCAACCGGGGTTTTTCAACTCTCACACACATCCACAGTTAATGAAAAAAGAAAAGTCTTGCTCCACTGAAAGTCTAAAATTTTTTTGATACACGAAAATTATTTAAAAAATTTCCCCACAAAGTAATACGGATGTGGAATTCATACTGTGGAGTGGTGGAGGTGGAGGTATACGCGCGGTGTATACCTGCGGATTTTTGGGGTTATTTACATTGGCACTGGCGAGTTGGGACATTGCTAAGTATAATTTCTAAATAAAGTAAGCGTGTTGTTTTTTTTTTTTGTTCCACATTCAAACTTGTAAATATACTTTGCTTCAGGAACAGCAGTCGGCAGATGAAATATTTACCCAAAGTTAGCTGTGGGTATCCGAATATTCCTAAGGCGGGTGTGGCAGTAAATTCCTATATTAAACAAATAATATTTTGGGTTTGTGTTTTTGGGCATAAAATTTATACATTGTTTGAAGACGCCCTATTGACAATTGGCAATATGAGGACATTCCGTTTGATTGTGGTGTTTACCTAAAGAAGGTATTGCGAGGTATAGTAACTAGTGAGGGTTTGTGCGATGATTCCAATTCTATTTTTGGTCAAGTATAAATCTATAGCTATTTTGAGGGATGTCATAAAAAGAACTTGCCTGGGCATGGCAAGATCAATTTTAGAGCGAATGGAAATATAGGCTCTTTGTTACAAGACATTGTTTATTTCAATAAGAATTTATGTATGGTAATTCCATTGTGTTTCAAAGACTTTGATTGCCTTGGATAGGTGAGTGGCATGCTCATTCCCTCCTTAGATTGTCGATGGACGTGCGACTTGACCTACATAGCAACACAAGAAGTAAAAGCCTGTCCAGCGTCGGTTAGGGTCATTTTGGACGCTCCCTAACTTTTGGCTACTATACATATCCACGATTCACCTAGGAATTGACTTTTGATGCCATCTTTCATTTCTTACTTGTCATATTTTCCTACTCACCCATTCTCATGCTGTACACTGAACCAAATCGCGTATTCATATTGACGGAAATATTTTGTTAATCATTGAAGAATTTATTATTCGGATTGACAATTTTTCATAAATTTGTCCGTGTTATTGAAGATTTGATATTCAAAATAAATAACATTTCTTCAACTGCAGTCCGATTTCATATTGTATTCAAACCAACAAAATTTTGTCATTTTGACAAACTGAAGTTGTTAACAAAACGGTATCCTGTATGTGATATTGACAAAAATTTGTTGATCATTTTTAGAAGAATCAGTTATTCAAATTAACAATTTTCCATCAAATTTTTCTTCATATTGAAGATTAAATGTTCAAAATCAGTAAAGTTTCATCAAATGCTGTATTATTTATTATATTATTCAAGCGAATGAATTTATTTTCATATTGACAAAATCACCAACTATTCAAATTGAAAATTGTTCATCAAATATTTCGTCTTATTGAAGATTTAATACAGATTCAAAATAAATGAATAGACGCGAAAATTCGTCGATTTTATGTTATTTAAATAAAACACGATACCTATATTTTTTGATACAAAGAAGGGGAGAGTGGGAAAGGTTTTTTATTCAAAATCGGTGCTTGAAAAGTAAGTTATTTTTTTTTCTGTTTTATTAATTTTTTACAGTTGTACCAGTTTACATTTAAATGTCTGCATCGAATTTATTTAATTTAAGGAAAATAAAACCGAATAGTAGGCATATCAAATTTTAGACACTTAAATGGATTATAAGATATTCCATCCGTTATACAAACTATACAAATATAAAATAATATATAAAATAATTGTATTTGTCTTACTCGAGGTCAGAATCAAGTATTTATTTTATAAGGTATTGGATTTTTTCTAAGAAGTAAGTAAGGTTTAAACCAATTTTAAAAGAAATCAACCATACAATTTTTTTAAATTTAAAAGAAATAGTTTAAGACAGTTATCAGTAAGTCGATATTTAAAAAAAATTGCATTAGGAAACCATTATACAACACTTCCTGCAGAACATATAGAGGGAATTTATAAGAACGAATAACTTATCAAATTATTCATCAATTCTATATCTAATGTCAGTTGAAATCCCTGAAGCCATTTTCAAAAATATAAGCTTTTTATAAAATAATCTGAAGAAGGCAAGTACCAAATTAAAAGCTTATTAGAGCCGGACCCACGTTTTCCCCTTCTTGAAAATTGTGATAAACAGTTTCAATTTTAATTAAAAAAAAAAAAAAAAAAATGTTGACTGCATTTATTGCGCAGAAGGGTACCAGAGTAAAGTCAATTATTTAGAGCAAAGAGCTATTTCAGCTTGAAACGACTCGTCATTTGCTATAATACATAGGTTAAATCAGATGAGGACAGGACTCAAAGTTCTAAAAACATTAGGTCATATGCTAAATCTAAAAGTGTTCGAAACAGAAAACTAAACCCTAACTTATATCTATTCCATAAGTATAGATCCACGTCACCTATCGGTATAGGTACAAAGAACCGTAATACATCACCTTTCGAAACTCCAACGTTCTAGTAATTACATTGAATAAAGCACCACATTCCCCTAAATTGCCAAAAAATTTATATTTTTCTCACACCTTTAATTTTTTTCAAGTTGAATAAATTTGTTGAAATGCTTTTAACATTGACAAAATTAGTCAACTTGAATAAGTTTCTTCAATATGTTACTATCAAACCATTAAAACATTGCAATCTTAAAATTTTTCTTCGTAATATCTTTAACTTAAAGAAATTTCATTAATGATGGAAAGTTTTTCTTCAACTTGACGAAATTTTCTTCATACTGACACTTTTTTATAATCATTCTACTATATTTTTTTCAATTTGAATAAATTTCTTTAAATGGAGGAAAACGGTGTCTTCAAATTGGAAAAAAAATAATCAATGTGAAGAAGTTTCATTAAAATGTAAATATTTATTGTTGTCCTAGAATTAGTAGATTTTATTCTTATAAGTGAACGTGAAGTAATGCAGTGCGGATTATTAAAATCGTGTTCCTGAGAAGCTATTAACAAATTAATAAGCTAAAAACGTTTCATGAGTTATTGTCCAGAAACACATTCGTGTGATAAAAATGTAAGTATTAAGAATTCAGATATTCTAACAATTATATAATATATTCTCCGATTTCAGTTTGGACGTTTATCCAGTCTTCTTTTTACAAAATCAAAACTAATTTTTACAAGAACCACCCTAAGGTAAATTCATTAGTAAATCAATTACATAAATTTTAAACTACTTACTTATTTATTGTTGTACTAAATATTTTGTTATTATTAGTTATTACAAATAACTTACATATTTTAAATTCTTAATATCACTTTATTATAATAAATTATTTTGAATCGATTGTAACATTTTAATTTCATAATTAGATACTTATTATTATTCTAAATATCTTACTTTTATTATAATTCCATTAAATTCTTTATTTATACTGTTTATTTATAATATCTACCTATCCTAAAATATAAATAAAAAAAAAGATTTTTACTTAAAAATATTTGTATGTGTTTTATTAACTTGAATGGGGCTTGAATATTCTATTTGAAGAAAATAATACTTGAAATTTAAGAATATTTCATGCTTTTCAAAAAATATTTGTCAGATTGACAAAAAATTAAGCGTGAAGCCGAAGAAAAATCGTTAATTTAAAGAAAACTATGCATCACATTGAAGAAAACTATGCGTAGAATTGGTGAAAAATATTCAGCTTGAATAAAGTAAGGAGTTAAAAGGAAGATATCTTTTTAATTAAATAAAAAAAAATGAAGAAAAGTATGTTAATTTAAGAGTATTATGCGTCGATTTGATAAATGATTTTCAATTTGAAGAAAGGAGTACGTTAGTATGATTATTATTTTTTTTAATTTGAAGATACAAAATCGTTAAATTAAAGATTTTCTTTCAATTTAAATAAAAAACTTAGGTAAAAATGAAGATTTGTTTTTTTAATTTGAAAAATATTTTTTCAAAATGAGGAACATTTTAAGTTAAATTGAAGAATGAGTATCCAATGAATTTTACGAAATAATAATTAGACTTATTCAATGTGACAATTTTTTGTGGATTTAACACCACAATGAAAATTGTTATGCATTTCATGAAAATGACAATATTTCTTGTATAGGACAAAATTTTTATCAAAATAACGGGCAGGAGTGGTTGACCTTATATTGATCACCGTTTCTTCAAATCTACATGCTTTTTTATCAATATGACTACCAAATTTGGTTCAGTGTACTACCTTTTATTAAACAAGAGTTATTGTGGTTTTCTTGGAATTTTTTTGTTTTATTTATTTCGTTTGTTTTTTTTTAATTCGCACATCTTCTATATACTTATATAATTCTTTCGGGGTGAAACTCGATGATGTTATAACTCGATAACCCCTGGGACGATTTTCATGATTCTTTTTTGATTTTGTTCGTATTGCTGTATGCCAGGTTTAGGAAGGGAGAAAATTCCGGAAAATCGCCGTGTGGTCCTTGGCATCCAATAATTATTGTTCCTATTAAATATTTACTTTAAATTTTCTTTCTCAAAAATTAACTAGAAAACTACGTACTATGTGCTTATTTTTTTTTTTTTTTTTCAAAAAGTTGATTGATAAAATAACCACTTGGCCAATTTCCATAATTCTTCTTTTGTTTTGTTCGTATTGTTGTATTTCAGATTTACACAATATTAAACGATAGGATACTTTTGGACCCGATAGGTGGTGCTGTCGCCGATTTCCGAAACAGCTCTACCGATTTCATCGAAGCTTTGTGCATGGGTGTGGTTGGTTCCAGTTTGAAAGACGGAATAGTTTTGGACCCGTGGTACTTTGTAAAACATAAGCGGGATAGGAATATGGGTTGTGGCATACTACCTGCCTTTCAAACATAAAATCAAACGCCATGTCTAAAGTTGTATAAACAAAATTATTAATGGACATTGTCCAAATTGGGAAATGTGAGCAGGACTTAATACGAAAGGTGCGGGCAAAGTCGGGTGCGTACAGCTACTCTCATAGCTCGGAGACGGACCGGTCGATTTTTATGATTTTTGGTTTAAATTCGCATGGGCCCAAGAAAGGGTATATATGCTACTTTTTGCCGTCAAAACAAAACTTTATGGGGATTAGTTGAATTTTTGAATTCTTTGGATGTTCTGGGCTTTCCTCTACAGTGCAGAGTCTACACAATTTGAAATTGAAAGTCGGCTCAGTTATATTTATGTTGCCTAACCTCAATACACCGAAACTTTGTAACGGATCGCGTTTGATTTGATTGTGAAGAATCTTAAATGAAAAGAAAATTTAAAGGCGAACGTTCTCATTTCGCGGATTCTGATTATTCAGAACGATTTGCCATTGGTTTTCAAGCGTCTTCAATTTCCCGTGCAACTCGCTTTCGCTATTTAAATCGCTGGAAATTGGTGGCATCAATCTTGAATTCCCATGTTTTTCACTCGGTCAATTGTTGTGGCGTGGCAACGTGTTAGCAAACACGTCGACATTGCTTTAGGTACTTCAGATATTTCTATTGAAAAAGTATAAGTTGTGAATAACGAATTTGAATTGACCGAATTACGTATAAAGCAGCACTCGTGCATTTTGCATGCTCAAAATTATTATTTCCATTACGTTTACGAATTTGGGTGGAACAAAGTTCGCCAGGTCAGCTAGTAGGTATATAAATCAAGTTTGGTATCGTTTGTGACAAAACAATATGTACTGGAATTATTTCATTTCATTTTTAAGGACGTTCATATGGTTCGAAACAACGTCAAATGTTTTTTTTTGTAACACAGCCTTTTATTCTAAATTTATCCTTTACTCTTTTTTTTGCTTTGATCTCAAAATAAAATGTGATTAACATTTTTTATTTTTATTTGTATTTAATTTTAGTTTACAAACTAATTTCGGATCTCATTTTTTTTTTTTTGCTTATAGATTTAAGATTTCCTTTACTATTCAAATAAAGACAGTTTTTATTTTTAATACGTCATCTTAATTCATGACGAAATTGCCCCACCCAAATGAAGAGTGTGCCCCACCATGGGGCAGATTTTAATTATAATCGTGGAGTTAACTTTTAAGAAAAGAATGGACTGTGGTCTGTGGAGCCGGTGCCGGTATATTCTGTAAGGAATTAAATAAATACTGCTCGATTAGGCTCCCTGTTAGGTGCACTGTCTTCCAAGCACAGGTTCTGGAGAAGTTATTTCAAATCTGCGAGAAAATCGTTGAATCTGCCGCACCCTACCTCAAAGAAAATCGAGAAGCGTCAAAATCGCAAAAAAAAAAAAAAAAACGTCGCAGAACAGAACAGAAAACAGAACATTTCTACAGTTTGGTTTTACCTATGGCTATAACTGGGGCCTAATTTGCAACCGAAAAAGTTGGAACAGTATGAAAATGAGTTTTTTTTTAACGTTTAGGCGGTCATCATAGCACAAAATCCGACAGAAAAATGTTTCCCTGCGAACACAATTGCAACAAACCAACCACCTCTGATTGGATTCCATCTGAAAAAAAAAAAAAAATTCCTCACAGTGGAACAGTAAAGAAATGAAATATTTCAGTGGAATGATTTTGGTTCTTGTGGGATTGACTGAGACAATCGGAAATTTTTTTTTTTAATAAGCTATTTTTCTAGAATAATCTGGAAAGATTATTTGCTCATGTTTTTTTATAAACTTACTTTATAATTCATAAGCAACATTTTAAGACCAAGATTGAGTTGACCCATTACGTTTAAGTGCTCAACAAAAGCAAAACAACACTTTTACGGTTTCGTTTCACGTATGGCTATAACTAGGGCCTAAATGCAATCGTACAAGCCTCATCAGGTTCAAATAATCTACAGTTTAAAATGGTATTTCTCTCCAAGAAGGCAAGAACTGCCTTCTTTCAAATGCCACGTGCAGAGTACGACGCCCGATGGTTCGAGTTGAGTATCCTCCAAGGGTTCCAGTTCAACGCTAAACCTGATGCAGTCTATTAGAAATCGGTCCGTGCCAGTTTATCATGGTTGAATTTCAATATTTTCCGTTTGCCGATGGCACGGTTGCTTTCATTTTTTGTGGTTGACATAGCAACATTAGAACAGATCGTATACCCTTGGTGCACATTAAGGGGTGCTTCAGTTAGCAGTCCATAAAGAAAAAAGAGACGATTTGTTGTTGCGGTGGTTTTCGCAGTTTCATAAAACGAATTTGATTTGGACGATTTTTTTTTTTCAATTGGTTCTACACGCAGGATAGACATGATTTTTTATTAGTTTCCCCGAGACGTGGTGGGTCCTTAAAGGGCGTTGATGGCTTTTCCCTGATTTTTCGTCGTCTCCTTCGTCGGGTGGAACTATATTATACACTTACGGATTATTGGGTGGACTGACGGTTGGTGGTGGTGGAAAGTCGACCCTATGGTCTGTAGCATATAAAAATAAATAAAATAAAATATTCTCGAAGGGGTTGGTTACAAATGGGCAAGGCAGACCGACCTACCGACGCGCGATGTAGTGCGGGGAATTGCATTTATATTGCGAGGGATTTATAAAAGTCGTATCATCTAACGATACAAATTAATAATGTATTTATACAGAGCATAGCCAAAACAAAGTGCAGGGAGTGTGCTCGGCCATGAATAATGCATAAGGGCATTTTGTATCTTTCTGTTTTTTTTTTTGGTTTTTTTTTTTTCGGTTTGTCTTTGCCAGGACCAAATTCACCGATTGGCAGCAAACAAATATAATAATAATCTGATGAAAAATGCTGATTTGTTTTTTTGTTTACTATGCCTTTTGTGTTGTGTGTGGGTTCGTCCATGTGTGCCTGTGTGATTGCATTATTTTAAATTTTAATTTAATTTGTTCTCGTAATGGTGGGAATTATTTTTGTGTACTTTGTTTCTTGTTTGGGTCCTTTGGGCGCAATTATGGCGGGAAGAGTTGCCCGACTCTTTGTGTTGTATGTGGATGATTTGGGTCTTTCGAGTTTGATGGGTGGGCTCTGCCACTGAGTAAACGAACATGTACTTGTAGACAAATGGTCTCTGGTTAATCTAGTGGCATATCTAAAGCCTCATAACTAGTTCTTTAATTACAAAATGTACGTTCACTTGCTTTTAGTTTCGTGTGAAATTTACGATTTTATTTAATCTTACTGCCGTATTGCCATTGTCGATCTATTAAAGGGAGCGGGAGCACGTAAAATAGATAAAAACCAAATGATATCCTTGCACTTTCCGGAAAACTCTGTTCTCTTGTCCGATAGCATCGATCAAGACAGACATTCCTTCGTTAAGGAAGGTTGATGTCATTGATTCCCTCACTCTTACTAGGTATAAATGTAAAGGAACCTTCGATTGCGTCCTTGTGCGTTTGGCAAAGTTCTTCAGTCTTCTTATCGCCGTTACTGCCACTGAGGCCTTCTTGGCATAGGGTTCTTTGCATGTTCTTGAAAATTCAGTCTGTTTGTTTAATGGTAATACTACAGGTATAGCTTTTTCAGCCTCAAAGGTAAGTACAATATAAAATATCAAAAAGCGAAACGGTATTCAATCGTTTTATATTTACTATTAGATTTATTTTTACCAATATTAACCCATGATGTCCTCCATGCTCACAGTTGCGGTTTGAAGTGAATGGACTATCACAGTCTCATAGTTCGACTTTGTCTATTTATTTCCACTAAGGTCTTTATTGGAATTGCCTTGAATTTGTTGTCGAAAGTTGACGGTCATCGGTCGCAACTGTTTTTTTTGGGGGAAAAGCAGGTGCCGAGACGATATTTGAATTCCATTCCATACTGTACGACTGTTGATCAGCGGTTTGCTTTTAGTCGTTGTCAGTCGCAACTTCAGTACCTATTTGAGGGCGATCATCGATGAGTTATGTTTGTTCCTTGCGACAGGGCAACTCGTTCCTCGTTCTCATTATCTCTCGCTACTACCATCAGCCGGCAATTTTTCTACACTTGGGTACTTCTCGCACGGGCAGACAAATTAAGAGTTTTCGAAAACGGATTTTATTTAAAAATTTTGCGAGAAAAACTAGATAGATGCACGGAAGCTGGCGGTCTGTATAGGTTTTGAACAGGTTTTACTACAGATACTAAATCGCAGATGGGGCGAATGACCCGAAATGAAATTTTCAGCCGATACACGATTGTAGGCACCCTTAGGCAGTGACTCCCCTCCACTCATCACAAATCGGAAATCGACACATTAATTAGATAAGTATCTAGCTAAGTGCTTTGCTGCACATACAACTACTGATTCCTGCATGTAGTCGAGCTAATTAAATTACATGCGGTAAGGATGTATCAGTACTTATACGATTACACCTGAGTAAGCAGTTAAACCGCACTTGTTTGGAATGGGGTATGGCCAGCGGACAAAGTAGCTACATACAACATCACAACACTGTCTTACATCACAACATCACACCGCTAAACTCAACTTTAATTAACTAATTACATAGTTAAGCACACTCTTAGATCTATAATTCGAAACTATAATACCACCCCCACCCATACATTGGCCTTATCTTAAATTTCTTTCTGTTCAACGATTAATATTAACGACATTACTTCAGCGACAAATTAACACATTCTGAAGGGTGTCCCATCCCGAAAAACGGTCCCTACAACGGGGGTTAGTATTACATTGGAATTTTAATTATACACCAACACTTCTACTTCTATGTGTTTGAGTGAGATTTTTCTTCTCTTTTTTTTTTACAACAAAGATAAGGATAATGAAATTATCTCATCTGTGTTTTCCCCCCTTTCACGAACACTCTTGTTAATTCTGTATGTTGTGATATATGCAGAAATCCTTTCGCTTCGATGGTTCCCTACGTCTTAACGTATATGCTGTCTATCAGCAAAACCCCTGAGCATGCCACAGATTTCGGAATCCTTTGTGTGGTTTTGTCCTTTTGTGACAAATTTAGATTTTAATTGAATTTCGCATATTTCCCTTGATCAAAGCGGAAACAAAAGAGTATACTCTATATGATATTGGAAAATGGGAAAAATGTACGCCCTGCCATCAGCATCGTATTGCCGCAGTGTAAAAAGCACATGTTCGAGACGATATCCTTTAAGGCGCTAAACATTTGGGTGAGTGTGTGTGGGTTTTCTTTTTTTGTTGTGCGATGTTAAAATAATAATTATAATAATAATAATAACGAGTGTGTGATTTTGATTAAGTGAGCTAGCGTGAAGAAATATGAAACGCTAGGCACGGATAGTGGGGTTAAATTTGATCGAAATAATTAAGCAGCATGGTTTGCGGGTGGGATTGAATTTCCACAGTCAGCCATGTATGCGTGAAAGGCTTTTTGGAAAAAATTTGTATAACCGTAGATGGAACATCAATATTTCAGTATGTGGTGAATACGGTAACGATTTGTAATTGGAGAAGTTGCGTTTGTGCCGAGATTCCGACGAGCAAATGTGGGATTTGGGCAATTTTGCTCAGGTTGTCTTACGAGAAGAAACTTCAACTACAAATCAACTGTAACTGCAAATGCAACTACAATTACAACTACAAATACAACTACAACGACAGATACAACTACAACCACAACTAGAACTACAACTTCATCTGCAACTACAACTACAATTACAACTACAAATACAGCTACAACTACAACTAAAACTAAAACTAAAACTACAACTACAACTACAACTACAACTACAACTACAACTACAACTACAACTACAACTACAACTACAACTACAACTACAACTACAACTACAACTACAACTACAACTACAACTACAACTACAACTACAACTACAACTACAACTACAACTACAACTACAACTACAACTACAACTACAACTACAACTACAACTACAACTACAACTACAACTACAACTACAACTACAACTACAACTACAACTACAACTACAACTACAACTACAACTACAACTACAACTACAACTACAACTACAACTACAACTACAACTACAATTACAACTACAACTACAACTACAACTACAACTACAACTACAACTACAACTACAACTACAACTACAACTACAACTACAACTATAAATATATGTATATCTACCTCCAGCCGAAGCAGGTAAACATCATTAAGGAAATGTATTCGACAGCAGTGCCTTGATTCTTGATATTAGGATATTGCTCCACGTTTGGTGGCAGAAATCGTTTTATAAGATTCGGTCTTAGTTGCAAATGGGGCTTGGGAAGTATATAGGTATTCATACTTCAAAAGATAAGTATATGAAATTCGAATTTTATTTGAATTTCCTTACAGGTACGGGTCGATCCCAGCCTTTGACAAGAGCAACCCAAATACAGATCTAAACCATAATGCTGTGGCAACAACTTGGCCTACAAGAAAGCTAGCATCCATATTTGCGACCATCGGATTCACTAACCTATGGTAGGGGTAGGTGGCATAAAAGATGTTCGCATGTCTTTTACCATGACGTGCAGACACAGCTTATTACAAATAAAAAACAAGGTAGCATAAATACGTTATTATTCTCTTATTTTTTATTCATAGAATTCCAGGTTAAATTCAAAGCAACAGTCTGGATGGCTTCGAAAGCATGTAGTAGGTACCTACTTATTATTTGGAAAAATGTCTTGTTTTCGGCGCCAGTAAAATAATACGCATTTATATACTTTCGATTTATGTCCAACGCCACGGGGGATCTACCTTCGGGATGCTGTCTAGCAACGCAATACTGGGATATAATTGACCATGTTTTCAGCTATTTCGGGCTTTCTAATTTGCCTCTGTAGCCCATTGTCCATTTGACGAGGTCCTTCGACTGTGCGAACAATTGAACCAATTTCATTTAAACAGCCGCATTATTGCATTACTTTGTCATATCCCATATCTCGTTCTCGACACGGGCTCATCTGCCAGCCAACCCATTTTAACATCTATGCAGGTCAATAACCATCAATCATTCCCAAGCGAGCGCGTAATCAGGCAACAGCCATACAGAATCGATCGCGCCCAAGTTTTTGGTGAATCCTGCAAATATTCGCGCTGTATAACCACGTTTGCAAACTACTCATATGGCGCGCTCAGCAACAATGGATCATTAATCGAACTATAGTGTGTGTGTGACTGCGTATAGTCCCGCTAGGGATTGCACTTTGTAGCACACACGATATTTGTATATGTGCTCTTATTCATCTGGGCAATTATGACCAAATGTTGTCCTTGGAAAAACTTGCCAAAATTGATAGCTGCCATCCTGTGACAATAGATTATACCGCTCCGCGAAATAGAACGACAACACGACGATGTTTGACTATTCTGTGTCTGTGCGGTTATTCGCACCATATGGCGACACACATTCGAAGGATTCTTTTATTAGCGCAACGCACCCCCTCGTGGATGTTGATGGTGGGCGCTGCGACGCTGCCTTCCTGTGTTGTTTCGTTCGCTCGCTCGGATTGGACGTAATTGGGACTGGCGAATTCATTAAGGGCATGAGGTGACAAAGGACATTATAGCGACGCGCCATGTTTGTCCTGCGAACATCACAACATATAGATACACATGGGGGTGAGTTTAAAGTAATTATTTTGCAACCAGCGTGTTATTGCCTGGACACTATTCTGGTAATGGTAATGGATTCTTTTCTTCTTCCTTTTTTTTTTCTTCCTCCATTATCCTGGTGGCGGATGAGCTAAATGGATCTTTGGTTTATTTAGCAGCAATTTTGTGTGTGTGTGCGTGTGTGGGTGCACATGTGTGTGAAAAGAAGTCGACGTTTGTCTTATGAATTTTTCAAAAGCTATGAATATTCAGATTTGCCGTAGGTATGTACGTACCTATGTGGCTGTGGGATTCCAAAAGCTGGAATGTCGTACAGAAAATGTGAGGAATTTCTTTGGATTTCGATGAAAGACTCGCGAAATGTGCAAAGATTGGGTGTGGTTGGCTTGGTTAAATATACGGGAATATCTTTAAAAACTTTTTGCACTGCTATTAGCCGCAAGGAAATGTCGAAAATAGATGAAAAAATGTTTTCAAGACTTTTGACGCGCACTGAATGCATGCATTTGTTTCAATTTTGGGTACCAATTGTGATGAGAGATTTGTACTTGGTGCAGTCATCGTAACAAGGAAGGGATGGCGGAAGGGAAAACACGATGTAGTTAGTATGCAGTTGAAAAGTTTAATGACATATCGTGTTCACTGTTTTTTTTTTTTTTTTGGTTCAGTATCGGTGGGTATAGTTATAGATGCGGCTATTTTACGCCAAGTAGTAGTCGCAGTAGCTTAGTGGTTAGTGTGTTGGACTGCTATGCAGGGGTCTCAGGTTCGAATCCCGCAAAAACCCAATTCCGACTTAGGGTTTTTTTCCGCTGCACTACCTCTCGCGAACGTCTAACAAACAACCGAGAGTATAAATGTCTTGAAAGAGCTTCTCAATTAGCCGTTTGGAGTCGGCATAAGATTGTAGATCCCTTTCATTCGTTCCAAAAATGAGAAACTCACACAAAACGAATGGTTGTGAGAGGCAAGGCCTAGGGTCTCTCCGGACCTGTTGCGCCAACTATTTATTTTTTTTAGAAGTAAGAGCAGTATGGCTCTTGTTGAATGTTAAAGCTGCGGGAAAGTTACTACTTACGCCAGTTCGGGGTAGAGAGAGATGCGGGGAAAATTGCGCCACACTGGTAAACATGTTTTGGAAGTGGAAGACTGAATCTCAAAAGCCTTTACATGAGAAGCAGCTCCTCAAATGGAAGATCGTAGGGCGGATTGTCCTTCATTGTTGTCCTCTACAATTGAAAATGGCAGACACCTTATCTAAGCTACATGACACAAGAGATCTTTCAGGTCGCAGTGGCAGGGCATGGGACTTATTATACGAAAGTTACTTCCACGTATTTGGAGCTGAGGTCAGTGAGGACATTTTATAGTCAGCGTTCACATCTGCGGGAACGGGATCGGTGGATCAAAATACTTAAAAAAAAAACTCGCAGCGACTGACGCAATGAAGAAAACCTGGCAACCTGAAAATGTAGTTTCTGTTCCTCAGATCGAACCTGTGACCAACCCAATAACCGCTGACTGTTAAAAACCCTAAAAACGGTAGGAAGAAAATTACCTTAGGATCTCCAGGTAGAATAGTCATAACCTACGACCAGACCACTTGCGGAGGAGAAATTAACATTTGTCTTAGAGTAGGTACTATTTGCAAAGCGCCTCCACGCGGGAAGTCCAATGGAATAGGCCGGGAAAGATAAGTAGGTATACATACGAATAACTTTGGTACTTACTGCATAGTCACCGGCTTCAGAGAACGTGTTTGACGGGTATGCGGATTTTTTATAAGCATCTGACCAGACCATCTTGAGCGAATGACAATCTGCATCGAAGCTAATTTGGCGATAGAGGTTTGAATCGCAAGCACGGTCTATAGGAGATATATGACCCTACAAAAGTACGAGCTCCTTGGCGGAACATTTTTAAATCGTACTCAATTATTTCAAATCCAACATGACCTTCTATAATTTACTTCAAATCTTAAGGAAAGAAAGGTATGTCCTTGCTGTCTTCAAATTGGTTTCGCAACCCCATTTACCTAAAGCATCACGCCAGTGACCGTCCAAACACTAAATCGACTACCAACTTAATAATGTTGCGATCAACGTAAAGCACTCAACCGTCTTTTAAAATGTTGTATTTCTATAGGTACGTATAGATTATCTCAGACGCAACAGCATTGAAGAGATTTAACTTTGAAATTCATTCAACTACATAAACCCCCAGAACCTTTGCGTATATTTCTTAACCTCGCGGAGAGTCCTACATTTGTATAGCCGCAGCAACAAGGCTTAAAGAACAATGGCTTGCGTAAAAGATGTGACTAAGGTTGCCCTTGCACAGCAATTCATGTTTTGGCACATAAATCATTTTTTATGTACCTGTAGGTGTATTTAACGCTTTTTGGTGGAAAAAGCTTCCAGCCTTAATGGACACAGGACGCACGACCTGACTGCTACCTCCCTGAGTTATAAGTAAACACCTTTCTGGACTTAATCATTCACCCTTATTAGCTCGGTCGGTTCAGTGGCGGATTAACCTTCCCGTCACCCTGAGGGGAGGCACACTAGTAATAGAACCGAATTTAAATACGCTGTTTATATGTAAATTAATTTTAGTAAATTGTAAATGTTTTCTAATTTTATTTGTTGTAATACGACAATTCTACTGGCTTTTAAGTTAAACAAACACAAATTTGTGCATATGTATGTACAAAATTTAAAAATATTGCATTTTTGTTTTATTTTTTAACACATGATGCGTGATATATTTTTATGTTTATCTCTCTTTTATCTCGAAACTTTCTTGACAGTTGTCGCAAAGAGAATCAAATATCTTCTTACTTAAGTTTGGACGGCTCACACCTTTTTTTCAACAGTTCTCAGTACCTTAGCCGACTCTGGTAGATATTTGGCTGCGCAACCAAACCCTTATTTAACTCTTTGCAAATGGTTTGTTTGCCGAGAATGAGGATCGCACTTAACAAAATTAAGAAGATAAGATAAATGTTTGTTTTCTTAAATCAATTTTACATATATTGTGGTTGTCTTCTCGGATTTATACTCGTAGTATGCATCGTTGTCAGGGTTGAAGTGCGCTTGAGTTTGACATTTGGTGGAGTTTGTTTAGGTTTTCGTGAATTTTTTCTACAGCAAAGAAAGGCATTGCATCGGGTGAATCTATTTTTATAAATTATTTATATGCTAATCTACCTATAAATATTTAGAAATCAATCGGGAAGCAAATTTCGAATGTTTTAATATAAAATCTAACCAGTGAATGGAAAACGCTTTGAAAAGTTTTGAAGGCTACACAATACACAACACATATTCGAATCGCACGAATATCCACACAAAAAGAGCAAATGACGTTTTTATTTTCGATTAGACACGCGAAATCTGAAATCTGAGAGCGAATCTGAAGATCGAATACAACATAAGTTTCCTGAATCTCTTCTCTTCTCCTCTTATTCTTCTGTCTTCTCTTCTATCTTCTTCTTATTCTTCTTATTCTTCTTCTTCTTCTTCTTCTTCTTCTTCTTCTTCTATCTTCTATCTTCTTATTCTTCTTCATCTATATTCTTCTTCTTCTTCTGTATACATTAAAGAGAGATGCAAAAGCGTTGTGACTTTATAACTCACGAATGGTCGAACCGAATTCGATCAAATTTGAAGGGTTTGTTTGCATGGCAGTGTAGTTGGTTTATCCAAAGTTTAAACGAAATCGGTTAACGCGTTCGTGAGTTATGTCAACATCTGATTTTGTCCATATTTAAAAAAAAAAAAAAACGTAGGCGCGTATGTGCGTGTGCTGTTTGTTTACTGTGTGCAGATGTCATACACACGGCAAATACACGTTACCGCGCATACATGCATACAGCTGTCAGTGAGTTATTATGTTACGTTTTTTTTTTTCATCGAACTCGCATTCTGAACGGATGTAATATCAATTAATTTGTTTATCGTTTAAACACAAACGTACGTGCACATTTTATTCGTACTTGCCGGTAAGTGTTGTTGTTTAGTGCTCATAGTGCGAATGTGTTACAAAAATTGTGATCTGGCGAGGCAACGGAAGTGAATTCTCTCGAATTAATTAATAAGTAAAGGAACTTAAGTTTTAACCGGGAATTCTACATGAGACTGGGAAATTCATATGCTATGTGGTGTACATAATCACTAGACTACTGATACAGTTGTTTGATTACGTGTGATCAAGTGATCACAAAGATGCATATGGTTTATGTTTTTTAATATGAAAACCGGACCAAATACCATCAACAGTGATTGAAATTTATATTTTAACGCCTAGCAAAGCAGGCGGGGATCCGCTAGTTAACTAATATAATCTATTACAAAATTTCAAAAGATAAATTGTATTTATTTTCACACTTCTATATACTTTGGCTAGCACTGTCTCGATGCAAACTGAAATTCAAAAATGGAAGCGATATGTTCTTAAAATGCTTATGGCTTCCTACGTGATACGTGATATGAAATGAACTAAGAGGCTATTATTTTATATGCAAAAAATTCACTTATGTACTTACTTTACTTTTTACTTTTTACTTTACTTTTTACTTTGTCCGGGGTTGACCAGGACCTCAACCAACATTCCTCTCGAGCCAGCTCGATCCCTAGCTAGTTGCCGCCAGTTTCGCGTGCCAAGTTGGTTGAGGTCCGCTTCGAACTGTGCACGCCACTAGGTATGGCCTTCCTCTACCGCGTTGTCCCTCTGGTGTCTATTCGAATGCTTTCCGGGCGGGGGCGCTGGTGTCCATGCGCTGCTCAGTATTACCCAGCCATCTAAGCCGACGGAGTCGTGCTTTTTTGACTAGGTCTTTATCGCTGTACAGGTCGTACAGCTCATCGTTAAACCTTCTCCTCCATACACCTTCGGCAGAAACGAGAGCGAAGATCAAACGAATAACCTTTCGCTCAAAGCAACCAAGAGAGTATTCATCGGCTCTGGTAAAGAGTCCATGATTCAGCACCATATATCAGAACTGGGATGATGAGGCCTCATCAAAAATATTCACTTGCTAACGATTAAATAATTGATTTGCATCAAAACATTCTAATAAATAGTGTTCCGTTTATTGAATAATTTTAAAGGGATCTTATTACGACACAAAATGCTCTCATCAATCAATCACGAAGTATTAGAAATCAGAGGAAATCGTACTATAAAAAGTAACGAAAACTGTGACCGAATGAACGATATACCTAGGGCATTACTGATTTGCATATGATATTATTTGACAGATCAGCGGACATTGCGTGCATTTCCTATTTTGTGTTTTTTTTATTTCTTATAATAAGCCTCAAAAAGCTTTTGAAAGACATCTGTTGGGCAAATTTAATTGCAATTTATGTATTCCTTTTTTTAGAATAAAATCCTCGTTGTGAATCGTTGTTTTCCACGAAAACCAATTAGGTATGAAATTCAAATTCTGCGAGACAACAAATGTAATAGATTCAACAGAAAGTCTTCGATTCGAACTAGTAAAGGTGGAGGTCAAATTGTTTATTGGAAGGTACCATTTCAAAAATGCTGTACATTTTAAATGAAACTGCTAGCCAACTATTAGTGTTGATTAATTATTAGTAAGGCCGTTTGAGAATAAAATAACATAACAAATTTGCCGTCCCCTACAAGTTTCCACCCTAGTGGTTAATCCGCCACTGGCTCGACCCTCGACGTCGACACCATGCGATACACTGCATTCGCATTAAAAAAAAAAAAAAAAAAAAACTTATTCCGAACATCGCAGCAACCCTATCCTTGGTCCACATAAGTCTTATCTATTCCACCATACACCATACCCATATACCATGCTCAACTCATCCTGAAGCAAAACATGTACGTACCTGTACTAAATGAGTTAATAAAAATCCTACAAAACTACCGATCCTATCTGGAAGATACCATTATGCCGAAGGTACACTTCATCTGTTTCAACGACCTAGGTGAAACACTCAACAAGTTGTTCTCGCCTTATATCCCTATCTACCGTCGTGTCCCGTGTATACTTTTCTCCTTTACCGCATTCAACTTGTTCAATTTTGTTCCCTTCTCTCGCACTCTATGAATCAACATCGACGATACTACAGGTGGATGTGGAATCGCATCCTTCAAGAGACGCACAAGCTGCAACAGAACTTCTAAAACTACCATACCATACCCGTCATAGAGAGGTATGGCATATGCCATTTCAAGATCACCGCCCCCCACAGAAGGGACCACTTTGAGTTCGTCTTCTCCTGTCGCTGCCAGAAATACTTCTTAACACCACCACCACTACCAACATGATATATAGATACTCGTATCTAATGATGAATGCAAACATTTTCGAACGTCTATCCTGGAAGAACACGCTGGATGATAGGAAGCGGCAAAGAATGAGCAGAAAAGTGCAGCCAAAAAGAAGAGGACCATCAGCGCAGAAAAAGAACATGAGAGAAGGTGCAAATGGCAATGTTTTTCGATATTCACGATTTACCCTCCCCTATGGATGAATACGAAAGAGGGCAAAGCGCCAAAGCTAATAAACCGAGAGTGGAAGTGGATGATAATCGTTTTTTTTTTTTTTTTTTTTTTTGTTGAAAAAAATCGATTATACCACTGAAGACTGAATTTTAATTGGTATAAAATGAACAATTTGCTCTTGAAATTCATTGTACGTTGAATAATGAGAGAGAATTTTATAATGAACTATGTCCACACTTTATCAACATGCCATACATATTCATCGAGGTTCCATGTTTAGTTAAGAGAAATTCATTGCGGTTATTGCACAGGATCTAAATTTATTTTCTGTAGCAAATGCGAGAACCGCTTTTAGACCAGTTGACTTAAAATTCTCTTAGATGTTCATCGTTTTAGTGCACTCTTAGGCGTTTACCTACCAGTTTTATGAACTTTACTTTCAGATTCAGTATTCAGTCAGATCAGCATCAGAGTTCTTATCTTAATTCATTCCATTCTTGATGATGATGATGAGAGATGAGTTCTAAGTTTACTCCATTCTTGGATGGATTTTAAGAGAATATTGTGGAGTGTGGTGTGTGGGTGTGGATGCTGGTGCTGGATGAGGATGTGGAATAATTGTGGACTGTGGAGTGGACCCGTTTCGTTTTGCTTTTTATGTGAAAATGTGAATTTGTGAAAGTGAGTGTAGAGTGTGGACTGTGGACGCAATGATAATTATAAGAAAGTTGGTACAAATTCATTTGGGGTTCTTATCGTGGATTTAGAAAACGAAATGTTTTCATTTTGTAGTTGGTGGAATGTGGATGTGAACATACATTTCTGGGTTCAACTTGAAGAGATGCATCGACATAATTTCCATCAAATAAATCGTGGAACATGGACTTTTATTTTTAATTCTATCTCCGTCCATACTCCATGGGACTTGATATGGGGAAATGGGAATGGGAATAAGGCATGGGAAATAGTGGAATCTAACAAGTTGCTTTTCTGAACAGTTGAGCTTCTTGAACCACAGTTCACTACACAGGCAGTAGAAGTTGGGAGAACAAAAAATGGTCCTTCAATTTTTAAATAAAGGTACTAAACTATAAAAAAGGAAACAGAGGTCGAAAATCGAATTAAAGCATCCGTGAGCGAGCCGTACGTCACTGATTTTGTGGATTTTATAAGCAAAACAATAACAAATGCAGTCACATATAAGGTACTCGATTACGGATGCGGTAATTCAACCCCGGGACACTTGCCACAGAATTTTTTTTATTCATAAATGACTACGGGACTGCAGCTAGGAGTAGGGTGCTATGAATGTAAAAGGTTATTTCATGACAATTGACGCTACGGCTGGAGTTGTCGATCGGTTTCTTAAGCTTGCTATTGGTAGGTACCTATTATCTGCTATTGGTAGGTACCTATTGGTAGGTACCTATTATCAGCAAGAAAATAAATTAAGAACAGGGACCAAGTATGTCATGATGCAAAAATATACGAATGATATCCATAGACTGCGGTAATATTGAGCAATCTACGAAGAGTGGTGAGGTGAGCTGAGGTGTAAATTCTTTGGAAGCAATTGATTTCGGCAAAGGCATTACAAAGAATTTAAAACCTTCAAGAGTAACTGCTGCGGATAGATAGTATAGGTACTGCCTTAACCCTTTCGACCCGGCTTTCGGGTGAACAATTCCGGACAAGTTTTGTGATTTACATTTAATCTATACCTTCAAAAGAAATGATCCAGCACAAACATATTTTATTAGGTTAGAGGGCGTGGCCGGTGGGCGGTGGTATTAAAATGTACCATCCGGGATGTTATGTGGTACAATATTGTACTAACCTTGTTCTTTAGACTATATTGAATAATCATTTCTACATTTTAGAACTTCATTTATTTCAACAGAAAACTTAAAAAAATAATTGTCATTAATAATCTCTTCAATTTCATTCGGATTCAAACAATGAACCATTATCCAAATAAAACAAAGTAATACCTTCTCCTCGATAATGTTTGCGTTTACATGACTGTTACACATTTGTACCATTAAAAAGGACGAATGGTAAATATATGTACTACTCGCCAAAAGCTATGAATTCACTTGATATAATAATATTCTGCTGGTTTCACCGCTAAAACTTTAAAAACACTGCAAAAATCAACCGAAACGTCAACACTCCACTAAATTATTGCTTCAACTGCGATCAAAAAACAGGCAAAACCAAGCACGCACAAGTGTGTAGCAACTTAAAAAGCATTCGGATACATTAACAGAACGTTGAAAGACGTTGTGGTACAGATTTCGGCCAAATAGTATACAATTTGTGACTTTCAGGTATGTTTATACTTTTGGTGGTACATAAATGTACCAGCCGGGTCGAAAGGGTTAAAGCGACTAGAACTCACATTTGATTGGGACTCAGCTAAGACCTTGACAGTATGACGCTTCATAGAAGGATACGAATAAGGGCTGTAAGGCAGGGAAAGAGCTGAAGGATATACTTCTCCAAGCGACAGAGACCACGAAAAAAGGGCCAAAAGAAGTCATCCGATGTTGTTTGGCTCTCATATTTTTTCTAAATGGAAAACACCGATTCTGTTTCTTGATTATGTTTATTTGAACCTTTAGAATTTTATTGGTCAAGTCGAGAAGATGATATCGGCCGTCACAATTGATTGCCATACGGGCTCGTTTTATGGAAATTTTCATCACTTCGGCGAGAACTTCGGGCGACAGATTCTCGCAATCGTGTCGAATGTTGTCCTTGGGGGCTTCCAGGGTCTCGGTCTTATTCACGTAAACACGGGACTTCAAAAAAAACCAAAAAAAAAAAAAAAATGTCTGGAACGGTTAAATCGGGCGATTTTGCGGGCCAGTGCTAATCGCCAAAACGAGAGATGAGGCGACCCGGGAACGCCGCCTTCAGAATATCGGTTGTGTGTCGCGCAGTGTGTGCCGTAGCTCCGTCCTGTTGGAACCGCATATCCTCCAGTCCTATGTCGTCCAATTGCGGCAGAAAAAACTAGGTTAACATGGCCCTATAACTGCACCGTCCATTGTTGTCGTTTGACCAGCGGCGTTCTCAAAAAAAAAAAAAAAAAATGGCCCGGTGACCTCCTCCAGCGCTCCTTGCAGTAACTTTGAGCGGGTGTAATGGCTCCTCGTGCATTACTTGAGGATTTTCGGTGCCCCAGAAGCGATCGTTTTGCTTCTTCACGTACCCGCTGAGGTGGAAATGAGCCTCACCGCTCATTATGATTTTGGACGAAAAATCGAAAATTCGAAATTATTCCGCTTTCTTGGGGAGTGTAACGCTCCTTGGTTTTTTCACTTGTATTCTATACATATGTCTAGTCCACAAATATTTAAACAGGGGTCGAATCGCGTCCTCCGTGATCGAGCATTTCGTGACGAAATTTGTTTTTGTTTCACATGTAAAACCAACCTAATTCCGTGAACGGGTAGCTCGTTCACGGAAGTGGCGATTCGACCCCAGATTTGACATTGGCGGCCATTTGCAAAAACAAGAGCATCTTCCAATAGGGTGATCTCTTTGGCCCTTTGTATAAGGATATTGGCTTAGTAAAAGTGATATTAAAACTCGACCTGATGTACCTTACTTTGAAAACACTTGGCAGCCGAGAGACTTTCCCGAGGTTGCATACCAAAATAATTCAAGATGTGTTTAGAGTTTAAAGTTCTACAAAATAAGCACGTTTCTTGGTCGAAATGGGTACAGGGATATTACGAAACCCCGGCGAAAAAGTAGGCTCTCAGTAAAACTGTGGGACTTGCGGTAGTCACGAATATGTATACCTAATGCTAGGCTAAGGACTGAACTGGAAAGAAAGTAGTTAGTCGACAAGTTCCAAGTAAATGAGTCTTTTACACGATCGATCTGTAAGATTCATATACCTATAGGAATTTCTTCTGTGTTTAGGTATAGCCAATTATTCTTCACACGTTATAAGGGTGTTTTCAATGGACGAGAGGACAGAAGCAGAAGGGAATAGCATCTTCCATCACTGCCTCTTAAGTATCGCCTTTCTCATAACCGAAGCCTCTTCGTGTTTTATTTGGTATATAGATGGATTACTCACGCGTCCTTCTTAACGAAGACACAACAATTTAAATAATCGATGATATTGTTCCGATTGCGTCCCATGTATACGTATACACTTCCATCTCTATTTCTATACAATCATACATAAATAACAATCAAATTATTCGCAAACCTAAATGAGGTTTTGTTTCCAAATGAAACTTGAAAGGAGGGGAGCTTCCTCACCCAACCTGAACATGGACAACAATTGCTTTAATAATTCCACTAATGAGATTAGAAGCAGAACGCATTCGACGCGTATTGAAAAAGTTTTCTCTGCCATACGTGACCGGAATGCTTCTTCAGAAATATTAACACGTTCCTGTGCGAAAGATGAAGAAGTTTTTTTTTCGTTTTTTTGTTTCTCGTTTTGTTATCCTCTATCGAATTCTGATGTTCGATGTTCTTGTTACACAGTAAAGAAGAGAACAAAAAATCTGAAAAAAAGAAACAAAATAATAAAGTTGTGGGAAGATACTTGATCCTTTCGTTTCTTTTAGATTATGACAGCCGGGGCAAACGGTGGCGAGCCTAAGTAGAAACACATTTTCGAGTTTTGTGTTGTTGAAAAATTGCTTACTTACAAATTACAAAAGAATACTTAATGGAATAAAGAAGAAAATCTATTTTCTCATTAACGATATTGAATAGTTATTAAGATAACTTGAAGCTGCGTTTTGGTAAAGGAATTATATAACTTTGTAGAATTGCAGGCTAAATAAAGGTATTACGAGGGTTAAAGTGCCGTCATATCTTTGAAGACCTACAATATAGACGTCTGAATTAAAACAAAAAAAACTGTACCGAAGCCTAACCGAAGCCTACTTATAAGACGCGAACTTGATTAGACACCTTGTCCGCGAACCACGTAGAAACTGAATATTGAACTACATTTATATATTCGGTTTCGTAATTGATGGAAATATAGTCAGCATTCATTGAAAAATATATTAAAAGGCTGATTTCTTAGAGGTTTGTTTGTGGAAATGGCAACAAGAATCTTAGAATGCGTTTAATTCGACCCACCTGATGAAACACGATTTACCTAACATCTTGTGGCACATTGACATGACAGCAAGAGCAAATAGCGATCTTTACTGCAGTATCCGAATGGTTAATATCAAAGTAAGAGCTCCCTTTTGCATGTCCACTAGCGATTTTTACTATACGGTAGACGGTACACCACCCTGTTGAAGAACCCATCAGAAATACGTTGGGCCTGTGCTGCACGCCAAAAACCTACTTGTTCCCCATGGCATCAGTTGCTAGGTTCAATAGAAAAATAAAAATGTTATCTTCATACATTACAAAGTATAAGAATCAATATTTTTCTCAAAAATGAAAATCGATACCTACCTAGATCTTTTCGTGAATAATTGACTTCGAAAATGTTTGATCGATCACACTGAAAATTAGCACATTTGTAAGTTAAGTAGGTACCTATGTATTTTTTATGACGAAGGTTCTTATTTGTGCTCTTTAGTTTTCGTATCCAGCCACTAGATGTCGATGCTGTAGATCAATTTCGATCTCGTTCGGTTCATGAAAATTGGCATACACCTATAAGTACCTAGGTTGGAAAGTCAATAATTTGGTTGGAAAGTGTATACCAAGGCCAATCAAAATTGAAACACATAAATTCAAACAGCTGTCAGACTTAGGTACCCACTAAATTAAATTCAAAAGTTTATTGCGAAGGTTATTATGCAGTATACACTTTGTTGTAACCCGCCACTAGATGGAGCTGCGGCATATAAACTGTGGCGTACCTGAACGCTGTCAAAGCTAAAACATGAAATAGCAAGTATCATTTCTCGCTCTTTTTGAATATAATTTAAATAGTTGCTGTTTCCCGCCAACCGCCATCTTGTAATCGTTGCGTTTTACCCACCCAAAGTGGACAAAGGGACTAATAATTTTTAAAATTAAGTAAACATTTTTTTTTGTATTAGAAACTATATTGTTTTATTGGAAATTATGTATATGAAGCTGCAACACAAGAACAAACAAGCAACCCCATAAAGTGTCTTTGAATATTGAAGATACCTCGTGCAGTTGCCAAAATTACTTCGAAATTGACTAATGACGTGTAGTCATTCCAATTGATTTGGACGGACTTGCTATTGCTTTGTGTTTGGTCGGGCATCTATCGATGCGCATTGTGAACCAGCTGTATTTTGCGCAACAAAATTATAACTGAGCGGACTTTGAAATCCAAATTATGTAGAGGTAACTGATCCCAATAAAGTTTTGTTTTCACGACAAAGGGTAGCATATGTCCTTCCTTCCAACCAAAAATCATACAAATCGAACGATCCGTTCCCGAGTTATGAATGCAGATACGGACGTCAGTCTCTTTTATAATAATTGTACCCACCCGGCTTTGCCCGTACCTTTCGCATTAAATCTTGCTTAGATCTTATTTGGACAATGTCCATTAATAATTTTAATTATACCTACAACGTTAGAAATAGCGTTTTGTATTATTTTAGAATGGGACGTGCCACAGCCCGTTTTCCTATCTCGCTTATGTTTTGCAAAGTACCACCTATAGCGTTAAAAAAAACTATCCGAACTTTAAAACTGGAAGCAATCATACCCATATACAGAATTTCAATCAACTCGGTGAAGCTGTTTCGGAGATCGGCAACAACGCCACCTATCAGGTCCTAGTACCTATCCTATTCTCAAGCGGGAACGAAGAATAAACATACATCTACAAAATTTCATTGAAATCGGTTAAGCGGTTTCGGAGATCGTCGACAGCGCTATCTATCAGGTCCAAAGTATCCTGTCTTTCAACCGAAAACCAACCATATTATATCTGTTGGGGCTCGAAGAAGACGTCACTATTATTATAACATATCTGTTCACATTCAATTCGATTCATATAGTACTAAAATTCTTTTGTAATAAAGTTATACCATTCAAACATAAATTCAAATTTGCCGCCAACATAATAATATTCTCCATATTTTTTTTTTTGAATATTTTTGTACTAAAGCTACTGTTAAAAGCTAACTTATAGCAACTGCTGAAATAAAAAGTTTATTCTTGTTCCAACCATTGTACGAATCGTTTCCTTTGCTTCGCTCATTCGTCGTCGTCTTCGATAAAATTTGTCGCTTCATCGAATCGCTTAAAGAAGAAGTTTCGGTTGCATTTTTAACATAAATTGCACTCTCGCTCCAAATTCGCTATCCGCGAGCAAGCAGAAAAAGCTCCGCTTGTACAATATCCACAAAATTTCATTAAAATCGGGTGAGTGGTTTCGGAGACCGACGGCATTGATACCTATATGGTCCAAGAGTACATATCCTATCTTTAAAGCTAGAACCAGTCATACGCATCCACAAAATTTCATTGAAATCGGGTGAGTGGTTTCGGAGATCGACAACAACTACCTATCAGGTCCAAAATTCTATCTTTTAAGACTGCCTGAACCTGAAATACAACAATACGAACAAAACAAAAGAAGAATCATAAAAATTGGCCCAGTGGTTATCGAGTTATATCGTCATCGTTTAACCCCGAAAGAATTATAGGTCTATATAAAGAAGATTATTATTGAAGAAAACTGAATTGAACTGAAAAACGAATTATAGGCCTACGACGCCACATGTTGAGGATTTTCTGACTTTTCCTTTTTCCTAAACTATTCTTGATTCAAGACGAACAAAACACATAAAAGTCATTTAAATCGGTCGAGCCGTTCTGGAGCCTTTAGCCGACTTACGCACAGCAATTGAATTTTATATAAATAGAGATAAGGCAAAAGTAACAAACGTGATTAAAAATGATTATCAAAAATTTCAAAAATGCAAGGTTAAAGGTATATTAAAAAGTATTTAATACTATTATTATCATCATTCTTTGCTGAAAGGTATTTTAAAATGTTATATTTGAAGTTCTTGGAATTGCGAATCAGTTTAGGCAGAGAGTTCCAAAGCCTCGCGGAGTGAACGAAAAACTTCCTGGAGGAATTTAAATATTTAAAGGATGGAATATTGATATTAAGTGTTCTCTGAGATCGTGAAAAAGGTAATCTGTTGAAAAGATATCACATGGCGGTGATTTTATATAATTTTTTTGTTCTTAATATTGATTCAATGTTGAATTTCCAGCAATTTCAAATTTCGCCTCTTAAACAACTCTGAACTGTCCCCGAAAGACAACAGTCGAATGAAAATGACGCCCAACAAAATTGCCCGACAAATAAATCAAAACTATCCCGCACCCTGTGTAACAATTCCACACGTCTGTAACAATAATTTGTTTATCTGACGATAGTTTGAAGCAAAAACCATCCAAGATGATCTAAATTAACACCCAACATCTATTAAGTTTTATTCTATTGCATTTAAAAGTCCCTTCTGCTTCATAACCCAAACTACAAATTTTCACAGTCAATTCGTGTAGTTCCACATACACATCGCATTCTCGAAATCATACTTTTAGGGGGTGCCGTACAATAAACTTTTAACTCGATTTTTGACACACTAAAAGCATTCCAATACAGAGATATCCTTTGGCGAACTTACTTGTGTCTCTGACATACATAGCGCGCAACATTCAGTAGTCGGAAATCGAATTCCCGAAACTTTCCATCAAACAACTTTCCGCTAATCCAATTTGTGTCCTTTTAGTGTTTTGTTATTGAGAATAAAACGAGGGCAGGAGGTAGAGAGGGTTCGCTCTCTTCGCTTAACCCGGAAGCACACTAACAAACTAGTTCGTATCTGCCTTGCTTACGATTCCCTGGAATTCGGTTCGTCGAAGATAGATGCGTGGCCGTGCATGTGTGCTGGTGCACTTTAAATGTTTTTGATAATAGGTAGCGTATAAAAAGAACACTTTCAACATCAGAGGGAACTCAGGCTTTTATTTTGTTTTTATGTTAAGTGACTGGTTAAGTTTGATGGGTTGGATGTAACTTAGATCGCAAACTTTTTGCAATTGTATTGCATGTTATGTGTGCCTATCCCAGCGGTTCATGATATCCCAAAGAGAAACTGAAGAAACTCCTATTACCTATATTTTTATACTCATTTATTTACCTTGTTACATCCCGTGCCTTGTGCGGTCGTGTTGCATACAAGACATTCGTTACGCCCACACGCGATCGTGTGTTCGTGTGCCATATGCAGTTGAATGCAATTTATGGTGACCCATGCTCTCGTGATAATGTCATCAGCGTAGTCCAGGTGTTGTGAAAAGGATTGAATTTCAGTAAATAGAAACCTTTTCCAAACGAAAGTGTTGTTCTACAAATAATAAGAGCAGCAAGGCGAACATTTATTGAAGCAAGCAAACTGCTTATGAAGTTCAAATGGCCGTGAGTTGTAAATGTAATCTCGAAGAAATGCACACCACCTGGGTTTTATTGAAGTGATTACTTTCTTAGGCGCATTTGGGCACTTCAGGTGAGAAATAAACAATAAACTCGCGACACTGTTACCGAGTTCAAACATATATTCACAAATCCAAGAGAGAATTTTCTTTTGAAAATTTGTGGTGGAATTGGATAGGTGCGCGGGACGGGAGCAAATTTTGAAAAGAAAATTATCTCTTAAATTGCTTATCCATGACCGTGAATTTGTGTCAAGCAGCAAAAAAAAAATTCTAAGTAAAGGGGGTATAATGAAATACTGACACTTAGCAGTCATCCTACATCGTATTTCTACCCTTTTCTAGAAATTTTGATGCCCGAAAAACCATCCTTGCAAAACAGAAATAAAGAACCAAAATTTAGGAAATATCCGGAATCTGATCAAAAAAAACCTTCGAACTACATTGCTACACACTTTTTTATGAATTTTTCATGTCAGGACCTGTTCCGGTGGTCTCCAAATGGACAGCGGAACGTTTGCGAAAAATAATTTGTGGAGATTTCAATCAGCTGATACACAAGTAGCACTGGCTATTTATTTCTTGGTTTTTGGCTCCTTAAAATTGTCATTTCGGATTTATTCTAATTTACGCTTTTTACTTTATTTAAAGTTTGGCGATTCTTAGGATCCGTAGGAATTTATAATTCTATAGCAAACGTACTCTTTTCGTATAACCAAATTTTTGTAAACAGTTATGTCTTTTTCAATTATATGGTATTTCAGATTTCTACTGCGAAATCGATCATTAAATCCGAATTTGGGTTCTTTAGTGTATTACTTTATTCATAAAGTTATACCTATATATTAAAAAAAAAAAAAAAACTGTTCAAAGTAAGAAGTAAGAAATCTCGGATGCTATCATTCATTTTTTAAAAAGAAATCACCAATAAACGTTTGTTTTCGTGAACTTTGAACGCAGAAATTTATAGCTTTTTCTGAAGACTTCTTAGGACACATATTTTGGAATGTTCAACGTTGTTTTCTTTGGCCCTTTTGCACGTGCTGAATTTCTGAACCGCATCGATGTGTTTTACTTTTTGAATAGAGTTTGGACAACATCAATAACATCGTTTTATTGAAATGTGCTGGACTATCTTCTGCAAGAAACATTTCAGTATTGTTCCAAGATTCCAAATCCTCTGTAGTGAAGTCAGCCTAAGGTACATTATGTAATTTGTATAGCTTATAAAGCAATACCTTAGCATTTGAAAGTGATTCTAACCTCTGGGAAAATATTTTGGACAAGAGTCGTGCCTACGCAAAACTGACAGAGGCACATATTTCTTAAAAAAATGATGTATAACAGAAACATTCTTTATATCGAATGTCACTCTTTGAATGACACCAATGGAATTGAAAAAGTGTGCGTTATATCGATCATTCGTTACATCTGCACTCGTTATACTGGAACACCACTGTCTCGTTTACATAAGCGTTATTTTTTTTGTTAACAAAAGTAGGATTTCAACATGCATTTACAACAACTACGCTCTATTTTATTATTTTATTATTTATTTCAGTGGGGGCAATACCCCCATATATTAGGCTTAATACAAGCTAAAACTAACATTTAGGCTTAAAGTAACAACTTAAAACTAAGATGCTTAAAACTAAGACATGAAAAGCCTTAAAACTTAGACTTAAAGATAAGGAGAGTGGTGAAGGAGATCAAGTTTGAGGTGGGCAGAGCTGCGGTTGAAATCGAAAATTGAAAGGTTGGAATTAACCTTTCGCAGCATGCGGGAGATTGGTTCATTGGAGCCATATGAGGTACGGTGGTTTGATGGGTAAAAGAGTCGAGGGCAACGTAAATTACGGGGGTTTGTGTTGAAGAAAATAGAGTTGTAAAGAGACGCGCAATCGATGGAGCTTGAGAGAAGACGATAAATGAAAAGTATGTCCGCAGCGTCTCTGCGTTCCTCAAGGGTATTCAGGTTAATGAGATTGAGCCGGTCTGTGTACGGTGGCAAGATAAAAGGATCGTCCCAAGGCAGACCTCGGAGGGCAAATCGAAGAAAGCGACGTTGGACGCTCTCAATTCTGTGAGCATGAACTCGATGAAAGGGAGACCACACTTGACTAGCGTATTCAAGAAGGGGACGAACTAAGGTGATATAGAGAGATCTAGTCACGTAAGGGTCGGAGAATTCTTTAGACCATCGTTTAACAAAACCGAGTGATGAATTGGCCTTACGAATTATTTCGTCAATATGCGAGCGAAAATTTAGCTCCCTGTCGTACAATATGCCAAGATCGCTAAGAGAATGAACGAGGGAGATTGGTTGACCGTGGAGAAGGTAAAGTCGGGGAGGGGGCTTGTTACGCTTGCGCGATAGGGTAATGGATTGGCATTTGGGGATGTTGAGTTCTAAGCAATTTTTGAGGCACCAGGTCGAAAAACGATCGAGGTCTTCTTGAAGGAGACAGGAGTCATGAGGTGAAGAGATGCTTTTGAAGAATTTAGTATCATCTGCGTAGAGAGAGACGGACGAGTGTTTGATGACCTTCTCAAGATCATTTACCGTTAGGATGAAGAGAAGGGGACCTAAATGGCTGCCTTGTGGGACACCAGATGTTGCTAAGAAGGAGGACGAAAGTACGGACCTAAAGCGAACGCTATAATACCTGTTTTCAAGGTAGGAAGATACCCATTTTATCAATATAGGTTCAAATCCGAGGGCAGACAGTTTGAAGAGAATTAACTGGTGTGAAATCTTATCAAAGGCCTTGCTAAAGTCAGTTGCAATGACGTTGACTTCGTTGCCATTCTCTAAGGTTGAGACGGCAAAGGATACAAATTCGACGAGATTTGTAGTAGTCGATCTACCTTTCAGGAAGCCATGTTGGTAGGGTGAAATAAGGGACTTGCTTCGAAAACTTAAGACTTCGTATAAAATACTTTCAAAAAGTTTGGGTATATGTGAGAGTTTGGCAATTGGGCGGTAATTGGTAACTTCGTTTTTTGGTCCTTTTTTGTGTATCGGGGTAATGAACGAGGTCTTCCAAATCTGGGGAAATTCTCCGTTTGAGAGAGAAAGACGAAAGAGATCAGAAAGTGGGAGCGAGAGATTTGAAGAACACTTCTTAAGAAAAATGGCTGGAAGACCATCTGGGCCGGGTAAGAATTCGTCATTAAGCTTTTGTAACTTAATTTCAATTAGAGAAGGGTCTACTGTTTGAGGGAGAAAGGGACCGATAGAAAAGTTCGGTAAGTAGGTAAAGTAAGAGGGATCCGGTGCGAAGGAGTTATCGGCAAAAGATAGCTTAAAAAATGTGGCAAAAAAGTTTGCAATAGTATCTGGGTCAGTGGAAGATATATTTTTATAAGAGAGAGAAGGAGGGTAGCCGTCGGATTTTTTTTTATAATTGACGAATTGGAAAAAAGACTTTGGATCGTTTATTAGATTGGTGTGTGCATCATTTAGATAGCTTTGGTAGAGAGAGTTATAAAGCTGGGTAAAATTAAGATAAATACCGAGATAGTTGGAAAAGTCGGAAGAAGAACCGGAGCGGAGAAAAACTGCCCATAGCTTATTTCTTTTATTACGTAAGGAACGTAGTCTTCGATTATACCACGGGGGGGAATTGGATGAAGTTCTATGGCGAGAAAAAGGAACATAGAGAGAAATGGAGGTAAATAACTCTCTGTAAAATATGGAAAGAGCATCATTTAATGATAGATTGGCAAAATCGAAAGAGCATTTACCAAGATAGGCATTAATTTTTTGGAAGTTAGCCTTGTGAAAGTCGTAAGAAGAGATGACTCCGGGAGAACTGGACTGGTGTGGAGAGCTGTGGAAAAATGAAAGAAGAAGAGGGGGATGAAGGTTGTCGATAGTAGATAGACAAAGAGTACAAGGCGAGACTGAGGAGTTAATGGGGTCAGTTGTGAATATAAGGTCTAATTGCCTATCCATGTAATTTGAGACCCCGCTAACTTGGCATAGACTAGAGTCTGTCAGGCTATCTAGGAAGAGACATTCCTTAGTTGACTTGGCATTTGAAGCTATAAAGAACGATTCATCTTCTGAAGGAGTCCAGTGCAGCTGAGGCAGATTAAAATCGCCGAAAATAAGGATATTGTCGAGGGAGTCAGATGAGTCGATTATTTTGTCAATCGCGTCAATGGCAAGTTGGTACGATTCGATTGGTTGGGCTGGTAGAATATAGAAACACATAACGTAAAGGGACCTCTGGGAGAGTGTTATTTTTATTGAAACAAAGTCTAGTTTTGAAGATGAGGAAGTAGAAAGCGGGGCTGCGTCAAGGCTATTGTGAATGGCCAGTAGAACGCCTCGACAAGGAGAGTCGTTCGTAGGGCGGGTAATTTCGTCGTCTCGAAAGACATTGAACGAAGGGGGAAATAACTCTTGGCTCTTTATGTCGGGAATTAGGTTGGTTTCAGTGAGGGCATATATATCGAATGGGAGAGCATGAGATTGGCGCAGAACGGCACTGGTTTTTGAGCGCAGGCCTCTTACATTCTGGTAGTAAAAGGTAAGAGGAGTATTGTTCGGGGGTGGTGGGTGAAGTGATGGCGGTATTGACACTTTAGGGACGAAAAAATTTGTTGTGATCGGCACGGCTCCGTTGAAGGTGTGAGATACGCTTAGAGCTGATATGAGAAGCAAAGGCAGATAGGTCTTTGTCCACCGTGGCCGACGAAATGTTAAAGCCATCGTGATAACGGTTATAGATTTCTCGCAAAGAAACCGGATCGATAGGAAGGCCTTCTTTTTGAATATATATCTGAACGTTTGTTTTGGTTTTACCTTCAATGCAGATGGATTCAGGTTTATCATACAAGTATGCAAGGTAAAGTCGAACATTTTCAAAAAGCCTATGATCTCTCAGCCGTGACATGATATATCGGCCATCAAGGTCGTTGGGGGAGGAAATATTGTTTACAAACTTGGAAGTAAGTTTCACTGCTGGGGGGAGTAGAGGATCAAACATTGCAGAAGCCTTAGAGATTGGGGTAGGTCTCTCATTAAGAGGAGAACTAGTGGGAAGAGTAGAATTGGTGCTAGCAGAGGTAGATGGGGCAGGATTGAGAACATGGGAGTGTATGAAGTTCGGGTAGTTGGAAGTCGATGACGAGTTAACGGGGGCTAGCGGATAATCAGAGGGGAGACTAGGATCTGGATTTAAGTTAAATGATACGCGATTACGTTGACGTTTAGGTAACTTTGAAATTAACGTGGGGTGATGAGGGGTACCTTGAGGGGGTACTAAGCTAAGGTTCATGTGGGGAAAAGTGCTTGGTTGAGAAGAATTTGTAACGTGGAGAGCAGAATTGGAGGCAGACGGGGCAGGATTGAGAGTATGTGAGTTTGAAGTTAGCGTGGGGTGATGAGGGGTACCTAGAGGAAGTGCTAAAGTGGGTGGTTGTGAAGACGGGGCAGGATTGAGAGTATGTGAGTTTGAAGTTAGCGTGGGGTGATGAGGGGTACCTGGAGGAAGTGCTAAAGTGGTTGGTTGTGAAGAGTTTGTGATTAAGGGTTTAGTAGGCGTAATTGGCTGAAAAGTGAGAGGGGTGAATAGTGGAAATGTTCCAACTTTGAAGCTCCAGTTAGGGTCAGGATTAGGATTGGATTTAAAGCTATGGTTCTTAGACTTACGTTTTCTTTTATTTGGCTTAATACTAGACTTATTGTTATTATTATTCAACTTGCTGAGAGTCATCTTTCCCAAGCTGAAGACATCGGTTGAGGGGTTTGAAAAAAGCCAGGAGTATTTTGACGGTAAGTCGAGTTTAAATTGGTTATTTATGGTGTTGCTTGGAGAGATTATCTGGCAGTTACGGATGGAGATACTAAATTTCTTTAGGAAAAAGTTATTGATCCAAGAGACGTCTGCATGCTGAGGAGCGTTATTTAGTATAAAGGAACTATACTCGCATGCAGTGCTGTGCAATTTTTCGAGCCTTTTATTCCACTCGGCGGGCGTCCAAAGTGTGCCATATCGATTAAAGGGCATCGAAGCACTTATTGGAGGAGTGCCTGATTCAGTTGACGTTGAGGTTGGGGTAGGTGTGGGCATTGCTACAGTTGTAGTGGTTGATGTTGTGGTTGTAGTCGTTGTTGATGTTGTTGTCGGGGTCTGTGTGGGCATTGCAGTTGTAGTGGTTGATGGGGTAGGATGTTCAGCCGATTCCAGGAATTCGGTAAGTATTGATGTGTTGTAGACTGAGCTGGATTGTTGCTGAATGAGTTCTGGTATAAAATCAATTTTGTTTGATGCCAGTCTAAGGTTTTCATCCATGTCGCCCATAACTAAACGGAAAGCTGCGACATCATTGCTGACCTCATTGACTTTATTTATAATGTCAAACAGTAGTGGATCGACGACTTGATGGGATGGAGCACTCGGTTTTGAAGTGCTTTGAAGGTTTAAATCCAGGTAGGTTCGAAAAAAGTTGAAATGGTCGTTAATCGTTGATATATGTGGGCTCAGAATTGTGTTTATTTCAGATTTCAGATCACTTTTCCAGTTCAGAAACGTTGACTTAAGTTCAGTCGGTAACTTTTTGCTTATATCACTGAGACTTGTCAGCTGCTTGTCTATGTTTTTGAATTTTGTTTTGCAAAAAGTGGTGGAGACATCTATGCTGTTGGATATTTCTTCCACACTCTTAAACAACTCATCATACTTTGCAAATTGTGTCACGATTTGCTTGTAAATTATTTTGCATTCGGTAGAATTTGAGTTAATTGAGTCACTAATGCATTTTATCGCGAGCATAACGTGCGAAAGAGATATGCCTTTGCATTCGTCGCAAAAGAAAAGGAAATTTCGGTTAAAGTCATTGAGGTAGGTAATGGAGCGCTTACTTAACCCAATGCATAGAGCATGAAATGATTTTCCGCACAGCCCATTACAATTTACCCAATCAGCACTAAAGTCTTGCGCCGTTAACACACAATCAGTATTACCGCACTGCTTTGACATAGTTAATTAGGTCGATTAATGTTTCGCGATCGAAAGGTAACAGGGGGAAAATTGCAGTTATGCAAATAAATAAATTGCAATTAAATTTATTTAAACTCGCGAAGTGGGAGCAAAAGGAAAACACGTCCGAACGGTTGGAGGGTTGAATCTACTTGACACTTCCAAGACTCACAGTAGTTGTTGTAATTATGTGCTGAAAATCCTGCTTTATTTTGCTTTGCTGAGATCGAAGCTAAAAAACACGCCCAAAGTCGTCTTTAAAAGCAATTTAATCAGAATAAGTGTGCATATGAATTACAAAAAAATGTGCATTTTTTTTCTTCATATTTGTGTTTGGATATTTTCGGCTTCAAAATTTCTCAATTTGGCTTCACCCTCTTGTAAAAGCTATGGCAACACTGCAGCACAAAAGCCAAATTTTCGCAAGCAATAATTAATGTCCCGGACAATAAACGTGTGCGAAAAGAGAGTGGAGAATTGTAACAAGCAATCTACTACAATTACCCACTATTCCGCCATCATTTCGCAGCAGTGTACCTACTGCAAAACGAAAAGGAGATTTCGTTGATTTCGTTGTGTCAATTTTGTATGGGATTTTTCTTTTCGGAACAGGTCCGTACTACGCTTAATAACAGAAAAAAAAAGGAAAGAAAAAAAAAAAAACACTTTATTCCAAAGTATTTTGCTGCACAATAAAATAAATATTTCCTGACGATTCGAAAAATACACACGTAATTGTTCAAGTTTCCACTTCTGTCGGTACTCCTGGAGTACCTTATTTTTTTTAACGGAACTGAGCCTCAGAACCACTTCTTCGTTCTGCCTATGGCAATGGCACTTGGCACTGGGAGACTGGCACTCGGGCTTTCGTTCGTCTTCAGCTGGAAAATATACGCGATCTCTCTCTGAACGGGGCTGCGTTCCATCTGCGATCTGCAATTTTAGGACGTTATTACTCATCGTAATGTCCATCGGTGGCCTTCTGTGTTGGTTCTACCTTTCTGTGTCGCCTTGGTTTATAGGGTTTGTTTTCGAAGGCGGTACTCGTCTAACAGACAGTTTGGACCAGACTTCATCGAAAGACTAACGAATTACTACATCTATAGAAAACCTTAAAATTGTGTTCGTTTGTCGTCGATTCACGCCTTAACGCGTTTACCGATTTGAACCAAACTTTCACACATATTTGTTATTGGTCTATATATGATTTATGTGAAGTTTTGTTCCGAAAACAAAACTTTGAGGGGATGAAAGAGGTTGTGAAAGTTTGTATGGGGAAATGCACTTTGAAAAAAAAAACATAAACTGGATAGAAATTGATTAGTGACACTTCAAATACAAACACTTTTTTTTTTTAATTTTCAAAGCAATTGTTGTTGTCAATTATTTACCTAATAAGTCTGTTCTATTAAATTATGTTTACTATGTTACATTAAGTAACATTTTGAAATGGAGTAGATACTTTGATATTTGTTTGATGGTGTTTGAATCCATTATCCTTGGATCCAGGATCCTTGCATTCGTATGAGTGAGTAAGTAGTGTTGACGGTGTGTTGTGTGCTATGCCCGACGATATTTTGCATCGAATTCGCACTGTGACATCGGATAATGAACTGGAGATGTCAGATGAAAAGCGCAACAAAGCTTTCATTTTGATCGAGGATATGTGTCTGCTCATGAGTGGCAATTTGTTGTCCAAAATGATGACACAAAGATATTTTCAGGAAATCTAGATGGTTTTGACGTTCATCAAGATTATACGGCCTTTTATAGTGATTTGACGTCTCAAGATTCCGTTCGAGAAGTTAAAAACTACGAGTTGGAAGATTTAACCAATTTTTTAAAACGGTGCAGATAAAAATTTGTTTGTACTGTAAAATACGTTTTTTTTTAATGATTTTTATAATTGTTGTTTTGTCAAAATACTTTTTTTTTTCGAATTTCCAGTCGGTTTTTTTCAGTTTTCTTAAAATTTAGAAAAATTGTAGTTGTACGGTCCCTACGCTGGAATCGGAAAACTTATGCTTGCGTGAAAAAAAAAAAACATATGAATTTGAGTAAATTTTTGTTTTTTTTTTCCGGTGGCGCTGTTGTCGATATCCTAAACCAGTCAACCGATTAAAATGACATTTTGTGGCTTTGTATTTTGGACCCGAAAGGTGGCGCTGTGTTCAATCTCCTAAACCACTTAATCGATTTCAATGAAATTTTAGGGCTGTGTATGGTCGGTTACAGTTTGAAAGATAGGACACTATTTTGGTATGGTGGGTACGGCTATATGTAAAAGAGACTGACGTTCGTATGTGCACTCATGTAACTCGGGAATGGATCGTGCTTCGTGGATTCGTATTGACCAAAGGAAGGACATAGGTATGCTACTTTTTGTCGTAAAAATAAAAGTTTACGGGGACGGGATTAGGTATGGAACTTTGCATGGAGAACCACATTTAAAAAAAAAAAAAGATTTCCAATTCAACAAAAATTATTTAAAATCTTTAAATTTTGAATAAGTTTGATATGCCGGACTTACCGCTACATAATTTGAAATTGAAAGTCGGCTCAGTTATAATTTTGTTGCGCAACCTAAACTCACCGAAATTTTGTAACTGATCGCGTTTGATTTGATTGTGAAGAATCTTAAATCAAATGTCACGGAATGAGCGACGATTTTGAGTGGAAAATTCAAAGGAAAACATTCTAATTCCGCGGATTCCGCTTATTAAGAAATATGTGCCATTTGTATTTAAGCGTATCAATTTCCGGTTTCGCTATGACAATTAATAAGTCTCAAGGACAATCGCTGGAATTTTGTGGAATCAATCTTGAATTCCCATGTTTCTCCTAAGGTCAAATGTATAACCTTCCGCTCTAAACATTGTGTATCGTAAAGGACATGTGCATTGTGCATGCTCATTTTTATTATTTTCATTACATTAACGAATATGGGCGAAACAAAGTTCGCCGGGTCGAGAGTAAAAATTCCCTCTCGAGAGTAAAATTTCCCTCTCAGGGAAAATCCCGCGACTGTTATCAGTTATCACGAAGTTATTGTTTTTTTGAGAGAATTACTTTTCGTAGTTCGTAGACACTATAGTCACTTTTTGTAGGAATGATGTCTATTTCGAACTACACCACTAATTCATCACAGACTCCTTTAAGCGATTGTTTTTTTTTTTTTTTTTAATAGTTTTGAATTCTGACAGTCAATTCTCCGTATACCTACAAGTTTTGTCTGGATATGCAAGTTCATAGTTTAACGGGCCTTTAATGCTTGAACTGTGTAGACAGTTGAGGTCGCTCCCAACTTGAGCAGATTTTACAACTGACTAATTTCACCCGTCTTATCAGTTTCTTTTTAAACGCTTTAAGTATAAGGACCAAGCATAGGACCAACTATATTAAATGTAGGTATTTCATAAGCCTTAGTTTTTTCTTTTTAAATCCCGAGGTTTCCTACAACTTGGTTAACATATATAATTCCATACCTCTCATGAATAGCTCTTACTTAGTATCGGCCTATAGGACTACCGCATCGCGTTGTTTATAACCCCAACCTCACTCCCACTCTGATTTGCATTTAGATGTCATGGCTTCAAAATATGCATCGCCTCAGTAGGTTGGAAAATAAGTTTATTATGCACTGATATGTGAGCCGATACCGATATGTTGCTGTTTAGTATTCAATTTTATAAAGTAACTAGTATGTGTATTGGCAACACCTAAATTAAATCTTCAATTTCCAGTCGCTCACAATTTCCAACAACCTCTCACTCTATTGCGAATTTACTATATAATTAACACGTCCCACTCCCACCCCATTCCTATAGCCATAAGCATTTAGCATAATACATCATATCATATTGAATTCAACACTTTTTTACTTTGGATTCTACCGTCGAAGAGGCAAGTCACAAATTCCTGTTTAATAAATAATTATAAATTTATATTCTGAATTTATATTCTGTTCTTTTACCTTTTATTTTCTTTTTTTGAGTTTATCGAACATTTTGGTCCTTCGCCCGGATATAATAATTATCAGCTACCATACAAATAGTGTTATTAATTCAGTTAATAAATTAATCGTATGTAGGTAGCTCCACATAATTTTATCTTGCTGTGCTTATGTGCGATTATTGTAGTGCGTGGTGAAAATACAGTTTTCTCTTTTTTTTTATCTCGCTGTGCAAGTACAAGTGCAAATGGTTCATTTTAATCTTTCTTCGCAGTCTTGAATTATCAATTCATGTTTATTATTTGGATTAATTTCCATACTTTGGTTTGTGACTCCAGGTCTGATATAGATATAATCATTTTTACTTAGAAAAGAGAAAAAAAAATTCCGTTGTTCACGAAACACGCCGGTTTACATACAGTGAAACTTTATACAGTAACAGTTCGTAACAGTTTTACTTTTGAGTTACGGTACCTTTTCCATGGGTTTGCACATTTACGGTTAACCACGCTTACTGTTTTTCTTTTGGTGGCACTTGAGCTTCAGCGTCTGGCTTCTTCCTCATTTTGGTGGCTTTATACAGTAACATTTCGTTACTTACTTTTCCAGTGTCTTGCTTCTTCCTCATTTGTGAGCGTTTTTCTATCGTGTTCTTACGAATTTTTTAGACAAAATGTTTTCGATTGCTGAACTTTTAATACAGCAACGTAATGCTATGGACGATTTAGGTAGATTCAGGAAAAATTATCACAAGGCTAATAAAGATCTCCTAGCAAAACTTAGCTACCTAAATGGACGCCTTTCACTTTTGGAGTCAATGATGTCTACCTTTAAGGAGAATCATATCCAGGTTTCGTTGCTTGTCAAATCTGTAGATGATGCTGAGGAAGATAATGTATACTTCACTGAAGGTCATTACGAGAAATTTCAAGACCTTTATCTAGAAATAAAATCTGATATAATCGACAAAATAAACCTTCTTAAGCCCGCTTCTAGTCTTCCTACAGGAAATTCAATTGAAGGTTCCGCTGGTACCTCTACCAAAAGTTCTAACGACAGTTCATCCTCTCTTTCCTCCCCTGTTGTTGGTATTATCAATGGTGATAATCATAGCATCAATCTTCCAAACATTGCACTTCCGCAATTCGATGGAAATTATAAGAATTGGTTAGACTTTCATGATCTTTACATTGGAATGATTCATAATAAGGCCAGCCTGCCCAAAGTACAAAAGCTTTATTATCTAAAGAAATGTCTAATTGGAGAGGCTGAGCAATTAATTCGTTCTATTCCATGTACTACCGCTAACTACGAATCTGCTTGGCAAACTCTTTATGACCGTTTTCACAAAAAGCGTTTCATAGTTGATGCTTATTTGAAAACTTTATGTGAGCAGCCAGTTTTACATAAAGAATCCGCATCAGACATTAGGAAACTCCTTGACACTACGAAGGAGTGTCTAACCTCCATCCAAAATCTTGAGGTACCGACTGAGTCTTGGGATGTTATAATTATTTTCATTCTGGCTCAAAAGCTGGATCATCAAACTAGAAGGAATTGGGAACGTTTTTTAACTTCGAAAAGTGCTCAAAATTCAGTTTTACGATCCGATTCTTACGAACTCCCCAAACTCCAAGATTTCTATGATTTCTTAGATGATTCTTTTCGATCTTTAGAGGCAGTAGACCATAAGGTAGTCTTATTTTCTACCGAAAAGAAGGACAAGTCTTCAGCACAATATAAAAAGCCACTACAAGTTCGCACTTATCATGCTTCAAAAGTAACGCCTCCCTGTCCATGCTGCTCTGAATCGCACTTCTTATACTTGTGTACTAAGTTTAAGTCACTATCTCATGAAGAAAAGATTGAGATAGCGAAATCTAAAAATCTCTGTTTAAATTGTCTAGTACCGGGACATACGGTACCTAAGTGTAGAAGCAAATCATCTTGTCGCAAGTGCAATAAACGTCATCACACCTTAATGCACATTGAGAATTCTCCAAATTCACACTCTGCTTCTTCGCTGGCTTCCGATAATATTCCGTCAACTTCCGGTCAGTCGTTTTCTTATCATTCCACCAATCAGGTTGTAGCCCCTGTTTCTGAAATACTGCTTGCTACGGCTAATGTGAAAGTTTCGACATCTTCTGGAGATCATATCTTGAGAGCTCTTATCGATCAAGGGTCTCAAACATCCTTTATCACAGAAAACTGCGTCCAACGGCTTCGTCTTAAGAAATCTCCTCTACACTGTGTAGTGAGTGGTATTGGTTCTACAGCCACAAAACTTTGCAAAAGCAGTGTCGAAGTCCGAATGAAGTCTTGTATAAATACCGACTTCGAAATTACAGTTAAGGCTCTAGTAATGAGTTCAATTAGCTGTTACTGTCCTAACCATAAATTATTAGGTAATATACCACATACTTTCGAGCATATAATGTTAGCTGACCCCTTTTATAACGAAACGAGGCAGATCGATATTCTTCTTGGAGCTGACGTTTTTCACCAAATCATTCTTGATGGTATCATCAAAAGCAATATCGGTCCCTTGGCACAGCGTACCCGTTTAGGTTGGATTCTTTCAGGGCCAATCACCGCACAGGATGCGAAACAATGCAGCGGTCCAAAAACCTTGTCTCTACATTCATATGTAAATATCGACGAATCTCTTCGTAAGTTTTGGGAACTCGAAGAGGTGTCCTTAAAACGCACTCCAACTCGTGAAGAGATTGCTTGTGAAACGTACTTTCAAGATACACACTCCCGTTCTTCCACAGGAAGATACATAGTGAAACTCCCTTTTAAAACAAAAGTCTCCGGTGGAGACTACCCAATCTTTCAAAATTCCGGCCAGAATGCTCTGAAGAGATTTACTCAAAGTGAGCACCGGATATTTCCAAAAAATCCAAACCTAAAGTTGGAATATTGCAGATTTATGCAAGAATACATTGAGCTTGATCACATGAAGTTTAAATGTAACTACGAGGATCTAGGCAAATCCGAAAATAATTTCATACTACCACATCATGGAGTTTGGAAAGAGAACAGCTCTACTACCAAACTTCGTGTGGTGTTCGATGGGTCATCCAAACCTTCATGTTCTACGGCTCTTAATGAAGAGCTATTGTCAGGTCCCCGATTACAAAACGATTTGGCTGCCGTCATACTAAGATGGCGTATTTTCCGTGTCGTGTTTACAACCGACATAGAGAAAATGTTTCGACAAATTCTGATCCATCCAGCTGAAACCCAATTCCAACTTATCCTATGGAGATCTGATCCCTCCCTTCCTCTTCAACTTTTTGAGCTGCAAACTGTTACTTACGGAACAACCTGTGCACCATTTCTATCCATACGGGTGTTACAGCAGCTAGCCGACGATGAGTCGCAAAATTATCCAATTGCATCTACAATCCTAAAGAGGGATATCTATGTCGATGACATCATTTCTGGTGCAGACAATGTAGAGTCGGCAAAAATCATACAAAAACAACTCCAAGAGCTCCTACTTTCTGGAGGATTTAGGCTGAGAAAGTGGTCATCTAACTTTCCAGAGCTCTTAGCTCAATTACCCTCAGAAGACTGCGAATTCACATTTGATTTTGATAACAACACAGAGTCAGCTATAAAATCACTTGGCCTCTATTGGAATCCTCGAGTCGATCACTTTTTCTTCAAAATAGCACTTAACTCTCGCCAATCACATACCAAAAGAACCTTGCTCTCTGATGCATCAAGGCTTTTTGATCCTCTTGGTTGGCTAGCCCCAACGATTGTTTTAGCTAAAATGTATTTTCAAAAGCTATGGCGAGCTGGTATCGGATGGGATGATCCCTTACCCCCTACCCTTCAAATTGAATGGGAAAATTATCGCATCACACTCCCTGATTTACAATTGATCAAAGTTCCAAGATGGCTGGGAACCACATCTACTACCGTGTATGAAATACACGGCTTCTGTGATGCCTCAGCTTCTGCTTACTCAGCGGTATTATATTGCCGTTCAATTGAAAATGGCATAATATCAGTAAGGCTCATAACTGCGAGGACAAAAGTTGCCCCCATAAGACAAATTTCCCTACCTCGATTGGAGTTATGTGGTGCAGTCCTTTTGTCGCAGTTGTATACAAAATATTTAAAGGCAATTGGAAAACAACTAGTTCGCCCAAAAACATACCTTTGGACAGACTCACAGATCGTCCTGGCATGGGAACGTGCAGTTCCAATACGCTGGAAAACATTCGTAGCCAACAGAGTAAGTGAGATCCAAGAATTGACAAATATATCAGATTGGTATCATGTCCGGTCGGAAGACAATCCGGCTGATTGCGCTTCACGTGGTGTTCAACCTCGTGATTTACTACATCATCCACTATGGTGGTCTGGTCCCAAATGGCTCAGCCTTCCCAAATCGTTTTGGCCGAATCAAGAATCATTAGATTTCCACACCAAACTTGAACAAAAGTCAGATACCACCAGCCTTGTGTCAACCTTAACCGAGCCTTCATTTGATTTACTCTCTAAATTTTCTTCGTTAAATCGATTACTTCGAGTAACCGCATACGTTTTCCGTATTTATTACAACTTCTTTGCTCGTAATCAACCTATGATTACTGGTTTCCTGAAACCCAACGAAATACGACTTGCCTTTTCAAGGCTTATACTTCTATCGCAAAGGCACCAGTTCTCATATGAAATTAAGAGCTTGAATAGTAAAGGGCAAGTTTCCTCAAAAAGTAAACTCTTAAATTTACATCCGTTTATAGATGAAGATAACATTATGCGTGTGGGTGGCAGATTGAGATTTGCCGATCTCGATGAATCTGCTAAACACCCCATCATATTGTCAAACAATTGCAATCTTTCTAAATTGATAGCTGCTGATGCGCACTTAAAAACCATACACGGTGGTCCACAACAAATGATTGCTTATATACGAAGAAAATTTTGGATTGTGAATTTGAGAAATCTAACAAAATCTATTTTTCATTCATGTACTTTATGCATTCGTTTTAATAACAAGCGTTCTGCACAACTTATGGGTTCTCTTCCGAAGGTAAGGGTAAATGAAACCAGACCTTTCCGCCATAGTGGTGTCGACTACGCTGGTCCCTTCGATATTCGACTTTCAAGGGGCAGATCCCCCAAGACCTACAAGGGTTTTATATGTCTGTTTATCTGCTTAGTAACCAAGGCGATATATATTGAGATTGTATCGGACATGACTTCGGAAGGTTTTATCGCGGCATTTCGCCGCTTCACGGGACGAAGAGGTAGCTGTAGCGATCTATATAGTGACTGCGGTACCAACTTCGTTGGCGCTAATAAGGAATTAGCACAGATGCACCATGGATTCAGACAACTGCTGCCAGATGATGTTAGAGAGCGAATATCAACCGAAGGAACTACTTGGCACTTCATTCCCCCTGCTTCACCTCACTTTGGTGGTTTATGGGAAGCAGGGGTAAAATCAGTTAAGTACCACCTCAAAAGAATTCTTTTAAATAGAATATTAACATTTGAAGAAATGTATACCCTCCTTGTTCAAATAGAGTCATCTTTGAATTCCAGACCCCTATGCCCACTGAGCGATGATCCTACGGACCTAAGTGTGCTGACGCCTGCACATTTTCTCATAGGAGAGCCAACAAACATAGTTCCGGAACCATCACTATTAGATGTCAACACCAGCCGTTTATCGAGATGGCAGCACATTCAACAGATGTTCCAGCGTTTCTGGGAGAGGTGGCGGAAGGAGTTTCTGTCACGTCTCCAAGAACGTCCTAAATGGACACATAGACAAGAAAACTTGAAGATCAACGACTTGGTTATCATCGTGGATGCAAGATACCCTCCAGCGAAATGGCCACTGGGAAGAGTGGTTGGTCTACATACTGGTTCAGATGATATCTGTAGAGTTGTATCTATAAGCTCCAATGGGAAAACATTCAAGCGACCTATTACCAAACTCCGACTACTACCATCCAGCGATCCACCTACGGCAACAACTAACACACAGCTATAATCATCAATCAACATTCAACTTTATTCAATGGTAGCGAGTATCAGGCGCTATAAAACCTGGTCCCAAACATTTAAGTAGTTCTATATGAGAGGAAATGCTCATATATTCAGTTTAATAATACTTTTATTTATGTAATAGATACACTATTTTCAATTAGATTAGAAGTTAAGTTAAGAACAATTGTTCTTGCCTGGCGGTATGTTTAGTATTCAATTTTATAAAGTAACTAGTATGTGTATTGGCAACACCTAAATTAAATCTTCAATTTCCAGTCGCTCACAATTTCCAACAACCTCTCACTCTATTGCGAATTTACTATATAATTAACACGTCCCACTCCCACCCCATTCCTATAGCCATAAGCATTTAGCATAATACATCATATCATATTGAATTCAACACTTTTTTACTTTGGATTCTACCGTCGAAGAGGCAAGTCACAAATTCCTGTTTAATAAATAATTATAAATTTATATTCTGAATTTATATTCTGTTCTTTTACCTTTTATTTTCTTTTTTTGAGTTTATCGAACAGTTGCAATATGCAGTTAAAATAAGTCCCGGCAAGAGTGCACAGAATAAAGCCCTAATTAAGAAAACATTGGCAAAGTAATTCACAAAGAAACTCATCACGTTAGGTGGCCCTTGCCTTAGATTGCATCAATTGATACAGACAGCGACCTCATGAATATTTTATTGCAGCGCTGTTCCTTTTTGTGTCCTTCCACCCGAAAACTGCAATATTAACTTAAGTCAGAGAGTATCAATGACAGCTGCAAAAGGCTCAAAATCCAATCATATTTCGTAATATTCTCATTGCTCACCGTACAAGTAAACCCATGTGATAAACTAAGTCGACGACGACAACGATGTATGTCATAAATCTGACATGACGTCCAGTTGTAGAGTCCCATCATCTCGCCCACCTCCACATATATTAGAGCGGCGCACATAGCCGATGCGATGGCAAACGACAACGAGTTATATGGTGATACGGTGAACGGTGAACGGTGGTGAATCCTTGTGAGGCGACGTCATCCTTGAAATCCCACATCACTTTTCAATAAATATTTATGAGCCTGTAATGAGTGTTCAATACCGGCATCGGACTAAGCAATTGAATCCTCATGGGAAATAATTCAATCCAAATTGTATCCTTTCAATTTTCCTTATGTTGGTTGCCCCGACTGCCACCGAGCGCCGCCGCCTCCGCCAATGCGCGTTATCTATGTGTATATACAAGTACTCGCTAGTCGCTACTCGTATGAGTAGGTATTGGCCTCGGTTTCGTGGAAGGATACGGAATATACAAACTCTGCCGCCCGTTTTATTTTTGCCGAGTTAAAGAGTGAACTGCTGGATAAATTAAATCGAAACTGACGCTAATTCAGTTTCCGGCTTTGTGGTTTTGAACTAGTGTCTGGCAGCAAGAACAAAACAAATCCCGTATCTTTCGGTAACAAAGAGAAATTTATTTTATTTTATTTTATTTTTGTTGTGCTTGGTGCTTCGTTCTTCTTGGTGATCGGGCATCAGGGTGCTGCTGGTATTATACTCGTGGGTGGTATATAAGAGCAACCGCATAAATAAAGGACAATCGAGCGTCGTACATGTATTGAACCGAAGGATCTGTATTCTGTATATCTGTTTCTGTTGTACTCGTTCTACCCAACAACTGTATGTAGTATCAGCAGGTGGTGGGTGGCGACGCTCAAGGATGTATGTACATTGTACAGTAATGAAAACGGATTTCGTATAATTACATGAATAGTTCGTTGGGCGGGTTAAAATGCGAATTTCATTTGGCAGTTGGCCATTTTAATCCAATTTAAGGAGTTTAGCAAATAACAAGGTTTTACACTTTCCTTCTATAGTAAGCCGCTCTTCGGAGGGATACATTTCTGATTTTATTTCGTTCCGCTTTTCATTTTATTGTGTTTTTTTGGTTGGTTCTTATTTTTTTACATGGCCCTTCTTTTCTGGCTGTGATTTGTTGCCAAGCGCCGAGGAGCTGTGTGGGTACAGTGTTGGTATACCACAAAACTACTTTTACGATTGGATTTGGTGGGAGGCAAAGTTCGAAAGGGCAATAGCTATTCGGCGGCGAGAAACTAAATTCGGGACCAAACATACGAAAAGCCATGACTTGGCATCGTTTTGCGGTTCACTTTGGCTACGGAATTAAGTACTAACGTCGATTTTATTCCGCTTGCCATGATGTGTGTTGTTAATTGGCTAGACATATGGATATACGAACCTCGGGATGTTCTGCGGTAGGATGGAGTTTGAAATGTTCTCTCTACTAAGTATGGTGTTTGAAAGTGGATTAATTGGGTTCGCGTCTGGGATGGATAATACCAAGTTGAATGGTAATGTCGGCAAACGCGTTCTAGAGTCATCAAAAAGCGACACACTTGGAAGTAAACAAATGGAGAAATTTCAAGCCATTGGTCATGCTTGTCCTTTGTACCTTTGAAAAAAAAATCGAAAAAGACCTATATTAAACTTGTCCGTCGTTTTCGAAGACTAATAAGTGCAAGTCGAGCTCAATCACATTCTTATACTGGAGAATTACTTTCGGGTTGACTTTCTAGCTCAGGCGAAGTTCGAAGCCCTCAAATATAATGTGGTAAAAAAATGTCCCATGTGCTCAAATGGTTCTTGAGATTTTCTCGTCGAGTGAAGTAAAACCCTGGCAAGTCATTCGTAGTAGGTAGAAGGGGAAGGTAGAGAGGAAGACTTGACATGAAGCAGAGACTCAGAAATTTAACATGAGTAGGTATATGAACCCCTTAGAAAGAGGACGTATGGCAGATGATTGAAAACGAGAGTGAATCGATGATGTGATCAAAAACCGGGCTGGTTAATATCTGACCTACTTCTGACGCATATTTGTTGATTCTAACTGAAAAACAAAATCAAATTATTTTTATAAGTAGGTAGGTAGTACCTAGGTAGCGAATTTAATTAGGTAACTTTGAATACACCGAAGCTCGCAACTACTCCCACCCCTGAACGGAGACTCTAAGCCGGGGGGTTTGAGGGGGGACGCATGCCCGCCCATACATTTTCCACTGTTTATGAATTGTAGGCTTAAGAGAAATTATTTCCCACTTAAGGTGAAGTTATTTCCCATGTGAAGTTATTGCCCGTGCAGTTATTTCCCTGCACCGTGTGTTACGGCAGCATACCTATTTACTTCGCTATATCTTCGACAACTATACCAGGCAAATACTATAGCCAATTCAAAGGCCAGGGCACTCAATCCGTAACTTTTCATGCGATTATCGTCAAAACGATAGAACCCAAAACTAGCAACTAAGTTCTAAAATTACAAGTTCGAGAGCTTAATCCAGTTCACTTCCCACAAATGTAAAGAAAGCTGATGACATTCAAAAAAATTCGAGCAGATTATAACTTCTAATGGTGATTAAAGTTTCGAAAACGATATCGTTCAGACGATCGTTGATATATACGGAATCTGCCCTCCGGATTCCTAATCTCGAAGACAGCTAAGAGTAGGATCACGTATTCCTACTGTATAATTGCAAATTATTGATGTTGTTACATTTAGCCTAACTAAAAAAAAATACATATGAACCCACAGCTTGAAACCCGCAATCGGAAAACAGAGGTCAGACCCCTTAACACCCTTTGGCAGAAATGCAATACGGATGCTCCATTAATATTATTATATCCAAATGGCTTTGTTGGTCGTGTAAGGGAACCCCCAATTAGCCTCCATGGCTTCCAGGCGAAAATTGCATACAACTGCCTTAACTAAACTAAAGATCTTCGGCTCTGCGAAATAAGGCCCCAAAAGAAAAATGAAATAAGGCCCCAAAAAATTATACAGGAAACAACAACAACGGTTTTTAATAGAATTTGGGGTGTTATTTCCTCTTTTGGGGCCTTATTTCTTAATGAAAATTGGGGTCTTATTTCATTATGAAATAAGACCCCAAAACTATTTTTTTATAATTAATTGTTACCCTTCCGACAGATAACACTTGCTCCAGTTTCACCTCGATTCTTTTTCTTGTGGCACTCCAACTCTCTTGTGAAAATCGATTCTCAGCTTCGATTTGCCTAACTAAACGTGAAACCTCGCATCTTTAGTGTTGCTCACATGCTCACACCTACTGCAAATAATAATGAGAAAAGGCGACAGAGAGGGGAGCGAACAAAAATGAACAGAGTTCATAATATCTTCAAATAAAGTATGTAACACATTATCCACGACGAGTCGTTGGCGTTAAGTCTATCTTCCTGAATCCATATCCATAAACATTTCGGCGAGGAAGAAGGGCATAAAGACACGGAAAAGTGTCTCCATCCGCCGCGCCACCCGTACATATATCGAATGTCAACGAAATAATGATGTCACATTATATTCGATTCACCTTCGTCATATATCTTCCATTGACGACATTAATGGCGTTCCACAGGGTGATAAATTTCGCTCGCACTTTTTTTTTCTTTCTTTTCGTTGTAATCCCGTCTTCTTCCATTCCTTCATGCTATTCAATATGAGGCTTGATTATCAAATGAGGGCCTGTCGCTGTGTGGCGGTTGGGGTTTGGGGGGTTTACATTCATTGTGTTGTATTGTAGGCGCAAATGCGTGCGTGAATGTTATCGTTGGTATTGGGATATGTGTTAAATCCGAGGGCGGAGGAGAGAACTGAATGAACGTACGACAATTCAAATAGATAAACCCATGTTCGACGGTGGATGGAGGAATAGCATAGGGCGAGGCGAGGAGGCCTTATGCGAATGGGTTTATGGATTGTGACGATTTTTCACTTTGCATATAGGTATGTATGTATGCAATATCCAGTGGTTCAATTTACGATATAGGTATAGAAGGGCGAGTATCGTTCAGTATAGTTTATCAAGGCGAAAAAGATTATTTATAAAGGCTCTGTCCATCTTTCATTCGCAGCAGAATGTTGTTGGTCAAAACGGTATGGGGTATCTTGATTAAATGTGTGAGTAGAAATTTGCAAAGCCGTTCAAGGTACAGGGCTACTCTGGATTAACCTTGTATTCATGACTTATTGACGACTGAGATAAATATAAGAACTGTCTTAGCCAAAAAGATATAACACTTTAAAACTCCGATTGCGGAGTTTTAAAGTGTCTCAAAAATGCTCTCAAAAATTTTAGCGAAAAGGAGGGATATTGTCGGACTTGATGTCAACATCTGGAAGACGAAGAGCATACTTTTCAATATAAGATGTAAGGTTCCCATCATAGCAGCACCTAAACTTGGGAACAACGAGCAAACATCATATCAAGCCAAATATCTATAGCTTTCATTCAGGACAGTGCAGAAAAGGTTGCGGGTGCCATCCATACCTGGCAGAGAGCTTTAAATATTAGATGTGGCCTACAATCTAAAGGTTATAAACTGCCAATAGGCCTGGAGTATTTTAAACTTGGTATAGGGAAATCGTCTGGTAAATATATTTGTGTTAGGCTAGGTTAGGTTTTGAAGGGTTATGTTATGGTTTAGCTGTGAAACCCCAGCTAAAACCTACACCAAATCTTCCAAACACTCAATTTTCCTTCAGAATATAAGTTTCCTTTTTTTAAAAGTCTGTTCGTCACTGAATATTTTGCCAAGAACAATCCAACGCCTTTTTATTGTCTTATACCCTCCATTGTTGAACTTAGTGGGTGTTCCGATCCCTTTTTTTTTGGCAAAAACATCGGCTTTTTCGTTGCCTTCAAATCACAGTGTTTAGGTAGATACTCAGAGCACTCTCACACTTAATTCCAATTAGCGTTGTACTACCTATGTAGTACTGTGCTACAGATTTGCTGGATTTTTTAACGCCGTACTATATACTACATCGTTACCCAAAGTATACCTACTACTTTTCTTAGGAGAAAATAATTTTAAATTAATTTAAGGAGTTTCCCTGTAAGAAAGCAAATTTGGAAATTTTAAATGAGCAGTGGCGCCTGTTGACTGTGGCTTTCGATCTTATTTTGAAACGTGGACGTCTAAATAGCGACATTGTGGTATTGAATTGGTAAGTCCTCTTTAACGACCTTTTTAAGTAAAGAATTTGATTTGTTATCTTTTCGAAATAAAATGTTTAAGTAATTCATAGAAGATCTAACTATATATTTTTCGTGTTTAAAATTACCTCAAAAAATATTTTTATGTGGGGAAATGTAAACATCGATTCGAGGGTAAATGTAAATGTAGATACATTTTAGTTAAAATTTCTGTTAGATTTAAAAAACATAGTGCTAAATAATAAATTTTCAGGTGTCAATATCTCTCGAAAATACATATTAAAAAAAACACTGCTTCAGTAGATGATGTTGTCAAAGCAGTGGCAGATGTCCAAAATAAAAACATAACCTTTAAGGCAGCCCAAGAGGCTTATGGAGTACCATTGTCCGTTATATTTTACATATAAGAGGATTAATGGAAGAAGAAACTCTTTGAAGAAAATAGAACAGGGCCGTGGTAATGCTTTATCATTAGAGTTTTCATTAACCCTAACAGAATATTAAGTCTCTTATATATACTGAAATCGTTGTTTACTTTTACCCCCGAATTTAGGAAAAAACAACAAAATGTTTGGGTAAATGTAAACATGCTACGATTCATTGTAGTTTTTATATTAACGTAATAAATATTTCAAGATATAATTGACAAAAACAATACGTTTATATTGCTGTTGTTAGATTTTCTCAAGGTAAATAAAAAAAAAAAAAATTGGTGCGACTGTATCCAACAGTCCCGAAATATGTGTATGTGTAAACACCGTGCGTGCGGTATGTGTGTGGCTTGATACACGTCATTGAGAAAAGAGGGAATTGTAATAACCGTATTCTTGATATATTATGAAATAACAATAATTTATTCGTTCTGTGCTAGTTTCGGTAGAATAGATACAATCGGATTGTGGTAGCTGAAGTAAGATATGTACATTCGAGACTGTAATCTATCTAGATTACGCTGGAAGACAGCATCGATGGTTGTTCCATATCGTGTTGTTGAAATTTTCCGGTTGGAGTTCATTTGAAGATTAGGTAAATTTATCTTGCATAAAATCAATAAATGGTTGAGCTTCTGGAGTTGCAAAATTGATATTGAAGTCTCCGCTTATGATCATTGGTAAAAGATGATAATCTCCCTCCAGAATTCTTGAAATTTCTTCTGAGTACGGTGCAAGGACGAAATGGAAAAATTTTATTTCACATCAACAAAAAGCTGAAATTAATATGCCCCAGCTCATAAATGTATGCAATGATAAAAACGTATGCAATGATAAAATGTATGCAATGATAAAACACAGTGACGCATTCCCTGTCCCCGGAAGTTAAATGTGTGGAATTACTCCCCCAGATTCCAATAACGAGCGCTTAGATGTTTACACATCAATAATAATAAATTGTGAAGTCAATAACGTTCTAAAATCATAAATTTGTTTACAATTACCCACATTGACCCTACTACATTTTGTTTGAAAATACTACTTTTTATTCTCTAACGTACTACATTTGCTAAAGATTTTAGTGGCAACGCTGATTCAAATCCTAATACCTTAAGCATTGTGCGGCAACATGCTTAATAATAAAAAATAATAGCTGCGCCTAAAACGCCTAAAGCGCAGCCTCACTATCAATCGAAATGTTAATGTTCAATATCGAGAATCGAGCTCATATCTAGTTAGCTTCGCAGCTTTGAGTACTCTCTCTCTCTCTCTCAATGCATGCTTTTCCTTATACCCTGGTCAACATATCATATAGTTATGGGTCATCATTTATGGTCTCGGGGCGCACTTTTCACCTAATAAATAGAGCATTGAGGGCCTGGCGGACCTTAGATATGTTTCCAGAAGGAAAACTCCACTCCAGCAAGTTTAGACAGCTCTAAGGGCACTATAATTGTATTTCGTACTAAAGTGTACAAGTTCAGTTTTCTCCGGATTTTCTTAAAGTCGGAAGTGCACACCCTTCAGACCACTTTCTAGGCCCATATAGAAGACAGATAGCTTGGCAGAGCCTTTTCGATCCCGTACTTTATCCAGTTGTCTCCATATTTGGTAAATGCTAATGGTTCTTATTTGAGACTAACGTTTTCCTACGAAGCTTAGAATGCTCTAAAGGTGGTTGGGTGTTGTTTCATCGAATTCACCTCCGATTGGGATTTGAAGATATCCAGCATATCCTCGGGAAACTCTCGTGTCATTTCTGAACAATATTGCAAATTAATTAACTACGATTAGGGCTCCCGGTTACAGTTTTCATGTTTTTCTTTAGTGCAAATTTCACTAAGGGGTGAAAAGGGGGGGATTCTTAGAATTTAGGAGAAAAATAAAGCTTTTCCTGATAAAAAAAAGGGGGGAAACAGTCTTCAAAGCCTGTGAGCACTTGAATGCACCCTTAAATTAGAAAAAAATTACTCCTGCCTTTCATTTAACTAATGTGGCTCAAACTTGTGTAGTAGGTATGGCTTGGAAATTGGTTCAACTCAACACAACAACGCTTTCCATAGGTTTTTTTTTTAACTATCTAGAAAAAATACGATTCTCTCAACGAAATTATAAAAATTCAAGTTCAAACAAAACAGCAATTTTTTGAAATTTTTTTCCATCGCAAGTAAGCCCTCACATTACGAGCAACACGTCGTTCATATCCAATGCCATATCATACTGATCGATCTGGTTCAATGTTCAGCAAAACTTTCAAATCAATTGCGCTATCCGTTTCGAAATCCCCCTGTGGATTGCCACTCAATGGGGCAATTCCCCCTAAAAAAAAAAAAAAAAAAAAAAAAATAAACAAAACTCTCCAAGCTCATTGATGTGCCTTGTGCTTTTGAAAAATGATTTCTCACCAATTCAAAGACCCGAAAGGAATCGTCTTCTCCCTTGGCCAAATATCGAGAGTTATACACACTCAACGCTCAACCTCTTCCGTAATCGACCTAACTAATCCGATATGTTGCAAATTTCACGTCTGATTGCCAGCCATGAATGGCATTCCTCCAACTCCACAGCGCTTCCCTTCACAGTTCTTAATTGCTTCTCAGAAAATGATAAATTTCCAACAGCACACATGTGCGAGGTATTAGCACATGAATCCATCATCCGATATTAACTTGCCTCAGCGTGTGTTTAACCGTGTGTGTATGTGTAAGAGGTTTTTGGCCAAAAGTCCGTTCCGTACTTCATGTTCCAGTCCGTAAACGATATGAAATGAATACGCTTTTAATGCCTGCATCTCCCTTAAAGAAGTTTCCATTTTTATTATGAAATATTTGAAAGTTGTGCGGTCGGGATACGGAATGCGCACAAGAAGGAGTATATACGAGTGAATACTCATACCATAACAGCCACAGATACTACGGGGTATTGTCTAGGCAGGCACAATACGAATACGAATACGACTACAACTGGTAGCAATATTTCGACATTCTCTCGTCGATGTGGGTCGATGTCTGAGGGCGGCGGCCGGCGGGTGATGCCAAAAAGAAGGACACCAGAAGTTATTGGAAAAGTTTTCTTTTGAGAACGTGTTAGAAATACTAGAGCGTTGCAATATTCCACAGAAGATACTCGAAGTGGCAGCCAACCCATGTCACATGCCCCGAATTACAGGGAATAGTTTTTGGGGTGGACTCGTCGGAGACGACTTCCCGGTTTCATTCTTTTCGATAGTAGTCGAACGTGATGGATCTCATTAGCCGCATATTGTTCGCCTGAAATAGCGCTACTCACTTCCGTTTTTCTGACAAGTTCAAGATTCATAGCTTGGTAACTTTCGCCTTCGTGCGCGCTGTAGGCATATACATACATATGTGCAGTAAATCACCGTGCGTCTACATTCGCACAAGCCTATCGTAAATTCTGTTTTATTTCCAACTAAATGTTTATATTTCTCGGCTTAATTGCTGGCAATTTAATGATCGTCATGTTGAGCGGTGCACTGCGGCACGCCATGCCCCAGCGGCATCTTCTTGCGTATATAGGATGGTCGTCATTCAGGCTCATTGCTATCACTGTGCTGGATCTTAATTGTCATAATCGTGTGTGAGATGCTTCAGTGAGAGCCGAAAATAGACGGATTTCATATTTTGTATCTGCGGATGGTGTTTTGTGTTGGAATTCTGTCTTCTGGGCACTGACACGGATGCGAACTGCGCTGCCAAATGCGAAACATTTTGCGTGCAGGCGCTCGGCTTGTGTCGTAATCGTCGCATCAAGGGCCATCAAAATGATCGGCAACAACGACTGCCTACTGCCATCATGGTTAACCGGTGGCTGATGGAGCTGAGGCAGCGCCGCAAAGAGAGATCGTGAGAGGCTAATGTTGACATGGTAAAAATAGGAATAGGATGTGAGTTGGAGTTTTTTCTTTTTCTTTCGGTTTTGTTTTGATTTCGTTTGCCTTTTGGGAAAGAAAACAGCAAAGCCAGCCACTGAGGTGATCTTCGCGAAGATCAAACGAATGCTGACTGCTGGCTGCTGAGATCGCAGGCAGACATAATGAGTGCGCGCACACACCGGAGACGGGAGTGAAGTTGAGAAATGCGCTAAAGCGGTACGGATGCGTTCTGAATCGTGTACACACTGGCAGCCGTCCATTCATGATGTGAATATGAATTAATTCATTTTCTGCCGCAATTGGAGATCTATCTTAGATTGCACCATAGGTACGAGTGGTTGATCTATAATGAAGTAAAATGCCTTGGGGGACAGTTTGATGATTGCGAAGTGTGGCGTCATAGGATGAGGTGAGTCAGGCTGTTAAATAATTACAGCTGCAGGTGTTTGAATAAACGTTCACAATACACGATCTCCCTTTACGCGCTGCTGACATTTTGTGGACCGTGGAAGCCCGTTCGACGTGTGCCGGTAAAATTCTCCAAAAACTGGTAAGGACTTGAATAAATACCGTCAAATGATCATGAAACGAGAGAGATATATTTGAATACATCTGTCATGCCCTGGCAGTGGATCCGACTTGGCAAGTCGCTTTGCAAGAAAAGTTGTTGGCTTTAATTTAAAAAGTGATCGCATAGCACTATGATCAGATCACCATCAATGCTTCATTCTTGAATGTAAAAAATAAATAAATAAATAAATAGTTACCACAACGCTTCCATAAGGACCCTCGGCATAGCTTCGCACAACCATTCGTTTTGTGTGATTTTTTTCATTTTTGGGATGAATGGAAGTGATCTTCAGTTTTATGCCGAATTCAAACGGCTAATTGAAAAGCTCTTTCATGACAGTAATACTCTTGAATGTTTGTCAGATGTTCGCGAGAGCAGGGGCAGTATAAACAACTAATAGGCGTAATTTGGGACCCCTCCCTTACCTTAGTCCAACATACTAACCACTAAGCCACTGTGCGTTCACAGATGTAGGCGTAATATAATGTGCATATAATCATGCATACATTCTACAAAGAGTTATAAGCTGGAGGCTCTTGAGCTCCTAGAAGGCTCCTAGTATAGTATTTAAAACTTGTTAATATGCTCAACGGAGGGACGGAAGTGTTTCCTAGCTTAAGGAAATCGCAGAATCTCGAGATCGAAACAAAATTCGGTGGTCCTTCTCAGTGTTGCCAGTTTGGGGGTTTCCCCCCCCCCCCCCAGATTTAGAGGTTTTTTTGGCCGACGGGGGGAAATCTGGGAAATCAGAAATTGTTTAGGAGGAAATATAGGGGTTTTTTTTAACTCTATTTTATTTGTATTTTGTTATAATATACTTTTTGGTAACCTTTAACTGTGTATGTTGATTTTTATTCATTTTTAAGTGCAGTTAAATACTCAATGCATTACAAGATGTTTCAAAATGCAACATGCGTTGACACTGTGGTGGTTTTCCTTTTGCATTCGGAAAACAAAACTTACATGTTGCCGTTTCAATTTTGAAATTTCTTTTTTTTACATCATACAAAAAAAGTTAAAAAAATAATGAAAAAAATTTTTTTTTTTTTTAAGTAGCCAAATCTGGGGCTTTTTTAGAGTTATCTGGGGGAAAATATTTTGACCGTCTGGCAAGACTGGTCCTTCTACAAGCAACTGACTTATTCTTCTTATTAGTTGGGTAAACTTGGGCTTCTATGCGCCGAGTCGCCTTTTATGCGCCACATAAGGCTAAATATTTCCTTACTGCACTGTCCCTTGAATCCTCTACGGTTCGCAGTATTCGTGTCCATCCGATTTACATGTACAATCAATCCTAGCCATCGTACACCACTGATGCGCAATTTTCAATGTCCTTGTAGAGTTATTACCTATAGTGTGTCGTTGAATCTTCACCTATAACTATAAAGCCCGTTAACACAAACGGGTAAGGCACTTTTATCGAGAATCTTTCTTTTAAAATGATTGAGGATATATCTTCCTCTGCTTTGGATAGATTCGAAGCTCTAGCGCCGTAAAGCCGGAGAGAGATTTTAAATGCGTAGAATAAGGGACTTTGCAAAATGTGGGACACAGAGTCGTAGCACTTCGCATACAACTTATTCATGAAAAATGCAATCCTATACTATTTATGGCAGCGACATCTTTGATATTCAGCAAATGGACGTAGGTATATGTTATCTTTTGAGAACATTTTGCATATATGGACGGCATTTGACAAAAGAGCGTGGTAGTTACCTTACTTACTTACTTAGGTGGCGCTACAGTCCGGGGTGGACCTGGGCCTCAACCAATACGCCTCTCCAGTTAGCGCGATCTTTGGCTAACTGCCTCCAGTTGCGCACTCCAAGTTGGTTGAGGTCCCCTTCCACTTGCGCGCGCCACCTAAGGCGAGGTCTTCCTCTACTGCGTTGTCCCTCCGGGTTAGAATCGAAGACTCTTCGGGCCGGAGCGTTGGTGTCCATTCGCTCTACATGTCCCAGCCATCTTAGACGACTGATGCGTACTTTTCTGACTAGGTCGATGTCGCTGTACAGCTCGTAGAGTTCGCTGTTAAATCTTCTCCTCCAAAACCCGTCAACGCAAACGGGACCAAAAATCACTCGAAGAATTTTGCGTTCGAAACGACCAAGGATATCTTCATCCGCCTTTGATAGCGCCCATGCTTCTGCACCATAAAGCAGGACTGGGATGATGAGGGTCTTATACAGAGTTTCCTTAGTATTTCTCGACAAGGCCTTACTTATCAGTTGCCGTCTTAGGCCAAAGAAACAGCGGTTGGCAAGTGTGATTCTTCGTTTGATTTCTGATGTGATGTCGTTATCAGAGTTTATAGCGGAGCCGAGGTAGACAAAGTCCCTAACTACCTCAAAGTTATAGCTGTCTATCGTGACGTTCTGCCCGATTCGTCGATGTCGTGTGTCCCTTCTTGTTGACAGCATATATTTTGTTTTACCCTCATTCACCACTAAACCCATTTTTGCCGCTTCTGTACTAATACTTGCAAACGCACCAGTGACAGCTCGCTGTGTTGTACCAACAATGTCAATGTCGTCAGCGTATGCAAGCAGTTGCACAGACTTATAGAAAATTGTGCCTCTGGTGTTGGCTTGTGAGTTTCGCACAATCTTCTCAAGAATGATGTTGAAGAAGTCACATGACAGCGCGTCACCTTGTCTAAATCCTTTTTTGACATCAAAGGTCTCGGTGAGATTGTTTCCGACCTTTACGGAGCAGCGAGCGTTCTCCATCGTCATTCTGCACAATCTGACAAGTTTGGCAGGGATGCCAAAACTAGACATGGCTCTGTATAGCTCGTCTCTATAAACGCTGTCATATGCGGCCTTAAAATCGACAAAAAGATGGTGAGTATCGATCTGGTATTCTTGGGTTTTTTCCAGGATCTGCCGTAGTGTAAATATTTGATCGGTCGTGGACTTACCGGGCCTAAAACCGCACTGATAGGGACCTATCAGATCGTTGACGAATGGTTTCAGGCGTTCACACAATACAGCAGACATGATCTTATACGCAGTGTTCAGGAGACTGATGCCTCTGTAGTTGGCGCAGTTTAGAGGGTCTCCTTTCTTGTGGATCGGGCAAACAATGCTGAGGTTCCATTCATCAGGCATACTTTCCTCTAACCAAATCTTGGAGATGAGTTGGTGTATGCACTCTACCAAGTCATCTCCGGCTGCCTTGAAGAGCTCGGCAGGTAAGCCGTCTGGACCAGCAGCCTTGTTGGATTTAAGCTTAGATATTGCTATCCTCACTTCATTTTGGTCAGGTGGACGGAAATCTTGGCTGTCATCGTCCAGGTTGAATGGATCGTTCTGTCTAACAGCGGAATTTGTGTCGTCTTCGCCGTTTAGCAGTCTGCAGAAATGGTTTTTCCATGTCCTCAGCACCGACTGTGACTCTACTACAAGGTTTCCTTGCTCGTCTCTACAGGTCTCCGTTCGGGTCTTGTTGCCATGACACGTTCTTTTTACCTTTTGGTAAAACTTCCGAACATTGTTCCTGGAGTAACACCTCTCTATATCCTCGATCGCGCGCTTCTCATGCTCTCTCTTTTTTCTCCGGAGAAGCCGATGTTCTTCCCTCCTTTTTTGCTCGTAGAGCTGACGAGCTGCTCTCGTCCTTCTATGCAGCGACGCTTCGTAGGCACTTTGTTTTGCTGCATGTGCTTGCCGGCACTCTTCGTCAAACCAGGGGTTTCGGGGGGGTGGACTGGTGAAACCGAGCACATCAGTTGCGGCGTTTTTTGATGGCTTCTTGGCATCGGCGCCACTGGTCTTCGGCACTTGATGCTGGCAGCATAGGGCTTCTCGAGAGGTTGAGGGATACGCGATCGGCAAAGGTTCTGGCGGTTTGTTGCGTTTGTAGTCGTCCAACGTTAAATCTCCTCACAGTATTTTCTCGTTGTTGTGGCGTCTTGGATATCCGCATCCGTACCTTGGCTACAACAAGGTAGTGGTCCGAGTCTATGTTGGCCGCTCGGAAAGTTCGGACATCTAGAATACTGGAGGAGTGCCTTGCGTCGATCGCAACGTGATCAATTTGGTTGACGGTTTGATGATCAGGTGACCGCCATGTTCCTTTGTGTATATTGAGGTGAGGAAACCGTGAGCTAGCTATGGTAACATTACGTCCCGCAGCAAAATCAATCAGCCTAAGTCCGTTTCCAGACGTGGTGTCGTGTAGGCTATGTTTTCCGATTGTGCTACCAAAGATGTCCTCCTTTCCTATTTTGGCGTTAAAATCACCCAAGACGATTTTAACGTCATGCTTAGGACATTGCTCATATGTTTTGTCGAGGAGCTCGTAGAAACACTCTTTGGTAGCATCGTCTTTATCTTCTGTGGGGGCGTGAGCGCATATCAGGCTGATGTTGGCGAATTTAGCCTTGATGCGGATAGTTGTAAGGCGTTCACTAACGTGTCGAAAGCTCAAGACTTCTTGCCTAAGTCTGCCGCTTACAACAAATCCGCATCCAAATAGACGCTGCTTTTGTTCTCTGTAGCAATCACCGTAGTAAATGTCACAGTTTTTCATCCTCCTTTTGCCCGGCCCATCCCACCGCACTTCCTGGATGGCGGTGATACCTGCTTTGTAGCAGTCTAGGGCCTCCGCTAGTTGTTCGGCTGCACGCGGTCTGTTCAGAGTTCGAACATTCCACGTGCAGATCCGAACGTCATTGTCCTTTTTTCGTTTTGCAGGGTCGTCAACAGTGAATCCGTCCTTATCCGAGGCTTTTGGTTGCTTCGTAACAATTCTTTTTTTTTCCGTGGTAGGGTCGTTAACCCCACGCACAACCCCCAACCTGGAGGACCAGGCCCTTTCTGTAACCCCTTGGGCAAAAGGAGCCGGAATATTCCGGAGTCAGTAACCCGCTGCGGGGATGTGAGAGCTGCCGTTGACCCATTAAGGGCTCTTCCGCCACCATCTCTATTTCAACACCCTGACTAGTGCTGAAAAATCCTCAATGACCTCAGCTCCAGATACGTCAAAGTAGCTCATTGAGGTATCTGCCATGTTGACTGTTGACGCCACCGTTGATTCAACCATGTGAATTCATCCGCCGTACGTCCTCTTTCTGAGGGGCTCATGTAAGACCTCTGAGACTCGATCAGGCAGTCATTCCGACAGAGCATTATAGTGTTGCTATTTTCTTCGTGTTCAACACTCGCGCTTATAAGTTTAGCAAGTCATGCCCGGAAGGACAAGACCAGTACCCGGTGGCTACCACGGGGAGGTAAAATAAGCACAATTGATGTGTATGAACAGTTACAACGACTGGGCATCGCCAAGTTGACGCCAATCAGTGCCTACCCTATTCATACAGTAGTTACCTGCGACATGTTTAAATCGATATAGGTATGACAACCAGAGTCCTACCTGAAATTCGTAGTCTTATTAATAAATGTTGCGTATGAATTACAAAAATAAGTCTTATATAAAAAAAAAGCAAATTATTATTATTATTATTTATGTATTAGCAGGTAATTAAAATTCCATAATAGTTCTGACTTTAACGAGCCTAGCTGCTTACTATTGAACTTTGGCTCAAATAATTAAACAAATTGTCTTTACATTTTTTAGAAAAAGAATTTATTCATTTTGTTCGTGATCGGAACGGAAAAAAAATAATAAATTCTTCTTATAGAAAGCTAGCTGTTTCCGCCCGGCTTTGTCCGTGCTAAACTATTTGTTTTTCCGTAAAAAGAATCTACTAAATAACTAAATTCATATTTTGAACAAAATAAAAAATCTGCACAAAATATATGGGAAGAAATTTTTACGAATTTTGCAATTTCCTTTTAAAATTTTAACATTTACTCGCCATAAGAAGTTTAGAAGATCGACAACAGCGCCACCTATCGGATCCAAGTTACAAGCAACCATAAATAACCACAAAATTTCATTGAAATCAGTTGAGTAGTTTCGGAGATCGACAACAGCACCCAGCTTTGCTCGTACCTTTCGTATGAAGTCCTGCGCACATTTCGCAAAGTTCTTTATTTGGACAATGTCCATTAATAATTTTAATGGTGCCACAGCAAAGTACCACCTTAGGGTCCAAAACTATCCTATCTTTCAAACTGGAAGCTGTAAGCTGTTTCGGAGATCGGCAACAGCGCCACCTGTCAGGTCCAAAAGTATCCTATCCTTCAAGTGGGAACAAAGAATATACATCCACAACATTTCATTGAAATCGATTGAGCGGTTTCGGAGGTGGTTGGGTGCTGTATGAATAGGGTAGGCACTGATTGGCGTCAACTTGGCGATGCCCAGTCGTTGTAACTGTTCATACACATCAATTGTGCTTATTTTACCTCCGCGTGGTAGCCACCGGGTACTGGTCTTGTCCTTCCGGGCATGACTTGCTAAACTTATAAGCGCGAGTGTTGAACACGAAGAAAATAGCAACACTATAATGCTCTGTCGGAATGACTGCCTGATCGAGTCTCAGAGGTCTTACATGAGCCCCTCAGAAAGAGGACGTACGGCGGATGAATTCACATGGTTGAATCAACGGTGGCGTCAACAGTCAACATGGCAGATACCTCAATGAGCTACTTTGACGTATTTGGAGCTGAGGTCATTGAGGATTTTTCAGCACTAGTCAGGGTGTTGAAATAGAGATGGTGGCGGAAGAGCCCTCAATGGGTCAACGGCAGCTCTCACATCCCCGCAGCGGGTGACTGACTCCGGAATATTCCGGCTCCTTTTGCCCAAGGGGTTACAGAAAGGGCCTGGTCCTCCAGGTTGGGGGTTGTGCGTGGGGTTAACGACCCTACCACGGAAAAAAAAGAATTGTTGCGAAGCAACCAAAAGCCTCGGATAAGGACGGATTCACTGTTGACGACCCTGCAAAACGAAAAAAGGACAATGACGTTCGGATCTGCACGTGGAATGTTCGAACTCTGAACAGACCGCGTGCAGCCGAACAACTAGCGGAGGCCCTAGACTGCTACAAAGCAGGTATCACCGCCATCCAGGAAGTGCGGTGGGATGGGCCGGGCAAAAGGAGGATGAAAAACTGTGACATTTACTACGGTGACTGCTACAGAGAACAAAAGCAGCGTCTATTTGGATGCGGATTTGTTGTAAGCGGCAGACTTAGGCAAGAAGTCTTGAGCTTTCGACACGTTAGTGAACGCCTTACAACTATCCGCATCAAGGCTAAATTCGCCAACATCAGCCTGATATGCGCTCACGCCCCCACAGAAGATAAAGACGATGCTACCAAAGAGTGTTTCTACGAGCTCCTCGACAAAACATATGAGCAATGTCCTAAGCATGACGTTAAAATCGTCTTGGGTGATTTTAACGCCAAAATAGGAAAGGAGGACATCTTTGGTAGCACAATCGGAAAACACAGCCTACACGACACCACGTCTGGAAACGGACTTAGGCTGATTGATTTTGCTGCGGGACGTAATGTTACCATAGCTAGCTCACGGTTTCCTCACCTCAATATACACAAAGGAACATGGCGGTCACCTGATCATCAAACCGTCAACCAAATTGATCACGTTGCGATCGACGCAAGGCACTCCTCCAGTATTCTAGATGTCCGAACTTTCCGAGCGGCCAACATAGACTCGGACCACTACCTTGTTGTAGCCAAGGTACGGATGCGGATATCCAAGACGCCACAACAACGAGAAAATACTGTGAGGAGATTTAACGTTGGACGACTACAAACGCAACAAACCGCCAGAACCTTTGCCGATCGCGTATCCCTCAACCTCTCGAGAAGTCCTATGCTGCCAGCATCAAGTGCCGAAGACCAGTGGCGCCGATGCCAAGAAGCCATCAAAAACGCCGCAACTGATGTGCTCGGTTTCACCAGCCCACCCCCCCGAAACCCCTGGTTTGACGAAGAGTGCCGGCAAGCACATGCAGCAAAACAAAGTGCCTACGAAGCGTCGCTGCATAGAAGGACGAGAGCAGCTCGTCAGCTCTACGAGCAAAAAAGGAGGGAAGAACATCGGCTTCTCCGGAGAAAAAAGAGAGAGCATGAGAAGCGCGCGATCGAGGATATAGAGAGGTGTTACTCCAGGAACAATGTTCGGAAGTTTTACCAAAAGGTAAAAAGAACGTGTCATGGCAACAAGACCCGAACGGAGACCTGTAGAGACGAGCAAGGAAACCTTGTAGTAGAGTCACAGTCGGTGCTGAGGACATGGAAAAACCATTTCTGCAGACTGCTAAACGGCGAAGACGACACAAATTCCGCTGTTAGGCAGAACGATCTATTCAACCTGGACGATGACAGCCAAGATTTCCGTCCACCTGACCAAAATGAAGTGAGGATAGCAATATCTAAGCTTAAATCAAACAAGGCTGCTGGTCCAGACGGCTTACCTGCCGAGCTCTTCAAGGCAGCCGGAGATGACTTGGTAGAGTGCGTACACCAACTCATCTCCAAGATTTGGTTAGAGGAAAGTATGCCTGATGAATGGAACCTCAGCATTGTTTGCCCGATCCACAAGAAAGGAGACCCTCTAAACTGCGCCAACTACAGAGGCATCAGTCTCCTGAACACTGCGTATAAGATCATGTCTGCTGTATTGTGTGAACGCCTGAAACCATTCGTCAACGATCTGATAGGTCCCTATCAGTGCGGTTTTAGGCCCGGTAAGTCCACGACCGATCAAATATTCACACTACGGCAGATCCTGGAAAAAACCCAAGAATTCCAGATCGATACTCACCATCTTTTTGTCGATTTTAAGGCCGCATATGACAGCGTTTGTAGAGACGAGCTATACAGAGCCATGTCTAGTTTTGGCATCCCTGCCAAACTTGTCAGATTGTGCAGAATGACGATGGAGAACGCTCGTTGCTCCGTAAAGGTCGGAAACAATCTCACCGAGACCTTTGATGTCAAAAAAGGATTTAGACAAGGTGATGCGCTGTCATGTGACTTCTTCAACATCATTCTTGAGAAGATTGTGCGAAACTCACAAGCCAACACCAGAGGCACAATTTTCTATAAGTCTGTGCAACTGCTTGCATACGCTGACGACATTGACATTGTTGGTACAACACAGCGAGCTGTCACTGGTGCGTTTGCAAGTATTAGTGCAGAAGCGGCAAAAATGGGTTTAGTGGTGAATGAGGGTAAAACAAAATATATGCTGTCAACAAGAAGGGACACACGACATCGACGAATCGGGCAGAACGTCACGATAGACAGCTATAACTTTGAGGTAGTTAGGGACTTTGTCTACCTCGGCTCCGCTATAAACTCTGATAACGACATCACATCAGAAATCAAACGAAGAATCACACTTGCCAACCGCTGTTTCTTTGGCCTAAGACGGCAACTGATAAGTAAGGCCTTGTCGAGAAATACTAAGGAAACTCTGTATAAGACCCTCATCATCCCAGTCCTGCTTTATGGTGCAGAAGCATGGGCGCTATCAAAGGCGGATGAAGATCTCCTTGGTCTTTTCGAACGCAAAATTCTTCGAGTGATTTTTGGTCCCGTTTGCGTTGACGGGTTTTGGAGGAGAAGATTTAACAGCGAACTCTACGAGCTGTACAGCGACATCGACCTAGTCAGAAAAGTACGCATCAGTCGTCTAAGATGGCTGGGACATGTAGAGCGAATGGACACCAACGCTCCGGCCCGAAGAGTCTTCGATTCTAACCCGGAGGGACAACGCAGTAGAGGAAGACCTCGCCTTAGGTGGCGCGCGCAAGTGGAAGGGGACCTCAACCAACTTGGAGTGCGCAACTGGAGGCAGTTAGCCAAAGATCGCGCTAACTGGAGAGGCGTATTGGTTGAGGCCCAGGTCCACCCCGGACTGTAGCGCCACCTAAGTAAGTAAGTAAGGTTTCGGAGATCGACGACAGCGCTATCTATCGGGTCCAAAATTCTATCTTTTAAGACTGCCCAAACCTGAAATACAACAATAAGAACAAAACAAAAGAAGAATCATAAAAATTGGCCCAGTGGTTATAGAGTTATACCGTCATCGATTTTCACCCCGAAAGAATTATAGATATTATAAAGAAGATAATTATAAAATAAAATTGAATTGAACTGAAAAACGAAACATACGGCTACAACGCACATGTTGAGGATTTTCCTACTTTTCTTTTTTCCTAAACTATCCCTGATTCAAGACGAAAAAAACAACACAAAAATCATTCAAATCGGTCTAGCCGTTCTGAAGCCTTTACCCGACTAACGCACAGCAATTGATTTTTATATACTAGCTGTCCCGGCAAACTTCGTTCGCCCAAATTTGTTATTGTAATGAAAATAATAATTCCAAGCATGCACAATGCACTTGCTACTTTATGTAATTCGGCCAACTAAAATGCCTTTTTTAAAACTTATCTTAAATGCCTTAGAACTAAATGACAAATAGCAATGTTGATTTGTTTCAATCAAACCGCAATGATTTTGACGTATCGGCCAACCTTCCGCTTTTCACTAAATCCATGTGAGAAACATGAGAATTCAAGATTGATTCTACAAATGCACAAACATCCATCGATTATACTTGCAACAAATTATTTGCCATGTTGAAAGCGAGACGCACCGCACGGGAAATTTAAGTCGCTTACGTACGAATGGCAAATCGTTCTGAATAAGCAATCTGTGGAATGAGAGTGTTTGCTTTTGGATTTTCCCCTCAAAATCATCACTTGCATGACATTTGATTTGAGATCCTTCTCACTAAATCAGATGCGATTCATTACAAAGTTTCGGTACATTGATGTTGTGCAACAAAATTATAACTGAGTCTACTTTCAAATCCAAATTATGTAGAGGTAAGCCCGGAACATACAAAGAATTCAAAAATTCAACTAATCCAAATAAAGTATTGTTTTCACAACAAAAGGTAGCATAAGTCCTTCCTTGTAACCAAAAATCATAAAAATCGAACGTTCCGTACCCGAATCAGTTTTTTGTATATGTAACTGTACCCACCCGGCTTTTTCCGTACCTTTCGTATCAAAAGTTATATTAAAATTAAATAAATAAATAAAATCAAATACTTGTCGGCCAACCTACCGCTTTTTCACTGAAGTGCTTTATGGTAGGTACACACATTTTTAAAAAGATCAAAAATAAAACAGAAAAAAAAATACTTACATATGCAGAAAACACAAAGTCATGAGAATAACCACCTTCGAAAAAGTGATCGCGCAGACTGATAGTCTGGGAAGTCAAAATGTGTTCTTTTCTAATTTCAAGATACATTTTAAAATAAAAAGCGGCATTATGAGAGCAAGTTATTCACTGTGTACTCTGATCCACTGTTGACACATTTACCCTACCTACATAAAATTGTTTGTTCTATTCCTATTATCGGGCTCGTACACGTACAAAGCGAGAGCGAGAGTGAAATTCAAGATTTATGCCACACACATCCAGCGATTGTCCTTGCGACTTATTAGTTGTCATAGCAAAAGCGAGACGTACGGGAATTGAAGACGCTTAAATACGAAAGGCAAATCGTTCTGAATAAGTGGAATCCGCGGAAAGGAACATCTTCGACTTTGAATTTTCCAATAAAAATCATTGCTTGCATAATATTTGATATTAAATTCTTCACAATCAAACGCGTACCGTTACAAAGTTTTGGTTCATTTAGGTTCCGCAACAAAATGGGATAGTTGGTTGCTTCGTTTTCCATCACGGAGTCGACTGATTTCATTTGTATGAATGCAATTCACCAGCGATTTGGTTTTGAATGGCGAAATTCAAATGATCGACGTTCTTGTTTTTCGCATCCAAAATCACTCTTACACTCAGCCAATCATGGTCAATATAATTCTGAGCGATATTCGGGAAAACATTCATGATTAGTTCTTTCGGTGTCATTGTAAAGTTGCAAAAATTTTGTGGAAACTCAATCAGGCCGGTGATTAAGTTTGCTGGAATCACACCATTGCCATCGCCAACAATTGCCTGGAGAACTCTGCAGCGGACTGGTCATTTTGTAAAGAAACTCGCATGTTTGTTGTCAAATGCAATTTCTTGACGTATCGCCATAAAGCAGACGCCTTCAAGCATTCAATTCATCTGCCGGAGTTGATCTCGAAATGACAGGTAGCGTTTGACGAAAATCGTATGAAAGCAAGATCGTTGCTCCACCGAAAATTCGCTTATCATGACGTAGATCCTTCAAAGTACGATTCAGGGCCTCCAACGCACGTTTGTGAACCATTGTGCATTCGTCCCATATCATAATCTTACATTGCTGCCGTAGGTACTTTCGCCATCGCAGTGTTCTTTGAAATGTTGCATGTAGGTTCTTCTTCCACTTGCAGATTCAATGGCAATTTCAATGCAGGATGAGCTGTACGACCGCCTTCTAACAAAGTAGCCGCTATCCCAGAAGAGGCTAGGGCCAAAGCGATCTCAGATCTCGAACGAATTGTATCCAAAATCAGTGAAATCATAAATCTATTTCCAGTTCCGCAATTTTCGTTATCGACTGCTTGCATCAATTCATCGTACACTTTCTGTTATTCTTGATTCAACATTGGCACATTTGTTTGAACAGTTTGACTCAATGCGATTCGATCGAAGTCCATTTCTCGCTCCAATTCTCGATTAAATGCGTCTTGAATTGAATGATTTGGCTGTGGCATCCCCAATTTGCACAACAAATCGCCACTCATGAGCAGACACATATGTATCCTCGATCAAAATCAAAGCTTTGTTGCGCATTTCATCTGACATCTCCAGTTCATTATCCGATGTCACAGTGCGAATTCGATGCAAAATATCGTCGGCCATAATATCATCTTTGTATAATCAAAGTATCTATCTACTTCATTTCAAAAAGTTACTTAATGTAACATAGTAAACATAACTTATAAGAACAAACTTTTTAGGTATATTAAAAAAAAAAAAAAAATTCAAAATTGTTGACAACAACAATTTGCCTGGAAAATAATTAAAATAATTGACAACAACAATTTCTTTTAAAATTTAAATTATTTTTTTTTTATTTGAAGTGTCACTACTTTATGTTATCCATATTTTTTTTTTCAAAGTGTATTTCCCCATAAAAAAAATAAAAAATTTAGTGGTGGACCACCGTTGACATTCATGGATATGAAAAATAGATGTTGTCCGATTCTCAACCCTATCCCATATACACATTAAGTTTCACGAAAATCGGTTGAGCCGTTTCGGAGGAGTTCAACTACGCACCCCGTGACACGATAATTTTATATATTAGATATAGAGACTAGTTGTTTCCGCCCGGCTTTTTTTCCGTAAAGAAAATCTACTAAATAATTAAATTCGTGTAGATTTTTTGACAAATTCAATCTCACAAAATGAATGGAAAATTGATTTTTACGAATTTTCTAATTTTTTTTTAAAATTTTCTCGCTGTATGAACCTTCCTTAGGCGTAGACAAACACAACATAGAAAAGATAGCTCAAATCGAACGATACGCTCTCGAGTTATGGGCGGTCTTACGGATGCAACTTAGTTTTATATATAGATTTAAAGATAATTTGCCAATTTTTATTTTTGTAAACTAACTTTATAATTATTCATAGGAAACATTTTAACATTTCACGACCAAGATTGAGTTCAACCAACAACTTTAAGTTTAAAAGCAAAAGACTATTTGTACGATTTACGTTGGATATAAAACTGAGGCCTTAGAAGGGGGGATCCTATAAAATAAACTGTATGGATACCCTTACCCATACCCATGCTCCCGCTTTGAGATATTCTAAAAGTCTGGTACAGTTCTTAAAACGGGCAAAACTGCAACAAGTCTTTTGTGACTTGTGAGGGGTTTCGTCGTTGTTAAGTTTGTATTGTTAAATTTTATTTAAATAATTTCTATTCAGGGCTCTAATCGCGTAAGCACAAAACGATTGAACGATATCGTCTCGACGATGCTTCTACTTCGTATAACAATCAAAAAACGATAGTCGTTGAAACGATTCGACGATCATCGTTTTTTGTTGCTTCACGTTACTAATTCAAACGTCAAATACCCTCGTCGAAACGATTCGATTGAACGACGGCTATTTTGCAATCGTTTCATCGTTTGAAATATATTTTCTTGTGAGTGAGCGATAATTTAATAATTAATACACATCATAAAACAATTTGTCATTATTTTTTTCAGTGGGTATGTATGGTTTTTGTTAAATAGACAAGTTGGTGCTAATTTTGTTTTTATATTTCAGTGAAAATGTTCCATCATAATAATATTTTACTTTTTGATGAAGATGAAACAAAAATGGATCTGTTGCGAAGCAGACGGATTCTAAGGGATAGGTCTGACCCTTTATCACTTCCGACAAAAAAGTAAGTATTTGTTCGAAAATATTAATTTCGGTATTGTAGAATTTATTCTTAATTTCAGTTTTATTCAACGGTTCCGCCTCTCTAAAGAAGCTTTTGTTTTAGTATTGGAAACTATTGATCTAAGAAGCGGTCTGCGATGTACATATGTTCCTCCAATACTAAGACTTTGCGCTACTCTTGAAGTTCTTGGCGGCGGCGGATATCAATGGCTATCAGGTAACGATTTTGGGGTTTCTGTGGGGCAAAGCACACTTTCCGAAATTTTGACCGATACTTCAAATGCATTGGAAGAAAAGTTGTGTCCACTGTGGATTAAATGGGAAATTGCCAATGAAGTATCAAGGGAAGATACAAAGCAGTGGTTTTACCGGAAGTATGGCATACCAGGAGGTACTTTAATATATTTAATGTAACACTGGATCAATTGAACTAAATTTCCAAATTTTAGTAGTCGGATGCATTGACGGGACACACTTATTTTTCCAAAGGCCAAGAGAAAATGAAAACATTTTCTTTAATAGGAAGGGAAGGCATAGTTTGAATGCGATGATTGTAAGTTCTTTTAAAAACAAAAAAATATATTACCACCTACCAATAATTTTTTTTTACTTTTAAGGCTTGTGATCATAAAATGCGAATTATGGCAATAAACGCAAGGTACGCCGGATCCGCTCATGATTCATTAGTATGGAAACATTCTAACGAACGATCATTCTTCGTTAACTCTTTTAATGAGCGTGATCATAATTGTTGGCTTTTGGGTAATTATGCAACTAAAAAAAGTATTGTAAACTTATTTTTTTTTAAAACATTCTGCACACTACTTTTTAGGTGATAGTGGATATCCCCTAGAACCGTGGCTGCTCACACCTTACAGGACATCCACCGATCCACAGAAAACACATTTTAATAATGTTCATGCAAAAGCAAGAAACATTATTGAAAGGACAATTGGCATCTATAAAGGTATGCAAAAACTGTTCGTCCATTTGGTTTTTATACACTTCTGTTTTCGTTTATACCGGAGGTCGATGGAGAATCCTTCTGGAAAAAAGGAAGAGTAAATACCAACCCAATAAAGTTGCGATTTTTGGTAATGTTTGTGCTGCGTTACACAACGTCTGCCTTCATTACAATGTCGAAAGCAACTTTATATGAAAATGATGCAAACGATGTCGATCCAATTGGAAGCCCCAACTCGGAAATATCAACTAGTCATATGAAGGAGGTGGCCGAAAGAATTCGAAATGACATTAAAGAATCCCTATTTTAACACACAACTGTACATATACGTTTTACTATTAAAAAAAAAAAACAATTTAGTCTATTTTATTCATTTAGTTAACAAAAATTATAATAATAATTCAAATTAAGGCAATACTAAGTAATCAAATAAATAAATAATAATACAACAAAAAAACAAAAAATTCAAGCAAACGGTTCTGCTTCCTATTACCGCCACCATATCACTGTACAAAGTACCTGAAAAAGAAGGCAGAAGAGTTGGATTCCGAAAGTATAAAAAAAGATATAATCAAACTCACCATTCAAAATAATGCGGGTTCTAAGTAGAATGCCACGTACTCTGCTCGAGTTGCTTTCTTGCGATACCGTTCCTCTCTGCTAATAATTTTAGTACTCCTTCTTGGAACGCAGCATCCTGCTTGTTTCGTTCCGTCAATATGCTTAACAAATTGTTTTGAAACCGGCCATCAAACTCCATTTGCTTTTCCATTAGAAGCGTTTTGTAATCGGTTGCAAGTGGTCGCTTAACACGATTCGGTGTATCACTTTTGCCAAACTTTGTCGATTTTCTTGAAAAAAAAGTTTGTAAGCCTTAAATTTTCTTAAATTAAACAATTTACTTCTTCACGGGCTCGGACGTAACTTCTTTGGCAGAATAGATTTTCTCTTCTGGAACTGGAACTGGACTACCTGCGAACTCCCAGAGAGTTTCAATGAGGCATGCAGGGTCATCCTCTTCCTCTTCGTTCTCATCTTCCTCCTCTTTCTTTCCATCCACCTCCTCCAAATCATCCTCTTCCCACATTGGGTTTTGATTTGGCGCTCCAAAGACGTTAGAGTTGCTGCCGCTCACAGAAGTACGGAGAGAGGCCGCCTGAATTGCAATTTCTTCAAGTTCGGAAATCGGAACTTCTTCAGATGGTCCACCACCCGTCTTCTTGAGCGACAGCAGATTTTGGCTACATTTCTTTTTTGCTCTGTATTTGTAGTCAGTCCACACCTTCATAAAGGCAATATTTTTTTATTATTTTGTAATTGTGAAATTACATTACATTACCTACATAAAAAAAAAGAAAACAATGAGTTCAAGATGCACTTTGTACTACCAAATTTTGAACAAAAATATAAACATTAAAAGCGATATACTATTTTGTTGGTCGAAGTGAGACCTATTCAGAGATACCAATTACTTATTGGTAACACATCTTGATTTTCTACAGCAGTCTCGAGAGGGCAGTTCTTTTTCATTAATTATGGTAAATTGATGAAAAACGCTACACTTTCGCACCTGTCTCTAGAGAACCATAAAAGCTATCGCTCAGTATTTTGTATCCCTGAATTCGTCTTGCTGTGCTCTACAAAATGTTGTACATTGTTTTGCATTTACCATTTTATTTTGAAATTAGGTAGTACTAAACTCGTTCTGACCTTGGTTGCTTACACTTCCCACAAAAATACGGAAGTGGAAACGGGTTTGGTACTACCTAATTTCAAAATAAAATGGTAAATGCAAAACAATGTACAACATTTTGTAGAGCACAGCAAGACGAATTCAGGGATACAAAATACTGAGCGATAGCTTTTATGGTTCTCTAGAGACAGGTGCGAAAGTGTAGCGTTTTTCATCAATTTACCATAATTAATGAAAAAGAACTGCCCTCTCGAGACTGCTGTAGAAAATCAAGATGTGTTACCAATAAGTAATTGGTATCTCTGAATAGGTCTCACTTCGACCAACAAAAAAGTATATCGCTTTTAATGTTTATATTTTTTGTTCAAAATTTGGTAGTACAAAATGCATCTTGAACTCATTGTTTTCTTTGCAGAATAAAAGCAATTGATTTTCTGTACCAATTTGTTAACTTATGGGACACACATTCAAAGCCTCATTTCATTTTGAGGTCTATTGAACTCAGAGATACCAAATATTCATAAGTAGTAGGAAATATACTACTTATGAATTTAATGGTTTTCGATTGTGCACAAAAAAATAACGACGTCCTATATACGAATATTTTTTTATATTTCTGCGCACTAAAACAGCTTGAATTCGGTAAATTAAGTACTTACTTTTCTCCATGCAACAGTCGTCTTAGCAGGTAGCCCAGTAGCATTCAGTTTCCCGGCAAGATCACTCCACATCTCGGCCATTTCCGCCCTTCCCTGGGTCGTTCGGGGTATATAGTTTTTAGCTACATTAGGGTGTTCCTCCATAAAATGCACCAAAATGCTTAGTTGCTTGTGAGTTGCTGTCCTAAAGTGTTAATAGTTTACAAATTAATTTAATATTTCAACCAAATAGAATTATGTACTTACATTTTTGTATTTAAGGCAAGGAATATCACACTTCCTAAAGGGAAACCGAAAACAAATAATAATCTAATTCAAATTTAATATAATTTAATTTGTATTTTTCAGCTGTCAGTTTGTTTACAGTCATTTTCAAACTGTTCAAAATGAAAACGATGAACGATTCGATTGAACGATACGACGATGATGTTATATGAAGCAAACTAAAAACGATATCGTCATGTTCAATCGTTTCGACGACTATCGTTTCAAAAATTACGCGATGAGAGCCCAGATGTTTATAAGTTTATATAGCAAATACACAAGCAGGAAAATTAGGCTAATGATCATTTATCTCGATAGATAATAATGGCCAGCATCATGGAGGTATCAAGCAATTAGGTGACTGAAACCACAGCTGACGGCTAGTATTACATAATCAATATGTCAACCTGAACATCTCATTTAAATGCAAAAAAAAAAAAAAAAAATAGACCTGTTGCAGTTTCACAACTAAAGGGAACAATTAAGTATTGTCTAAAAAATCCTACTCACAAACTACTGCCAAACAATACCCAATCAACTGCTAATTATAATTATTAGCCAGGCCTCAAATTATATTCGATACACAGTAGCACATGTCCATAGCCTGCCCACAACCCTCAGAATTAATTGCCCCTATCATGTAATTGGATTTGCATGAATCAGGATTGGCAATAATATTCCCATTGTCTGACTGTATATTAATTTGTAGTATTCCTTTCGAGTCATGTAATTGAATGAAAGGATCCATAGAGGTGAGATTTCGTTTTCGAGCATCAAGAATCCCTTCGAACAGGTTGGGTGCACAATGCAAATGCGCTTCCAAACAAAGATTTTCAAATTTTCTCTGTGCCGTGCTTGGAATATATTTTTGACTGTGTCACTGAGTGTAGAGAGATTGAGCTGTTTCCTCGAAGCCTATCAATAGGTACAAATCCTAATCCAGTCCTCTATACAATTTTTGTCACTCAAAGTAAATTGATTAACCAAGTCGTCAAATGACGCATCATCAGTATACGATCCATTCAAAAACAAAGAAGAAAAAAAAAACACCCACAAAAACATAAAAGAAGTCGATGGCAAAAAACCAAGATGCACATGTGGGGTACATCGATTTTATCGTGCAACAGTTTTGCGCTCACATGTCGTAATTAATACAGGGCTCCATCATTCAGCTGGCAGATGAAAGAAAACATCATGTCGGCTGGATGCGCGATCTCGTGCAGTGCCGAGCATCATGTTGTGAGTGTATATATGAAATTCGCGTTAATTGACGGCAGCATTTAACGCAAAGCGCCACACAGTCAGTGAATTTCCCCATAACAGCGCCTTTTACAATAGGTTGCGAGTGTAATTCAATTAATCGCCACGAAGATGGATGATTGCGTTTCACAGTTGCGGTGGCAATTCCCATCGTATACTTTCTGCACCCTTAAAGGACTGACAGTAAAAGTTGACTGGTCTATAAAAATGTTGCTACTATTTGAAGTTAAAAAAATAAATAAATTGCACAGCAGTGTGATGTAGCTGCAAATGCAACACATGACGACGTGAGACGTGACGTTATATCTATTAGATGGCGATGAACGATTTATTGCATTAGAAGGGGGGGTAGCTACTCAATGTATTTATAAGAGCACCTTCAGCATACAGTGTGCATTTTTTGTGCAGTCGGCGGGAGTTGACGGTATCCCAAAGTTCGGATTAAGACACCTGCCGCTAGAAGCGGCATTGGAAAATAGCGGTGGTACACCCTATCCCGAAAAAGGATAAAGATAGAACCAACCCTGCTAGTCTGCGGTCAATTAGTTTGCTCCCGAATATTAGCAAGGTATTCGAGAAAGTCGGCAATAGATATCTTTTAAGATGGGTTGAAGAAAACAAGATTATTCCGGACAACCAGTTTGGCTTTAGAGCGGGGCATGACACTATTCATGCCGCGTCGAACCTGGTTTCCGACATTCAGTGGAATAAAATTAAGAAGCAAGCAATGCACGGGTGCATGTAGCATGTCTGGTCGACTTTGAGAAGGCCTTCGATACCGTATGGTTGGAGGGGCTCTTCTGACTTCTAGCTGACCAGAATGGGCATTCAAAAACCTTTGCTGTATATGATCTATGACATGCCTATGGGAAAGAAGTTCGTTGTCAAAGCTAGTAACGTGACTGCAGGGTTTTCGGAATTAAAATCGGCTAACAACAGGGAGCAGTGAATTCTCCGATCCTGTTTAATATTTACACAAGTGATCTAGTGGGTTCTCTCAGACACGCTATAAGGTACGCAGACGATTTAGTGGCGTACAGGTCAGGACCAAAAATCGAGGTCATCAACATCCTTCTGCAGCGTGACTTCGAGCAAATTAAGATGAATTGCGATGATTGGAAGTTGAAAATCAATTTCCAAAAATCGGAAACAATCCTTTTCAGGACTCCATTGGCTGCGGCCTCTAGGGATACCAGAAAAAACTGGGGAAATTAACAATTACTGGACAGCAGGGACGACCATTGGTGGTGAAGAACGTGGTCAGGTATCTCGGCATCCGGCTCGACCTCAGTATCTGTATTTTGACAAACATATAGATGCTTGTCTTGCTGAGGCTAAGAGGGCCTACGCTCTGACAAGGACACTGTTTCGCAGCAGTCAACTTGACTCCAGGGTGAAGGTCATTTGCTACGTGGCCCTTATAAGGCCTATCATCGCTTATGGCTGTCTCATGTGGTTCAATATAGCGCCGTCCTATATGGAAAAGATTCGGGTGAAATACTATCCCAACAGGACCTTATACAATGGGGCTCGACGCTCGACTGAATAGGATTGACAATTTCCTTATTAAGGTGACTCGAAGGCACGTTGCTAGGGCGATGGCCAGTGATAGTAACCTGATCTCAGGGACTTATTATCCAAATTTAATGTACCACGAGAGTACGCTTCGGTCTGGCTCTATCCCGCCTGATGCATTTCTTCATGTAGACATGAAAGGGTTAGTCCAGAAAAAAAATGGTGTGCCGGTATTGTACCACAGCCACCGCGGCGCGAGGGATAAGCGGCTCATTTGCGACGGGTACATCGCCAATGCTCAGGTGCTCCTCCGTTTTAGTACCGCAATTACGGAACGGGACAGGGTCGATACTGTAAAGCAGTTCACCGAATTTTGGTGGCTTGAAGAAAAGGTGAGGATGGTTACGCTCTCCCGGGCCGGTGCACTACTTACGTAGCAGTTTTAAGCTAGATTTAAGGTAGTAGGTTTAGGTTTAGAGTAGGGGGTCTTTGGGAGGAGCCGGGCTAGCCAACAAGAAAAAGTGCTTCCGAGACTTGTCCGCTTATGGCCTCGATCGAGTCTCGGCGGATGAACCTCTGTCCAGGCTCTGTTCGGCTGTTGGCGGCCGACAGGCAACCATGGACGCAATCAGGATGGTGACCAATCGATAAGATTGCTCACCACCCTGATTATTGGTAATTTAGGTTAAGTGTCTTAGGCAGTTTTAAGTAGTTTTAAATAAAAACTCATATAATAAAGATTTCAAGTTTTAAAAAGTTTCTTGGAAAAAAAAAAAAAAAAACAAAAAAACAAAGCAAATCATAGATATAGATAGATTTAAGGCCGAAGGGCAATAATTTTAAGCATATTGTTAAGTTTAGCTCGCTAAGAGCCAGTTAGCTAGAATAAGATAAACGTTAGTTTTAAATTAGATTTAATCGTTTTTATCTAGTATGTAAGTTAAAGAAAGAAATAATAAAAATGAATTTGAAATGAGTCATTTTTGTTCATTAAAAATTGACAGTCGTAGTCGATACAAATTCGTATGATCATCGAGGGTTTTAAAATTATATATTTAAATGTATATATCTAATATATAAAATTATCGTGTTACGGGGTGCGTAGTTGAACTCCTCCGAAACGGCTCAACCGATTTTCGTGAAACTTAATGTGTATATGGGATAGGGTTGAGAATCGGACAACATCTATTTTTCATATCCATGAATGTCAACGGTGGTCCACCACTAAATTTTTTATTTTTTTTATGGGGAAATACACTTTGAAAAAAAAAATATGGATAACATAAAGTAGTGACACTTCAAATAAAAAAAAAATAATTTAAATTTTAAAAGAAATTGTTGTTGTCAATTATTTTAATTATTTTCCAGGCAAATTGTTGTTGTCAACAATTTTGAATTTTTTTTTTTTTTTTAATATACCTAAAAAGTTTGTTCTTATAAGTTATGTTTACTATGTTACATTAAGTAACTTTTTGAAATGAAGTAGATAGATACTTTGATTATACAAAGATGATATTATGGCCGACGATATTTTGCATCGAATTCGCACTGTGACATCGGATAATGAACTGGAGATGTCAGATGAAATGCGCAACAAAGCTTTGATTTTGATCGAGGATACATATGTGTCTGCTCATGAGTGGCGATTTGTTGTGCAAATTGGGGATGCCACAGCCAAATCATTCAATTCAAGACGCATTTAATCGAGAATTGGAGCGAGAAATGGACTTCGATCGAATCGCATTGAGTCAAACTGTTCAAACAAATGTGCCAATGTTGAATCAAGAATAACAGAAAGTGTACGATGAATTGATGCAAGCAGTCGATAACGAAAATTGCGGAACTTGAAATAGATTTATGATTTCACTGATTTTGGATACAATTCGTTCGAGATCTGAGATCGCTTTGGCCCTAGCCTCTTCTGGGATAGCGGCTACTTTGTTAGAAGGCAGTCGTACAGCTCATCCTGCATTGAAATTGCCATTGAATCTGCAAGTGGAAGAAGAACCTACATACAACATTTCAAAGAACACTGCGATGGCGAAAGTACCTACGGCAGCAATGTAAGATTATGATATGGGACGAATGCACAATTGCTCACAAACGTGCGTTGGAGGCCCTGAATCGTACTTTGAAGGATTTACGTCATGTTAAGCGACTTTTCGGTGAAGCAACGATCTTGCTTTCAGCCGATTTTCATCAAACGCTACCTGTCATTTCGAGATCAACTCCGGCAGATGAATTGAATGCTTGAAGGCGTCTGCTTTATGGCGATACGTCAAGAAATTGCATTTGACAACAAACATGCGAGTTTCTTTACAAAATGAACAGTCCGCTGCAGAGTGTTGTATAAATGTGATAGCCGCCTAAGTCAAACATGCATTTCCTAATGGTAACACTTTGTATGACATTTAGTATATAAGCATTGTAATCTATGTAAGCGCATTCAGAATCGACAATGACAGCGCACACTTGGTGCCGAACAGCAAAGGAGAATAAACTGCAAATTCACAAGACACGTGTTTTCTTTAAGCCGAACCTTTATCACATATTACACAGAGTTCTCCAGGCAATTGTTGGCGATGGCAATGGTGTGATTCCAGCAAACTTAATCACCGGCCTGATTGAGTTTCCACAAAATTTTTGCAACTTTACAACGACACCGAAAGAACTAATCATGAATGTTTTCCCGAATATCGCTCAGGATTATATTGACCATGATTGGCTGAGTGTAAGAGTGATTTTGGCTGCGAAAAACAAGAACGTCGATCATTTGAATTTCGCCATTCAAAACCAAATCGCTGGTGAGTTGCATTCATACAAATGAAATCAGTCGACTCCGTGATGGAAAACGAAGCCACCAACTATCCCATTTTGTTGCGGAACCTAAATGAACCAAAACTTTGTAACGGTACGCGTTTGATTGTGAAGAATTTAATATCAAATATTATGCAAGCAATGATTTTTATTGGAAAATTCAAAGTCGAAGATGTTCCTTTCCGCGGATTCCACTTATTCAGAACGATTTGCCTTTCGTATTTAAGCGTCTTCAATTCCCGTACGTCTCGCTTTTGCTATGACAACTAATAAGTCGCAAGGACAATCGCTGGATGTGTGTGGCATAAATCTTGAATTTCACTCTCGCTCTCGCTTTGTACGTGTACGAGCCCGATAATAGGAATAGAACAAACAATTTTATGTAGGTAGGGTAAATGTGTCAACAGTGGATCAGAGTACACAGTGAATAACTTGCTCTCATAATGCCGCTTTTTATTTTAAAATGTATCTTGAAATTAGAAAAGAACACATTTTGACTTCCCAGACTATCAGTCTGCGCGATCACTTTTTCGAAGGTGGTTATTCTCATGACTTTGTGTTTTCTGCATATGTAAGTATTTTTTTTTCTGTTTTATTTTTGATCTTTTTAAAAATGTGTGTACCTACCATAAAGCACTTCAGTGAAAAAGCGGTAGGTTGGCCGACAAGTATTTGATTTTATTTATTTATTTAATTTTAATATAACTTTTGATACGAAAGGTACGGAAAAAGCCGGGTGGGTACAGTTACATATACAAAAAACTGATTCGGGTACGGAACGTTCGATTTTTATGATTTTTGGTTACAAGGAAGGACTTATGCTACCTTTTGTTGTGAAAACAATACTTTATTTGGATTAGTTGAATTTTTGAATTCTTTGTATGTTCCGGGCTTACCTCTACATAATTTGGATTTGAAAGTAGACTCAGTTATAATTTTGTTGCACAACATCAATGTACCGAAACTTTGTAATGAATCGCATCTGATTTAGTGAGAAGGATCTCAAATCAAATGTCATGCAAGTGATGATTTTGAGGGGAAAATCCAAAAGCAAACACTCTCATTCCACAGATTGCTTATTCAGAACGATTTGCCATTCGTACGTAAGCGACTTAAATTTCCCGTGCGGTGCGTCTCGCTTTCAACATGGCAAATAATTTGTTGCAAGTATAATCGATGGATGTTTGTGCATTTGTAGAATCAATCTTGAATTCTCATGTTTCTCACATGGATTTAGTGAAAAGCGGAAGGTTGGCCGATACGTCAAAATCATTGCGGTTTGATTGAAACAAATCAACATTGCTATTTGTCATTTAGTTCTAAGGCATTTAAGATAAGTTTTAAAAAAGGCATTTTAGTTGGCCGAATTACATAAAGTAGCAAGTGCATTGTGCATGCTTGGAATTATTATTTTCATTACAATAATAAATTTGGGCGAAACGAAGTTTGCCGGGACAGCTAGTCTTAATCTTAATATATAAAAACGTTCGTGCGTATGTATGACCGACGATAACGGCTGAACCACTGAAGCTTTCCCCCTTATATTCACACCATATGTTTGTGTGGTTCTCCGGATGGTTTATGTTTATTTTAGACCCTATAGGGGGCGCTGGGGTCGCTTTTCTGAAAATTCTTAATTATGGACCGATTTGACTCAAATTTACACCATATAACACTTAAAAAAATAGAAAGCTTTTGCAAAGATTTGGACCCGATAGGTGGCGCTGGGAGATATTTACGACAAGTTAGATTTCCCTGCACATCAATTTTGTATCAACAACACTTTTTGAATTTGGCATTTCCGTAATTCATATTTCATTTAGCTGTACAATTTTTTGACGAAAACTCCAAATTAGTTTTTAATCAATTTTAAATAGGTAAATAAAATTTCCATTCGATTTCCGGCACATATAACAAAACCGAGGAAAATATTCTTACTGGGCCAAATTTTATGATTCTTCTTTTGTTTTGTTCGTATTGGTGTATTTTAGGTACAGTCTTAAAAGATAAATTTTTGGAACCGATAGGTGGCGTTGTTGTCGATCTCCGAAACTGCTCAACCGATTTCAATGAAATTTCGTGGATGTATATTCTTCGTTCCCACTTGACCTGATAGGTGGCGCTGTTGGGTTAGGTAGGCGCAGTGGCTTAGTGGTTAGTGTGTTGGACTACTATACTAGGGGTCGGTGTTCGAATCCCGCAAAAACCTGAATTCCAACTTAGAAATTTTCACTGCGCCCCCACTAGCGAACGTCTGACAAACATCCGAGAGTATGACTGTCTTGAAAGAGCTTCTCAATTAGCCGTTTGGAGTCGGCATAAAATTGTATATCCCTTCCATTCGTTCCAAAAAATGAAAACTCACACAAAACGAATGGTTTTTAGGTGGCGCTGTTGCCGATCTCCGAAACAGCTCTACCGAAATATACTATAGTTTCGGACCCTATAGATGGTACTTTGCAAAACATAAGCGGGATAGGAGAACGGGTTGTGGAAGCATTAAAATTATTAATGGATATTGTCCAAATAAAGGACTTTGCTAAATGTGAGCAGGCCTTAATACGAAAGGTATGAGCAAATCCGGGTGGGTACAGCTACATATAAAAAAGACTGACGTCCGTATGTGCGCACTCATAACTCGGGAATTCAATTTTTATGATTTTTGGTTTTGGTGAAAACAAAACTTTATGGGGATTAGTTGGATTTTTGAATTCTTTGGATGTTCCGGGCTTACATCTATACAATTGAAAGTCGGCTCAGTTATAATTCTGTTGCGCAACCTCAATACACCGAGACTTTGTAACAGAACGCGTTTGATTTGGTGGTGAAGGATCCCAAATCAAATGCCATGCAAGTGACGATTTTGAGTGGAAAATCCAAAGGCAAACACTCTCATTCCGCAGATTCCGCTTATTCAGAACGATTTACCATTCGTATTTAAGCGACTTAGATTTCCTGTGCGTCTCGCTTTCACTATGACAAATAATTTGTTGCAAGTATAATCGATGGATGTTTGTGCATTTGTAGTATCAATCTTGAATTACCATGTTTCTCACATGGTCAGTTTAGTGAAAAGCGGAAGGTTGGCTGAAACGTCAAAATCGTTGCGGTTTGATTGAAACAAATCAACATTGCTTTTCGTCATTTATTTCTATTGCATTTAATATAACTTTTGAATGAAGCATTTTAATTGGCCGAATTACATAAATTAGCAAGCGCATTTTACATGCTCGGAATTATTTTTTTCATTACATTAACAAATTTGGGCGGAACGAAGTTTGCCGGGTCAGCTAGTATATATATATATTTTTCAATTGTGAATAATACTAATGATGCGCTTGCGGTGCTGTGAAAGAACGCCGAAAATTTCTTGAGAAATAAGGCCAAAGAAAATATTTTCAGAATTGCCGAGAACTATTTATATAAAGTAAATTTTTAATTTGCAAAAATAGATGTAACTATTATCTTACATATATAACTAAATTCTAAATGCTGAAATACGTAGAGGGGAAATTTGTAAAAATAGTAGTTGCAAATTCGCGTGAATTTTTGACTATTATTTTTCCAAATTCTATCGAAATGCTAAAATAACTAGAGGGGGAAATTTTAAATGTACCTACCTACATATTTATAAATACAAAGCAAAATAAGGCCGAGTGGGCTTTATTTCACTTTGTCAATGTGAAATAACACCGAATTCTAAAATTCGCCGACTTTTGGATTTCGGCGTTATTTCGCTCGGCGTTATTTCACGGCACCATACTGAATGAAGTATGTTCACGAAGTATGCACTTTTGTCATAAATTTATATGGAGTCAAAAAATTGACAAATTTTTTTAAATAGCCTAAAATGGGATAAATTCTTAATCACAATTATAAGGAGCCAGTGAAAATGTCGAGTAGCTAAATCGGCAATAATAGATAGATAGTGCTGGCAACACTGGTCTTAATCTGAAAAAATAAATAATTTTACCTCTCACAATTTACATAATCCTCACTTTAATGAGTATCATAGTTTATCTTATATAATCGTCAACACGAGCATGTCCGAGGCCATGTAGCCATAAAAATAAGTATGTCCCAAACAGAACACAGAAAAAGTAGTTCAGATAAACGATCTACAAAATGTTATACCCTTTCAATGGATTGCTGTGTATAGAAGACACTTAACAAATGGATGTCATCGTTTTTTCGAATCTTATCGCCACCGATACACGGTGACATCTCTATTCAAGCTATAGATATATACCTGCTCAAAATGGTCAATAGCATGAGTGCTTCCTACCTGATGTCACCTTTGTTGACTACAAAATAATCCACTGGCTCAAATTATTGATTGAAATGTTACAATGGTACCTACTAGATACACTTTGGATATAAGGACAAGGTATATCTGCCTATTCTGTGGATGTGTTGAGCGGTCTAAAGTATACCTGTGCCCACTCCTACATGTTATAAATGTGGTGTGTCAGATTAAGCAATTTATTTACCCTTACCTTGTCTTGAAATCGGGTAATGGGAGTGTTTCTGGTTTCTTAAATCAATGGGGGTCAGATCGTTCTACAATTTTGTTGAAATATATATTGTTTAAGGTTTTGGGACTATCAGACAAATTTAAATATACAACGAGTCCTGATGTGCACTTCTCTTCACCACTATCGTATGATCAGTACCAGTCTAGTTAGCGAAAGTGTGCAAATTAACTGTGTTCCCAAAAGATTAATAAATCAACTCGCTGCCAACCAAAAAGTAAGCAATTACCTGGTACATGTGTTACAACAACTACTCCTTGATTACATAAATTAAAAAAAAAAACATGCCAAAATGTGGTTCACCCTCAACACTTGTGGAAACGAACTTTACCGCACCTAAACGGGATCTAAATTAAATCAGATTGGGTAAATGATTTGCGTGTGAATAACTTAAGTTTGGTCACACCATCTTATATGTGTTTAGCGCCGCCTGTTTCATTACTAAATTCGTCGACACGCGTGCCAACTTAACACCTCATTATTCATTCACTGATGAGATCTCTGGCAGAAACGTTATGAAACAGGGAACGCAAAAGCAAACGCAAAAGCAAACGCTAACGCAATTCGTGTCCTTTTTCGAGGAAACAAAAATTCCCCCCTGCACGGAGTGAGAAAGGTGCGGGCATTTTATACTCCCGTACTCGTATCGTAAATTGAAAAATCGGCACAACGTGTTGGATTGCAATCAATTCGATGGCTTACAATCGACACTTTTGCGTCCTGTGTATGATTGATGGTCAACCAGTGATGAGTGATGGATTGCGACGCGCGGCAGAGGTGGTAACACTGCTGTTGACAGGTCGAAACGAAAACGAATCGAATTTAATGACGAATTAGTTTGTTTGCCTCGAAACAAATCAATTAAAGTGCCGCTTTGGAGGGGGAATACCCATAGAAAGTCTGAGGGTTTGAACAGGATGACGTCTTAAATTGGAGTTGTATGAATTAGAATGAAAAGGACGAGAGTTTGATAATTTCAATGACGCTTATATCTGTACTGTCACTTTGGAAATTGTATTTTGAAATAGGCTCTCAGAAATATAGAAGTATTTGAACTAAGTAGGAAATACGAAACCATTTTTTTTTTTTTTTTAACTTTTCATATGCGTGCCTAGAACTGATGTCTTACTCGCCGGTTCATAAGTACTTTCAAAGGAAACAATAAATTGGTATAAGTGGATCGAAGTTTATTAAATTATGCTGCAGTGTTTTTTTTTTTTGTGAAAACCTTACACACCCATCTTAGTTTCTGGATATATATAGCAGAAAGCGGACCAACAACAAGCAAGCTTCTTTGAGCGCCCAAATACGGCAAAGTTTGGCTGTTGGGTGTATGTAATGTACGGGACAATTGGACTGATTCAGAATTTTGTATTTTGACAGAGATTATTGTGGCGAAGTCCCATCCACTTTGGGACCAAACGGTTATCACTCTTTTTGTAAAATAATCAAAATGGCCCCTTTTCAGTTAGGTAAGATTTTATTTATTAGTGCGTGTTTTTTAATGAAAAGATTTTTTGAAGTGATAACTTCTTTAGGCGCGTTGGGCACTATTTGGATGGGCAAAAACTAGCAAACTCGCGACACCGACACCGATTGCATACTTTTAGTTGTAAACTTTTGTACTATTGCTTACTTTTAGGGGTAGGTAATTTATAGCTTAATCTACGATGATTTTTATTTGAATACGTTACTATGGTAATTTATGGTAGCGACAAATTGATTGTCACCAAAATTATTTCAATTACCTGTTTTGTATGGGGAATTCATAACTTAATTTTACCAGGCTTAATTCCGACATATTATATCCACGATTTTGGGTTTGTGCACATTAACGGCACAGTAGCTTGTGTTATAATTACCGAAACAAGAAATAGAAAACTGTGGTAAACTTGCCACCCTAAGAGTAGGTATACTATATAAGTAATTGTAATATTCATGTCGCCTTAGTGTATACTGTAAAATATGATTAGTAATTTTTGTGTAAAATAATGAATATAAAACTACAATTGATGCCGTACCACGAGATCTAGAGCATTATCAATGGCGATGCGGCAAGACAGAAAAATATTGTAGTCTTTTCTCGTTCTTTTTCTTTTAAAAGTAAAATTTGTATTTTTCGGAAAGAAATTCATATTCAATTAAGCTTCAGTATAATTATTATTAATTTATTCGTTCTGTGCTAGTTTCGGTAGAATACAAGTAGATACAATCGGATTGTGGTAGCTGAAGTAAGATATGTACATTCGAGACTGTAATCTATCTAGCTTACGCTGGAAGACAGCATCGATGAAATTTACTTATATATGCTAAAGATAATTCTGCATTACTTCAAGATAAAGTTGGGAAGAGATTTGATGATATTCCAATCATTTTGAGTGGGGATTTCAACATCAACTTTGCAGATGATAAAAACTACCATTAATTGAATTTTTAAATAGCAAATTTGATTTAACGATGAGCAATGATCGCAATCTTAGCACGACTAGACATAAAACTACAATTGATGTCATCTTTACAAGATATTTAAATAGATTCGAATCAAAATTGTTTGTTTCCTATTTTAGTTACCTACCATAAACCTATAGTATCCGTTTTCAAATATAATGATAATAATGATGATGATGATGGAAGAGTTTGAAGTTGTTGATGAAATTTCATAAGTGTCATTGGTATTCATTTCAAAGAATACCCATTAATTTTTAAATTTAATATTTCATGTATCTGTAAATTTATACATTTTAAGCAATAGATTGCAATTTTGTATGTAAAATAATATGTATTATTTTTGATGTAAAATACCGCATTAAATGAAAATGAAAAATGTAACATAATTTTTGTAGAAGTAGTAGTTTATAATAATGAATAAAAAAACACTTTATTTAAAAGTACTTCCTACACAAAAATATATTTTCTGACGATTCGAAAAATACACACGTAATTGTTCAAGTTATCACTTCTGTCGGCACTCCCCGAGTGCTTTTTTTTTTTTTCTTGTTAGCTATATAAGTATTTTATGTGCAGCCCCCTCTTTTTTGACTCGTGTCCTTTTTATTCCTTTTTCAGCGGTAACGCTGGGTACACGTATCTTCAATATAGCCCCGACTGATGTTGACAACCTTTGCCGATCGCGTATCCCTCAACCTCTCGAGAAGTCCTATGCTGCCAGCATTAAGTGCCGAAGACCAGTGGCGTCGATGCCAAGAAGACATCAAAATCGCCGCAACACAAATTCCGCTGTCAGGCAGAACGAACCATTCAACCTGGACGATGAAAGCCAAGATTTCCGTCCACCTGACCAAAATGAAGTGAGGATAGCAATATCTAAGCTTAAGTCCAACAAGGCAGCTGGACCGGACGGCTTAACTGCCGAGTTGATTAAGGCAGCGGGAGGTGACCTGGTAGAGAGCATACACCAACTCGTCTCCAAGATTTGGTCAGACGAAAGTACGCCTGATGAATGGAACCTCAGCATCGTTTGCCCGATCCACAAGAAGGGAGACTCTCTAAACTGCGCCAACTATAGAGGCATCAGTCTCCTTAACACTGCGTGTAAGATGTAAGATCATGTCTGCTGTACTGTGTGAACGCCTGCAACCATTCGTCAACGATCTGATAGGTCCCTATCAGTGCGATATCGGCCCGGTAAGTCCACGACCGATCAAATATTCACACTACGGCAGATCCTGGAGAAAACCCAAGAAGTCCAGATCGATACTCACCATCTTTTTATCGGTTTTAAGGCCGCATATGGCAGCATTTATAGAGACGAGCTATACAGAGCCATGTCTAGTTTTGGCATCCCTGCCAAACTTGTCAGATTGTGCAGAATGACGATGGAGAACGCTCGCTGCTCCGTAAAGGTCGGAAACAATCTCACCGAGACCTTTGATGTCAAAAAAGGATTTAGACAAGGCGACACGCTGTCATGTGACTTCTTCAACATCATTCTTGAGAAAATTGTGCGAAACTCACAAGGTCACAATTTTCCATAAGTCTATGCAACTGCTTGCATACGCTGACGACATTGACATTGTTGGCAGAACACAGCGAGCTGTCACTGGTGCGTTTGCAAGTATTAGTACAGAAGCGGCAAAAATGGGTTTAGTGGTGAATGAGGGTAAAACAAAATATATGCTGTCAACAAGAAGGGACACACAACATCGACGAATCGGACAGAACGTCACAATAGACGGCTATAACTTTGAGGTAGTTAGGAACTTTGTCTACCTCTGCTCCGCTATAAACTCTGATAATGACATCACATCAGAAATCAAGCAAAGAATCACACTTGCCAACCGCTGTTTCTTTGGCCTAAGACGGCAATTGATTAGTAAGGCCTTGTCAAAAAGCACTAAGGAGATTCTATATAAGACTCTCAACATCCCTGTCCTGCTCTATGGCGCAGAAGGATGGATCCTAGCAAAGACGGATGAGGATCTTCTTGGTCGGTTCGAACGCAAAATTCTTCGAGTGATTTTTGGTCCCGTTTGCGTTGACGGGATTTGGAGTAGAAGATTTAACAGCGAACTCTACGAGCTGTACAGCGACATCGACCTGGTCAGAAAAGTACGCATTAGTCGTCTTAGATGGTTAGGACATGTAGAGCGAATGGACACCAACGCTCCGGCCCGAAGAGTCTTCGATTCCAACCCGGAGGGACAACGCAGTAGAGGCAGACCTCGACTTAGGTGGCGCGCTCAAGTGGAAGGGGATCTCAACCAACTTGGTGTGCGCAACTGGAGGCAGTTAGCCAAAGATCGCGCTAACTGGAGAGGTGTATTAGTTGAGGCCCTGGTCCACCCCGGACTGTAGCGCCACCTTACGTAAGTAAGAAAGATGTTGACATTTTTAATATACGAGTATAAAGAAATAATTAGCGGTGCGCATAATAACGCTAGACCTATATTCTCAAAACGAATCGTTTTATTTTTAAACGAAGTCATTTAAAAACCCCTACCTGCGTTCGCCCATGCTCAGTCCTAATAAAACTTATAGGGAATCTTCCGCCTGGAAGTATGCAATGTAAATGATAGTTTACTGCTCTTAATGCCAAGAAGCACTGACTAACTAGAAGTGTTGGTAATTCTAATTACTAAAGCGATTTACTGGCTAAGCGTATACATCTCATTAAGCTTCCCATTCCTTCTCAGTCTTTGGACCATCAGTACAAATATTTCTGTCAATCTATGACGATAGTATCCAGTGATGAAGGAAACTCAATCTAGGTTATAACTTATAAGGTTTTAAGGTTTAAGAACTCTTGTCCCGAGCTGAGTATTCGTTTTTCAAAATCGAAAAGTCTGGCTGAAGCTTGAAATCTTTGTATCCAAAAAAAAAAAAAACAGGCTTCCTTATTGTGTATTCGTAGTCAAAGATCAACTTTGAAAAGAACTTTCGCCTCATTATTGGCATGTGGACTTTAGTTACCTATACCTGCATTTTGTACCTTGTTGAAATTTTTTGTGTAGAATTTTTAGTCTACAAATTTTAGCAACAACTGAGCTTTAGTCAGTTTTATATAGGCCTCATAAACAATACGGTCGTCAAAAAAGTAAAATCGACTTCGTTCAAAAGGACATGGCCTATCAGTTGTGGACATTGGGTAGCATTACAAGAAAACCTACAAGAGGTTCAAGAAAAGCCCAAAATTTACGCAATATTCCCTGGTATGGGATCATTGGAATTGATCTTGTAAAAATTGCCTATATTGCTTATACCGTGAATGAACGCCGAATTCACTGAGCGATGATAACCGACTTTTTGTATAGAAATTTGTATGACATCTATCTAGAAGGTTTCTCTGCAAGATGCGAGCTTCTTGACAAGTAAGTTTCTGAAAGTGAAAAAAATCTAAATAAGTGCGCCCCTACCTGGCCTGGAACATCATTATCTACGTTCTTTGAGATATGACACGTATACATAGGGCACAACTGCTTGAACTTTTGCTGGCCAATAGGATAGACTTCACTTTTTATGAGCTTTCCCCCGTGTAACTACATATATGATAAGCACGTTGATCTCCTCTTAACTCCGTACTGGTGTTATTAAACCACATAATTTGGGAGATCTTTGATTGGACATTGTGGACGGTGATAATCATACAGTGAAATAGTGGTTTGGTCTCACTTGCAAACCTTGTTCGTAGCTCTTCTTATTTACAGTGTCAGGCACAATCACTCTTTATTATCCTGCCTCAGCAGTTTGTATGATTACGTTATATGCACTCACTTTGGCGTCTCTGCTTAACACTTCTTTTTTACTATACCTACCTCTCCTAGTAACGTCAAGAAACTAGATCTAATCGTTCGATTAAAAGTGCATTGACTCCAGAACGAGAGCGGAAAGCTTCTCACCCCCCTACTCGCCCCGGATGTATTCTGTAATGTGTGCTCTAAATGCTCCATGTATTCGTGTCATGTTTAAATATAATTGACTTTGTTCAGTTAATCCGTTTATGAAATGAAAATGCAAATTTAATTTAAATGTTCTGCACATATGAGTTTTAGGTTGTACCCCTGCTACTGCTCCAACTTCTACTCACCGACTATAAAGGATATAATAGTCGATGGGGATGCAAATGCAAACACATGCACACAGGACGATGACGATGCACAGAGACAGAGCGAGCGGATGGCTGTCGCTTATGGCAACAGTGCCAACAGTATAAGCTCAACGCCAAGAAACATCACATCAATATGCGATGTAGAAGTGGAACTTATTGTTGTACGCTTTCGCATAGCAGGGCATATAGGGATACTTCTGGGGTCTGTAATATCAATAATATCGCTCGGATGGAAGGACACAATTACAAATTATGTATATAGAAAGAGGGTGTTTAGTTGGGTGTAAACATCGCACACGCACATAAAATGGAGTTGATATGCTCCGCATTTAGTGCAAGATTGTAGGCAGAGACCAGAGACAGACATTAGATAGTCGCAGCAGATTTCCTTCTATTAGAACACTGCTGTTGCTGATGCTACATCACTTTTCAATGGGATTATACATATAGGTATCTGAATTCACCTAACTGCGGCGAGTAAGGGCTAAGCCTGTGTATGCAAGTGTGTCTGTTAATGAGTTTGACAATAGATTATAAAAACCGAATGACTACCGATTGTTACGAACAAAAGCATTCAACACGAGTAAGAGTGTATTTATTCGCGGTACCAGTGGAACATGTTGGCGAAAAGTACTAGGTGCCGGCCTCCGCACAGTGTCTCATAAAAGTGTCTGACTCAGGGTGTTATTAACACAATCTTAAAGTCTGTACACTGTACCTGGAGTTTGAAGCAGCTTTTATATACCTTTCGATATTATTAACATTTTGGTTGACTTTTAAACGAAAGACACGACGTTTGTATGTCTAAGCTAATCCCGATATTGGGAATTTTCAAACTAAGATTTTTGAGAAAAACCCACAAATGGAAAATGGTCAAAATCTGTTGCACTAGAACGAATATTTAACATACGACTACTTAGGCTACTAGCTTAGGTTAGGCTTAGGTTGATGTGATCATCATAAAGCACTGTATTAGCAGCTTTCTTATTGCGATATCTAGGGAACTTTTCGGTCAACATTACCCCATACACACTCAGAGTCCTTGCTGAACATAAATATGACCTCAATTTCATTCGAGCAACAAACCTTCTTAAACAAATTTCGAGATAATTTATTCTGCTCCGAGCACTGGCTTGACATGCACAGAGCAGATGAGAAATATGCTTTAGGACGTGTACGTAGTAGGTCATCACAACGTCTGCGTGTATCCAAGTTCTTTATACCTAACCGTGCATCAGAACGTTATTCCTCCGAACACAATTTCGGAGGGTATCGCTATCGCTATTCTCAAACTTTTCTTTTCCGATCTAACTCTAAATTAGTCCACAATGGGCTTAAATACTCTACTTTCATAAATAAAATTTGACCAAGAATAATTCTCTCAGTCACAGTAATTGATTTTGATAGACTTGCCTCCTATTATATAATTTTGAGCAGTGGTATTTCAGTACTTTCGATACCCCATAAAATAGAATTTCCATTTTCATTTATCTGATCATTGTATGTCAAATCTTGACTCTTGATCGTATGTCAAGTAGTTACACAGCCTTGAGTATGATCGGACTTGGAATCTTTGGCTGCGTTTGAAAGTCTCAAAGTGTCTTGTAAGTTTACACATTTCCTAAGTTAATGCTTCAACCCGTACACTCTCTCTCTGAAAATGGTATATTTGCAAACCTATTTCAATTATATATTCGATCATAACATTTTCATTTGCCAATCCATCCTATCCACTACGAAACCTGATCGGGGGTTTTCAGAGATGTTGAAGAGCGCTTAGCTAAAAATAGAGCTATTTCCTACATATAGGTGGTTCTTAACAGCCCTGCGTCATAGGTTCAGTTGCATCTATGAACACGGGCAGTGTACTGTAGTAATAGAAATGAAGGCTGTTCTTTGTATCATTTTCAATGTGTGTGTGTTTTTTTTTTTAAATTGTAGACTTCCACCAACAAGAGTCCCAATAGTATTTCTATAAGAATGGGTCTGACTACCGAGATATATTAGCTAATTCATTGCTGGTCACTGGTCTTTCAAGATATTTCAAATGGGGATTGCATTGTGAGCCTTATGCTGTCAATTGACTTTGCATTTACTTACTTCGGAGTTTTTAAATATGTAGTACAAAGATCGACCGAACCAGGTAAAGGTCTTCTGTTTTTTAAACATTTGAGACATTTAGTTCACAAATGATACAGGATACAGCACCACTTACAACAGCCAAGAACCAATGTCTCGACAAAACAAATTTATTACTTTAATATGACCTCAATCGAGTGAGGCTATCAAAAGTTGCACGATCACCAACAGATGCAGCAACGATTGTATATATAAAGGTGCATGAACCTTAATTAAAATTAATATAAAAATATTTGAAATATCTTAAGTAGATCCATTCGTATAAGTTAAGCTTTCTCTGAACAATTTCGGTCTTAGATATGAGTCCGTATTGTTTGTAAAAGCTGTGCAATGGAAAAAAATACAATCAGATAGCTGTGGCATAAACCATTCTCTGAAAATCTGATTTATAGAGCCTTATCTCAGTCGAATAAGATTAAACTACAGACAGAATAAACCACCATTGACAGTGCTATTCGCAATTCGATAGTAATATCTCGGATCCGCAATATAAAGCTCCAGAGAATGAGATCCCAAACTAAAAATGAAATAGAAAGAAATGTCTAAATTTAGGGTGCAATTTCACTTTTTTGGGTTATTTACTTTTTCCAATTGGGGTCTAATTTTATAATGAATTCAGGTCCCAATTAATTACTTCCCCAACATTACTTTTCGGGCCCAATTTAATTTTTATTAAAAAATAACACGTACCTGAAAAAAATTGGGTAACCGAATAGCTGAGAAACTTTTTTTTTTTGCGCTGATGGGTTTCAACGTGTGACTTCCAACAAGTAATAAAATATATGAACAAATGTAGCGGTGTATTTTAATTGTAAGCCCTAAGTTAAAAACCATCAGCGATTAACTGAATAGAGGAACATATCGGGCGATTTTCAAAGCGAGACTTACATTGTACATTGATGTAATTGAGTACTAGAATAAGTGAAATTAAATGTTGGCCTCATTTCCATTTTCAAAATGGGGCAGAATTTCAATACAAAAATTTATTCCAATTTAGGGCCTTTATTTCAGTTTTTATTTTATTTTATTTCGCGGAGCCTAAGTTTACTTAACAGAAATTAGAAGGGAGTAGAATCGTTGTTACTAAGCTTCCCAATTTAGTCATTTCTCAAATTCCTTGCATACTTTGGACGCAGGCAGTCAGTTACTGGATTAATATACACCAGAATATAGGCTAATTAAAAAACAGCAAAAATTTCTCAGTTCAATTAACCTGCGCTGAGGCTGCGTTCCAGGACAGACTGTTTTAGACAATCTTCGTTGTCTAAGAAGGTCAAGCTGAAGATGATTATTAGGATTAGGTACCATATCTTGTCGATTTAATGCTTGAGACGAATGACCAAACTAGGTTCTTCTACATTTTTTGCCTCACCATTTCTTTTATCAAAATAGTTCAGTAAGACGAAGGGAGGAATTCTCGGCAAGTCTTTAATCGTCAATCGTTTTATTTAGGACCTGCAAAATTGGTAGTTGAAAACTTTGCGAAAGCTTCACGATTGTCAAAATTGTTGAGACATTACATTATCAATTTTCAGGTTTCAGCAATCCCATTTGTCCGTTTCAATGAGATTAAATTTTATTGAAATGAAATTGCTCATAAAACACCTACCAATAATTGGTAGTGAAATTGAACATTTTTCCTCCAGTATACTTGCCGATTGGTGCGCCCTTATTCTAAGCTAAATTTGGTCAATAAGTATAGCTAAGCAGTCTATAAACTAAAAAATATTGGATAATATACTCGAAAGTCGAGATCCCTCTAGTTGAAAGCCTCCATCAAGAAGAATGTAACGAAGGTGGAAAGAGAAGTATTCGCAATTAGTTTTTCCGCGACTCATTTATAAATTCGCGGCGATCCGTGCCCAGTTTCACATGAACTTATAATGGTTGGCGGTAAACAAAGATCGAACCAAACTAAAGGTTGTCAATGCCCTAAATATTAGAGTCCTGAAGCCAGCGTGACCGCTGCAGGATTCTAAAAAGTCACAATGGGCCAATGAGAAAAAAAAAGTCATTTTTGAAGGTAGTCTGCACATTAAGTATTTTTGAACGATATTTAACAAGCATTGGCTCGCTAAATAGTATAATAGTATTGTGATGGGATGGGCAACTGAGTTGTATTTAAAAGCTTTTTTTTTTGTAAATAACAGCATTTGAATTTTTTTTTGGAGCGCCTCCTTAAACTAAAAAGTGCCAAAATAGCAAAAAATTGTGGTAGGCGCTCAGAAACAGTGACAAACTGCAACTTTAGTCGCACAGCGGTCCCACTGCCTGCATCTTTTCAAACGGATTCGATATACGAAAATATAAAACAAAATCTTTATTAAATGTCTGTGCCAGCTATTATAATGTATATATGGGTGTTACATGAGCCATAGCCTAAAGGAGGTCTAAAAGCACTAGTCATTTACAGTGGGTGATCAAATTATTACGGCCACATGGAAAAATTTCACTTTTTGAAAGATAGCCCAACATAACTTTTGTGTTTTATATTTTTTAAGCTTTATTTATTTTTTAATATTAGAAGAGACTTATAAACTAATAAAATAACATAGTTTTATTAAAATGGAGTACTGTAAAACTAAAAAAAAAAAAATATTTTGTAACATTGCCGTTTGCCGCTACAAAAGCCTTAACCCTTTTTGGCATGCTTTCGATGCATTTTAAGCAATTAGTTTTAATATTTTCGTTCCTATGCCATACTTCGATAAGACGATCGATCAATGCTCGCTTATTTGTAATTTTTTCTTTGCCTATTTCTGTCTTCATCAGTTCCCAAAAATTTTCTATGGGGTTAAGGTCTGGAGAATTTCCCGGCCATTCCAGAACCTCTACTTTTTTTTTTCTGCAAAATTGCAGTCAATCTTTTTGCCTTATGGCAAGGTGCAGAGTCATGCATAAACATAAAATTGCCGTTTGGTAATCATTCCTGCACTTGTGGCAACATTTTCGAGGATAAGACCTGAATGTAGTGGTCTTGACGCATGGTTCCTTCAACAATGTAGAGACGTCGTTGTTCCTTTCCCACTGATGATTGACCAAACCATTATGCTTAGAGGATGTTTCACACGTTCTACTATGCATTCCTTTTTATATTTTTCGTTTGCCCTCCTTCTAACAAACTCGGACTTATCTGACAAAATCTGAACCGTTGATTTATCGGAAAAGCAGACCTACGAAAATAACGCGTGCCAGGAAAATCGTGATAACATGTCTCCGAAAGATATAAAAAACTATTGAAAGCCCACATAATAAGTTCTCACCTTAAGCCAATCTTCGGATGTCCAGTCCTTATGAGCCTTAGCCCATTTAAGGCGTTTTTCCATCATCGCCTTTGTAAGGAGTGGCTTCTTTGCTGGACGGCGGCAAGCAAAACCCATATCTTTCAGGTGACGTCGAACTGTCATATCAGAAATCTCAATTCCTGGCGTTGTAATTCTTTTTCGCCCCGATCTTCCGACTCTCATAGGCGAAAGGGCAGCATTTTCGTCTATGTATTTTTTTATTTTGTCCCCAGAGGACTTTGCCACTCCTGCAATTACTGCTATTTTCCTCTACGAATGCTCAGTGTTCAGTAGCAGGGTCTTGGTTTCAGAAACTTTTGCCGGCGAAAGGTCTTTTCTTCTTCCCAGGGCTTGAACGGCGTCTTTACCAAAAGAGCTCTATAAGACATTCCAGACACAAACTGAATGCACACAAACTTAAAAATAAGTAAACGCACAGCACGTTGTTATCACAAATACCGATTCCGAAACAGCAACCTTTGATTTTTCGTAAAAGAAAACGTTAAAAAGCCCAAGAAAGGAAAAGCTGAGTCTATAAAAAAATGAGGCATCCATTTTGAAAGATGGCTGCAACAAAAATAATAACTGCTAAGTGTTATCACTTATTATTTGTTAAAAGCTTATTACCCATAAATCTATTTTAAAATAAAATAAGTCTATTATAAGGGTTATAGAATTCATTTATTTGCACTAAATCCTGAAAAAATTATATTTTTTAAGGTGGCCGTAATCATTTGATCACCCACTGTAACACTCCCGCCTACCCGTACTCACATATGGTCGATAGTAGTTATGAATAGAAACGATTCCAAACACAATATTGCGCCCCCCTCCGCATAAAATTCAATTTTGACCGTAAATTTTACGATACTCGCATTATTATGAGCGACAATTAAAAAGATTCACTTAATGGCTAGCTATTCGCGAGGATTTCAGTTCAGGATACGCTACGCCTATACACACATACAATCATATCACTTATTTATATAGGCGTGTGTAATTATTAAAGTCACATCGTCTATTACAGTCGTAAATTCGGCCATAAGGACTTTTATGTTCAACTATTTAACATCCTTCGCATAATGGAATTCGTTTTGACTTTATTACCGAACTTATATTTCGAATTGGTCATTCTAATTCCATTAAAACGAAGTGGTTGCGGGGGTGGGCAATGCGGGCTTTGGGCACGAGTATGAACATATTTTATAGGCACACATTGTCTGCCGTCAGTTGCGTTCCCTTTGCAATAATAATTACTGTCTTCAAACATGAATACACATCAGATGTTTATACGCATACAATACACATCTAAAATTCAACCGTGTCGCATTGATTCCTATTTCTCCGACATCGTCGGCTGCCTCTAATTAACCTCACAAACAGTAAAGTTTCCCATTCGAATTGTTCGGAAGTCTGAAGTCGCAAAATATCACACAACCGCCTACCTCATTGGCGGTGAGCCCCAGATAGATACTCTCCTTATTTATACTGCGCTACGCCAAGAGCTGAATCCTTTGTGTATCTACCTAGTCGATAATCCTAATCTGATTACGGTGATATTATTTCCCAAGTTGCAGTTCATTTGATACGAACCCAACAATGTTCAGACTCGGCTACAGACCGACTTCCGTTTTCCAATCTCCGAGTGGGCACATTCTAAGAGGCTTAGCTATGGTGTGTGGAACTTTATGTCCATGTCCTTGAATCGACCAGGTAGATTTTGGTTTTGGTGCATTAAAGCACAGTATAACCGCACACCCCCTCCTGTGCATTTATACGCTCTTTGAATGCGGGATTCGGAGAAGTTTCTTAACAAAGATGTCTGTCTGTACCATAAAATGAAGTAAATATACCGTTGGAGGGGATAGTCGGTTTGTAGTTGTAAAATTGATTACTCGGCAAGTGGAATGAAATCTAAGGATTCTATTTGACAATGAAATCAATTGAAGCACTTGTTCGAATTGTTTGTGAGGATGCTGATGTGTTTTCAAAATGAACTAGCTATCTCCAAATGAATAGACAATAATTGAAAAGGAAATTTACACTTTATGCACAACGTTTGGAGTGAAAGGGTTCCATGGGTTATTGATATGGAACTTAGAACTTTGGGATTCACAAGTCTCAGGCAGAGACTCTTCACGCAGCCCTTTAATTAAGTAAAAGTATTTTTACAAATAAGAAGCGTAGTATTGAGTGTAAATCACCTCTACAGGTACCTATAAAAAATGACTTGACATCAGTTCCCCAGACGGCCACTACAACCCAATCGCGGAATGCGTATGCTATTCATTTCAGTTTCCTTTCCATGGGGTTAATAGTTTCCTAAAGATAATATGCACGGTACGTTTCGTATAATTTATGTATCTCTTAAAAAAAAAAACTGTCATAACGTAGCCAACAAACAAAAGGTACCGCCACACGCTATTGCAAACCTCTTAACATTTGCAACAAGTACGAAACTCCCACGTCGTCTGCTGTTGATATACAGGATAAACTTTAACCGGCACTGCCGATCGAACGTGGAATTCCTTTCAAGCTAACAAACCTTTTGGCTTCCCGTGCGTGGTCAATGTACTGGAGTGTACCTTGCGTGCTTTGTCGCGAATGTAGGAAGGAGTCCATCAAAGTGATCGTCAGTTCAGTGGGCTAAAGGGTTTCCGAATGTACGTTGGTATCGAAAGCAAATAAAATTATTAACAGACATTCTGTGGGCTCATACAGTGCAGGATGTAATAAACGCAAGTCCTTGGACTTAGATCCAGACCGGCCTCTAATTGGTATAGAACCAGATCCTTTCAAGTTTACTCAAATAAAATTTGATTTGTCGTCTTAGTTGGCATCTTGTTTCATCGCAGCTGCTAAGTAGGGTAGGGTGGGGCAAATTGAATAGTTTTTTTTTTCGCAGATTTGAAATAACTTCTTTCGCCAATAAATATTTTAAACATTTTTCTTTTTTATTGAAAGCCATGATTATTTTACGACAGAAATTACTTATTTCTTAAAAGTTAAATTCACACTGATAATTCAAAAAATTGGTGCGACTGTATCCAACAGTCCCGAAATATGTGTATGTGTAAACACCGTGCGTGCGGTATGTGTGTGACTTGATACACGTCATTGAGAAAAGAGGGAATTGTAATAACCGCATTCTTGATATATTATGAAATAACAATAATTTATTCGTTCTGTGCTAGTTTCGATAGAATAGATACAATCGGATTGTGGTAGCTGAAGTAAGATATGTACATTCGAGACTGTAATCTATCTATGTAGATTACGCTGGAAGACAGCATCAATGGTTGTTCCATATCGTGTTGTTGAAATTTTCCGGTTGGAGTTCATTTGAAGATTAAATTTATCTTGCATAAAATCATTAAATGGTTGAGCTTCTGGAGTTGCAAAATTGATATTGAAGTCTCCGCTTATGATCATTGGTAAAAGATGAAAATCTCCCTGCAGAATTCTTGAAATTCCTTCTGAGTACGGTGCAAGGACGAAATGGAAAAATTTTATTTCACATCAACAAAAAGCTGAAATTAATATGCCCCAGCTCATAAATGTATGCAATGATAAAAACGTATGCAATGATAAAATGTATGCAATGATAAAACACAGTGACGCATTTCCGTCCCCGCAAGTTAAATGTGTGGAATTACTCCACCAGATTCCAATAACGCACGCTTAGATGTTTACACATCAAAAAGAACAAAACGACTCTTCCCATAGTGGGGCACAATCGTCATCCGGGTGGGGCACAATCGTCATAAATTTAGATGACGCAATGTACTAAGAATCAATACTGTTTAAATAATTAAGAAAATCTTAAATCTATAAAAATAAAAATTGAATGAGATCAGAAATTCATTTTTAAACTAAAATTTAATTAAAAAAAAAGAAAAAAAATTAAAATCACATTCTAGTTTTGAGATCACAAAAAAAGTAAAGCAGAAATTTAAAATAAAAGAATTTGTTAAAAAAAATCTTTGTATCCACGTTGTATCGACCCATAAATAGATAAGGTTTGAATATCTTTACGATCCAGCGCCCCATGTGCTATTGTCGAAAGTGTCCCATCCTTGGATCTAATAAACGTAAACGTTGTTATTTTCCACAAAACTTATAAAGAAAATTAAAACAAATGCTATAAATAACTTAAATATATTATAAACCCAAAAATGTTTGACGCAGTGGCTTAGTGGTTAGTGTGTTGGACTACTAAGCGACGGGTCCAGGTTCGTATCCCTCAAAATACCAAATTCCAACTTAGGGTTTTTTTTCCGCTGTGTTACCTCTCGCGAACGTCTGACAAACATCCGAGAGTATAAATGTCTTGAAAGAGCTTCTCAATTAGCCGTTTGGAGTCAGCATAAAATTGTAGATCCCTTCCATTCGTTCCAAAAATAAAAAACTCACACAAAACGAATGGTTGTGAGAAGCTAGGCCTAAGGTCCCTCCGGACCTGTTACGCCAACTATTTATTTATTTAAAAATGTTTGACACTCACAATCAAAGAATTCCCATAAGAAACAATTAAATATCACTTACCTCGTGTACAGGAAGAATTGAAAAAAAAAAAAAAAATACTTAAAGAACTAAAAACAGGTCTAACCACCAGAACTGCTGTAGAAGAACAATTGTAGTACGTGTACGATCTAAGAGAACAGTGTGGCAAGAGTTGCAATCAAAGGTATTATTTTAAACATGAACCCCCTTTCTGTAATAGCGAAAGTCAAAAATGCCGAGTAATGGATACAGTAATTGGACACCTCTCTTACATTTAGTTGTTGAATACAAAAACTAAATAGAAGTATTATATTTAATTAATTAATTACATTTTTAAAATAAATGGATTTATATATATTTCTTTTATTTAATTTAAATATTAACACATCAAACTGTCGTATTTTTGTTCAGTAAAGAAGCATTAAGTGCATTTTAATAAACCGGTAGCTATGTAATTATTATTTTTGGCTGCCAGCATTACTGTAGTTCTGTACAGTGGTTCCTACTGTAGTTTTTAAGAGACATTTTATATAATTCATTTAATTCTAAATTGAAACCTTTTAACAGTGTGAGTTTTTATTTTTATGAAGAAAGGGACCTACAATTTTATGCTGAGCCCGAACGGCTGAATTGGGTAGTTCTTTTAGGTTTTATGACAATTATAGTCAGGGTGACCGTTACAGAATTCTGAAAAGTCTTAGCAGTAAAGGCCAATGATGAAAAAAGTGTCATTTCTGTCGCAGCGCCTTCTTCAACTAAAAAGTACCAAAATAGCAAAAAATTGTGGCAATTGAAATTTGCAACTTTAGTCGCACACCAGCCATGCTGGTTATAGTCTCGGAAGTTTGTAAGAAGTTCGTTAGCGGGAGAAAAACCCCCAAGTTTTAATATAGGAGTGTCGAACTTGAGGCTCCTCGCTCAGTAGTCCCGCACATTGCCCACAGCAAGGGCTTACGACGGTTAGAAAACTGTTTCGAACGGGCAGCTTTCTTTCATATACTTGCCACTTCGACCAACGTGAGGACACTTCCACCTTCTCTCCACAAATTTCACAAGTCAAACCAGTCGCTTATGTGAAGCACAGCACGTATACCGTTACTATTACAGGGTGTGGTTCATATATAGTTCACCTGTTCACCATCTATCTGTCACTCTGTGGTGAATTGTCGTATTCATTGAAATACAATTGTACCTACACTCCTAAATACTTTACGACCACGCCTGAATCCGCATCGCACTACACGGAACGTACCCCAATACTTCCTAATTAACTTCACTATACGCCAGTGCCAAAGGAGTAATAAATCGACCAGGAGCGTAAACAATTGTTTTCAGAACATTTTGACAAAGGATTGCTCTGGGAGAACTTGTTCCTTCTAACGTATATGTAGATACACAATAGAATTTCCATTTTCTGCCAGTCAAATCCACCTGTACAAACGTTCGTCAAAGCTCAATTAGGGTCCTGCCATTACAAATGATTGATCCTTATTTTCATATACGCTACGCATGTGTACGTCCCAATTGCCGCAAATGGTTGCAATGGCTTAACCACCCTTTACATATACACCTCCGGCCGGCGGCGCCCGGCCCGGCCATATGCGCGCACATAATACACATACAAGGCAAAAATTGAATGAATCGCAACTCAAGCGAAAAGCAGGAATTTTCGCACCCGTTCAGGAGAATTCCCTCGGGCTGTAGACGCTCGCTAGCACAGTGGCGGTGTGGTGGCTCGCTTCGAATTCGTATCACTTTTGATGTAAACCACCAATGGAAAACTTAACCAACTGATGTGGATAATTTTTTGAGTGGTTTTATGCCGTCCTACACTGGCATCAGCATCAGCATCAGCAGCCGCACAGCACCAACGAGAAACGCAGGTGTTAGAACAGTCTAATGTTCACACGGTAGTTTAATCCGCTTCCTAGATCCCTGACAGTATCATGACTGATTAACGAAATTCCTTATGCAATTCTCGTGGATGGCAATGTGCCCACTTGCAAAAAAGTTTCGGGTTAAAAAGGCAGCAGCAACGATGGGGTGTCTGCGTGCCTGTGTGTATAGTATCTCGGTCCTTGTATCTAAACGGAACATATCCTGCAGATTATCCCTGGTATTTGGCGGCTATCGAAAAGGTTCCCATTGTTGTTATCATACACACACATACACAAAGTGAGAGCGACAGGACACAGACTCATTACGTCGCGTAACTTTTTTTGCCGAACGTATTTCTAATTTAATTCCGCAGAAAGGATGTCGTGCATGACTGAGCATACATGGGTCTAATTATAATAATTTCTGTTCAGAGATTAGGCTATGTGCAGTTTTAAGTGGCCGATGGCTGATATGCCTCGATGAGTTGAAACGCCATCAAATATGTAACTGTAGATATCTAGTTACATGCTGGTGTTACTATGTCGCAGGAGGTTGGTCGTCGTTCTGTGTATATTTGAAGGCTAAAGGACACACCGGCCCAGTAAGGGGTGAAACACGGTGGCAATTTCAACTGCAACTGAGCTCATTTGGCAAACGGATTGCTTTACATAGATTAAATGGTGTTGCGACGATGACACCGATGATGACGATAATGATGGCAATGGTGGTGGTGCTGATAATGATGATGGTTCGGTCAAGAGACTGCTGATTAAATTTGTAAATAGCTAGATGCTACGTATAGAATTAGGCATCATTGTATAGAAAAGGTATCAGTGTGCTGAAGGTAGCAATTCGGTGCACAGAAATTGAATTTAACGTGTAGTACCGCATGATATTAAACTAGTGCCATTCAAATTTTGATATGCAAAAAGAGGTAACCGGCTACAGCTCAGTACCATTAATATAAACAATTCATTACCAAGCACCAGATTTGGATAAGAGTATTGTATTCTGTTATATTAATTGTTTACATTTATGGCCGCAAAAAGGTATCAACAAAATGAAGTGCACGAATGAGTCGCACGCAACTCTCTCGTTCACCGCTCATACATAGTTTTGTAACCTATCTCTGCAGAGATTGTAGAATCGGCTAAGACAAATGCTTTTGTGTAGCCAACGAACTTGAAAAAATGTCCTCCAATTGACTCTAAGTCCACTAATGCCCTTCTTAAAAATCTGCATAAATAATACAATTTTGGAACATTAAAATTGAAGACACAGTGGAACGCTGTTCGGAAATGGAAATTAGAGAAGGAGGAATAATAGTTTTTTGTGCAGTTTAGGTTGTGCAGAGTTATGGGGAATCCGGACAGAAGAAGACTCGAATGTGTTTTTTTAAAGTTTCCATAAATCGTTGGACCAATAAGATTGGCTAACCGTCAGGCTATAGCCAAAGTTGAAATGAATCGGGCTAAGTATTTGAGATGAAATTATGATTCACTCATGCTAGTTTTTAAATCATAAAAATTGTTTGACGATTGTGTGTATGAAAGGGGTGTCCCTCAGCTAAAGGCGGGCGGTCATTTTCGCACTCATATCAAGTTGACTATTTGTAGCAGCTTATGTCGTTTAATTCAAATAGGTTTATGTATATTTTATTTATTTTATAGGCGCCCACAAACGAGTTTGGCTTTCGAAGTAAAATTTCAACGCTTCACTTTCCATGATTGTGAACAAGCGTTCCTGACACCGAACAATCGGGACGCCTTCGTACGTATTAATAGTTTGCTTTTTTTTTATTTGGCCCTCATTGAGGTGTGTACTGAAAGCTGCTTATGCGTTATGCGATACAATAGACGCCCGACAAGAAATCCTAAGCCAAAAAAAAAAAAAATGCTCTGACAAGCAAATTCCTCCGGTCCAATGATCTACATTCATAAAATAGCAAACAAAAAGATTTGGGGCCAGGGTTACCAGATTATGATCAAAGGTCGGACGGGAGAAAAAGCAAAAATATGGAAAAACCCGAGATTTTTAAATTCTCCTGGGACAAAGTAAATTTTTTTTTTCTTCATTTCAATGACAGGCGTCAATTTGCAAAAATTGCATTCTTGTGAGCTAGGTGTGCTTGATTGAAACTTTTAACGAGAATTTGTTAGGCCCATTAGTAAACTGGAAACTGAATGAAATATTTTGGCTATGTTATGTTATGACTACATTATGCCATACTTAGAGAGACAAGACATTTCTCGAGCGCCTTTCCAAGCAGGGAAGAATGGAGAGACGGACTCGTACCCAATATGCAATTCATAGCCGTTTTTATGGACGTATTTTAAATTGAAACCGGGGCGGGTTTAGGCGTACTCTCCGAATCGGTGGGTATATCAAAATTGCTACGCCTGCCCGATCACAGCAGTGTCTTCCAAGCAGAGGCAGTGACAGTGACAACAGCAGCCCGGGAGTCTGCGGTAAGGGTATTATCACCTGAAGGTGTTACCTGCTTTATCGACAGCCAGGCAGCAATAGAAGCTTTAACTGCAACAGAAATAAAATCAAAGCTTGTGAAATGCTGTCCCCAAGATCTCAAGGTCCTTGGTTCTCAGCTCAAGATATTGCTCTACTGAGTACCGGTACATGAAGGCATTCAAGGTAATGAGAAAGCGGACGAATTAGAGAGGCAAGAATGCTCTATATATTTAATGAAACCAATACCGAGAATCTCATAGGGAAGGATAGAAAATCTTTTTCCAACCTTGTAGGAATCTTAAAGGGTCACAACGCTCTGCGGTACCACATGAAGAAAATGCGCTGGACGGAAGAAGAACTCTGTAGAGGCTGTTGTAATGAGGAAGCTCTTGGGGACACAAACACAACCCACTTTCTATGTCACTGCTCAGGTCTCCAACACAACCCGGGCAAACCGGGACGTATGGCAACGCTAGTTGGGACTCCGTATGATTGCTTCCAGTTCCAGTAACGAAATAACAAAAATAAATTTAGCTTCTTGTCGTTATGGTAATTATTTGAGTAGCTAATCGAATGGAGAGTGAGGGAAGTCTTTGAAGTGGATACCTAAGTGAGATTTTTTTTTTTAGTTAACACCACCTAAATACGAGTACCTACTTATATCGATTCAAAGTGGAGTCCAATGTGAACTATTCATACTGGTTCGACTTTGCGGCATATTGCGGGTAATAACGCAAAGTGAGTGCTGGAACAGATTTTTTTAAATTGCTCAAACATGTTCATAATGTCCATAAATGTTTATAATGGTTGTGTTTGTGGTACAATGAACATCCGCCCATGAAATAAAACACTTGGTTTACGAAAAGTTATTTTTTCCAGCATTCGACTTTAAGAAAGCTGCGCACTCGGTGGTTACAAAAATGTATCATAAAAACGAAGTTGAATAAGCGAATAAAAGAATTATCAATAATGGCGGTATAATACTCAAAGCTAAGGACTATTCTATATTATATATATAAAATAGAGCACACTCACTCTCAATTCTCAACAACCAGCATGAACTTCCAGGCCCATTGGAAGCAAAGAGAGTCGACTGGAAACAGGTTGGGTAGTCTACGGATGATTTTTACAATATTATTTAAACACTGACAGATATTTTGCTGACAAGCCATCCATGTTTGTGGTTATTTAGCAAACTATTTGTCCACTTATTTAACAATTAGAGTTCAAAGCAATCGAAAGTGAAAGTGTGCAGCACATAATGTACTGATAGGGTAGACTTCTGGCAAGCCAACCGGGGCAGTCATTTGAATGAAATTGTATTCCGTTCCTATGGAGTTTTACCCTTTAAAGCAATCAAATGTGAAAAAACTTCAATGTGATTAGATTTTTAGAAATTTTCAAAATACAAAACTAGAATTATATCCTATCGCTTTCTGCCTTTCTTGCGAACATCTGGGAGCATTTATAAATTTTCTGAAATATCTTCTTGGGCCCAATTTCTGATGCTCACATGGCCGATTTCCTTACCAATTCATTATGCTGTTGACTACCGATTCTCCGGTTCTCACCCATCGATACAAAATATGTATCAATTTCCGAAACCAACATCTAAACCTCTTAATTGTCCAGAAACACAAAATTAATCGCCTTCGTCCAGCACCACATCGTGTTCGAGATTAAGTAAAATAAATCGAATTAAATCAGTTCGCCGCAGCCACAACATACCGTGACGGACGGGATCTATAGATCTTGTAAAAGTCAAGCAATGATTACCACGACACGAGTCGTATGCTATTCACACATTTAATTTACGATGCGTTTCCCATCAAATGGGTGCGTGCGTCAATGAGGCTCTATTCAGTGTATATCCCATTGCTGAGGTGGGATAAAGTGATGCCTTTCCCGATGCTAACAGATTACAGCTCCATATGAACGGCAAAGAAAAAAGGCGTGCATATGCGACGGAAATGTTGTAACAGCATGCAGCGCGATGTAGTGCAACCTTAAGCTCAATTTTTCGATTTCAATCTTAACGAGGCATAATTTTTCCTTGTCCGCTCGTAAATTTGTGTCCACCAACTGCGAGTGTATAGTATGCCCAACCAATTCATGTCGCTTTCCGTGACTATGAATGCCATCGCGAGGTGTGTGCCCACATATAAGGAGTCCGGCCGTTCGTTGTGATATTTGTAGTCCAGGAGTGGTGTCATTATGCAAAATTTTACCACATCTTCGACCAAGAAGCAGGTGGCTTAATGTATACCAAAAATCACCACGCATCCGTCTCTACATCCAGTGTAACATTAAGTTGTAAGGAGCACAGCGAACTGTATATATAGATCTCTGCGAGCGTGGGGGACCCGAGAACGAAGTTATATTTTCGAAGAACTACTTATAGGCGAGGCCATTGAAATAAACGGTGAACGCAGCGTGCAGAGTCCAACTTGTAAATTGAGTGGAAAATCAGCATCCGCATGAGTTGGTGTTATGTGCGAGAAATAAATTATTAATGCGCCTCCATCGTATATAGCTCCAGATGGAAATGGCGAACGTGAAGGCATTATCCGCGACAAACTGATTTATGTTGGCTTTCTTCGATTTAAGTGCGTTGTTTTGTGGCATCAGTGCTGCTAATATCGTCAACGAGGAGGAGGCTCCTTTGCATTGCCCCACATCATCTGGAATAGGTACCCATACCTATTTGAGTCCAAAAAGTGGTGGTTTCGACTGTTTGAGATCTCACTTCAAAATATGTATAATAATCATTAGAGGGAAGGACTGTCCTGTATGACACAAATTAAATGGAAGTCCGCAAGATGACACCAGTCCAGTGTTGCCAGGCGATTTAAGTGAAATTCCCCATCACAGACCTTTAAATTCCCCTTTTTCCCCATTCTTCGTGGTGGTTTTCCCCATGGATTCCCCACAATCTAAATATTGAGTAAACTGACTGCTTCTTACAAATTTTTCACCCAAGTTCCAATATAAAAACTGAATCTGATCTAGTAAGAATGAACTTGTGCATATTGAATATGGCTTGTTGACGTGACGGCGAACAACGTCAGAATGTATGGAATGCACTCACCCACAGCAAATATCCCACAAGGGAAATTACTGTAAATAGAAAACGTCAAATGAATTATAATAATGTTAAGAGGAGCAGTGGTTTTATTCTATTGCGGTCTAGATCTTATACATTTTTTGCCAATAAATCTCAGTCATAGGTATACGATTATAATGAAACGCGCTACTTGCGTACGAAGCGTTGAACCATTTTCCGAGCCATTCCACACAAGAGGCAGTTTTTTGTAGTTACAAGAAAAATCATTGAGTCCATTCACTTGGCTAATATTTTAACCAGTTATAGGGTATTTCGAAACAACGTCAGTGTCAAATAAGAAGAAAAAAACAAGTGACAGCTGAAAAACTGATAGGAGAACAAAACAGATTTTATATGGCTGTAGCATAATTATGTTAAAAATGTATTGAAAAGTTTATAATAAAGTGAAAAATTATGTTTATCAAACTTATTGGGTAACAGATGAGAAGTTCAAATAATATGAGCCATTTCTCTTTGGCTCGGAGCATTGAGCGAAAGCTAAGATACTTAACCCTGGTTCTATTTAAAAGGCAATGGGGACGTTCAAGCTTCTAGTTTAGTAATCCTGAAATCAGCCATCTGATTAGATGTATCTCGGTTTTGATTAGTTGAAATCAGTCATATAAGCAGCTGTTTCAGTTAACATTTTTGGAGGGGTAGCCGACGATAAGTCAAGAAATTGTGACTGAGTACTAAATTGCAGGTCGCATAATGTGCTTGAAGTAGAAAAAGTGATGTTCCCGGCCAATCAAGTTCTTGCGTTCAGTTTATGTCTTATCCAGACCAATCTAGTCCACTGAAGATAACTAGATTATTGAATGTGCCCAATATTGGAGTGAAGTATTGAAATTTTTTTTTTTTTTTATTTTCCCCACATTTCGTTCTGAAAGAGCGAAGATTCCCCTTTTCCCCTTTCGCATATTTTTTTCTTGAAATTCCCCATAAAAAGGGGAATCCCCCACGACCTGGCAACACTGCACCAGTCAACTAATGGAAAATGTTAGTTCAACTTACGTCGCCCATGTTTACATCGCAGGTATTGTCCATAACATCTGGGGTTAAATTACCGAATCGAGCAATATGTGACTCAATTTGTTATTATTTTGCTTGTAAAATCCACAAAATTCAGTGACGAATGGCTCGTTCACGGATGCTGTGACGACGAAGGTGGTTTGAACCTTCTTTCCATTCCACTGGACAATACACGTTATATACCCAGAACCGACCTATTGTAAATGGCTGCACATGCACAACGACGTTAGCCGTATGTCCACATTAAGATAACCAGCCAAGCTTCCTTAAAAAATGCATGCGACCTATACCTCGCCGATGCAATAGGAGTGTTCCTGAAATTTTAAAAGAGCTACCGCTAGATCAGAGTTCAACTATACCTCCTCTATCTGAGATTCAAGACACCTACTTTCTAGCTTTTACTAACCAAAAAGGAAAGGAAAGGAAGAAGACCGGGTCTAATCTCATTTTCCGATTATGACTATGATATGACTATGACTGCAAAATTCGTTTCACCAAACACAAATTTTCAAAGTGCAAAGCATGTTTTTGCAAACTGCAAAATTTTGTCAATTTTCAAGAAATCGTCAATTTCGTTTCACCAAACAAATTAGATTTGCACTTTACATTTAAAGTCGTGAAAAGTTTGTCAATAATATGCAAAGAAAAAAAATCATTTTCAGTCGAGATTTTGTTGTGAACAGTTGGTGATATAATTAAACAAATATATAATGAACCGTTTCGAAGCACTCTTTGAAGACGAGGAGGATACAAGTAATGTACATAGGGTTGTAAAATTAAGGACAAATTTTGAAATTGACGATAATTTTTCAACCCTGGAAGGCTTTCGTTTAACGAAGACGAGTATTGAACGTGTTTTGTCAAAAATTGGACTTAGGTTAAAGTTTGACAGCGAACGAAATAATTGCTTAAGTCCCTTGCAACAGATTCTATGCACAGTACGTTGGATGGGAAATGGAGGGCAATACCATGGAGTCGCTGTCTGCAGAGTAGTACAACGAGCTTCGGATGCAATAATCGAGGAATTGCTTGCAACCACCATTTGCTGGCCAAAAAAAAACTTCGGAAATAGCTACCCAATTTTTTGCTCAAGGTGGATGATCAACATTGATGCACCCAGGGAAAATGAAGAGCAGTTTGTTAGTAGACATGGGAATGCAATGATGGTATGTGGGCCGGACCGATCTTTCTATGCGATTAACGTAAGCTGGCCAGGTAGTGTTCACGATGGAAGGGTACTAAGGAATTCCCGTTTGGCTGCGAATTTCAATGCAGGATATCGACCATTTCCAAATGTAGTACTTTTAGGGAACAGCGCTTATTCTTTAAGTGAATGGTTAATAACACCACTAAGAACAAATCCGGAGGTTCCAGTGGAACAGCGTTTTAACCGAGCTCATAAAAAGATTAGGCGAATCATTGAAAATAGTTTTGGTATGTGAAATGTACGAGCGTGGTTCCAATGTGGTTCTGTATTTTCGACCTTCAACAGCTGCTTTTTTAAAGTTGTTAACTCGTCATCCTCCGATCTTCTTTTCCTTGTTAAATATTGCTCAAATTTCAGTTTGAATCGAAATTTATAGAGTATTAGCAATTTTTTTAAGGCCAACAAACAATTTTACGACATTAAAACTTGCTCTATATTTCGCGTTGGGTGCAATTAAATATAATAACATACACGCATACGTTTTTCACTTTGCAAATTTGCAAAACACGATTATAAATGCAAATTTGTCTTTCTAATTGGTGAAACACTTATACTTTTCACTTTGCAAGAAAGTCCGAAAAAATACAAAATGCAAAGTCGTGAGAGCTTTGCATTTTTGGTGAAACACATCGCACTTGTACTTTGCAGGCATTATTTTTTTTTCCAAAATTGCAAAATGCAAAGTGAAAAGTGGTTGGTGAAGTAGGGCCCTCTACCAAAATATAAAAAAAGTTAGTAAGTGGCCATTCGGGGTCCGGATGGGGATCCTGGGCATCGGCTTCGTGATAAGGACAATACTGACGAATTTCGTTACCTGTTCAGCAGTTTTCCTCCGTTCAAAAGCCAATTTTTCCTACATCAAGGCCGCGGTTGTCAAAAAATTATACCTTTTTTTGGAAGACAAAAATATTGTCAGATCTCGAAGAATCCTCGTGATATAGTTTTCTTACCATCAAGAGAATTTAGTCCTTACTGTCAATACCATCGGTAAGAATTTGTCTCTTAATACATCATAACGCTCTTAATAACATAACATCTTCGTTGAATGGGGTTCACACAGGATATCTTTGAGAAACTTACATATTTTTCCAAATCGATCGGAATCTCAGTTGTATTGGTCAGAGGGAAGCTAGAAAGGCCTACATCACTTTCATCGCTGCCATCCCAATTTGGTTGCAAGCAAAATCCATTTGTGCGCACCGAACTCAGATTCCCATTTTGTATTACAAAACAACAGAACAAACACTTTCTAATTCGAGAACGCGATAGGAAAATCCTATTCAACTTGTCCCAAAAGAAGGCCATTACTTAAATCGCGGACACATATGTACAAGTGTAACCCCATTAATAGATTGCATGCGGCTTATTTTGATAGGTCCAATGTGATCACCGGAAAGTCCCGTCAAACTGACTGTTGGCACATGACCAGAGCCAATCCCAAAACAACATTTGAATCAGAAATAGATACAAAACCCCAGCGACAGAAAAAAAAAAACCAAAACTGCATCCCCAATCCACAAATGCGCACTGACAGAGCAGATCGAAAATTGTTCTGAATGAAAAATCATTTGGCTTCTCTTCCGCACTGGTTCAGTGCTCATTTGTGTCTTTGGGACCTGGGACGTCACCACGGGTCTCCATCTCCATCTCCATCTCCATCTCCATACAATAAAAATAGACAACAATTATCACCGCCGGATTAGCATATACCCTCACCCGCCACACTCTTGTGTCTTGTGTGCATCCCATAAACTTACACTCACTCCTTCATCTATTCCGGGGACTTACTATACGGTACGAGCATGCTCCATTCATTAGTTGGAATTCCCGAAGGCAGCCGATGCAGTGGCAGACTCGCATTGCCCGGGCGAGGCGCAGGGGTATGTGCGATTAATTTGGAAATTGACAAAAACAAAAGACATCGTCGAGCATGCCACGGGAACAAGTGCTGTGGGCCTGCTGTTCCGACCGGAAAGTCACAAATTCCACGTTGTAGGAATTGATGGCTTGGCATCAGGCAAAGTGTTAAAGCTGGAAGGAATTTTTGGATTCCATCATATGACGGCACATATAGCGCACACGAGTTCGGTGATGGCGCAAATATTTAACAATTTGACATGGCAGGTACTAAATCTTCGCGCTCCATTCGCATAAGGAAAACGAAAGGGTTGAGAACACGAAATTGGTCGCGCGATTACTGACTGAGCTCCGCTGACAAATGGGAAATTGTCGTCAGTCCATGAGGCAACTTGACTTTTTGGCTGTCGGTGCATATTCAACTTTGACGGGGAATGATTTCGATGGGGTAATTGGTAGCTTGCTATATATGACGAAGAAAAGGATTTCCAATGAAGTAAAAAGACATTTTTTATATGATTTTTCAGATTACATATATGTACATTAAGACGGTTGAAGACTAAAGACTTGTAGGTTTGACTTGTGGTATTTCGTTTTAATATACTGATTACATGGTTGGAATGGCGATCAAAGATCAGTAGCAATGCAGTGGCTGAATGGTTTGTGTGCTGGACTATACTGAGCGAGGTCCAACCCCCGAAGGAAACCAAATCAAACCTTTGATCTAAGGGCTACCACTTCCGAGTACAATATGAATCCGAGAGTACATTTTCCAGATGGTTTCTGAAACTAAATCTCAAAGTTGACGACATATGTATAGAGGCTGCGAAGACGAGGAGGTTCACGAGGTCACACCTCACTTCCTTTGTCATTGCCCGACTCTCTGTCACTTGAGCAACAGAACACTGGGAAGCTATTACTTCCATGACGTACATGATCTTTCTGATGTCTCACTGTCTGATCCTTACAGGTTCCTGAGGACATCGGGATGGCTGGACAGCGTCAGGTAACCGCAAGAGGAGAAGGGAAGGAGACCACCGATGTAACACCAACGGTTAACCCCAAAAAGGACATCACAATGGGTCCACGAGGACCTAAGTAAGGTATTGCAGGGCTCACCTTGCTCTACCTGCCCGTTTACCTAACCTAGTCCTTGGGCTTGTCAGAAAATCGTAGGTCCATTTCCCCAAGGCTCTGTTTTGGGACCAATTCTGTTTCTCATTTATATCAATTCCTCACCTGAATGCAAGAAGTGAATAACTCGAAATTTTTCGTTTTTGAGTTATTTATACGTTTTCTGCTACCTTGAGTCGATATAAATGTAGCTCAATAACCAGCAACGTAAATCTTTTGATATGTTGTCATCTATTGAATATTACAAAAAGTGGACAAACAAAACATCGAATAAAAACTAAGTGCAAAAATTAGGTATCTTCAGCCGCTTTTTTGTACTTTTTCACTATTGCTTGGTATAAGTAGATAGCTCAAGTTACCTAGTTTATGCACTGTCCCCTATAATTTCTTATTAGGTATTTAGTAGGTATGTGGTTTCTGATTTTTTTTTTCTGCTTAAGCGTTTGATTAATTTTTCATTCATAAAGACTTAATGTCTCTATTTTCAACAAAGCCACCGGCCCTGAGCCGTGATTACTTCGACTTCTACAACAGTTAGCCGCATGGTAAATTTGAAGATGATGATGAGTAAAACATGTTCTAATTTTTGTTTTAATTCATAAATAAACTGTTTACATCTATTTGCTGTTTATATTCTATTCTGAGATAGGTACTGAAAACTGTAAAACAAAAACTAGCCAAATACGAACAGATAGGTAAGTGACAATTTAAATTTCAATCAGTTAAAAAATAGTTAACGCAAAAAAATGGATAACTGTCTTTTTCCCAATTTAAATGTCTTTTTTTCAAAAACTTAAATCCATAAATGTTTGTCCCTTTTTTACTCTTTTAACTTCAACTAGTGGCACAGTAAAAAATATCTGGTAGCTATGTCGGAAATAGATAGTGAAAAAGTCGTTTAAACAAGAAGCAAAATCTCGCAAAAGTGTGGAAAGTGAAGTTACCCACCTTTTGCAATCAGGTGACGAATTCAGTTCTTGCACTCAATTTTAAAAGTTCACCTAATGCTTTTGCGGATGATATTGTTTTTTCTTATGGGTTGAACAGTCCTTTGGATCTAGTTTCCGACATTGGGATCTACTTATTGAGAAGCTGGTTTGCTGGGTACAATTTGATTATTTATTTCCAAAACTAAAATAATGTTTTTCAGTTTCTCGCCACTAAATAATTCTGAAACGAATGTTTTTTATCACGCACCTGAATGCCTAAAATATTTACAAGCTTTCTGATTGCAATTATACGTTTTCTCCCACATTCTCTGAAAGTTTTAGTTGCAGTGAAAAGTGTTTTTTTAGTAGTAAGTAAGAAGTAACTGAATTTAAATACTTGGGATCTACAATTGATTCTAGAATGAGCTTTTCGAACCACGTAGAAACTCTGCGGCAGTATTTCGTTCCAAACTGGAATATGCAATTGTTTGCTGGCAAGGCGTTTATGTGAACAAAATTCAATCACTTTTAGTTCTGCAGAAACATATTTTAAGAAAAATATGTCGCAAACTTAGTAGACATTCGAGTTTTCCATTGTTCTGCGATCTGAAAATTCTGCCAGTCCGACATTTGTTGTAAAGTTGTTGTAAAGTTTTAAAGACATTCTTTATAAAATCTGGCAATCGCAACTATCAATTAATTTCAAATTATAATTTACATGAAAACTTTTCTCACTTAGTACCTGTCTGTACCAATATTTTGCACTACTGCTTTTCGTAATTTTTATACAGTTTTATCATGTCGTTTATTTAATAAACTTCCTCAATTGATTAGGACTATAACAATGCCCGGAATGGCCTTAAAACGTATAAAATCATGGCTTTTAAATTTGAATCATTTATTTTTGATATTCGGGATTCATTTTTAATTTTTAAGTTTAACTTTAATTTCAGTAAAAGTTTTTAATTGTATAGGTCATATTTATTTGTTATTTCTTTGTAGTTAACTATAAGTATTTTTTGTACTCAAATTTGTTATTCTAGTATAATTTTGATAAATTTAATATTCTGATAATGGTAATTGTTTTAAAAAGGGTTACCCCGCCCCCAAAAAAAAATAATATTCGAAATTGTTTAGAGCCCATTGAAGTGGCATTCAACAGTACATTTTATACTTAATATAAAAAAAATACAGAATGTCTTTATATTTTTTATTGATGTACTTAAAGTAATAATAATTCAATTTATGTTTTTAAGAACTTGTGTTAATTTATTATAAATTCATAAGAAATAAAATTATCTATCTATCATATCCAAACTCAAATCACTGTGGGAAGCTATAGCAAAGGGATCTCTATGATCCTGTTTATTCTCAACTTTTTGTTCTCAAGCATTTGTTTCAGATTACTTGGGCAATTGGTGGACATTTGGTCAAGAACTCAAGGTTTCCTTTTTTTGTCCCGTTATATTTCTAATCAATTTAAGTCCTTCCAGACAGATCATTCTTCCATAAAAATATCTCTTCTCTGAATAAAACAGTATAGGACATGACGGCTTGCGATAAAGGCGAGGAGAAAGGAAACATTGATGCCACTAGTCTTTCCCCGTAAAAGCTGGCATAAAGGTTGAAAAAGACTTTATTTAATAAAAGAACTATTATCTTGATGACCTTGTTGATGGTTTCGGGCTGTAGCTCAGGATTGCTTGGATAATATTGGTCTTATGTGTTTGAATCGTTTCCTTATTGTTGGCACAACATCGGTCCTTCACGGTTCCCCACAAAGAAAAGAGTCCAGAGGGGTCAAATCGCAGCTGCGAGGCGTCCAATTGAGATCGCCAAGACGGCTGATAACACAATTTTGTTTTAATATGGCATGGCGCGCCGTCCTACATGAACCACAGGTCGTCAAAATCCATGTCTTTAATTTCAGTAAAAAAAAGGTCGGTAACGCCAGCCGTTGTCCGAAACGTTATTCCCAGCCTCATTTTCGAAGAAAAATGATCCAATGATGCCAGCACTCCACACTCCACATGCAATTGGATTCTCTACAAAAACGTGCGGGCTTTTCGAGCCCCAGATGTGGCAATCTTGCTTGTTAACGTAGCCGACGTTATGTCGCGGTGGGTGCTTCATTTCGGCTAAATCTTCTTTTCAAAAGACGCACTGTTTGGGCTACATTCTCACACTCACTTTGGGAATAAAAAATCAATACTTCCCAACGTTGGTTAAGCGTTAAGCGTTGGTTTCTGTCACGATTTCGAGCGGGAAACACCTGTCAGTGTCAAATTAACCTTTGATTTAAAAAAAAACACGAGATGGCCCACCATAAAGGACAATCATTATTTTGCTTCCAATATTTTTGTATTTATTACGTATTTGTTAAAAAAAAAAATTAATGTCGTTTTCGATTTTGGCTTTTCAGATGTTGAGCTAATATTTCAGATTTCTGCTGCCAAATCGAACGTCATTTCGGGAAAAAAATCCGAAATCCAATTTTGCGTTCCCACTGAAATTTAAACATTTAAACAATACTTTTCGTATTTTTGAGAAGGGTGAATAGATTTAAAAACATCTTCATTTGAATTACAAAAATCTCTAAATCCTAAGTACGGGTTTCAGCGTATACATTCAATTGTGATTTTTCACTGCTCCAAGCGTTATTCATGATTATAAATACTCAGTTGGTGCAAGAGTAGGCACAAACTGAAATTTAAGGTAAGCATGCACTGAAGCACTGAGGGTGTAAACACAATTTCAAGTAATTTACATTATACATAACATTTTTAATTGCACTAAATGCAAACAATTTTTAGTCGGTGTTTTAAAGGACAGTTTCAAAAATAAAGGACAAAATCCGTCCTTTATTAAAAAGAAAATAATAAAGGACAGGGGTAAAAAAGAAAGGACTGTCCTTTTAAATAAAGGACGAATGGTCACCGTATATATACCCCGCTGCAACCCTTTCTCTTAACTAAACAAATAAAAAATAAACCATTACACTTTCGGATTAGCGTGAGCTAAATTGCAACAGAAGTAGAATCAAAATGCAATCATACGCGAATGCATCCAACCCTAATAAGCCCAGCAATTTGCTATGCTCACATGGCAGAAGATCCATTCACAAAATGTCTGGCGCAAATTGGGCCTTAGTCTGCATTACTCCTGGCAGGGCAATAGGCATTGCCTCCACAAATCGAATAATCCTTTTCCACGGCCATAAAAAGCGCCACTGCGAAAATTGACTCAATGCACCGAGCCATGGCATGCGAGTTAGGCGAGTAACTTATATATCTGGTAAAATTCAAATAGCGTTTTGCTTCGCAGCCGAATCTCCTGTGATTCCATATGTTGTATAAAGGTACAGTGCGCTTGCTTTTAAAATTGAAATGTCAAATGTATTGCCGATTGCCGTATTGGCGGTGCTCGGAATCGGAATCGGAATCGGAATCTAAAATCAAATTAATTTCATGCCATGGGATTAGCGAATCAATACCTAAAATTGGACGTCGCTTTGGTGGAATCGGTACATGGGTCAGCAAAGTGAATTCACCGGCAAATGTCCGCTTCGGTTTGGGTGTGTCTTTTTTGTTTTGCACATTAAACTGGCACACGAGATCAATTAGTAAATTGATTGTCCTGTAATCAATCGCACTTATTAAGTGCTGTCTAACTGAGATGTGCTTAATTAATACGAAGTCGTTAAATAGATGACCAATCGCAAGGCAAATGTGACCGTTCATGAGGGCACTAGACTAACAGCATAATTATGTCGAAAGTCTAGAGGAAAATGAGTGTTGGGTGGGGTTTCTTTTAAGGACACGCTGGGTCGTTAAATCGCTCGAGTGGTTCCGATGAGTTCAGATGCGCGTTTGTCAATAGTTTTAACGGCTTTTATGTCGAGGCCAATGGACGTGCGAGCACTTTTAATTCTGATTGGAATTGTGTCTCGATGGAAAATGGCTTTTGCTTGTAATTGCTTGGTTTTTGTTGTACTTAGTAAATAAATAAAATATTATACTTCATTGACCATTAAAGTTCATTAAGAGTTCATTAATTTTTGCCAGACCTCTAGGTGGTTATGATTGAGTTTCTTTGAGGATACCACATTCAGTATCTAATGTCGTTTCCACTGGGCAAAAAGGAGCGTCTGGGAGAGTCCGGAATCGAAAAAATCACTTCTCAAACCGTTCCATTGGCAAAAAAAAAATAGGTACTCCTCTGGTGATTCTGAGAAGAGAATTTCGCTTCTCGATTTGAAGCCAGAATCCACTCAAGAAGCACTCACACAAGTGTAATATTTATGTATTTTTTACTAGTTGCCGTAGTATATTTTTTTGCATTTCACCAATACTTTTGTGGATTCAATCAGAAGCAGTTCTTGTTCCATTAGATTACAGAATAAGTGAAACCAATGGAAAACGACGACGGAGATCCGGAAAATAACCACCCAGAAAATCACTTCTACTTCGGTTTGTCAAAAGAGATAGGTTTCGATTCGAACTCTTCGATCCAATTTAAATTATATTATGTCCAAGCTTATCAAATCATAAATTCGCTTTGGATCTTTCTCTGTTAAATTTAAGCACCCCTGCAATCTGAAAACTGATAGCGAACTACTTTTGTCCATGAAGGCACCTTAACGGAAGGCAGCACATGACCAAAATTACATTTTCCGCTAAGGGACACCATCCGACAGCAAAAAAACAGATTTTCCAATCAATCTTACTATCCTAACAAGGGGTAAATCAAATTAGCGATGACACATTCTGATGACACAATTCCAGTTCAACCATGTCCGCTAAGCTTAAAAAATGCGGAATAGATAAATATCACGAGCCATCAAAGTGCGATAGATAAGATCCCTTTTGGTCGACCTATTACACGCCAGGGATATCCACTCATTGCTCACTGTATTGTCGTAAGTCGACTAACGATTTCCCATTCAAACGAGGTTACTCTTGTGGCTGCCCTGCTGTAGGTTGTAGGAATATGCGAATAAGGGTAGGTAGGCATTGAACAGCCCAGTGATTTGTACACATGTCATAGACCTCTCATCGAACACTTGTGTTTATCTTTGTACTATTTTGCTGTCAACTTGTCGTTAATAAAATGAAATTCTCCGCTTTTATACATTTTGTTTTTCTCTTTTGATTCACAAACCAATCAACGGATATGTCATGAGGGCTTTTATTGTATTTGAAGGGTTTCATTTGGGTTACGCCAGGGTGGGTATGGGTAAGTAGGTATACATCAAAAGCGATTCGTTCGCTTCAATCGCACCTGCAACAGTCTTTGTGAAATATTTTCAAATGAATTGCTCTGTTGCGAGAATTGGTTGGTGGACAACATCTGCACATTTATAATGTACGCAAATACAAATTTCCAGACAGGCATTCGCTTTAACAATGAAATGCGGTTCTTATTGCTCAGGTAGGTCTTCATATAGTTTCCAAATTGAGACGAGAGTGAAATATATTGGAAAATTGCACTCTTGAAAAATCGGCTCTGCGAAATAAGGCCCCAATATAAAAATGAAATAAAATCATACAGGAAACAACAACAACGATTTTTAATAAGACTTGGGGTGTTATTTACAAATTATTATTTGCCACAGTCATCTACAAATTGTTAGAGTTTGGGGTAAAACCTGGCAATTTGGTATTGTAAGGTAGTTAGCTGTTGTCAGATCATTTGCAGAACTGAGAATATTGTCAGATCTGGCAATCGTCTCAACATAGCTTTAGTAAATGTTCGGTCATTATCAAATAGTTGGCCCAGCAGGTCCGTACGGACCCTAGGCCTAGCTTCTCAGGGATATACAATTTTATTCCGAATTAAACGGCTAACTGAGAAGCTCTCTCAGTTACAATTTCGGATATTTGCCAGACGTTCGCGAGAGGTGCGGTGCAGTAAAAAAAAAACCCTACGGCTGAACCTGGGATCCTTCGCTTAATATAGTCCAACACTTTAACCGCTAAGCGACTGCGCCGTAAAAATCGAAGCAACTCAATAAAGATTTCTTAGGTTTGCCCTCGGACGTCTTCCTTGGTCGGATTTAAATAACTTACCTTCTTATTCAGCCCGACTACAACTTATTGGACTCGAGTTGTTTTTCTTGGCAGAATACTTATTGGGGAGATTCACTGTCCTGGTAGATATTTTAAGTCTTTTATAGGTCATAATAATCCATCACTTAAATTGCATAATAACAGATTCTTTTATATTCCGTTCTAGTATACTAATTACAGTAGATCTTAGGTTAGTCAAGCGGGTTGGCGTGAAGCACTCCGTACCACACTCAGGTCAATATTGACCTATTCTGATGCCCATTGGGGGGAAAAGATGTCCCCTATCCATTATAACTTCGTCTTTAAGTACTTAAATCAATTACTTCCAGTGCTGTGTTCTCTGCTCGATCTTTTCCCGTATAGGAATAACCATTTAAAATATTACAATTTGGTGTTATTTTATGGAACACGTCCTAGGGGATGGATTACATGTTATATGGCGTCTGGTGAGTTCAACTTGTGGTGTAATTTCCCATCCGAAATTTTCAGGAATCTTTCAAAAAAAATTGTGCATTCCCAGATACCTACAGACAAAAGTTATCGCAGACTTTGCTTACCTACACCGCATATCCAAGTCGAACACTCTCTAGAGCGCAGAATACGACTTAATCTTTAATAAGTAATCAACAGATAATCATTTGCAGTCATCTTGACCCTTAAGTCAAAAGCCAATGGCAACTTAAACCAACCTGATCAGCGATTCATGTGCATATGTCCAAAAGCACCTTAATACGTCACATGAATTATGCACACCCACTTGTTACCTGATTTCCACTTCAATGCACACATAGCAATGTGCAAATATATACCTACCTTGATTACATTAATTGTGAAAAGTGCGAGTACACCAACTTTATGTCCCAAGTGACATTCTGTAATTTCAAGCCAAACGGAAATTTCGAATTATTCCTCCCGAAATTGGTTGTCATGCAATTTTTATCAACCGCTGTCCGTCAGATACGTCAGTCGCCTGTTGCCCAACCATACGGATACGACCTTGTTCAGAGCAACAACACTTTAACACAGTGTTAAAGCATCCCCACAATGCTTTTGGCTGGCAGAACAGGAACACACAAAGTAATGCAATACCCAGGAAGAAGGCGCATCAGCTATACGCGGATCACACCCCCGTCATTAGTGGCACTCATGTGGAAAATTATATTTTTCGATTTATATACTGTCATTATAATGGCGAGGGTTGGACGAGGGCAATACACACCGGTACGCTACCCGCTACAGTCATCCTCATATTACAGAACGAAAAAGAGTGTGGAAATATTAATATTTCAAATGGCTCTGTCGAGTGGAGTCTGGAGTTCATCTTTCGGTTTCGTTAACAATAAATCGAATCCAATTTCAAAGGGATTCACTATAGTGTACGAGGAGGTATACTATATACGCAGCTCACCTTGTTTGGATTTCCTTCTGCGCTTTACGTTTTATTTTAATTTGATAAATGTCAAAGTAATTACCTTTGGGGCGAGCTGTATATCTATACCTCGGAGACCATTGACAGCGGATACCTACGGTGTATACGACTACGAGGGTGCAATTACCTTTGGATTATGAGTTGTCATCGCTACTGTAACCGGGCTTAAATATTAACCATGCGGTATAAGGTTCTTCAAGTACTATTGGATCTGGATGTGGGCGGTGGCGAACTCTGGTACGAATCGATTTGTGGATGACTTGAAATTAAGCCCAACGAAGTAAGGCCAAATTCGAAATTTGGCAATATTTCGCCTTTAAAAGTGACATAAGGCCAATATTGCAACAAAAAAAAAAAAAACTAATGAAATACCAAACCACAATGCACAGACCGTCAAATATGTAGGCTGTAGGAAATAAGGCCCCAATAAAATAAGGCACCAAAAGAGAAAATTAAATAAGGCCCCGAATTTGGGGTTTATTTCATAATGAAATTAAAAACAATGAAAACTACTTTTTATTTAATACTAGCTGACCCGGCAAACTTTGTTCCGCCCAAATTTGTTTATGTAATTAAATTAAAATAATAATTCCGATCATGCACAATGCACGTCCTAATTTATGTAATTCGGCCAATTAAAATTCTTTATTCAAAAGTTATATTAAATGCAATATAAATAAATTATGAATAGCAATGTTGATTTGTTTTAATCAAACCGCAATGATTTTGACGTTTCGGCCAACCTTCCGCTTTTTCAATAAATTGACAATGTGAGAAACATGGGAAATCAAGATTGATGCCACAAATGCACAAACATCCATCGATTATTCTTGCAATAAATGATTTGTCATAGTGAAAGCGAGACGCACGGGAAATTGAAGTCGCACGAATGGTAAATCGTTCTGAATAAGCGAAATCTGCGGAATAAGAGTGTTTGCCTTTAAATTTTCCCCTCAAAATCATCACTTGCATGATATTTGATGTGAGATCCTTCACCATAAATGAAATGCGATCCATTACAAAGTTTCGGTTCATTGATGTTGCGCAATTACCATTTTAACTGAGCCGACTTTCAAATCCAAATTATGAAGTGGTAAGCCCGGAACATCCAAAGAATTAAAAAATTCAACTAATCCCCACAAAGTTTTTTTTCATAACAAAGGGTAGCATTATGCCCTTCCTTCCAAGCAAAAATCATAAAAATCGAACGATCCATCCCCGAGTTATGACTGCACATACGGACATCAGTCTCTTTTATATGTAACTGTACCCTCCCGGCTTTGCCCGTATCTTTCGTATTAAATCTTGCTCACATTTCGCAAATTGCTTTATTTGGACAATGTCCATTAATTATTTTAATTATACAACTTTAGAAATAGAGTTTGATTTTATTTTTGAATGACACGTGCCACAATCCATTTTTTTATCCCGCTTGTGTTTTTCAAAGTACCACCTATAGGGTCAAAAACTATCCGAAATTTAAATTAAATTTTAAGTTTGCGTTAACCTATAATACAACAATACGAACAAAACAAAAGAAGAATCATAACAACAACGCCACATGTTGAGGATTTTCGGACTTTTTTTTTATCCTAAACCATCCCTGATTCATGACGAACAAAACAAAACAAAAATCATTTAAATCGGTCTAGCCGTTCTGGAGCCTTTCCCCGACTAACGCACAGCAATTGATATGTTAGTCTATCCAAACTTACCAAAACCGACGATATTTGCAGCAAGCAACAACATCGAAGAATCGGACAGAACGTCACGATAGACAGATATAACTTTGAGGTAGTTAGGGACTTTGTCTACCTCGGCTCCGCTATAAACTCTGATAATGACATCACATCAGAAATCAAGCGAAGAATCACACTTGCCAACCGCTGTTTCTTTGGCCTAAGATGGTAATTGATTAGTAAGGCCTTGTCAAGAAGCACTAAGGAGATTCTATATAAGACTCTCATCATCCCTGTCCTGCTCTATGGCGCAGAAGCATGGACCCTAGCAAAAACGGATGAGGATCTTCTTGGTCGCTTCGAACGCAAAATTCTTCGAGTGATTTTTGGTCCCGTTTGCGTTGACGGTATTTGGAGGAGAAGATTTAACAGCGAACTCTACGAGCTGTACAGCGACATCGACCTGGTCAGAAAAGTACGCATTAGTCGTCTAAGATGGTTAGGACATGTAGAGCGAATGGACACCAACGCTCCGGCCCGAAGAGTCTTCGATTCCAACCCGGAGGGACAACGCAGTAGAGGAAGACCTCGCCTTAGGTGGCGCGCGCAAGTGGAAGGGGACCTCAACCAACTTGGAGTGCGCAACTGGAGGCAGTTAGCCAAAGATCGCGCTAACTGGAGAGGCGTATTGGTTGAGGCCCAGGTCCAATCCGGACTGTAGCGCCACCTTAAGTAAGTAAGTATTCTGTCAATGTTATGCCAAACGCCATAAGGTTACATCACAAAAGTTTGAATTGTAAAAGCGCTATGGTTACATTAGATATAATTTAATATGGTGGTTAAGTATTCTTAAATTTTCTAATTTTCCGCGTAGTTTTCTTAATTTTTTCTTTCATAAGATTCTTCTCATGACAACAACAAACACAACAAAAAAATAATTATCGAAATCGGTCCAGCCGTTCACGCGTGATGCCGTGACCAAGGGAAATAGGGATTCATTTTTATATAAGTGGCATGTGTAATCGTAGCTTGAGTCTCAGATTCGATTCTCAGAAAATCTAAGAAATACATCAAATGTGTTTTTTCTACTGGACATAAAATAAAAAAATAAATTCCACAAACGAATGGCTTGAAAAAAACTGGGACTGCCGGGTACCTATATAAGTAACCATTGGCCCAAATATGTTTAACCTTCTCGAAAACGTAGTTATAGAAAGACAATGTATTCGTACAAAATTTCGAACTCGAGATGTTAAGCAATTCCGCCGATGATAGAGAAACGCAAAAGAGTGAGTCGCGAAATTCTGTTCGTCTGTCCGTTTGTCGGTCCGTCTGAGACCTACAGCCAAAACGGATGCCTTGATTTGGTTTAAACTTCGTATCTGGAGTTCCTGGGCCTAAAGAAAGGGGCCGTTTTTTTTTTTTTACGATTAGCTCATGGTACTTCCAATATAACATTTACAAACCCAGTTTGATTTGCACGACAACGAAAGACGGCTCTATCGATTTTGACCAAAGTTGATATTTGAGCTTAAGTGGGTACGATTAACATTACTGCATACCCAGTTTTCAGTTGAAAAACCGAATAACGGTAGGTGCTCTTGAAAATTAGACTTAGGGTAAAGTCGGGTGATATGGCGACATGGGAGATATGGCACCCTCTCAATATTTCTTACTTACAATTTTATTATAAAACAAGGATACCAAAATATCATTTAGTCTTACGTAAGTTCCTGAAAAGTGCTGCCATGACCCAGAGTCACTATAATCTATTCCAGTCAAAAACAAAAATATTTCGTCACAGATCTTGTCCTTGTACTCTCTAACTCGAAATTGCGAAAATTACCTGTTACTGGAGAGGTTAGACACGAAAGCTAGCATCACTTTTCTATAATTTTTACCAAGTTCTGATGAAAGAGAAAGTTTCAAACGACCCAGTCGTGCATTTTATATGTTCATTGTTTGGCACAAGTTTTTCCTAAACAGGGAACGATCACTATCCGATCGTATATCCATGAACCGGGGGCTTAAGTCCACGGGCATTGTAAAAAATTCGATCTTAGGCCTTTCGAGGGTCCTACGAAGAACAATAGGTACCTACTGTTTTATTAAATGTGTCTTGGGAACGTGGAAGAACAAATTGTTTATAATTATGGAGAATAACCAAATGTGGTTGGGAATTTTTTTCGACAAAGTCCGTCCGTATCCAATTCTGAGGTCCATAAAAGATGCGTGGGTAGACTCATGTTTTTCATTCAAGCTCGGACAGAAGCTGGGTTAGCCATTCACTAATTTTAAATAGCTCATTTATCCTCTAAAATAGGTAGGTACTGTTAACTAGATCTTCCATAGCTCTGGATCTTCCGCCAATGAATCCAAGAAATTGAGGGCGATCCACATAAACGGGTTGAGTATGGATTTTGGACTTGTTCTAACCATCTCATCCTTATGGGTCTACCTAGAGAACACGTTAATCTATAAGTAGGTACCTAGTTGACAATTGACATGTTTTTAACGTAACCAAACCATCCGCGCAACCGCTTTTTTTTTTTACCTTAAAATAACTGTTCGAACGTAATCTAATTTCATTTCGGCAGCTTGTTTCCGCAACCTGGTCTTTCACTCTCAGTCCTCATACCTCATACCCAAATTTTATGATCAGAGGTGAGAGTTGCAACAAACACTTTGGTCAAATCTTAGTTCAATCAATGGACAAATCTTTTCGGCTACTTTTTTGTCCTCTTTTAGGGCGTGAATACAACAATAGGTACTCAAGTAGACGCACCCTTTTATAAGAACGACACGCAATATTCCTCACTTGGGTATACTCGTAGTTACACCCCAAGGGTTCGATTGAATTCCAATTCCAATTGGTTTCCTATTCTCGTACATTCGTATGTAGGTATACTTGCACACCATTGCCCAATTACATGATGGTCATTATCTGAATCACAAGCGTTTACCTTTCTTCACAATTGCGCCTGAGAACTGTTCTTGTGGATGCGCTTTGTAAATCGTATCGATCAGGCCAAATTACAATTTGTCAATCATTTTGGACACAACATGAACTCGTACCCATCCCGATGTATAAACTATATAGGTATGGCAAAGGAAAATGTCAATTATTTGTGGCAGTCCACTGATCAGAGTTGTTGTGCCACCAATTATCCTATTTCCAAATATCAATACAAACACTTTGCGCAATGTTGTCGGTGTGTGTGTCCATTTTACTTCGCCCACTTCATGGACATTTTTGGGTGAGGTCTGAGGTGGTGGTCGCACAAAGTATTTGCCAGTCATTTGCCTGTCAGTGGCCATCGTCAACGTCACATTCCCGTGCCCGTGTATCTGATGCTCCCCGAAACTGAAACACGAAAACACAGACGACCCATGGCAAGCGCACCGAATGTTAAACAACTTGACAAACAAAACGCCATAATAATAGACCTGTTGGAAATAATTAATGGTTTTCGGACGTTGCGACAGGAAGGACTCGGCGGAGCGGCTTCACCTTTTTGACATGTTCCTGTTACCAGGTCTCCCTCCCTTTGCAGCGAGTCGGATAATGGCTGTGTGTATACGTTCCCGTTGGCCTTAGTCTATATCACTACTTCATGGACATTTTGCGATTGTATTCAATTTTTGCCAACACCTTGGGGGGATGGGGCCGACATCTGGGGGTTTTTTTTTTTTGTCTTCTTTTTTTTATAGCTGAACATGAGCCTTTGTGTTTTGTGTGTTTTGAAGTGGCGCGCCTGGGAGAGGTTACCCTGTTAACGGATGTTTCAATTTTCGGTCATTTCAGGTGTTGAGTTACGCTTCAAAGGAGAATTCTATTCGCACGTCTATGTTCGGAGTCTTATACTCCACCAGGCTGGGCAGAATGGTTGGCAAAACAAAAAAAAAAATTGCGAAATGTTTTTGCCATGTCGCTGGGCCTTGGTGCATCATTACTTCAATTACATGTTTGGATCCAATGACAAATTTTAGGGCGTAGACTTTCAGGGACACCAGAGTAGATCTAATAATAGTTTGGGGGTTGTTTTTTTTTTTTTTTTTAATTTTTTATTTTTTTTTTGTGCATGTGGTCCTGCTTAAAAGTTTTGACTGGAAGTGGTGCTTAAGCTATTGCAGATAAGATATAGGTAAGTTTAGGCAAAGTACTGTGCAAAGACGTGTGTTGGGGCAAATTAGTTTTATTCGTATTCTTTTCGTTTTTACAATTCAATTCTTCATTACGCGAAGATTTAACTTCCAAAAAGATAACACCAGCACGAAAGAAAAAGATAAGAGACAGAGAGCGAGTAGGTATTTATAAGGAGGAGTCAAGTGACACTACCTTGCTTTGTCCAGCGCCCTCTAGGTTGGGATCTATGGTAGGTGTGGTCTACATTTTGTCTCTTATAAAATGGGTGTCTTCAAATTATCGTTTGCTGTTAACAATTTTTGGGGATCTGGTAAGTTAAGAGTGATTGATACATAAACTTGCCGACCTTTAGAGCCAGGCTTGAAAGGGCCTCCATCAATCATCATGCAAACCATTATGAAGGTTAGAGCTGGACTTTGATGCGTTACGCTAACCTATGATGCTAACATACGGCTTCTTGGCATCTAGCAACTCTTCGCTCTTGGGAAAATAGTGAGCTCGGTTGGGGAGACTGAGAACTAGCGACTACGTTGAGTTGGTGGGGGTTTCTTAAAAAAAGCAACATTTTTTGGAAAATGTAGACATGCGTATAGTGGCACCTTTGATCCCGGGAGTGCGTGTACTCATGTAAAAGGCGACTGCTGATACGCACTGAGTGTTATGGAAAGGACCGCAAAGCCTAAGCTTAAGAGGTTATCCCCCCTTGCTCTAGAGCGATATCTGTGGACGAAGTACGAAATTTTCTTCGATGCATTTGATAAGGCCTTCAAATTACAGTTACAATATAAGGATTCTTATATCCAGATGAATCACACCAACATGAAAATAATTGTAGATATAACGACATGGTGCACTGAACGAAAACGGAGCGTGAGTTAATGACTTTTGCGGTGCAATAGGCGTGCTCATAATTATCACCACCTTCTTTGCACGAAAAGATGACCCATAAATACAATTGGTACCTCAGGTATGACCTTAGCCAATGCAAAGGCGATAACAAAGCATGGTGATAGCGAGGAGGGGTAAGGATCAATCATCCACATATCCATTCAACCAAAAGTGAGCTTCATCGCCAAACAAAATTCGCTTATGAAAAATGGGATCTTGTTTTGGGACAATTTGGAAGCGTCGTTCAGGCGTCAGTCATTCATGTTGAAATGCCAATCCCAACTAAAAATAAATCACTTGAAAGCACACAAAATGGCCGCCAGTTAAAATAGTGCTACCAACTTAAAATTGGTAAAAAAAATCCTTTAATTTAACTCATCTGCGCAAGTGACTTACTAACTTACTTACTTTACGCACAAATTCTAAACAAATTCGCGGGCAATAATATATGCACGGACTATATCATTCCCCGACTAGACTTCAGAAGACCATTTACCACGTGTTTCCCCAGCAGGGACGAATGGAATGAGGACCAACCAACATCCATTGGACCAACCATACCCATATACACGGATGGATCAAAGATGGAAATTGGCGTTGGCGCGGGTTTCTACTCGGAACGTCTCGGACTATCCAGTTCAATCAGACTACCCAACCACAGCAGCGTATTCCAAGCTGAGGTATTGGCAGTGACAACAGCTGCTTAACGGGTTGCAATGATGGCAATACCTCATGCAGATATTACCTTTTTCATTGACAGTCAAGCGGCAATAAAAGCGATCGCTGCCGCTGAGATAAAATCAAAGCTTGTAAGTCGCTGTCGCGAAGAGCTGCGTAAGGTGCACAACGTAAGACTATGCTGGGTCCCTGGGCACAAAGGGTTGTCTGGGAATGAAAAAGCTGATGAGCTGGCAAGAAAGGGATCCTCCCTTGAACTAAACCAGGCCGACACCACAGTAATGATTCCCCCCTGTAATCTCAGACAGGCGATTGGGAACAGAATACTAAAGGCGACAATTGAGAGATGGAGCAAACTAGAATCCTGTGTCATAACCAGGAAAATGTGGCCAATCTACAACAAACAGAAAACGGAGAAAATCCTACAATTGAGCAAGAAATCATTGTCCTTAGTTGTGGGCATTATCACCGGACACAATACACTGAAATACCATACCAAGAAGATGGGAATCAGTTCAGATGACCAGTGCAGAGGATGCGGTGATGAGGAGGTGCATGAGGACACCCCACACTTTCTTTGTCACTGTCCAGCACTCTGTCACATAAGAAATAAATTCCTTGGCAGTTATTTCTTCGAGGATTTAGAGGAACTCTCAAATAGGTCCATTAACGACCTACTAAAATTTGCAAATAAAACGGACTTGTTTTCTAATCCGTAGGTTTTTCATAGGTTTCCAATGTATGGGGGCAGTAAACCCCTAGGGCATACCAACGGATCTACATTGATCTAAGTGTGGCACGTACAGGTTCTCCTGTTCTGCCAACCCGCTAACCTAACCTAACTCCTAACCTAACCTACTTACTTACTTTAGGTGGCGCTACAGTCCAGGGTGGACCAGGGCCTCAACCAATACACCTCTCCAGTTAGCGCGATCTTTGGCGCGCCACCTAAGGCGAGGTCTTCCTCTACTGCGTTGTCCCTCCGGGTTGGAATCGAAGACTCTCCGGGCCGGAGCGTTGGTGTCCATTCCCTCTACATGTCCTAACCATCTTAGATGACTAATGCGTACTTCTGCGCAAGTGACACTTGGCCGTTTTTTTTTTTAATTATATCCATACCCAAAAGTGGCACTGAAATGTGCGAGTGATGCCAGATTTTCAGAGAAGTTTTGCTTCATTGATAGATTAGCTATTCCATAGCAAAATTATGTTTATGAATAAAAAATGTCGACGAGAAGATTAAAGGGAAATTAACTCATTTGATGTGAGTTAGTGGAGACACTGACAATCTACTGATTAAGGGAATCTAATGAATAAGGCTGATTACTTCTATGTAGTAAAGTGCAGCTGTGACTTGCATACACCCGGTAATGCATACCATCCCCATCATTGCCTGGTTTTGCTACAGAGTAAATTAGTTCAAGAAATAACCAATAGAGGTCGTATACATACAATAAAGCGAAGGCGAACACCATAAACCACAGCGAAAGTTGAGCTTTCAAACAAGGAACATTTTAACAGACGCTTTTCATCAAAATATCCCAAACAGATAAAAAAAATATCAAAAAACAGATAAAAGCTTAATTTTAAGTTTTTATGGGAAGAAACAGTTCAAGTGTTATACTAGGAATACAAAGTTTGGTTATTATAGGATGTTCTATGTATGTGTTATAATAAAACTTTCACCCAACGTGGGTAGTAGAGTTGCGACTTGCGAGGGTTTCGTTTTCTTGCATTGACTTTACTTGCTTGAAAACTTAATTAATTTAATATACTTTTGCTCAACAGATCCTTCAAAATTTCAAAGTACTAGTAGTGCAGCAGTTGCATTGGACTACCCCGCCAGCCGGTGTTGACATACTCTAACTCAATCAAGTAATAACCTCGCTACTACTTTGCTAGAAAATAATTTAGATACTCCTGTCCTATCCCGCAGATGTAGATGACACGAAACGGCTGGCAATTCGTACAGACTTCGTGCTAACTGGAGCGGCAACATTCAAGTGACCGAGTTTGCATTTTCAGGTCATAAGGATGCAACTACCACCTAGGTGTCATCCTAAGTTATGTTTATGTTGAACAAGTCATTACCCTTTTTCTCTTTTTAATCTATAAACGTGTACGACTATGAATAATGTCGAAAACGAATAAGAACAGTCTGCTTTATTCAAGTAGGTACTTAGCAAGCGTTTACTTCAATGGAAATGGTTGCGTTACTTAGCGTATAGCTGTGTGTTTGAGCGTTTTTATAAGTGGTTGAAGAGGGTGACAGGTGACAGCAGCTAATTGCCTGTTTAATAACTGTATTATTGAAATAATTGTAGTGTGGGAATAAAGCTGCGGAGCGGGTCTTCTTTGTACGTTCATGTACAGTAGAATCGTTAACTGAATAGGGTTTCTTTTAGGGCGTTTATGCGTTAGGTAGAGGGCTGACGGACTGTCATTTAATTATGTACATTGATACCTACATCCAAGTCGAATAAAAGACTTGAATTGGTGAGCTCATGGTCGGAGAAAGAGGCTGCCCGCCTTGGAATCTATTTGGGTAAAATAAATTCTCTAATTGGTTTGTATGTGCGACAGCATTTGAGGCATTTGGAGAGGTGTTTTAAAAAATTAGACTTACCTATGTCAGAATCCCAACAGACAGACTGGTGGCGACGCTCCGAGCCATACTATTACCGGAAACGCTTTTTAATATTGTGATCCTTAGATATTACCTACCATCAGTCGAGTGTCTCCAATTAGACCAAGAGGCCTTTCGCGTTAACTTCTGCTTAGAAACAAACTGCCTCGGCCCTGCAGGGAAACACTGAGACCAATCAGTCATCCTCTGTTTGAACTACGAAATTAGGTCACCTAGTTATGTCTTTTATCGAACCACCCAGCGGATGCGTAGGCAAAACCAGTTTGATATCCATGCACGTCACGTGGTTCGAAATCAACAACTTATCACAATTCGAAATCTAATGAAATTTAAATCCACCATCAGGATGTGCTTTTAAAGTGAAAAACTTTCGTTTTTCTCTGCGCGCGACATAATCCCTCGTGTCCCTCCCACTCATCTCAGTTCTTATATTGATCGGCGACAATCCTTCGCGTAAGCTCATCATTCTGCAATCCTTAACGTAGCCCAGATTGTGATTGAAAAAAACACAAACAAGTGCCAACATCTTTGGAGACCATTTTTCTAAGGACACGCGCCACGAATGATTTATTTATATTTAAACGAAAATGGAAAAGAAGAAGAAAAATACTTTCTTTGAAAGATAAATCCTGGCAAGGGCACAGCAACTTACGGTGCAATTTACTAACAGCCGTCTATTTGTTCCGGTGCTTGTGAAAAATTTACAACATTCAACCATCAGCGTTCCACCGGCTGGCGCTGTGAACTTCGAAATTGGAAAATCACATCTATTAGCTTCCGCAAGTTGAATGGGCGAAGCAGTGCACGTTTAATTTCCTTGGGCATCGATATAAAGCAGTGTACCTGGTCTGGTACCCTACTGGGCTCTGGGGGTTGATGGTGGACTTTTTGCGTAGGTAAAAATGCCACCAGCATCATAGATTCAAGAGGAATTCAGTATGCAAATCGGTATTCGCTAAGCAATTCCTTCGCTTGACAGCGATTTGATTTAATCGATTACGTTTTGTATACAGAAATGCAGGCAACGGAAATTACAGACAAAAGATAAAAGACCAATGGATTTCAAGAGAATAAACATAAATAGTGTTGATGTAATGGTATCGTGTTTGTTCGTCAATTCAAAAACAAAGAAAAACGCATTAGAAAGAGGGGCTAAGTTATCTTCCTGCTGCGACATGCGATTGGAGATGTTTAAGTATTAAACCGTATGAGTTATGGCTGAAAAGATATTCAAATGAACGAAACTGGGTCCGTTTCGTACGTTATAATATTCGCCGGGCTTTTGCAAGTTGGATAATGGAAGCGACACGTTTCTAGCGAACCGTAAATCAAGTTTTCCTTCTTCATATTTTATTTTAAACTCCAGCGGTGGACTATATATTTGAACGACTAACTGTCAATCCGTCTTTGGCAGTAATGCTTTTGAAATTTTGTCAGAACTCTGTCGTTTTTCCTCAGGACTAAAAGTGGAACCGAAAGGTGGGAATTGCACCGCACTCATTCAATATCACTCACATTTATGCCAAATCTGTCAGTCCCATTTTTTAGCCCCTTGCTTCATCAGCATTCAGCATAAGATAGCTAGCTCAACAATTTCGCAGTTTGGGTACTTATTTGATAGCAGCCATCCAGACGCTTCCTGGGAGTGGTATTTGGTACCAATTTTAGATGTTCACACAGTCCTATCGACTTTGACACATTTCCGAAGGTCGTCTCTGATTAAATTGGACAAACGTTCAATTGAATGCTATACGATTTATGTTCAGGTTGAAGGTTTTGTTCCACCTGTTAGAGTTCTCCAGGTGTGAATTACGACAGCCACTTCAAAACATGTTCATAAAATCTGTGCCCACCAATGCAAAGATATTGTCCAAAATAACCCTGTGGGAAAATAATTAGCCGTCTTATGATAGTCCACCAATCTTGCTTAGTGAAAAAATAACCCATCCTTTCGGGTCTAAAGACTCGTGACAACTGAATTAAATAATTTAAATAACTAATATAAAAGAGTACATAATAAAGCTGAAATAGAAAGCAAGAAAATAACTTAATAATTCATATAGGGTTATTCATACACTGTTTTATTTTCGACAGTTATTACTATTAGATAGGTTTTTATCGAACTGAAGAATTTGGGCCTTAACAGGCATTCTTAAGATGTATTCGGATTATTTATGATTTTTTCGTCTGTAATATCGGAAAACGCCTCCAAAAACTCAAAGAAAATTGAGTCGAGAAAAGCGTCAATAAACGCGACCGAAAATTTAGCCAAAAATGCGACTACAATCGCGTCCAAAGTCGCTTCAATAAACGCGACCAAAAACTGACGCAATAACGCTCATCAACGAGTCAGGAAACCCTGCCAAAATTGATTCGAAAAACGTGTCAAATATGTAGAAAAAACCCTTCACAACGTCGTTGACGAAATGAGTCAAAAAATATGGCCAAAGAGCTAGTTCAAAAAAGCTTCCAAAACTGTGTCCCAATAACGCGCCAAACATGTATAAAAGCGCTTCAAAACGTCGACGAAAATTGAGTCAGAAAAACAAAATAAAATCAGTTATGAAAAGTAGCCAACAGCTAGTTAAAAAAATTATCAAAAAATCCAAAACTGCGTCCAAAAACGCCCAAAAAATGTAGATAAACGCTTCAAACCGTCGTTGAAAATTGAGTCCAAAAAAATGCATTAAAAAGTGAGCAAGAGCTAATTCGAAAAACCTTCCAAGAGGGCGTTAAAATAAAACCCAAACATGTACTAAAGCGCTTTAAAACTTCGTTGAAAATTGAGGTAAAAAAAAAAAATGCGTTGGAAAACGTAACGGGGGCTAAAAATCGTCCAAAACGCTTCCCAAAAATGTAAAAAACGCTTCAAAACATCGTTAAAAACATGATTCGGTTATAAAAAAGTACTTTAAAAAAACTCTCCAAGAGCTAGTACGAAAAAGCTTCCAAAACTGCATTCCACAAAATGCCAAACTAAGTCAAAAAAATGCGTTAAAAAACGTTACCAAGAGCTAGTTCAAAAAATCGAATAATTAAGAAAAACGCGTAGAAAAAAGAGTTGAAAAATGCATCCCAGCTCCTTCTGTCGCACGCACAGTTTACAGGACTGATAACGCTCTTAAAGGGCTCATTACAGACGACTTATCTCAATCAAAACCCTGGTTTAAATTTCACAAGTCCGTATTTTTGAGCAGGTGTGTGCTCAATTATTTAGCGCAGCAGGCCACCAACTTACACCGGGGCCGCAAAGAATTTCCCAATTGAATTCGATGTTGTTTGGACATGCACGACCATTCTACTTCCTCTGCTACATCCCTCAAATTGTAACCCGAATTCATTTGAACCCCATTGGAGACGTGTTTCCACAAATTATTAAAAGCTGCATTAAATTCTGGCACGAACCGCTCAATATTTCGTGCCAGGGCATATTATTGCCTCATTTAGCTCAACTGTTGCAGAAATAAATTCTAGATTAACGTTAACAAAGCTGCATTTCCCTTTCATGTTCACACAAAAATGTCCTCCGCGACATGCAATTTCCCTATAAATAAATTTTCTAATGATATTCCTTTTAATGGCATATACAATTTACAACCTCCGCAGTCCGCACGCAATTTTTACTTACAAACCGGAACACATTTAACAGACATGACGTATAAAAATGCCCCATGGAAACTTTGTATACCATGCTTTGATAAAAGCTCAACAAACTCCACTGCCCATTGAACGGAATCAAACCATGTCCATAAAGTTGAATGCAGTTTCGTGTATGTGTATGAATATGAATAGTGGATGCGAGTGCACTTGGAATTTAAGTGCTATCTGCTCAAGATCTACCTTTGGTCTAAATTATTTTGTATACAACTACTACTCGGTACTGGCTAGTAAGTCAAGCACGCTGTGATAAAAATAATTATGGTAAGCAAAAGGTTTATTTACAAAGGTTGATGTTGACTTTCCACGAAAAAACTTGGCAAAATCCCGAGACGGGTAGAGCTAGAGATACCTGCTCAGCATGGCGTTAAACACAAGAGACTCGAGGAGACCTTAATAGAGAGTAAACCATTTTTTTTTCCTGTTTTATTTCTACACCTTTCCTGGAATAGCATTAGTTTGCTGCACATTTTCCTTGCATCTAAAGACACGCCGTTATTAAAAAGTGAATGACAACAAAAAAGTTCAACGAAATGCTGCGGGGAGTTCCAGGTTCCAGCACGAGTAGGGTGGCGCTCACTTTATAGCTTTTTAATGAAATTAAATTTATGAGACTTAATTTTAAGTGGCCGTGGTGACACATTTAAGATTTGTATTTATGAAAGGTAATTATAATTTGCGTTCAGTAAGCAAGGATGATAATTTATGGAAAAGTTTTGTACCTCTATACGTTCTTATCTTCACCCCTTTTTTTCAAAGAAGATCCGGTTAGAAATACAGATTAGAGAAATGGTAATCCCTACCCCTAGTCTAGATGGTTTCACAGTGGTGCCAACAAACATTCGCAGAGAGCACCCATTTACACGCCTCAACCTAGTGGGTGAGAAATAAAATCGTCGAAGGTAAGCTGAGAGGTACGAGTATTTTTGAGCAGATACTCGAGTGCGATGAAATGCATTTTTTTGTTAAATTTTTGACAACTAGGTTCCGATATCCTACGACAGAAATTGGTTGAGGAATTTGTTTACAGAACTCAAGATCAGAATTGTACACCATTTTCATTAGCTACTTATTTGGTGAACCCAGGTGGACGAAAGAGCTTCAAAGGCTCTTAAGTCTTTTCAATGGATCTTATGTGACTGTGAATAACCCCTGGCAATTCTCATTGATAGATCTCTGCGGTTCTATGGCGGAAAAGTAAAATTTAAGCTTCGGAACTAGGTCACAAATTGACCAAAAAGAACCACTTGGATGCCCATCTTTCCAGATACCAAGCCATAAAATAGTTTTGCATAATACTAAGCTGTCGGAACGGTTCGTATACTGCGACGCGAAATCCGAAAGAAAATCGTATATACCATTACCTATCCTATTTATGGTTGCGATGGATATTTATTTACTGCCAAATTGAAGCTATACGATGCAACCAACGTTAAAAGAAAGCAACATTTAGGAGGCACTCAAGTCGTGTTGGTAGTCAACAACTTGTGAAGTTAACAGCTTGCAATTGACAATGAAAGCGTTATCGACGCAAATCAGCTCGCTTACCGAAAAACCTTAAGCTGAGACCCTGCCCACGCTTCTATCGTCTGCGATGGAGGACACTTTGCTTGATCGTCGTAAAGACCTCTGATGCCGTTGGCAATGCCTTGATCTCGGAAATTGAGTTTCGGTCATTCCTGCTGTCTATAATCTATCTGGGGCTGGGATTTGGAGATCTTCTTGGCTCTCCAGTCGTTTGGTATGAGGTATGAGTGTATACCAAACCAATATAGACATATGTTTTGGTTATCTGGACAGCTTCTTAGAGATGCCGGTCGTAACTTATCGTCCATGAAATCTAGTTGTGTGAACAAAACTCAGTTGAAGAATTTTTTTTCTTTCCAGTATCAGACTTGTGTAAGAAAGTTCCTTCTATCATGATGGTACCTATCTCTCAGAATGAGAGGTAGGCGAAGCTTGGCGAAGCTCGCTGTGCATATTTGGAATATTTCAAAACAGCTGTCGCGACACAGAGCTCTTAATGGAGTCTGTCGTAAGCGGCCTTGATGTGTGTAAATAAAAGGGCTCAGGTGTACGTTTTTCTTCCCCTGGACTTGCCAGAGTGTAAGCACTCGGTCGATACAGTTGATTTGACGGGTTTGTGTACGCATCTACAATGGCAAACCAATTTATTATATTTCAAACACTGCATAGAAAGAATTTAATTTAATCTGGATCTCAAAAAAATAAATCAAATGTACCCAGTACCTACCACTCTGGTCCTTGGAAAGACCAACAGAAAAATGTACAGCTGCGTCAATCGGAGCTATTTTTTTATGTGAGCACTGATTTGTGTCCGTATCATCAACCAACACGCGACCTACAATAGGTACCAGATATGCTTTACACTCTTCTCATTTATTTTCACTCAATACAGGAGAACGGCAATTTTTACCATGAAATTCGATTTCCTTCTGCCATCTATAAAATTTCAATCACGTTTCCTATATCCACGACTTCTCTTTTCTAACACAATCCACGTAAAGGTGTATCCATGGATACACCTATGCACGCTGAATGGTGGCTAATTCAGAAGGGAATACCAGACCAGCTCAACGGGAAGAAAATAAAGTTTCGCTTTATCAATCGGCAAAGTGGGGGACACTTTTCTTTTTCCAAAAATGACATCCCTCCCAATATTTTATCTGTATCATACTATAGTTCCCTTAAAGTTTCAAACTTTCGTCCTGATTGATTTAGCGAAGAGTGATCCTTTCCTTAGACAGTTTTGTTTTTACAGCGAAAGGTGACAGCAAGAGCAGAAGAAAATTAGCAGGATAAGTGCGATAATAAGCAACAATCTCCAAACTGAAAAGGAAACTTTAGAGATTCAATTAAATTGGTATAAGGAGGGAAGTATCATTATATACTTATACAAGTATTCGCATGTCTTCTTGGATCGTGTACCACTGAAGGAGTCTTTGTCGATTGTGTTACTATAGCAGTTATAGTTATTGGAATTTGATTCAGGAGAATTCAGACAGGGACTGCGAATCACGTGCCACAGTAGGCGTGCGTGGCGAAGATGCTATGATGTGGGCGAGGATGTTGTGCAATTTTAATGCTAATAAATTCTCTGAATTCTATATGACGTAAGGAATGTCAATTTGCAAGACTTTGGCTACAGTATGATGATGCTAACCCACGCCGCACGATATTGGATGCTTTAAATAAATTTGTGTATCTTTGTGTGGAAGTAAATTTCCAAGAAACAAGGAAAGCCTAAGCTAAAAGGCGAATAGGAATTTAAATAAAATTGGGGCGAGAAGCCTTTGATTTTGGCATAACAATTCGATTAGGTGTGTGGGTTTTTGTACGATGGGAATGATAGGTACCTACGTTGAAGAATCTAATGAACATTTACCTAATTTAACGTTAAAATTTGGACAAGTTTGGGTAATTTGTAAACACGAGTGTACGGGCAGTTTCGGAATTTTGTTTCGAATTCGCAAACAATATGCAACACTCTGCGGGATATCCTTTCAAGTCAATCAGATTGTTGCTGCTAATACTTCTGCTGCGATTGCTACTCCAGCTGCTATTGGTGTGGTCGCGCCCACAGCTTTTAACTACAAAATATACCTTATTCACATCGAGTTGAAAACCGGGTTTCCACGAAAACACTCGAAAACAGAAATTTTCCCATATCCACATATCTCAGTTTTCAATCGTTTTACACGAAAACGACTTCCAATCGTTGGGTTGTTGAAACAAACACACCTTTTGCAATATTCAGCAAATTCAGCTCAACAGCTGACAACCAGACGTTACAACTCACAACTTATTTTCCACGCTTAATTGATGGGCTTATATTATTTTTAAATGCTCTGAATTAATTTTAGTTTTTAATTAATGCGATCAAAATTTGGAACCAAAATAGTTTGCACAGAAGTTTCCGACTTGTGTGGTGCAGGGAAATAAGTTCCCACCTAATGGGAAATAAAACCACTTTCGTGAAGTGGACTTAGTTCCCAACTTACATGGGTCCTTCAATGGACTTAGTTGTTTAATGCACGGTGCTTGTTATTAGTCAATACCAATGAATACCTAAATAAACTCAGATTATACTAAAAACATATAGACGGGCTTTTTTGAATCATTTTCTTCTCCTCTAGATTAGATTTTTTTTACAAAATTACTGACCACATGCATACAAAAATTAAATTCGAGCAAGCTTTACAGATTATCCTTCAAAACAAATCACTAGGCTAAACTCTACGAAGTTCTAGTTAAGCAGTTGTCGCAGGGTTTACTCAGAACTCTTAAGAAAGCAACATTAGCCTATCTATCTGTATTGCAGTGCCACTCAAGCCTGAGCCAAGCTATTCATCAAGCCTTGGCTTAGATGTCGAACAGGTAGTTCAAGGACTGAGAGGGATACTGATTTCGCAACTAGAGCGGAGCTGTCATAAAAATTATAAAATCCGAAAAAATGCTGCTTTCTTTTAATGACAGATTGGCGGAAATACCAAACACACAGCAGGGATTCCTATTACTCTTCCCTCTCAGTGGATGTGTATTAGACGAAGACTCAAACCTCTAAGACTTAGCGTTTTAAAAGGGGCCAATTAAGCACTGCGTCCTATGTATAAATGCGCAAACATTTTTCTTGTCAATGGAACGTTTTGTCGGAACCATAAAAATAAAAAGCTACCACACGCTGGCCGGCCCTGACTCATCCAATCTAAAGAAGGCTTCTTCAGAAAACTGCTTACCAACCATTTCAACGATCTTGAACCGACTATTGACTTTAAGTGACCTTTAGTAGAGAGCCACTCAACCAACTTTACTAACCAAGACCGCATTGAACGATGTAGCCATTATAAAAAGGGGGGCTCGTATAGAGGGTTTTCACAGCTCAAAATTTATCAAGGCGGTGTGCAGGTCCCAATCTCTATATACCTCCAATGCAAGAGTAATCGCAAGACTAACTCTGGAGTCGAGGGTATTGTTCCAAGCCTGCAGAAAAACGGGAGACAGCAAATCGCTCAATAAGACTGTCCGAATTCAATGTAAGCCAGTGGAAAGGTCCACTTAAACCAGGCTGGCTTTGTCATAAGATAACCACATTTCCAACTCTGAGCTCGACTGTTTATTCCTAAGGCTGCCTTAGAATACGCTAATGTATATCGGTAGAAATCATCACTATCCTATGTTCATTTTAAGGTCCACGTCAGGTACCCGCATTCCTTTCCAGAACACTATTCCCCTGGCGAAACCGAAACGTCCGACTGCAAAACTACAATCGATTGAAAATCTTCAAAATCACTGAAGACATCTCCCACTCAGTCCGCGATTTTGTGTGAATTACAAGCATATACCCCCAAAGGAAGGCGAAGAAAAAAAAAACACATTAAGACATTTAAGTGCTTGCAACAAACCGTGCACCACGCATTTCGTCCATTATCCTTATTGCGAGACCTTATAGCACATTGCAACTACACAAGCGGTGTTCATTTAAATTCGCATTCGCCAAATGTATGCCAAAGTTTCCGGCAAAGGATTAACCGAATTACTTAATTCCCAACTCTAACAAAATGCTCGTGCTTCCATAAAACGCAAACTTTATCCATTGTCCTTGTTCTCAGAACTAACTGGGGTGTAGAGGAACACCAAGGAGGGTTGTATATACACCTAAACCATCTCTGAAATGAATAACTTCGGAAGCTAAACACGAACACTGCCACTGCCACTGCCAAACTGCCATTACAATTGGTCCATACACGAAATTTTATTTTCCTTTCCTTCAAGTTTCAGGAAGGACAGATCGTCATGACTACGAATGGCAGTTTGTTGTTACCCGTGTTCCGTTTTCTCGAGTATAGATATTTTTTTCCCCTCCCATCTTTTCTATGGAAGGTGTAATTTTGTCATCCTTTTATTTAAGGGTCAATCCGAACGAACGAACAAACTACCGTATACGAAGGACATAAAAGGAACGAAGCAAGTCGTAAAATGAAGCTTTTATTTAGCGCTTAATTTTGCCATTAAAAAAATTGGAAAGGACCAACAAAGTACGCTGAATGAGTGTCCGGTAGCACACGCTCTACCCCCTCAAAATGTTTCTTCTTCTCACGCCAGAGGACATATCTTCAAGAGCGTTATAGAGTTATTCAGGAACGTGAGTTGAATTAATTTCAGAGAGGAGTTCTTTTTTTTTTTTTGCTAATGCATTAGAGTAGGTATCCCTACTGGTGAATCAAACTTCTGTGTGCAGTGCACGAAATGGGACACAGTCGCCTTTGTTGGCACAGCTACCATACCTACCAGCAGTAGCCCTGCAAGGACTTGTATCTAAAAGTCGTAAAATGTCCACAAAAAAAAAAGAAAAAAAAAAAGAAAACAAAATTGTACGCTGCTGTAATGTGAACCAAGCGACCAAAGAGATGCAGAGACTTTGAGGTTTTTTTTTTTGATAATGAGGACGAGCAGGATAATGTTTCTAGTCAGAAGTGTTTCGCGAATACTGGAAGTCTTTATGGCTTGTAATGAAATGATCATAAATTAGAGGTGTCAATGGTGTCAGGTGGGTCGTTACTTGGTTCTGAAAAGGCAAAGAGTTTGGTACATAATTTTATTATATTACTGTGTTAATTCCTTACAAGGACGGGAGTTATCAAGGAAATGGGAGTATATTAGAAGAATCATTATTGTGCCTTCAAATTCCATCAAATTCAAAGGGGAGCAAGTTATGTTGTTTAAAAAAAAGGGATCTTTTAACTGTCTCATTTCCGGTAGACGAATTAGAACTTAAGGGACGATGCCCTTCCAGAATCGGGTGTATTTGACATCATATCTTCAGTGATGCTGTTATTTTTGATTCGATATTAGATAATGATATCAAGCTTGAAGTTCTTACTTCGAATCCACAAGCCGTTTCTGTGGGAAATAGTATGTGTGAGCGGCAACGCTTCATTACAAATACAAAGGCAAATGCAATGAACATAGACAGAGAAATCCCTCACGGAAAGAAGTTTAAGATCAAATCAAGAAAAATAAGCGCCGAATCACGAAAAGTTGTCTCATTTTAGAGTTTAGCTCAGGATTTACTAATTCATGACTTTTTATTCGCAATTCTAGAAATTGTACAAAGTGAAGATATTAATCCTCAAAAGTCGTGAATCAAGACTTCTCAGTGTCAATAATGCGATCGGGCATGAAATACATAACCGATCGCAATTTGACACAAATAGTATGTTATCAATTTGATATCACTGTGGTTGTGAATTGCAAAAAAATTATCGTAAATTACCAATTTTCTGTTGCAATTACGATTTTATCCCTTAGTAAGTTGCAACAGGGGTTGATTTACTACTTCAGTAGTTGCAATTTACAAATTCTTAATCGTAAATTGCAACTTATTTTTATCAATTTGCAGTTCATATTTTGCAATTTACGACTTCTCTACGTCAATTTACGTTTTCAATTTACATGTGCGAAATTATTATAAGATTTTATTGTTTCATCATTCAGTGGTTGTAAAAATGTCGCAAATCACTACAAATAAATGAAGCTCGAATTAATACTTCTAATCGTAATATTCAACAAACAAAATGTTATATTCTTCGCCGTTTTCAATGTCGAATTATGAATTTTTGTATCAATTCAAGACAAAATCGTTGTGATTTGCGAAAAATATATAATTCGTGATTTGCAACTCAAAATTTTGCAATTGGTGACTATGCAGTTCTTCCCTTGCCTGCCTAGGTTAGTGTTAGTAAAGAACTCGGTGTTTGTGTCAGTGATGTTGAATTCAGTTCTCATTAGTGCCTTGAACTTGCACCAACCAAATCAGCCCACCGCAACGAAACATTTTACATCATTTTTTACACATTTATTACAGTTAGTCTGAGTTTTATTACACTTGCCGATCTCGTGATATCGCATGCTGGTGTAGGTTTTATTTGAACATACACCACCACTCTATATCTTTTGATGCAATTGAGATATTTGATTCAATCTAAAACCAGAATTTATTAAAATGTATTACAACTGCACCAATTAAATTTACAGTTCAAAAATCAGAAATTTACGAAACTACAAGCTATAGAAGGTTCAAAAACATAGAATTTTTCATTAACATTGAATATTTTATTACACCACACCGCCTTATGTAATAATACTTTTTTGACTAAAATGCCTTCAGAAGATTCCAATAGACAAACATTCGCCATACGGACGGGAACTTTTATCCCTGCATTGAAATACAGGCATTATAAAACTGCCACTGTCACTTAGCAGAGACAATACTGAGACCCCCAACTCACAATCCTCTTGCCGTTGGCCCCCTCAGTTTTTTTTTTTCAAATTCGCCATTTTGTTTTCCTATCGGTGTTATGTCAATTTTGAATCCGTGTGACATGTAAAACAAAACAAAAAATATAAAATCAATGCTGCCAACCGCTACCAACCATGGGGGAATGTGAAAGAATTCGGGAATACGACATTTTAAGATAACTGAATGCTATTGGTTGATTATTATAAATTTTCAAAAGTCGATTAATATAATTTGTTTGGTTAATAATACTATCTAAATGAGTTGTTTTATATTCCAGAAACATATTAGGAGAAACATTGTTGTGTATTTTCCGCTTTTGAATATCATTAACTTCGATTTCATGAGTAAATTTTTCTTAAATAACTGAAGAGAAATTGCTCAAAATGTTCTTATTCTCCTACAACCATTCTGGAGTAATCATTTTTCATAAGTATTTTCAGCAAAAGTGCACTTATTCCTAAAATGAAATACTATTGACACGTAACGAATAATTTCAAATTTAACCGACCAAATTCTATGAACGCTGGCACCAACTTTGCCGACACCGGAAGGCACCGGAAGTTGTTGATATTTTTTGAGGGTGTGTTGGTATGTTGAAGTTTCGTGACATTGTTCAATACGAATTTCTATGTATCAATACTAGCGCACTTGTGTACACTCCGTACAAGTATTGCTTGTAGGCAAGGTAACGGGAAATCGGCCGAAGTTGGGGGTCTCAGTATTGTCGCTGTCACTTAGTTTTCTTATTGATACGTATTATACCTACCACACCTCCTTAAGAAAAAAATATCTCATTAAAACGCCTTTAGAGGGTATCAATAGGCATTTCTACGCTGTAGGAAATTTCATTTTTACCACCGCTTTAAATTACAGGCATTGGAAAATTGCACAAAAAATTCAAAAATATCAAAGTTTCCTGCAACATAATAAATAATAAAAGTGTACCTACTAAAAGTTATTTTATGTAAGATCCCTTCAGAAAATTCCAATAGACTAGCCTTCACAAGGACGATGAGCACTTTTACCCCAGCCTTGACCTGCAAGCCTTAGAAAATTGCACTAAAAGTTCAAAAATATAAAATTGTTTTGCAATATAGAATTTTTAATTTTTATTTTTTTACCTTGCAAAAAAAAAAACCGAATTGAACTGTAAGAATCCGGGCAGCCGTTTAGGCTGTAGGCCAGTGGAAGAACGGACAAACAGTCTTTTTTTGGTAGTCTTTCGAAAAAGTTTATTTACTGCACACTTATCACTGGTCCTTTAATGGCCACAGAGTGTTTGCTTCAATTTCAAAATATTTCATGATTAAATGCCCAAATTTTTGATTTGATTTTTCTAATAGGGATATAATGTACTCATTAAAATGTTTTTTTTTTCTTCTTCTTCTTTATTTTGCTCGCCTTGCTTCGCCAGATTTCCACTTCTCAGATTTAAAACAAAACAATTAGCGTTATACAAAAAGATCCTTACCCGAAAAAAGAGAAGAAAAACTGTCAGTAATGCGAGAAACAGATTAACACAGCGACTTTGAAAGCAACAGCAACAGCGAATTTAGGATTAGCTCCAACGTTGATGTCCCTAACTAACTTCTAACTTCTATTATTCCCTCTTAATCTCATTTACATTCTACTTGTTATTGTCAGTTGTTACAATTTATACCCCATCCCTCTCAATCCCATAACCCATATGCGCCACACTCGTTCACTTACTACTCAAACACAAACATCCTCAAGTTCAAATTAAAAAAAAAAAAAAAAACAGAAAGCAAAACATAAAGCAAAAAAAAAGGTGCAATTGCACAAACAGGTTTTGGCATGCACATGAATCACTATGAAATCAGAATCACTATAACGCATTTTAAATCACAATTACAACTGAGTCTGAGTGTGACTCCCTCTCAATCTCAATTACAGACCTATCTCTCTCAATCCCATGTTCCATGCATCTCATTTACTCTACTACTCAACTCATTATTCATTAATGCGAGAAACAGATTAACACAGCAACAGCAACAGCAACTTTGACAGAACTTTAGAACCAATGTATTTGAATTACTTTCATAGAGGATCCAAACTAGAGAGCCAACTGAGAGCAGAAACGGTACATTTGCCCACAAGCTTCCTATGACCTTGTACAGCCTAGGAATTTCATAAGTATTAGTGCCTGTACAAATTAAAGGAGCGCCATTGCTGCCGCACGCATACTGAGGCAATTCCTAGGCAGGAAATGGACTGTCAATCGGGCGGCCATTACTAAGGTGGATTTAAGTGGGGGCGACTGTGTTCGTCATTTTTGGTGCCGATTAGTTACACGGCGTTCACATCGCAGTTCAAGTTAAACATTTTTAAAGCTTATGAATTTGTTGGAAAATCGAATTTCGGATATAATATAGGTACCTAATATGATTTCATCACAATACCAAATACCTTTTAATAATCATTTGTCAATATCAGAAATCCATCTCATGTTATTAATCAGAGAAAAATGAACTAATACGTTTTTTTTGCACTTTTGCAAACAGTTTGTATGCCGTGGGAAAAACATATTTCAGTTTCAACATATTTTACAATCTGTAATTGATTGTAATTGGTAAAATGCATACATACACAATATTAATATGTGCAAGCATGAATTTGTTAAATTAAAAAAAATAATTCAATATTTTTGTTCCGTTTATAGGTACTATTGCTCTCAAATTAAGCTTTAACTTTTTTTCAGAGTCCGGATAAATTTGCAAATAATCTTTATTTCTGAGCGAAATTCACACCTACTTACACTAACACCAAACATTTGTCATTTTGTCAAATTGAAAGTGTGTTATTTTACGTTTTTACAGACGACAAGTCTGTAATTAGTAATTCAAAATAAAATCTATTTTCCAAAAATTCTCACGATTGAATACGCCAAATCCGAAATTATATCGCAAAATCCAATTAAATACTACATCATTATTAGGCGTGTTTTTTTGAGCTTCCATCTCAGCAAACCAAAGAAAAGTTGTAGGATTTTCAGCACGCAATTCCAACAACTACTAAGAGTCCTCATAGTGTCAAATAGAGCGTAGTGGTTGTAATTAAGAGCTGAAAATCCTACTTTACTTTGCTTTGCTAAGATAAAAGCTAAAAAAAAAAAACAGGCCTATTGTATTTATGTCAGGAGTTAAAGACAAAGCTACTTGTATTTTTACGATATTAATACATCTTTTTTTTTAAATATGACAAGCATTTGTTCTTACCTAACATCATTCAACACTGTTCAGTGTTATTCAACTACAGAATTTCCAATCGCACTTTGAATGTGTTCAAATGTTAAATAAACGAATTTAAAAACAACCAAAAAGCCCTCCACCAGTTGTCAAACTCAAACGCACTTGTATTGGTAAATCTGAGAAAATATCTAGATTCGCAAAAGTGCTCTGAAATCTGAAAAAGATTGCTTTTTTTGTACCAAACGAACATATTAACTGGCTCTGAGAGCAAAAAAAGTGCTCTGAGAGCGCCCAATCGAATACCACATAAAGTTTACTTTTGCCCTAGTGGAACCTTGGGCTTAACTTGCATGTTGTTAACCTATTTATGGAACAACCCCCAATGTTTGGCTGCATGAATTCTGCTGTCAAAAATGTAATTCATATAAACAAAATTAAAAAGATTTGAAATGTGAATGGATGAACATTTTTTGGAACCGAATATGGATAGAGAACAAGTACAGCTACATAAAAAACCATACTCAACATTAATTCGTGCTACATTTATTGTTAAAAATGCATTTACAAATTGTTCTTAATTATAAAAGTACCACCGGGCGGCCATTAATTACACGTATTCACCGACAGGAAAAATAAGAGCGCGCGCGAGAGGGCTGTCATTCAAAATTTGCGGGGAAAATCGGGTAGGTGCACGGGAGTTGGCTCTCTAGTTTGGTTCCTCTATGATTACTTTGAACATATTAGCACAGCAACATGGACAGCGACATCAACGTTAGAGCCAATCCTAAATTCGCTGTTGCTGTTGCTGTCGCTGTGTTAATCGGTTTCTCGCATTAATCTGTTTATCACAAGTCACAACACAAAGCCTAAAAGCAAAAGGTGCATAAAAAAAGAGAAAGAAAAAGCGCACCGCAGAAAGTGTACAGAGAGAGAAACAGGTTTTGCCGCACACATTACACAAAATTTCCTCCACTCAACGCTGGAAAAATCCAACGATCTAGCTTCAATCGAACATTTTGCTTTTTTCAATTGTATTAAATTTATAGTTTATTACTTATTGTTCGACTTCAGGATAACGTACAAAGATGATTTATATCTTAAAATCTTTGTACATAATTGAACTTTGTATTAAAAAAAATCCCATTTCATTTGGATGAGTGATTCCGAAGCTAGGAGCTAGAAGGCATCCGAGAATTACAACTTTTCTTAGTTATCTGCTTAGATTTCCACTTCCGGACAGCGAATAACGGTAAAACATATCCTATGTTCAAATCTAAACAATTTCCTATGCAACTGTGAAAACCGAAATCAAATTCGTGCAGTACTTTTTGAATCTATTCTTAGCCACAGATTACAGCCGGAAAAAAAGCTACAGTTTTATTATAGTAAGGATGATGGAGAGTGCACACGAAAATAATTTTTGTAAATTGTCCGAATTTAGAACTTCTTCAGGAATATTAGGCACAAAACAAATAGAATAACGCGCGTGGAAATAAGTGGGCGTGGAAAAATTTGCTTTCCGCAAAAACCTTAATATATTGAAAAAAGTGGGCGTAGAAGGGGTCGTGGACAAATTTTTTGTCCGTAAAAACCTGGCTAGGAGAATTACGAACATTTAAAAAAAAAAATCAGCCAAATCGGTCCAGCCGTTCTCTCGTGATGCCCTTACCAACGAACATCATTTAATTTTTATTTATATAGATGGTAGGTATTTAAATTTGTAAAGGAAGAATGAATTTAATCTTTGTAGTACAATTGAATTACTTTGAATAAATCTTACTTACTTACTTACTTACAGACAGACAGACAGAGTTTTGCGACCCACTTATTTGAGTTCCTCTATCATCGTTATGTTAGAATTGATTAATATCTCGAGTTCGAAATTTCGTACGAATACAATAATTTTTTTTCTTACTACGTAATGGAGAAAGTTAAAAAGGAACTAGAAAAATTACTTTACTTTATTTTGACTTGCAAACGTAGAAAATATCAAAATATGCATATATAAATTTAAAAATTAATAAAATACTTTTAAGTTATAATAATACCAAAAAAAAAAAAAATTAATTATCCGCTATACCTTAAAAACCGAAAACGGTGTAAGTATATGTAATTATCGCCTTCAATATTAATTTAAAGTTGTGTCTTTTAGGTTCAGTTTAAGAATCCGGGAACATGGTGTTGAAGTCAAATTTGATATATTTATTTATTAAGAAAATAAAATGCACAAGAAACAATCCTATACACATATTACCAAATTCTTAATAATTTATATCCCATCAGGGCTCATCATCCATTATCCATTTATTTACTTTTAAAATGTTATGGCTCTACGAATTAGCTGCAAAGGAATTAACTCCAAAAAAATTAAATGAAATAAGTCCCAAGAATTTCCATATAAATTTAGGAGTTATTACAAGCGGAAGAACTCCAAAGTGCTGGGACTTTTTTCCTCAAATTTTGCATTTATAAAACCTTTCAGTGTTAGGAGTTATTTCATAAAGAAGTAACTCCCAAAGCCATACAAATGAAATGAGTGCAAATTAGGACTTATTTCATCAGTACGGATTTGGGAGCTATTTCATCTACATTAGGATTTATTTCATTTGTTATAGCAACTTGTACGAACATTTTGCCTTCTAAATTGTACTCCTTTTTTCCACAACTTTGGGACTTTTTTCATCTTTTCTTATTAGAAATGAATTCATGATGAATTAACTGCTAAATGTTTGAACTTACTTCAATTTTGAATTGGGACTTATTTCAATTTGCTTTATAACTTGTTTCATTAAAAATGTTTGGAGTTATTGCATTTATTATTAAGAGTTCCTCCGTTAGGAAATATTTCATTTGGAGTTAATTCCTTTGCAGCTAATTCGTAGTGTCCTTTAATTCGCGTGTGAAATAACAAATCACGCACTGAAAGGAATGTTTTGTTTTTTTTTTTCGATTCAACTTTTGTGTTATTAATTGTACAAAACTTATGTCAAATCTACAAACAAAAATGTCCATTTCAACAGAATATTATGTTGTACTTATAATTTGGATTTTGTTTGGTCAATAAACATTTTCGTAAATTTTACAAGCGTTTAAAAAAGCGATTTTGGTTCCCTTTTTTCACTGAACAGAAATACTTTTGTTAATATTTTACAAACGAATTTTGTCAATATTATACCTTGTATTTTATTTGCAGTGAATATGTTACCAAAATTGATTAAGAAACTTGCTTCAAAAAAACTGAAGAAGTTTGTATGAATGTAACCTTTTTATCTCGGCAGTTTTTATCAACGAATACTCGATATTTTTTAACAGAGCCTTCATTACACTTATCACATCTTTTTTAACCGAACAACAAACACACTCAAATAAGGCCAAATTTTTGAGAGTGTCGCTACTATGGCATCGTCCAACGACTGAAATCTGAAAGTGGTTAACACTTTTTTTCTGAGACAGTCCCAAATGACGTATCCCTTTTCATGCATTTACAACTTTTGTGGCAGCGGTCATCCCAATTTTCTTTATTCGCAATAACTCATCGCATAGAGTAGATATCTCCAAGGCTATCTATGAATCCCGTTGCCGTTTGAGCGGGTTTAATTTGAAGTGCTACTCATTTTCAAAATTTGGTTTCCTATTTCGCTCTACAGTTCCTACGACACCCAATCCATCGAATAAGGCATTTTCGTTGAGCCTTTGACAGTAGAACAGAAATTCCAATGGGACCCATAGAATTTATCTGCCACGATGTTATTTTTGTTTAAATCCTTACTGACCATAAAGAACATGGACGTGCATGGGCTAAATGGACGCCACTGATGGGTATCGTCAAGTGTGACGAAATCATCATGAAACAAAAAACCCAACACCAACCGTGATTTTAAAAACAGATCGACCAACGCCCTGTGTTGAAATCCACTAAAGAAACACAAACAAAGCCATCATCCTGTTAAATGCCTTTTGCATTCTTTCCCCCGAGCTGAAAGTCCATTTCTTACAGCGCGGTACACATTACACAATGGAACCATGTAATCCGATTAAAAAAATGCAAAGCAATTCGTGGATAATGGAAAACCAACGCCAACTTAACACTCCGCCAAACACACAAACTGGATGCATATGGTTTAATTTTTCTGTAAAGGACTCACGTGCAGATGAAACCAGATCGCAGCTTAACTTAACAGTACTTATACTGAAATTAATGGAATTATTGCCTCCATCACATACACCAACACCATAGGCCATAGTTTCACATCTCATATATCCTGTACCAAAAATAGGAAACACATCCACCCGTATTTGGTTGCGATTTAAAGCGATTCGAAAATATGTGGCCAAGTTCGTAAACAGAAAACGTATACATGTACGTATCACCCAATGGATGCAGCGATTGTGAACTTATGGCCTGCCAACGAACCAAACATAATGAATTTCATTATCCTTAGAGACGTGTTGATACCGTACAGGTTTTCGTATATAGTAGACGAAGAGAAAAATCCAATTATTGAGGTGAGAAGAGCTTGCACGAAGCTACCTACACATCAAAGCACGACAAATAAACACAAGTTTGAAAATATCAAGGATGACATCACCAAAAGGCATGCATTCAAGCCCATAGTGTCATTAGAATCCCTCCGTCTAAAATTAATTTAATACGAAATAACAACAAGACGGAATAAGCCTTGTCCTCATCAGGCCCATCGCTGCATAGAGGTACAGGTATAGGTATAGGTTTTTTAAGCGTTTTTTCCACCCAACGAACTTTGGCTGTGGGGCTGTTGCATATAGCTGCGCTTGTTTCTTTGCACATTTGCATGTTTTTCCTCGTTTGCTCGTCCTTCTTCCACGCTCGAGCTGGATAACAAGGTTCGTTCTCCTTGAACCTATTTGTTGCGTATATATATAGAGGGGGGGGGGGGGATAGGGATGCTTCCCGTCTATGAAATATGCCACAGGCTCTGAGTGTAGCGTTCGGAAGAATCCTCTAACAGCTCCTTATTAGTTGTGAACATGGTTGGGTGCATGTTTGTTTACCAATAAGCTGCATAGATGCGCTCCAGCACCATGCACAGGAAACGTTATTTGAGTTTTGCATTAGAAATGTTTAAAAAGTTTCTTGCTTGCGCATAGTTTGAAGAGCATTATGTTGTAGATCGGGATGGAGAGCATTCTCAAAATTACCATTTAATATCCTATGACCTGTGCCTGGCCTGTTTGAGTTATGGGATGGAAAAGAAAAACGCAATCAACTCTTACAAAACGCTGGCTTAGTTTTTAATTCTTTATTATGAAAGCTCTTCAACAGAGGCACAACTGCATCTGCATGTACGACGACAAGAACTTTGACAGTTTGGAAAACTAAAGGAAAATATTAGTAGATTTTTGCGATGAGTTCATTCAGATCAAGCAAATTACTTTTTTGATTTGCAAAAATGAATATTTATTCTAACATGGGCATTTTTGTTATCTGTGGAAAAAAGCTGTTGCAAATAGCTAGATATATACTTTTTATTTCTTTTAATGTTTGGCTTAATGTGAAATTTAAGTTGTGATATTCAGGAGCACGGTAAAGTTTTCCAGTCAAGCTTAGTTTGGTAGCTGTAAATTAGACTCTAACTAAGTACTATTGACCGCCCTCGAAGCTGAGTGGAATGTAAGTGTGGGTTAATCGAGCGTGAGGCGTTGCCCACTTCCCTCTGCAAAGTAAGTTGAACTTTGGATAAAATTTACGACATGTACCCCTTTGGGGCTGCTGTATCTACATAAACCCGAAGTGAGGTCTTACGACAAGTTCACGGACACTCGAATGGGTATGCGGTTGGGATTATCTTTCATCAGAGAAATTCCTTTCGAGCACCATAAACACACATAGGCACCTACCCCTAGACGAGTAACTAACTATCCACAGTAAGGCCCGGGCAGAACAAATAAGCAGCGTGTTTGATGGTTTTCCATTAATGTCATTTGGGTGTTCACAAAGGACATCCGTGTCTGAATTTTAATCATCTAACACACTGGCAAAACCCCATTACCCAAATCAAATACGATTGCTGGCCCTCAACTACATGACACAACATCAACGTCGCACCGGAAAATTGGATACAATTGAAGCACCCCTCCGAGGAGATACGCCACAAGACGAAGAATCATCCTCTAATTGAAAATCCTTTCAGGTGCACGTGCACGTTGCCATCCTTGTTACAGCAGTGCGACCATTCACGTCGTAAAGAGCAAAATTCCTATACTATACCCACCAAGGACCCGAAAACACCCGCCACCGACACATAAAAAAGGGAAAACTCTACAAACAAAATCTCTTACGATCCGGCCGCTATACTTCCCCGGTGTGTTTCACACAGCAATCAAATGGATCGCATAACCTGACCGAACTTTGGAATAGCTTTAGACCGTAAAAATAGAAACATTCAATTTGAACCTCTGATGTGGCGACTGCCAAGTCGAGCCCTATACTACATCGTATAAGGGAGGACGAGGAATTGGATTTGCAGGCGAAAAAAAGTGTTCTTTGGAGGATTTCCGTGCGAGCGAGAACTGTAATCCTTCCGGATCCCCAGAGGAGGAGACTGATGCTATTGAAAAGTGCACACATCTACTTCTACAGTGTGGCTATCCTACACCTTTATGTCGCTATTATTTCTCTTTCTTAACCTTTGGTATGTGTGGATTGTTTTTCTTTCCTTTTATTTTTGTTCATGTTGTTCAGGCTTTAGGATTGTTCCTCATGTGACTTTTGTTGGCTTCAATATATGCGATTGGATTGCCTTCCTGTGGGACAAAGAGAATTTTTTCTGGAATGCTTAGTTGTAACTGTGTTTGAGGGCTGCGCTTTAGATCGCAGAAAATTAACCCAATTGTGGAGTTTCAAATTCAAAGACCATCTAACTAGTTTAGTTAGCGCATCTATGTTAGTTTGTTTGTACCCCAAACTGAACATGAGCACGTACCTTTCCGCCGTACCAATGGTAACAAAAAATTGGCTATACAGTGGAAGCCCAGTATAACGAATGATATAATGTTTGATACTATTTTAAGAAAAATAAGTGATTAAGAAAAATGTTTATTTAAACGGTTTTATTTGATGTTAAATTGAATAGGTGATGGTAACGCCATTTAAATACTTTCAGGGTTCTTAAACCAACTTATATTTCCTTATATCGGATAGCAAATCGTGGGCGCCATTCGCTATACAGAAATATTAATGTATATCTGAAAAGCGTTTGTTATATCGGAAATTCGGTATATCGATTATTCGTTGTAATATGGACGTCCACTGTATTTTAAAATAAATTAGCATTTAAAATTAAATAAAACAAAGCCATGACTGAAGCACCTATCACGAACACTATTTAAAACTGAAACTGATTTAATAAGAAATGTTTTTCTAAATCGAAGTAGTTTTTCTAAAGAAAACTAAAGTGCTATGCTATTTAGCTATAAACGTTTGGGTTTCCCGTGCACAGGAATAGTATTGCTTGATTTTATTCCTTTCTATCACCAGTAGTAGAAGTAGGTAGATACTGAAATGTCTACTGTTGCGGAGCACTCATCATCGTCACCATTCTCATCATCTCCATTATCATCAATGTCATCATCCTACCTAATTCCTATTTTATAGTTGAATATATTTGAATCTGGCCCATATTTTTACTTAATTCAAGCTTTTAAAAATAACGTAATGTCTCTCTCAAGGGAGAGAAAAGCTTCTATTTCATTTTGTATATAAACCCTCGATGAAATAAAGCTTTATTAATTCTTGACCCTAAATTCAAGACCCTTCGGGGAAAATGTGTTTTGATTTCGCTCTATCGTTTCGCCGTCACAAGTACAAAATCGTTGCAATTCTTATAGTTAATTGAAATTAAACAAGATTCTATTTCTAGTCGCATATATCGCATCCGTTTGACAATCAGTCGAACGCAGCAACCAGGATCTACCAAGTTCTTACTCGAAGGTCGAAGGTCATCTAGAGGTCCGGAGGTTGACTGTCGGAATAGCCAGCGATCGTCAATCTACTTTTGAATGTTTCACTTCTCGCCAATAAAGATGAATTTGTAATTTTACCCAAAGGTGAAATAAATTCTTATAAAAATCATTTGAGATCTTACATATTATATTTTAATAGTTCTTTTCAAATTTAACGCGCCACGAAAAACATCTAAAAGCTTAATTTGTAGAGTTTCGAAATTCACCTTGCACCTCATATCTTCTTCTACTTATATATATAAAAATGAGTTTGATATATGTTTGTCCGTTTATATCTGGAGTTTAGCAGCACCGAATTTTATGATTCTTTTTTTGACGGAAAGGTATTCTTTTGTAGGAGGTTTGTATTTAAAAAAAAAACAATACCTTTCCAACGAAAAAATCATCGAAATCGGAACTGCAAAACTGGAAATAAAAATCAGGTCCGTTAAGCCAACAAAGTGAGTAAATAGAGAAAGAACATCGTTTCTCCGTTTCTACCATTCATACTCCATTCAGGGTTGCCATATTTGGCGCTTTGTGTGTTTTTTTTTTTTTTTATATACCTATAGGTATAGATAGAAATGGAAAAAATAGCGCCCAGCTGAATTTTGGGCCACATATTATCATTTTACGAACATTTGTGTTAATTTTGTTCCTTTTATTCCTTCGGAAAACATTAAAAAAATATATATTTTCGGCACTTTTAAAAGGTGGTAGCACTCTTGCAGTGAAGTGACATCGACCAGTCATTCAACTTGCAGGCACACCAATTTATTTGCAGGCCTTTTGATCTGACACAATCGACAAAAGCCAATTGCACAAATTTTCCACGATTTTTTGGGCTTCTGTCCGGGTAACGATTTTTTAAAGGATTGGTCGCTTATATAGCAAACCAAATTATGGCAACCCTGTGCGTGTTGCACACAATTCTAGTGATTTTATTTATTTTTGAGTAAATCTAAATCTATATTTTTTAATTAGCATTTTGTGTTTTTTTTTGGCGAACATCATTCAAGGTTAGATTTATTATTTGTGAAACATTTTGTTCAAATATTTGAAGTGTATTTTGTCCGTGTCAATTAGTTCAAAATGGATTATTTAGGCGATAATGACAAGGAAAATGGTGAAAGTGGTGAACAACAATCAGCAAATTGTGTTGCTTTGGAAGCGTTATTTCCATGTCGTCTCGCAACGATACACATAAAACCGAAAATGAAACAGAAAATTTGATAGTTATCAATATCATCATCACCGCGCAACGATACAAGCAGCAAAGATTTTAGTTTGTAATTCATGTTTTCGTCATTTTTTTGGATGCTTTATTAACAGCTCATTTTGCATTAAAATTGCCATTGCATCTGCAAGTGGAGGAAGAACCTACATACTACATTTCAAAGAACACTGCGATGGCGAAAGTACTGCAGCAATGTAAGAATATCATATGGGACGAATGCACAATGACTTACAAACGCGCATTGGAGGCCCTGAATCGTTTACGTAATGATAAGCGGCCTTTCGGTGGAGCAATGATCTTGCTATCAGCTATCAGGCGATTTTCGTCAAACGCTGCCTGTCATTTCGAGATCAACTCCGGCAGATGAATTGAATGCTTGCTTGAAGGCGTCTGCTTTATGGCGATAAGTCGAGAAATTGCATTTGACAACAAACGAGTTTCTTTACAAAATTACCAGTCAGCTGCAGAGTTCTCCAGGCGATGTGCAATGGTGTGATTCCAGCAAACTTAATCACCGGCTTGATTGAGTTTCCACAACATTTTTGCAACTTTACAACAACACCGGAAAAACTAATCATGAATGTTTTCCCGAATATCGCTCAGAACTATATTGATCACTAGCTGACCCGTGCTCGCCTTGCTTCGCCAGAATTCCACTTCTCAGATTTAAAACAAAATAATTAGCGTTTTACAAAAAGATGCTTACCCGAAAAAAGAGAAGAAAAACTGTCAGTAATGCGAGAAACAGATTAACACAGCGACTCTATCAGCAACAGCGAATTTAGGATTAGTTCCAACGTTGATGTCCCTAACTATAACTAACTAACTAACTTCTATTATTCCCTTTTAATCTCATTTACATTCCACTTGTTATTGTTAGTTGTTACAATTTATACCCCATCCCTCTCAATCCCATAACCCATATGCGCCACACTCGTTCACTTACTACTCAAACACAAACATCCTCAAGTTCAAATTAAAAAAAAAAAAACCAGAAAGCAAAACATAAAGCAAAAAAGGTGCAATTGCACAAACAGGTTTTGGCATGCACATGAATCACTATAAAATCAGAATCACTATAACGCATTTTAAATCACAATTACAACTGAGTGTGACTCCCTCTCAATCTCAATTACAGACGTATCTCTCTCAATCCCATGCTCCATGCATCTCATTTACTCTACTACTCAACCAGCGTTGCCAGTTTGGGGGTTTTCCCCCCAGATCTAGGGGTTTTTTTGATTGTTTATTGGGAAATCTGGGGTTTTTTTTTTTAACTGCGTTCAACTTTTTGTTCAAAAGTTGTTGTTTTTTTTAGAAAATAACTAAATCTGGGGGTTTTTCAGATTTGTCTGGGGGGAAATATTTCAACTGTCTGGCAACGCTGTACTCAACTCATTATTCATTAATGCGAGAAACAGATTAACACAGCAACAGCAACAGCAACTTTGACAGAACTTTAGAACCAATGTATTTTTTTTAATTACTTTGAACACATTAGCACAGCAACATCGACAGCGACATCAACGTTAGAGCCAATCCTAAATTCGCTGTTGCTGTTGTTGCTGTCGCTGTGTTAATCTGTTTCTCGCATAATACTCCAACTCCAGTTCAATTTAAAAACGTGAACAAAAAAAAGAACAACACAAAGCCCAAAACCCAAAAGGTGCATAAAAAAAGAGAAAGAAAAAGCGCACCGCAGAAAGTGTACAGAGAGAGAAACAGGTTTTGCCGCACACACACACACAAAATTTCCTCCACTCAACGCTGGAAAAATCCAACGATCTAGCTTCAATCGAACATTTTGCTTTTTTCAATTGTATTAAATTTATAGTTTATTGCTTATTGTTCGACTTCAGGATAACGCACAAAGATGATTTATATCTTAAAATCTTTGTACATAATTGAACTTTGTATTCAAAAAAATCCCATTTCATTTGGATGAGTGATTCCGAAGCTAGGAGCTAGAAGGCATCCGAGAATTATAACTTTTCTTAGATATCAGCTTAGATTTTCACTTCCGGACAGCGAATAATGGTAAAACATATCCTATGTTCAAATCTGAACAATTTCCTATGCAACTGTGAAAACCGAAATCAAATTCGTGCAGTACTTTTTGAATCTATTCTTTGCTCACAGCTTACAGCCGGAAAAAAAGTTACAGTTTTATTATAGTAAGGATGATTGGCTGAGTGTAAGAGTGATTTTGGTTGCGATAAACAAGAACGTCGATCATTTGAATTTCGCCTTTCAAAACCAAATCGCTGGTGAGTTGCATTCATACAAATCAGTCGACTCCGTGATGGATGAAAACGAAGCCACCAACTATCCCACTTTGTTGCTCAATAATAAGTCGCAAGGATAATCGCTGGATGTGTGTGGCATAAATCTTGAATTTCACGTGTCCTTGAAGATTGCCGGGACTGTCGAAAGACGGACCTGAGGACCACCGAGGCTGTCGAAAGACGGACCTGAAGACCGCCGGGACTGTCGAAAGACGGACCTGAAGACCGCCGGGACTGTCGAAAGACGGACCCGTGAACCACCGGGGCTGTCCCACGCCCACCCGAAGACCGTACCATTAACCGAGGATCCAGGACATTTCAAGCCGTACCTGCTGCCGTTATAATAAGATAGGATTGTATAATTATCAGTAGCATATTAAATTAAAGTCGTTTGAATTGTAATGAATTGAAGAATCGAGTTGTAACATAATAATTAACCGATTAAAGTAATGTTCCTATATTGTATAATTGTTTAATTTTTAAATATACACATTGTCACCAATTGAAAAGTAGACCGTAGATATTAAAGAAACTCCTTTGATAACCCATAGTTCGTGTTTCTTTGGTGAAGAACCTTGGCGATCCGGCGAGCGAACCTCAGCCCAGATAAAAAGCACATCACAAGGTCCCGATAATCTCGAAAAACAACCTAACTCAGGACCATATTTCACCAGAAGTCTTTGTTTATTCATTTGGCCATAGCTTATATCAACAAGAGCAATGATTGGCTGGTGCTCCATGTAAGATAGAAAGTCCCTAGCTATACCTACCTAAAGATGGTGTAGGTACCCACTGCCTATCCTATTTAAAATTTATAAAGCAATTTCACTTCAACATGCCAAATTATATGATAGGATAAAAAGAACAACTGCAAAGCTGTGTGCTTAATCGCCTCTGGAACAACCAATCGCAATCATACCCACGTTAAAATTGCGAGTTTTTCATTTCAGAGTCACGGTGCGTGCAAATTTACGACCCGTAATAAATAAAAAAAAGTCACGTTCATTTCTCACGTGAAATGTCATTATAATGAAATAAAGTGTACAAATACAAGGCACACCGCTCTGTGTTGTGTATTTTTGTGGCGGTTAAAAAAAACGTTGGTATCTGAGCAACACGCATGGCAAACAATTTGCGACAAAATAATACTATTTACTTAGGATTCATCTCCGTAAAACAAGTTTTTATTTGATTATGATATTTGGGTAGGGATTTTCTTATTGATTCCTCATTAGGGAGCTTTGTAACTGAATTGGGGATATGAAAGTCTTTGGAAAATTATTCCTTCTCGTTCTCGTTGGTGTGGTCCAACTGGAAGATGTATGCGCAGCACGTACTGCATGACTGTCAGTTTAGTAGCGACGAAGTGCTTGAAAGGCGAGTCGGTTTCCGGTGTGCCACCAAACTTGCGACGACATATTGTACCAGAGGGCGGACTAAGCCCGGTGATAGCCACATAATGCGGATGAGTCCACTCCTTTTCAGCATGCAGTATTCTGATTTTAAGTGTAGGGCTTAGGCCGCTCACGGAGTTCCTTGCGCGTCATCATGTTCGTCGTGCAGCGCATAGGAAATGTGGATTTGAATATGCTCTTGGATGTTGCAAGGCTCACGTAGTGTATTGGCGAGAAGCATCCGGCAATTTGTCATCTGTTTGGTGCATATTATTACTCACACAAACTCATTAGACAAATCATTGGGCTGGGCTGTGTATTGAATTGAATGCCAATGTGAATGGAATTGGTTTAAATAATTACTCGTGGACAGCCCATCTGTATACGATTGCAATCGCCAAAGGCTATTAGTACCTAAGTATACTTAATATGCTACATAGTTCAACATAAAAGGTGTCACCTCGTTTAAGAATGATTTTGACAGCATAATAACACACTCTTTCAAGCGTTTTCTGCCGACCTTTTGGACTCATTTTTGGGGATATTTTTCTACGCTTTTGGAGACGTTTCGGGCGCGTTTTTCGACGCGGTTTTGCAGGCATTTTCGAACTTGTTTCTCGACTCATTTTTGGATGAGTTTTTTTTTTTTGACATTTCTGAAGCGTTTTTGATCCTGTGTTTTAAAGCTTTTCTGGACGCGTATTTGGATCCTTTTTAGACGGCTCTTTGGACTAGTTTTTGGAAGGGGTTTGCACTTTTGTGACACTTTCGTCGAGTTTTAGGAGAATTTTTCGAATGTCTTTATGAACTTGTTTTTCGCCTCACTTTTGGAAGAGTGCTTCGAAAACTCGCACTTTTGGACGAGTTTTTCAATGCATCTTTGCATGGGTTTTATATACCATTTGATTAGTGTTTTTTGCACGTCTGTGGTCGAGTTTTGGACGTATGTATTTTTGAATGAATTTCGGAGCCATTTTCGACGAGATTTTGGAGATTTTTTCGAATGTGCTTCTGAACTTGTTTCTCGACGAACTTTTGGACTAGTTTTTCAATGGGTTTTTGCTTTTGTTTTTTTTATACCCTTTTATAAGCATCTTCACACGCCTGTGGTCGAGTTTTGGACTTCTCTTTGAAGGGATTGTCAAAAATGTTTCATGACGTATTTTCGAATGCATTTTGGAGCCATTTTCGACGAGATTTTGGAGATTTTTTTCGGATGTGCTTCTGAACTTTTTCCTCGCGACTTTGGGGATTTTTTCGGATGTGCTTCTGAACTTGTTTCTCGACGCATTTTTTGACGAGTTTTTCAATGGGTTTTTGCATATGTTTTTTATACAATTTAATAAGCGTTTTTGACACGTCTGTGGTCGAGTTTTGGACCTTCGTATTTTCGAATGAATCTTGGAGCCATTTTCGACGAGATTTTGTAGATTTTTTTCGGATGCGCTTCTGAACTTGTTTCTCGACTCATTTTTTTACGCATTTTTTGTGGTGTCTTTCAAAGCGTTTCGGAAACGCATTTAGAATAGATTTTGGACACACTTTTGTTCCGATTCGGCAGAACTTCTGATTCGGTCCACTGAAAAAATTGAGCAATAGCAGTTATACGGTTGATATTCTCATTGGCACCGACGATTAGATGTCACCCAATTTTATCTTTGGTAAATATAAAGAAAAGTTCTTAATAAGGATCAGGATCTTTCTTGTATAATATTCCAAACACACAGCTTGGAAAAGCGGTTGCTGTCCATATTGGTGTCTGCATTCGTTAATAAAGAAATTACCCCGAGATTTTGCCTCATAGCACCTACCTCTATAAAAAAGTCGTAAAAAATCGCGCAAATTGTATACCTCTTCGAGTCATTGTCCGTTCCACTTAACTTCACTGATTGAAATCGATTCACTTTTGATGCGCCTTTCGTAGACACGCTTCATAATCATTATTACTTTATTCACTTATTCTCTACACCGCTTAGATTTCACAGTATTTAAGTACTCATTCAGCGGTTGCCTGTGTAAACCTTTTTATTATTTCCTGTATCTCAATTTATCGTATTCAATTTGCTCCGCCACACGCACTGGCACTGTATGTGCAATTACGGATTAGTTTTGGAAATAAAACGAAATGTCCTGCAATTCCATTGCTAAATTTGAGTTTTATTCAAATGGAATCGGTGTGCTTCTTCCCGAAACACAATCGTTCTGCATTTTCAATTTGTACCTTAGCACGTTAACTTCAAGGTGTGACAACAACATCAGCTGGCAGATGATAGCAATAAAATCCTCGACTCGTACTTTCGTATTCAGGTTGAATTTCTTACGATACTCGTTCTCGCATGCGGCAGCACAAAAATATGCCAGGGTGTGCCACATGGCCACAACACCCAAGGAGGTGAACTCTTTCTAACACCTGTACTTTGTTGTAAAAGAAACAATTTAGCCGCTACACAATATCTGAAAAGGCAACGCACAGCACGGCTTTGATGTCAACAGTACTTTACAGGCGCATACACCTCTCGACCGATGACAAAGGGATCTCTTAAAGCCCTTTTTAGGAGGAATATAACTTCTCGGGCAATTTTTGTTCGTTTTATTGTATTATTATTATTTTTTCGTTAGATCCTTTGTGGCTGTGTTACGTATACCTACGCCTTGTCCTAGTGACTTCGTTCCCATGGAACCTAAGGGTGTCATGGGGGTTTCACGTAGTGTTGTGCTGCCATAATATTGTTATGTGATTTTTCGTTTTTTTCTCTCTCTCGCTTCCCTTCTCGGTGGACTTTCACCAGGTGAGCCTCGGTCCCGACTCCCGACCGACAACAGTTTTGGGTTGGTGGGCATGGGCATGGGCATTGGCATGTGAAGTTAAAGCTTTTCTATTTCGCAATTCGCACGGGCGTACACGTACGAATTTAGATCGAACGTGATTCGAATGTAATCACAATGTTCGGTGTGTCGTGTGTAGATGCAGGAATTATACCAATAGGTGACGAAAGCACCTATTTGTGTTGAGTTGAGCCAGCACAGAAGGGGCGCAGATTTTCACGTGTCAATAATCTCATTCTTATTCTCTTTGAGATTTTGATTTCGCTTTCTTTGCTTCTAGATATGTCTGTAAAATGTTGAAGCAAAGTATCCTCCTGGTGAAGGCATGTTGTTATTATTAGTCTGTAACGCTTCTTTGGCTCAAAATTTGGTACATACCACTGCCTGCTGTGCTTAGTTCACTTTGATTTGGGTAAAGGGATGAGGTTGTTTTCTTTTTTAATAAAAAAACGCATTGGAATATTGATTAGGTAGGTACCCAACTCATGTTGTGTGTATGAGGGTTGATCAGAGTTTGCAGAAATAGAGAATTATGTTTGGAAAGAAGTACATTTTTATATTTTATTCGTTACAGACTCCTAGTAGAACATTTTATATTCACGCATTCGTTTGCTTATTTTCAATGCCCCACCTATCTATTACAAGGATCGCGGAAGCAAGAGGATAGGTACCCAGCGTCCTTCGGTTCATATTTCAATTCATATTTGTATGTTTGGACGCATAAAAATAACTTCTATCTACTAAATTTCGGTTAAAAAGTAAAACCGTTAATATTTCTCCTTCATAGTCAGTGGATTAAAAATAACCGAGTCAGCTTGTTTAATGAAACTTTTTAAAAAAACTAACCGGTTTATCAACTTTCTGTAAATTAAACTCGGTAGAATTTATACAACTGGTTGCTAAAGTGTGTTTTTTTAACGAGTTAAACCTTTTTATCTCTGTAATTTTTAATAAAGATTTTTAACCCTTAGCCACTTAGTTATTTATTATTGGTTATATCAACGCACTTTTTTAACCGAGCAGGAATCACTATCTGTTCCTGTTTCAAAAACTTCATCAGAGATTTAAGATTGCATAAGTACCTGCAACTCTTTAATTTAATTTAATTTAATTTAATTTAATTGCTTAATACAAGCGTGTACAATAAACAATATAGAAAGTTTAGACTAAAATACAAATAGGTACAGATATTGAAAGTACAATCGCAAACATAACACATAAGTGCATGATTATTTATCTTATATATAAAAATCACGTGTCACAGGTTGCTCCGCGATGGAATCCTAAACTACTGAACCGATTTTAACTAATTTTGCACATTGTGTGCAGTTTTGTCCCACTTGAGAGATAGGATAGTTTATATCTCAATTTATAGTCGCTGAATTTTTTATTCCAATAAATTCATTTTTGTACACTTTGAAAAAAAAAAAGAAACTGGATAGAAATCGAGTAGTGACACTTCAAATACAAAAAAAAAAAAAATATTTTAAATTTTAAAAGCAATTGTTGTTGTCAATTATTTTAATTATTTTTCAACCAAATTGTTGTTGCCAACAATTTTGAAAGTTTTTTTTAAATACCTATAGGTACCAAAAAAGTTTTTTCTAATAAATTATGTTTACTATGTTACATTAAGTAACTTTTTGAAACGAAGTAGATACTTTGATTATACAAAGATGATATGGCCGACGATATTTTGCATCGAATTCGTACTGTAATATCGGATAATGAACTGGAGATGTCAGATGGAATGCGCAACAAAGCTTTGATTTTGATCGAGGATATGTGTCTGCTCATGAGTGGCAATTTGTTGTGCAAATTGGGGATGCCACAGCCAAGACGCATTTAATGCAGAATTGGAGCGAGAAATGGACTTCGGTCGAATCGCATTGAGTTAAGCTGTTCGAACAAATGTGTCAATGTTGAATCAAGAATAAAAGAAAGTGTACGATGAATTGATGCAAGCAGTCGATAACGAAAATTGCGGAACTGGAAAAACATTCATGATTTCACTGATGTTGGCTACAATTCGTTCGAGATCTGAGATCGCTTTGGCCCTAGCCTCTTCTGGGATAGCGGCTACTTTGTTAGAAGGCGGTCGAAAAGCTCATCCTGCATTGAAATTGCTATTGAATCTTCAAGTGGAAGAAGAACCTACATGCAACATTTCAAAGAACACTGCGATGGCTAAAGTACTGCAGCAATGTAAGATTATTATATGGGAAATATGCACAATGGCTTACAAACGCGCATTGGAGGCCCTGAATCGTTTACGTAATGACCTTTCGGTGAAGCAATGATCACCGGGCTGATTGAGTTTCCACAAAATTTTTGCAACCTTACAACAACACCGGAAGAACTAATCATGAATGTTTTCCCGAATATCGCTCAGAACAATATTGACCATGATTGGCTGAGTGTAAGAGAAAAGTGATTTTGGCTGCGAAAAACAAGAACGTCGAACATTTGAATTTCGCCATTCAAAACCAAATCGCTGGTGAGTTGCAATCATACAAATCAGTCGACTCCGTGATGGATGAAAACGAAGCCACTAACTATCCCACGGAATTTTGAAATTCTTTGGATGTTTCGTGCTTGCCTCCACACAATTTGAAACTAAAAATCGTCTCAGTAATAATTTTGTTGCGCAACCTAAATGAAACAAAACTTTGTAGCGGTACGCGTTTGATTGTGAAGAATTTAATATCAAATATAATTCAAGCAAAGATTTTCATTGGAAAATTCATAGGCGAAGGTGTTGTTATTTCGCGGATTCCACTTATTCAGAACGATTTGCCGTTCGTATTTAAGCGTCTTCAATTTCCCGTACGTCTCCCTTTTGCTATGACAATTAATAAGTCGCAAGGACAATCGCTGGATGTGTGTGGCATAAATCTTGAAATTCACGTATCGGCAAAACTCTCGGTTTGTACGTGTACACACCCGATAATAGAAATAGAACAAAAAATGTTGTGTACCATTAATTATTTCAGTGAAAAAGCGGTAGGTTGGCCGACAAGGATTTGATTTTATTTTACTTAATTTTAATATACCTTTTGAATAGAATGAAGCGAAAGCTCGGAATTATTAACTTCATTACCTACATTAATGAATTTGGGCGGAACGAAGTTCGCCGGGCCAACTAGTATAATATAAAAATGAATCCCTATTTCCCTTGGTCGCGACATGACGCGTGAACGGCTGGACCGATTTCGCTAAATTTTTGTTTTTGTGTTTGTTATTGTCAGGAGAAAAATCTTATGAAAGAAAAAATTAAGAAAATTGCGCGGAAAATTAGAAAATTTAAGAATACTAAACCACCATATTAAATTATATCTAATATAACCATAGCGCTTTTACAATTCAAACTTTTTTGATGTAACCTTATGGCGTTGGCATAACATTGACAGAATGCGTGCTGCAAATATCGTCAACGAGGATGTAAACAAAATAAATATCGTTTAAAACAGATGCTTCGATCGGAGTTATAATATTGATAAGATACATATAAAATAACTAATTTATTATTTTTAACAAAAACTGAATTTCTTAGTGCACATCGTCGGAAAATCCTCAACATGTGGCGTTGTAGGCGTATGTCGTTATTCAGGTCAATTAAATTTTCTTTAATAATAGTCTTCTTAATTCATACCTATAATTCTTTCGGGATGAAACTCGATGATGATGATATAACTCGATAACCACTGGGTCAATTTTTATGATTCTTCTTTTGTTTTGTTCGTATTGTTGTATTTCAGGTTAAAGCAAACTTAAAAGATAGGATTTTTGACCCGCTATATGGCGTTGTAATCGATCTCCGAAACCACTCACCCGATTTCAATGAAATTTTATAGATTTATGCTTCGTTCCCGCTTGAAGGATAGGATACTTTTGGACCTGATAGGTGGCGCTGTTGCCGATCGCCGAAACAGCGCTACCAAGTTGATTGAAATTTTGTAGATGGATATGGTTGCTTCCAGTCTTAAATTTCGGATAGTTTTTGACCTATAGGTGGTACTTTGAAAAACACAAGCGGGATAAGAAAACGGATTGTGGCACGTCCCATTCAAAAATAAAATCAAACGCTATTTCTAAAGTTGTATAATGAAAATTATTAATGGACGCTGTCCAAATAAAGCAATTTGCGAAATGTGAGCAAGATTTAATACGAAAGTCACGGAAAGCCGGGTGGGTACAGTTACATATAAAAGAGACTGACATGACGTCCGTATGTGCACTCATAACTCGGGGACGGATCGTTCGATTTTTATAATTTTTATAATTTATATATTTATCTACATAATTCGGATTTGAAAGTTGGTTCAGTGAAAATTCTGTTGCGAAACATCAATGTACCGAAACTTTGCAACGGATCGCATTTGTTTTATTGTGAAGGATCTCACATCAAATATCATACAAGAAGTGATGATTTTAAGGGGAAAATTCAAAGGCAAACATTCTTATTCCGCAGATTTCGCTTATTAAGAACGATTTACCATTCGTGCGACTTCAATTTCCCGTGCGTCTCGCTTTCGCTATGACAAATAATTTATTGCAAGGATAATCGATGGATGTTTGTCAATTTAGTGAAAAAGTGGAAGGTTGGACGACACGTCAAAATCATTGCGGTTTGATTGAAAAAAATCAACATTGATATTCATCATTTATTTCTATTGCATTTAATAAAACTTTTGAATAAAGAATTTTAATTGGTCGAATTACATAAATTAGCAAGTGCTTGGTGCATGCTCGGAATTTATTAACAAATTAACAAATTTGGGCGAAACGAAGTTTGCCGGGTCAGCTAGTTAAATATAAAAAAAAATATTAGATAGAAGGAAATGAGATGTTAATGGTTAAGGTAGTTTGTGAAGTGCATTTTTTAGTACGGTGATGGGGAAGGCGGAAAAAGGGAATTGACCGTAGGCGTCGACGATTATTGTTCAATGAGATTTTATGCAGTAGATGTGGGCAATCGATGTTACCGGATAGGAACTGATGAACTAAGATTATATCAGCGATATCGCGACGAGTCATAAGAGCCTGTAAATTGAGCAACTTTAGGCCATTTTCGTAGGAAGTCAAGCCCACGTAAGGCAAAACGAATGAATCTACGCTGGACAGCTTCGATTCTCAAAATATGTATACCTGATGGTAAGGTGACCAGACTTGGCTGCAATATTCGAGATGTGGTCTTAAAAACGTCGTATAAAGCGATTTAGTGACATATGGGTTAGAGAAGTCCTTGGACCAACGTTTAACCAAGCCGAGTGCAGAGTTAGCCCTGCTATTTATGTTGTCGATGCGACGGCGAAAGTTAAGTTGAGCGTCGGAAATAATGCCCAGATCATGAATAGAGGAAACCGTGGAGACAGACTCGTTGTTTATGAAATTGGATCTTTGATTCAGGGGAAGACGTTTACGAGAGAGGGTAATGGCTTGACATTTATTCACGTTAAGTTCTAAACGATTCTGTTGACACCAGGTGTAGAAGTTGTCAAGGTCAGATTGTAATGAGAGAGAATCGGCAGTGCAGGAGATTTGTTTAGAGAACCTCATATCATCTGCATAAATATCCAGGTCAGAAAGTAAAATGACACGTACTACATCGTTTATTGTCAAGTTGAAGATCAAGGGTCCGAGATGACTACCCTGCGGTACACCAGAGGATGCAATGATTGGCTTGGAAACAGAAAATATAAAAAGGACACTATACTTGCGATCTTCTAAATAAGACTTGATCCATGAAGTGAACCTTGGTGGGAAATCGATCGCTTTAAGTTTGAACAGTATGACCATTTGAGAAATCTTGTCGAACGCTCTACTGAAATCGGTGGCCACAACATCACCTTCCTTACCATTTTCCAACGCACATAATATGTTAGAAACAAAATTAGTAAGGTTTGTGGTTGTAGATCTACCCTCAAACCACCCATGTTGCTTAGAGGATAAATGAGTTCTTCCATAATTTAGGGAAAATGCCTTGAGTAATTGAAAGCTGGAAAAGGGCATAAAAAGGCAGTGATAATGTGTTAACAGACTTCCTTAAAACTATGGCAGGGATACCATCTGGACCGGAGGTAAAGTCGTCTTTAAGAAGGTTTATTTTCTCAACTACTGAAGATAATCTTAAGTTCGTAAATGTGAAAGATGTTTGAGCACAGCCATCCATATAACTGAAATAGTTAGCGTCGGGTTCAACATCGTCATTCACAAACGCCAGGCTGAAGAAATCAGCGAAAGGCTTGGTGATTATTTTAGAATCCGCAGACGAGCAACTATCAATATCTTTTTGAGTTAATAAATTGAAAGAAGCATTTGGGATTAGCAATTAGGTCATGCTGCATGCGGACAAGGTATTCGGAGTAAAGACGTCCACTCATAACGGAGAAGTTGTTGTAATTTGTAATATAGTTTGAGAGGTTAGACGCGGATCTGCTTCTGAGGTAAGTTTGCAATAGATTGTTTCGTTTGTTCCGAAGAGATCGCAGTTCGCGGTTATAACAGGGAATAACGAAATTTGCAAAAGAATTTGGGTTGAAAGAAGTAATTGAAATAAAATAAAAATAATACATAATAAGAAATTTTTCAATTACAAGGCTCACTAGCATTTTGAGACTAAGAAGAGCGACCTAATAATAAACCTAAATGAATGTAGGAAACAGAAGACGATTTTTGAGTTCTTTTGCGATTCGATTTCTTGGTCATTTCGGGGCGTGGTGGAAGCAGTTCAGAATATACGTCAAAATCATTATATACTTTCGGAGCTTAGATATATTTGGGATCATTTTTAGGGGAACGCATAATACCTCCGTAGGGACAAAGGGACCGATTTTTAATATTTAAAACCCTTAATGTAAGTGCAGGTATTTTTAATAATTAAAAAACAAAGCCTGATAAACGAGAATTTGTATTGTGTTCTTATGTCTATTTTGCTATACGACTCTTACCCTGCATTCAAAATTCTATTTCTGACTTAACTTTTTAGCCCAAGATGTTGGCTCCTTGAATTTACGCAAAAAATGAAAAATGGAAAAAATCTCCAAACAAAATTGTGGCGGTTTTTCCTAGAAAAAACGCCCAAATGTTTTGGCGCAAATGCCGCGAAATTTGGCTTTTTTTTTCATAAATGTTTTGCGCTTTTTTCCATTAAAGGAAAATGGAAAAAAGCAAAAAAAAAAATAAATTTGTTTGGTCTTTTTCCGAATTAAAAGGGATTATACCACGCTCGCAAATGTTTTTGCACACAGTTCCGTATGCTGCTCTTTTCAGAGTTTGTAAAAAAAAAGGTTTCACCTACCATCATGTCAAATATGTAGGTAGATATCAACTCTTAATTATCGTATTCTCATTCTGAAACTTCCGGATTTTTTCATTCACCTACAGCACAGGCTACACCTATTCGAGTTGGTAATGCGTATTAATTTAATTTATCATTGCATATCTAACTCTTATATAGTTTCCTATCGAATTCGCCGCATAGAGGAGACAAAAAAAAATGGCAAAGTGTGTCAACGCAATAAATTTCCAGTCCTTGACAATAGATACGCCATGTTCCGTCCGGCAAAGCAGCAGTAACTGGGGACATATACTCGCATGACGCCTGCCACCCTTCAAAATTTATTACATTTCCGCATGACATCACTGGGAACATGCATTCCAGAAGCTCATCCTGGATAATGATAACAGCTTGCTATTTACACACACACTCTCATATAGATGTAGGTACACCGTACACAATTCTCTTTGCACTAATTGATACAAATCTGTGTAAATAAATCAAAAAGTTGTTAAAAACTTTTTTGTTACTCTCTCAAAGGGACACAAGTGACCATTGTGTTGGCAACGTGGTGGTTTTTTTTTTTATTCGAAATATGGTTTCTGAAATGCGCTTCGACACAAATACCCTTTTATGGTGGTTGGAAAATGGAAGTGCAATACCCTCAGTAGATAAAATTGAAATATTTCTGAATTCCACAGCTCAACTTAATTATCCCTACAAGTGTCCAAACGACGGCCGGCGGTTATACGAAAGTGGAAGTTCCACTAACAGATCAATATAATCGGAAAGTCATGCCAAATCGAACCGTTTTTATGCAGAGGATTAGGATTTTTTTCCTCTTGTTAATTTTAGATGACATTTCTAAAAGTCATCTGCAACCGGAAACAATGTAAAAAATGCTCTCGTTTTGCAGCAGTATAAAAAAAAGGGTGGAAAAAAAGGAAACGGATGCAAAATTCACTTTGTGCCAATTCTCGTCGCTAAATGTTCGATCGATTTTATGTGCATAAAAATGGAGACCTGTGAAAACTGGCAATGAAAAAAATATGAAGCGTTAAGTAAAGTGCAAATAAAAAGAAGAAAAAACAAACACACACCAAATGAATGACAGTTCTGGCTCAGTGTTACCGGGTGGAAAATAAAAGATGGAATTAAAACTTTTTCCGGACGACTCAATATTGATGAAGAGAAATTATTGCAAATAACGTAACGGAATTTTTACTTCAAGTGGGTCAACTCGAAGTTCATATTAACAAGGACCTCTTGCGGAAATGAAATACTGAAAGCAATTATTGCGATTTTCAAGTTTCGATGAAGAATGCGAATACGATTTCGGAAGATAAATCTGTGATTGAGGAAGGTGCATTTTATGATATGACTTTTATTATGTAGGTATTGACACCTGAAGGATATCCGTGAAATTTCTTTAATTCGTCGTTACTCGGTATACATATAGCTGGCAATGTTCTGAAAAATTGTGGCAATCATGAAAATTATTGATGAATTCAGAAAAGTGACGGCGCCAACGTCGAATGGATGTATTTTTTTTTATTACATTTTTCCGCATGAAATATAGGCAAGTGTTGTCGGGAAACAAGTGTTGTCCGGATTTATTGCCCCTTAACATGCACCAGATGTGTCGAACAAAACGACTGAACGAAATCGTAAACAAAGTGGTTGCAGCTCAGAACTAACACGCGGAAAATACTTAATACATGCAGTAAGAGTGTTTGTTGCTAATAGTATAATGTTACTGAAATTAGATATTATGAGAAAATTTGTTGGACAGTCAGATGGCAAGAGGCTTGTAAGAAAATCGTGGGAGCGAGGTCAAACTAGATCACCAAGAAGGTGCCCAGAATAACGTAGGTACAATGGAGTAACTTGCTTGCTTGCTTAATGGGCTCCCGAGAGAGCCTCTGTCTGAGACTCTGCAGCCTTCCATCCCGGGCACGCTGATTCCAGTTGTCCAGGCCAAGCGCTCTGGCATCCGCGAAGGCTTGGTGTTTGAAACGGAGGTTCGGTCTTTCTTGTCTTCTCGAACTTGGGGTCTGGGATTCGAAGATCCTCTTAGCTGGAGCGTTATTGCCCATTCGCTCGATGTGGCTGAGCCGCAATTAGTCGACGTATTTTGGCATTTTGGACTACACCCACATCTTGTCACAGCTCATAGAGTTCGCGGTTGTATCTTCTCCTCCATTCGCCCTCCTTGCACACGTGACCAAAAATCCGCTGAAGAATTTTTCTTGAAACTAGTAACTTGCTTGACTTAAAACTGTACCTTTCTACTTTTGAATGTATATTTTCGAGTTGCAAACAGTATAAAGGACTGATATGATATGTCCGTCTTTAACATCAGTAAGATCGTTCGCAGTTTGAAGGCCAAACAATGTTTTACTTACACACTAAACCGCATTAATGATCTACCAGGTTATTATCGAACTTTTTTTCACATAAGAACACAGAAGTGCATTATTAAGTATTTTTAAAATTTTTAGTACACCTGAAAAACCATCAAAAACTCATTCCGAAAGACACTTCAACGTATAATAATGTGTATTTTTTTACAATGATGTCAATAACGCTCAAAAGAAGTAGCGAAAACGCACTTTTTATTTTTCTGAAACAAACGTCAATAGGGTAAAAAAAAGCACCCAAAGAACGCCCGCAATTGAATACATCGAAAATGTCCTCGAAAACGCTGCGATAAATGCTTTTAAATGCGCCCAAAACTAAGAGAAAACACCCCAAGAACTCCGGGATAACTGCACGAAAATCGTTTCTAAAAACGCCCCAAAATAGAAAATACCTACATGTAGGGATTTTTCCCTACGTGTTCCACCACTGCTTCAAACAATTAATACACCCCTGCTTCTAAAAGTGTCTCTATCGATCGACGATCGACACAACAGACAGGACTGATTTCAACTCAGCATCGTCGCTGGCGTGTGCAAAGAAGACACATTTTTCCACCCTTGAGAAAAGGGAAACTAGGGAAAATTTGCATTCTCGAATGTTTATGAATAAACATTTGAGTGGTGTGTTAACTGAGTAGTAGGGTATTATAAAGCATAAGACCCCACTGTAAAGAATGGGTTGGCAAAAATATTTTGTTTAACTACTCTCCAATAAACTTCAAACGGAATAGCCTTTCTTTCCAAATGAACATCAGAACAAACATACATCTGCAGGCATCTCGGGGCGCTGATGAAGCGTTATAGGTTCGCCTTTCCCGGGAGAAGTATATATATAAAAAAAAGGTAGTTTTGGCGCGTGTTTACATTTTATTTTGTTGAAAAATCATAAAAAGGATAAAGTGGAGAAAAGCATTAACAATTTCACTTGATCAAAAACGAGTCTAAGAGAAAGTATCCCCGTAAATAAATATAAACTACGCATCGAGGGACGGACTATACTATACCATATGTGTGCGACAGGTATTAGGCAACTAAGTCACACTTTTGGAGCAGGTAGAATTGCCCAATCAGCTCTGAAAATCACCTGAAATTTGCATTGGGAAACACTATATCGACTCGCTGTTATTCAGCTTAACGCCGACTACTACTCTGGTGTCCATTCATTGCCACAAATGTCCCTACCACATTCCGACGACATCCCTCTCCACCTACCATCAATTCTCAACCAGACTTTCACAGATGTGAAGGCACTTCAAAGAAATCAAAGACGTAATTTGCGCTTAATCAATAACGAATGCCTGATCTAGTTCGTATGCATACCTAAAGACGGTATTTCTCGACAAGTACCTACCCACATAAACCATCATAAAACTCTAAATTGTGTAGTCGTCGTCTTCCAAGTATTTTATTCAGCTCTCACATGAGCCACTCAACAGAAACTCATATAAGCCTCAGCCACACATCTAATATGTAAAGATTTCTTCTATAGCCGCCGCATGTAACACTTTGCTCTTCCAGTTGCTGCAGCCAACGACATTTGGCACACACACCTATACTTACTCCTTCCTCAGTCATGGCATCCTCTGAATTACCGAGCTTATTCGTTGGAGAAGCAGCTACATTTTCCTTGCCAGAAGAGCAAGTCTATAAATAGCTACCTATAGCTTGTGTCAGGCTGAGTGAACGTTTATCTTCACTTTCAATCCACAAAATTTGTAGTGCTTTGTTGGAGTTGTGCAGCAGCAAGATTACCATTTGATTCCATAAAACACCAACAACAACATCACCCGGCTATATAGGCAAATGCAGATTTATTCACTTAAGGGCTCTATCCAAAAACCTTGGGATAACCTACTATTTTAAATTGATTAATAGTATATATGCGCATCTACATCCGCACCGCACCGCACCGAAATAAGGTAAACAAAAACGAAAGTTCCCTGCAAACGGGATGAACTACTTCGTGCGAGTGAATATGTGTGGCCACCCCTAATTCGGTTCCCATTTTCCGGTGCATTTGGTGAATGGAGGCCCATTTAGCAGAGGACAGAAGAATATGCACTCCATGAACGTATACTTCATCATGTCACGGATAATTTTAATCTCACTTCGTTTTATGGGCTAAAATGAACAAGGGGGACACTTCGTATTCATATACATATAGCCAAGGCAACCCAACTACTTGTCCAACACATGCACATTTTCCATAGACTTTATAGCTGCAGCAAATATGTCCCGTCCCCGTTGAAGGTGCTCCAGATAGAATCCCTGCGAAGTGCACTTGTGAATGTTTATTTCAACATTGAGGACTTTTTCGAGAGCGCTTATGGTTGGCGCACTGGCGACGAAGTCCATTGGAGGAGAACAAAAGATATGTGCTCCACAATGCTACAATGGGCTACCGCAGGGTGTTTCACTTTTACGATATTGTCGCACTTCTCTGCGAGGGTGGTTGGCCAATTTCATTAAGCCACCCACAGTCGGCTCCGTAGGGAGAATCTATAATGATCAAACGCACACTCGCCAATGAAATGGTGTCCTTTGCCCATCATCGACTGCATGGAATTTCATGGATCGCATAAATTACAACATGTCTAGGCATGCGACTTCCTGGATTGAAACAAAGAGGTAAACAAAATCAGTTTCAGTTATATTATGGCGTGTCCTCGATAGACCCTTAACATAATCTATCACTGGAGTGGATTTGCCTTAAAGTTCTCTGCAGAAGGATACGGTTGAGGCTTGAGGGCAGGAGTACCTACTTTCCCCGCTTAGTCGAGTCGAGAATTATTCTTTTGTACGCGCATTCCCTTCCTGTTTCTTTCAGTTTTCATGTTCATGTTTTTTTCTTTTTTCCCCGCTCCGCATACAGATGCAGTTTTGTTTGCATCCCAACGAGAGGCGGACTTTGAGAGCTTAGTTCATTGTTGCCTAGGAATTGGATGCACACAGAGATGCCATCCTTGCGAATGCAAGTCATTCACCGCTTAAGCCTTTCAGTCTCTCACTCTCTCGGCGTTAGGTAATCTTCATTTGCATACACTTTAGTTACACCGTGTTAATGGCTGTGAGGATATTTTTTAAAATTATTCCCATTCTCGTTCCGAAAATAAATTGTTTGCACTGTGTTGTGTCTTGCTCTTGGGTGTAGGTATGTGCACACAGGACACAGCAGCTATACAAAGACGGATTGCATGAATGCGTGTTTTAATTTCACTCTGCTGGCGACGGCAGTGCGGTTGTAGTGGTGGAAGGTGGTGAATACTATATAGTATAACTGTTGCAATTCTTAAGAGCTGCTACATAATTGTTGCATGAAGTGCTTACAACAACCTTATTCCGGTCGTGAACGGGTTGTACTAGATTTCGGTTTTAGTAGGTTACTTTGAGTGCATTTTAGTTGCAAATTTAAGTCTTAAAGTATGCGTTAGAAATTCAAAGAATAAGGAACTCACTTGCAAGCAACTCAAGTCAAAAAGTTTTTAATTATATTGAAATATATGCAGAGAACTTACAAAGTGTCTAGAGGGGCTGGCATCATGTGCAATGTGCATGTCCTGTGGCCTGAGAGTCAAATTTTCTCTTGAGTATAGTTGAGGGGTTCACCTCACGAACTTTTATTCCCAAAATCATTAATATTCAGACAATTGTTGGCATGTAGGTATGTGTGTGGCTACACTGCTTTAATAAAAATATCTTTAGGTTTTTCCGTCTAATGAAAGGTGTATTCACATTCTACTTAGTTGATGTAAGACACCGGTTGTATTCTTAAAGAGAATAGTTAGGTATGTTGAGAATAGATTTTCTTTAAACAATTTCCCTACAGAGAGATCGAGCTAAGTAATCAAACTTTTGTTTCAGAATGTCGTTCATGTATTTGTCAAAATTGAGCGCACCCATTTAATGGGTCGGGACATTTTCTCAACCAATTTTTTTTACAGATCGCTCTGCTCTGTTGTTTGTTGTCTTCACAAGATTACTGATTTTAATTAATATATGGACGAGGAGTATTTAGAGCTAGAGTATTCCATTGAAATAAATGAGAAGCCCTCGGACGATTTTTATCGTGGAGGAGAAAAAAAGATGGCGACGCTGGTGGAGCAACATCCATCGACATGGAGCCTTACAAATATATACCGTAGAATTTTTTGTTGTTTTACTGCAGCTAAAAAAAGTCTTCTTCAATTTCATTTGTGTTCAAACTCATGTTTAATAAAGTTTAAATTTTGCTCATGTGAATTGAATTGTTGAAGGAAGTTATTTTCAAAGAACAGCTTTATTTTGAGACATTATTTCCACATCGCTCTCTATGTCAACAAATAGCTATATGACTTTAGTTGATGTTTGGAGAGAAAATTTGGAGAACAGATAAAATACAGTTTAGCTCGTGCAGCGTAGATACAGCATTATATATTAACATTTTAATTAATTACTTATCAGAAAGAACTGAAATACTATGTTAATATGTTAAAATTGGTAAAATTTAAAACCATTCTTAACCTTTTACCAAAGAGATGTGCATGCCCATTTTTAAACGGTGATAGAATTTCAATGTAGTTTAGCGTTATTTGATTGCTGTGTTATCCGATTGGGCACTCTCAGAGTACCTTTGCTCGATGTCACTCTATATTTTCTATTGGTACGAATGAAGCAATATTTTTCCGATTTCAGAGCACTTTTCCGAATCTCAGAGTTGCTTCAGTTTTACCAATACAAATGCGTTTGAGTTTGACAACTAGTAGAGTTTGTTTACGTTTTCCTGGACTTTTTTAACAGCATAATGACATCAATGTGAGCGCAAATTTCGATTTTTTTAATATAAAACTTAACCAGGGAATGGAAAACACTTAGAAAGTCGTCGAAGGCTATACAAATACATATCCATATTTCAATCGCATGAATATCAAAAAAAAAAAAGACCAAGTGACGTTTTTATGTTCGATTAGCCACACGAATTCTGAAATCTGAAAGCGAATCTTAAGAAGCCGAACCAAATACCACATAAAGGAGCCATATTTCAATAGATTTCGGGTTTAGCCCAATTGCTTGTTTAAAAGTGCAAACCCCTGAAGGTATTAATATAATTGGTATGAAAGTAAGCAATTCTTAAGTTAAATTTGCTTGAAAATTAGAAATAGTTACAATACAACAGTGTCCTGGAATTTCAAACTGTCCGATATCTCACTATTCAAATTAAGCGCAATATGAACTCTACGCTCTTAAACGCTTTTTTTGTACTCGTACAATTAGAAAATACGACAAATACGATTTTGAACTGAGAAAATATACGATTCTCAAACAATATCAATAACAACACTGCCGACGACCACGACGAAACGATACAAACTAAAATCTGTGCAGATCGTCTGCACCGTGTTGGCATGGCGAAGGCATGTTTGCACAGACTACAGTCTGCAACGACATGTCTGTCAGAGACAATACTGAGACCCCCAACTTCGGCCGATTTCCCGTTACCTTGCCTACAAGCAATACTTGTACGGAGTGTAGGTACACAATTTAGTGCGCTAGTATTGATACATAGAAATTCGTATTGACAAATGTCACGAAACTTCAACACACCAACACACCCTCAAAAAATATCAAGAACGTCCGGTGACTTTCGGTGTCGGCAAAGTTGTGCCAGCGTTCATAGAATTTTGTCCGTTAAATTTGAAATTATTCGTTACGTGTGAATAGTAATTTATTTTAGGAATAATTGCACTTTTTCTGAAAATATTTATGAAAAATTAAAAGTGTAGATTTTATGAAGGAAAATAAAAACATTTTGAGCAATTGTTCTTCAGTTATTTAAGAAAAATGTACAAATGAAATCGAGGTTAATGATATTCAAGAGCGGAAAATACACATCAATGTTTGTCCTAATATGTTTCTAGTATATAAATCAAGTCATTTAGATAGTGTATTATTAACCAAACAAATTACATTAATCGTCTATTGAAAATTTATAATAACCAACCAATAGCATTCAGCTAACTTAAAATGTGGTATTCTCGAACTCTTTCACATTCCCCCATGGTTGGTAGCGGTTGGCAGCATTGATTTTATATTTTTTGTATGTTTTTGCATATCACACGGATTCTAAAATCTAAATAGACATAACACCGATAGGAAAACAAAATGGCGAATTTGAAAAAAAAAAAAAAAACTGAGAGGGCCAGCGGCAAGAGGATTGTGAGTTGGGGGTCTCAGTATTGTCTCTGATGTCTGTGTCGTGTATGCCCCCTATTACTTCGTTTGTCTGTTATTATATTGCCATTGAAAATTATTATTGCCACCGAAAAAACAGACCGATTCCATAAAAGAACAAATCGCGTGTAAGAAACGTATGCTGAAACATAATATTATCTTATTTCTATATGTTCACTAGCTGACCCGGCGAACTTCGTTCCGCCATTTTATTCGTTCGTGTCAGTTTATGACACATACAATTGACTTTATGAGAAACATGGGAATTCAAGATTGATTCCATAAAATTCCAGCGATTATCCCTGCGACTTATTAATTATCATAGCAAAACGGGAAATTGATACGCTTGCCTTTGAATTTTCCACTCAAAATCGTCGCTTATATAAATTTCAAATTGTGTAGCGGTAAGCCCGGAACATGAAAACTATTTAAGAATCAAACATTTTGTATATTTTATTTTGTATTGGAAGTGGTACTATCCGTTTTTCAATTCAATCTTTTTCTTAAAAGGCGCGGTTCTCCATATAAAATTCTATCCCCAATCCCATCCCCTTAAGCTCTTATTTTCACGACAAAAAGTAGCATATGTCCTTCCTTCGGTCACTACGAATCCACCAAGCATGATCCATTCCCGAGTTATGAGTGCACATACGGACGTCAGTCTCGTTTACATACAGCTGTACCCACACGGTTTTGCCCGTACCTTTCGTATTAAATCCCGCCCAGATTTCGCAAAGTTCCAAATGTACAAAAATCATTTCATTTATACAACTTTAGATATACCTAGCGTTTGAATTTTCTGTTTTTTTGAAAGGGAGGTGCTACAACCCATTTTCCTACCTACCTACTTCCTCATATCCTGATTATCTTTTACAAAGTGGCACCTATCGGGTCCAAAACTATCCTATTCTTAAAACTTTAACCAACCATGCGAAAATAGTGTCCTTTCTATCTAACTGTAACCAACCATACACACAAAATATCAACAGACAACAGCGCCACCTCTCGTGTCGATAATAGTCCTGCTCCTGAGCTGTAAACACAATGTTAATGTCTGGAGAAAACCCAAAACATACTGAAATTCATGTGTTTTTCACTCACGCACAACACACACACACACATACGTTTTCCGATTGCAACCGAACTTCACAAGAACCATATATAGACCAATAGCAAACGAACGCAATTTGAAGGCTCCTTTATCCAATACTGACCAATCCTTACAGGAACACTCCCAGGACAATAAATACCTAAGATTATCTTTAAATGTAAACTCAATCGATTCAGTGGCTTTCGAAATATAATATTTTGAATGCATTTTTTGTATGGGAGGTGCCACGCCACTATAACCACCTAATCGATTGAGTTCAAATTTACACACAATCTTAGTTATTGGCCAAGCCTGTGAAGATTAGTCAAAATTGGACAAAGGGGAGTGGCACCGCCCATACAAAAAAAAACATTAAAAATCTTATATCTCATGAAACAATACACCTACAAAGACTTCACCTTTCATGGGAAATTTACAGAATCAAAATCGGTTCACGCATTCCAGAGAACATTGGCGACTAACACAATTGAACTTATTTTTATATATATAGATATAGATATGAAAAAGAGCTGATGTAAGAAACACGCTTATAAGAAAGATTCGGATATAAGGAACGCTCTTTTGTTCCCAAACTATTAAAAACAAATTATAATGTTATAAGAAACATGCAATTTTGGATGTGTAATAAATTATTTTTCTTTTATGTGTTGTTTTGATATACCTCCCAAATTTTTTTAAATATTTTTTTTTTTATATAAGGAACTTTGTTTTTTATTTTGTACTAGCTGACCCGGCAAACTTCGTTCCGCCCAAATTTGTTAATGTAATGAAAATAATAATTCCGAGCATTCACAATGCATTTCCTAATTTATGTAATTCGGCCAATTAAAATTCTTTATTCAAAAGTCATATTAAATGCAATATAAATAAATGATGAATAGCTATGTTGATTTGTTTTAATCAAACCGCAATGATTTTGACGTGTCGGCCAACTTTCCGCCTTTTCACTAAATTGACAATATGAGAAACATGGGAAATCAAGATTGATGCCACAAATGCACAAACATCCATCCATTATCCTTGTAATAAATTATTTGTCATAGTGAAAGCGATACGCACGGGAAATTGAAGTCGCACGTGATATCCACATTATGTAGAGGTAAGCCCGGAACGTCTAAATAATTCAAAAATTCAACTAATCTCCATAACGTTTTATTTTCACAACAAAAGGTAGTATAATGTACTTCCTTTGTCCGTACCTTTCGTATTAAATCTTGCTCACATTTCGCAAATTGCTTTATTTGGACAGTGTCCATTAATAATTTTTTTTATACAACTTTAGAAATAGCGTTTGATTTTATTTTTGAATGGGACTGAATGGGAAAATATCCCGCTTGTGTTTTTCAAAGTACCACCTATAGGGTCAAAAACTATCCGCAATTTAAAACTGGAAGCAACCATATCCATTTACAAAATTTAAATCAACTTGGTAGAGCTGTTTCGGAGATCGGCAACAGCGCCACCTATCAGGTCCAAAAGTATCCTTTCCTTCAAGCGGGAACGAAGAATATAAATCTATAAAATTTTATTGAAATCGGGTGAGTGGTTTCGGAGATCGATTACAACGCCATATAGCGGGTCAAAAATCCTATCTTTTAAGTTTGCGTTAACCTGAAATACAACAATACGAACAAAACAAAAGAAGAATCATAACTCCGATCGAAGCATCTGTTTTAAACGATATTCATTTTTTGTACATCCTCTTTGACGATATTTGCACGCATTCTGTCAATGTTATGCCAACGCCATAAGGTTACATCAAAAAAGTTTGAATTGTAAAAGCGCTATGGTTACATTAGATATAATTTAATATGGTGGCTTAGTATTCTTAATTTTCTTAACTTTTTCTTTCATAAGATTCTTCTCCTGACAATAACAAACACAACAAAAAAAAAAATTAGCGCGTGTTGCCGTGACCAAGGGAAATAGGGATTCATTTTTATATAGATTCAACATTGGCACATTTGTTCGAACAGCTTGACTCAATGCGATTCGTTCGAAGTCCATTTCTCGCTCCAATTCTCGATTAAATGCGGCAAATCAAAGCTCTGTTGCGCATTTCATCTGACATCTCCAGTTCATTATCCGATGTCACAGTGCGAATTCGATGCAAAATATCGTCGGCCATAATATCATCTTTGTATAATCAAAGTATCTATTTACTTCATTTCAAAAAGTTACTTAATGTAACATAGTAAACATAATTTATTAGAACAAACTTTTTGAGTATACCTATATTTAAAAAAAAAAAAAAAAAAAAAAATTGTTGACAACAACAATTTGCTTGGAAAATAATTAAAATAATTGACAACAACAATTGCTCTTAAAATTCAAAATATATTTTTTTTTATTTGAAGTGTCACTGCTTGATTTCTATCCCATTAATTTTTTTTCAAAGTGTATTTCCCCATTCAAACTTTAATTTTCTAATTTTCCGCGCAATTTTCTTAATTTTTTCTTTCATAACTTTGTTCTCCTGACAATAACAAACACAACAAAAAATTAGCGAAATCGGTCCAGCCATTCTCTCGTGATGCCCTTACCAACGAACATCATTTCATTTTTATTTATATAGATTATCATTATTTTTATTTTTTTCATTTTAAAGGTTTCTTATAACTGCGGTGGACTGTATAAAACACTTTTGAGCCGCTTATCCCTCGCGCCGCGGTGGCTGTGGTACAATACCGGAACACCATCTTTTGTCTGAACTAACTCTTTCATTTCTACATGAAGAAATGCCTGAGGCGGGATAGAGCCAGACCGAAGCGTAGTCTCGTGGTACATTAAATTGGGGTGGTAAGGCCCTGAGATCAAAAAGTAGAGCAACACACTAAACACTAAGGGAGCTTCCACACCGGATGGAACAAAACGCCTTATTTGGTTTTCGTGTTTTGTTTTGCCTCATTCATTGTGGACGCGCGTATTTAAATGTGTGCATTTAGATTCCAGAAACACACAGAAAAACAGTTTTGTTTGTCTAAGGCGTTTTGTTCCATCCGGTGTGGAAGCAGCCTAAGCCACTGCGCCTATATTTTATTTTTATTATCAACGTTCAAATAAGTTGAAAAATACCGTCCCAATTGAATATTTCATTCTGCATTAAGTGAGTTTTCAACTTAAGCAAATTCACCAGTAAAATAATTGATGTCCTTCAACCTTCACCCTTCACCTCTCGCCAACAAAACTTCACACGAAATAGACAAATGGTTCATAGCTGCGGGAATAAAAACAAAATGATATTGCCAACTATTTCACACAATCTTATTCATAAACGGGTCAAACGATTCCCAAACAACATCTTGAACCAACTGTTTGTATGCAGTCCTTGATTAATGTTGACATCATTGCGAGAAAGGCACACCAGTCAGAGTCACTCCATTTGATGGACGAGCGTATACAAAAATGCGTTTCCCTGGGGTTGTTCTTTTGTTTCATTTGGCCTCGCGATAAGTTTTTGTTTTTTCTGCAGCATAACTCATGCCAATTAATAACGAAATAGGTAACTCACAGAAGTGACTGGACAAACTCCCGTCCTTTGATAGTTTCAATTTGAAAATATAACTCGATGTCAACAATTCCTTGATAAACTTCCCGAACACCAACATTTAAAGAAAAAAATGCTTACAAAAATAAAAAACTAGAGCAAAATCCCTTCCAAATAGGTTTACATTTTTTAAAGCACCAACGTCGACCAGGTTTCGAGGAAACCTGATTAAGGGCAAGAGAAATCAATGAAAAACTCGTTATAACTGTATAACAGTCAGATCGCCGTAAAACAAATCAATCATCCATTTTTTTTGTTTGCTCTGTAATTAAAGTTCAAACAAAAGCCAATCCCATATCCCATTTACTGTAATTAAAAAATAGAAAAAATAAAAAATATTTTATATTGAAATCGCGAATCTATAAAAGTTTTATTTGAATTAAGTTGCTCATTCCATGGTGCGGCTGAATAATAAAAGCCTGACAAAAAACACATCGAATACCATCGATAAAACAAATATGTATAATACGTGCGTTGCCACACACTATCCGTATCCATCCACTTTGGTCCTTTGGATGAGTAATGGCATCTGCTGGAGCAGAAAAATGGTTGAGCATTCAAAACAGTGAGGAGAAATGTGTCCCATGGATGTAATAAAATTGTTATCCCTACAAGTGTAGCACTCTCATACAGAGTCAGGCGAATCATGCCGCCTGCCGCCTGCCGCCGCCCCCTACACAAAACGAAAACCGTTTGTAATTCGCTTGTGTAGAATCGAACCGAATGACACATTATTCAGTGTTCGACGCCCGAAGTGTGGTGATAAATGCAAGGATATGTGTCGATTTTTCAAAATGGGATTATGAATAATCGTCACACGTTGTTGGGCACTTACGGGCGAACGACAACATATCCATGTTTTTTTTTTTCGGTGTCACTGTACAATAGGACACGAGAACGAGATGAGCACTAGCCTTATGGGCCCGTCCCGCACAATTGAATATTGGAATTCGGCTGGAAAAATCGAAAGGGAAAATGATGAATACCATTCGTGTACGGTTTTAATGGCACTCTCACTACCACTGCGAACTAACCTGCGTATGGCTAAGAGCAAGGATCAGGAGGATAAACTTTATACGTTTAATCGAATAATGGGAGTTTCCGGGTCGAGGCGAGGGGTTTGATTGATTTATTGGAGTTGCCAGTAGCTGGCCCAATATGTCACTGGGGGATAGACGAAAACTGAATTTTAAGTTGTCCACCGTGAGTTTGCGGTTGTATTCGTATCCCGGTGATGGAATACAAGTTTGTGGATAAAGCAACATTGAACATTTCCTTCCTTTCAACTTTACAGTGACGGCGCACATGATCTACTTTTCTTTTATTTTTTTTTTTGCACCGAACTGTGCGAATTCAGCGCTTTCACTTTTTTTTTGTCGTACTGCAGCAGAGCAGGAGGAATTTTTGATGACAGCATATATCTGCATGTATTTATCCTGCCATGCATTGTGAATCCTTTGGATGGTAGATAGCAGCTGAGGACATGCTGCAAGGCTGTCGGAAGTAATTATTGTTTGGCAATGTAGCGATTTTCGGAATGCAGTAGCAAAATTTGCACACAATCAGGTGAGCTGGCGGGAAAATTCCCGAGTGTAGGCAGTAGCAGAGGCTGGTGGATATATATGCCAGAGCCAGATGCCACACATAGGGAGAGCGAGAGGATCTTTAGATGAAAATGAAGTGCCTGCAGATACAATAACTCAATTATAACAACACTGACTGAGCGTAAATTCACTGACGGCGGTATTTCCCAGCCTGGAGATGTGTGTTTATTCATGATGACATCGCAGAGGAAACAATTTGCATTCATCTGGACTGGAATGCCAGTTCAAGATATTAACTTGCCCATGTTTAAAGAAAGCTACACTTGTTGTCTTGCTTAAGAAATTGCTTTAAACAAATTCAGTGCTAAGGAGATCACAGCACAAGTCCGACAGCAGACACAAGCAGCGTGACTGTTTTGCGAAAGAAGTTACAATTTGGCACTTTCTTGAGAGCCTGCCACCATTTTTGTTGTACTCTTTTGGCACTTCTTTTAGTTGTAGAAGGCGTTTTACAAATTTTTCAAACACTGTTATTTCCAAATGAAAACCTTTAAAATGTAACGCAGTTTCAGAAATGACACTTTTTGCCCCATTCGTCCTTTTTCTTGCGACTTTTAAGAATTCTGCGGCGGTCACCCTGGGTACAAGTGCCCTCTATGCATACTCATATAGTAAATGATACCAAATACGTACATATATATGTCACAGTACAGTACCTACACGAGGTGCCACAATATTACACCCGACTCCCAACTTTTCCAACATGACCGGTTGCGCGTTGCTTGGACTTGGAGTCTTTCAACTGCCAGTGACAGTGACAGCACCTGACCAGTTGCACACCTTTTTTATGGGCGAAGCACGTTAGAGTAGCATGAGCAAAAGCCTCTTTATCGAATACTTTGGGTCCACCCGTATCCCTGTTGACTATATTTTTCTTGATGTATATATTATGGTTCCGCGTAGGTATCCTCGTGCACCATATCACCGGATATAGATTTTTGCACTGAAAAAAAAAAAAAAACAGGAAATACATAACTATTGACAAACTTCTGTTGTTAAATTTCAACAAAAATAGTTTTATTGAACTGTGAAAAAAAAAATTGTAATAATAAATGATCAATACAACCTAAGTTCTATCAATTTTAACAATATTTTGTAAAATATACAGAGCATTTAGTTTGTGAGAGTAAGCAAAATCTTCAGTTTGATAAATCGGTATTGTACCAACTGAATAAATGTTATTGTTGAACTAGCAATGTTTTTGTTATATCCATAAAAATAGAACCAAAAATCACTTTGGTAAATGTTTGTAAAATTTACAAAACTTATGCAAAATGTTTGTTAACCAAACCAAATTCAGAAAAAAAATGTATTTCGAAATAGCTATCATTCCTACCAAAGTGACTGTGTCTACGAGTTGTTGGTTAAAGTTATTTTCTCAAAATTATAATTTGCAAACTGTAATCCAAAAAAAAAATCCCACTTGTCAGGTTAAAATTTGTAGATATGACATAAATTTCGTAGTATTGATAACACATGTGTTGAATCGATAAAAATGCATTTTAAACATTGCAATCCTTTGAGTGCAGTGCTATTGATGGCACTCATTTATATTTCACACGCGAAATAGGTAATCAGCAAGTTTGTTAGTGCCCATCTAACCGGTAGAAGTGAATAAGAAAAATCTAACAGTCCCAAAATATGTGTATGTGTAAGCACCATGCGTGCGGTATGTGTGTGGCTTGATACACGTCATTGAGAAAAGAAGGAATTGTAATAACCGTATTCTTGATATATTATTAAATAACAATAATTTATTCGTTCTGTGCTAGTGTCGGTAGAATAGATACAATCGGATTGTGGTAGCTGAAGTAAGATATGTACATTCGATACTGTAATCTATCTAGATTACGCTGGAAGACAGCATCGATGGTTGTTCCATATCGTGTTGTTGAAATTTTCCGGTTGGAGTTCATTTGAAGATTAAATTTATCTTGCATAAAATCAATAAATGGTTGAGCTTCTGGGTGGTTGGGTGCTGTATGAATAGGGTAGGCACTGATTGGCGTCAACTTGGCGATGCCCAGTCGTTGTAACTGTTCATACACATCAATTGTGCTTATTTTACCTCCGCGTGGTAGCCACCGGGTACTGGTCTTGTCCTTCCGGGCATGACTTGCTAAACTTATAAGCGCGAGTGTTGAACACGAAGAAAATAGCAACACTATAATGCTCTGTCGGAATGACTGCCTGATCGAGTCTCAGAGGCCTTACATGAGCCCCTCAGAAAGAGGACGTACGGCGGATGAATTCACATGGTTGAATCAACGGTGGCGTCAACAGTCAACATGGCAGATACCTCAATGAGCTACTTTGACGTATTTGGAGCTGAGGTCATTGAGGATTTTTCAGCACTAGTCAGGGTGTTGAAATAGAGATGGTGGCGGAAGAGCCCTTAATGGGTCAACGGCAGCTCTCACATCCCCGCAGCGGGTTACTGACTCCGGAATATTCCGGCTCCTTTTGCCCAAGGGGTTACAGAAAGGGCCTGGTCCTCCAGGTTGGGGGTTGTGCGTGGGGTTAACGACCCTACCACGGAAAAAAAAGAATTGTTGCGAAGCAACCAAAAGCCTCGGATAAGGACGGATTCACTGTTGACGACCCTGCAAAACGAAAAAAGGACAATGACGTTCGGATCTGCACGTGGAATGTTCGAACTCTGAACAGACCGCGTGCAGCCGAACAACTAGCGGAGGCCCTAGACTGCTACAAAGCAGGTATCACCGCCATCCAGGAAGTGCGGTGGGATGGGCCGGGCAAAAGGAGGATGAAAAACTGTGACATTTACTACGGTGACTGCTACAGAGAACAAAAGCAGCGTCTATTTGGATGCGGATTTGTTGTAAGCGGCAGACTTAGGCAAGAAGTCTTGAGCTTTCGACACGTTAGTGAACGCCTTACAACTATCCGCATCAAGGCTAAATTCGCCAACATCAGCCTGATATGCGTTCACGCCCCCACAGAAGATAAAGACGATGCTACCAAAGAGTGTTTCTATGAGCTCCTCGACAAAACATATGAGCAATGTCCTAAGCATGACGTTAAAATCGTCTTGGGTGATTTTAACGCCAAAATAGGAAAGGAGGACATCTTTGGTAGCACAATCGGAAAACACAGCCTACACGACACCACGTCTGGAAACGGACTTAGGCTGATTGATTTTGCTGCGGGACGTAATGTTACCATAGCTAGCTCACGGTTTCCTCACCTCAATATCCACAAAGGAACATGGCGGTCACCTGATCATCAAACCGTCAACCAAATTGATCACGTTGCGATCGACGCAAGGCACTCCTCCAGTATTCTAGATGTCCGAACTTTCCGAGCGGCCAACATAGACTCGGACCACTACCTTGTTGTAGCCAAGGTACGGATGCGGATATCCAAGACGCCACAACAACGAGAAAATACTGTGAGGAGATTTAACGTTGGACGACTACAAACGCAACAAACCGCCAGAACCTTTGCCGATCGCGTATCCCTCAACCTCTCGAGAAGTCCTATGCTGCCAGCATCAAGTGCCGAAGACCAGTGGCGCCGATGCCAAGAAGCCATCAAAAACGCCGCAACTGATGTGCTCGGTTTCACCAGTCCACCCCCCCGAAACCCCTGGTTTGACGAAGAGTGCCGGCAAGCACATGCAGCAAAACAAAGTGCCTACGAAGCGTCGCTGCATAGAAGGACGAGAGCAGCTCGTCAGCTCTACGAGCAAAAAAGGAGGGAAGAACATCGGCTTCTCCGGAGAAAAAAGAGAGAGCATGAGAAGCGCGCGATCGAGGATATAGAGAGGTGTTACTCCAGGAACAATGTTCGGAAGTTTTACCAAAAGGTAAAAAGAACGTGTCATGGCAACAAGACCCGAACGGAGACCTGTAGAGACGAGCAAGGAAACCTTGTAGTAGAGTCACAGTCGGTGCTGAGGACATGGAAAAACCATTTCTGCAGACTGCTAAACGGCGAAGACGACACAAATTCCGCTGTTAGGCAGAACGATCCATTCAACCTGGACGATGACAGCCAAGATTTCCGTCCACCTGACCAAAATGAAGTGAGGATAGCAATATCTAAGCTTAAATCCAACAAGGCTGCTGGTCCAGACGGCTTACCTGCCGAGCTCTTCAAGGCAGCCGGAGATGACTTGGTAGAGTGCATACACCAACTCATCTCCAAGATTTGGTTAGAGGAAAGTATGCCTGATGAATGGAACCTCAGCATTGTTTGCCCGATCCACAAGAAAGGAGACCCTCTAAACTGCGCCAACTATAGAGGCATCAGTCTCCTGAACACTGCGTATAAGATCATGTCTGCTGTATTGTGTGAACGCCTGAAACCATTCGTCAACGATCTGATAGGTCCCTATCAGTGCGGTTTTAGGCCCGGTAAGTCCACGACCGATCAAATATTCACACTACGGCAGATCCTGGAAATAACCCAAGAATACCAGATCGATACTCACCATCTTTTTGTCGATTTTAAGGCCGCATATGACAGCGTTTATAGAGACGAGCTATACAGAGCCATGTCTAGTTTTGGCATCCCTGCCAAACTTGTCAGATTGTGCAGAACGACGATGGAGAACGCTCGCTGCTCCGTAAAGGTCGGAAACAATCTCACCGAGACCTTTGATGTCAAAAAAGGATTTAGACAAGGTGATGCGCTGTCATGTGACTTCTTCAACATCATTCTTGAGAAGATTGTGCGAAACTCACAAGCCAACACCAGAGGCACAATTTTCTATAAGTCTGTGCAACTGCTTGCATACGCTGACGACATTGACATTGTTGGTACAACACAGCGAGCTGTCACTGGTGCGATTGCAAGTATTAGTACAGAAGCGGAAAAAATGGGTTTAGTGGTGAATGAGGGTAAAACAAAATATATGCTGTCAACAAGAAGGGACACACGACATCGACGAATCGTTCAGAACGTCACGATAGACAGCTATAACTCTGAGGTAGTTAGGGACTTTGTCTACCTCGGCTCCGCTATAAACTCTGATAACGACATCACATCAGAAATCAAACGAAGAATCACACTTGCCAACCGCTGTTTCTTTGGCCTAAGACGGCAATTGATTAATAAGGCCTTGACAAGAAGCACTAAGGAGATTCTATATAAGACCCTCATCATCCCAGTCCTGCTTTATGGTGCAGAAGCATGGGCGCTATCAAAGGCGGATGAAGATCTCCTTGGTCGTTTCGAACGCAAAATTCTTCGAGTTATTTTTGGTCCCGTTTGCGTTGACGGGCTTTGGAGGAGAAGATTTAACAGCGAACTCTACGAGCTGTACAGCGACATCGACCTAGTCAGAAAAGTACGCATCAGTCGTCTAAGATGGCTGGGACATGTAGAGCGAATGGACATCAACGCTCCGGCCCGAAGAGTCTTCGATTCTAACCCGGAGGGACAACGCAGTAGAGGAAGACCTCGCCTTAGGTGGCGCGCGCAAGTGGAAGGGGACCTCAACCAACTTGGAGTGCGCAACTGGAGGCAGTTAGCCAAAGATCGCGCTAACTGGAGAGGCGTATTGGTTGAGGCCCAGGTCCACCCCGGACTGTAGCGCCACCTAAGTAAGTAAGTAAGTAAGTAAGGTTGAGCTTCTGGAGTTGCAAAATTAATATTGAAGTCTCCGCTTATGATCATTGGTAAAAGATGATAATCTCCCTGCAGAATTCTTGAAATTTATTCTGAGTATGGTGCAAGGACATCAACAAAAAGCTGAAATTAATATGCCCGAGCTCATAAATGTATGCAATGATAACCTGTTACCCAGGTAGTACAAGTTTCCGGGTACACTATTGCAAACAGGTATAAAGAGTGAAAATCGATTGCAAAATTTATGGCCTCATCCTAGTGATCGGCAGTGTATATCTCTGTATTTAAATTCATTCATCTCTGGTTGGTAGGTACCTACGTACAGGTTTCCAAGTAGTACTTTCGAATGCAATTTCGTGCAGTTTTTGAATGGCAGAGATTTATTATTTTATGATATCTACTACAGTTTATGTGGGAAAGAGCTTTTTAAATTGATACAAATGACTGTATATACCTGAGATCATTTGACCATGATGAAACTCTTGCTTCAAAATAAACCAGTGAATTTACAACGAATTCAGACATTTGCCTGTTACTTGGTGTGCAGTTACAGACAAAATAAGAGGCCATATCATTGTAATTCAATTCCGGTCCTAATAGTGGATATTTTTGGACAGTTTTCTGTATAGGTATTTAGTATATAGATATGCAAATTAGTTCGAATTTACCAAAAAAAAAAAAAATGTATGTTAAACAAACTAGTTACCTATATATAACTCCATTTGTTGTAAAAACATAATTTGGCCTATAATTTGAGATGTAGGTAGGTATAGTGATTTTGATGCTGCTGTGAAAAATGTTCGTTTCATAAATGGATTCGCTAATTTGTATTAATATTAAATAATAAGATAGGGATTATATTGTAGCTGATATTCGCGTAATACTCCGAAGCATGTGAATAATTAAGCGCTAAAATAGAATTTCGTAATGGAGGCATATAGGTAGGGACCGATCTGGCCAAAGGAGCTTGTTGGTGGAGCCCGTGCATCACCCCGGGCTGAAAGCGCCAAAAAACTACTACTACTACTACTACTAGCTAATTATAACAATAGTTTTGGCTGTCGATGTCGCCCTAATTTTCAACTCAAAGCGAACTGACACTTTTTTACTTTGTCAGAAATAGTCGCTTATTTTACACATTATCTAGTATCTATACAGAAACAATTAAACGTAGAACTAGACATCTATTTACGTCATATTGAATTAATTTGATTGAATTAGTTAAGAATGGAACAAGTTTATTTAGCATCATTGGGAATTAGACATAAACAAAAAATAGGTTGGCGTGGTTGTGATAATTATTAGATTTTTTCAAATACCTACATACAATCATACATGTTAAAAAAGTATGTATACTAACTGAACCCCGCCGGCTTCGCCAGGCACTGATAGAATTTAAGTGGTTTCTTTTTTGTTTTTGTTTTTTTTTCAATTTCAACTTGTTTGGCCTATCAAGATCACCGACATTTAAGCAAAAATCAACTAAATTTGTTGAAAATTACGGGCCACAGAGATAAGCATACTTACACCATTTACTACTTTTTTTTTTATATAATGTTGTACAGAGATAAAGATAGAGATTATGGAAAAAGACGATAAATTGATAAATTAGCTAAGGGTCATCGTAACAGCGCTTTAACTACAGGAATTGTGGCTATTCAAAATGTGCGGTATAACAGTGAAGGGCTAGCACAGCCTTCCATTTCCTATTTTTTCTTTCGGATGAATATAAAATGTAGGGAAGACCGGGGCTAGTTGACTCTAATTTACATTTTTTTTTCTTTTTCTCTTGAACTAAGGCTGATATAAAGATAGTTCAGATATCATTGAAAAAATCATCTTTTGTTCTTTCTAAACAAAGTTGTTCAATTAAAAAGAACAACATGAGGACAATATTTTCTTAATTTTAGTAGAACACCTCGCTTGTGTCAACCAACCCCGGTACCACAAACAAATATTACTTAGTCACTATCTAAATCGTCATCAGAATTACAATTTTGACAGCTATAAAAAACCAAGTTTCCTCGTGCACATTTCGAGTGTGCCCATTTGTGACAGCAAATGCATTGAATACAATCCTACTGGAACGCTTGCTAAGTATGACTACGCGCAAACGAGGCATACTTCATCTTCACTTAATTCACTACTAGGATTTTCGTCCTTTTTCTTTTGGATCTTTCGTACATACCTTTGTAGGGTTTTGTACGGAATTGCCTCTTCTTTTGAAACTGACCTTATGCTGAGGCCTTCCATCAAAACAAGTCCACAGGCTCGTTCCACGCTTTGCCGAGTATCTCCTCTTGCTGTTTTCCTTTTATAAGTCCTCATTTCCTGTAAATCCCGAAAAAAATATTGAGTCAACTAGCCCCGAAGAAAATGAGTCAACTAACCCCGCCCGACCATCTGGCAGATAACAAGATTTTTCAGAAGCAAAAACACAAAATAACAAAAAATAAAAGACATGTATGGACAACAAACACATAGAAAAAAAAATCTGCGCCAGACGCTCAAAAACGGCCGGAAAGAGAAGAGAAAAAATAAGAGAAAAAAAAAAGTTACTTACGGTACCTAGCAAAAAATCGTTTTTCCTTAATATTTCTTGAATGACATGTACTCGCGACGAGACACAAAAAGAGACTAAACAGGTATCGGTATTGAATGTAAAAACATGAATGGAAATGCAATTCATTTCTTTTCTTTAAAATAAATGGCAGTGAGTCAACTTGCCCCTGGGGTCAACTAGCCCCGGTCTCCCCTATTAAGGGTTTCTTGTCTATATAACTCAAGAACGGATATTCCGATTTTTTTTTTTTGTGTTTTTATACGCCTGAGGAAGTTTCATACGACGAACAAAATTGGGAAACTATAAGAGAAAATTGCAAAATTCAAAAAAAAAAAATAAAAATAATAATAATAATAATAATTGATGGTAGGTATATGATTGATTTTAATTGAGTAATTCGAAATTGATTTTAATTGCTAATATCTAACTTTTGTGACCATTGTCACTTCCTTTAATAGAAGTTGTGGAAGTGGAACAGTAAAACTTTTATTGAGAAGTGAAGTGATGCCAACCCTACAGAATTTTCTGTATATCTACAGAATTTTCGCCTTGCCTACAGAAATACAGAATTCAAACTATAATATGTAGAAATCTCAGATTCCAGTAAAAACTTGAATTCCTTCGTTTTGCGTTGATACATTTCACTGACCTAAACAAAGAAATGCAATCGGAGCACCCAAAACTCTTCCTGCTGTACGACAAAATATTCAGAACGTTTAAAAATATCTGGATTCCTACAGAAGTTCGACAGGCAATTCTACAGAATTTTTATCTTTCATCTACAGACTTTTGAAAATTAGGATTGGCATCATTGCTTGCGTTTCAGTGGTCGAATCCTGTATCTAAGTGGAAGGATACCGATATCTGAGTCACCTCTGAACAGGTTAATGTTGTTCTTATCATACTGCTTTTATATTTCACTGAGGTGATGGCTCATTAATCTGTTCTGCATCTGATTGGTGTCATTTATTAACGAATTTTATTACATCCTTTTGTTCTAGTTTAAAAAAAGATAATCACGAAATATAATTCGCACGATTAAAAAAAAAAATATATAAAAGAACAGCTTCAGTGGTTAGTGTTTTTTTTCCACTGCGCCAACTCTCGCGAGCTTTTGACATCCGAGAGCGTAACTTGAAAGCGATTCTCAATTAGACGTTTGGGCTTGGCATAAAATTATAGGTTCTTTCTATTCGTGCGGTTGCGCCAACTATTTTTTTTTTTTTTTTGTAGAGACAACGCCCTGAGACCTGGGTTCTCTATTACAAAAGTTGGGGATATTTTTCATGGCAATCACATCAACCTGAAATAATTAAAAAAAAAAAATCTCCAAAATATAAAAAAAATTCCCAATCTAAAATAAATTCTATTTTTGGTGTTTTTCATATAATTTTGTTGAGTAATATTTTATTTATTTTGGTCCATTACATTTTAAAAATTAGGTGAACAAATGGAATTGTAATATTTTTTTTCAAAGCCCATAGCTAGTTATTTTCCAATTTTAAACAAAATATTTTTCCTTTGTCATTAATCTTAACAAACATAACGATTCAAAAAAAAAAAAAAAATAATAATAATAATAATAATAAATACAATTTTTGTTATTACTGAGTGGGGAGGCGAGGTGTAACAATGATTCTCGCTAATTGTTGGGGTTTCCATTGACAATTTCTGTTCAAAACAATAATTCCCATTTTTGTTATTGTCAGAAGCTTTGTGCAATAGTAGATAATAAATTATAATGATTATAAACTTTCAAGCTATTGAATGATTTACAAATAAAGCATATTTTTAAAACTGGTTGAGAATCGGGCTGCAGTTGACTGCACCAAGACATTGATAATGAACGTAGTTGCAAGACTCACTTTTTCCAGTTTGTTATAGTACGAATTATTAATAATTGATCAAAATATCTGAGCGGTGGTTTTTTATTAAACCAACACTTAGAGTATGTGGGTAAATTATACAAAATACAACTCACCTATTATTAAACGGCTTACACCAGCCAGGGCACATTACATTCGTTATTTGTATGAAATCATCATCTATTTTCTATTTGCTTGCATTTGTAAATTTGTACGTACTTGCGCGGGAAATTCATAAATGCGTAATTGCGTATGTCTCATAGGCACTGTGAGATATTGCGAATAGTTATGAAATAGCATTTTATATAGGTAACTGCCAAACACGTTCTGCTGAATCAAGAGTGTGTGAAGATGTATTTTCCTTATAATTGTAGGATGAATATTTTGAAATCAATCGTTTTGGTGATATTCATCAAAATATTTTTTGTTAAAAAAAACTTGAATCATCATTTTTTTTTTTATTATTATTATTATTCTTTATTCATCTACCGAGCTTAACTCTAACAGAATAGGATTCAATATTTTAACAGTTCAAAAAAAATTATATAAAATATTCAGTATTATTATCATTTAGGACATATTTATATTCAATAAGGATAATTTAAATTTCGATCTATCATCACATAAATCTATTCCATTGCAAAGAGAATTAAACTTTTTTATACACTGCGTTATTGGCTCATTAAGGCCGTAGTTGTAAGAATGTTTAGGGCTCGAAAAAAAAATGTTTCTTGTTCGAAGAATTCGTTCCGGTGCATAAAACTTGAAATGTTGAAGTAAATCGGACATACTATACGATAAGAGAAAACATCATGAATAAACAGCATACAATGAACACTTCGCCTTTTTTCTAAAGCATCTAATCCCATTAAGGCACATCTTGTTGCATAAGAGGGCATTATATAAAGGTTCCATTTCATTTGTCTTATAACAAATCTTATAAAGGATTTTTGTATCCTTTCAAGACGTGTTATAGAATTTGCATATATAGGACACCATACTAAAGAACAATATTCAAGATAAGGTCGTACTAAAGACATATAGACAGACTTTAGAGCATATGAGTTCGAAAATTCAGCACATGTTCGCTTAAGAAATCCAAGCATCGAGTTTGCTTTGTTGACAACATAATCAATGTGAAACGAAAATGCAAGTTTCGTGTCAAAAATCACACCAAGGTCTTTAATTTCGGTTTTTCGAGAAAGGCTGGTCCCGGAAATTGTATAGTCATTAAGTACAGGCACTAAAACATGGTACACAGAAAAAGAATGACATTTATTTATGTTCAAGGTAAGTCCATTAAGGTCACACCATTGAACTATTGTGTTTAAATCATTTTGTAGATTTCCACAATCAAAAATATTTTTAACACGAATAAATATCTTTAGGTCATCGGCATACATCAAGCAGTTAGCGCTATTAAGCAATGAAGGCATCTCATTAATAAATATATTAAAAAGTAAAGGTCCTAAGTGACTACCTTGGGGGACACCAGAAGAGACCTCAATTAGTCGAGATTGAGAAGAACCAATCTTTACATACACATTTTTGACAGAAAGACAGAAAGTAAATAATTGCACTCCCCGAGTTTTTATTTATGGCTCTGCTGGAAAATCCTGAAGATGTAACCGGCATTAGTTACGCAATTATATCCAAACGACAGCATCAAGTGCTGGTAGCAACAAATTCTGTGAGTGAATACATACATAGGTGAAGTCTGATTATATCCTTATTTGGGTTTATATACGGGATCTACGACTTTGGCTTCTCACAACCTTTATTTTTCGGGGACGGTTTTTGTTTTATTGAAAAACTTTCTTATGGCGGTAATACTTTCTTGGATGTTTTTTTATGCATTGTCAGTATTCGCAAGAGGTGTGTTAGATTGGACACAACTTTGGATGTAACCCACTACTCTGACATTGTGGGTGCTTAACGTTGAAACCCTTGCTCAGTAGTCCAATGTGTTAACTCTCGCAGATCGATGTGAAATTTATTGAAGCCAAAAACTTCTAGCACCATTGAGACACTTTTTCGAATTAGAGGTAAGATTGTGGGTATATTTTTGGAATGTAAGTTTCGATGTCAAAACTTACAATGCACACGCAACCAAATGATTCAAAGTTATTGTGCTGTAGAGCGTATATTGCTATCATCCGAAGTAGACCTCGGGTGCGTCCTATTTTGTTGTTCTCTAATTTTCTTACAAAATGAACGAAACATTTATTTATGTTTTAAAAACGCCCCCGAAAAGTGGGCATAGCAAACAGATTTGGGTGGTCAATTTGTAAAGAACATGAACATAAAGACATGATCGATTGGTATGGACCGGATCAATAGGTTAAACTTCAACAATTAATATAGTTATGTATAAATACAAATATTTGATTTTAGTTTAAAATATTCTTTATTGGTTATATGGGAGATGAGACAAAGATGTTTCATATTATATCAATGCACGCCGTCAACTCCCTGCACTTTGCAGCGCAGTGGCTGTCCGTGGCTATCGGTTAGCGGTTTTACCTCTCTGCTTTGTCTTTAGATGAAGACAAAGCCAGAGAAAGAACTTGCTTTCATCGCGCGACTGTACCCCGTTCACCAGTTAGCTTGATTGTCAAGTGACTAGTAAACAAGGGTACAGTTGGTCAGCAAACCAAACAACCGCTAGTGACCCATATGCTATGCATGTCACAATGCAACAATATAGAATTAATAAATAGTTTGCGTGACAGCTAAGAGCACGTTAAAATGAACCAAAATATCCAAATTTTTGATTTAGTAATTGCAAGTGTTGGCAATGATAAGTACGATTATAGTTATAAAGAAAATATTATTCTTACGCCGAATAATCTTATTCTTGAAAAAATAAAAGCGAGTTCTTGTTAATAAAAAAAAATAATAGTTAAAGAGAGAACTTTTAGCTTATAATTTTTGGAAAATTTTGCTTAATAATCTTTTTTTCTGAGTGTATAGCTTCCATGGGCTTGGCTTCTCACAACTATTCGTTTTGTGTGATTTTTTTTTTGAGGCGAATGAAAGAGACCTACAAGTTTATGCCGGGTCCGAACGGCTGATTTGAGAAGCTCTTCAATGACAGTTGTACTCTCGGGTGTTAGACTTATTTTGTTTAATTTATGAAATGATTTGAGACATTTAATTTATGTTCATTACTTATGCTACTGAAGTAGAACTCGAAACTTGTAGGTTGCGGCTCAATGCAAGTAAACACTTGGGTCCCATCACTAGGCTGACACAAATTTTTCATTTCGGGATGAACAGTCTTCATGCCAACTGATTTGTTTTTTAGGTACAGTAATCCCCGGATTATTGCGTCGGAAAAAATATACACTTTACAACGCATTTATTCGAGGAACGAAATTACGAGAATCTCGCTTAAGAGCGTTATAGACTCAGTGAGAAAAACACCGCTTGAAAACGCAATTAAACGTTTTGATTAGCAAGTTCATACACTGAGCCAAAAAACAACCTAGAATCAAAAAAAACGTCTTTGAATCAAAGTAAAACGTTAACGATTTGGGACCAAACACGGAAATTTTTAAATCAAAGTAGTGCAACTTAAAATATTTTTTTAATGAAAAGACACTTAAAATCAAATACATAACAACTTTAAATTGAGGACGTAGTTGAAAACAGTTGAAAAGGTTTTCATAATTGCGTACACTTGATTTTAATCACATTTATCTTTGATTTAAGTGTGACTTCCGTTTACTTCAAATGCTCGTCGACTTTGAATGAAAGTAATCCTTATTACAAACAAAAGTGAAGCAACTTTGAATTTAGTTGATATGTTTTTAAATCAAAATAGAATCCACCTAAATCTATTACGATAACAACCTTATTTCAAAGGCAATTTGACTTTCAATTAATGTCATAGACGAGCTTGATTTAATGTTACTCACACTTGATTTTAATGACTTTTATCTTTGATTTAAGTGTGACTTCCGTTTACTTCAAATGCTCGTCGACTTTGAATGAAAGTAATCATTATTACAAACAAAAGTGAAGCAACTTTGAATTTAGTTGAAATGTTTTTAGATCAAAATAGAATCCACCTAAATCTATAACGATAACAACCTTATTTCAAAGGCAATTTGACTTTTAATTAATGTCATAGACGAGCTTGATTTAATGTTACTCACACTTGATTTTAATCACTTTTATCTTTGATTTAAGTGTGACTTCCGTTTACTTCTAATGTTCGTCGACTTTGAATGAAAGTAATCCTTATTAAGAACCAAAATGAATCGACTTTGAATTTAGTTGCAATCTGTTTAAATCAAAACATAAACAATCTTATTTCAAACACGATATTTGTTATATTTAATGAACTTTCACATTAAATTTAACAAAATCTATGCTTTAAATTAATAATTGATTACTTTGATTTACATAAAATGATCCATTTTAATTCCAAATATTGACTTACATTAGCTTACCCTTTAAAGATGGACCCAGAAAAATTCATTCAAGAGAGATAAAAATGATTTAATATAAAACGATTTCTATGTATAACGACAACTTCTTTAATTTTATTAAAAGAAAGTTCACAAATGTCTTTTCCTTTTCCTTATGAAAAATGTGATTTTTGTTTACAATTGCCTTTTACTATTACATTACTCAATTGTTTCCTAATTTATTAGGCTTGGAATTTCTTGTTAGATATTTTGAACATTTCATGTAGTTGTATATTAATGATTTTAAGTAATTTACACAATAATTCATACGAGCTATTCATTTAAAAAAGTGATAGAAATGCTTTAGAGATAAATTAATGGCGGATACTTTAAGCTCGCTCAAAATTTTAGAAACATCGTAAATAACTTCATGTTTTACATGCGATGAGCTGTTGGAATGACTTGTATGTACATCAACATCCAAAGTGTTGTTATTTGAATTAGAAATATTTTTGCATCCGGAAAGTTTTAAATTTTTCTATTTCTGAGGATTTATGCAAATTGTCTAAATGACGACGAAAAACTTTATAATTTGAAAATACTTGGTTGCAGTTATTTTGCTTACATTGCAAGTCATTGTTTTGCGGTATTAAGTGATCGTATTTTAGATGACGTACAAGGAGGTCAGTGCAAGAAAATTGATTGCAGCATTTAAAACATGTATACATAGTTGTTTTAAGAAAAACCCAATAGGGCTTATATGCTACGACTACGAAGAAGGAGGTCAATACATGAAAAATTATTTCAGCATTTGAAACAGATTAATACAGTTGTATTATAAAAGAAAACAAAAGTTATTCTAAAAACGAATCGAATTTGTATAAAGTGATCAAGGTGACTTACAAGGAGGTGCTTCTATAAAAGAATTAAATTTGTATAAAGTAAGTAAGGAAAATGATTGCAGCATTTGAAACAGATGCATACAGTTGTAAAACTTATCTGTACTACTTAACAGAGCTCATATAACTTAATAGAGATGTTATGTTGGGTGATTGTAAATCATATTGCGTTTCTAAATTATAAAAGTACTTTTGAATAAAAACCCAACAGGGCTGACATGCTAAGGGATACTCCAATGAGAGAACTTGAAAAAGCAAATGTCAAGTGGTTCTATAAATGAATCGAATTTGTACAAAGTTTTATCTAAATATATAAAAAATGAATTTAAATTAATTTCGTCTGCCCCAACGACAATATATGAAAGGCTGTATAGTCAGTCCTACGTTATAATATTTATTTATCAGCTCTTCTATCTTTTCGGAATAGTTCTTTATCAAAGAAAGCCTCAGAATGAAACTTTATTGTGCATCGCTTATAGTCACCTTTCTTTTATTGCTGCCAGCCTTATCTTTGAACCTGGATACTGGGGGAATGACTGAGTTCAACAACGTTGTCAAGAGATAGTCTTCGGAATCTAAGAAATAAATGGTTTTATATCAGGCGTGTCTGTATTGTTTCCTTTTATATTTACCTTTTCCAATCTCTGGGGTTGTTTTCAAAAGTGAAAACCTTCTTTTGCAATTTTCGTTGTGGATGTTGACTTTAAAATATTTCTTAATATTTATTTTGAAGTTCTCCGATTTAGCAAATAAAAGTTGTTGCTTTTTTGGGTATTAAAGTCTATGTTTATCTGCAAAAAATAGCTATGAGTTAAAATATTATTTAAATTTATTTAAATTTTTACCAGGTCCCTTGAGTCCGAGAATTTCGGCCAAGATTTTAAAAATTCAGCATTTGTGGATAATTTTAGTTCTCGAAGATTCTATATGAATTGTAATATTTTTATTACCTACTTAAATATCTATCTACCACATTTAGTTTAATACTTACAATTTTAGAATGTCTGGGTTGAAGAATTATTTCTTTTGAAGCATCGGTTTTGCTTTGCCAATCGCCTACTTTCGAATTGAGGGAAATGGTTTCGTCATCCTTCTCATACTAAGGTGTAATACAAATAAAAATAACAAATATAACCCTTGACATACAATGTGTTATAAGGTATATTGATAACTACCTAACTGTTCTTTTCTCCAAAAAAAAGTTTTTCTCTAAATTCTGCCCTCTTCGCAATGTTTCGAATAGCATCTCTAATGTCCTCTTTGGATAGATATTGCAAACTGTGGTAAGTAATGCGCTTATATGAATAAGAAGTATAGTAACAACTAAATAAGTACATAGAAAAAAGGGTTAAATATAACTTTTTTTAGTGCCAAAGTGTTTTTTTGGTTCCACTCAATTCAAAATTATAAAGAGGAACAAGAAAAATACTTCAAGTTTTATACACGATCGAAAGACAAATGCATATAAAACTAGTTATACATTTTGACAAACATTACTAAATATATGGTTGTTTCGACAATACTGTATTTAGGTACGGCTCCCAAACCGCATTGAATTTAATAACAGACTCAAGGTTAAACTCTTTCAGTAATTGAGTCAATTTTTTTTGGTCTTCATCTGCTGGTTGGAGCAATTCATCTAAAAGTTTACCATTTTCATCCAATTGAATAAATTCGAAATCGGGGCTTAATATTGTGCTGTATATATGTGCAAAATTTTGGATATCCATTTTTATGTTATCCTATAAAAAATAATAAAGACAGACTCCTTCTACACTCAAAATATGTATGCACAATAATCGAAAGTCCAAAAATCAACTAAAATAAAAATGTTTTTTTTTTTTTCAAAAATCTAGTGCCGTTAAAATACAGCTCAAACGAATAATATAAATGTTTTTTACGCCAAGGTGTTTCATAAAATATGTAGTTTAGGAGTAAATACATTTTCAAATATAAAAATCGATCTACTGAATTTAAAGTATGATTTAGCTGGTCTATTTCTGCATTGTAGCGACGACCTGACTACAAAAAAAAACGTGTATTTTCTGCGTTGTACATTATGTAACAAATAGGTCTACACATTTATATTCATGATCACAACCCATCAAAGAAAAACTTTCTGACTGATTAATTTAATTTTGATCGAAATGCGCACTTTACGCGAAAAAAATGTGAAAATGGCAGACCTATTTGTTTCACATATTACAAGGGTAGATTGCAACGATAGTACGAATACCTTCCCTTTCGCACTCACTTTAAATATGAAAAGTGCAAAAAATATGGCGTCGCATTATGACGCCAAATCGCAGACAAAAAATTATTTGTTCTTGCAAAAAAAAATTGGTATTTGAGATTTGAATACATTTTCTAAGCCATAAAACAGATAGGATATTAATATAGTTATACCACGAAAATAATGAATGCGAAAATACTGATATGAGCCGCACGTGCCGTCAAGCCAAATGAATATGTATTTCGCCGAATTGCAATGCCAAACAGAATAACCAATAATTTGTTTTTGCAAGAAGAATATTTAGCTAAATGAAAGCTATACCACGTAAACAATTGCGCATTAATATATTTTAATTATATAATAAAACTAAAACTATTAAAAGACACTTACCATAGATTTCTGTTTTTTTTTTTTTTTTTTTTTTTGTGTTTTGTTACTTTAACGCGAACGGACTGACCACCACCACACCACTGCACCACACTCGCCGACAACTGAAACTGAACTGAAATAGAATGTGTGGTGTCGATAGGAATGAAAAATGAGCTGTGTACAGTGTACACATCTTAGTTTAAATCGTATTATTTTGTACTGAATTGTATTTTTTTACTTTCTCGTATACGTTGTAAGAGAAAGATATTGATATGGAACTTAAAGAAACGGCTTCCCAATAATGCGAATATGACGATACTTTTAAAAACTACTATTTATATATTTCAACAAAAATCAATTCTTAAGGAATGATAAATAGTAATTTGATGGCAAAATCAGTTTTTGTATTATCATATAATTTTAAATGACAGGCATTTTTAAGAATTTGGTTTTCTATAGTTTATAGACATTCTATAAAAATAAAAAATACAAATAAAAACACAACTCCATTTCGAATTCGATAAGAATTTAAATATTCGAAAATACGTGCGTACATCCCCTGAACAATCGTGTGTATTCAGTTTTCTGCTTAACAGTTGAAGAATAGTAGGTACTTTCCGAACCTTGGAAGTTTTGTCAAAAAAAATTTGTTTCCATTATATTGTAAATACCGCTCAAACGATATTGTTTGAACTGTATATTTTATAGATTCGTATTCCAAAAATATCTATCTATATATTGCTTTGCCTTTCACATAGTACCTTTTTGTAAACCTCAATATCGTAGTTCCAATAAAAACAATATTGCAACCACTAAAATCGTTTTCAAAACAAATTATAAGCAACTTCCTTTTTAATGTATTTTCTATTAAAATCAAAGACGAAGTTTTTTTTTCGATGCTCCGAGGAAAAAAAGATAAAATGTGTATTTAATTTAAAAATGATCCCACTTTGATAGGTTTATTTTAATACGTTTGCACTTTGATTTAAAATGTAATTCACCGCAGCACATAGAGCCTATGTTAATAAAGGTATTAAATAAGATACTTCTCGAACCTTAGAGTATTTATTTGGTACCATTTTGTATGCAAAATTTTCTAAAAAAAAAACATCAAAAATTGTCCAAATTCATTTAAAATATAATTCCCTTGTATACTTAGAATAATGTATAATCGTTGGTGTGCGGAGGATAAATCTGTAATGCCTTAAGCTTAAGTTCAAGCAATCATTTTGATACATAAATAAGTCGTCAAAACATTCCACAGATGGCGCTGAAATCGGTATACAACAAATGGGTGGATTGTAATTAGTTTTTATTTTGAATAAAATAAAATTCTTGCTGAGTGCAACTATTTTGGGTCGATTGTACAGCGATTTTAAGATGATTTTCATTGCTGGCTTGTCAGTATGTTTGATTTGAAAATTATTATCCTTTAAGTAAAAACTCACTTTAGCATACAAAAAGACAGTAAACTAAGCCGTTTTAATTTTGGAATGAGTACGTTTTCAATTTAATTCAAAAGTCTTAATGCTGTTTGTTTTCTGATTTAAAATGCAAAAAATTAGGTAATAATACTTTTTAATAAATGGTTCCATTATAAATTCAAATGCATTATGCACTTACCTGTTTTCTCAATTGTTTTCATATTTGAATCAAATATATTTTATTTTGATTTAAATACGTCTTGGAAAAATGAAACAACTTACATTCAATACGTTGCTATTGAAATAAGATACTTATAGTATTTTATTACGTTCCCACTTTGATTTAAAGTATTTTCATTTATTCCATTCTATAATTGTAAACGAAGTTGTTTCATTATAAATTCAAATGCATTTTGCACTTACCTGTTTTTTCAATTGTTTTCGTATTTGAATCAAATATATTTTATTTTGATTTAAATACGTCTTGTAAAAATGAAACAACTTACTTTTAAATACGTTGCTATTGAAATAAGGCACTCATAGTATTTTATTACGTTCCCACTTTGATTTAAAGTATTTTCATTTATTCCATTCCATAATTGTAAACGAAGTTGTTTCATTATAAATTCAAATGCATTATGCACTTACCTGTTTTCTCAATTGTTTTCGTATTTGAATCAAATATATTTTATTTTGATTTAAATACGTCTTGTAAAAATGAAACAACTTACTTTTAAATACGTTGCTATTGAAATAAGAGACTTTTAGTATTTTATTACGTTCCCACTTTGATTTAAAATATTTTCGGTTATTTTGTTCAAAAATTTGAATCGAAGTAGTTCTATTATCAATTCAAATGAATTATATACTTACCTGCCTTCTCAAACGCTTTTCGTGTTTGAATCAAATTGTTTTTACTTTGATTCAAATGTGTTTTTCAAAAATGTATGCAACCTAGTTTTTAATACGTTGCTATTAAAATCTAGGATGCAGTTTTTCCCTGAGTGTATGCACTAAATCAGGAAACTTTTAACCTAAACAGATTATGTCGTGTCAATTTGACAACTGCCTTCGATTTTTAAGCTGTAAGCACAAGAAACCTTCAACTTTTACCAGACGCTTTACTTTTAGTAGCACAAATAACCGGGTAACGGATTTAAGCGGTACGTATTTAAGCGAGGGTCACTTATTCGGGCATATAGAACGACCATATTATATTACATTTGATGTGTTGGTTATTGTTAAAACGGCTCAAGTATAGAAAAAGTTCTAAGGACACACAGATTTCATTATGAACAAAATCTAGAAGTTAAAAGAGCTTTCAAGCAGGGCTAACTTTATGCGACTATAAAATCGATTTCACGATAATACCGAGAAAAACGGAGTTTGCCATTAAGTTGGAAATGACCATATCTCTGCTGAAAAGGTAAACTATCTTAAGTCGATGTAAGTGAATTTTTAACAGTTTAGTGCAAAAGAGTCCCCTATTCAATACGCGTAGTTGTACCAAACCCTCGTCCTTGTATCTGCATTGTATCCCGAGTTATAGAAAATAAAAATCATCTTAAGTTGATAAAAATGCGTATTAACATTTCATAAATTATCTTAAATCCACATAAGATGATATACTAATTGTAAAAAAATCGTCTTATTTCAGTTAAGATATTTTGTTCAAAATAAAATTAGTATTTCCTGAAAATATAAGAGTGTTTGCTCTGTGTAAGTTACTAAAAATTGAGTACCTAACTCGACTTAAGATAAAATGCATGTGAAATGTATATCAAATGTATGAAAAAGTAAATTATCTTAAGTCTACTTAGGATGATATTGAAAATTAAAAAAAGAAAAATTATCAGATTTATGTCGACATAAGATATTTTACCAGGTGCAAAAGGCGAACCGTTACTATATTATAGTCAGTTTAAGATGTTATTTCAGTGCAGTGCAGACAGCAGTCGGAATGGTTTATAGTCTTTATAGTGGTCCTTAGTGTCTATAAAAAGTGATTTTGGTTACAGGGCATCAAATTTAAAGCTAATAACTATAACGGTGATTTGTTTTAGAATAAGTTTTATAAATAATAAGTAGTAAAAATAATTTTATACATAATTCAGAAAAGCAGTGTTGTAATAATACTAGAGAGTTAAAATAATAAAGAATTCTGGTTTATCATACTACTTGCGTGTTTGTTAGAACGGTAATTTATATTATTATTACTAACAATATTATATTAGGTAATACGCATATATATTTTTAAAACGTTTCAGAAGCTATGTTTAGCAAGAATTATTCTCGTGGAGCTGCCATTCTTCGAATGGTTAATGCTAAAAAACAGGAGGAAATGAGAAAAGATAAAGGAAATTCGGCTGTTCAAAATAATTTTTCCATGAAAGAACCACACGTTTCGGAAGCACCAACGGCTCATGGTCTTGAATTTTTAGCAGACGAAGTTTTTGATGATGACATAGATGATCCAAGCTACTATCCCTATTCTACTGCAAGTTCCTCTGAATCTGAAAAGGAAGAGAATGCTGAACAAAACTTGTTTCAGATGGGCCAGCAGATTGAAAAACGGCTAAGAGAAGATCTAGAATCATCTGAGCAAGCATCATTAACGAACGCAAAAGAAAATGAGACACCTTCATCTAGAAAAAGGAAAAGGAATACTGGTAAGGAATACGTAACGAAAAATGGAAATATTATTAAGAAAAAATTGTGTAAGGAACTTCAAAGTTGCCGGAAAAAGTGTAAAGATCGAGTTTCACGTGATAACCAACAAACTATTTTTGATGCATATTGGGCACTTGGAAGTCATAAGAAAAGAGTTGAATATTTAAGTGGGTTGATAGAATCGAAACCCAAAAAGTCAGAGTGCCTACAAAGACAAGAAGGAAATAGTCGAAACAGGACTCATTCAAATTTTTACTTCTTAGAATGTCAGGGAAATAGAACGAACGTTTGTCAGAAATGTTTTTTAAATACGTTTAGTGAAACAGAACAAATTATAAAAACAATAGTAAAAAAAAAACATCAATCCGACTCAGGCGTCATTTCAATTGATCAAAGGAGTCATATAAATCCGGGAAACAAAATTCCGGAAGAAAAAAATAATGAGGTTCGTCGTCACGTCAACAGTTTCCCTTTATACGAAAGTCATTATACTCGTGCATGCTCTTCTCAAAAATATATAGCAAGCGACTTAAGCGTAAAAAAAATGCATGAACTCTATTCTGAGTCTCATATAAATCCGGTTTCTTATACCAAGTACAGGCAAATATTTTCCACTATGGGTATTAAAATAAAAAAACCAAAGACGGACTGCTGCAACAAATGCGAGATTTTTAAAATAAAGATTGCTTCATCGCGAAATGAAGTCGAAAAACGGGGCTATAAAGAACAACAGGAGCAGCACCATAAAGATGCAGACGATGCATACAAAGCTAAAAAAGATGACAAAACCGTTGCAAAAGCAGATTCGAATTATAAGGTGCTTACTTTTGATTTGCAAAAATGTTTACCTACTCCGCATTTGGAAACATCAGTTTCATTTTATAAAAGACTTTTATGGACATATAATTTGACTGTTCATGACTGTGTCACCGGAAAGCCAGTTTGTTTGATGTGGCACGAAGCTATTGCCAAACGCGGAGGCAACGAAATCGCGTCCTGTATTATGAAATACTTAAAAAGTGTTCGAAACAATTGCAAGCACCTAACCCTGTACAGCGATTCATGCGCTGGACAAAACAAGAACGCATTTGTTTCAACTATGTTTATGACATTTATGCAAAGTGAGACAACAATAGAAACAATAGATCATAAATTTCTTGTTCCGGGCCACACTCACATGGAATGTGATGTAGACCACTCCATCATAGAGCGTAAGAAGAAAAGAACACATATCCAAATACACCATCCACGAGACTGGTATTTGTTTATATCTTCCGTGGGGTCGAAGCATGTTTTTGAAGTGGTAGAAATGGACCAAACTATGTTCTACAATTTTTCAGCTGCCCATAAAGACAAGTTTTGTTGGAGAAAGGCAAATGAGAGTGGCGAAATATTCAAATGGAGCAGTATTAAATGGCTCAGATATTCAAAAGAATTTGGACGACTATACTACAAGACCAGCTTGAGTAATGACGAAGAGTTTAAAGTATTAAACGTTAAAAAAAGGGGTATTAACAAAGTAACAATAAGCGACCTGAAAACATCTTATAGCGGGCCTATTAACATAAGTTCAGCAAAGAAGAAAGATCTGGTGGACATGATAGATTTAATAAATAATAATTACCATAACTTTTATTTAAACTTGCCAACCGACGATGGACCAGATATCCACCCTGACTTAAGCGAAGAAAGTGATGAAAATTAGTTTTATTTTGTTTTATGTAATGTAACTGAATTAAATGCAATTTATTTTCTATTGTATGGTTTATTTTTAATGTTTGCTAAAATGAAGTATTTTATTTTAAAACTTAAGTTTTTAAATTAAAGAAGTACAAAACATCTTATGTTATACCATAGTTTCATTAAACAAAATACAGACATTTGCACTTCATCTTAAGTCGATTTAGGAACTGAAATCGATATTTTACGAAATTCGCTAAAGTATCTTATCTCAACTTAAGATTCCATGAGGAGCATACACGCGAAAGGTAAATTATCTTAAAAAGCAATAGGCCTAATATCTTGCTTATTTTATAAAATATAGTTTTGAAATGTATATAGGAAAAAAGAATATAAAATTTCGCTTCTAGAAAGTCCTTGCTTCAGAGTTAATAGGTAAAGGTTTTTTTCAAATCACGTTTTTTTATGTTTTTTCGCTCCCCTGAAGAACTATGAAAATGGACTTAAGATAGTTTACCTTTTTAGCATTATATACGAAAATTTTGTATGGGAAGTACCATTAATATTGAGGTTACCTTGCCCTGAGCGCTAAGCCCACAAACTCCAAATCCGAAGTTTGAACGGAATCCGGTCAGCCGTTTAGATAGACAGACAGACAGACAGACAGACATACAGACAGGCAGACAGACAGACAGAATTTTGCGCCAACTATTTATTCTTTTTTTACTAACAATCATTTTTAACTTTCACACTTAATATTTTTTTAGGTCTCAATATACAAATTTTGTAGAGAAAATTTCGCCATTGTGATTTCGAAAATTTTAGCCAGGACACTAAAAATGATTATTAGTATCGCGGATTGAGTTTTCTCAGAAACGCATTTAACTCGTGTAAATATGACTGGCCAACCTGGCAATCATGTCAGCAGAAAGTTCATTCACAATCCATGTGCGCGGGTGAAGTGCACGTAGAGGCACTTAAAAGAAGCACAACAAAACATGTTCTGCTTGTGAATGCAATTGAGAAAATGTTTCTGGTTTTTATTAATCACTGAAGATCACTGTAGCCGTAGAATATATACCCATACCCAAATGACTCACTTTGATATGGCAAAGCGGCTGCTAAGACAGAATAACAGTGCGAATGGGCAAACAAGTTTCCAATACATTTTATAATGATGCTAATTTGAAGGCCCCATAACCAGAACGTTCAGTCTCATTTAGAGCCTCGCACACTTCAGTTCAATTCAACTGCCAAGTCAGTCCGCTGTTCTGGTTCGAAGTTTATTTTATAGAATATTCAAATATGTTTGCGGAACGTTTGAAATTCCATTTGACGGTTATCTTCGCAGTAGCAGTGACGCTTGTTGTGGTTGGCGTCGACGGACGTTAGTATAACAATTAGAAAAAAAAAAAAATTAAAAATTTAAACTTAAAATCGTTTACAGAAAGCCAAAGCTCCTGCCGAACCTTGCGCAATCAGTTGGGGATTTGTGTGCCGATATTGACATGTAGAACGATAACTCAAATGCTGGAGAGCGCGCCAAGGCCGCTGCCGCCGTCGATTGTTGGAATAGTCCAGAAATCGCACTGTGGTACCTTTGACAATACTGTAAGTTGCATTTGGAGGGCCATACAACCCGGGTTAGTGATAGTGACTTTTATTTTTCCAGCATCATGTGTGCTGTGAGAGAGGCAGTATCACAAGCGGAACAAGTCCCACATCAGTGACAGGATCGCAACATCGTTCATCAGCGGCCACACAGCCGCCTTCAAGTGGATCTGGTCCTAAGATTCGACCAAGTGGCGTGAATTCAGGTGCCGCAGTTCGAACTGGTATGTCTCTTCTTCAGGCGACAAAGTGCGGTGAGAGCGATGCTGATCGTGTTGCCAATGGCGAGGATGCCGCTCTCTCCGAATACCCATGGATGGCGCTGTTAGTGTACAACGATGGCGGGCGAAGAACTCTGGACTGCGGTGGATCGCTGATCACCGACCGGTATGTCTTAACCGCCGCTCACTGCATTCGCGTTGGAAGTAAGAAAGTGTAAGAGATTTTAATTATGCATTGCCGATCAGCGATCACGGAAATAATTCCCCTTTTGCTAAACAGAGTCAGCGTGCGTTTGGGCGAGCACGACATAAAGGAGGACATCGACTGCGCTGGCAAGGGAAAATCAAGAAAATGCGCCCCACCCATACAGGAAATTGACATTGAAGAGTCGATATACCATGCCGATTATAACCCGAGCCGGTTCTCAAACGACATCGGACTGATCCGCCTCATTAGCAAGGCTGTTTTTCACAGTAAGTACTTATACTAGTTTCTGAATACTTATTGAGTGCTACTCATCGATTTTTTTTGTTACGCAGCCAGCGTTCAGCCAATATGCCTGCCGATAACTGATTCTTCCAGAGACGTGCAGTTGGCAAAGATGATAATCGCAGGATGGGGTCGAATCGAGAACGGCCTGAGAGCGAGTGTTCTGCAAAAGGCAGTTGTGCCCGTTAGGACCAATGACTATTGCCAGCAAATCCATAGGCTTGTACGACTGACCGACATGCAAATGTGTGCTGGCGGAAGCAATGATATCGACACGTGCAAGGGCGATTCCGGCGGACCGATCTTTTTCACAGCGCGTTACAAAAAAGGTGTGCGGTATGTACAGTATGGAGTGGTGTCAGCCGGTAGCTCAAATTGTGGGTCTAGTTTTCCGGGCATTTACTCGAAGGTGGTCTCATACCTGCCGTGGATAGCCGCCAACATAGCCCATTAATCTAAGACTTTTATCTATAAGAACACACAACATATTGCCATTCGTTTTATTTATACATATTTATACATTGTTTTATTATACATATCACAATAAAATGCATATAACTCATTTTTACATTATGAAAAGAGTAGCTGTCGTTAATGAAGGCGGGGTAGTGCCGGCAGTTTATTTTGTTAGGGGAATAGGGTGATGCATTTTCCTTGGAGTCGACCTAACATCAATAGAAAATCGTGGGCACTATATTTTGTTCGGGGGATGCGCTTTCAGTGGATTGGACTAAACAGCAATAGAAAATCGTGGGCAGTGCTGAGTTTCATACTGAGATGAGAGGAAGCGATCTTAAGTAAGTAAGGTGAGTAATTTAGTATTTGAGTATTTGACAAAAGCAAACAATCTCAAAGGTCGATTTGTTAGCGATGGAACAGTCAGGCCCTAGAGTCCCCTGCTTATGGTGTCCTACTTTCGGACTAACTTTAAATTTCGCTCAGTGGGCCTTGTTACAGGATATAGCTAAAACTGGGACATTTGCGTTTGTCTTCTGTCGCATGTGCGATAAATACTAAACCGTATTGAGATGTTACAAACCAGGTTTTCGTTTTGTGGCACAAAAACACAGGTTTCATATTGGCGACCGCGACGCACTGTCTTCCCGCGATGGTAAACGGTAAACCAGAATGAAGTAGCTTCCCTGTCTTAATTAATACACATACAACTAGGCCTTATTTCCACACAGTGCGACGTGCGAGTGAAATGTTAAATTACGGTCAACTTGCTCGAATGCGACGTAAGAAGTAAACCCAATGTGCTGCAGTTCTTAGTTACGGAGGTAAGTACTTGTAGGTAGTTTAGCAGTAGGCTATCTGGTTTCGAAAGATTAGACATATAGCAATCCTCACTTGACATTGTTCGAATGAAAGTCCTGACTTGGTGATCCAGATTGAATGGTTCCTTTTAACTTCCACCGGAATGTGGAACGCCTTCGTAATTAAACCTACTGAAGTGGCTTTTATAGACCCCCAGTCAGCATTGCCGTTTGACGCCTCTGAGGCCAAATGACCTCCTTCTTGAGCCTCAAGACCCTTGGCGCCTTTTTTTGAAAAATTATCAAATTGGCCCCTTTTTCAGTTTGAGTAAGATTTTATTCTTTATTCAACTTTTCTTCAAAAAGCTCATACAATTTACCTGTTTCTTGTCTCACTTGATTACGAAAAGTAGCTTCATCTACCTGTTATCATGTTTTAAGTTAAATAAAAGGATACTTCGAGTATAAGGGAGCTTGGTTCAAGAAATAACTTCATTCAATCCACAATTATGGGTAAAGGAAAGACATTGACCAAGGAGGAAATAGGCCGAATTCGAGTTTACCGGGAACAAGGAAAATCCATCCGTTTCATAGCCAGCAGGATTGGAAGAGGCTGGTGTACACAGCTTTATTAAGGACTCGGACAAGTATGGAAAAACCCGCAAAGGAAGAGCTAGCAAAGCAGAAACATGTCCGGAAAGGCGGGCGATACTGACAGCTGCTTCAAATTTCAGGCTCTCCGTAAGTAAAATTATGGCAACAACTGGAGTTACAGCTAGCGGATCAACTGTTCATCGCGTGATATAGAAGGCCAGTCATATTCGCCAATAAACAAATGAAGAGGAAGTGGAAACCACCATTGAATGCGGCACGTAAAATCCAGCGACTTGATTTTGCAACAAGTCACATAAGGTGGAATCGAGATTTGCATACCGTCGTCTTTTTTGATGAATAAAAAAATTAATTTCGACGGGCCTATTGGATACAGCTGTTATTTCCATGATTTGAGAAAAGAAGAAATATACCTTCAAAGGCGGCAGGGGAAAGGAGGTGGTGTATTGGTATAGGAGCAATAAGCTGTTGTTTCGATTAAACAGAAATACAATTTTCAATAATAATTCCGTTATTCCGAACTCAATCCTTTGTCGACCAGTTCTAGTTTTTTTACTTCCACGTTTTTTCCTAACCTCTTGAGTGTTTTTTTTTTAAGACTTTTTAATTTTTTTGACAGCCGTAGTTTCGCCAGTCAGTTTGACAGGCGAAATTTAATCAAGACTTCAGATGGGAGCAGAAATCTGTACACTATTATGGAACTGAGCAGCTGGATTTCCAAAGCTCCAAAATGACGGCAATCACTTACAAATCGATACTGGAAAGAATTTTTCCACCGTTCTCGGAGATAATTGGTGGACAGCGATAAAACGGCAGCGATTTACTTACAGTAACTTTTTATTTGGAAAATCACAAGTCTTGGCAAACATTGAGCAAAAAACGTATCTACTAATAAACCTATCGACCACATCGAGGGGGAAAGCATTTTGGATGACGGAAATGTATAAACTTTTGAGGACAATTGGCAGTAACTTTGAGGATAAATAAATTCGCTTTTGAATATAAAATGCGACAAAACAAACTGACAATTCAAAAATTAATTTTTATGAAGTAAAATAGGATTTTTGTGTTAATTTAAAATAAAGAAAACGCGAGAAAGTCTGACGAAAGAAGAAGGTTACAGAAAAGACAAATCTATCAGTTTGGCATTTTAGCTTGACAAAATGTTTAGCATAATAATGATGACGTTCAGCAAAGTACATTAAAATAATTTATGTAAACCTATCTCAAAGCATTTCTAGGTTCACATTTTCCGAAAGTATTTGGAAAAAAAAAAACTTCACACCCAGATTCATCATTGCTTCATATTAAAGTTGACTCCAAACCTTCAAATCAAGTTCTTGTATAGCATGGCCCAGATAAAGATCCGTAACTCCAATCAATGGGGGAAGTACACAACCCACTAGAAACCCCATAACCATTATGGATTATGGCATTCTTGCAACTCTGGGGTTTTTTTCGTTTACTTTCAAGGGGATTGACACCTCATTCTGTGATTTTAATATAGGACGCAAAGCAATTTCACAACCACTTGTACTTTCTTTTGTTTGGTTTGTAAAAGTCGTATTAATGACTTAAAAATGTCAGCGAGAAGAACAACTGGGAATTTACGAAAAAAAAAAAAAAGCAAACATCCTATACCTACTGTTTTGGGTGAAGGAGATGTGATTCATTAGGCCAAGTTGGTAAAACACGCCTCTGGAATAGCTGCGGTTTGTATCTCTGATTAGTCACGTATAAGTGGTGAAAATCAATTCAGCCAATTTGTGTACAGTTTTCCCTATTCTACTCTAGATATTATCATACTAGATGCTCGCTCATCGGCTCATCAGTAACGCTGCGGTGCGGTATCATCTGGCTAACAAAACACAACAAAACATCAGCTGCCTCAATGACGGGTGTGATAGTAATGTTGTGAAACATTGTAAAACACAAAATTGATCACAAAAATGAATTGCTACAAATTTTTACTTGTAAGCAACAAGGAAAATTAACTTTTGGTGAAACGAAAGTAATGAAATTTCTACAAATTTCCCTTTGTACAAATAAAATTTTGTATACCAAAAATATTGTGAAACAGAAAAAATCGATATTTACACAAATTTGTTAAAAAAAAATGCTTGTAAACAACAATACAAGTTGGTGAAATAGTCCCTGATCGATAGGTATTACAAATCATGTAGCTACACTCAGAGAAAAAAATCCTATAAAAAATCAAAACTACGCCCATTGATTTTATAGTATTTACGTAAAATAATAGGTTTTTCCCATTAACGTAATAGTCCTCATATGATTTCGTCCAATTATGAAGAAGCAAAAGAGATACTATTCAATTAAATAGGTATCAATACTTTTAATGTAACACTAAATTTACTTTGTTATTAAAAGTATTCCCCTATTAGCGGCAATAGTAAAATAGCATAAGTGTTCAATATTGTCAATGTTATTAATAATAATCTACGATCATATAGCTCGAATGGTATAATTCTTGAACTGGAACTAATGGTATTCGAAATATTGAGTCAATAGTAAAACCCATTTTAGTACAAAAAACAATACGTTTTATAATATTAATGAAATATTTTGATATGTTAGGGTTTTTTTACAGCATGTGGTATACTATTGAATCCCTGATTTATAGTAGGTACGCATACTATTGTTTTTCATGTGGTTTGCTATTGAATCCGTGTTTTACTGTTCGCTTACATTTTTTGAAGGGATTGCATACTATCAGAATCCGTTTTAGTGTGCAGATCGGTGTAATTTGCAGTTTAAATTAATTTGTGAAATAGGAAGTGTAAACACCAAGTTTTTTTCTATTATTATTGTGTTGTGTTTTGTGTTATTATTACATTCTTTGGTAATATCTTTATTTTAGAATATTAATATTATTGGCAGAATATGATTGATTTTGTTTTTCGATTGCAGCCAAACATGAAGTAAACAAGAACTTAGTTTTTTTTTTTTTTTTTGTAAAAATATTGAATTTAATTCAATGTGTTTATAATAAAAGCTTAAAGCTAAAAACGAAAAAAAGATATTTTTACTTATTCATTTTTAAAAAGGCTTGATTTTATTTTCAGCAAGGTATTGGTCTTAATAATAATATTATTAATATAATATTTTTCAAATGTAAGTATCGATTTGGGTATTTGATTCAAATTCCTACGTATATGAACTATTGTTTTTATAATAATAACTAATTAAAGCTGCATCACACGAGTTAATAGTACTTCTTCTTTAAAATTAATGTGGAACAATAATAGTTTTAATATTGTATTCACATTAGAGGGAACCTATGAAAATAATGCAACATCTTACTACTTTTAAGTTGGATGCACCATTGATTTAATATTGAAAACTAATTAAAACTATAGTATGCGGAGAATTGATTTAATAACATTATCACATTGAGTTAATAGTACTTCGTCTATAAAATTAATGTGGAACAATAATATTTTTAATATTCTATTCACATTTAAGGGGAGCCTATTAAAATAATAGGACATCTTATTACTTTTTAATCGTATGCACCATTGGTTTAAAAGAACTATAGATTCAATAGTGTTTGAACTATACTAATAATAGGAAAAATCACATTGACTAATTTTAATAGCAAAAACACATTAAAAGAATAAGAATTCATATTAAAAATATGGTATTTTTCTCTGAGTGTAAGGTACTGCAAACTATCGGCTTGTGATAACTACTGAATATAATTTAAATGTTGACCTCGTCTAAATATTGCGAATGTCGTAGACACCGCGTCAGTGTTGTTTATTGACCGTAAAATTAGGTTTTTATGCTAAAATTAGCTAGGAAGTCCACTTAATTTAATTTAAAGGCCCATGTATATTAATATGGAATATAATTATAACATCATTCAAATGTCTGTCGAGGGTCGAGATACAGATCAGAGTGGTCTTAGTTTTAATGACCAAATAGAGGCGACTGAATTTGAGCGCTGTCATTGGTTTTATTGACTAATTGGTAAATTTCACGCCGCATCAATGGCTTACGCTGAAAAGGTTTGAAAACAATTAAGGCAATCGGCCGATTGCGGCTTCAGAAAATCAGACAAGCAAAAGTCTAGCGGTTTCGGGGTCAAATCGCATGATATATGTGGTCAATCAACGTCACATCTGCGAAAGATAAATATTGAAGTTCATGCTGAATGTCTATTGTTGCACCTTCCACGTAGCCCTGTCCTGGCTGGAACCACATTAGGCCTACCTCCATATCGTTCAAATCAGGTATTTTCGTTGGATTCGCCGTTTATGGTGACGGTCTCACCAACATCATTTTCAAAAAAGTACGGACCAATGACGCGGCCAGCCCGGATCGTCCGATTTGAGTTAGCTTTTCTTTGTTGTGTCTGTCTACGAAGGTTTATACGAGGAGAACATTTTAAAAGGAAATTGAAAAATTCATAAAAGTTAATTTTTCATAAATTTTGTTTTGGAATTTATTTATTTATTTATATTTTAAATTTTAATCGTTATATAGTGTTTGTCAAAAATTTTACAAGAATTTAATTATTTAGTAGATTTTCAAGAATTCTCTGTCTGATGTGACAGAGTGCTGCAGTGGCAGAGAAAGTGTGGGTTGTCCTCATCCTCATACACATCTTCGTCACCGCATCCTCTACACAGTATTGATTCCCATTTTCTTGGTGTGATATTTCAGCATGTTATGTCCTGTAATAATACCTACAAGAGAGGATAACGATTTTTTGTTCTCAATTGTAGAATTCTTTCTGTCTTCTGTTTGTTATTGAGAGGCCATATTTTCCTGGTTATGACACAGGATTCGAGTTTACTCCATCTATCATTCGTCAATGCCAGTATTTTGTTCTCAATTTCCTGTTTGAGCTTACAGGGAGGAGTTAATACTGTGGTAACGGCCTGGTTAAGATCAAGAGAGGAACCCTTTCTTGCCAGCTCATCAGCTCTTTTATTACCGGGCACTCCTTTGTGTCCGGGGACCCAGCAGATTCGTACAGTGTTCTGAGCGCCAAGAACCCGTAGCTCTTCGCGACAGTGCTTTATGCGAGAAACAGATTAACACAGCAACAGCAAAAGCAACTTTGACATCAACAGCAACAGCGGCAGCGAAAGTCGTGTAAAACAGATTAGCACAGCAACAGTAATTTTGACAGCGTTTTGCTGCTTACGCTAAAAACAAAACAAAAAAATTCTTGAAGCAGTAATTTGCAAAATCAGAAGCAAAATGATTTTGCCTTATAATTATATGAAAAAGCTATGTGTAGTGATGATAGTATTTTTATCATACTGCAACGTTTTATACGTAATCGCGGGTAGTAAGAGAAGAAGGATATGGACTCGGGAAATATTTGATAAAAATGAACGCGAAATGCACGGATTCTACACCAAAATATTTGCCGTAATAAAGGAAAGGGATCATGACCAATTTCAAAAAGCTTGCAGAATGGGAGTGAAACAGTTTGAGTTGTTGTCTACTCTGTTAAAGGAGAGACTTACTCATAATTCTCCAAGAACCCCAATTGAAGCGGAATGTCGACTTGTGTTGACCCTAGTGTGAGTTCCTTTTTGCAGCAATACAATATTATATTTGTTAATATGTACTTCTTAGTTTTTTGGCACAGAGATCTTCTTGGCAAACATTATCATGGACATTTCGTTTAGGAGTTTCAACCGTTCGTGAAATAATATTGGAAACGTGCACTGCTATTTGGGATGAGCTACATTCAATTTATCTAGCTCCACCCTCTGAACACGAATGGAAAAAAATTGCAGTAGATATTTTCAACATGACAGGTATGCCAAACTGTGCAGATGCAATAGATGGAAAACACATCAAACTAAAATGTCCCCCGCATGGAGGTTCACTCTACTTTAACTACAAAAGCTACCACAGCATAATTTTGTTAGCAGCTTGTGACAGTAATTACTGCTTCACTGTTGTGGATATTGGTGCTTTTGGTGGCCAGAGCAATGGAGGAGTGTTGCAGGCAGAATTTTAAATGAAGGAATAAACCTGCCACCTGATGAAAACCTGCCGAATTCGGACTTTAAGTTTCCGTATTACTTCATCGGTGATGGAGCGTTTCCATTAAGAAACAACATAATGAGGCCATATTCACGAAAACAATTGAAAGACGATGAAGAAACTTTCAATAAGCGACTTTCCTCTGCACGAGTCAAAATCGAAAACACTTTCGGAATCATGACAACCAAGTGGATGGTCTTGTTGAACACCTTGAACTGTTTCCCTGAAAATGGTGAAAAGATTGTAAAGGCTGTCGTGGTGCTGCATAATTTTGCAAAAATGAATGATCCAAATTACTGTCCAGATGATAACGTGGACCATAAGAATGGAGAGGAAGAAGTCAGAGGACTATGGCGAAAAGGAAAAGAAAAGCTTTATATTCCGCAGTGTAGACTTTTTACAAGATGTAATGCCCCACGTTCAGCTTTCGGCTTAAGAGACACTCTGAAAGAGCACATATGCCACCAAAGGCCTTTATAAAAATCAGGAAAATTTTTATCAACCCATTTTGAGAATTAATGAATTTTTTTATTGAAACAAAACAAAACTAAACATTTATACAGTAAGAAATAAATACATTAAATTAATAATATAAATATCAGTATTTTCATTTATATTTATCTATGAGTAATACTAAGTAAGGCTGTTGGCAATTTCTTCTTCCACAATACTAAGTACTTTCACCTTAATCGCGTGAGATCGCTTGGGGACTTAGCTTAGCTTCATCGATAGACGTTGCCAAGGATGCAAAGAAGAGCTGCATAGACGAAGGTGTCTGAAATGATAACTTTGCCAACTGCAGAACCTCAGACATCTCCTTCTGAGCTTTTTGCAACTCTTCCGTCATATTTGGCTGACGGGGTCTTCGGCTGCCTTGTGGAGCATCAGGCTGCAACAAGCATAATGGTGGTGGTGTTGGTGATGATGGTGGTGGTGGCAGAAACGCGTCCTGGTTATCTTCATCTTCATCTTCAATTATCCCATAAGAGTTTTACTTGTATGTGGAGTTGAATGCTGTTGTGGTGTTTAATTCAAGTAATTGGCATTCTCATCTACACCATAGTTCCCTGAAGTCATATAACAATGTATAGAAAGATTTTCAATTACAATTTATTGCTCTTTTTTTTAAATTTTAGATAAATACTCACGAAATATTTGCTGTAGGAATGTCATCCAAAAACCGCATAAACTCCGTATACTTCCTTAGCCTTTTTGGAGAAGATGCACCACTGCCACTTGCTTGGAATACATTTTTTTTCTCCCTGTGGTATCGGTCCCTCAGCGTCACCCATCTCTGCTTTGCTCGATCTACTAAATGTACACAATGGATGAATAATTGAGATGCTTCATATGAATTATTGCAGAATAGACTTACCCGGAATACTTAATATTGCAGCGATTTCCTTCCATTTTTTTTTTGTTTTGCGTCTATATTTTTGTATGACTTACGTCTCTTATCATACAAAAATGGATTTAATTTAACTAATTCTACGAGATGTTCTTCCATTGCTAGAAATACAAAACAGATAAACAATCGCTTGTCATTGTCAGAAACTCAATACATTTGAATGTTGACAAACCTGAAAAACATCGCCGGAACGTTGGTAGCATTTGCACAGCAACAGCGAATTTAGGATTTAACTCTAACGTCGCTGTCGCTGTTGCTGCTCTAATGTGTTCAACGTAATTAAAATACAGTGGCTCTAAAAAGCGCGCTGTGGCTGTCAAAGTTGCTGTTGCTGTTGCTGTGTTAATCTGTTTCTCGCATTACAAGCTTAGATTTTATTTAAGCGGCAGAGATAGCTTTTATTACCGCTTGGCTGTCAATGAAGAAAGTGATATCTGCATGCGGTATCGCCATAATTGCAACTTGTTTTGCAGCTGTTGTCACTCCCAGAAACTCAGCCTGGAATACGCTGCTGTAGAAGGGAAGTCTGATTGAACTGGATGAACCAAGTATTTCAGAGTGGAATCCCGCTCCAACACCGACATCCATCTTGGAAGTTGGAACCATCTGTATACGTATAGATGTGTATTGTGGATTCGTTTGAGAGCGGTTGTAAATTTTGCCATTCCCTTTTACTAGGGAAATAAGTGACAAATTGTCGCTCGAAGTCAAGGCGGGTAGTTGTATAGTCTGTGCATATATTGTTTACCGCATACTTGTTGAGAATACGTGCATGACCCGTTTGACTGTGTTTCCAACTCTTAGTTGGGCTTAGTCGAAAGGTGCTGTTTGTTGCAGATTGCTGTACGAGAAGGCCAAGGGGTGGGGTTGGTTCTCATTACCTCCGTGGTACCAATACAAATCATTCTTCGGATCTTTGTCATGATTTTCAGGTTGGTGGCTATAGCAAGCGCCTGCCACCAAAAAAGATTACCATAAGTTAGTACCGGTCTTACTATCGCCGTATAAAGTCACATTGTGATTCTAGGGCTAGGGCCCCAGGTGCGGCCAAAAATTCGATTGCAGGCATAAAATGCTATCACAGCCTTCTTTGCCCGTTCCTCCGTGTTAAGATTTCAATTCATTTTACGATCTAGGATTACACCAAGATACCTGGGGTAGTCTTTAGCGGAATCCCTTCGATTGTAGGTATGCTAAATTCAGGAAATGTCCTTTTGTTTGTAAAAATAACTAAAACTGTCTTTTGCGGGTTTACTGCCAGTCCACAGTTCTTTGTCCATCTGTTTAGTGTGGATAAAGCTCCTGTTAGTTGGTCACTGATAGTGTTGAGAAATTTTCCAGTTGCAAGCAGGGCTACGTCGTCTGCGTAAGCAACTGCTTTGACTCCACTAAGTTCCAGCTTAATCAGGATCTCATTTACTACGAGAACCCAGAGAAGTGGGGAAAGATTCCCACCTTGAGGAGTGCCTCTAGACGCTGAAGCCTGAATTTTGACATCTCCTAGTTCTGATCTGATTAGTCTGTTTTTCAGCATGCACATTATCCAATTGTTAATAGTGTTGTCCACTTTAAGGTTTTCTAGTACTCTTTGAATTGCGTCTGATCTGGCATTATTAAAAGCTCCTTCAATGTCCAGAAAAGCTGCTGCCACTATGCTGATGCTGACTACATTATGGAGTGGTGTATCAACGCTTTTGCCTTTTCTAAAAGCGTGGTGATCCTGAGAGATATAGCATCCGGTCTAAAATGATTTTGGATGTGAATATCAATAAGTTTTTCAAATGTTTTTAGAACAAATGATGTGAGGCTTATGGTCTTAAGTCTTTGGCGGTTGTGTGACTGGGCTTGCCAGCCTTGGGTATGAAGAGTAACTTCACCTAACGCCATGATTGATCTTTACGGAAACTATTTTTGATGTGAAACATCTATAGGCCCGACTTGGGAGTAAAGTCGACTTGACCGAGACGAAAACTTCCGTGGCGACGGCGGAAATTGGCCTGTCACCATCAGCATCACTTCTCCGCCGCTCTCGACTACTAGACCACTCTACCAATTTCAATGAAATTTTTTGGGTGCGTGTGGTTGGTTGCTTAGATTCTCAAAGAAAATTGAACTGAAGCGTGCTGTAAGACGCATTTCTTCCGCCAAAGAGAAAGAAGAGTACAAGAGCCTCCAAAGTGATTCCGAAGGGAATAATACTGTGAGGGGAACTCTTATGAGGAATATACCAGAGACAATACTGAGACCCCCAAATCACAATCCTCTTGCCGCTGGGCCCCTCAGTTTTTTTTTTTTTTTTTTTTTTTTTCAAATTCGCCATTTTGTTTTCCTATCGGTGTTATGTCAATTTAGAATCCGTGTGACATGCAAAAACATACAAAAAATATAAATTCAATGCTGCCAATCGCTACCAACCATGGGGGAATGTGATAGAGTTCGGGAATACGACATTTTAAGATAACTGAATGCTATTGGTTGGTTAGTATAAATTTTCAAAAGACGATTAATGTAATTTGTTTGGTTAATAATACTATCTAAATGAGTTGTTTTATATACTAGAAAAATATTGGGACAAACATGGTTGTGTATTTTCCGCTTTTGAATATCATTAACTTCGATTTCATGTGTAAATTTTTCTTAAATAACTGTAGAAAAATTGCTCAAAATGTTTTTATTTTCCTACAACCATTCTGCAGTAATCATTTTTCATAAATATTAACAAAAAAGTGCAATTATTCCTAAAATAAAATACTATTCACGCGTAACGAATAATTTCAAATTTAACGGACAAAATTCTATGAACGCTGGCAGCAAATTTGCCGACACCGGAAGTCACCGGAAGTTGTTAATATTTTTTGAGGGTGTGTTCGTGTGTTGAAGTTTCGTGACATTTGTCAATACGAATTTCTATGTATCAATACTAGCGCACTAAATTGTGTACACTCCGTAAAAATATAGTTTGTAGGCAAGGTACCGAGAAATCGGCCGAAGTTGGGGGTCTCAGTATTATCTCTGAAAAAGACCTCAGACAATTTCATTTAACTGATAAACTGAACTTTTTAAATGAGTGAATAAACTTATCTACTGCGCTGTTCTAAGACTATAATATTACAAAGATTTGGTTTTTAAATTAAATTTCTTAAGACAATTGTTCAACTACAACACAATACAATTTAACATCCCCATTCAGCGAGAGAGGTTTGTTCATACCTACAGTGAGATCCTATTTGTCAAAATTTAATATTATGAAGAACCCTTTAGATTATTGATGCGTAAACATCTAAGCGCGCGTTGTTGGAATCTGGTGGAGTAGTTCCACACATTTAACTTGCGGGGACGGAAATGCGTCACTGTGTTTTATCATTGCATACATTTTATCATGGCATACGTTTTTATAATTGCATACATTTATAAGCTGGGGCATATTAATTTCAGCTTTTTGTTGATGTGAAATAAAATTTATCCATTTCGTCCTTGCACCATACTCAGAAGAAATTTCAAGAATTCTGCAGGGAGATTATCATCTTTTACCAATGATCATAAGCGGAGACTTCAATATCAATTTTGCAACTCCAAAAGCTTAACCATTTATTGATTTTATGCAAGATAAATTTAATCTTCAAATGAACTCCAGCCGGAAAATTTCAACAACACGATATGGAACAACCATCGATGCTGTCTTCCAGCGTAATCTAGATAGATTACAGTCTCGAATGTACATTATCTTACTTCAGCTACCACAATCCGATTGTATTTATTCTACCAAAACTAGCACAGAACGAATAAATTATTGTTATTTAATAATATATCAAGAATACGGTTATTACAATTCCCTCTTTTCTCAATGACGTGTATCAAGCCACACACATACCGCACGCACGGTGTTTACACATACACATATTTCGGGACTGTTGGATACAGTCGCACCAATTTTTATATATCTGAGCAAGACTCATAAATAGAATTATTACATATTTTCAAAGTCAACGCAGATTCAATTGTTTTATTTCCATTTCCATTCTGACTTAACAAAAAAAGGATTAGCCTTAAATCGCTATATAATGAATTTAACGAGATGCATTTGAAATGTGCACACACAAGTACAAATGCCATTCCAATAGTTCTATGAAATGTCCAATTTGCAGCGAATTGTCCATTCAACAGGATAAACATGCATTACAATAAATAAATGCTAAATATTGGTCTATGGACAAATGCTATTATGCGAACCACCACAATGCGATCCCCTATTTACCCAAAATGTAAAGTGCACTTAAAATTCCAACAATGACCCACTTTACCATATAAATGCAGTTTGTTGTGGCAATAATAATAATATAATCGCAGCGCATATAACAGAAAAATAACTTTAGTAGTGTATATCTCATAGTTTACGAGCAAGTACCTATATCTAAAGCATTCCAGAAAATGAGTCTTTCGAAAAAGCACGTTGTTAACAGACTTTTTTTAGGAGCAATGTAGCAGAGGAAGTGCTCTAAATAAATGAAATAAATTTCATCATTATGGTGTGAATTCCGCAAGAGTATTCTTTGTGGCGCACCATGAAAATTGCGTCAAACCGCACATCCGAATAATGAACACAAACTACAATTACAATGCCCTCTGGGTTGCGGAGCGAACGCAGAAGTTAATTACTTTGGCCACTGCATCCCAAATCGAAGGTTGGCCGGCGCGTTGGACGCGAAATTTATTGCATGCCATTTTGTTTGGATGGTTGTATGCGTAATGTGAGGTTCGAGGGATAGTTTGGGAGTGGAAATAGCGACCGGAGCGCGTCCGTCTAATGGATGTGTAACAGTTAATGGAGGACTAGTAGGTACTTTATGGTTCATATTTTTTCTATGGAATCGAACGGGACATGGTTGACAGTGACGTTAATTAATGATAATTATACCTCGTTTGGTGTGGGTGAAGCACCTTCTGCGAATATAACCAATATCGAAGGTTTACTTCATTAGAAACGAATGATTCTGAAAATTAGGTAGGGGAGGTGTTGTTTGCATCAGCTCTTTCATTTACTTTGCTTGCAGAGGTGTGGCTTACACCCTTGAATTTGTTGCAAGTTGTAGTTCGCTATAAGTTGAATTTATACGTTGGTTATCTAATCGAGAACAGCGAAGTCGACTTGTTTTGATTTTGGGGCATTCACAAGTCAAATGTCAGATGTCCTCCGTCTCCGTTTCTATGATTTTTTTTTAGAAAAAATAAATGAGCCACCTCGTGAGTTGATACCTAGTCCCAAAGGCACTGGAAACTCTTTGGCACAATATAGTGTCCTGTCTATGATACAATTACACATCTGTTCGAATCGCGTCGAGCAAAGCATTACGAAATTTGCTTTTGTTCCGTATCAAAGATCCACTTAGTAATTCAGTGAACGTACAGCAACGGATGTGGCGATTAGGACCCTATTAAAATATATACTTGAAGTGCACTGATTGCTAGCAAACTTCCTTCTTTTCCCGTCGATTATTGACCATATAGGCTGCGAGATATAACATCGAGTCTTCTGTCGCGCCAGGCGCTGTTAATTTGGTGGTTTAATTTTGTGGTCCATGGGGCTTTTTCTGTATGTCAATGGATTCGATTAATAAAAATCAGTAGCATTAGGTGAGAAGGTACTTAGTTCTTCAGTTTCGCCTTTATTTCCAAAGTTATACTATGTTCAAGATGGAGACAGGGTTCATTCTTAGGTGTATCTTTCGGCCTTATAAATAGGTACACACTTTTAGTTTCGACTCTAAGTCTTAGTAGTAGGTACCAACCAATATATATGCTATATTCTCCATTCAAAAGTTCGCAATTGTGAGCTTCCTTAAATTTAAAGTCAAGACCAAAATTTCTTATTAGTACGGCGCTTTATCTATAAAAAGATGCTGAGATTATGTAGCCGTAACTGCTACTTTTAAGTAGGTATTTGAGTGAATTATCTAAACTAATGGAAGTCATATACCTACCCCTATTCAGTCGATTTGCCTTACTTTTCCCCTTAAACTTTTATTTTAATTTTAAGAAGATATTTGTAAGCTTACACAGGAATATTACATCTTGTAAAAAAGTGCTAAGCTGAATAACTGATTTGAAAGTGAACAAACAGTGAGTACTACCACCTTCGGCCATGAGATGAGGTGCCAAAGTTCCTAAAGTCTGAAAGTGTTCCTGATCGTATATTAAAATCACGAAAGAATTATTAAACTTTTGCATGAACAGATCAAAATTTTGTCGGTCTGCCGATCGGATTTATGAATGTTTATAGACACTAATTTCGAACACAATGGTTGAAAATCAACCCCACCTTCTATAAAGATGTAATACTAAAATATATCCCAGGGAACTGTGCAGCTGACGAACTTGCAAGATTAGGCTCCTCCGGTGTTGATAGCGTTAGTATGTACAACGTACATGCACCGCTATCGTACGCTAAAAAAATCATTAACGCGGACGCAACAAGAATTGCAAACCATAGATGGAAACATCTGGGATATTGCGACGTTGCCAAGCTTACCTGGCCGACCCTGGATACTAAAAGATCCAAGGAGCTTCTGCGACTAAACAGAACTAGCATCTCGCTGGTTGCTTATGTCATTACCGGTCATTGTATTCTGGGCAGACACGCGCAAAGACTTGGATTGTCATACAATGACTTTTGCAGAAGCTGCAGGGATGAGGAAGAGGATGAGTCCGTCACTCACCTTCTCTGCAGCTGCTCAGCTCTATCCGATCTAAGGATGGCGTACTTAGGAAACTACTTCCTTAATGATCTTAGTGATCTATGCGACACCAGCGCTGCTAACATTCTTAGCTTTATCAACGGAAGCAAATGGTTCACATATGACTAACCAGATAAGGAACCCCTAAACACCAGTGGTACGCACAATGGGCCGATTAACGGCCTGAGTGTTTCTCTCATCGAGAGCCACTTTAACATAACATATAACATAAAATATACATATACCACAATTTTGAATAATTATGGTGTTTTCTTATAAACGAAAAAGTGACATGTCCATAATAAAAAAAAATATACTCCATTTTGGAAATAGGTTTACTCATGGTCATGATTAATATTTTAATGTGTATGTCACAATGAACAAAATTATGCCGAAAAAATGATCGTAGCAGTGTTGTTAGCACTCTCTCTTCATTTATCCCACGAAGCGTGGTAATTTTTCCCTTTTTTCCCTTTTCACTGTACTCAAAATCCCTTTAAAATCCCACGACACTTTTTCGCTTCAAAATCCAGTTTTTAGAAGAATAGTTTGATATACAAGGAAAGAAAATCACGGTTAATTAACTTTTAGTATAAAAATCACAGTTTGTAACATTATTACGATTATTTTTTAGTACTAGATAAGAGACAATTTATATAAGCAGTTTTTTATGCACATTCGGTGTGTTAATAATCATCGTGAAATGTAGGAGTTTTCATGAAGTTTCAGCAAAAGTTTATAGTTTTAATGTTTTTTGTTATATTCCTCAAAATCCCACGACTTGGTGCTTTATCCCTTTATCCCACGAAAGGCTTTTCGGACATCGAAATTCCCACGAAAAGGGATAAATCCCACGATATAACAACACTGAGTATCATCATTGAAACCAACAAAAGTACACAATTGCTTACTTTTAGGAGTAGGTAAATTAAATTCCTTCGAAAGCAGGTTCTAATCTAAGATGATATATATTTGTATAGGAACGTTGGTTAGTTGGTTGGTTGATGAGGGTGAGTTCTTCGCTCTTCACTGAGGCCGCTGATGGGCCCGTTGTGGTTCGCTCTTATTCTGTGAACTGTTAGAAAAAGTTTTTGTTAGGATGTTTGAAAGGATATGGGGGGTAGGCGGTTGGTTAAATTATGGGTAGCCACTGTAGTGTATGTTGGACTTTTGTTTTGAGCGAATCTGTTTGTTCGCTTTGAGAACTCCATGATGTCGCTTAGTTCCACATTTCTGAGGCATATAAGGTTTGGTATTATATGTGCTCCCAGAATTTTGTTACGTAGCCTCGTAGCTGGACAGTGGCGAGGAAGTGTTCTATATCTTCCTCCTCCACCTGGCAGTTTGGGCATATCAATGTTTCTGAAATGCCGATTCTATTTGCGTGTTTATTAAGGTTGATGTGTCCTGAAATAAGTCCCACCATCATTCTTAATTGCGCTCTTCCAGAGTTTAAGTCCGTGTTTACTGTTATTCCCCTGTGATTTCTTGTTGAGCTAGCTTGCTTCCAGTATTCTCTTGAGGGGAAAGCAGTTGCGAAGTGTCTATCGAAATCTATGGATGTATTAGCTTAGTCACTGGATCGATCGAAAAGAGGTGTTATTTCTTTGATCCAGCCAATAATTTTCCGGTGTCCAATTTTCATTCGAAAGTCGAAAAAACCGAGTGCATGCAATCTTAATGCGGACGCGCCTGCTAGTCTTTTCGCTTCTAGATGCACTGGTGTTATGATGAGGATCGCTTCGATGGCTGCAGTCGGTTTGATGCTTGCACGCCTGTGAACTGTGATTCCCAAACACGCCATCCTTTGCACTTTGGTAAGCATATCTATTGCGTATTTTTTGTATACAATCGGCCACCAATACGCTATAGAATAGTATGGGTTTCACTACGCTGTTGTATATCCAGTGAACTTGTTTGGGTTTTAAGCCCCACGACTTCCCGAAAGCCCTCCTGCATATCCAATACGCTATTTTAATACGTTCCTATGGCAAAACTACTGTGTTATTTCCTCAAGCGATTGCTGCAGCTAAAAGCTAACATATACCAAGTTATGCCCTGTATATAGAGACAGGAATGGATTGTGGACCTTTTGACACATTAGAGCTACACTTGCAATACATTTATAAAACATTGTTTGAATACGATGAAAGAAGATTGCCTCATATATTACCGAAGATAATTATGGAAGTAAGATTTTTTGGGCTAAAAAAATAAAAAATCTTGGATCGGATTTTGATTTACAATGGCGAGCTTTAAATCTGACACGCACTGATTGGCTTACTAAAGATGAAGAGCAGTTACAGAAACTTAAGAAAAAAATATGTCAACATTTTCTATACATAAAGCATCAATGAGCGAAAATAGAAGTTGATAACCTTGATTATTCGAAAGTTCAAATTTACTTCATTGATACAGTTTGACTAAAACATCATGGATCTTTAGTACGCTGTGATCTGATCTGGCTCAATGGGAATAGATTTAACTACATCGAGATTTTAACCTATGCTCACTAAATGATATGACGGCGGTAGAAACAATCAAACATTTCATTGGTATTTGCGGGACTTTGGGGGATTTTAGTTATAGATATTTTTGTAAAACAACACTCACTGAAGAAGATCTAATTAATGTTTTAAATGGAGTAAATGAAGAGTCTTGGAACAAGCTAAGTAATTTCTTTATCGGTGCTCTTAAAAATAGAAATGAATTAATTATTTTAACTATTGAAAACTAGATATAAAGTATACATTATTATAGCATAAAATAGATAAAGTAGATACGAATTATATCTATAATAAATATTATGTAAAACTACCGACAGACGACGAAATGTCATAGTCGTAAATACTTTGTTTTTATAAAATTTCAATTTAAAATTTAAATCTTAATTTAAGATTAAGTACAAAATTGTTTAAAATATTTTTCTGAAATAAAGAGTTATACAAAACAAATACAATACTGTGCCAATATGGCGGTGTAGCTATTAAATTAAATGTCACCAAAATGCGTTCAATTAACTGATAAGCATTTTGTATAAGGAATTCTTAACTTAATTTTCCCAGTCTTAGTCGCGACATATAGCCACGATTTTTTGTTTATGCACATCTATGGTTCAGTACCTTTTGAATGATATATCATTCTACTCATAAATACTAAGAATACTAAAAAAGTGTACGGAAACTTCGGATGTTCACGTATTCTTCTTTGGTTCCGAAATTTTAAATATTTTAAATATTTATGTACCTCTTTACTATGGTAGGCAATATTTATGATACCGATTACCCCTTTCATTCTCTCATTGGTGGACTCTTCTCCTCATTTTGGGGATTTTCATAGGATACGCCAAGTCCAGTGAAATAATGTTATCCGTCGCTATTTTCTTAAATAATGCTTAAGAAATAAAAAACACCCCTAACTGGAATCACGGTCATCCGATGAGCCAACCTGTTAACTTATATTTTGTTCAGATAGATTGTGCATATAAGCATACCTAGGCATAAACACTTTAAGCGTCATAATGGATGCCAGCAATTTAAATTACAAATTCCGTGATTTAATTAGCGGATCATACATTATGGATTAGTTGTTCATATAACTATGCCATGCTAGCATAAATGACAAATTTAATATAAATATCCATTGACATCCGAAACAAAACTATACCTAATTTGCATTCCATAGATATACCTACGCAGTCGATACTTGATGGCGAATTTCATCATAATGCATTTATCTCCATACATATATCTGCATCCACACTTTTATTCATAGCACAGAAAGAAAACAAAGTTATGATAACTAATCCAATTAACAAAAATATGCCAATATTTGTGCAAATGCGTTGATACAATCGTTAAAAATATAAATACTGTTCAGCGGTGTGCAATGAGTTAAGCTTTAAACCCAAATTAACAGGGCGACACATTTTTGTTCACATGTTCCCTATCTACTAACATAACATTACAATGGCTGAAATGGAAATAAACCTGTTGACTATAACAATAATCACAAAAACGCATCCCAGTGGAACTAATCCCAGACGCGGTGTGCAGTGTTGCCAGCCTAGGTGGCTTGGAGTCAAATTTCCAAATTCTTGGAGCCAAAAAACAAACAAACTCAAATTATAAAGAGCAAACAATGAGATTTTGTAATTTTTTTAATTAAATTATTTTTAAATACAAAAATTTTAAATTAAAAAAATAAACCCCTGATACTGAGAGACTTTCCTTGGACAGTATGTTTTTATTTAATCATGCATTAATAAAGGGTTTTTCAACAGGGACAAGTAGAGCGACAGGGACAGCAAACGACGCCGAATTTCTTGCCGCTCTTTTGACATTTCTCTTCAGTAAGTTTTGCCATTTCATGATGGAAAGATATAGGAGCCAACAACGAGTCGAAATTATTAAAATTTACTACCGAAATTCGGAGTCAGTGGCCTTAACGTTAAGAGCGCTACGTCCAATTTATGGTCGTCATAATCGTCCTAGCAGATCAACAATTGAGCGTCTAGTGGAAAAATTTGAATCCACAGGCACAGTACGAAATGTTCCCGTGCCAGAGAGACAAAGAAGTGCCCGTAGTGTCGAGAATATAGCTGCCGCTGAGGCTTCAGTTGAAGAACGCCCAAATGTGTCTCTCACACGTCGTTCTCAAGCGTTGGACATCTCTGTGACGTCGTTGTGGCGAATTTTGCGAAAAGATCTTGGCCTACACCCTTACAAGATTAAATTGACGCAAGAACTGAAGCCGCTTGACCACCAGAAGCGTCGTATGTTCGTGAATTGGGCTGAGCAACAACTTGAAAATGATTCGGATTTTCATCGAAAGATCATCTTCAGCGATGAGGCTCATTTCTGGCTGAATAGCTTCGTCAATAAACAAAATATGCGGTATTGGTCAGGCAGCAACCCACACGAACTCCATGAGTCATCATTGCATCCCGAAAAAATTACGGTTTGTTGTGGTTTATGTGTGGTTTATGGGCGTCATTGGGCCGTACTTCTTCCGTGATGATCAAGACCGGCACGTTACTGTGAATAGGAATCGCTACTGTTCAATGATAACCGAATATTTTTGGCCCCAGTTGGATGATATGGACCTGGAAGACATGTGGTTCCAACAGGACGGCGCCACAAGCCACACAGCGAATGTCACAATCAATTTATTGGAAACCAAGTTTGGATAACGTGTTATCTCACGAAATGGTCCAGTCGCTTGGCCGCCTCGGTCGTGCGATTTGACGCCGTTAGAATATTTCCTGTGGAGCTATGTCAAGTCTTTGGTCCATGCCAATAAGCCAGCGACGGTTGATGAACTTCGTACGAATATCGAACGTGAAATTGCAGCAGTATCGGCCGATTTATGCTTGAAAACCGTCGAAAATTGGGTTCAGCGTCTGGACTTCTGCAAGCGTGCAATGGGTGGCCATGCAAAAGAAGTTACATAATGGCATCGAATGTACTTTCACAGGAATAAAGAATTTCATTGATATCCAAAACCGTTTTTGTTTTATTTAAAAAAAACTTTTGTTGCGCTCTTATTGAAATACCCGATACATATTCATTTTTTTTTATAAATTCCTAAGGAGCCTTAAAATCGCCAAACTTTAAAGTGAATAGCCTAAATTGGGATAAGACCCAAATGAGAATTTTTAAGAGCCTGTGAAAAGTTCGAGTAGCCAAGTCGGCGATAAATAACCAGTGCTGGCAACACTAGAGCTGTGCGTTTTTCTGTTAAAGGGTACGGGGTGAACCGCAATTCTCTCGAATGGAGTTCGCTAAATGCCTACCCTATGCTATAAGGGCTCCGTAGTCCGTACGTACATTCACCTTTTTCGCTCGAATAGCGGAACACAACGATAGTGTTGCTATCGTGTACTATCCAACAAATGGTTAATATAAAGCAAACATTTCAATACGTTCATATATCTGGAGTAGCTACCTACCTATCTATTGCTTCTTTTGAAACACACATTTATGTCAGAATGGCGGATGTATACCAACCAGCTTAGTGGGATTTTTTTTTTTTTTTTATGTGGTATAGTCCTTAAAAGTTAACAACGACCGCTGCTATGCTGATGCTTGGAGGCAACTTGACAACGCCACAATGCTGCGGGTAACGTATGATTTGATGAATTGCTCGTGCACTGTCGGCGGTTGGGGGCTCGTTAACCGGGTAACTTTGTTCGAAAACTAGTTGTTATGGCGTCGACACATCGCTCGTTCCGAGGACATAATTAGGTATTCATGTGGGGTATATATGGGATCTGACAAACAATCTGCTTGTGCTTGTGCATCACAGTGGAACGATGTAGTTGGACACTTGTCGCCGACCGCTTTGTGGTTATTTCATTACGAGTTGGGTAAGCGAGTTTGATTCGCGTGTACATAGGTGTGTGCTTGTGGTTTCTATTACTGAGCCCAGGTTTCGTAAGTTCTTAACCTGAATTAATTATTATATTCCCCTTTGGGCTTCGCTAAATGCTTATCTTATGAGGTGCTAAAGATACGGCGTATTAATATGCCGACGCGAAAACAAGATATAGCTCAGCAGCTCATCATGAATATATTTGGAATTTCTTAGACTTTTGCAGACCCAGCTGTAATATTCATAGTACATTACTTGATCGAGGGTAGGTCTTCCAGGAAATAACTGATAAGGCCAACCGATCACAGATTCTTTTAAACTATGTTGATGCAACTCAAAGAACATTCTTTTCAAGATTGGATTCATCCAGAAAAATCTCCAGGTACATAGGTATTATGGCTTGGATGATGTGATTATATCAAGGTCAACATCTATGTAACGGGTGATTTTTTAGCTGGCTTGGTTTTGGCAACACTGGTTTTGACAGCTGACGTGTGTTTAGTACCTTGTGTCACTGTCAAACAGCTTCAGTTTGGTTTGCAATTTAACCATGGATCGTCTTACAAATGAACAACGCTTGCAAATTATTGAATTTTACTATCAAAATTCGTGCTCGGTTCGAAATGTTCATCGCGCGCTGCTTCCATTTTATGATCGGCATTCTCGACCTTCTGAGCAGTCTATTCGGAAGATTGTGACCAAATTTCGCACCAAATTTACTTTGTTGGACATTAAACCACCAACACGTTTACGTACTGTGCGTAGTGAAGAAAATATTGCGGCCGTATCAGCTAGTGTGACAGAAGACCGCGAAATGTCGATTCGGCGCCGTTCCCAGCAGTTAGGCCTTTGTTACAGCACTACGTGGAAAATTTTGCGGAAGGATTTGTGCGTAAAGCCTTTTAAGATACAGCTTGTGCAAGAACTAAAGCCAGGCGACCTACCACAACGCCGAATTTTTGGTGAATGGGCTCTTGGAAAGCTGGCCGAGGATCCGCTTTTTTATCGAAAAATTGTGTTCAGCGATGAGGCTCATTTTTGGTTGAATGGGTACGTAAATAAGCAAAATTGCCGCATTTGGAGTGAAGATCAGCCAGAAGCATTGCAACAGCTACCAATGCATCCCGAAAAAGCCACTGTTTGGTGCGGTTTATGGGCCGGCGGCATTATTGGGCCATATTTCTTCAAAGATGATGCGAATCGCAGCGTTACTGTCAATGGTGAACGCTACCGAGTGATGATAACAAACTTTTTTTTGCCCGAAATGGAAGTTCTTGACTTGCATGATATGTGGTTTTAACAAGACGGTGCCACATGCCACACAGCACGCGAAACAATGGCGCAATTGCGAGGCGAGTTTGGTGAACAGTTAATTTCACGTTTCGGGCCGGTAAATTGGCCGCCTAGATCGTGCGATTTGACACCATTAGATTATTTTTTGTGGGGGTATGTCAAGGCTAATGTGTATAGGGACAAGCCCGCTTCGATTAACGCACTGGAAGCCAACATCCATGCATTCATTCGTGAGATACCGGCCGATATGTGTGAAAGAGTATGCCAAAATTGGACTCAGCGGATGGACTACCTGAGACGCAGCCGCGGTCAACATTTGCATGAAATTATCTTTAAACATTAAATTGCAAGGTTCAAACTATCGATTCAAATAAATATTTCATTCATTTTTTCGAATTTTTTGTGTTTTTTTTTTTTAAAAAAAGTTCTAAGCCTCTTAAAAAATCACCCGTTAGGTATACTGTACCAGCTTTGAGGTGGCGGAATTGTGTTAGAACTTTCCAACCCTATCGACTAAAACGCGTTTTAAATATCATATTTACTGACACTTGTGAGATGTTGCTTGGCCTTTTGAAAGCCTGAACCGTAAAAATCATTTTTAGATATAGGTACTACTATACGAATATGTTCGCAAGTATGCTTATGAAGCATCCATCTTTTCATAAACATTAACAAATTTTAAATCAAATAACCTGAACTGAGATAATTCCCAAATCACAATTCTTAAAAGCCAGTAGTTAAATCGGCGATAAATAGCCAGTGCTGGCAACACTAACGGGGTGTTTCAGTACCTACAATAGTGAGCCTTTTTGCAACTATGGTTTTGTTGTTGCGTAAGCTATGTCTGCCAAAGGTATTGCTCCACATAGCTTATCATAGTTTAGCAAGTCTTTAATGTCATAAACTTAGGGTACAGCTCATAGATGGCCTTGGCCTATGGACGAGAATATTGTAAGGGTAAAGGAGGCATACTACATGCAAGATCAGGAACAAAAAGATAAACCGCTAAACTACAGTACGGCAACGTAGAATTGACACCAAATTTGGTACTCCGACAGCTTATTGACGTTTCGCTATATTTTCAAAGCTTGGCCCGGCATACGTGACATTCTCCGTATTTTTCAACTGGAATCTCTTATCATACAGTCCTCATTAATATATAAGTGTTCTTAGGACTACCATCACTTTAGGTTATGTTAGGCTTATGGCTGGATACGGCAGAGCGAACCGTGCCGCACCCCACTTAGGTCCAAGTAGGCCCATTGTGACGATCACATTGATTTATTGACAAAATTCTCTATCCAGTCTTCAAAATTCACTTCACTTTAAAATTATCGAGTGGGGTCTGAAGTTCAGTCTGATGGGGAAACAAGGATCAGTGGTGAGCTGACTTGACTTTTGTTCCCCTAATTCTATACTTTCTTTTGCACTGCTATACTACAGAATTCACTACTTCTCCTTATACAGAACAAAAGGATATTAAACACATCCATGATGAATTTTAAAACTGGTCTTAAAGAAAATACGTGACTTAAAGCCGCTCACCTAAGGAACCCGTATAACACGCCATATGCGGATCAAAAACGCGATACTCCTCCAATTTTGGCAGTTGGCAATTTGTCATTGTTAAAAAAAAAAATAAAAACAGCCTTAATAAAAACCCCTAGTTGATTTAGAAACAGTGTTAATTCGGCAGGATTTTTTTTTCACCCGTAGAGGTGCAGTCTATTGTAGGTATTGCACAGATGCACACCTACAACAACCCGAAAACTCAATCCTTACCACTTTCGTTTATTATATTCATTTCATTTTTGAATGTATAAATTTATACGACTGTGGTTTTCACTTTTCACAATGCCAAAAGCAACTCATCTCTTAACAATTCAAGAGTTGGAATTCTTAACCGCATTTCTCTTTTGCATTTGTCAGTTCACACAGTTTGTATATCAGGAACATTCTCCAGACTGCATTCTCTCCATTGAAATCAGAAAATCTGAATAAATGTAGGTGAATGCCAGACGAAACTTTCTACTCAAATTGTTCATCGTGCTCAACAACATTTCCATCTTTTGTTTCGTAAATTAAGCACTTTCTTCGAAATCTCTGACGAATTTATAGCGAACAGAGGATATTTGAACCTCATTGCTGTGCCGACATTTAATTTTCAGTATGTAGGTATAAGAGATTGTCGGGGTCGATTTAAATCCCATTATAATATCATTAAATGAGTTTGACATCATTATTTTTTTGAGATGATTGGAAAAGGCTTTTGCTGAGAGAATTTAAACCTTTTTCTAAGGGACCATCATCGGTATACTGTAGTCCTCAATGAGCCCTGTCATGCTTATATTTATTGTCTGCCGGTTTTCCTTCGAAGTGCATAGCATATAATTCAGATAACAGGTCTGTTTTAAAAGACTTTTGAGTATTTGTTTTGTGCATGTACGGGTCAATGGTGTGTCTCTAGTGGCGACAAGCTCTATCAAACCTTTAAACGGACTTATGTGAATGTCAAAGGTAGAACATCTTGTGCGCACAATTATGTGGCCTTTCTTGTGATGGATCAAGTCGATTGATGCCGGCAATTTACAGATTGCCATGGAAATAGGTCCCAATAAGAGCTACTGAAATGAATTATAGTGTACCTACCTGACATAAATTGTCAAGGCATTATGGACTACCCTTTAGAATTGTCAGCAGACCAAAGCAGCTGATTAGAGGATAGCCTTCTGAGAATATGAACGAGCAGTTTTTGAGGAGAAATGGTTCTTTCAATTCCTATAAGAGAAAGTTTCTATCTAAAAATTTTATTTATATAAATAGATTTCAATTTTGTATATAAAATAATATGCATTATTTTTCATGTACAATACCGCAATAAATGAAAATGGTAATTGTAATATCATTTTTGTAGTAGGTAGTAGTTTATAATATTGAATAAAAAAAAAACACTTTATTTAAAAGTAGTACTTCCTACACAATAATATATTTTCTGACGATTCGAAAAATACACACGTAATTGTTCAAGTTATCACTTCTGTCGGCACTCCCGGAGTGCCTCTAGTTTTTTTTTTAGTTACGGTAATTGTACATACATTTAACATTGTAATTAATGTAATTTCTATACAACTATAAAATTATTAAATCAATAAAAAAAAACGCTTTTTTTAATTTGTTGAAAACTAAAAAAAGCAAATATTTCGTTAAAAGTAAGGTTAATTTAAAAGTTATGCGTCCATTTATTTTACAGTGCAGAGATTAAGAGTCAATAAAGCAAAAATAGTAAGCAAAGTGGCAGCGCTGGTCACAGCCACTAGGAAATAATTAATTTTCGACATAATGATGTGCTCTGCTCAGTTGATGGAGGTAGTACGAGTAGTTTGCACTCATAAAGATGCTTTGTTATTCGAAATGCAATTTTAATGTGTTATTCATTTATTTATATTGCTCAAGGAATTTTCTTTTTAATAAAAATTTACTTTTTCGAGTTAAGATATGTTCAAATATATGCATTATAAAAACTGTTTCTAAAAAACTACTATAACTGGCACGTACAGTAGTTGGTACCCAAAAATAGTAATTTAATAACATCTACAGTATTATTTTTATGCATTAAATGTTTCTTTAAACAAAAATGACAGTTTTATAGATTATTATTTAAATAAATAATCAAAAATAACAATATATAAATTAATTAAATACATATATAATACATTCATCAAATTAGTTTTGGATTTAAGTTAATTTAAATTTTTTTAAGGCTAGTTGTAGCCGATCCTCATCTGAAATTGTTTTCTATTTATTGATTTTCAAAAATCTAAAACAACTAACGGTAGCTTACTAGAGTTGTCTGTACCGTCAAAAGGACAGTTGTTATTGGCAGTGCTCAGCAACTGTTATCCCATATGAGTCTATTATTGCAATCTTAAGGTAATTTTAATATTTAAACTTATTCATTTTTAAAATAATTGTTGAAATAATTAGTTTATTCTGTTTAGAACAAATGTATATTGAGTCACCCTGTATGACAAATTTGCCATAATTTCACTTATTTTTGTAACATATTTTTGTAACAAAGCAGTACAAATGTCGGACTGACAGCATTTTCAGGTCGCAGGGTTTTTTTCACTGCGCCACCTCTCGCGAACGTCTGACAAACATCCGAGAGTATAACTGTCTTGAAAAAGCTTCTCAATTAGCCGTTTGGAGTCGGCAAAAAATTGTAGATCCCTTCCATTCGTTCCAAAAATGAAAAACTCACACAAAACGAATGGTTGTGAGAAGCTAGGCCTAGGGTCCCTTCGGACCTGTTGCGCCAACTATTTATTTTTTTAGAACAATGGAGAACTCGGATGTCTACTAGGTTTGCGACATATTTTTCGTAAAATATGTTTCTGCAGAACTAAAAGTGATTGAATTTAGTTCACATAAACGCCTCCCCAGCAAACACTTGCATATTGCAGTTTGGAATGGAAGATTCCGTTATAAATGTTTGACACATCTCAGATCGTGACAAAGTCTTTTGAGATCAAAACATCGCAGTTCAAGATCACTGCCGAAAACGCTTGCACATTCCACATTCTGTTTGACTTCCGGCCTCAAAGTGCTCTTCTGGCTTCCATAGACAACGATTCGTTAGATTTAGTTTTCTAAAAACATGTACTTCAATGTAAGCATGCAGATGAGGAGGTTACTCCTAAGTCGTGCCGAAGAAGGACAAGTAAATTCGAAGTTCTTACATTTAGGTAGGTAGGTATACAAATTTAATTTTAACTTTTCCTGTTTAGCTTCAGACTTAAAAGCGGTCAAGGCATTCGAAAGCTAGGAGTCAGAAGGTATTCGTGCAGTTCCTGCTCTCTGCTTAGATCTTTGCTTCTGAACAGCGGATAACGATAAGTCACAACCTATCTTTAAGGCGCGATATTTGGTAATGCTATACTGTTTCTAAATCTATTCCCGACAAACACATTACGGAGAGGGAACAACGTTTTACTGTAGTAAGAAAGTCGGGATATTTGACAATCTTTCAAAATTAAATATAACCAGATATGAAGCAAATGCATTCCATCGCCTGCGGACTTAGGACTTCGATTTAAGACCTTAATTTTTAATAACATTTCCTGAATCTTCATAACACGTTCTTTTTTTAGATCCATCTTCAAAATGCATGTGCGAAATTTTATCACATTTCTCATAACCAATTGAGAGATGACTTTTCGCAGCAGCCCCCTTTTCCATTCACGCAATGCGTAGTCCAAATCCAATTCACTTGGGGCGCAATAAAAAGGACCTGAAATGTTGCTTTCCCCTTGCACTTCGAAAGGGAAAACCATAAAAACAACATTTTTCCACGTTCATGCAGTCAAGAAAAAAAAAAAAAAAAAAAAAAAAAAAAACCCAACCTATACCTATATTGAGGACATTTTCTCTGCTGAAGGTTTTACTTTGGCAACGCTCGTAGCGAAATACGGTTTTGGTTTGGTCCTTTTCTGTTGAAATTAAAACAAGAAACACACACATAGAGTTTTTATTTCGTTTTTATATACATGCTCTACGATCTGAGGGGAATCAACGAGGCCCTTAACACACCTATGAATAAAAAATGTCTGCCGCTAGTAAATGACACATAACCGCAGTAAAAAAGGGGATGCTGCTGTGTATATAGCTATGGATATTCTTATGAATGGTTCACGCAAGAAGAACCTCGCAGAGTGCAGATAGCACGGCTAATTAAACGTGAAAAACCCCAAAGTATTTAGCTGGAAACAGTTTAGTGTAATAGTCATTAGCTCATGGGGACGATGACAACGACGAGGACGATGGGGTTCTGTTTAGTTTTCATCCTTTTTCTATCCGGATCGTAGGTGGAGCAAAGGCAGATGGAAATAATTAACTACCGCAAAAAGAAGAAATCGCGAAAAACAAACGGATCTTGGAGGATGATTAAAAGAACACGGGGGACAAAGGGGTAAACTCCTGCTAGATGCGGTGACATATTACCTACCTTCTCTCTGCCACCTGTGCGCTCCGTACACGGACGATGGCTTCTCCAGCTTAGTTGTCGTTCTTTCTATGAAGTACCTGGCGTTCTCGTATTCCCGTGATGTTTATGCAACGGACAAAAAAGAAGCAAGAAACGTCTAAACAAAAAGTCGTAATTGCTTTGGGGCTCACGTTCTCGTGCACAGAACAGCAACGAATCCATCACCACGTTCGAGCACCAAAAGTGGAAGCATGGAGCAGAGGACAAACATCATCACCTGAAGTAAGATCCATTGAAAATGAAGAAAGGACGAATCAACTTTTAAATATTAAACAGGACACTCCGCAAAGTCGTATACACTTTGAATAAGAAAGTCAGCAACGGAGCAGTTACAGGCAAAGCCTTAAACGCCTGGTACGGGACGGGACGGGACAATATTGCTGTCAGTCATTGCATTTTAAGCACATGATGGCAACACGGATAGTAGGTAGTAGTCTCTATGTGCTCTGCCAGTTGAAAGTGACAGAATGTAAAAGGCCCACTCCTTTTCAATATTTCCCTATTTGCTCTAAGCAAATACCGAAATGCAGATAGAAGAATGACGAAGCAGGGGCCGAAGAAAACGCCTTTTAAAAGGGGTTAGGTTCTCTTTGCTATGAAAAGGATGTTGACAACTGTTTAACTGCGCTTGTAGAATTAAGGGTTCTTGAGACTGCTTTTCATATCGCTCGACAGTTGTGTAATCAACCAGAAAACTCAAAGTTTAATCCCGACAAAAAGGAAAAACCCGACGAGAGAGTTGTAGAACTAAAATCTATCGAAAGGGGTTTACGCTTTTGAAAACGTATGGGGCTATTTTAAGCTGCATTTGGAGGGTATTTGAGGTTAGGTTAGGTAGGTGGGTACGCGTGGAGTACTCCGTGCCACACTCAGGTCAATATTGACCCATTGTGGTGCCCATTGGGGGAAAAGGATTTCCCTTACCCATGATAGCCCTGTCTATAAATGCCTTATAAATACTCACTGTGTTGTTGCATACAAACCACATTGTAGATTTGATAAAGGTCATTATTTTGTCTATATGTGTGCTGGAAAGCTCGTCTAGGCCGTGGAAGAAGTGTCTCCCTAGGAATCTGTGTCAAATGTGTTGGAGACCTGGACAGTGACATAGGAAGTGGGTTGTGTCCTCAACAACTTCCTCATCACCGCAGCCTCTACAAAGTTCTTCTTTCGTCAAGCGTAACTTCTTCATGTGATACCGCAGGGTATTGTGCCCCATTACGACTCCTACGAGGGAGGAAAGAGATTTTTAACCCTTTCGTAGGAGGCTCTCGGTTCTGTCTTCATTGAAGGTTGGCCATAGCATTCTTGTGGTATGACAGGTTTATAGTGCGGTCAATCTTGCGTTCGCCTCTCTTGTGGCCTTTTTCCCTGCTTCAAGCTTGAGTGAGCAAGGCGGGATATTCACAGAGGGATCAGCTTGTTCTGATACAGCTGTCGAACCTAGTCTAGCTAATTCGTCCGCTTTCTCGTTGCCAGGAATGCCTTCATGTCCCGGAACCCAGCAGACTTATACCTTATACTGAGTGCCAAGAACCTTTAGTTCTTCGCGACAGCATTTCACAAGCTTTGATTTTATTTCTACTGCAGTTAATGCTTTTATTGCGGCCTGGCTGTCGATAAAGAAGGTAATACCTTCTGGTGGTATTGCCCTTACCACAGACTCACGGGCTGCTGTTGTCACTGCCAGGACCTCTGCTTGGAAGACACTGCTGTGTTCAGGGAGACGTACCAAAATATTTCAGTAGGATCAACGAATGACCCTTTTCATTTAGTTTCCAGTTTACTGATTGGCTTATTCTCATGGCACTAATGGCGGCTGAACATTGTATAAAGATGTCTAGCGGCAGCAGATTGAGGATAGCCTCAAGACCTGCTGTTGGAGTTGTCCTCATCGCGCTGGTGGTGCCAATATATACGCTAGTCTTTGTACTTTCGTAATGGCCTTTAGGTATGTGGCTTTGTAGGTTGCCGGGCACCATACGAGGCTGCCATAGGGTATCTTAATAGGAATAGGAATTGAGCATCGGTTTGGAGACGTTTTTAGCTGCTACGTTTTATTGGGAGAACACAGGACAGTACGGTCTATGAAAAATTAATTCCGTTGTGGGTAAGTGTCAATTCCCTGTTCGCCTTGGATTTGCCGATACCATACCAGTGCAATTGCTGGAAATGTACGGTATACATTTTTTTTTAAATCACAGTTTTCTCGCATAGCCTGATCCTAGTTGCATGATAACGAGCCGTAAAACCGTCTGCACTATTTATTAACACGATATTTAATGAAAAAAAAACAAGAAAATGCATTTTTTTTTTTAAATTTTAGCTATATTGATAATAAAAAAAATTGTTATTCTTTAATGCCTTGCAACGAAACCCCGCCAGCTTTTTAAGCTTGTTTTCAATAAAAAAAAAAAAAAAAACACATGAGTTAATTCAGTTAAAGCAATATATGTATCTGAGGGAAGGATTCAAGAAGCATGCATTCAGTTTTAGGCATTTTTTTATAGCCTTGGAAACAGAAAATTTCTTCAATTCTTCATGCTCATCTCTTACAACTAGGGTGGTCGACAGAACAGGACTTAACATATTTTGTACCTAACTTTTGAAAAATATGGAATATGCAGTAAAAATACGAAAAGCATAGAATTTATTATTGACGTTCAAATTTGAATCGGAGATCAAGATGCAGCCCGTGGAAAAGCAAAAAAAAAAAAATTATTGTGGAAGCACTTCAAAGAAAACAAAAAAAGTTTTTTGTGATATTTTATTCGAGTATCTCTGGAATCTTAGGTCGGTCCGATGCAATGAAAAATTTAAGTGTAATTTTGTTTCTTTTTGTATCAATAGAGAAAACAGGGATTGGAAATTCGGCAACAAGTTTCATCGAAAAATGAAAATCACACGTTGCTAAAGACTTGCAAGAATAATTAATCCATCTGAAACATAAAACCTACGAAGTCAACTTTGAAGCAAACCTCTCCCTATTAACTTTTCTGAATGCAATTCGCATCGCATTCGAACTGGAATAAGACTCAACCAAATTTTTGTGATGAACGCAGATATTTATATTTAGAACTACACCTGTCACTGTAGCTAGGACTGAACGTTCTGCGTCCTTGCAAAACAACAAATTTTAATCGCTCTTGCTCTCCACAAAATCTAGTTTTGCTGACCAGAAGGGTTTGTACAAGGAAGAGAAAATTTATAGTATGGAATAATTTGACACTTATTTATGACAAAAAATTGTAATTCTCATTCAATACTTGTTACTCGAAACTACGCTCTGATTTATTTGACTAAAAATCTATTAAAGTCAAAGACTTTAGACCGTGGAGAACCAACAACCACAGGCTTGCCTTACGGTGGAAAATATTGATGGGACCACCGATTCGTGTTACAAACAAATAGAATCTACCATTATGTGGGAGCTGAAATTATCTCTCTGTCACAGTGACCTACTGCATACTATAGTTTCCCTGATCGCAACTATGCAGCATATGAATCATAGGTATGAGATACGATTGACAAATTTCGGTTTTTTTATAAACTGATGATTCATGCTTTAATTTCTTTGTGTGTAATGGCAGGCCATTACTTTAATGCCTTTATTATACTTAAGGACAAACTCATTAGGGGTTTGTTATTTGCAAAGTTTTCTGTTTGGCAGCCTGTTATTTTTAATGATCCTTTAACCGCGTTGAACTGATTGTTATCTATAATTTCTTCGGTGTGGGTAATATCTAAAAACAAACGGCTGTGTAAAATACGTAGGTAATTATGTACACAACTTTAAACATCCCTTCCCCACCCCGTCAGGGTTTCTACCTGCCTACTTTCGGATGACAACAGACTATAAATATTTCATTGTCAGACTCTAATCCTCAGTACTGCCTCAATTCTGAACCGCTAGACACGTGCACGCACAAGGCATTAAACATTTTTTAAAAGCTATAACTATATAACTTCAAACTAAATCGAAAATGGAAACTGTATGCCGCTTCCCATCTTGCAGTTGGTCTGGGTCCGTCAACGACCTCTTGAATCACTGTGATGCCAATCATCAGAAATTCGTCAAAGACATTCAAGACGGTGACTTTTTCAACTTTAGTCTGGAGAATATTTTAAAGGATACGTTTCTGTTATACAGACGGACGGGACTCTACTGGCTTTTGTTTAGCGAAGTCAAAAATAAGGCGTGCGCCAAACGTGGAATTTTCGCGGTTGCCGATTCAGAACTTCACAATTATACAGTAAGACTCGGAGGCATGAATACACCAGCTGTTGCTTATCTTGGACCGTACAAAGCTCGACCGGAGAACTCAAAGAAATTCGACTTGAAATTGTCATTACAGCACTTGGAATACTTTAAAGGATTTATTCCGTCGAAGATTGTCAAAATTCACATGGGAGGTGATAGCGACAGACACATGGGAACGCATCTCTAAAAGTGGACTGGAATGGATCACTATCCAATTTTCCTCGACGCAGAAGCTGTGAAACTTCGAATACTTCAACTCATAACGTTATACAGAGGAAATGAGAATGGAATTACATATTTTTGTAAAATTCTATTACGTTTTATATACTGTTCTCCTCAAATTAGTTTAAAATTTTTAGACATTAAACTTAGTACATCATTTCAGTCTTGATTTATGTGAGACAGCTTACAATCGAAGAATAAGTAATTTATCCGCCCGACGTCCAAACAGAAGTACAAAAGTTAATGCGCTTTTTGGCTAGTTCCGTTAAATTCGAAATAGGACAACGGTTTTAGTTTTAGTGGACCAGCTTGTTAGAAGAGAAAATGCCTAACTAACACTTTTTGACATTGAAGCGAGTGAAGCGCATGAACAGCTATGCGAGCCATTTTGAATGTCATTAATCCGTAGTGATCCGTATTCTACAAATACGACTACAAATTCAAAACCAAATTTCAAATACATATTTCGAAAATAAAGCAACTTTGGCTGCCACACTTTGCGAATTATGTTTTTTTTTTGTTTAATGAGACTGGTGAAGCGGTGACTGTTACTGTTACAGATCGATATCCCGATCCCGACATGAACGCCTAGTTCCTTCTGCCTTTTATTGTATTACTATTTGGCACCATTTGTATAAAAAACACTCATTTAGAAAAGAGAAAATACAAAAAAAATTTACTAGAAACAAGATTCAAACTGTTTAATATTTAATTCTACAAATAATGAACTTATTTCTATTAACAATATTAATTCATGTATTACAGAAAATACATTAAACTTAAATAAATTATATAATCATCCTACAAATATAGGTAATTACTATTTTTCTTATTACAACCGTAAGATTACTTAATAATTGTATGGTCCTTTACGATCATTAAATTAATTAACGAACAAACCAATTCGAATAAATCATCCAATTTCAAAATTACTAATAATGATTTAGTAGATTTACCTTCTCCAATTAATATTTCTATAGAAATTTGTTTTCATTATTAGGATTATGCTTAATTATTCAAATTATTGAATATATGAATATTCGAGAACTATTACCTAAATTTTTTGTTAAAAAAAAAATGTTTAAGCATATAAGCCGTTGAAAACAGAGAGGGTTTCGCGCGTATCCTATGTACGCTCCGGTTTTGAAGTGAGGTGTCAATAAATTGATATTCTTCCCCGAAGTGTCGTAGGCTAAACAAATAAATATCTATCTATATAAGGTTGTATTGTGTTTGTTGCCAATGTTCTCTGTAATGCGTGAACCAATTTTGATTCTGGAAATTTTCCATGAAAGGAGAAGTTAATGCCATGGCTTGTACGTACCTATATATTTGTAGGTGTATTGATTCTTGAGTTATAGGGGCGTGGCACCTCTCATACAAAAAATAGACCGAAAATGGAAAAACCAAAAAATATTGTGTACCACATAGCATTAAAATAAAAAAGTATTTATCACTGATTTAAATGAATTTGAATTTGATTTTTTATATTTCTACTAGCTGACCCAGCAAACTTCGTTCCGCCCAAATTTGTTAATGTAATGCAAATAATAATTCCCGTACCTTTCGTATTAAATCTTGCTTTAAATCTTTCGCTAATTGCTTTATTTGGACAATGTCCATTAATAATTTAATTATACAACTTTAGAAATAGCGTTTGATTATATTTTTGAATGGGACGTGCCACAATCCGTTTTCTTATCCCGCTTGTGTTTTCCAAAGTACCACCTGTAGGGTCAAAAACTATCCGAAATTTAAGACTGGAAGCAACCATATCCATTTACAAAATTTCAATCAACTTGGTAGAGCTGTTTCGGAGATCGTCAACAGCGCCATCTATCAGGTCCAAAAGTATTCTATCCTTCAAGCGGGAACGAAGAATATAAATCTACAAAATTTCATTGAAATCGGGTGAGTGGTTTCGGAGATCGACAACAACACCATATAGTGGGTCAAAAATCCTATCTTTTAAGTTTGCCTTAACCTGAAATACAACAATACGAACAAAACAAAAGAAGAATCATAAACATTGACCCAGTGGTTATCGAGTTATATCATCATCATCGAGTTTCATCCCGAATGAATTATAGGTATAAATTAAGAAGATTACTATTAAAGAAAATTTAATTGAACTGAAAAACGACATAATATACGCCTACAACGCCACATGTTGACGATTTTCCAACGATGTGCACTAAGAAATTCAGTTTTTGTTAGAAATAATAAATTAATTATTTTATTGTATTTTATCAATATAATAACTCCGATCGAAGCATCTGTTTTAAACGATATTCATTTTTTTACATCCTCTTTGACGATATTTGCAGCACGCATTCTGTCAATGTTATGCCAAACGCCATAAGGTTACATCAAAAAAGTTTGAATTGTAAAAGCGCTATGGTTACATTAGATATAATTTAATATGGGAGTTGAGTTTTCTTCAATTTTCTAATTTTCCGTGCAATTTTCTTATTTTTTTCTTTCATAAGATACTTCTCCTGACAATAACAAACACAACAAAAAAAAAAAAAAAAGAATAAGCGAAATCGGTCAAGCCGTTCACGCGTGATGCCGTGACCAAGGGAAATAGGGACTCATTTCTATATAGGTAGTTAGTTATACTTGAAAGTGTCGGTTTTAATCTTTTTAAATCTTTTTTACAGTCATTCGTTTTTTTTTTTTTGGTTTTTTAAATTAACTTTTTTTATTAGCTTTTTGACTAGGTCAGCGTCACTGTATAGCCCGTATAGTTCGTCGATGAATCTTATTCTCCATACTCCATCGTCATAAACTGGACCGACTATCACTCGAAGAATCTTTCTCTCAAAGCATCCCAGAAGGATTTCATCCGCTTATGACAGGGTCCATGCAGCTGCACCATACAGCTGGACCGGGATGATTAAGATTTTGTATAAAAATCTACTTCAATCTATGAGAGAGGGCTTTACTTCTTAGTTGCCTTCTTAGCCCGAAGAAACAGCGATTGGCAAGAGTGCGATTCCTCGCTGATCTCTGCGCCGACGTCATTTGGCGAAGTAATAGTGGAGTCCAGGTAGACAAAGTCTTAAACTACTTCGAAGTTGTATCTGTTCATATTTGTCCGAGTCGTCGATGTTGAAGTCCTTTCTCTACATACGATCAACAGGTATGCTCTTAGGTTTAATTTAATCCGTGATAACCTTGTAGGTAGATAGGAAAACTCTTAAATCCTAATAGTCAATTGGGTTCAAAAACACTTATTGCGTCGACAAAGTTCATTACACGCTTTTATACATTTTAGGATTCGAGTCTAACAAATGGCGATAAAGAGCGGTTGCGTCAAATTTCTATACTTCAAACACTTTCTCTCTCTTTGTATAGTACCTACTAACTTAACCAATATACATGACACCGTATGCTTTCTAGAAAATAAATTGGAAATGCTCGAAAAATCGAAATTTCACACATAAATTTCGTATTACGAGTTAACCTCAACGATGCAGTATTGTGTTTATACCCTACTACCCTACTACCCTGCTTACTTCTTTTATACCCCATTCCGGTCTGCTTAAAATCTTCAACACATCGACATGACTGTGATTTATAAATTATTGCGCGGACATTTACTTTCGTTTCCAAGATTGTAGGTACCAACCGGTTGCGAAAGAACCATCTCATAGTACCTATACCAACAAAGTCTACAGGACGTAGGTTCCTACTCAAACATGAGAAAAGAAATACCACATATATATATCATTTTCCATATGGTTTACGGTCACGTTGTGTGACATTTTATACCTCACTGGATCATTTGGAAGCCTTCTTCCTTTCGCCTTATCGAACTTGTCTTGGCTATGATATTTTTACGACCGTCTCTCTAAGGGTGGACTTAATTTTATTATCGAGCTTCATGTATGATTAAACCACTCAATGACTGAAAATGAATGTTCCATCAGGATATCCTGTGAACATGAGCGAACATAATACCTTCTTCGTTGCGTATACCTACATGTGGAAGTGGAACGTATTATTTTGGGTATTGAAGCTTAATAAACATGAACTCTTAACGAGTTTGTTCTCGTTTTCCCATTCGTTGAAGTGGAATGTAATAAAATTGTCTCTCTGGTGTATTATCTTCGAGAAGGTGATAATCAATTCTGATGATGGACAATGTAGGATTTTATGGGGAACATTGCAATGATTGTGAACTTTTTTATAGTGATTTGGTAGGTAATAATTAGGAGTTAATTTGACAGGCATATTGTCCATGCGTATTGTTGTAGGTTCTCCATAAATATAGGATGGCCTATTTTTAGATTAATTATAGGTACTGGTGTATAGTGGATTAGGGTTCGCTTGTAACCTGACCGGTGTTCTATTGACCTCCAGCAAGCTAACAGAAAAATGTACGAACTTCAGCACTGGCCACAAAAAGAAAGGCAACTTTTCAGGACATCTCTTGCAAATGTTCCAAGGTGAGATTGTGATAAAAAATAAAACGCGATTTCTGATGCAATCTTCAGTTCCACAGACTCCTTGCAATTATAATCCGCTACGAAAAAAGAAATACTTTAATCCTTAAGCGGTGAAAAGGAAAGTTTCCCTACCCGTCTACTTAAATTTTCGACTAATTCAAGGAAAATGGAATTTGTTTTTCTTACAAACCTCCAACTCAAACCCTATTAGGTACGATCTATGTGCAGTGCATGTAGAGGGAAAAAATTCGAATTTCTACTTTTAGGGATATAAGGATGCTGCCTACTTTACCACCAAATGCGCGCTGAATGCAAAAGGAAGAAGATAAGAACCGGAATAAGGCAAATGGCAGAAAGATAAGTGAAAACTAAGAACAACTTTTCTAAGTGGCATAGTGCAACAAGAAATTGTGAAAAAAGAAAAGAAGAAGAATAAGAGAAAATATATTCAAAGAAGCACAAACTCTTCTCTCTGAGTCTGAGTATTTATAAAGGTCCTACGCCGCCGGGGGGAATAACTTTTATTCACAAACAAAACGTTAAAAAAAGGGAAAACATTTGCGAATGGAAACCAAAGGAGAAGTTTTTCACTTTCGACTGTGTTCTGCCAACAGTTACTCTTGCTGTGGTATGTTATGTGTACAGAACACTCGCACACAACGGCCGAGTTTTAGAAGTTTTATTTTCGGTCTAATTATAGATTTCGTACAAGAAACGAAACAAGCAGACTCTTTTTGGCAGGAGACAAAGTTTCCTTAATTAATGGATAGTTCTTTGTTTCATGCACTTGGGATGTAGTGTATAAATATGATAGCTTTAATGATGACCTTAAATAATATACCTACATACATATTTTTTTCATTAACTTGGAAACATAGTCCAAACCAGCGGGGTGGAATTTTGCGCAACACTGCGATGGTGCAGCTCAGTATTAATTGGTCACTTAAGATTAGATTTATTTGTGGCTTTTAAAGGTTAGTTTGAGCACATTTTTAACTAAGTTCAAAGTGAGTAAAATCCGCTTTCTATAAACTGTGTTTATCCGATTTACCTACAAAATTGCCCAAAAAATCATAGAGCAAACTGTTCAACGCTGCATCACGTAGGTACCACCAGTCATTCCCACTCACCCATTGTAGATACCTTACTCCTTTACAATTAATTTAAGAAATCCATCTACATATTTAGCTCAAGTTTTAATTTTTAATTCCTTTATCTAATTAAATTAATAAACAAGTTTTCTAATAAAAGCGTGCAACACTCCTCCGGTTTTTTCTCTCTTACTGGCAAAATGTAACATACTTTTATTTGAAAAATTACTTCTGTGATAGAAAGATTAAAAAAATATGGTATGCAGTTTTAAAGTCTCAAAATATATAACTACAATATGAAATCATTTTCACGTAGACGTCATTATCGTTTAAAGTTGAAGAAGTAGATATAAAACGATTTATTTGCAGTCGGACTAAAAACATATATCAACCGGTTTAATCGAAATCTTTTTTCGTTATTTTATTTTGAACTTGTTGTTTGCGTTGATTTCAAGACCCTTTAATTGTGTTGGAGAAAATTCACCACCAATTCCAATGCTCATCAGTCATCACTCATCAGTCATCACTAATGCAAATGTTAACCACCAATTCAAAGCTCACCCCTTATTTTATATTAGTTTCCATATTTTTTTAAAGTACCGCGATTCTTTAATAGAGCTTTAGGAATTTCAGCAATAAAAAGTTTTCATTAATTTTAAGCTTAGGGATGCCAGACGTCCGCCTTTTTCATACAAAAATGCTGGCTGTCCCCCTTAACACAAACCACTGTCCCCCTTATTAAGTTAAAATTCAATAAAAGAAAACATTCAATTAAAAATACTTTCATTCTTTGAATATTTTTAATAAGATTCTCTGTGAACACATCCATTTGAAGTGTTTTGAATCCAAAATTTATTTGGTAAAATGTCCGAACCCAAAGAAAACACCAACTAGAAAAAAAGTGTTCATATCAGTGCTAGGAACAAAAATATATGTATTAATTTTTATTTCACTTTTTTTTTGATTCCGGTGTTCAAAAAAAAATGGTGTCCCCCTTTTTGAACACTTGTTCCTCATCAGAAAACTCACGATATGCCCCTTTTCGTATTTTTTAATCTAGAAACCCTATAACCTACATAAGGTATAAAAACCTTGGGGGTTTTTGCAATAAAAACTTGTTAGAGTCGCTAAAAACGCACATTGGTTTGGTGGCCAAAACCGATCTTCTTTTTTTTTGTCGCTTTCGCTCATGGACTCATGGTCGCTGTTCGATATTCGCTAACTATACTACTTTGACTTTCTGGTCAATTCTTGTTCTGTGAAAAAAAAATGAAACGAAAATATGTTCACCCTTTCACTGCAATTTCGATTCTCGTTCTTGGAAATTGTTAAGCCAAACGTCAAACATTTTCATAACAACAATTTTTTTTTCATGTTCTCATTTGCAATTGAATGTTTTTAGTGAGACACAGAACGATAGTTTCACTCGTTTCACTTATTGAGCGAGAATCGGTTTTTAGTACCAACTACCGAGTAAATCGAAAAAATGAAAGCAATGTGTGTATGTGTAAGCGAATGTGAAATCGATTTATTCGATTCACTGTTTCACAGAACCAGAATTGACTCCCTGGAGACATTTTTCGCGAAGTAAAATAGATTCACAACCAGAATCTCAGTAGGTATTACGAATCGTAGAAATAAAGATTCACGATTGGCGATTGGAAAACGCTTCAGTCGCACCAAATTGCAAATGGCTCAGCTATATTTTTGGAGAAATGTTAGAATAAAATCGCAACTACTTCTCGTTATAAAAATATCGATTATAGTCCATTTGTTTGTTCTCGTAATACATTATGAACATGACAATTAAACTTCAGCAAATTTTAAGAGCGTAGATTTGTAAAATTTCATGACAAACTATTTTCAATCTCCAACGTACAGTACGTTAGTTTTATTTTAAAATAGTCGACGGACTTATTCATCAGATGCACCAAAGTACTTGTGGAGACGAAGTTAAAAATCAAGAGAGCCCAAACCAAGTTGCGTCGGTTTACTACAAAGTTCCAGTAGGCACCTCCAAGGGTGCCACCTTCTGGATCCATCATCAGGAGCTGGATGTCATATCGGACTAGAGTACTTGTCAAGACGAATCAAATTGAATGTGGAGGTTAAGGGGGTTGAATAGAAAATGCAACCCGCCATCTTGTAGACGTAATTGTTTCCTACTCTTTAAATCTTTCATTTAATACTTGTGGCGGCAGCAGTTTTGAAAATATTGCACTTTGCATTGTCACCAAAACTAAAGGTGGCAAAATCGGGTGGGTGGAAATGTTTTGAAATTCAGCTGCAAAATTTGATTACAGGCAGACACAAGCTTGTTAATAAGAAACTGTAAACTAAAGAAAAAGAACCCGACTGACTGTAAAAAAAGATTTAAAAGATTAAAACAAGACACTTCAAGTAGGTACTTATAACTAATTGGCATTCGGAGGCTGCGCATATTTTTGTCAGATTGTGTAGGTAGTCTCCGATATTTTTAAATTTACTTGTGTGACACTCTGGGAAAGAATACCAATTTAATGACACCTCACTCTTCAAAATCGGTCAGGGCGTTTGGGCTACAGAGCGTCACGTAGGAACGTACCTACATATACGCGCGAAACACATAGTCCTCCCTGTGTCCAGTCGGGTAAAAAATATTTAAAATACACGTACTGTGTGCATACCATCTACTTAGTGGAATTATTTCAACTTCTTACCTTTGATGGTTTTCAGAGAATCTATTATATATACTCGAGTTCGATCAGGTTTATTTACACGTTTAAACAACGTAGGTACGACGTGGCATAAATTTTCATCCGTTAAAAAATATTAAATTCAGAAGTACTTTTGTGACTACAAAAATTTAAGCTCTAGTGTATTCTATTCCCATGTACCAGTAGCAACAACAGGTATGATAGAATCCTCAATCCTGATTTGAACCCTAAAACAATTACAATTACAAAATTATGTTCTACCTACTGTTGAACGAAACGTTTTTTAAATTTACATTAGTATCGAGACCGATATAACGAACGTTGGTATTATATAAATGGCTTTAAGAACCTGAAAGTACCTATTTGAACGGCAGGACCGTCAACTATTCACTTAAAAAAAAAAACATTTTTTGATAGCTTAACATTTTTGATTCTTAAAAAAAAAGTATAGAAAAAAATCGATCGATATAAAAACGCGATTGATATAGTGAAGGAACATCAAATATTATTAATATATTCGTTATACTGGACGTTTACTCTATTAAGGACCATAATCTCTGTAGTAACACTTTTTGCGGTTGCATTTTGTAGTAAATACAACTAAGCATCACAGTTTTCGGCCACCTATTCTGCCTTTGATGCCACTTAAAATAAATGTGTACGCAATCCATTCTGATTTAGATATTACGAGTACAACAATTCATATTGTTTAGATTTGAATCCAACGCAAAATACAAGCGGAACAATGTCTGATGGGTCCTTAAGAAAAATCATGTGCGTATACGTTCATAAAATCGCAATAAGACTTCTCTATGTAGAATAGAGAACACGAAACAACATCCTAGTGGAGTCTTCTTTAAATGAATCCCAACTATACTTTTATTTGCGGTCTCTAGTTGCTGTTAAGCTAAGCAATGCGTAGTGGTAGAAAAAACAACGTCGATATTCGCTGCACGTACCACGGGCAATAAATGAAACAAAAAAATACACTTCCGCACGTTTGTCGGAATAAGTAATTCTCAACAGCGAAATGCAAAAAAGGATACGAAAATACCATTTATTTCTTTTATTCCGATTATTTGCGGCAGACATGAGAAATGAAAAAGAAAGCCAAATGAGCAGCGCTTGTATTTGTTTTGTCGAAAAGGAATGAAAGAAAAAATAAAATAATTTCCCATCCAAGATCCAATCCTCGAGCCCCAGGAACGTTGGTTCATAATCCTCCTTCTTGTGTAATTCATTTGAGCACGCACAAAAATGCGATGCTTCTTGCAGTCTCAAGTATAATGTCAAATTAATGTCACATTAAGGTGCATTTCATAATACCTCCGTCATGTGGAATCTGTAGGGAAGGTTAAGTGCCTGGACAAGTATGGATTTCACGATGTGGTGGGGATGTCGCCAATCTTCGTGCACATCTACTGACTACAATTTAATAATTTTGAATACGATACCAGAAATCCCACACCATTTTTTTTTTCTTTCTTTTTTTAATGTGTGACAAAATTTAAATGACTTTAAATGATTATAACCAAAAAATGGTTGCAGACCTTATTCTACAGGGAAAGATACTCCCCATCCCCGGTATTTTAACGTCTTCAAATGAGCGTTAAGTTGGTATGATTATTTTCATTATTTTGTATTATTTTTAATTATTTGAAATATTTTAAGAGACCTATTTCTTCTTTTTGTCTACAGGGTGGGCAGGTCAAAAGATTTGACAATACTTCAACAACACCCAAGAGTAGTACCCACATAGCAACCATTTTCTATGTTGGTATTTAACCACCATTTCAATATTCAATACTTCAAAATCTGTAAAAGATTTTCGTGTTTTTTTTTTCTTCAATTTTTCACTTCCGCAGAAAACTGGGGAATGTTTTAGTTAGGATAAGAAGATGAAGTCTTAATTGAACTAGCCAATGATGATAAATCATCATAAATCCGTTATTTCCTTAAACTGGAATGTTTTCTTTTTTAAATGGGGCCATGCAGCCGACAAAAAGTGTCGTTTGACATCAATCTTTCCCCAAAAACATAGAGACTTCGAGTTTTTTTTTTTTTTTTCAAATCTTGTGATGGATAACGACCGACTTGTAGAATGTAGAGTATCTGAAAAACTTCTGTTGACAAAATACAATTTTGCGTACCTATATAGTAATGAAAACACAAGGTTGCGTATTATGGAAATGAATCATAAAACTCGTATTGAGAACGGATTACTTCCAGAAAAAAGAAGTGGTGAAATAGTGATTTTCACAGATGGATCCATGATGGATATCGGAGCGGGTGCCGGTATCTATTCAGCAGCGCTGGAACTAGCCCGTCACGTTAGCCTCGGGAATTACACTTCTGTATACCAGGCTGAGATGATTGCATTGCTGTATGCGTTGGACTACTTGCTTGAGAGTCAGGTGGAGGAAAGAAATACCCTTATAGCACTGGACAATCAGGCGGTGATCAGATGCATGGAACAAACAAACATCACAACATCATTGGCATTGGAATGTGTACTTAAGCTCAATAAGTGTTCATCTAAAAATGAAGTAACACTGACTTGGGTACGAGGACACATAGGGATCGAAGGCAACGAAAATGCGGACTCCCTTGCAAAACAGGGGTCAACTGAAAAGTTGCTGCTCGTAAAAAGGGACAATCTCTTCCACGTGATTTTTAATGCAGTGGCGCTTTTCCTCGTATCGAATGCTTGTAAATAGTTCAATCAGTACTAACTCTTCCACATACTCGCATTCATCCAAAAGAAGTTCGATTACTGCCAGATCACTTTTATCGCTATGTAGATGATATAACAATAATTTTTTTAGTAAATTAGAAATTGAGTTTATCAGACATTTAACGACTTTTCGTACCACTTTTTTGAATATTTGAATTATGTATCCGTCATTTTTCATAGATTACTACAAAAGCGTTCCCTAACTTTTTCGTAAGTGTCTGTCTCTGTGATCCCCACCACTGCCGTTTTGACAGTCTTTTCCATTCTTAATACAAAAGTAATGGAACAGACCTATTGTTCATTTCGAAAAAATGTGACATTACAGCGTTTCGTTTCAATTATATTGAAGTAGGTACTGTGAGATACACAATATTTCTTCTTTTCTAAACGAATAAATCAGAAGGTTTTCCATCGGGTGAGCAGGCCACATAGAGATGCCCATGTAAGAAGCATGGATTCTCCAAATTAAATCCACACACTTGCAACGATTGTCCTTGTACTTTGTTGATAGTCATTGCGAAAGCGAGTCGCACCGGGAACTACAAATGTTTGAATTCGAATGGCGTATCTGTCAGGATCATTGGGATATGCGACAGCAGTACGTCTTCACCTTTGAGTTTTCCAGTAAAAATTGTTGCCTCTATAACATTGTTCATTATTTTCTTGACTGAGAGTCTGGATCCGTTGCAAAGTCGTGGTGGATTTATGTTTCGAGGAAGAATGATGGGTACGCCAATTTTCAATGTAAGAAAGTGCGGTGGCATGCCTGGCAAATCAAGCGAATTCAAGAATTCAGTTGGATAGTTGACAGCTTTGTCTTGATTCACCACAGTATCGATGGACTTATTATGTTGTCGTTTCGCCGGGTAGGTATTCCATTTTGTACGGTGAAGTTGATGGTATTGACATCGATGTTTTTGGCCGCTAATATAGCACGCGTACTGAGCCACTGACGATTTTTGTAGTTCTGTGCAATGTTTTGGGGAAACTTTTTGCACCAATTCGTCTATGCTTTCTGTGATACAGTGCGTAGACTCATGAAATTGCGTTCGCCCATTCCCAATATCCATTAATTGTTTTGCAAAATTTCCAGCCGATGCATCCCGTTGTAGTTGTACGCGCATGTTGGTTTTAAAAGACAATTTCTGTAAATGATGCCATAAAACTGACGGTCTGAGACATGGATTAAGTTCATCAGCGGGTGTTGAACGGTATAACCAACAGTATTTGTCGAAAACCACCAGACAATAAAATGAGTGCACCACCGAAGATCCGTGCGTTTCCTCTCAAATCTCGCAGTGTACGATCAAGCGCTTCCAATGCTTTGTTGTGAGACATTGTACACTCGTCCTAAATGATTTGACACGTTGGAAGTACTTTGAACATTCGAGAGTTTTTGCTGATGTTGCATGTTGGAGCCTCAGTGTTTTGCAAATTCAACGGCAGTTTCAATGCTGAATGCGCTGGTTGGCCACCATCCAAAAGAGTTGCCGCAATTCCAGATGATGCTATGGCCAGTGCAATATTATTTTGTGATCGTATGGTTGCCCAAATGAGTGAAAGAAGAAAATTCGTGCCCGTAACACCGGGCGCATCTATGAAAAACAGTCCACCGCTTTGTTCTGCGATTGCACGCATAATTCTGTCATCATACGCAATGCGTTGTTCTGGAACCAACTGCGGAAGATTTGTTTGAACAAATGTCCCCATAGTTCGTAAGAATCAAAGTGTGTTTCCCGTTGCAAATCACGATCGAAAAGGTCGTTGGCTGGTCGGTTCGGAGCAGGCATTCCTAGTTGCGCCAGTGCCTTGTTAGCGATTGACAAACATGTGTCTTCAATCAAAATCAATGCCTCATAATACACGTTTGGTGTGAATTGAATGTTCGGATTTTGATTCGCAGCGCGCAAACGATGTAGAATATTCACAGGTATACTCCTGGGCCAAAAGCTAAGAACTCAATCGATTCGGTGGCTTTCGAAATTTAAGATTCTTATTGTTTTTTTTTTTTTTGAACGATGCCTCGCCCCTTTGTCCAATTTTGATGAATATTCACAGTTATTTTGGTAAATTGGATAAAGGGGAGTGGCACCGCCAAAAAAAATAGAGCTTAAAAACTTATATCTCATGAACCAATAGACCTACAAAGACCGTACGAACCATGGTATTAACGATAGCTTTCATTTCCAAAATCAAAATCGGTTCACGCATTAGAGAGAACATTGGCGACAAACACAATACAACTTATTTTTATATATATAGATATATATATCTATGAGGTAGACGTATGAGGGTTGTGGTTCCTCATGTAGGGTCCTTGTTTGGGTATACAAACAGTCATGCTACCGGTTTTATGCATGGGTAACGACTGATTATAAAACACCGGGTTATTATTAAAAATTGGAAGTACAAGCAGAGCCCTGGGACCCGCTCAAATATACTTCTACCTAGCCTATATTGAAAATCAACAAAAGCTCTTGCCAGAGCTCATCCGTGGCGTCTAATGTACCCTTTTAACATCCGTCTTTCAAAACATATTGTGAGTCTTTTCTAAAGTCGAAAAGCCCTACCTGGTACTTTCTACTAAGCGAACCGTGAATTTATGCGAAAGCTTCTCTACACACCGTAGCTATTGACTGACCAGACCAGCGTAGACGGCCTACCTACTGATCGGACTTCACTATACAATAGTAATTGAAGTAAGCTGCCTCTCTGATGGCAACAGACAAAACATACTCGGACTCGTTCTCGTAGCCCAGTGAAACGCAAAACGTTTAATTAACGCTGTGCCCTGTGCGTTGTCTGCCTTTGCTCCCGTTAGCCCCGACCCCGATACGGCATTGATGTAGATATCGCTCGCGCTCGTTTATTATCCATTGAAAGAGTAGGCCCAGTACCTCAATACACAGAGTCGGCGATTGCTGCGTGCCAGCAGCAGCACAGTGATTACATGCACTGGATGCATGCACGTTGCCCGTCGGAATATGAATGTTCAAAGTAAGCACTTGCAAGGATGTGTTTTAATTAATATTTTGCATTCATGCATTACTGGCAATCGATAACTTGAACTGCTTATCTCGCTCTTTATCACTCATCACCTTGGCGCACATAGTCTCTATGGGGCAAATTAATTGATTCCTCGTGCAAAGGCAGGACAGACACGGTAGTGAACCTTGATATAGAGGCGTTACGTTTACTGCCACGGATACGGATCGATATTTTGTCAGTGTGTAGTTATGATTGCCATTAATGTTGGCCCGCATAAGTAACTCTGTTGCCTTTAGTTTGTGTCAGTTAAAAGGGTTCGCATAAAAGAATTGGCAGTCGGGAGTGTTCAAAAATTAAGTGTGGCTCGAATCAAAGAGGCCAAGCCAGAGCAAATGGAAGTGCTCTAAACTCCGGCGGATGACTGAGCAGAAGTCATGTATGAAATATGGTTGCAGCAAGTAGCCGTCCAAATGTGCATAACGAATGACTCAAATGCAGGTAGATTTTGTGGGGAATTTACAGGAAACTCTGCTTTATGTTTGATGGGGTTGTAGTTCATCGCGGCCGATGGGTTTGTGGCTTCGAACTCACTGGTTTGCTTGCCACTGATTTATGCACTTTACTTTCGATGAATGCGTGGTACAGTGTTGCTTTTTGTTTGTAGATAGCACGTATAGGCAAAATTATTTTAGTTCCTTGATTCAGGGAACACAGTTCTTTTCCTTTGTTTTCTGGCATCTGGTTGGACGCCAATCAATGACTGCTGGTTAAGGAACCAACTTTGAGAATTTGCTCGTAGAGTTCGCTGTTTAATCTCCTTCTCCAAATCCCGTCAACGCAAACGGGACCGAAAATCACCCGAAGAATTTTGCGTTCAAAACGACTGAGGAGATCTTCATCCGCCTTTGATAACGTCCATGCTTCTGCACCATAGAGTAGGACTGGGTTGATGAGGGTCTTATATAGAGTCTCCTTAGTGCTTCTTGACAAGGCCTTACTAATCGATTGTCGTCTTAGGCCAAAGAAACAGCGGTTGGCAAGTGTGATTCTTCGTTTGATTTCTGATGTGATGTCATTATCAGAGTTTATAGCGGAGCCCAGGTAGACAAAGTCCCTAACTACCTCAAAATTATAAATATAACTATCGTGACGTTCTGTCCGATTCGTCGATATTGTGTGTCCCAGGGATGCCAAAACTAGACATGGCTCAGTATAGCTCGTCTCTATAAATGCTGTCATATGCGACTTTAAAATCGATAAACAGGTGATGGGTATCGACTTGGACTTCTTGGGTTTTTTCCAGGATCTGCCGTAGTGTAAATATTTGGTCGGTTGTGGTCTTACCGGGCCTAAAACCGCACTGATAGGGTTCAATCAGAACTTTGGCGAATGGTTTCAGGCGCTCACACAGTACGGCAGATAGGATCTTATATATGCGATGTTAAGGAGACTGATGCCTCTATAGTTGCCGCAGTTTAGAGGGTCTCCTTTCTTGTGGATCGGGCAAACAATGCTGAGGTTCCATTCATCAGGCATACTTTCCTCTAACCAAATTTTGGAAACGAGTTAGTGTGTACACTCTACGAAGTCATCTCCGGCTGCCTTGAAGAGCCTTGTTGGACTTCAGCTTGGATATTACTATCCTCACTTCATTTTGGTCAGGTTGACGGAAGTCTTGGCTTTCATCGCCCAGGTTGAATGGTTCGGTCTGCCTGACAGCGGTATTTATGTCGTCTTCGCCGTTTAACAGTCTGCAGAAGTGGTTTTTCCATGTCCTCAGCACCGACTGTGTTTCCACTACATGGTTTCTGTTCGTCTCTACAGGTTTCTGCTAGGGTCTTGTTGCCATGACATGTCCTTTTTACCTTTTGGTAAACATTGTTCCTGGAGTAACACATCTCTATTTCCTCGATCGCGCGCTTCTCATGCTCTTTCTTTTTCTTTCGGAGAAGCCGATGTTCGTCCCTTCTCTTTTGCTCGTAGAGCTCACGAGCTGCTCTCGTCCTTCTGTGCAGCGCCGCTTTGTATGCGATTTTTTTTGCTACATGTGCTTGCCGGCATCAAACTTCTTTATCAAACGAGGGGTTTCGTGGTCACATCAGTTGCGGCGTTCCTGGTGGCTTCTTGGCATCTATGCCATTGTACTTCGGCGCTTGATGCTGGCTGCATAGGACTTCTCGAGAGGTTGAGGGATACGCGATCGGCAAAGGTACTGGCCGTTTAACATTAAATCTCCTCACTGTATTTCCCCGTTGTTGTGGCATCTGAGATATCCGCATATGCACCTTGGCTACAACAAGGTAGTGGTCCGTTCCTTTGTGGATATTGAGGTGAGGAAACCGTGTGCTAGCTATGGTAACATTACGTTCCGCAGAAAAGACAATTAGCCTAAGTCCGTTCCCAGACGTGATGTCGTATAGGCTGTGCTTCCCGATTGTGCTACCAAAGATATCCTCCTTTACTATTTTGGCGTTAAAATCACCCAAGACGATTTTAACGTCATGCTTAGGACATTGCTCATTATGTTTTGTCGAGGAGCTCGTAGAAACACTCTTTGTTAGCATCGTCTTTTTCTCCTGTGGGGCCGTGAGCGCATATTAGGCTGGAGGGTCAGGCCCCTTGGGCAAAAGGGGCCTGATATACCGGAGTCAGTAACCCGCCTCGGGGATTTGAGAGCTTCCGGTGACCCATTAAGGGATCTTCCGCCACCAACTCTATTTCAACACCCTGACTAGTATTGAAAAATCCTTAGTGACCTCAGCTCCAAATACGTCGAAGTAGCTCATTAAGGTGTCTGCCTTGTTGACTGTTGACGCCACCGTTGATTCAATCATGTGAATTCATCCGCCGTACGTACTCATTTATGAGATGCTCATGTTAGACTTCTGCGGCTTGAGCAGACAGTCAATTCCGACAGAGCAATACAATGTTCCTATTTTCTACGTGTTCAGCACTCGCACTTATAAGTTCAGCAAGTCGAGTCCGGATGGACAAGACCAGTACCCGCGGCGGCTACCACTTGGAGGTAAAATAAGCGCAATTCATATGAATGGGAAAGTTGTAACACTGGGCATCGCTTTGTTGCCATTCAATGTCTTCCCGATTCATATACACCCAACCACCGCGAAGACAGTAGTGGCCATATCAAGTGGACAGTAGCGGCCATGGAAGTGTGACGAATGAGGGCGTTTCGTTACAGCGGTGTGGAGAGGCAGGTGAGACAAATGAAGGTGAAGCCCAGCTTAATATAATATCAAGAACTTCGGGGAGTCATCGCAGAGGTCTTCAGACTCCTAATCCCTGTTTCAATCTTACGGCTTGAATGTGCAATTTTCTTAGTAAAAAGGTTTAAAAAAAAAAAAATAGTTGGCGCAACAGGTCCGGAGGGACCCTAGGCCTAGCTTCTCACAACCATTCGTTTTGTGTGAGTTTTTCATTTTTGGAACAAATGGAAGGAATCTACAATTTTATGGCGACTCCAAACGGCGAATTGAGAAACTTTTTCAAGACAGTTATACTCTCGGATGTTTGTCAGACGTTCGCGAGAGGTGGCGCAGTGAAAAAACCCTGAGTTGGAATTTGTTTTTTTTTTGCGGGATTCGAACCTCGACCCCTCGCATAGTAGTCCAACACACTAAGCTACTGCGCCTACAAGTAGTAAAAAGGTTAGCCTTTCGAATTCTTTTGGTTATTTATTAACATCCTTATAGAAAACCATACCACAATCGCTGCTCACATGCTGCCACCTTCCATCATCAATATACCTTACTAATAGGTATAGCCTTATTAAGTCTACGCTAAAAAAGTGTATCAGTTCTGTTCATTGTTGGTTTTGTCATCCGCAATGACTTGGTTTCTGAAACAGGGGATAATGTAGTTCATGAGTCTTGTTCATTCTCCAGTCTTAAGCATTAGTGTCATTACTCATTCGCCCAAGTCGACTTTTTGAACTAAAGATAGAAGAATTCGCCTCCATTCGCCAAAAATCGTCTATATCTATACCTAGCCTATTTAACGTATATCTTAACATTAAAGTCTTATAAATGCCGCAGGCACTGCGGTTTAACAGAAAACTCTTCTAGGAAATTTTACAAGTCAGAACCTACTCCATTCCAGCAAAACACAGGACTCGTTCAATCAACTTTTTGTGTAGGCAAGACATCACATTCAATTTGAATTGTCTTGTATAACCCGAACAGCCTTAATGAACAACAACATGCAAGTCGTCTAATTAAAACAGCCTTCCTTAACACGGCAAACACACACGTTCATAGAAAATCCTCCGCCTTCTCCTCATTAATGGTCGCCCGCTATTGAAATCAAACAAAAGGGATCATTCTAGGAATACAAATTATAGTTCCCCAAAAAGCTCTCGACATTCAAATCAAAACCAACTGACTTGCGATAACATTACAAAAATATGCTATACATTTTCGCAAAGAATACTAAGCACTCGATTTGAGCTCCTAAGGCACAACAACACAGCATCGTCCTTGCTCAGAGAAAACTTAAAAATTCGTGATCCATGTGTTAGCAAACAGTCATCCATATCTTGCCAAATATTTGTGTTTTTCTTTAGTTACCCCTACCTCAGTGATTCGTGCATTTTACCTTTTTTCCCAAAAACTTTCGATCCTTTGGGATAAATCCTGTCTACACACACAGATATGGATATATGCTTCGTCCGGTTCTCAAGGGAGCGCAGTCTAACATAGGTCCGCAAGTTGTTTTGTGAGAAATGGGTATGACGGAAAGGGGGTCTCCTTTTTCGAATATCATATCAGATGGATTTCCTTCCTACTTTCACCTGCATTTCCACATGTACCTACATAACCTATTCATTTATCATCGCAACAGAACTGGAATGTTAGTTTTGTTTGCCAATTGACAGCGAATGGCAAAATCAATATTTTCTGTAAACAGTGTGCCGTTTAACAGGATATTTGCAAGGCTGAAAACATCCAATAAAATAAATAATTTTAATATTGCGTTGCAGAAAAAAAAATGCATACAGTGACTGCCCTGATTTTGTATAGGTACCTACTGAGTGCCGCTGCGTAAATTTAATTACCAGCGATAGAATTTTAAAGTTTCGGACGTCCTTCCTGGAAGTGAGTTGGCAAAATAATTGTAGACGGTGGTAGCATAGCTACGGCATCCATCCTGTGTAATGGGAAATGCACTATTTTGCTCATTTAAATATGGAACACTAGGCTTGCCAAATAAATGAACCGATGTGTGTATACGGAAGAATTAAATACGGCTGTGAAGGATTTTTCGCACGAAAGCACGTTCGCGGTTATATGATGTATATACAGCTGCAAACCATGGATGCGGATGACCTTAATCTTGGTGCTTTGGGAAGCACAGTTGTAAGCAAATTAAGTACAGCGACTTTCACTTCGTCACGGGGAATTTTTTAACTCAAAATGGGCCGGTCGGAGTGTCGGATGGGGTTACTTGCATTCAGAATTAATACAGTAAGTATTAAAAGGATTTAATTGCGGAAGTTGAATGCTTTTTAAATCAAATCGGGAAAAATAAGCAACATTTTTGTTCTTCATCGCCATTCTTCTTTGGAGTAGTGGCCGAACTTCAGAAGCGCTGTGTGCAAACATGATCAAAAGTATGCAGATGGTCAACTGAGAGCAGAAACGGTACATTTGCCTACAAGCAATTAAAAGTCGCATGAAATAGGGCCTATGCACATTTAGTATTTTTGAACAATATTTAATAAGCATTGGCTGAAATAACAGCGTTTGAACAAATTTTGAAGCACCTTCTGCAACTAAAAATGGGCCAAAATAGCAAAAAATTGTGACAGGCTCTCATAAAAAGTGCTGAATTGCAACTGTAATTGCACAGCGGTCACGCTGCATGTCCTGCATAGGATCTCCTAAGTATTCGTGCCTGTCAAATCAAAGGAGCGCCATTGCTGCCGCATACGCATACTTAGAAAACCCTATATGCAGGGACTTGATGTCAATCGGGAAAATAATTGTTGGTGCGGAATTTTAAGTGGGGGCGACTGTGTTCGACAATTTTAGTGCCCGTTAGTGCGGTTCTAGGCCCGGTAAGTCTATATAGTGTGTCGATAGTCACTACCTGTTGATCGATTTTAAGGCCGCATATGACAGCATTTATAGAGATGCCAGTTTTGGTATAAAGGTCAGACAAAATCTCACCGAGACCTTCGATGTCAAAATAGGATTTAGACAAGTTGACACGCTGTCATGTGACTTTTTCAACATGAAGAAGATTGAGAACATTGTGCGAAATTCGCAAGCCAACACCAGAGGAACAATTTTCCAGAAGTCTGTGCAACTATACTTGCATACGCTGACGACATCGACATCATTGGTAGAACACAGCGAGCTGTGACTGGTGCGTTTGCAACTATAAGTACAGAAACGGCAAAAATGGGTTTAGTAGTGGATGAAGGCAAAACAAAATACATGCTGTCAACAAGAAAGGACACACAACATCGACGAATTGGACAGAACGTCACGATAGAAAGCTATCACTTTGAGGTAGTTCGGGACTTTGTCTACCTCTTCTCCGCTATTAATTCAGAAAATGGCATCACCTCAGAAACCAAGCGAAGAATCGTACTTGCCAACCGTTGTTATTTCTGTCTAAAAAGGCAATTGAATGGTAAGGCCTTGTCGAGAAATACTAACTACACTCTGTACAACCCCTCTTCCTCCCAGTCATGCTTTATGGTGCAGAAGCATGGATGCTATCAAAGGCGGATGAAGATCTCCTTTGACGGGTTCTGAAGGAGGAGATTTAACAGCGAACTCTACGAGCTGTACCAGCGACATAGACCTTGTCAGAAAAGTACCGATCAGTCGTCTAAGATGGCTGGGAGATGTAGAGCGAAAGGACAGCAACGCTCTGGCCCGAGGAATCTTCGATTCCACCGAAAGAAAAACGTTGGTAGAATCAAACACGAACCTTGGTTGATTTGGCGTCAACCAATGGCCGTTGTCATTTCAACAAATGCGACATTTTCAATTTTTTGTGAACCGCGTTACAGTTATTTTTGCTAAACTCAATCACGCCATTGTCAATTTCGTGTTAAAAATATCACAAAGCATGGTTACTCACATAATGTTATATAGGAAACACGGTCCGTGATAGTTGAAACAGGCGACTGTTTTGCTTTAACCATCAAAAATGTTTGCTGCAACATACTTATGTTCATGTAAATATTGTCCTTCTTGAATTAACATGAGTAAGTGATTGAATAAGTACGAACATTGTTATTCGATAGATAAAATATTTTAATGTGTTCGTGATTCCTTTAAAACGTATATGGTTACGTTAACACGATACTGAATGATGAAACATGATCATTGTTAACCAACAATGAAAACGTTGTAAGGTTTTCGTGCTTCTTTTAAAATGTCCATACTTACTTTAGCATAAGGTAATGATTGATAACGTATGATCATTGTTAGTCAACAATGAAAACGTTGTTAAGTTTTCGTGCTTCTTTTAAAACGTCCATACTTACTTTAGCATAGGGTAATGATTGATAACGTATGATCATTGTTAGTCAACAATGAAAACGTTGTTAAGTTTTCGTGCTTCTTTTAAAACGTCCATACTTACTTTAGCATAGGGTAATGATTGATAACGTATGATCATTGTTAGTCAACAATGAAAACGTTGTTAAGTTTTCGTGCTTCTTTTAAAACGTCCATGCTTAAATTACGAGCAAAGCATTACTATTTTGCTCGCACCCACCTAAAATAGTACTAAAAAAAAAAAAAAACAAAACAATTTTTCGATGTCTTTGCTTTTCATTTTTAATATTTTTTCCTTTGTTCATATTACAGTAATTATAGATTATCTTAGTTCATATTACAGTAGTTATAGATTATCTTTAGTAGAAATAGTTAGTTTTATAATTTTATAATAATTAAGTATTAAATTTTTAGGTTAAGTAAAGAATAAATAAAATAACATTCATAGTTATGTGCAAAAATAATTTAAAAGAATTTTATAAAACCAAACTGTTTTCCATTCGGATTTGGATATACGCAAAATGGTGGCCCATCTAACTCATTAATTTTATTTATATAATAAATGTCTGTGCCTTTATAAATCTTGAATGAATTAAAATGATCAATGTATTTTGAAGTTTCTATTTTTTCGCAAATAATATGAGGACAGTTTTGATATATTAACAAAGATTGTATTCTATAAATGTTTGTTGTTTATCTAGATCTACTGACATAATCATTGTTTTTATAAGGCACTTTACAATAATTAAGGGAATTGTAACACAATTTTTCATAGAAATGCTCATATGCAAGAATGTTTTGTATTTTAGTAAAGTAAGATTGATTTTTAAGTACTATGCCAGCATTAGATACTTTTGATATGGCTGCCGGAATTCCTACAGAAGAAATCATTCTTTTACAAAAAATTAAACTTGTCTTAATTCCTAAAGATAAAGGTAAATTTCTACGAGATGATGTATTATTGCAATAACTTTTAAGCACTTTGTGTTTTGATTCAAATCTGAATGACCAAAAATGTTTTAATGGCCCAAGCATTTGCATTACATGTGGATAATGAACCATGAAATGGAATTTAGGCTTCAAATTTGTATTGAAAAGCGAAATATATAAATGGTGGTGCTTTGATATCAGACCTTTCAAGGTAACGATATCAGTTTGTTGAAAATTAGATTTTAAGATGATATCAATAATTTTGTTGAGAACGGTTAATAATTCCCAGTGTCTATTTCCTTGAGGAACAAGATCGCCAATGATGATTGGCAAGAAACGGCAAAAAGTCCACATTTCTTTTGCCGACATATTCAATTTTTTCCTTTTAATATGCTCCGGCCTTATAACAGTGGATATGTTCCCATATTCCGACTCACTATACTTAAAAAATTGCGTTCTATTGTTCAGAACATCTAATGTAAAAAATGTGTCCTGAATAACAAACTGATTTATCAGTTCACACAAGTCATAATGGCATACTCCCTCAAATACGTCATGCATTACATCGACTGCTATGTTTTGAACAACATGAAAGGAAGAAATATTGTTGAAAACAGATACTTCTCTAATGCCAGTGTTTGAAAGTCTGTCGTTTAATTGGGCATATTGTATAATATCCCGTCTATAATTCTCAGTTGTTCTATGCAGACAGTAGTCATCAGAACAATTTCTGAAAGTTTCAGATTTAGAACATTTACAAATACGGCAAGGAAATCGCGAGCTAAAACTTTTTGTGTATCCCAAGATTGTGTTGAGTCCAAGGTTGTCACCGGTAATAACTCCCAACACAAAAAAAAGCTGATGAGATTCACCAGAAGGTAATTTTATAAAAACGCCATTCTCTTCAAGCCTTTTAATTTCGTTTACAAGCTGGCAAAATATAACGTTTTCACCATGTTTCTTGAATTTTGAGTAAAACAACATAGCTACAAATATGTTGTCTAGTTCTGAACTTATCCACTGTGGTAGGCTAGGAAAGTTGTAATAAACTGCTCCAATAGCATGGCTTCCACCGTGGGATCCTAAAGGATTGTTCGATTCAAAGTCATCAAAATATAAGTTGAAAGGTATAATCTTGTCGCGTTTAGTTACAGGAAATTTGGAAATTCTTTCTTTCCAAATTTTGGTTGTAATTAAATGTGGAACAGAGTTCGAATTTATGGTTCTCATATTTTCAGCAACAGATTTATACACACCGGGTAACTCAAAAAATCTTTGAAACTGAAATTGCAACGGTAAGAGAATACCATCGGATTCAATGACATCAACAGACGGCTTTATACCACTTATAACGGATACTTCATTATTGATAGTAAAACTATAGGGATTTCTATACAAATTACAGTCTGCTGCCGTCTGAATAAATTTGTAATAAGATTTAACATTCTCAAATGGATGTTGTAGAGCAGACAAGGTAGCTATAAAGTGTTCTTTTTTGTCCGCTTTTATGTATGGGGAAAATTCTCGATAAACTTTTGAAAAAATTGTCTGAAAAAACCCTTCTGTTAGATCCAATATTATTTCTTCTACTAATTTTCGAGATAGATTCGGTTTCCCATACAAGTTACAAGTGAAATTCATGGCGGACTTTTCTATATCTTTCAAAATATCATTATTTTCATAAAGCAGTTCATTAGTTAAAAGTGTTAATGGGTTATCCTCATCATGTGACTCGGATGGGTCAACATGTGACTCAGATGTTTGAATAGGAGAAGTTGGAAGATTAGAAAAGGTATCACAATCTAATGCAATGCTTTTGCACGAACGTTGAAAATGCCTCCTAAAACTTTTCAAATTATAAATTTGCTTACAATTAAAACAGTGAAAATCGCCATTTGGCTTTAATTTATGAATAGTTTTGTAATGCAATACAAGATTATTACAGGAATAAAAAAACTGGGTGCACAAGTGGCAAGTATACATTATTTGTTTGTTGTAAAATTTCAATTAAAATAAGTGTATCTGGCGGAATTCTTTCTTTCGCTTCAATTTCAAAAAAATACTTTTGAAGAAACAGCCAAACGGCTTTTGAAGCTGCAGGATATTTTAAATTTAATACAAAAAAAAATTTGAAGCAAGTAACTAATGCGAGCAATAGAGAATCAAACTAATATATTATCTCGTTATAGTAAACTATTAACGAGTTGTCGAAAACGCAGAAAATGATCAGTGGCTACAAACTTTTACCAAGTCCCCTAACCTTATTTGCTATTCAGTCAAATGCAATGAATATTTTTGTAATGCAATACAAGATCATTGCAGAAATCAAAAAATTGGGTGCACTAGAGGCAATTATACATTATTTCTTTTTGTTGTAAAATTTCAATTAAAATAAGTGTATCTGGCGGAATTCTTTCTTTCGCTTCAATTTCAAAAAAATACTTTTGAAGAAACAGCCAAACGGCTTTTGAAGCTGCAGGATATTTTAAATTTAATACAAAAAAAATTTTGAAGCAAGTATCTAATGCGGGAATTATGTTTCCAACCTTGCAAAAAAATAAAATACAAGTAAAATTTACACGTCTTCTTTATTCAAATGTTTTCTTCTAACTAACTTATATTAATGACCTAGTTGAAAACGAAAATAAGTTCTAGCCGTACATCTGATACGGCACTTCAGTTTCTAGTCAATTCCTAGCGGTTTGATGCTGGAGCTGCTGTTGATGCTGCTGTTGCTGTATCGGTGGTTTGCTACCATCGTATTTGATAGCGGGACCATCGTTGGTGTCAGTGTTGCTGTGTCGATGGTTTCTTATCAAAGTATGTGTCGTTGATGCTGGTTTGTTTGCAAGCCATCGGCGCATGTTGTTGCTATGTGCCGATGTTCCGATGCTAAAGCTGGCTTGTTGCTGAGAGCGTAACTCCTCCCACCCAAATGTGAACTTTAACGAGGTGAAGAGTGAAGTTTAAGAGTTCAACATTGATACATTTTGTTAGTGTAGAAACCATCCAGATAGTATTAAATCATTGAGGTGATGATTTGCTTTAGTTATTGGAGTCGGTCCAAATCTTTCAATCACTTTATCGACTTTAGGGAGGGAAAGGGGGTGGGGAATGGGGCATGTTTTCTTGTGCAGAATACAAATATAGTAGTTCTTGCTTTATTTAATAAAATTTTAACAAAAAATGCCTTACTCTCAACTTCAGCCGCAAAAGTGGTTGTGCAAATTTTAGTGCTTGAAAGCTAAGGATTAATTTTAAATCTCGTTATGAATATTTCGCTATGATTCTCTAAATTTACGTTGTTTCTTAATTTTTTGTTTGTGTACTTTTCGTTTGTTTGTATCTACTGTTATTTTATTGCTTTTTCTAACATTATGATGAATGAATCTGGGGGCTAACTTGTTTCTCCTGTCGTCTGATTCGTATATGACTTCCATTGGTAAAAAATTTGGTGGATGTATACGTTTTTTGTTTAATTTATTTATTATATTTTCTTTGTGATCTAGACTTTTTTTATAAATTAATTTTGTGAGATTTTCGTAGTCCTCTATATGATTTTGTAAGTATTCCTGACCTATTTGTATATCTGTTTTAGTGGGAAATGGTTTCTTTGTGTTAATATGACCAGTTATAAGTTCAAATGGTGTGAGTTTAGTGGTGGAATGAACTGAGTTATTATAGGTTAATACGGCTTCGTCTACAATTTCACTAATAGGTTTATCTTTATTTTGAAATTTGATTATTCGGATTAGCTCTGTCAATGTAGAGTGAAATCTTTCTACAGGTGAATTTCCCGTTGAGCTTTTTGCGCAAGTGGTATGAAGATGAATTTTATATATATCTAAAAATTCTTTAAATAGTGTTGATACAAACTCGCTACCATTATCTGTAATAACTTTGTTTGGGACTCCGTGATGGGAAAAGAAGTGTTTTAATGATCTTATGAGATTTATACTATTTCTAGCAGGTAGTAGGTATACAGAAGAGAATTTACTAAACTTGTCAACAATGGTTAAAAAATTTTCCTTATGAATTGAATATATGTCTATGTGTAGAATTTGTAGAGGTTTTGATGGTGTTTCCGTTATTTCATACTTTAATTTTTCTCTATTTCGGTCATATTTATTAATATTGCATACTTCACAATTATTAATAATTCGTGTTATAATGTATTTCATATTCGGAAAGTATGAGTGCCTTCGAATGTGATATAAACTTTCTGTTATACCTCTATGGTTAGAGTTAGAATGATATTCGCGAACTAGTGTTTCCTGTTTATCTTGTTCGGTAATGTCATCTAACAAGGTATTGGATCGAACTAATTTAAGGCAACGGTTGTTAAAATATTTCGAAAACACCGACTGAACTGTTTTGAATGTGTCATCTTCTGCTAAAATGGCTGTAACTCTTTTTGAGTTCAAGTAATTCTTAAAAATTGAAATTATAACGTTTTCGTTGCTAATGTCCCTATGTTCAATGAAATATCTCTTTTTTCTTTTAAATAAAATTTGGAATTTGACAGAGAGCTTAGTTTTATTATTATTTCTCTTAAGGATGATTTGATTTGCGAATTCATTAATAGAGCGTTCTGTAATCGGTATACCATCATCTAAATTTTCTTTAGCTGAATGAACTGTGGACAGTTGTTCAGAGTCATCCACATTGTTTATCATAGATCTTAAATCCAAGCAATTAGACGGTTGATCAGGAATAATGAAGTCGTTTATATTAACCTCAACTCGGGATAGGGCGTCGGCATTTAAGTTAAGCTTCCCTTTTTTATAGGTTACATAATAATCATATTCTTCAAGTCTTAACCGCCATCGCACTAGCTTAGAATTCGGTTCCTTAAGAGAAAAAAGCCATGTTAGAGGTTTGTGGTCTGTTATTATTTGAAAACGTCTGCCAAAAAGATAAGGACGAAAGTATTTCGCACCCCAAACAATAGCTAGCAGCTCTTTTTCTATGGTACTGTAATTCTGTTCCGATACGGATAAAGTCCGACTTGCATAGCAAATTGGCTTATCCGATCCTATAGGGCCTTGTGATAATATAGCACCTATTGCAACGTTACTAGCATCGGTAGTAAGGTTGAAAGGCTTAGTAAAATCCGGATATTGGAGCAAAGGGTCATTACAAAGAAGTGATTTACACATTTCAAAGCAATTTGTGTACCTTAAGTCAAGTTTTATTGTTTTTCCCTTGCGAAGGCATTCTGTCATAGGTTTAGTAAGATTGGCAAAATCCTTAATAAACTTTCTATAATAACCCAATAGCCCTAAGAACGATTTGATTTGTTTTGCCGTCTTGGGTATTGGAAAGTTTTTAATAGCACTTATCTTGTCCGGATTAGGCTTTATTCCATCTGATGTTATAATATGCCCTAGAAATGTCACTTCCTTTCGGAGAAATTCAGATTTTTCAATTTGTATCTTTAAATTAGCTTCCCTTAACTTCTCAAACACTTTACTAAGGTTTTCAATGTGTTCTTGAAGCGAGGTGGCGAACACTATGATATCATCCATGTATACCAAACACACTTTGCCTATAAGATCTCTTAGCACGTTGTCCATAACACGCTGAAATGTTGATGGCGCATTTTTGAGACCAAAAGGCATGCGGAGAAATTCATAGTGTCCGTTATCTACGCAAAAAGCTGTCTTTTCGATATCATCGGTACTGATCTCTATCTGATGGAATCCAGAGGCGAGATCCAGTGTACTAAAGTACATGCACTTCCCAAGTTTATCGTGAATTTCGTTAACATTTGGAATAGGGTACACGTCACCAACCGTTTTCTCGTTGAGTTTACGGTAATCTATTACTAAACGCCACTTTTCTTTTCCACTGGCGTCTTTTTTTTTAGGGACAATCCAGATCGGAGAGGACCATGGAGAATAGCTTGGGCGTATGATACCCTGCTTCAGCATATCTGCAATTTGATTTTGGATTTCGTTTTTGTGGACGTATGGATAACGATAAGACCTAGAATATATCGGTATGTCATCCATTGTTTTTATTTTGTGTTTTATTTGGTTTGTGAACGTTAAGTTCTGTCCCTCTTTAAAAAAAATATCCTCAAATTTTGTACAAAGCTTTCTAATATATTTTTCTTCTTCATTATTTAAATGATCTGTTCGTATTAAGTTACAAACTTGTTTGTCAACTAAATTTTCGCCGTTGCAAATATTAAAATTATGAATTTCAGAATATGTCTTTTCAAATAAAGTAGCTTTAATTGGTTGCTCAACTACAAAGCTTTGTGAACAATCTGATGTGTTTACTAATTCCATATTGGAAAACCAATTTTCCGCTTGATATATTCCTTCAGAAATAACTAGGTTTCTTTGGACATAGGTCGGCTTAATGTAAATATAACCAGTTTCAATATCAACAGGAAGGCGACAAACCATCTTAGTTTGACCTGGTACTGTGAATTGCTCCGACATTACATTAGGCTTGTATAATAACGGAATTTTAACTTCCTCGCTTTCTAATAGAGATTTTCCTAAATCAATTTTCATACCCAGATCCTTCAAAATATCTGTGCCTAATAAGCCATCAAAATAATTGTGAAATTTAAATACCAAAAAGGATAGGTTTTTTTTTGATTTTAGTTCTGGTAAGTTATTTATAACTACTTTCTTATCTAAAGCGTGGGTGTTAAAAATTGTTTTAATTTCTATAGGTTTGATAGGAATGGATTCTAAGGTTTTAGCTACGTCAGGGGTAACAAACGATTTATTACTCCCTGTGTCAATTAAAAATTTGGCTTTTCTGCCGTTTATACTATTGATTATAATGTAAGGCAAATAGTTTGTGGTAAAGTTGTTTATGTCTATGTAACCGATTGGTCTCCTGAGGCTTGTGATTGAAAATTTGTATCATCTACTTCACATTCGATAAAATCGTGTGGGGAAGATTGAAAGTCCAAATTTTGGCAGTAATTTGGTGGATTGTGATTGCGTAGATTTAGAAATTCAACACCAGGACCATTACGAGCGAAATTACAATTACAATGATTCTCAACATTGAATAGTTGACCTTGTGGCTGGTTCTGGGGAAAATTGTTTCTGTGAGAAAAATTGCTTCTTTTCGTATTACCACTAGTAACATCCATTGGTTCAGTGGGTGGAAGTCGTCGAAACCTAGAGCTATTACTTTGATTTTGTCTGAAGTGCATTGGATGTGCGTTTCCAGTCATTGGCCTAAAAGATTGTTGGTTATAAATATCCTGGCTATAAGGATGTTGGAATTGGTTAACAGGAGTGAAAGATGGACAAATTTGCCTGGTGGTTTGATTTGCTGTAGGTTGGTATTGATTATTTCTGAAATAATGGGAATTTTGTTCTTCAAGACAGAAGTTAAAAGCATCTGTCAATTTGTTAGGCCTCATTGCTCTTATCGTTGATCCGAGAGGTTCTTTGAGTCCTGACAAGAACGTATTTAGACACATGTTATTATAAAGCTGTTGTTTTGCCGCAATAACATTTTCGTCTTCTTCGTGAACCCTTATATAATTAGTGAGTGTTGATAGAATTTCAATAATTTTGGAATAATATTTCTCAACGGTTTCATTGTTCTGATTAATTTGATGTAAGTCTCTTATAAGGCTCGTCTCATTACGCTTGTCAGAGTAGTGAATTATAAGATTTTGTTTTATATCTTTCCATTGTACCAGCGACCCATACATATTTAGGACCTCGTTAGCTTGTCCTATTATTTTGTTACGAATAGCTCTAAATATAATTGTTTCATAACTTGTGCCCCGAATTTGCGGTATAGAACCCAAAATATCGTCTACATTACTTAAGAAATCGTACAACAAGCGAGGGTTGCCGTCAAAGGTTGGAATGTCTTTAACCGCGTCAGGTATTCTGAGCGAATTAAAGACATCGGAAGCAATAGCTGAATCATTCATAACGACCGATTTATTAGTACTATATAAGTGCTCAAAATTATAATTTTGATCGATGCTATCAGAGCCAACTAGATCTATGAAATTTAATAAACCACTCTTGCGAATATTTTCTAATTTTGAATTTACGATCTTCGAATTTCTTCGGATTGGACTATTTTGTAAAATATTACTACTAACTTTGTTGCACTCTTTTTTAATTTTTTTAGGTGTTGTGGGCATGTGAAATGGAAAAAGCCGACAATGTAAGAGATTGAAAAGGACTTACCCCGTTAACTTTATTTGCTGCATACGTTGTTGAATTTTAATTCATCACAGAACATTAGTGTCGTTGATTTTCTGTTCTTGATTTTTGCAACACTGATTTATTGTTGAATTTTATTAATGATTTTATATTCACTTATATTTTAAACTTATTTGAACTTTTTTTTTTTTTTTTTCACAGTTTGTACTAAGTTCGTTTTGCTAAAGGGTTGAAACCCACCACTTCAATAAACCTTTGAAATGTGCAAAAAGAATTATGTTTTTAAGGCACCACCGTTAAGCTACTGTTTAAATTTTCACTTATTAGATGCTGGACATAATATCCTATTGACTGCGCCAATTATGTTTCCAACCTTGCAAAAAAATAAAATACAAGTAAAATTTACACGTCTTCTTTATTCAAATGATTTCTTCTAACTAACTTATATTAATGACCTAGTTGAAAATGAAAATAAGTTCTAGCCGTACATCTGATACGGCACTTCAGTTTCTAGTCAATTCCTAGCGGTTTGATGCTGGAGCTGCTGTTGATGCTGCTGTTGCTGTATCGGTGGTTTGCTACCATCGTATTTGATAGCGGGACCATCGTTGGTGTCAGTGTTGCTGTGTCGATGGTTTCTTATCAAAGTATGTGTCGTTGATGCTGGTTTGTTTGCAAGCCATCGGCGCATGTTGTTGCTATGTGCCGATGTTCCGATGCTAAAGCTGGCTTGTTGCTGAGAGCGTAACTCGGGTAATAGAGAATCAAACTTATATTTTATCTCGTTATAGTAAACTATAAACGAGTTGTCGAAAACGCAGAAAGTGATCAGTGGCTGCAAACTTTTACCAAGTCCCCTCACCTTATTTGCTATTCAGTCAAATTCAATGAATATTTTTGTAATGCAATACAAGATCATTGCAGAAATCAAAAAATTGGGTGCACTAGAGGCAATTATACATTATTTCTTTTTGTTGTAAAATTTCAATTAAAATAAGTGTATCTGGCGGAATTCTTTCTTTCGCTTCAATTTCAAAAAAATACTTTTGAAGAAACAGCCAAACGGCTTTTGAAGCTGCAGGATATTTTAAATTTAATACAAAAAAAAATTTGAAGCAAGTAACTAATGCGAGCAATAGAGAATCAAACTAATATATTATCTCGTTATAGTAAACTATAAACGAGTTGTCGAAAACGCAGAAAATGATCAGTGGCTACAAACTTTTACCAAGTCCCCTAACCTTATTTGCTATTCAGTCAAATGCAATGAATATTTTTGTAATGCAATACAAGATCATTGCAGAAATCAAAAAATTGGGTGCACTAGAGGCAATTATACATTATTTCTTTTTGTTGTAAAATTTCAATTAAAATAAGTGTATCTGGCGGAATTCTTTCTTTCGCTTCAATTTCAAAAAAATACTTTTGAAGAAACAGCCAAACGGCTTTTGAAGCTGCAGGATATTTTAAATTTAATACAAAAAAAATTTTGAAGCAAGTATCTAATGCGGGCAATAGAGAATCAAACTTATATTTTATCTCGTTATAGTAAACTATAAACGAGTTGTCGAAAACGCAGAAAGTGATCAGTGGCTGCAAACTTTTACCAAGTCCCCTCACCTTATTTGCTATTCGGTCCAACGCAGGATTAAAATAATTCGCCTCGGTCACGAAGAGAAGAAGAGATTGTCCTTTATGGTCGGTTTGTAAAATTTTCTCTTATTTGAGCCTTCTTGAAGTACCGCTGTTGATTGTCTGGCTGATGGAGGTAGAACAGCATGCAGCAGGTTAATTATCAATACATCTTCCGGCCCTGAAATAAAGCAAATAAAGCAAGCATTTAAAAAAAAATGTATGAAACGAGGTGCATGAAAAAATACCTTTTGAGAAGTCTTTTTTGTGTAGGAAGCCAAGAAGTTCTTGGCAGCTTCGGTCTTTAACCTTTTCGTTAAAAATAGGAATAATCAAAGCCTTGAAATTATTCCATTTTTCTATAAGCCCGTTTTGTTTGTCAGGAAATAGTTGAGCAAAATCGGAACCTATCTAGAAAATTAAAGATGTTTTAACAGATATCCTAAATAATTAATTACAACGTTAAGGCTAGTATGCATACCAGTGAAACGCCAGCAGAATGTTTCAGCAACGGCCAATTGGTTAAAAAGGTTAAGAACTGCAATGTGCGGGCATCTTTTTGTCGATTAGCGAATGTCTTTCTCCACTTGGACTTAATTTCGTCCCAGGGTTCTCTATGAATCTGGAGCCATGAAATATCAGCCGAGCAGTCTTCTAGTTCTAGAACATAAAGATATTAGTTTTCGTACATTTAACTTTGCTGAAATTCATCAATAATTGCACCTTGAGGGGTTTCAGTCTCATTTTCATAAAAATGAATTCCAGAACAGCTGGGAATAGGCTCATTGTTTTCGTTTTGCAAGAAATCGAGACCAATCTGTCGGTAACGTCTCTTTGCGTTATAAAAGCGACTATAAAGTCGTCCTGAAGGGTTCTCTTTTGATCCCTTTGGTGGCGGTGCGAAATATATATTCTATAAATATAATGCTTTGTTAACTTTATGTAGCATGAATAAGAACAAGACATACAGTGATTCAAATGAATAATCGGACAATGTAAATAATAATGATTATAGTATTTGTAAATGAGTCTAAACTACCTTGTCTTCGTTAAATCGGTCTTGAATTTTTCCAGCGATATGTTGGAAGTCCCTGCGGGATACTGATTTTTTATTTTGAATAAGCCAATTGGACAGACAGTCAATTAAAATTGTGCGCGACGAGTCGCCGATACGATTGTTCTTCTGAAAATCATTTATAACATAACTCCCGGAGGGATATGCTTGAAGAACGCCATCAATGTCCTTAAAATTATCGTATAGTAAGAAAAAGTTGCTTATCATAGAGTTATAAGAAAGAGAAAATGAAAAGTGATGTATGAATTGAAAAATAGTAATGTCAGCGTACAAAATTTCCAAAGCCGATGCTGGGCGATGAAGAATTCGACATATTTGATGAGGGCGATGGTGATGGTGTTCGTGAAATGTCATATATTCCTGCATTTATGTTCACATGTTCGGCCAACGATTTCTTAACTAACTCTTCTAATAACACTTTAACATTATTAACAATTGAATCGGATGGATCTGATGGTACAGTGATTCCCTAAAATGAAATGAGACTATAAGTAAAGCCAAATTTTTCCTATTAAGCTTGTTGAGTGGAATTACATTTTCTCTTCGCCATTGGTAAAGTTTCTGCTTAAACTCAACTCTTGTTCCGAAAGGTTTATTTACAAATAATTCTTTCAGATCCTCAGTATCAATTAATTTCAGTGTGTTAACATTCACCTTCAAACTTTTGAAATGATTATATAAATCAACGAAGCCCCATGAAGATAGAAGTTGGTACATTTCAGCATCATCAATTTGTAATTCTTCTTCTAAGCGAGGGCTAGCCTCAATGTTATCATTACTGTTAAAGAGTTCGACATATATAGGAGACTCTTGCGATACATTGTAATCTTTCCCAGCAGATTCATCAATCAAGTTTTCTGTAACTTGACTTGATTCAAATACATCTTCATCATACAGAAGATTTCGAAGATCTTCCATATTCAGATACAAAGAAGAGTTAAAGAAATGCATGTATTAATATAAATACCCGGCAACGAAAAAACAAAATTTAAATGGAAAGCCTATTTGCAGCGCTTGTATGTATGATTGTATTGCACACCAATACTGAAATCTCTTCTAAAAGAGAAAATTACACGAATCACTATTTCAAGATGAATTCATATTAAGCCATTGCAAATAGTTTGCGCCACAGGCTCATCCCCAGCTCTAGTCTAGGTTGTAACAAATATTTAGGTACGCTGAAGCCGAATGGCTGTATTGAGAAGATTTTCGTTTGGAAGAAAGTTATAGTCTCGGACATTTTTATCAGATATTCGCTAAGGCTGTAGTTATTGGGGACGTTCGGATTCATAGTTTAGTAAGTTGACAGGCTGTCTGACTAGATGTATTTCAGTTTTGATTGGCCCAGAGTGCAGAGTTGTAAAAGAATGCAATACTTTAGTATTGCATTCGCTGAAGTCGCAGTCATTTGATTGCTTATTGCAACTTCAGTAAAATTACTTCATAGCAGTACTATTACTTCAAATCTTAAATCGCAGTCTATTTTGAAGTCTTAAGTGAAAAAATCACCTGATGCAGTCAAACGACTTGAAGTCAAAAGATTGCATTACTTTTTGATTGCTTGAATTCTTTGAAGTCTTTTTGAAGTCTTTCAATGTATTGCAGTCTTGAAGTCTTTTGATTGATTTGAAGTATTTTTTGAAATTGTTTTTCTTGTAGTTCATGCACCTGTACATTTTTAACTTATATTTTATATCTGAAATATGAATTTCAAAAATTCAAATCAATAATATTTTTTTTTTTCAAGAAAAAATACTTCATATCAATCAAAAGACTTCAAGACTGCAATACATTGAAAGACTTCAAAAAGACTTCAAGGAATTCAAGAAATCAAAAAGTAATGCAATCTTTTGACTTCAAGTCGTTTGACTGCATCAGGTGATTTTTTCACTTAAGACTTCAAAATAGACTGCGATTTAAAATTTGAAGTAAAAGTAGTTAAGTGAAGTAAAAAGATTTCAAAATTCGTCTTTTTAATCAAATGACTGCAGTACTGTAAAGATTTCATTTTTTACAACTCTGCCAGAGTGGTCACGTGATTAGTTTTTGCAGTTGACGTTTATGGAGGGGAAGCCGACAAATCTAGTTAGGAAAATCCTGCCTGCATACTCAGTTGACATTTCGAAGAGTCAGATTTAAAATAAACAGAGTGGCCGTGGCAGAATTCTGAGGTGTCGAAAAAAGGGCCAGTGAGAGAAAAGGGTGCCATTTCTAAAGGTACTCTGCAAATTTCGAATTTTCGGACGATATTTAAAATCCATTAGTTCGCATATTACGCACCCTCAGTGCAAAAGAGCAATAAGTCAAAAAATGCGATTTTTGAGTTAATTATGAGGAAGTATTGGTTTCAAAGAAACCTTTAATTTAAGGGCTTGGCATTCTCATGCTCAAAACAGAACTAAGATAATGGTCATAAATCAAAAAATTGCATTATTATAAGTTTCGACGTAGCTCGCATTTTTCAATGCAAAACTGAGCTAACACAAAATATTACGCTATTTTTCACATCAAAAGTGACATGATTCCAGAGTAATACCGACGCAATCCAAAATGACTCTAATAACCGAGTTTATTTTTATTGTTTTAAAATAAAAACCTGCGCAAAAATTAAAAAAATAATTATTTAAAATCAACAAGAGACATTTTGAGTTATCGCTCTTTCACACTAAAAGTTTGTATTAATGTTCTAAATTAACTAAAAAACGTTAATTATTTATTTGAATTGAATAAAAAATATATGAGTTTTTGATAAAAATTGAAAGATTATTTATTTCTTTTTATACTAAAGTTTAAAGATTTGAATAATTTGTTTGTAATGATAAGTTACAGGCAAAAGTTTGTTTTCAATTTTTTTGAGTCGCTTTTTTCCGAAATGCCATTTTTCGACTTATCGCTCTTTTGCACTGAGGGTGCGTATAGTGTAATATAGTTGTGATAGGCAACCGTGTTGCATTTTAAATGTACTTATTTGAAAATATCAATTTTTGAAAAAATTATGAGGGGTCTTTTCCGAATAAAAAAGGGCAAATCAAACAAAGGCAACGATGACCGCGAGAATACAAAAACAATTCAACTTGCTCAGTCAACGCGTTCGGATTCCTAGTCACGACCAATCTAGTTGACGTTTTACATAAACTATGAATCCGAACGTCCCCATTTATCCGTCATTCGGGACACGGTTACGTAACGAAACGAAACGTCAAAGTTAAATCGCGTCAAATAAAAGTATGTGGATTGCTTGGCTAGCAAAATGGATTCTAAGCTCCAGTATTTGATTTTCGGCAGGATTCTGTACGTTTTAAGGCCCAACTTATTTCATAAAACACTGTGTTTTTATGAATATGCTATTACTTTACGCCAAATACGTAGCCGTGTCCCAAAGCCAGATGAGCGTCAGTCAGTTCAAAAATCATGCGAATAGCCACTTCGATTCGCAAAAGACTATAAATAATATTTATGACTCCCTGCACAAGCACACCAAACACTGAATCACTACACCTTTATACATTAATTCCAATTGAAAACTTAAATAATGATTGGCGTTGTTTCAAACGAAAGAAATACATACATATATTATATACATATGTATGGCACACATTGGTTTTTTGATTATACAAAGAAATAAATAGGTAGGATATTTTATGATAACACTAATAGGTAATTAAAAATATTACTTACCTCACGGTTACGATTGATGCAAAATTGTAGGTAGATAGGTATCTACTTTAAAAACACTTTTAAAAGCTTAATGCGCAATAAGATATCAAGATCAAACAAAAAATAGCGTCACACTTCTGTAGGTATACGACGAACAAACAATCTCTACTTCTGAAAACCTTTACCTGCACCACCACTGAACAACTGAACACTGAACTGAAGAATGAATATCTTGCGAGGAAAATGCAAATGACGCGACGTTCGTGATGGTTAAACAAGTAAACATGTCAATGCGTGTTAGTTTCACATACGGATGTGCTTCTTTTACAATGTTTGTGCTTGATTGCGTTGTTCCTTTAGCATTTTCATTGTAAATGTATCACGTCCATGTTCCTACAACAATGGTGTATGCTTGATTCAAAGTAAACCTTGTTACTTGTACATTTTCGTTATCCATATACAATTATACATGCGCTTTTGACAAGGCTCCTCATCGATAATATATCAGTGCTGTCGAAGTTAAAAAAGCAATACTTTCCTAAAGGCGTTTTTGTAATGTATTTTGCATTTTTTGCTATTCTTTTCACATTCAAAAAATGTAGATTTACTCTATATTTTTACGGCCAATATTATAAATAAAAGATTGCTTCTTTCTATAAAGTAAAGGTCTTACATTTTTGAAATCTAGATTATTATGAATATTTTCTGGGAATAGAACTGCGAACTCGGAACAAGTTAAAGTTCGTAAATGCTGTCATCTCCTTCACACGAAAACTTTATTTTTGTCGCAACAATTCGTGAATTGAAGCAGTTATTTTCTAGTTGCAATTATTATTTTGAGGTTTCGTTGTTTTACCTTGACATAGCGGTTAGATCAATAATATAATGCGATTGCAATTGATTCGTGTTTTGGTTAATAGGATTTTTTTTTTTTTTTTTTCAAAATAATGAATACAGTCACCATTGATATATTCAATTGATTTAGGGCCGTTTGCTGATACGACTTATAGCGAAGTTCTTGTCCTAAAAAAATAGCCTATAAGTATTTAAGTAGAACTTAAATCGTTAAAAGTCGTATGAGTAAACGGCCATTATTCTTACATCGTTGGACAAAACACGATCGTTTGATCGTGTATAATTTTTTTAATGGAGAAGGGTTCTATGCTAACCATTTTGCTGTAGCACAGATTGATCTGTCTCAATCTACTTGTGTACCTACTACTTAAACTTTGGTATTGACTCGAGTATTTACCGGACAGTTTTATTCAAAATCATAAAAAGGAGCTTAAATTGTAGAATTTGTAACATTGATGTGTGATGTCTAGGCAAAGCAGTTTTAAAAATGTGAGAGGAACCCAATGATACAAAAATTAAGTCACGTTCTAAGAATCAGCGTGAACTGGCAGTGGCAAAGTAGGGTGCGTGCAGATATAGGTAGTTATGTATATGTTTATGACTATCTTTAAAGGCAGGGGCTGGATTCTGTAAGGCGAAACGATCAAACGTTTTCGTGCGCATGAAAGATTTGCCCTATGTTACACAAGCAAATTTCTTCGTGCACACGAAAACGTTTGAACTTTCGCCTTACAGAATCTGACCCCAGAGTTACAAATTGAAAAGTTTTAATGTAGTAACATATCAGACAATATTTAAAAAAAAAAGCTTAAAGGAGGCTTTTAATGAATAAGTGGTGCAGTTCAAAAAAAATCTGTAGTTTCAACCGAAATGTTTGTTAACAAGTTATTGTTTTCTCAAAATATTTATAAATCATATTTTTTTCTCTTGTTTATAATGAATGTAATTTTCTCTATTATATGAAACTGAATGCATTTTGAATGTGTACCTTAATCACGTTTACCTTGAAAAGATGCAAAAAAAAAGTTAAACTACAACACTGCACTACAGGCAGTCTCATGCTTGCTGCGCAGGTATCCCGGTTCCGATCGGGAGGGAGAGAGTTTTTTTGTTTCATTTCTTTCCACTCACCCCAGTCCAGGGTTGCCGTTAACTTAAAAAAAAAGTCACTAACTCGAACCTAAAAATCCACCAGATATGCTAAAATTAAGAATAAAAGTCTCTAGAAAAAAATGTTCGCTACCTACATTATTTTAACAGCATTTTTCATTTTTAAAAATTAGTCAAAAAATTACAATACGTAAATAGATTATGTTAACTTATAAAAAAAAAAACAAATTCAGTCTCAAAGTTACAATAAAAAAACAAATAGTTTTTAAAATCACTACAAATCAGAAATATCTAGATCGATTTCATCTTCATCACTTTCATTTATCTCAATATCGGAGGCATTTTTAAAATTATTTCTTAAAAGAACATTCTTAGGAATTTCATAGGTATTCATGACAAATCTATTTTCTTGTATTTTTAGTTGATTTCTGATTAGCATTATTGAGTTTAAAGTTTTCGTTGACATTTTATCTCTCAACTTATTTCTAACTATGTTCATCATACTAAAAATGCCTTCCACTTCGGCATTTGAATGTGGAAGCGACATTACAGTTCGAGCAAGTTGGATTAAAGTTGCAATTTGCAAGTGACAAACTCGAATACCGGGGATGTCACTAGAAAAGTAACTAGAATTTTTTAGTAACAAAAGTTAAATTTTTGTCACTAAACTTTTGAAAATTCCACTGGATATAGTGGCAAAGTCACTAAAACGGCAACCGTGCCCCAGTCCCCTCGCCAACCAAACGAGGTTTCTGCCAACAGAAATCATCTCATGTGCGGAATCCCAATAGGATTATACTTTGACAATGTTTGTGTTTCTTTCAATTTTCATGCTTGATCAAAACTACGCATGATTACTTTAACATGTTTGTGCTTGCTTGTAATTTGACTATATCTGTGATAGTCTCACAACGTTTGCGTTTCCATAACAATGTTAAATTTTGCCAGCATTGTCATTTTAACATTTTCGTGATACATTCAGAATTACTGTATTCCTGCAACAATGTTTTACATAATCGCAGAAGCTAGAAACATGTTCATGATTCTTTGACTAATGTATGTATTTACTAAAGATCAATGCTTTTTCTCCATTACAATATTTGTGTTAAATTGAACATTTATCGTTGTACTCAAACTACGTTAATGTTTAATTTATAAGAACTATTGTTCATTTTGATTTGTTGACAACGTTTGTGTTTAATCAAAAACGCTTACCATCAAATTATTTCCGAATTCCGTAAATTTGTAATATATCATATGTGTGATTATTTAACAATTAAATCAACAATGAAATTTTTAGATAACAGTTCTATCATTTTCAAAACAAGTACATACATGTTTAAATTTAACATATTTGTGATACTTGTAAGCATTTTAATCAACAATGCGAGAGTAGTTGTTTCAAACATGTCGGCTTGTTTGTTTTAATCACACACGTATTTGTTTTGACAATTTTAAGCCCATTTTTAACTAACAATGTTTCATGTTTGAATCAACAAAGGTTTTTTCTTTCGGTGTCCAACCCACGTATAGTGTCATTTCCAATACAAGACAAATTATTTAAATTTTTAATTTTTGAATTCTTTGGATGCTCCGGACTTACCGCTTCACAATTTGAAATTAAAATTCGACTCAATTATAATTTTGTTGAGCACCTAAGTGCACCAAAACTTTGTATCGGATCGCGGTTGAAGATTGAAGAATCTCAAATCAAATGTCATGCAAGGACGATTTTGAGGGAAAAATTAAATGCCAATATAGTGGACCCCGCTTATTCAGAACGATTTGTCATTAGCATTTAAGCATCTATGACAAACAATAAGTCGCAAGGATAATCGCTGGATATTTGTACCATCAATCTTGAATTCCGATGTTTTTCACAGGGTCAATTGTATGTGGCGTGCTCATGTGTGAGCAAACCGCACTTTAGTGCAAAGGCGGAAGGTTTTATTGAAATATATCGACATTGCTATACATCAGTTATTCCTAATGCATTTAATATACCTACCTATCTTTTGAATAAAGAATTTGAATTTACCGAATTACATAAAGTAGCATGCATTGAGCATACTCGGAAATATTATTTTCAATACATTAACGAATTTGGGCGGAACGAAGTTCGCCGTGTCATAACTAAGTAACATAATTTTGTCTGCAGCAACTTCGAATAAAAGTTAAAGTCTTTTTTTTCGCTTTTTTTTTCGTCATAATAAACAATTTAAAGTTTTTCAATTTCAGAAAAGTTTTTTTTTTCAGAACAAATGTCAATTGTCAAACTGGATCTGTTATTTGTTTCAGTTTTGCTAGAGATGCGAAAAGGTGTGTCAAGGAGACCTTCTGCAGACATATAAAGGTAGAACCAATTTGCCAGCTTGATCACACTGACTTAATGCATTTATAAAATGAGCCCGCAATAACAACCTATGAAGTCCAAATAAACACCACTTGAAAACAGCTGCGTATTTTGGTTAATTCAGCTTTTGCATGACCTAAACCATAAAATTGCCAAAGTGACAGACCCTTCTTCTGTAATCGATGAGTATATGCTGTGTATGCGCTGCCCATAGTCTGCGGTGCGGTCGTGCAAAGTGGAAAAATCCGTTCGACTCAGAGGTAATGAAGAAGCCATTACCCACTTCCCTCTTTTGCATTTATAAATAGACGAGTTCGAGTGTCCTGTCGCCCATTTACTTAAATACAGCTCGTTAGTATTTTTATGCACGCTGTCACGCAAGGGAATCAAATTGCTCAACACAGTTGGCTATATTTTGGGGTAGGCAGTAGGCACCCACAAAAATATCCCCAAACCAAATCAAGGCAATTTTTCATAGTTGTTCGCATGGAAATAAAAGTAGATCCCACCCAGCATAATCACTTAAATTAAACGTCATCACTGAAGAGATTTAAATGATTCTAATGAACATTTGAAACCGCTGAAAAAGCAATCGCACATCCATCGCACAAGACTCATTACATTCATCTCTTAGTTAGAGATATTTTGACAGCCAGCTGGAGGGAGCGACAGCATAATGAATTTTTTATGCAAATTTATCTGCCGACGCCGACACACGCCAGCTATACCCTCATATCCTTTCAAATTCGCACAGTAATTGGAAGTAGCGAATTCGCATGCCTGTTGAAGAAGGGAATTTCAAAGAAGCCATTATGAATCTTCATTAGAATATGGCGCGATGAAAATAAAGGACGACGTTGAACCCGAGCGCACATCAGACAGCAAAAAAGAAAGGATTGTCTCCTGACATCCCATTGTTTGGCTGTGGCTTTATTAGGGAAAGCGCTATCTATCCCCAAAGTCAACACCTCCAGCTTGACAGATAGATACATACTTGTTTCAAATAAAAAAAAAAAAAATCATCCCCCACAGAAACTAACCCACAATCTTCGCCTTCACAAATGGTGTCAGAATTAATGATGCGAAGCATAGCCGCCACTGTTATCGTTGAGTGTAACTGCACAAACATAGATACCCTGGGTACACAAATTTGCGTTCAATTTCAATATGAATGTAGATACTTTTGCTATCGCAATTATTCATGCAGAATCCGTGAGTAAATTGTGACTCTACTCGTATGTGGGATTTAGTAGGCTTGAGCAATTGGAAATTTGCCAGCTCATTTGAACATGATTAAAAGCTGTTGCTCATCATAGCCTGGTCAGGATCAGCATGTTGTTTGATTGAATTGGCACAACCACTGGGGGATACAAGCGAAAATACACTTCACGATGAGAAGGGCAAATAATTAATTTCAAAATGTCCCTACGGGGATCAACATCAAACAACTACTATCTCCGGTGGTAGGTATCTCTGCACGCATTTATGCATAGCACCCAACAATTCACACGCAGAGACAGAGCCGTGGAATTTTTAATTTCAATTGTACCTATTCCTGTTCTGTTTGCAAACTGAAAATCACAAGTCGTACTCGGAACGGCACGTTGCTGGGCGAAGTGTTTGTAGGGGATTGCACGAGAGACAAAACTTTTGAAAGTCGTATTTGGATTATTCTGCGGTTGATGTTGGTTGGGTTTCCACCTAGTTCCCGTTGTATACAATGCGAAAGGGGTAAGTACAAAGAACATTAATTATTTTACCGTTTTGGGGTTGTTCATGTTCGTGCGGCGCGATAGGGGCGGCAGCGGCATCCATCCACGATGGACAGAGATCTCGGAGTACATTTGATGCAATTAGCTAAGTGGATTGCTATAAGTAGGTAGGGAGCGGGTTTTCAAAAATTCCAAATATTGTTTTATGTTTTTTAGTTGAAAGTATTTGGGAATTAAATGCGGAAACTTTAATTAATTTTCAGACAGCATGTTGGGGGTGGTTTTGCTCGGACTGAATGCCGTTGGGGGGAATTATCAATTAATTATCGACACTTGCAGTATAATTTCTGTTATTTGACTGATTATGTAGTGTCAGTGGATAGACAGACTGCCGGTGCACCTGATGTTCAACATGACTGGTGGCGGTGGATATTGAGTGTAGAGATTTATTATGCAAAGATGTAAGGTATGGCCCCCTTATACAAGGTGGCGCAAAAATAACCTTCCGATGTTTTTTGGCTGTAATTTAAAAAAAAAGAGAAAAACTTTGATTCTTCTTGTGGATTGTGGATCTGGAGCAGTGTAGCGTAACATTGTTTATTAACGTGTTTTTCGCATGTGTTTACTACTACACAAATGTCAAAACAGAACTGACATTAGAGGCCATCGCAAAATTTATAGCATTTTCTGATAGGAGGATTACTTTTGCGCCACCCTGTAGTTATGAACTAAACATGAGGGCGATAAACTCATCACTGAGTGACACGGAGACTTAAATTGTAAGCCAGCAACCAGCGTTGCCAGTTTGGGGGGTTTCCTCCCAGATTTAGGGTTTTTTTTTTTTGGTCGACGGGGGGAGATCTGGGGGGAGATATTGTTTAGGGGAAAACCTGTTTTAATATTGTTTTATTTTTATTTCCTTATATACCAAACCCTTTGTGGTAACCTTAAAATGAGCTTACGCAGAAAAAATTTATAGGCATTCGATGAACGTAAGAAACGCTGAGTAACATATTCTTAAAAATGAGGTACCTAACTAGCGTGGAGATTCTTCGTTCTGTTCGCAACTAAATTTCAGATTCAAAATTGAGCATAACAATCCAGGATGAAATAAAAATGTGCTATTTTAAAATGCTATTGAATAATCGATCCCTCAACTAATATCTCTGGACTATTTTCATTAACAAAGCACGTCGGCACCAATCTAATTTCTAAATTTTATAAAGAACAATTTTATTAAAGTCGCGTATCTAAGTTCTGTGTATTTATTTGAAGCACACTTCAGCAATCGGAAAACCAAACTTAAATGTCCGCGATTCAAATTCGAAATTCATACTTTTAAGCAGGCACAGTGCCTTAGTGGTTAGTGTGTTGGAATACTAACCGAAGGTCTCAGATCTTAGACTCGATTCCCGAAAAAAAAAACATCTTAAGGGTTTCTTCCACTGCGCCACCTCTTGCGAACGTCTGGCAAACATCCGAGAGTATAACTGTCATGAAATAGCTTCTCAATTGGCCGTTTGGACTCGGCATAAAATTGTAGATACTTTCTATTCGTTCCAAAAGTGAAAAACTCACACCAAACGAATGCTTGTGAGAAGCTTGGCCTAGGAACTCTACTCTGTTGCGCCAACTATTCAATTATTTTTAAGTTGTACATTAAAGATGTTAAAAAAAAAAAAAAAAAAATTGGTGCGACTGTATTCAACAGTCCCGAAATATGTGTATGTGTAAACACCGTGCGTGCGGTATGTGTGTGGCTTGATACTCGTCATTGAGAAAAGAGGGAATTGTAATATCCGTATTCTTGATATATTATAAAATAACAAAAATACCCGTTTGCATTTCCATCCCCGCAAGTTAAATGACATCAACTGTTACACAGTAAATGAAAGTGTCATTGGAATTTCATTCGGCTTGCATTGCATATTGTAGAGGTACTGGTCTACGACATTTTTGTTAATTATTGTCCAACTGTGATTTCTGCATGCCTGGTAATTCACGAAAGATTTGGCACCGAATTTCCACGAGATATCCGTCACAGGGAAGAAATGTGAGACCATCATATATGAAAAACATGCTTTATTTCACATCAACAAAAAGCTGAAATTAATATGCCCCAGCTCATAAATGTATGCATTGATAAAACACAGTGACGCATTTCCGTCCCCGCAAGTTAAATGTGTGGAATTACACCACCAGATTCCAATAACGCGCGCTTAGATGTTTACACATCAAAAATAATGACAACAATTTGTTTTTTTTTTTTAACAGCCAAATCTGGGTGTTTTTCAGATTTATCTGGTTATTTTGACCGTCAACGCTGCCAGAAACTTATATTAATTTTGTGTATTGCAGAAAAGTGCGTGTTGGAAAAGTGACCACTGGTTAGCAATTAAAAGGACAACGTCCTGGGGTTCCTTTCAATGTTTTTTTGACTATCTAATGCTCTTAAATGCAGGTTTGAATTTCTAACTTGGGTACTATTATGATTGTCATTGCTATTTATTGTCTGGTAATATTCAGTAGGAAAAATATCAACCCCTTTTCGAGGGCATCGGTCCGATACTAGGAAGTGCTAGAATTATTTACCTTTTACTGAGGGGGTGCGAGGAGTAACAACGATTCTCGCTTGTTTGGGGGTTACCCTGACAATTTCTGATGGGAAATTATGTCGAATTTCAGTTTGTGAATTATTGTTTGAGAGAAACAACTCTTAACAACAATTCGCAGACACAGTCACTTTTGGTAGGAATGATAGCTATTTCGAACTACACCACTAATTCATCATCAGACTCCTTTGAAGTGATTGTTTTGATTAGTTTTGAATTCTGACAGTCAATTCTCCGTATATAATTCCATTTGGAAAGACATTTCTGTTTTTCCCCTGTCAGGAAATGAACTTGCATTTCGAATTTTCGCCAATTAATCAAGTGACTACCACTTGCGCCAACTGAGCGACGAGTACAAGCCCGACAACTACTGGTGATTAGAACGGAGGGGAAGACTTACCTCTGAGCGCTGTTGTTGCTACGAGGTGTTTATTTGCTCTCGGGTCTTCTTATTTACCTTTTGTTTCCCAGATTCTCAGCCTAGTTTCTTTGGCGTCATTCCACCACTGTCCACTAAACCATCAACTATGTGAACTGAAATTTGCAATTAGCATTTCAAGGGGCTGCTACCCAATAGGAATAGTTTAACTCCGTGCTGTCTCTAATATCGCATCAGCTCGTATGAAGCTCATAACGAATTAAAGTCTTAGACGACATGGCTGCAGATCAAGTTTACATTCGAGTTAACTTAAAGGATTATCACACTACAGCATTAAAGAGCGAATTTAGGTCAGACTGGAGCATGGAAAAGCGAGGAGTACGCAGCAACAGCAATTCTCGCTAAAGTTGCGTTTCCAATAAATTCATACACTGCAGGCAATCGAGTAAAGAGACTCGTCTGAGGTCTGTGTAGTGTAGCTTAGATAAATGTTTTCCCTTCGGCTTTTAGATGTCGTCACCAGAAAATTATGTGTAGCTTGATAACCTTATTTGTTTACCAAATAATAACAGAGCGGTATCCGCAAGCAACTAGGTAGATATGGCTGAGTAACCCTCAGCATTAAACAGTTTGTTTGGGAAATTTTTTAAAGATGAACTCCCACACAGTGAATGTTAGCTATCAATTCATGAAAAATGGTTTAATTTCTCGAAAGCCTTTGAAAATAGAAATTCGTTTATTAACAAATAAAGGAATAGCAATACCTATTGAAAAAATAAATAAAAAGTTTCTCAGAAACCCGAAGACAAAACCTGCAGTAGTACATTGGAAGATAACATTCGGGGCCGCTTTTTTTAAGCTACGGTGCGTGAGAAGCTTGAAATAGTAAGACGATGTTGTATTTATTGAAAGTAAAAGGATCGTCAAGACATGGCCCTGTCATTTCGGTTGGATGTTATTTGTCGCCACGTGATTTTGAATTTGATTCTCAATCACGTGTATCGCCCATGCCATGAGCTTCGCGTACGTCAACGACATTTTACATGTTCGAAAAAGCTGAATTTGTTTCTGACAGCTCTAGTTACATGTAAAATATGTGTCCCCACGGGGGTTTTATACAATTTTTTGGCATAATCATATTCAAGTGGGATCTAATGTAACCTATACTTCAAGGAGGATTTCTTGTCATTTTTATTATCATTTAAAAACCCGATAAGTAACTAGAAAAAAATTCTATAAAGAGCCACAAACACTATGCGGAATGACATTTTTAACTGGGTAGCATTAAAACAAATCTGAGCGCATCATATGCAAAGGAAATTCGAGGACTTCTACATAATAAATACAAACAAAATCAGCTTTTAGGTGTTAAGTAGTTTCTGCCACGCACCAGTCTTCTGCCTTCAGACGGAATGTTAGTATCTTTGAGTTTATGTATATATAGACCGTTTAAATGTGAAAGTCTCTCCGAAGACAAATCGTGTCATAAATGACGCCAATTGGATTCGAAGTGTAAAAAAACAGCTGTAGGTTATGTTAGGTAAAAAAGAGGTATGAGATAGTAAGGTCTCATACGGCACTATACTCCGTCCAAGAAAAATTGTCAGTACAGGGAAGATAGGATGTTTGCCTCTCAGTCTGGTAGCAATGACTTACATAAATCGGTCCCTTTTTAAAGCTCTCACAGGGTTGCCGTAGTGTGTATGATAATTCCCATAACTCAGAGAGCAATACTGTTAGGGTTACCATCTTCCAATTTAGCCAGGTCTCATCAGTAAAATAAATCTTTCTTTTCTCTTCTCTAATTTTTTTTAATTCGCGTAGATATCTTCGTCTCCAAGAAATAATGTCACTTCCTTCCAACAACAAATTCTTTAGCTGACGTTTGACGAATTTAAGTCCGAGATCTTTTTGCAATATTGTATACAAAGTTGATCTGCTTAGTTTTGTTATATTTTAACTTTTTTGTACTTCCAATAATATCTTGTCTAGCGTTGGAAGGTCATTATCTATAAAAAACTGATGGACTATCCGCCCAATCGCACATTTGTCAAAATCATCCACCTTGCTCTTGATACCGGAATTATTTTTCTTCTTTGGTGGTGAATTGTGGCCTTTGATTGCTTTTTCCCTTAAAAGTTCCGTAACAGAAAAAACAGTAGCCGCATTTCCTACGGCTTCCGATTTACTTTTGAAAAGGTCATAGAATTTTTCAGTTGCATCAACAATTTTTTGTTTCTTTTCTACACTTAGATCCTTTGTAGCCATGTTTCTGTTTATTCATATGCACAATAAAGTTAACCACTTGCTTAGATGCACTATCCGCTATTGAGATAACAACCAATGTTTCCGCCTTATATACACAAACAGGCAATTAGAAAAAAATTATATGGTATGGTAAAAGGACTGCACTTGTGCAGCTCTACATACATTTTTTAATATAGACATATATACCTAGATTACATATTTGTTAAAAAATTATTACCCGTCAATGCAGAACTTCGCGGAAACAGTAGCAAAAAAAGGATCATAAAATCCTTTCAAGGCATTTGCTTTACTAGGGAGGAGTGAGCGGATGTGGTAGACCCCAACGACCGAAAATAAACAGTATAGGTTTACTTGCTTCATCATTTTGATATTTCGGTGTGAAAAATATGCTCTACAAAGTGAAATATGAATTTGTACCTACCAAAACATGCAGAAATATGCCCTAACGAATAAGGCTGAAAATTTGTACTTAGTTTTCTATAATAAAATATTTAATCAAAGTTTATCCCCTAAAATACCATGCTTTTGCATGAATCCAGTTGAGTTGCCCTAGTAATCACTATTAATTTATTGCAATATCTCTACAACGCACATATGATCACTTGTTGCGTTAGTGAAATGAATGCATTAAAACCCTCACGAATAAAGATTATTTCTAAAAGACAACATTCAAAAATATGTTTTAACTGAATATTATTGGATCTTTCAGAAATACAAACAAATTAAAACCGAATGGCAACACCCCACATAATATGCCGCTCTCAAAAGCTCCAAAAAGCTCCAAAAAGCACCAAAACCGAAAGTTCTTTGACAAAATCCAAAGAAAATCCTTTAATGATATGCTAACATTGCCATATGGTAACACTTCTCTGATGTGCTCCAGTCACTCACACTGCTTATTTTGGTTGATGATAATAGCAAGCGAACACAAGCGATCGTGCTCATTCTGCCCGCGACTGTGTGGCAGACTCGTTGTGGAGGGATGTATGCGAATTTCAGGAAAATTACAACAACAAAATTCCTTGGAATGCCAGTGGTTTCGTTTTTATTTCAGTGGCAAATCTTGCGTTTGAGTGCCGTGAGAGTACTACAGGCACCACTGGTAGAAAAAAGAGCTTCCCATAAGGCCTGTACTGACAATTTTTCTTGGACAGAGTATAGGTACCATAAGAGCCCATCGCGATCCCTGGCAAACCGATTGCATTAAACCACAATGGAAGAACAAACACAACAAACATTTCCCTTAAAAAAACAATTAACCCCTTTAAAGTTTGTGTGGTCTATCTCCTCTAGTTGTTGGAAGAAATATTTATCTACCCAGAAACTTCCTTCGGTTGGAGATATTGCTTCGCATTCACAATCTGCAAGTTTCCGTGTCTGTCAGTCTAAGTCTTTTTGCGTTTTCTTAGAAGACAGTGCCCTAACAGGATTCCTACCATTATTCTGAGTTGTTCCCCACCTAATTTTAGAATTTCCTTGGAATACCTTATGTCCGGTGATGTTTGACCACCTAAGTTCGGCCTTCATTTCGGTTTGGTTTTTTGATGTTACCTTTTAGTATACATAGAGCAGGTTTATTATTATTTTTTCCCCCTTCGTGTATGAGATTTTTACTCACTAAAACCACCTCCAACAAATTTCTTCTGTACTGTAACTAAGTTATGACTTACAAGCAATTTTTTTTATCACGAAGTTATATACATTTGGCAGGCAGCATTCCGGCGAAAGTTCCTGCTCGTTCCGCAATTTTAACGCGGTTGATAATTATCGGGCTAAGTTCGAAGGTGGTTTAATAAATGTTTCCTCTTCTGTACCTAATTCTCCTCCTTTCCTCGCAAGCTCACCAGCTTCCTCATGCATATACCGCAGTGTCCTGGCACCCAACACAGTCTCACTCGGTTCTGACTTCATAATCCTATGAGCATTGTGCGACAGTCCCTGATTATTTCGGAATTGATGTTAAAGGATTTCAATACATTGAGTGCAGCTTGGCTATCAGAAACAGCTGTAAGTGAAAAGGATTTTGAATAAAAAGGGTTGTCTCCAGTATATTCGGTCAATGGATTTTTTTCTGGTATTGCAATGCACCTATACAACTCTGACCAAAGTGTGCATTGGCAGGCAGTCACCTAATCTTACTTACATAACCATAAAAAGTATTTCCAATCTTTAAACCTAGTGTGTCAGTATATCTTTTGGATATAATTCTCAAACGTTCTTTTTCTAAGACGGCATAGTCTTATATATTGCATGTATCTTCACTGATTTTTTTTAGAAAAGATCAACAATCATTATTTTTTCACCAGATTTTTTTTTTAATTTTTCCGATGGTAGGTGAAAATCTTCCAAAGACACTATGAGAATAGTAAGCGCGTACTCAGAGTAATGTCAGATTTTCACTGAAAAATTTAATTGTAATAATAATTATTGTTAATCTCCTATGTTAATATCATATCGGTGATCTAAGCTTAAGTCCAACAAGGCTGCTGGACCGGACGGCTTAACTGCCAAGCTGTTTAAGGCAGCGGGAGATGACCTGGTAGAGAGCATACACCAACTCGTCTCCAAGATTTGGTCTCGACGAAAGTATGCCTGATGAATGGAACCTCAGCATCGTCTGCCCGATCCACAAGAAGGGAGACTCTCTAAACTGCGCCAACTATAGAGGCATCAGTCTCCTGAACACTGCGTATAAGATCATGTCTGCTGTATTGTGTGAACGCCTGAAACCATTCGTCAACGATCTGATAGGTTCCTATCAGTGCGGTTTCAGGCCCGGTAAGTTTACGACCGATCAAATATTCACACTACGGCAGATCCTGGAAAAAACCCAAGAATACCAGATCGATACTCACCATCTTTTTATCGATTTTAAGGCCGCATATGACAGCATTTATAGAGACGAGCTATACAGAGCCATGTCTAGTTTTGGCATCCCTGCCAAACTTGTCAGATTGTGCAGAATGACGATGGAGAACGCTCGCTGCTCCGTAAAGGTCGGAAACAATCTCACCGAGACCTTTGATGTCAAAAAAGGATTTAGACAAGGCGACGCGCTGTCATGTGACTTCTTCAACATCATTCTTGAGAAAATTGTGCGAAACTCACAAGCCAACACCAGAGGCACAATTTTCTATAAGTCTGTGCAACTGCTTGCATACGCTGACGACATTGACATTGTTGGTACAACACAGCGAGCTGTCACTGGTGCGTTTGCAAGTATTAGTACAGAAGCGGCAAAAATGGGCTTAGTGGTGAATGAGGGTAAAACAAAATATATGCTGTCAACAAGAAGGGACACACAACATCGAAGAATCGGACAGAACGTCACGATAGACAGCTATAACTTTGAGGTAGTTAGGGACTTTGTCTACCTCGGCTCCGCTATAAACTCTGATAATGACATCACATCAGAAATCAAGCGAAGAATCACACTTGCCAACCGCTGTTTCTTTGGCCTAAGACGGCAATTGATTAGTAAGGCCTTGTCAAGAAGCACTAAGGAGATTCTATATAAGACTCTCATCATCCCTGTCCTGCTCTGTGGCGCAGAAGCATGGACCCTAGCAAAAACGGATGAGGATCTTCTTGGTCGCTTCGAACGTTGACGGGCTTTGGAGGAGAAGATTTAACAGCGAACTCTACGAGCTGTACAGCGACATCGACCTGGTCAGAAAAGTACGCATTAGTCGTCAAAGATGGTTAGGACATGTAGAGCGAATGGACACCAACGCTCCGGCCCGGAGAGTCTTCGATTCCAACCCGGAGGGACAACGCAGTAGAGGAAGACCTCGCCTTAGGTGGCGCGCTCAAGTGGAAGGGGACCTCAACCAACTTGGTGTGCGCAACTGGAAGCAGTTAGCCAAAGATCGCGCTAACTGGAGAGGCGTATGGTTGAGGCCCAGGTCCACCCCGGACTGTAGCGCCACCTTAAGTTAGTAAGTAAGACTGCATGGAAAAGTTGCGTCTCCTGTTTTTTTTTTTCCACCACAATATCGAGACACATTTTTGTTTTATCTATGACAAATATTTTTTGTTATTTGCACATATTTTTCTGTGTCACGTGTCCTTACCGTGGATCGAAAATATTTTAAATTCAATCATTCAACTGCATCCATCGGTGAGATAAAAAAAAAAACAGTTTTTCCGTCAATATACAGCCCTCTTTAGAGCTATTACAAGTAGTGTGCTACGTAAATTTGACATTTACACATAACACGGCAAAAAGTACACCCCCACATCAACCACCTCGCTCTTAGTTGATACATCGCCTCTTGAGTAGATGTTCAACTCAATCAATATTAAATATCAGTTAGTAAGGTATTCCACCTCCACGAGATAAACCAGCTCTTAGTAGGTACCTTGCACAAGATGTTTACGAGCACCCAATTATACAGTGATTCTTTGCGTTACCCGCAAATCGCTTAGTGAAATTAATAAAGCTTTACAAAATATCTTGATAGGAACGCTCTTCTTGTTGTGGTATCAGTATCAGTATCTCGTTTCGCATCAGTGTGTACGTAGGTACTTGTCTCGTGCACATTACTGTGCAAACAATAACTTTCAACTGAAAACAAACGTCTCACGTACACCTACACCTACCATGCCAAATCGAGACGGCGATACCATACCACATCCTGGCGCTGGCCCATTGTCATAGGCATAGGCAGCAAGTCAAGTAGACACTTTTTTGCTCGCTCTGAGAAAGTCCAGCACATGACTGCGCACCAAAGACGTGGCTTTTTGTTTCTCTCCACAACGTACTTTGCTGGCCCATTCGAATCTCTTATACCGCATTCGTCCTGAAAGGCAGCCCCAATTTCTACTCAGGGAGAGAGAGCAAGAGAAAGCAAACCATGGAAAAGCTTATTTTAGAATTTTCAGCGAACCGCCAGGACGAAAAAATACGGTCAAAGCTACGAAGAGGTTTCCATCCACACAATTAGTTTGCGTCGAAATTTTGATAAGGACCGTTCGTTTGTCGGATTCATCGGTCTTTATCGTTTATCACATCCTGATAAGACGGCGCGCGTAAGCTTTTCGTTTTCGTTTCGTTGCTTCCCCTCACTCGCAAGGAATATTCTATGTAGTGTCAAGTGAAAGGGATTCGCGGTGATGCGTGGGTGCAAGTTAAGACGCTGCACGTGAGCCGTAAGCCTAATGGGTGTTACCACTGCAAATTATCGGATGGTGTGTGAAAAAATAAATAAATAAAATTATTAACACAAACAGAGGTGTTATCCTGACACCAACTTGTGAACTCCGTCTTAATATAGGATATAGTCTATTCTGAACAGTTTTCTGTGTGAGTAACCACCGCATCCACATCGTGTCGGTCGGGTTTCGTAGTTCTTTGTTGTCCCTTGTGCTGCATCGTGCAGGATGTAATAAGGGAACCATCTCTTTGAGAGTGTCTGCGTGTGTGCTTCGCGAGGCATTTCATCTCCCGCAAATAGTTATAGTGATATACAACAAAAATAGTTCAACTGTCAATTAAAAGAGAAAAAAAAAAAACCACAAGAGTCCAAGCAGGCTCTTACACTAACCGTACATAGAAAGTACTCTCCTTTGAACGGTGCTAATGATGGTGCTGCTGCCTGCTCACACTGCCCGTCCCAATTAATTTCAATCTGCTGACCACTATACCGTGCGAGTCCTTTGTGCGTGTGTGTCTGTTCCGCTTATGTGCACAGAAAGAGAGCAAAGTAAAAAGCCAACACAAATTGATTTATTCGTATGAAATAATTGGATTAAGTACCACCACTTATGGGATTTATAGGATACTCGACCACAACACCATAACGGATACCAAAGGATACCGTCCAGCAATTATTGTTAACAGCCATAAGTAAATCAACAAAATATATCTGCAGTCCGAGATGCTGCTGTTTGCTGATGCCTCATCAACTTTTTAACGGTAAGTGATCTCAATCTCTGGGGGCAATTTACTGCTGCTGGTCATCCTTAATCAAGTTCATAAACAATTCACATGTACTGGGTCAGCCCGCTCAGGCCGGTCGCTCGGTCAGTGCTGTTAAATCTTTTATCGCCTCTCTGAATCTAAATCCTCTCAATTTCTGGCATGCACATCGATAGCGCGGGATCATTTAATTCCGGCGTCCAGCCCCAGCCTACGTAAGGTATATGAACGAATGAACGTCCCCGCCAAAGAATATCCTTTGTCGTAAGTCAGCACTGTCGTTCGTGTAGCAGCCATTCGATTCTACAATAAACCAAATAAATAAATAATTTCATTAAGCTCTAAAATGCCGAGCAATAAAAATTGTGTTAACAAGCGGAAAAGTCCTTTTCGTTTCTCCGTCCGATAATTTCCGGTTTTAAGGACACGAAACGTGTTCTATACGACGACGAAACGATCGCTTTCAACCGTGACCAATGTACTGGCCTGGCCTGCCTTTCGCTCTCAAAGTCATTGAACAATAACCAAACAAAACCAAACAGCGGAAGGGAAGGCAAGGAACAAACAAATATTGAACGAAATAAAAACAACACACACACAACAAGTATCGTACCGCACATCGGTGCGATGACGATAAAACTTTTATGGGTAATTCCCGGAGCTTAATGGGAGAAATTTGTTTTTCACCCCCACCCCAAGTCATAATGAATAAGTGTGATGTGTATCTGCGGTTGCATGTGTATCTCTGTTTCGCGCCGGAAGTGGGTGGGTGGGTGACTATGAGTGGCAAATTAAGGGAACCGGTGTGTAGGGTTGAGTAGTTGTGTGCATAAGGTACATGTGAATGGCTGCGGGGTGGCTCAATCCTCAAAGGAGTGGGTGCGCATTGATTTGTTTACATTTTTGCGCTTTTGTTTGTTTCGCACCTCTCATACTCGCGAGTCGCTATGTCCTTCAGTCAATTAACCTGATTTTGAGCAGTTTAGCACTTGTAAATGTCGGAGGGATAATTGGGAATGTTTTTTTGTTTTTGTTATTCTTTTTGTATAAATGTGAAACCTTCTGAAGGTATTTGGTTCATGTCCTCTCTTGGCAGTCATCATATAGGTACCTACGTCTGTAGTTTCCTGCATAGTGCATGTATCTTGTTGTTCTCCCAGTTGGATAACTCTATTAGCTTCGTGATTTAATGTAGGTTTCTATTTCTTGAAGGATAATTGATACGTTTGCTGCTGCTCCTACTGGTTTCCATCATTCAGTGTTGTTGCCTTATTGTCACTTCCCTGATTGATAGGTTCATATCTCCGTATACATTCGAATGGAGTAGAGACGGAACTGCTTGTAATCCTGGTTGTGTATTTATATTTTAAATTCGTTCTGGTTGCTCCTGAAATAATTGGAAGTTATTAATTGAATTGCTGTCTGCACTTACAGCAGGTCTTCGACAAGGCTTAGGAATTCCAAATCAATACGCTGCAATATTTGAAAGTGCTGCCTAATAGCCTCTGATATCCACAGGTCATGGACAGCTTTATGGTTCACGTTCGTTTATGATGAAATTGTCGTCAAAGATGCAACATCTCAAAGGACGGTTACAATATGGGGAGAGAATGCCACCAACAACATAAGAGCTGCAATAAAGAATATAATTACTCCCGCAGCCTGGACATGCTGTTCATATTGTCTTGGTGGCTTCTCTCCCGTGCCACGTATACCTTTTCGCGGAGCTGATTAGCAACTTGTGCTCTATTTTATGCATCTGCCACGTTGGATTTTCTCAGTCATTTGACGCTCCTCCGCTTCCATCCTATGCACGATCGTTATGAAGGAGTAGATCTCCAATCTACCACCGGGCCATTTGGCAACTGTGTAACTTCATTATCACGACATAAGGATACATGCCGGGGATAATAAAACATTGGTGACCGTATACGCAGCGTTGGCAGTTTGACTAATATCTCTGGATTGGTTGGTTGGCTTAAGTGGCTGTATTACCCCGTCTTCTGACTGGGGAAAACACACAAATAGCGCATTGAGAGCGTTTTGAGACCACAACTAACGGAACCCGACGATAAAGAGGGAGAAGGAAGTAAAGGGAGCTAAAAACCAGCCTGTGGAGTTGAGAAATTTGATGATCTTGTTGAAATGGATGCTTTGGATGGCCGGAACGTCATCACAAACGGGTGACCTAGTGCACTGCGTCTGGTTTTGATTTGGGCCGGACACTCATCTTCACTCGTGTTTGTGTCGGCGCAGCTACGGCAGTGGGTGTTATGGGGGATGCTAAGCTTGCCTGCGTGAGTTCCTAAAGGCCAATAGCCCGTACTAATTGCCGTTACTGGTTAAGAGGTTGTTTGTTCTGGCATCATCGTAGGCTGGCCAGATCTTCCTTGAAATGATGCAGTTCGTCAGATTCGTCCATATATTCTCAGCCCTTGAGGTGAAGTGCAGGAGGATTTCTATCTTTGCGTATCCCAGCGAAGAGAAGACTCCTCGGCTTTCTCATTCCCCTCAATGTTCCTATGGCCGGCAACCCATAGATGAGACTGATTTCAAAACGATGTCAAGCCCTGGTCAGTGTCTCCCTGCACTCCAAAACAAGCTTGGACGTTTACTTAGTTGAACCGACAGCCTTACTGTCGACAAAGATGCCTTGTATTGCGCTATGTTAAGTAGCACTCTGCACACTTTCTTAAGTGCCAGTACTTTTGCTTGAAAGACGCTGGCTGCGTCAGAAAGGCGAAGAGTTTTGGAGAAGTTTAATTCTGTTGAGAAAATGACTGCTCCCACTCTACAGTTCATTTTGGAACCATCTGTGAAGATAGGTACGTCGAATACGTTTACCACCGCATTCTCCTCCCATTCTGATCTAGAGGGGAATCTAACAGAGAAGTTTTTATGGAAGTTGAGTTTGGGTACAGTGCAGTCCTTAGATATACGACCTATGCCGTCAGGAAGGGAAAGTAGGAAGCTGGTGTGGCCATAACTATTCATTAACAAAAAAAGTTTTGTAAAAGTTCCTTAAATATTTTTCAAGATTTAAAGATTTATGTTCAAATCTAATCCGTAAATTTTATGAGGAACAATTTCATTGAAGTTGCGTAAGTTCTGTGTATTTATCTTTCGCACACTTCAGCATTCGGAAAACCAAACTTACATGTCCGTGTTTCAGGTTCTAAATTCATACTTTTAAGCCGTAGGCACAGTGGCAGTGTGTTGGACTAGGTACTAAGCGAGGGTCTCAAGCAAGGGTCCCTTTCAAGCTCGATTCCCGAAAAAAAAAGATTCCATCTTAAGTTTTTCTTCCACTGCACCACCTCTTGCGAACGTCTGACAAACATCCGAGAGTATAACTGTCATGAAATAGCTTCTCAATTGGCAGTTTGGACTCGGCATAAAACTGTAGATCCCTTCCATTCGTTCCAAACGTAAAAAACTCACACAAAACGAAGGCTTGCGAGAAGCTTGGCCTAGGAACTCTACGGATCTGTTGCGCCAACTATTTGTTAACTTTTAAGTTGTAAATAAAACCGGTTAACAAAAATTAAGACAACAATTTGTTTTTTTTTTTATTAAATAGCCAAATCTGGGGGTTTATACCAGATTCATCCGGGGGCTATATTTTGACCATCTAGCAACGCGTTCTTAGCTAACGAATAAGGACAACGAGCTTCAGAATTGCACATGAAATGTACGGGCGAATAGTTGAAACACCGAATAGATATAGCTACTGCCATCCGGAGAGTGAGTTGAGTGGTATACCACGGCGAGTATACTGCGAGAAGTAAAGTCAAATAAGGCAGATTTATACCTACTCACGCTCCACTGAGGAGGACGATTAGATCTCGATTCTAGTGTTTCCACAACTTGACGGAGCTCTATTCGTGTTACCTCGGCGCTGTTGCAATAAAAAGGTCCATAACCTCTACTTGTTGCTTTTAACCGCATTTTCGTGACCACCTCTTACTATAGGCTAGCAATAGCTAGACGTTAATGAAGTTTGATTGTCCCCTAAAGATTGTTGAGATCTATGTCGGCACTATTGGGAGGTTTGGCCCACTAAAAATCTGATCTTCTAGGTACTTCTGCTTCGGTCTCTCTGACAAAAACTTGGAGCTGGCTAGATCGTTTAAGTTTCCACTCTTACGTAGCTGGTTACAACTTTTGTATTCATCAAGTCCTCTTAAGCGTCTTTGTCGAATAATGATTCTATCGACTTCCGCGAATGGCCACTTTGAAGGAAGTCCCTTTTTTGCTTTACCGCTGCCACTTCAACATTTCTTTTGATTTGGACTTTAGCCATATTCATACTAGCGACTAAGAGGTTTTCGCTGACTTGCCCCTTGGTCCTCTTAAGTGTGTCCGAAGTCTCCTCAATTGATTTTTACTGAATTTTCGGACGCTCTACTGGCGGTGCTTTAATTTTTGTACCAAAAGTTTTTTTTTTCAATTAGTTTTAATTGCTACTTAACCCAACGTGACCGCTGCAGAATTCTGAAAAGTCACCAAAAAAAGGTCGGCCCTCTTCTGCCCAACTTTTGCGTAAGGGAACCAAGTTTCACTAAATTTCGCTAATGTTTTCGAATGCATTATCGTTAGGGAACAGACCTATTTTTAATATTTTACTTAAACAAATATAAATACATTAAATAATTATATTTTCTTACCAAAAACAATTTCACATGAGATGCCCAAAACATATCTAACCCAACCTTCAGCATTAGGTACAAAACACGTTAGATACTGTTCCAGACAACAGGTTCTGTAAATTTATTAAAAAAAAAGAAAAAAAGATCATAAATATATATTGCCAACACACAATGTTTGATATTGAGCATTATTGAAAAAAAATGAAATAACTTTCTGAAGGATGTAACATTTCCCTATTTGCTCTGCACTGAAATATTAAAATTGACTTTGTACATCTCATGACAGCACAACAAAGAGGGATTTCGTCTGTTCAAATTCTCTCAGAATATAATTTGCAAGAATATTGACTTCACAGTAATTCGGTTTCTTTGAAAGTTAATTTTGAATGCAATATTTCAACAAGGCATTCTATTGGTTTTAGATTTCAATATACCCACCTATTCTTGTTTGAATTATCCTTTCACTGGGTAAGGCAGAATAATAACTCGGGGACGAATACATTTTACCGAAATACACTACAATATGGTTCTTCAATATAGGCAGTATAAATAACGAAGGGGTATCCTTTTTGTAAAGCTAATATTTTCATATTACACAGCTTTATAAGATATAAAAGTTCGTCTTTTGGTTAGAGAGGGTTTAAGTTTTGGCCTTATGAGTTATTACTCTTTGGAATAGCGATACTTGGCCCTTATGTCACGTCACCTTTTGAGCCAACGAGGTCCTTCTGTGATCCGAGACACGGTTGTCTGTCTTCAGCTCGGCATTTATCCTAACTCTTACCTATGCTCATGCAATTTTGATAATAACCAATCGAATACTAATACGAGCTGTGCAAGCTGTACCCCAGCGGTCCATCTGTCCATGGTTTGAACACTTTTAACCCATGTCCATGTCGGATTGCACTTGAAGTTCTAGAGGCGATGGTGGATTATCGAGAATTGTGGACGGTTCTCTTAAGCACACGGCTCTAACGGATAAGTAAGACACTGAAAATGAATAAAGTTACTTTTCAGCGACAAATATAATTACGAATACCTACGAAACAAGTTAACGAAAACAACAGTCTGTGGCTGGGGAAAGCGCTAAGAACTTTTGTTAGCTTTTATGGAAGGTGTCTTGGGAGGTAAGTGAGTGTAGCGGTTTTGGTACCACAACTCATTTGACGTGCATGTTGAAACTTGTTGAAGTATTGAGTTTCGATCCAATATCGCGAATTCTGTGCCTAAAAGGCAAAACATCTCAAGCCGTTTGTTTTACCTATTTAACGTTTTTTGAATTCTGTTTTCCTTACTCTATTTTTTAAGCCAAACCAGGTGAAACAAATTTCCAATATTGAGGAAGGTATAACTGTTTTAAAACTGTAGTGCAACACTTAAAGTTTAAGATTGCTCTCCTGAAAAGTGTACAAAATTGACATAAGATATTTTACCTTTTGGTCACAGAATTCAAGAAGGCTACTACTACTAGTTTTTGAATACTTCCTCAAGGGGGTCTTGGGTGCCCCAACCAATATTCCAGTTTACGCAGTCTTTGCCAAATTTCCTCCAGTTGCACACGCCAGGTTGGCTTCGATTTGAGCTCGCTGTAGACGAGATCCTGGGCTTGGCACTCTGCGATTTGAAGACTGTCCTCACCACCTCAAGGTTATAGCTGAAAATTGTGACGTTCTGTTCGTTTCTTTCTTGTTGTTGGCATAAACGTACTTATTTTTGTCATAGGTAACCATTGCATACATTTGAGAAGCTTTGAAAGTCATGTCTTTAGCCAACTTACTTCAAGTCGGCTTGAATCTCCTTCTACTTGTGCGCCCATTTAAATCGAAGTTTTTTCTTACTGCTTTGTCCCTCCGGTATAGGTGCGAAGACTAAATACGGGCCTGAGCAGTTATGTTTGGTCGCCCTACATAGCCTAGCCATCTGAGACAACTTTTCCGAAATTTTTAGTACAAGGTCGATTTTTTTATACAGCTTGTTTAGTTTGTCGTTGAGTCTCCTTCTGCAAAGCTCGTCAATGCAAACGGAACTGAAAATTTTCCAATAAAATTTCCTCCGAAAGAGACCGATAATTTTGGTCAGCTTTAGAAAAAGTCCAAGCTTTAGCGCCATATAGAAAGACTCGGATTATTAGGGTTTTTTACAGAATCTCCTTAGTTGTTCGGGATAGGGCTCTACTCAATAGCATTCTAAGTCCAAAAAATCAGCGATTGCTAATAGTTATGCTCCACTAAATTTCTGTCGAGAAGTTATTGTCAGAATTTATAGCAAGGTTGTGGTAAACAAAGTCCCTTACTATCCCAAAGTTCAAGCTGACAATTGTAAGGTTTTGTTCGATTTATCAATGTTGGGTCTTCACATTAACCGCCATTTAACCTATTTTTGCCGCCTTTATCGATATCAACGGATTCGGTGATGCAACAGCAAGCTTCCTCCATCGTCATTCGATATAAACGAGCGAGTTTTGTAGAGATGGGAAAACTAGACATGGCTCTGTAATCGGTATATCTCTATAGATACGGTCATAGGTAGCTTTGAAATCGATGAAAAGATGGTGCGTACCGATTGGCTCTCTTTTACAATTTGATTGGTGGTGGACTTTCTGCCCGGCATTTAACCGCACGAATAAGGGCCAATTAAGTTTTCTTCTACAGGTGGGCCAAAAGAAGTCATCCGATGTTGTTTGACTGTCATTTTTTTTTTTTCTAAATGATAAACTTCGATTCTGTTTTTTGATTATGTTTATCTGAACCTTTAGAATTTTATTGGTCAAGTCGAGAAGATGATATCGGCCGTCACAATTGATTGCCACACGGGCTTGTTTTATGGCATTTTTCATCACTTCAGCGAGAACTTCAGCGACAGATTCTCGCACTCGTGTCGAATGTTGTCCTTGAGGGCTTCTTAGGTCTCGGGTTTGTGCACGTAAACACGGGACTTCAAAAACCCTACAAAAAAAAAATCTGGAACGGTTAAATCGTGCGATCTTGCGAGCCAGTGCAAATCGCTAAAACGAGGCGACCCGGGAACGCCGCCTTCAGAATATCGGCTGTGGCTCGCGCAGTGTGTGCCTTAGCTCCGTTCAGTTGAAACCACATGTCCTCCAGTCCTAATTCGTCCAATTGCGGCAGAAAAAACTCGATTAACATGGCCCTATAGCGTGCACCGTCCACTGTTGTCGTTTGACCAGCGGCGTTCTCGAAAAAAAAAAAAAAAAAAATGGCTCGATGACTCCTCCAGCATGAACAGCGCACCAAGCAGTAACTTTGAGCTCCATGGCTTGTTCACATGCATTCTACATCTGTCGTGTCCACAAATGTAAAAACAGATTTGACATTGGCGGCCATTTGCAAAAATAAGAGCATCTTCCAATAGGGTGATCTCTTTTGGCCCAACTTGTATTTAGTTACTTGTTTTAGGCGTCTTTACCGAGATTGATACCTCTATAATTGAAGCAACTGAAGGGTTCTTTTTTTCTGGTGGACGATGCTGAGGTTCCATTCACATTCATCAGACATGCATTCGTCTGACCAAATCTTGGAATTTAGTTGGCTCATGCTCTCTACCAAGTCGATTTCAGGGGCTCTAAAAGATCAGCGGGTAAACCGTCAGGCCCAACCGCTTTAGTCTCTAGCTTGGGTAGTTCTATCCTTACTGCGTTTGAAGTCAGGTGGATGAAAGTTTTTCTTATCTTCGTCCACACTGATTGATATGTTCTGCCCAAGAGCGCGGTTCTATCTAACAGAGTCTGAAGGAATAAATTTAAAACATTCTCAGCACCGACTGTGTTTCTTCCTATAACAAGGTTGCGTTCGTCATCTGTACAGGGTTCAGTGAGGGGTTTGCTATCTTGGCATGTCCTTTTCACCTTTTGGTAAGACTTCCGTACAATTTTCCTGCAGTGGCATCTCTCACTTTCTTCGCTTCTCGTGCTCTTTTCTTTCCTTTCCAAGGAACCGACGTTCCTAAAGACGTTCCGTACGTTTCGATCTCTTTGAGCTTTTGCAGAATGATTCCGCTCAATTACTCTAATAACGATACAAGTTGCCACACACCTTTGTAAACCTATAGTAGTCTGTAACTTAAATGCATCCTTGAATAACAAAAAGCTTTTCACCACTTTTGACCTCTTGACCACTTTGACGTTTTAGGTTTAGGTATCCCACTGGGTTCATGTCACCATCACTTTAACATAGGTATCTATGCATCTCTCACGTCTCTCTGCCGTGCCGTTGTTCCATAAAGTCCTTCAGTTTACAAGCACCTACTGCAGTCTCCCTGAAGTCTGAACATAAATCATCGACGTCAACCATCACCAAGCCAGTTCTTTAATGAAGCGTTTTCCATTGTTCCAAATTCCAATTGTTATTAAATTTTGCATTCTTGCCTGTAGAAATTTATTAAAAATATAATTCATAAAGTTATTTCACCCAATTTCTCCTTCCCAGTTCACTACTCTATGTAGTACATCACCAGGCACTCTGAACTATACGGTGGTTTTGAAATATACCAGGAATGCATTCGTTTTTAAAAGCAGAGAAAACCCACTTGACAGAGGTTAACCAAAAAGCTATTTGCCAATGACAGGTGGCTTATATGAAGTGTCATTTCTCTTTGTGCAATGTGCTGGAGTTTGGGTGGTGCACAATGTATGGCTGTACGTATATACGTATACGACCCTGTGGGCATAGCTCTTTGTGTGCGCTTTAAAATGTTTGTTTTGAATTGAAGAGGATGCCATAGTTGTCTGAACATATAAACTGCAACCAATAACAGTTTTCACAAATATATGGATACACTAGCTGCATGCATACCTACTAATATAATTTGATTTATTAATTTTATTATTCTGTCGCACTGGATGTTTTATTATATTTTTAATTTTAATTTTTTTTTTTAATTAAAGAAAACTAAATGCATTTATGATGTAATTGTTTTTTTTTTATATATAAAATCCCCCAGGAATGCAAAATTGCACACACACACACTTATACTACTCCTCGTAAATTTATCATTAAAGTTACCATTGATTTGTGGATATGCAAGGGAATTTGCGTAACTTATTGTGGGGGTATATTTATATGACAGGAATAATGAAAATGATCAATATTGGTTTTTGAAAACGAATGATTTGGAATAGGGCATGTAAATAAATTAATGAGCAGCTGGGTGTATTTTGTTCGCATAACAAATTATGAAGGTCCATATTCAGTGACATCCGAATGGGGAATAAAAACTGGGATTTTGAATTTCAATTTATTCCAGCACAGAGCGACGTGTATACATTTCTGCACGTTGCGTTATTTGAAATAGTTCTCAGAAATAGTTGCTTTCATAGACAGAATCCTGAAAAAATATTAGTCATAAATGGGCGGTAGGAAAACCCAGAGTTGCAATTTTACCGCATGTTGTGCCAAATTATACATGCGGAAACTTACCCGTGGACACTCGGGTATGTAGTAGTCTACAACGGATATATTATAAACCCTCTAAAATCTAAAAAAAAAAATGGTTTCTTATATCGGAGTTGTTATAAAGCTACGATTCCAAGTGTAATTTTTCGTGTCAAAATTTCACATGTTGACTTCACAAAAATTCGCTCTTTCTATTGTCGGTCGTGTCACTTGCGATTGACACCCGCTCACGCAGTGTCACTTCTACGGTCATGCAGGTGACATTTTGTTCCAAAATCCGTGAATTGTCATGCCGTGACAGTACTAAATGACAAAACCAAGTGACAAGCGTTCACAGGGTAGTTAAAATCTGTCACTTAATAGTGACATTTACGCTATGTCACTTGTATCAAGCCCTGTGACAGTCCGCGTGACCGGACGCTTGACAGGCGATCACATGTAGTGACAAATTTAGAATACAAATATAAATGACATAATTACGTCGGAACAAAGTGACACTGGGCCTTACAAATAATCATTTTTAACCTTCGCTAAATATCTTGTAAGTCACAATGGGTATACAACTTTATATGGGTAATTTCCAGTGGCGTCTCGTCAGGGTGTGCAAGGTGTGCATTGCACACCCTGATCTAACGAAAATAAGTCCCTCATCAAACACTGTGTAATAATAATAACACATAAATAATGGTATGCACAATTCCATAACCCATAAAACCTCCATAACACAGCCAATAGCTACAGCCTACACCATACCTATTCATATTCATCCTTTATAAATTATAAATCTTCTTTCAAAATTCCTTCACCGCTGAAAAAAAAAAAAAAAAAATAACTCGTACAAAAACTCGCTGTGCACCATTCTGTTGATTTCATCAAATAAATTCATCCAACTCCAAACTATATTCCTCTACAAGATTTCTCCAGTATTCATCCCCATCGTCATTCGTCGGCCGCACGCCGCCGTACTTAAATCGCTTTACTTTGATGAACTTGTAGTGAACTCGTGCGAAGGTTTTCTGTGCACGGGCTGTATTCATTTTCTCTTCTTTTGCATCTGTTCTGTTCTATTTCCGTAAGGCGTCATAAGTCAAATATACAATGTATTACATCGATACTCGTGCAAACAAAAGCTGTGCACGAAAGCCGACGAATAAATGGTTGAACTTAGCTTTTCGTTTAAGTGGTTGGGGATTGGGGTTGCAGTTTCGTGCGGTGCTTTTGATTTTGTATGCGAAAGTTATTTTGAAAACAAAATAAGATATCAAAAACAGCAAAACAATGATTGAGAAAACAATAAATGGGACGTGTTTTCAGGCAATTAATTGATATTTCTAAAAAATGTATAATTTTAAAGAATTTGCACACCCATCTAAATAATTCACGCGACGCTGCTGGTAATTTCATACTAAATGGTCATTCGTTTCATGGTTTCAAGTTGGTAGCGCTGGCATTTACATCTGTCAAACTCAGCTGTCATTTGAAGTGTCATAATATTAGTTGAATATTTGCCATTTACGATAATGGATCGCTTAACAATCGAACAACGCGCTAAAATTATTAAAACTTATAAAAAAGTGGTGATCACCCACTTTTCGTGCATTACGCGATAATTATGGTCATCATAAACGACCGATTACGCAAGCAAACGGTAAAATTGTGAAGAAATTTGAAGAGAGTGGAAGCGTTACTGATGTCGTTAGGCCTGTGCATCATCGTAATGCAAGCTCAGTCGAAAGTATAGCTGCTGAAAGTGCATCTTCGAAGATGTCAATGGGCAGACGGTTTTTTTTTTTTTTTTTTGGGATCACGACTTGGATGATGTGTGATTCCAAAAAGTCGGGGCAAGAAGACACACAACTCGACCAATTATGGCTTTATTACGTGAGAACTTTCCTGATCGCATAATTTCACGTTTTGGCGACGTCAATTAGCTACCAAGATCATGCGATTTGACACCGTTCGATTTTTTTTTCTGTTGGGCTACGCAAAAGACCGTACTTACACGAAAAATCCTCGAACTCAAGACGCATTACAAACCAACATTACTGAAGTTATGGTCGAGATACCGCCCGAAATGTGCGAAGAAGTGGTTCACAATTACCTCAAAAGAATCGCATGCTGTGAATCTTCTGGGGGCGGCCATTTGAATGATATTGATTTTCATAGTTAATGGCAAAGTCCAAACTTTATAATGAAGCAAAGTGTTCATCAAAAATATATCGCTGTGTATGTTTTATTTAGCTTTACTTTCGACACCCAAAAATGAATGACCCTTTACTGTTCTGAGTTTGGAAATTCTAGCTTGATCACTAACCAACGGTTATTGGTATCGCGCTCGGTGTTACCACATGCATTTCTACTAGGCGATTTGTTCTTATATGACTCCTTTTTATATCCGGTATTGAATTTTAATATAAGGGTAGATATAAATGTCATCACAATGGATCTAGATTGAACCAAAGTGTGGCAGTTATGGGTTTTGAATGCCTCGCCTACACATATGTACTTACCTAAACCTTAATCTAGATGTCCATATCTGTACTCGCCATAGAAGATCGTCGTACAGATGTGTCGCACTTTACGCCTTTAGGATCATTTTTTGTAGAAAATTGGAGCCCCAACCAATGATGGTGCTCTAAACATAGGTAGCCATTCTTGGTCCCATATTTTCCTACGTGTCACGCTCCGACCAAAGCACATAAAATCCCAAGTGTTCTATGCTTCTATCACATAGGACAGTAAGGCTCAGGGTATCTGGGTTCTGTTCATCGAAAAACTCTGACCATATTATCCTTTAGAGACTGCGACTAGAAGCGTTTACTTAACGCCTATCATTTATATGAACAAGACCCCCAGCACCTAAATTCATAGAGTGGAATATAACATTTCGAATTGGGTACTCAGTATCGCTCTTCCCCCGATGCAATGCTTCGAGGATGAAATGCGGCGTAGGATCGAGACTCTGTCTTTGAACCGTATGTACTGGCAGTGACTAGCGAGGCCTGCAAGATACTCACTATTTACTGAAAGTCCGGCAGTTATTGAATCGAAAAACCTACCCATAATTGGTTGCATAGTATCAATGACCTATTTATTCGATTACAAGCACTACAATATCTTCCTGGTCTAGGTTCCCGACGATAGTAACATGGAAGGGAACGAATACGTCAGATGGAGCAGTTCAAACCTCGATAGTGTCCTTGCAGGTGTAAACATTTCCCAGCACTTCTATTCGCAGGTCAAGTCGAGATGTAGCAAATAACTTTCATATATCCTGTTCGATCTAGCGCTCGAATTACACAAATAAAAAAATAAAATAAATAATTGGCGCAACAGGTCCGGAGGGACCCTAGGCCTAGCTTCTTACAGCCATTCGTTTTGTGTGAGTTTTTCATTTTTTTTTTTTTTTAACGAATGGATCTACAATTTTATGCCGACTCCAAACGGCTAATGAAAAAGCTCTTTCAAGACAGTTATACTCTCGGATGTTTGTCAGACGTTCGCGAGAGGTGGCGCAGTGGAAAAAAACCTAAATTGGAATTTGGGGTTTTGCGGGATTCGAACCTCGACCCCTCGCTTAGTAGTCCAACACACTAACCACTAAGCCATTGCGCCTATCTAAAACTTATGTCTACCTACTTGTAAAAGAGGGACAAGCCCCTAGCTGTCAAATATTCTGTTATCTAGACAGTGATCTTAAGCTCATGCATGGATAATGCTTTAGCTTTTACAACTTAGGTTTCTACTTCATTGTCATGCTGGGAATCGACATTCCTCTTAGCTGCAAACGATTCTACACCTTGATACAGCTCATGTAGATATCGCGGTTGTACCTCTCCCTCCATACGCCCCCTTCGTACATAATATGAGAAAAAATCTTTCGAACAACTCTTTTTGAGGTTGAGCCCATGTGTTAGTTCTCTCCTTCTGTTTATCATTCAAAACCAGCCCTGCGTACGATCTACCCCAGAACGAGATTTGGAATGTTGTAAAGGGTGTCCGCCAAAGAATTTTCGACTTTGAATTTGAATAAACGGCGAGCGGGGTATCGGCGGAGGGGGGAGGCGTATTCATTACACTTACGCGTCGTGCGGATTTTAGTAGCCATGGATCGTTGGTCGGCGGAGCATCGTGCGTTTGCTGTAGAGGCATATTTTAAAAATAACGATTCTCCCGTGGCTATTCGCAAGACATTTCAATATTCGGCGTATACGGGATTGTCCTAGTACGCAACTTATTGGCAAGTGGGTGCGAAGTTTTCGTGAACAAGGACCTGTAGTGGGACACGGGCCAGGTGTATCGCGAACTGTGAGAACTGACGAAACAATTGAAGCAGTTCGTCGTGATGTTATTGCAAATCCACGTCTTTCACTAAGAAAAAAAATTCCCAAACCTATTCCTCTATGTTGGAAAACTTTTTGGAACCTGAGTTGGAGAACAATGAATGGGTAAACGGATCGACATGGTTTCAACAGGATGGTGCTACACCACACACTTCGCGAGCATCAATGAACATTGTAAGGCGCATTTTCCCCGAAAAAGTCATAAGTCTTTTATGATGATATCCCATGGCCCCCCAGATCGTCAGACTTAACACCTGCGGACTTTTTTTTATGGGGATTTCTTAAATCTAAAGTCTACGTTAACAAACCGCGAAATTTATTGCAACTGAAAAGAAATATTCGCAACGAAATCAGAGGAATTTCGCAAGAAACTTGCAAAAAAGTTTTCACAAATATGGTGTTTCGTTTAAATGAGTGTGTTCGTCTCCGTGGTAAACATTTAACTTCAATTATTTTCAAAACATAAATCCGCATTTGTATATTTTATTTTAAAATAAAAACGATTATATAAAAACCTGTGAATCTTTTATTATTTAATTTTAAATTCGAAAATTGTTTCGCGAACACCCTTTACCTCCCGGAACCTGCATTCATGTTTTAAGGGTTGCGCGACGCAGATGTTCGTTAATAAGCTTTTGTGGCCTAATATCGTACATGCCATTAAATGCTGCTGCCTATGAATATTATGCATTCAGTCATAGAGCCGATGAAAAGGTTTTAGGTCTGAACTTGAAATTCGTCATTCTTTGCTTCGCCGAATGATTCTATAATCGATTTGGCGGAAAAGTAGTCACTTCCCTCTGAAAGCTTTCTTCTGCCTGATCAACTCGATATACTGTTCCTTAGTTAACTTCTACTTTTGCACAGCAGAGTTTCAGCATATCAATCTTCTGTCATCCTTTTCCGGTCTATTCCGTATACCTACCATCATCTTATCATGTTAAGGTTTCTTCATTTTTCTTGGCTGCTAACCACAGGGCTTTTGGCTGCCTTCAGGACCTCACTCTATAGTGAGACTTCTTTGAGTAATCAATTTATACGGAGAGTAAAAAAATACAATTAGCAGATAGACTTCTACTAGAACCCTAGCTATAGTTTCTCCGACATACAATCATTTTGAGGAATCTTCAACTTAATGTCAGAGTTTCAAAAATGTTGGAGCAGTGGCCCACAATTTTTTGATTACCATAATCAGACTGCAAACCATTTTCATTTCTCCTCCAATATTGGTTCCTTTATTCTTTATTCCGAAATAAGTTGAATGGTCCTCATCATACCTTCGGATATGCAACTCGTTCGTGTAGTGCCCACCCACAACATCCAATCACGCCTTTCTGACAAATGGATAATGCTTAAGCTCCCTCCAATGTAGCTCTTTCGATAAAGCGAATGTAATTCGTTGTATTTGAATTCATGTTATTGCTGAAGTAGCTATCTACCCACAGTCCTGTCGAAAACATTATCCCATGTATATTGAATATTTGAATATATTTTTTCCTTTCAAACAAAAAGTCCTTGTCGGGATTTTAATACTTTTTCGTTTCTGAAAATTCGCTCAAAAAATACATCTGCCGCTGACTCCAATATTAAATATTAATCGACAATCCTTCGGGGAGCTGGCGCATAATAAACAGCAAACAACAAGCTTTGACAGCTGTCAAAATAATAATTTGACAGTTTCTTTTTGTTTACCTTCAGATATATTTTTCTTGTTCGATTTTTCATCGTTGACTTTACTCCGTTCTCATACACACACAGTCTGGCAGAGCCGAAGGGAGATAAGCTTCAGCACAGAGCTGCCACAATCAGCACCGTATGTATATACAGAAATACACGATCCAACGTCGGCGTCTTCTCAAACCAAACGAGCGCCATCGGGTGAGACAACTCATCCATTCTCTCATGGAATTTTAAGATTTTCATTCCTTCGGTTTGTCCCTCCCGGGAGGAGTTCACTGTATATGTGAATAATTTGATTGCTGCCACCCACTGTATGAGTCTATGTGCGCTCCTAGCTGTCAGTTAAATTCACCGGAAATAAGTAACAGCTTTATGGGGATGTATTTGTAATGGTTTCAGTATTTTGTATCGAAATGGAATAAAGAAAATTCAGAGTGAAAGTGTGGGCGGGAGTGGAGATAAAACACTGCCACGTATCGCATTGTGTAATTTGTCAAAATCATGCCAAGTGATTGGAAAGCTCTTATTGTGTGTCACAGAACAGACAGTGTGGGGGCTCGGTCTGGGTGGAAGATGTATTCTTTTGTGGTAATTAGTATTATTGGCAAAATGGGGATGACTTTGATAAGAAGCTCAGAAGGTTACTGTGCTTGGTAGATTCGTAAGATGTTGGTGTACTTATTAGAAAAATCCTATTGTGTTTTGAAGTGAAAACTTGACACCGGATACCTTTTGTACGAAGGAATGAAACCTAAAATTGAATGGGCGACTTAATATTATTTGAGACCGTATTTATGTCCTTCAATTCAAGTGCGTATATTGGAACACTAATTACAACTAATTATTTTAGGTATACACAAGAATCGAGAGTTTTGTTTCAAAAACATGAGTGTTCAAACACATTTATTGGCCTCCTGTTTCCTCAAGACGTCGTAATCGTAAGACTCTCTTTTTATGACATTGCAAGGCACTCGAATGTCCGTGGTTGCCATTGCCGTTCGTAACAATGTGATTTTATTGTATGACAAGTTGAAATGGTGGCACAAATTGCTGCAGGAAGACACTTGAATGAAATGGCATCGCAGAACAACAATAACGTAACCGTCAATATGGAAGTTAATAATTAATTTATTTCGGTCACCAGAGGAATGCCAATTGTGCATTGGGATAACAAAGGCTGCATATCTGTTTTTAGAGAGCTGTTATGCCATCAAAACTATCTACACATATCTTCTATGCAGCTGTTTAGGATATATATCAAAGAAGACTAGGCCTTATGTGGCTCTAGACAGCCTTGTGTTGATATTTGGATTCTGAAAACTTTCAAAATCCTTCAAGCTACCTGCCAAAAACCCAAACGTTTTTGAATGTACCAATCATTTTAACTTGTAGATCAATAACTTAAGCACAGTTCATAGGTAGGACCTCTAATTAAAGGTACCTCATATTTTCTGTACGGCTCTAGAAAGCAATCTAAGGACATTTAGATATAGTAGATGATTTCGTAAGGCGCATGCTTCGAGTCACCTCTGGAACTTAAACTCGATAAAAGTGTATTCGCCCGATTTGTTCAGTCCTAAAAAAATGCATACTCTAAATTACGCCAGTCAAAGGCCCAAAGTCACCTCATTATTGCATACAAGATTTACTTTCTTAAGGTGGCGCTACAGTCCGGGGTGGACCTGGGCCTCAACCTACAAGCGTCTCCAGCCAGCACGATCTTTGGCCAGCTGTCTCCAGTTTGTCACGCTAAGTTGGGTAAGGTCCCCTTCCACTTGCGTGCGCCACCTGAGTCGCTGTCTTCCTCTACTGCGCCGTCCCTCGGCTGTGAATCCGAAGATCTTCCGGGCCGGAGCATTGACATCCATTCGCTCTACATGACCCAACCACCTCAGTCGTTGGACCTCCACTCTTCTGGCCAGGTCGATGTCGCTGTACAGCCCGTACAGTTCGTCGTTGTATCTCCTCCTTCATTCACCGTCTATGCAGACGGGACCGAAAATTACTCGAAGAATTTTCCTCTCGAAGTACCCAAGAGTAGCCTCATCCTCTTTTGATAGAGTTCATGCCTCTGCACCATAAAGTAGGACTGGCATGATCAAGGTCTTATAAAGGGTCACTTTAGTTGTTCGAGAGAGGGCTTTGCAACTCAATTGCTTTCTTAGCCAGCAAGAAAGCAAGACAAGATGCTGCTGCAACATTTTCTAATAGACCATGAATCTGGCGCCTTATTAGAACAATTAAGGCGGCGAGGTTTTGCTCAGGGTCATCTTGCGATCACTGTCTACTTTTTTGCTGGCTAATTACTTACAGAAAAACTACTCTCAAATTATTATACACTTTAAGAATTTCATACTTTAGCAGTCTTTTAGTTTTGAAAGATAATCGTAGGGTGAAAGCTAAAAAACCCTCGTAAAGAAGGTATCTATTGGTTACTCAATTATTAATACCTACCTATAATACCAACGTTTCAAGTATCAGCTTCCTAGGTGTAATACACCTCAAGTTGCTTTTCAAAGCTCAACAAAGGGTTCCTTACAGAGGACAAACTAGCTGAATTCTTGGACAGCGCGGACTAAGAATGTACATAATATATGTCGAAGCCATTGTACCAGTAAGACGGAGACATATTTATGGGATGTTGTATGTTTGATTCTGTAGAACTCATATTACACGAGCATGCACATGCACAATTGCACATCCTCGAAAGCGAATAATTGGTTTGTGTTATTTTCGAAAATAAAAGCTTTAAGACCTACGACCCACTATCTTCTCCGATTAAAGAAAAATTTGTAATTGAATCTTACGAAGTATATTTACTACAGTAATGCGTTTGTTGTTCGTACATTTTCTGAAACGTATTTTTCGCATCTATTGACTATTTTTTCGATTACGTGGTAAGAGAAAGATATTTTGTTCGTACAAAATTTCGAAATCGAGATGTTAATCAATTCTAACAATACGATGATAGAGGAACTCTAAAAGGTGGGCCTCGAAATTCTGCCCGTCTGTCTGTCTGTCCGTCTGCCCATCTGTCCTGAGGCCTACAGCCTAAACGGCTGCCCGGATTTGGTTCAAACTTCGGATTTAGAGTTTGGGGTCTGTTTTTTTGTTTGCAAGGTACCTAAACTCAATATTAGTGGTACTTCCCATATAAAATTTGCATAGGTACCAGTTTGATTTATTGGAAAACAGCTCAAATGATTTCAACAAAAATTGATTATATCAGCTTTGTCGTTGGGACTTAAATAAATAATCATTTTTAATCTTGACATTTAATATTTTATAGTTCACATCTCACAATGGGTAATTTGGAATGGAAAATTTCGCCAATGTGAGTTCGTAAAATTTAGCCTGGAAACTAAATACTAATGTATAATAATATATATAATAAATACTAAATACCGCGGAAATTAGAAAGACTCCTAAGCTGGGTTGGCATGTAGATTACTCGTATGTAATATACATGAGATTTTTACGTAGATTACATGAGGTAGATTACTCAGCCTGATTCACCATGTAGAATACTTTTTTTTTGTACTTTTTTATGCGTTAAAATATAGACAAAAATAACAAAATTATATTTTTTGAAATTCGTCGTCGTTATCAAATTAATACAAAAATCGTTCGATCGCAAAAGAAAATAGACGTTGATCAATTTTTTAGACGTTTTAACCGACAACAACAAAATAGTGTTTTGGTCGGGCACTTTGTTTACGTAGTAGGTATTAAAGGCAAGTTCTGCATGTTGATATTTTTATAGCAATGACTAAGAGAATTTCGTTTTCCTTCAAAACAAAATGGCTTCCGGAAGTGATGAAATGACAACTAATATTATTTAATATAATTCGCGAGGCCTATCGTCAAATCAAACTACACAAAAACATAGTTCCGAGGCAAAAGATAGACATTTTCATTGATAGTCAAGCTGCCATCAAGGCTATCGCCTCAGTCAACATAACCTCAAAATTGGTATTAGAGTGCCGTAAGGAGCTGGCCTCGCTTGACAAGTTCAAGGTTACCCTGATTTAGGTTCCAGGTCACAGCAACGTTTGCGGCAACGAACATGCTGACGAGCTGGCCAGGCGAGGCTCAGCCCTTCACTGTTCACTTTCGGAATCTGTTAAAATGCCGCTCGGAGCAGTCAAATCAAAGATCTCCCTAGAATTCCTATCGAAGGCCAACCTCAGATGGAGGAGGAGGAGGCTGCCGAGCTGTATCATATCTAGATGGATGTGGCCAAACTACAGCACGGATAAAACCTTCTAAGTAAAACACGAAAATATATTGCCAGAATAACAGCGATAGCCACAGGCCATTGGCCAATAGGGGAACACGCAATTAGATTATGGCATCCCACATAACATAATATACACTGCCGCAGCTGTTAACTGTAATGACACAGCCGAAAAGGAAACACTCACTCATTTCCTTTGCGCCTGTCCAGCACTAGCTAGGGCCAAACAGCGATCTTTTGGTAAACCCTTTTTCGACTCCCTTGAGGAGGTCTCGAAACGTAGTATTGGGGAACTGATAACCTTTTTGAATCCCACAGGCTGGATCTAAGCTCTCCTATTCGAAAATCGTAAACCTACCTACCTTAATATAAATTGATAAATTATTGTTTAAATTTATTGAAACTATTTAGCATTCCCATTTGATATGTTTTAAATCAGTAATGGGATCGTTTTCACGTGATTGCAGAAATGTTGATCACTGCAGCTTGTGTTTAGTTCCGTTTTACGTGTCCATAATTACTACAGTCGGTCGGACCCGCTTATTTGAAATCGTTTAATTGAAAACTCCGCTTATATGAAAAATTTAATTTGTCCCCGTGTACTTTTTCAGTTATCCGAAGTCCGTTTAAATTAAAAACCCGGTTAAAAACGATTTTTTCTCATTTTATTTAAACGGGTTCGACTGTATTTACAAAAATACATTATTATGGTTTTCTACATGTAGAATACACATGTACCTAATCTACATCGTTTATGTAGATTACATCGGCCGACTGAAAATGATGTAGTTTTGCCAACCCAGCTCCTAAGTCATAAGGTATGGCGTGGGTGTAGTGGCTCAATCGTTAGTGTGCGGACTCAGGTTCGATCCCCGAAAAGACACCAGTTATTCTCATTTCAGGGACTCGTCTTTTAATTGTCCCCTCTCACTAAAAATATTTAAGGTATGCTCTTTTGTCTATTATATTGACACAAATTTTAAACATCTTAGAGCTTAGATTAGACCATTTCTGAGTATTGGCACGATGGCGGGCCGTATTACAGTATCTGAAAACGACTGCGCTACTTAAATTTTTTTCTTTTAAATCGAGAAAAAATCCTATGATTTCGTGACGTATCGTTCACTGACGGATGCGGTAAGTCCACTGATTTCTTCCACATACCTTCACAGGTATATCGATTTTAAATCCTTTTTAAATAACTTACTTTCAAAAGTCTCAATAGTCACAATATCCGCACACCCATTTTGAAAAAAACTAAATAAAAAATAGAACTTCACACGAGCGCGCACATAGGTATTATCTACCACTACGTAACGTTGTGTATATAAAACATTTACAGGATCTCCCAAAGGAATTCGCGCGCATATAACTTTCGCCATATATAGCGAATTTCTCCCTCGACAAATTTCGCTATTTGATTGATTGAAAAAGGAAATGAACATGATGTCCTCCAGTTTTTGAATTTTCTCTTTATTTTCAATTTTTTTTTTTTTGCTAAAGAAAGCAGAACAGCTCAACACAGGGAAAAGTATAGAGGTGTTGTCGCATGTGAGCCAATGTCAAAAGAATGTTTGGTTATGGAGTGGATTTTGCTTCCCTCCTCCCCTAAACCGTAATGGATAAAAGAGAACAGCGTGCACTGAATCGTATGATTCATTTTCCCCGTGATATTTGTGATATATCTGCGATTTTTCTCCTCTTCTTTTTTTTTGGAAAAAAAATTTGTTGGATTTGAATATTTCATTTAATTTCGAAACCGGTTGCCAGTGCAATTCCTTTGCGAATAGACAAATTTAATTTAGCACAACGGGAAGCTAATAGAAGAGATTAAAGGGGAGTATATACACAGAAAGAAGGAGGTGGACAAATTCAACCCTCAGGACTATTTGTGATGAAAATTTCACATAAAAATATGAATCTGGGTAGTAAAGAGTAAAGTTAAAATATAGACAAAAATAACAAAATTATATTTTTTTAAATTCATCGTCATTATAATAAATACAAAAATCGTTCGATCGCAAAAGAAAATAGACGTTGATCAATTTTGTAGACGTTTTAACCGACAACCCAAAAATAGTATTTTGGTCGGGCATTTTGTTTACGCAGTAGGTAAAGGGTTTTTCAATAAGAGCGCTACAAAAGTTTTTTTAAATAAAATAAAAACGGTTTTGGATATCAATGAAATTCCTTGACTCGTTGTTGGCTCGTATATCTTTCCATCATGAAATGGCAAACCTTACTGAAGAGAAATGTTAGAAGAGCGGCGAGAAATTCGGCGTCGTTTGCTGTCCCTGTCGCTCTACTTTTGTAGCGTCCCTGTTGAAAAACCCTTTACATCTAAAGTCCAACCATATTGTTCGCTTGTTCTTCATCATTGAGGATTTAATAGTTCTTAGATCCATGCTCATGCTCTGTCACAGAAATTATTTGTATACGAATAGCTATTGAATGTACATCACTGACCTTGAGGTCAATTTAGGAGTCCGTGCTTCGAGGGCAGTTCAATTATGATACATTTTTTACTTTCGCACTACCTGTAACCAATGTTGCCCTACCTCGAATTCTACTCTAGCTACAGCCTTGGTCTCGCTTGACAAATTCAAGGTAACCCTGATTTGGGTTCCAGGTCACAGAAACGTTTGCGGCAACGAACATGCTGACGAGCTGGCCAGGCGAGGCTCAGCCCTTCACTGTTCACTTTCGGAATCGGTTAAAATGCCGCTCGGAGCAGTCAAAGGAAAGATCTCCCTAAAATTCCTATCGAAGGCCACCCTCAGATGGAGGAGGAGGAGGCTGATGAGCTGTATCATATCTAGAAGGATGTGGCCAAACTACAGCACGGATAAAACAACCCACCTTCTAAGTAAAACACGAAAAGATATTGACAGAATGTTCCCCATTGACCAATAGGGGAACACGCAATAAGATTAGGCATCCCACAAAATACACACTGCCGCAGCTGTAATGACACAGCCGAAAAGGAAACACTCACTCATTTCCTTTGCGTCTGTGCAGCACTAGCTAGGGCCAGACAGCGATATTTTGGTAAACCCTTTTTCGACTCACTTGAGGAGGTCTCGAAACGTAGTATTGGGGAGTTTTTTGAATTCTACAGGATGGATCTAAGCTCTCCTATTCGAAAATCATAAACAATTTGCTTTGTTAAGACAGTAATACTGAGGGCAGAAGGCAAAATCATGCTTTAATGAATTGTCTAGGTATGTACACTGTACAGGGCACACTCCTTGTCACTTGATTACGACCAGGCAGTTTTTTGATTTAACTTTACGATATTTTTTAAGCCCTTCACTTATCTGGGAAAAACCATTTGCACAACGAATGAAAGGAAAAATTATGTTAAATTGTAAAAAAAATGGGATTACATATATTGATGAATGCAAGTTTTATAACGCTTTTCTTAAAAAAGATCATAAAACTTACCAGTTTTTAAGTCTCACTTGATTACGAATAATAGCTAAATCTACCTGTTACCATACTTTAAAGCAAATAAAATGATACCTACTTCGAGTAAGAGAGTTCAACAAATAACTTCATACAATCCACAACTAAGGGTAAAGGAAATATCAAATCCATCCGTTCCGTAGCCAGCAGGATTGGAAGAGGCTACTGTACACAGCTTCATTAAGGACTCGGAGAAGTATGGAAAAATCCGCAAAGGAAGAGTCAGCAAGGCAACAACATGCCAGGCGGGCGATACTGAGACCTGCTTCAAATTCAAGGCTCTCCGTAAGTAAGGAAGGCAATATGATGAACGGAAGAGTTTATTGAAACCATAAAACGATCCTAGTCCAAAATACCGTAGGTGCAATCTTTTTGTCTACATATTTCTAATAAAAAGTAACCTCATACTATGATCCACCGCATTGCCTGATTCAAATATATGTAGCCTGTAGGTAGATATACCTAACGTCCTCTTTATGACATGTACCTATAGGCATTTTTTTTTTTTTTTCAGAATGCGCCCCAATTCGAAATAAAATTGCTTGTTAGCTGTGCATGTGGCAGTTTCTTCTCGATTAGTGCCGACATTTTATTTGTATTTAAGAGTTCAGACGCAAAAAACGTCTGCAGACATGCAGGTCATTAAAATGAGTGCATTTAATGATAATAGTCGTTAGTAAAGGTCTGTAGTGTTGTAAAGGGAATGAGACGTGTCGTCTACACTTACGAGTATCATGCACGGATTTGTCTTCATAGCTATTTTCCTTCTTTTTCTTTTTTTCCTTGATGTCGTTTTTATTTACGGCACGTGACAATAGCTGCTAGGTCCTGATGAGTTTGAAGTACCGTGACTGCTGTTGACCGTAGGAAAGGTAGTAACGATTGCGATTCTCTTAGTTTTCCATATGCCATTTATGCCTTTCTCACGAGGTCTGACAAAGTCTTCCAAAGTAACTTTATATCTTCGGTGTTGAACCCTCGTCCTCGTCGTTATTCATAAATTTGCATCAAATTAATAAAAACACTTGTTATCATATTTTCAAGGTAAATTGATTATAATGTGCCAATAATGTATCAACTGTCAATGCGAAACCCATTCTGACAACAGTCAGGAAAAAGGAGTACCTACCTACCTATATTATGCAGCAAAGCACGGTTTTCTCTCTCTTAGATAAGAATTATATAATATAGTATTAGCTGATCTGACGAACTTCGATCCACACAAATTTCTTAATGTAATGAATATAATAACTCCATACATGCTGCTTCATGTAATAAAACCGCAATGAGCAAGCCAGCCACATACAATTGACCATGGAAATTCAAGATTGATGCCACAAAAATACCTACAGCGATTGTCCCGGTCCCGGCGACTTATTAATTATTGTCAAAGCGAAAGCGAGACATACGGGAAATTTAAGGCGCTTAAAGGACTAGTCACATGAGAGCAATCGAACGAATTGCTGAAGTGCGAACAAACCACTTTTGATGCATTTAAGAACAGAAAATTGCACGCACATTTTACTATTCCAAAAGGAGGATAACTAATTATCCAATCAAAATGTATTAAGAAAACATATTAATAAACAGTTTAAATAATTAAATTTCGAATTTCAAACGTTGGGTGTATTCGTTCGCGTTGTCGAATGAAAATCGCAATTGTACCTACTGCATACATACTTCGTAAAGTATTCTTCGCTTTCGTGATATGCATCTAGATCCCCAAAAACTATGTTCGACGTTAAAATCACCTCCAATTATAAAATAATGTTGTCCGAGAGAATTGATTATTGTGATAGTCAATGTAACCTTTGATCTTTAGATTCGATTTTTCCTTTATACCTATGGGTTTCTGATATCAAACATAAATCGAAATCTTTTCCCCGCAAGAACAATTCAAGCTCTCCGAGTTTTTTTTCCAAAGACCGCATTCCACGTTAGTATTTTTAACATTCGCTTCATATTTGTTTGGGTGTCTGTCTCGAATTATTACTTTCGAGCTTAACTAGCCTATCGACAATGAGTTTATTCGTTTTGCTTTGTTCCTCAAGTCTCGAAAGGATAATCGAAAAGACATTTGAAACAGCGTCTTTTGAATTATTAGTTTGTGCTCTACCAGATGCTGCAGCTTGCGCGTATGTTAGCACATCTATTTTTTGATGTACGGTGTCCGATGGTGTTTCTGTCGCCCGTTTTTCTTTCTTATTGTTGGGCTTATTTAATTTTGCCGTTTTCGATGTGTTGATGGGTAAAACCTGATGGGTTTTAAGCCTTGGGTTGTTGGATTTGGGCGTCAAAATTTAACACAAAGTTGACACGTGTAATCATAGCTTATGAATTGGGAAATGTGCTATATGATTCGAAATTTGTTTACCTATTTGGCATACTCGTGCTTGTTTTCATTTCCTGCGTATTTAAATGATATCAACAGGTGGCCAAATTAAATTGAATTGAAAGTTGGTAGACGTGTCCTTCGGTCTTGACGTCAGATAAGGTTCCGTTAATCTTTTTACATTTGCATCATTTGCATGAACGGCTGTTTATTTTATTTTTTTTTTTTTTGCGAAAACGGTTTTTTTTTAGAGGACTTCAAAATTAGACGAATTTCAGTTCCGAAGCGATGCATTTCTTTGAATCGACATTTTCTCCTTTAGATACAAAATTAAATTTTCAGACATCGGCCCCATTACCCAAGAAAAAATATAATTTCTGGTTTTCACGATTTTTCAGCTCTGTATTGTATCTATTCACCTGGATCAATACGAATCCAAATTAAAATTATCAAATCGCAGAAAAACAGTTGATGATAAGTGAATTTGTGTTGATGCAACTCCAGATTCAATGTATCTACCTGTTAACTATAGGAGAAATTTCCTCTGTATATTAATTTATAGAACAAGAACTAAATTTAGTAAGGTTATGTTAAGGAAGGAGGCCGTCTTAAGACCTATTGTGATTCTCTTCATATAGGGTATAGGTAATTAAACAAACCCAAAAAAAAAAAAAAAATGAAAAAGAATGCTGAAGTCTGATCTTATATTATTAAATAAAATAATAATAAAAAAATATTAACTGCGATCCAATATTGTGATGAACAAAATTAGCCCATTGTCATAGTTTCAAATTTTCTCCATCCCAAACAAAATTAAATTTTCAGAAATCCCCACAATCCACCTCTGAAAGAACACAATTTCTGGTTTTCACGGTTTCGGGGTCGTGAATTGTGATACATAAAAAATGCAGAAAAATCGGTTCAGCCGAATTCGGAGGAGTACTGCCAGTTAAACGTTGGGCGAAGGAGTTCTCTAACCCGCATGTAACTAAATCACTTTATACGACGTTTGTAAGACCACTTCTTGAATATGCCAGCCAAGTCTGGTCACCTTACCAACAATTACATATTTTGAGAATCGAGGCTGTCCAGCGTAGATTCATTCGTGTAGCCTTACATGGGTGGAGAACGCTCGCTGCTCCGTAAAGGTCGGAAACAATCTCACCGAGACCTTTGATGTCAAAAAAGGATTTAGACAAGGTGATGCGCAGTCATGTGACTTCTTCAACATCATTCTTGAGAAGATTGTGCGAAACTCACAAGCCAACACCAGAGGCACAATTTTCTATAAGTCTGTGCAACTGCTTGCATACGCTGACGACATTGACATTGTTGGTACAACACAGCGAGCTGTCACTGGTGCGTTTGCAAGTATTAGTACAGAAGCGGCAAAAATGGGTTTAGTGGTGAATGAGGGTAAAACAAAATATATGCTGTCAACAAGAAGGGACACACGACATCGACGAATCGGGCAGAACGTCACGATAGACAGCTATAACTTTGAGGTAGTTAGGGACTTTGTCTACCTCGGCTCCGCTATAAACTCTGATAACGACATCACATCAGAAATCAAACGAAGAATCACACTTGCCAACCGCTGTTTCTTTGGCCTAAGACGGCAATTGATTAGTAAGGCCTTGTCAAGAAGCACTAAGGAGATTACACGGGTGTCCCAATATGCGTGAAAGGTCAAAAGTTCACATAATATGTTTCATGAAAAATATTATTTCTACATTGATTTTCTTTGTCTTAGGTTCGTAAAGGAAATAGAATATTTCATTTGACTGAAAGCCAAGTGGAGGAAATACTCATGGCTGATAATAGTGACACTGAAGATGCTCTCATTTTGGATGACGAAGACCAGTCATTCCAACAAGAAGACATGCAAGCTGGAGTTTCCGAAGTGATAATTGAACCAGCTGGAGATCCACCAGAGTCTACTGAAGATTCAGGCCCAACTTCAAGCTCTTCATCGACTAACGTCCTTGATTCACCATTGCGTATTCCTGTTCCTGAGTTCAAGTGGAAAAAAAATACTTATCGTCCTTATAATTTTTCTGACACTGATTATGAATTTGGTAAGATAAATATTTGTCAACAATCAGACTCTCTAAAACCTATAGAATAGACATCTTTGAGGAAGTCACAAATATGAAATCATTGATTGAGAAAATAATAATACCAGAATCTTTACGTTATGCCCATCAAAACGGCTGAGTTTTCACTACAGACCTTCAAGAAATGACAGCTTTCATTGGCATGAACTATGTTATGGGCTATCATGTATTACCTACTCTGAGAAACTACTGGTCCACTGAACCTGACATGGGTGTGCCTTACATAGCCAACGTTTTGCCTCTATCAAGATTCGAGGAAATAAGAAGAAACTTACATTTCTGCGACAATACATCGCAACCATCGCCGACATCGTCAAACTTCGATAGGTCATACAAAATCAGATTAGTAATGAATCATTTCAATTTATGTTTCCAATCAGCAATGAATAATACAACGACACAATCAGTGGATGAACATATGGTCAAATTCAAAGGACACAACGTAATGAAACAGTATATTATATGCAAAACAAACCAGTGAAGAGAGGATTTAAAATGTGGTGCCGCGCTGATTCTAAAACCGGATATTTGTATCAGTTCGACTTATATACGGGAAAAAAGAAATCTGGTCCAGAAATATGATTGGGAGAATCAGTTGTCCTAGATCTTACAAAAACTTTGGTTGCTCTTGGATGTGAAATTTATTTTGATAATTTTTTCAACTCACCCATCCTTCAATATAATCTTGCTAAGCAAAATTTAAAGTCATGTGGCACTGTACGTACACAAAGAAAACATATTCCAAAAAATTTGCCACTGGACAAAGACATGAAGAGAGGTGATATATGCTACTAGTTTCGAAGGAATTTCTTTTGTCAAGTGGATGGATAATAGAGCCGTGCATCTTCTGACCAATTTCTTGTCACCGATACCTACTCAAAAGGTCAAACGCAAAAAAATTGGATCAGCCCAAAGTTTGGAGATCACGTGTCCTGATATTGTTCAGCAGTACAATACAAATATGGGTGGAGTAGATCTCATGGATCAGAAGAAAGTCACATACGAGGTTGATAGAAAATCTAAAATAAAATACTATTTGCGGCTTTTTTTCGATTTATTAGACATTGGAATAAATAATGCCTATATTGTGTATGAAAAACTGCATGCGGAAGATCGCATAGAAGGCCAGTTACTCACGTCGCTAGAATATCGACAAGTTGTGGCTAGGACCATGATTGGCAATTATTCTATAAGAAAACATGCCCTGCCATCTACTTCTATGACAAAAAAAAGGATTCAAAATATAGGACACAAACAATCTTTACCGTCACACGTAATGATAAAAGGATCTTTACGTAAAAGATGTGTGCAATGTGCGAAGACAGGAGTAGAAAATCGTACCAATAATGTTTGTGACATTTGCAACGTCAATTTATGTTTCACAGCAACCAGAAATTGTTTTGCTGAATTTCATATTTAAAATTATTAATAAATTTACATTATCTTATTAAATTTTGTTTATATTTATCAAAAAATCATAGGAAATCACTCTAATTGTCAATACATTACAATCCTATAAATACCGCCCCTTATCGCATATTGGGACACATTTGTCCCAAGCGATTTCTAAAAATCTACTGAAATTTTTTACTTTTTTATAAAACATATATTTAAAACAGCCATGAAGACACTACATAATGCACAAATATTCATAAAAACTTTAGCGTACTTGTTTTGTGCGTGAAAGGGTTAATGTATTTAATAATATGTGATATGTTTGCGATTTTACCTTCAATATTTGTATTTGTATTTTAGTCTTGAGTCTACACGCTTGTAGCAATTAAATTCAATTAAATATAGGTACAAACCTTCTGGTGGCATGGATGGATGAGTTCCAACTGCTGAAACAAATAAAGTGAAGCTATAAAAAAAAAGAAACAAGAAACCGTCATTCAGCATTGACAGCATTTCACCGAAGTACTTTTCCATGTGTGGACTTACATTATTCAGACAAGTTGATGGGAAAATAATGCCGAAACGTCTTCTGCAATAAACTGTTGACAATCTTGCACATCACGCATTGACAATATGAAAACATTTTTACAATCCCCATTCGTCCTCAGCCGTTATACCTTTGACATGAACGTATAGTATGTTTATGTATGCAAACATTTTCTGAGACATCTAAACATGTCCTTCGATACATAAAAGTCATATATGCACACATTCGTATCAATGTGAATTTTCTGCTCGAATTTTTGTTGAACTTCTTTGAAACATACTTCCATTATGATATTCCTCGTGTCAAAATGTGAGAAAAATGTTTTTAATGGATGCGGCGGAATGCTACCATTATGTGTGAATGCTGTGTCAGAGCAATTTGTTATGTCAGGATTTGAGAGTTTTACATTAGGATAAAATCAGAGAAAAGAAAGACGCACAGAGGCTGTTGTAAACTATAGGGTAAACCTTCGTGGGATTTTATAAAAAAAAAAAAAAAAAGGTTCACACACGTTCCTATCAATCAGCATCATTTGTTCCGTTGCTTAAGAAGGATCTCATTTAAAAATCTTGACATGGTATGGGATTACTGGGATGTGAAAATATTTTTTTCATTGAAATACAAAAAAAGCGCGAGCTTTTTGAGGAACTATGCTTGGAAACTTTTCCTGATTTTAAGTGGTTAAATTTTAGATGAGGTTTTGCCGGCTCTTTTGAGGCCATTTCAAGCAAGTCTTTCAGCTCTATTCTATAGAGATCGGTAGACAAAAGACATGGTTGGGCTAGGTTCGAGTGGCAGGCCACATCAAGTGCAGCCTCACTTAGGCCCATGCAGATACCACAGGTTCAATGATCTCAAGATCTACCCGTTGAACCAACTGGAGCTAAGAATAAAGTGTTGGAGGTGGAGCCAGTTGATACCTATATGTATTTGCGAGTTCGCTGAGGTTTAGTTCTCTACGAAATGAAGGGCTGGGCACTTGCAAATGAGGGGAAGAATATTCTCCTCTTCCTCCTCCCCCTCCTCGACCATACAGCTTCTGCAGAAATCATTTAAAAGGAGGCCCAGCCTGCGAGCATGCCTCCCTATTATACAGTGTCCCGTAATAAGCAGAAGCACTTTAGAAGGTGAAGATTATGTAGTGTCCCGTATTGACTTCTGGCTTCTGGCTTCTGCTTATTATGGATCTGTTCAGTGTTGTACGATTTTTAGAGCGCTTGAGATCCAGCTTAGGCCAAATCTTTTTCGAGGTGTGGCACGTTGTGCAGTAAGACCACCTGCGCTTATCGCATTTTGTTTACATAATTATAGGAGCTTGCAAGTAGCGAGAGGCATGAAGATATTCTCCTTTTCCGGTAGAATCGACATAGTAGTGCCTGGTCTGACGAGTTCATCGGCCCTGCAGTTACCTGGAATGTCCCTAGATCCCGGTTCCCCATATAAGGTGAATTTCGAATTGTTTCGCCATCTCGGGATTCCAACTCAGTTTTTTTTTTTTTTTTTTTTGTCTAAAACGAGGCCCGAGTAACTAGCCGTATTAACAACAGGCAAAACCAAAAGGGTGCCATTTAGTTTTATGGGTACAAAGTTGTAAATTTTGTATTTCCTTGTAAAGAGGACTAACTAATTTCTCTGAGGATTGACCGCCAGACCAAATTTTTGATCCATTTACAGAGCTTAGAGAGGGCATTCTGCAAGAGATGTCTAAGCGTATTGAGGTGCTTTCGTGAGACAGCGATTGCAACGTCATCTGCATAGGCACTCTACCTTCCCCGTCCAGTATCTATTAAAAGTAGTTCATTCACCACTAGGTTCCAAAGAAGAGGGGCGAGATTATACCACCTTGTGGCGTACCCCAACTGCCGTCCAGCTATGTTGGTGAGCAACTGGTTAACTAATTCGACAATCGATTTTTCAATTCCATCTCTCGTCAGTGCACCGAGAACTAAATAAAATACATGAGCTACAGGAGGGTAGGACGTTATAGATTCCAGCTGGTTCAATCCGTGGACGTAGAGTGGTTTCTAGCTTGACCGATCCATTTTTTTCTCCCTTTGCATAAAATACAACAAACAAAAAATTTATGTACAAGCTCACCCGAAAAACTTTGTATTTTCTTGGCCATGAATGTTTAATTGGATCAGTAATACAGGGTGTCCGCCGGGAAGGTATACCGGCTGACACCCTGTATCCGCCGGGAAGGTATACCGGCTGACACCCTGTATAAGTAGAAAGAAGTAAAATTCCAAAGTAGAGTCTACTGTAGTGCTTTTTGGAAGACGCCATTTTTTATATTGCAGTGTTGCCAGTTTGTATTTCGTTATAATATTCTTTTTGGTAACCTTTAAATGTGCTTATGCAGAAAAATTAAATTTATTTATTATTGAGTGACTTAAACTGTGATAGCGTAGAGATTTTCGTTCTGTTCTGCCCACGACCAACGATTAATTCTCCAAAGCTATATTTTGATGTGAAAATTATTTGTTCTTATATCTTAGGACTGTTTCCGTTTACAAAACAAGTCTTTTAAAAAAAGCTAATGCCAGTTTCATTACGAAAAAGAGTTTTTTGTACTATAGTTCCCTAAATATTTTTCCGGATCTGAAAATTTTATAAACAACACTTTCATTAAAATTTGCGTAAAGGCTGTGCAAATCTCTGCAAGATGATTTCAAAATGCAACATGCGCTAACATTTCGCGTTGTACAGTCGAACCTGTCTAAGTGGGACCTAGCTATGTGGAACACCTCTATTAGTGGGCCTAATTCTGGCGCACGTTCATTTTCCCTAAAAAAGAACTTTATAAACTCTAAGTGCAACTTTTTCCTCCTCTATAAGTGAAACTTATATTTTATAAATAAACCTCTGTAATTGGGCCAGACTTGTAAATTTTTGCATGTACTTGCCCAAACACGTTTTGTTTTAAAGACCTCCTAAAGTGAAACAAATATTTGTTCTATCTGGATGAGTGAGAAACTGGGTATTTGGAATACCTCTAAAAGTGAGACCGAAATAAATGGCCCATTAGATTCTAATTAACCAGGTTCGACAGTATTTATATGTTAAAAACATTTTTGGAAAAGTTGGGGGTTTTTTGGAAAAATAGCCAAATCTTGGGGTCTTTCAGATTTATCGGGGGTGAAATATTTTAACCGTCTGGTAACGCTGTCTGGCGGGGAAACAAATGATTCAATTGGTTTTCCGATACGGGAACATACGACATACGACGTCTAATTTTCCAACACAATAAAATCAAATGGCATGTTGGTCGGAATTAACGGAATGCGTCTACTCCTTCATATTTTCCCTAAAGCATTGCAGCTTTGATGGAGTTGTTCATTTGTTTTTCACCGTAAGACAAGAGTATAATGATTACCGATCCGGCTTTTAACACTAACCTTCGGAATCTTCGTTGTCCCCGTCTCTTCTATTTACCAATTCACCGAACCTCATATGGGTCAAATGAACCTATCTCCCGTATGCAGTGGAAGGTGAATTCAAACCATACTGTTTTTGACTTCAACCGCAGTAGTCCTTCCCTTAACATTGACCTCCTTCACCATCCTTAGCTTTTAGTAGTAGATTTAAGTTAGTCTTAGTTTAATTGTAATAGCTTGTATTAAGCCAAATAAATGGGGGTTTTTTCCCCCACCAAAAAATTAATTGTAGATTATGTGGGAGTAGGCAATCCGAGCAACTCGAGTGAATTTAAAAATTCCGTTGGATTTAGTAGTTATTTATATTTAGTAACAAAATTAACCGGAATATATGACACCAATTCGCCAGCAATTCCATTTCGAACCTGGGAACTCATTTCGTTGACTTAAACGCTCAACCAAACGCGATTTGTAATTTTGAGCAAAGCTTAGAAAAACCTTCTCGATGAGTTCGGTCATTAATTCCTCGAACTGACAGAAATCGTCAGGGATGTAATTCATCCTAGACAAAGTATCAACAGATATTTTCCCATTGCCACTCTGTACTGTAATTGTTTTGAAAAAAAAAAAAAAAAAACATCCAGATTGGTCGTTCTGGAACGAAACGCGCACAGTCATTCTTAATTATTTTTTTTTTTTTTGGACGAAATCAAGTATCTTGCATCGTTCGGTGTAATGCCTAAAAAGAGTGTAAGTGTGTGCCATAGTACATTCATCCCAGACGACGCTATCTAACACTTTGACCAATTCTGATTTCTTCCAAATGTTGCAGTTTCATTCATTTGCATGCTTAAGGCCCAAAGGAGCTGTTCCACCAACTTCCAACAGCGTAGCTGCAGTTCCTGAGGAAGCATGTGAAGTGAACAAAAAAAATTATTTTGCTTGTGAAACTGATATGAAACTGCAAGAACTTGTTCTCAATATTGCTATATACAAGGTGGGCCAAAAAAGTCATCCGATGTTGTTTGGAAACAGTCCGTTTCCGAAGCTAATGGTGAGACATTCAACCATTCAGCCAGCTCAGTGTTTTTACAAACTAAAGGTAAACCTGATTGAAATCACTCCTCAACTCTCAACATCGACCAACCTTCCCCCAGATGCCACCATTTCCAATTTACACCTGAACCGTTAATTTCGGTCGCTCAAAAATTCACTTCATTTAACAAAACACAACTTACCGACAGCGTTGTTCTGAGGAAATGTTGAGGTTGAGCCTTTTTCCAAGCCATTCCACACGAGTTTGAGCGACATTAGTTCAATGAAAAGAAGGAGGGAGTTTTTTGTAATTTCTTAGAAAAATCAAGCGAATGTATGGGTGCGTTTACTTGGTGAATCTTTTAACCAGCTATAACCAATCAAATAAATTATATTTAAATTTTATTTATCAACATTTTTTTTAAAGAAAATTTAAGTTTTGAGACAAATGTGAGCCATATCTCTTCAATACCTTCTTGAGCCAAATTACCCAATTGGGTACTTCAGCACAACGCTGTTTACCGGCGTAAGTAATTGATGTGTCACACCCCACAAGCGAAATTCAAATCAATAGAGACGCTCCACGTAGTCACGTTCATCTGTGAAACCTTTCATAACCATACTTTGGGAATTTTCCACTTTTTAAACTCATGATATACTCGTATGCAAGTCGAATCTACGTAATTCACACCATTTGGGGAATGCACCAATTTGTAGCTGCCAACTAGGACGACGATGTGACATAAAATCCCTGAAGGCAAAATTAAACGGATGTCCCCCCTCCGCCCAAAGGACGAAGTGCTGGGAAAATAAAAACGACATGTATTTGTCTTCACAGACAATTTGCTAAATTCTGATTTCGTTTGCTAACCATGTCACCTTTCACCAGGGTGATTCGTATCCGCACACAAAAAAAAAAAAGCAAAAAATACCTATACAGCCGCTGTCTTCAGTCGTCACAGACAGAGGAGCAAACAAGCGAAAGAAGGAAAGCAAAAAATCCATAGCTAATACCAGAGATTGTAATTTACGATGTGTATTAGCTGTCCATTATCACTCATGCAAGTTCGCATAGCATCGTCATCCACCCGACACACACCCCACATCGAGCCTCCGTGGTGTAGTCCTTGGAGGCAAATAATTCGTTTCCACTGCAATACAGAGGAATCGAGATCCCAGATAACAATGCTACATGAAAAAAAAAACCGAAAACAACAAGAGCGGTGTCGAGTCGAAGGAAAAAAAGGAAACACGAATAAATACAAAGTGTGCAGATACAAAACAAAAAGTCAGGAGTCAATGCCAGAACGGATGTGAAGAAAATTAAGTTAATTCGAAAAGAAAGATAAATGGCACGCTATCTATATCCTATATGAATGCTGTGTTCTCGAGTTGTGCTCTTTGGGAGGAATTTTAAGAATCCCAAACGGCGGGGTGGTGCTGCGGGAGTAAGCTCTCTTAAGGCCTTAAGAACTGAAAATTAACTATACCTCTGTACTTTCGACTTCTGAGTTTGTGGAATGTGAAAGTCACAAAAGTAATAGAAACATACTTTCGGGGGATAGTTGCCTTTGGTGAATTTATTTCCGAATACATTGAAGACATCCACCTTCCTCGGATGGTTTTGGTTTTTGCCTCGTTTGAACTCAGTGGAGTCTTGTTTTTTTTTTTTGTGAGCGAATTATACCCTAAAACCAAATGCCGTCCCGATCTTCCTTTGGCAGTCTGAATAGTTTCTTATGTTGAAAATTAACCTTCTGAACAAAAGTTAGGTTGTAATGAGTAAAATGTTAAAACTGCTAATGGTGGCAGCTTTGGAAAGGTTCATATACCTCGTACCCAAATTATGAGTCAAGTTTGAGTTGCCTCATCACCTGCTATGCTTAGTTATGTATTGACGCAATAACTCAGTAAGAAGCGGACGCTCATATATACGCCTTCTCAGAGGAAATGTAACAAGGTGCTCTTTGATCCAATCAAGAAAAAATAAATAATTTTTTTTTCTACATAGAAAATTAAAAGTTAATTTGCTTATTACCCGACTGCACATAGGGAGGGTTATGTGTTTCGCGCGTATCCTATGTACGTTCCTACGTGACGCTCTGTAACCCAACCGGCTTGACCGATTTTGAAGAATGAGGTGTCATTACATTGGTATTCTTTCCCGGAGTGTCATAGGCTAAACAAATAAATATAATAATAAACAAATAAATTAAAAAAAAAAAAAAAAAAAAAAAAACAATTGTCACACAAATTTCAGTGAGATTTTTTTTACAGTCAGTCGGGTTTTTTGGTTTTTTATTTTCCTTCCAGTAAACGAGACCTTCAGCTGGGCAAATTGATTGAGGTTGCTTTCCATTTATACGCTTCCCAAAAGCCGGTGTCTCCCGAACTTTTCTTGAGCGTTGCAACTTTGCTGCAATAGCAGTAGATCTACTGCACTTTTCGAAAAAAAAAAAAAAAAAAATAAATAAATAAATAAATCTGCTGCCACTAAATCCAATCTATTTAACTTTTTTTTTTGTTTGATAAACCTTCTCATGGACAGCTGTACAAAACTGCTATTCAAAATAGCCGCTGCAAATAACATCTGAACTAAGCCACATTATCTTTTGAAATTTGTGTTGAGCTTGGCTGCTTTCATTCAGGATATCATGATTCATGAAACAAATCTCTATCTCTTTCTATGTTTCTGTTATTTTTTTGTGAATTTTTTTGTTAATGATCTTGCGCTCCTTCTTGGAGATGTTAATCAATTCTGACATTACGATGATAGACGAACTAAAAAAAGTAGGTCGCAAAATTCTGTCCGGTCTGTCTGTCTGTCTGTCCCACAGGCCTACAGCCTAAACGGCTGACCAAATTTCGTTCAAGCTTCGGATTTGGAGTTTGTGGGCTCAGGGCTCGAGGGCGTTTTTTATTTTGCAAGGTAACCTCAATATTAATGGTACTTCCCATACAAAATGTTCGTACCAGTTTGATTTTCTCGAAAACGGCTCTAACGATTTCAACCAAATTTGATATTTAAGCTTAAGTGGGTGAGGTTACCATGACTACATACCAGTGGCGTGGCGTCCATATAACTCGATTCCTACCGAGTTACCTTTTGAAATCTCCACCAGGCAACACTATCTATCTACCAAAAACCGAATATACATGAAACACTACCAAATGAATGTGAATACTCACCAAATGGCACACACACAAAAGCACTCATATAAAAATCGTGTGTATCCATTTTCATACAACGTTGTCATCGTCTCGTGGCGACAAAGCGAAGGTAACCCAAAATAAGTCGGGTTATTAAAGTTCTCACTTTATAGTTCATTTTGAGAGAAAATTTGCTTGTTATCTCTTTTTTTCTTCCCTGAGTACTTTGTCTGACTCTGACACCTCTTTGTTCAACACCCATTGTAGAAAATAACCCGCTTTTCTTCGAGTTATTCGCGGTTCTCACAAAGTTCATTTTGACTGCTGAGTACTGAGTGAACATTTGTTTGTATCTCTTTTTTTCTTCCCAGAGCCAGAGCTTGTTACTGGTACTGGCCATGGCCACTGGGTTGTGTTTTGGGTATGTCGTATGTGTTTGTTTGGTTATGATATGAACAAAATAACGCGCTTTTCTTCGAGTTATTCGATTTTCTTTTACTTCTTCTTTTCTTATTGTCTCTTGTGTGAATAATTACAGGTAGTTGTTGAGGTAGGTAAGGGTGTGTTTTGGTTTAAAAATTCAGTTGGCTGGCAGATTGCAGTGCGTGACTTAAAGTGAGTTTAGTATTGTGAACCATATTTGCAAATGCTCAATATATGATTTTGTTTCAAGGTACACAGATGTAATGTTTTTTTACATTTGTATGGGATTAATTTTGTTTCGACTTCCCATTTGAAAATGTTCACGCCACGCCACTGCAGTACATACCCAGTTTTTGACTAAAAATTCAAGTAACGGTACCTACTTTTGAAATTTGGACATATCTCGAAAACGAAGAAAACGATTAACAAAAATGAATTTCTAAGGTAATACGGTCAATTCCAACTTAATGGCAAACTCAGTTTTTCTTGGTATTATCGTAAAATGAATTTTTGAAAAAAAAAACATTTTTATATAATTTAGTTTTCCTTACTTTACCAGAAAACGGCAACAACGATTTTGACAAAAATGCAGACTTAGAGTAATATTGATGTTCTTAAAATTGTTGCATCTTTAATTTTCAATTCGAATCACCGAAAACGTTAATTTTAAAAACTGCTCATATCTCGAAAACCCCATTTTTGACTTCGATAAAACTTTAAAAACCAAGTAATGCTTATATTATCGTGAACAATAACTTATAATCGGTTTTTAGCTCTATAGTTAACAAATAATATTTTTCAAACTAAATATGAGAAACTCCTACTATGCTTGTTTATATAGCATTGATTCTCGGATCCCCAGATCTTTACCTACCTACCGAATAAAATAAAAAAAACAACCAACAAAACTTTTGATAAAAGAGAAAGCACAAGGACAAGATGCTTTAAGCTCCATTAGAAATACACCTAGGACCGAGAATATAAAAACGCGAGTGCGGAGTGGTTAATAATCAACAGCAGAACCCAACGGTCCCGTAGAAAATAGGACATCACATTCCCAATATATGCAACAAAGGCGTTTGTTGTGCTGCCCTGTAAGGACTAAAAGTAAAAGTATTTTGAAAATTATTTTTGTAATTATTCTTGAATATAATAATAATTTATTTAAAAACACAGATTCGCAATTATTAATCTATCTCTATACATATATATAAAAAGAAAACCTTAAAATTGTGTTCGTTAGTCGTCGATTCACGCCTTAACGCATTTACCGATTTGAACCAAACTTTCACACATATTTGCTATTGGTCTGTATATCATTTGTGTGAAGTTTTGTCGCAAAAACAAAACTTTGAGGGGATGAAAAAGGCTATGAAAGTTTGTATGGGGAAATGCACTTTGAAACAACAAAAAAATGGATAGAAATCGAGTAGTGACATTTCAAATACAAAAAAAAAAATATTTTAAAAGCAATTGTTGTTGTCAATGATTTCAATTATTTTCCGAGCAAATTGTTATTGTGAACAATTTTGAATTTTTTTGTAAATATAGGTACCTACCTAATAAGTTTGTTCTATTAAATTATGTTTACTATGTTACATTAAGTAACATTTTAAAGTGGAGTAGATACTTTGATATTTGTTTGATTGTGCTTGAATCCATTATTTTCAGGATCCTTGCATTAGTACGAGTGAGTAAGTTCAAATGTAGGGGTGATTGAGATGCGTGGACAATGATGTTGTTCAGCGTTTTGAGTTTTCACGTAGGGGTTGTTACGAAAAATGAGCGAGTAACAATCTTGATACTCTGCTCATTCGTGAGTAAGGTTATGGCACCTGCAACAACATTAACCAATTTTTTGACACTTGCCGAAGTCACGAGTTTGCACGAACACTTACTTATCCCGATATTGGAATGCGTCGTCGAAGAAGTTCAAGCGGCGGAAACAAGGTGAAGTAGTTCCCGCATTTCGTGGTGTTTATGCAAGTGATGCAATTGGTAGAACATACACAGTTCACCCGAAAAACAACGAATGCTTCTATTTAAGAATGATTTTGGTCAATGTTTGTGGCCCTATACTTCGTTCGAAGCGTTGCGAACTGGTGACGGTGTGTTGTGTGCTATGGCCGACGATATTTTGCATCGAATTCGCACTGTGACATCGGATAATGAACTGATCGAATCGGATAATCATCTGATGTGAGATGAAAAGCGCAACAAAGCTTTGATTTTGATCGAGGATATGTGTCTCCTCATGAGTGGCAATTTTTGGTTTAAAATGATGACACAAAGATATTTTCAGGAAATCTAGATGGTTTTGACGTTCATCAAGATTATATGGCCTTTTATAGTGATTTGATGTCTCAAGATGTCGTTCGAGAAGTTAAAAACTACGAGTTGGAAGATTTTGACAGTTTTTTTTACAAAAAACGGTGCAAACAAAATTTTTTGTTTTACTTTAAAAAAGTTTTTTTTTTGGTGGAATTGTGGCAGAATTATCGTGACTATATGACCGGAGATATCTTGAATAGAATGCATCGTATTTCTAGAAATCAGGAATTAATCATTACACTCGAAATTTATAATGAGGCATTAGTTATAATTGAACTTGATAACTCGAAGTCTTGATAACTCGAATTTTTTTTCTGGCAAGTGATGGTTCGAGTTATCGAAGCTCGACTGTATGTGCATAGCAATTGCAAATAAAACATTGTCACAATAAGGTTTGCCAGCTCCTAATCGAACATTGCATGACGTATTTAATCAAGAAATGCAATGTGAACAACAATACGATATAAATGAACTGAACATATTTTTAAATTTTAATCTGCCGAAATACTAGCTACTATAAGATCACCGAAGAATATAGCATTAGCACTTGCATCGTCTGGAATAGCTGCTACATTGGATGGTGGTCGTACAGCGCACTCCGCACTTAAATTACCTACCATTGAATATGCAAATTAATGAAAACTCAACGTGTTATATTACTAAAAATTCTGGAATGGGAAGAGTTTTGCAACAATGCAAATTAATAGTATGGGATGAATGTACAATGTCACATAAGAGATCGGTGGAAGCGTTGGATAGGACTTTGAAAGATTTACGTAATAATCAAGAAATATTTGGTGGCGCTTTAATATTATTGGTTGGTGATTTCCGTCAAACACTGCCAGTGATACCCCGTGCAACTCCAGCAGATGAATTAAAGGCATATTTAAAGTCATCAAATTTATGGAGAAATGTACAAACACCCACTTTAACAACAAATGTGAGAGTTCAAATACAAAATGACTCATCGGCTGAAGAATTTTCTAGGCAAATACTGTCGATAGGAAATGGACAAATTCCTATTGATAACACTGGATTAATCACTTTGCCAGATAATTTTTGTAATTTCGCACAAACAAAACAACAATTGGTTTCAAGTGTTTTTCCAAACATTGCGCAAAATTATAAAAATCACAATTGGTTAGCTGAAAGAGCAATATTGGCTGCCAAAAATAAGTACGTCGGCCAATTGAATGCGGATATTTTAACTGATGTGCCTGGTGAGATTGTGACGTATCAATCAGTAGACACGGTCACAAATCAAGATGACGCTGTCAATTATCCGACGGAATTTTTGAATTCGTTGGATTTACCTGGATTGCCGCCTCATCGTTTAGAATTGAAAGTTGGTGCACCAATTATTCTTCTTCGGAATATAAATCAGCCTCGATTGTGCAACGGAACAAGATTAGCAGTAAAAAAGGTTATGAACAATCTTATTGAAGCAACGAATTTAAAAGGAAAATTTAATAGGTGAAGATGTAATGATTCCGCGTATTCCAATGATTCCACCAGATTTAACTTTTGAATTCAAAAGATTGCAATTTCCGACACGTCTTGCGTTCGCTATGACAATAAATAAGGCGCAAGGACAATCGTTGGAATTGTGTGGAATCGACCTAGAGTATCCATGCTTCTCCCACGGACAATTATATGTATCATGTTCACGTGTAGGAAAGCCATCAGTTCTGTTTATTTATACTACTATTCAGGGCAAAACAAAAAATGTAGTTTATGAAAAGGCTCTGCGATAGTTAAAAAAACACATAAAAAAAAAATAAAAAAATAAATAGTTGGCGCAACAGGTTCGCAGGGACCCTAGACCTAGCTTCTTGCAACCATTCGTTTTGTGTGAGTTTTTTCTTTTTGGAACGAATGGAAGGGATCTACAGTTTTATGCCGACTCCAAACGGCTAATTGAGAAGCTCTTACAAGACATTTATACTCTCGGATGTTTGTCAGACGTTCGCGAGAGGTGACACAGTGAAAAAACCCCTAAGTTGGAATATGGGTTTTTGCGGGATTCGAACCTCGACCCCTCGCTTAGTAGTCCAACACACTCACCACTAAGCCACTGCGCCTACAGAAAAAAAAAACACATACTTTAAATAAAAATAATAGTGATTAAGTTGTCCACAACATTTTTGCTTTTTATTTTTTGGCGAAACATTTTTTTTTAGTTTTTTAGATTTGGCATCAAAAAATATGTTTAATACCAAATCTTCACCGAACCACGATCCATTCCCGAGTTATGAGTGCACATACGGACGTCAGTCTCTTTTACATATAGCTGTACCCACCATACCAAAATAGTATCCTATCTTTCAAACTGTAACCAACCATACACAGCCTCGAAATTTTATTGAAATCGGTTAAGTGGCTTAGGAGATTGAACACAGCGCCACCTATCGTGGCCAAAATAGTCATATCTTTCAAACTGTAACCAACCAAACACAGCCACAAAATTCCATTGAAATTTGTTGATTGGTTTAGGAAATCGACAACAGCGCCACAAATATATTTTTTTTTTGCACCGTTTTTTGTAAACAAATTACACAAACATACGTTTACCATTTGCAACCAAACTTCACAAAAATCATATAAAGATCAATACCAAAGATGTATGGAAGTTTGGTAAAAATCGGTAAATGCGTTAAGACGTGTATTGGCGACAAACGAATACAATTTTAAGGCTCAATTTTTATATATATGGATTTGGGCGGAACGAAGTTCGCCGGGTCAGCTAGTTTACTAATATAATATTTTAAAGTACCGGATATACCGCAGCATGGGAACTGAGATTCAGTTGTCAGTTTTCTACTTAACATTTCCGAAACCATTTTCACAAAAATTCCAACCATGATTTTGGTAGAAATATTCTTTCCAGAGGCATTGTTGAAGTTTTCACTATCTACCGCACGAACGTCCACTTATAGATTTGACCCCTCTTTGCTTGCATACAAATAACCCTCTTTTTTGGTGTCAATTTGCTGAAAATCTATTATTCTCAGTCGTCATTTCAAAAAAATACGTCTAAATGGTCAAAAGGTTAATTTTAAACTACCTGTCAATCCACGAAAATCTGTACACCATTCCCTCGTATTTCTTTTTCAATTAAATCAAACAAAGGAAAGTCAAACAAATTGTCAAAATAAACCCTAAGGGTTTACAGTCACTACACAAGTCTTGTAAAGCAACCAAATGTGGGTGGATGGAGGTAAACCTCTTGGCTTTACTATTTATATATGCACTTAGTTACTTGGCGACAATTCGTGTGCCAAGGTAGGTAGCTGCAAAATACAACAGTGACATTTGAAATAATGCAAACTCATTGAGTGTCACTGTAAGCGGAGTCGTGGCGCGGAAGATGCTTGTGACTTGTAAGTGATTATGTATGAAAAGTGGCAAGTCTGCTTTTGAGTAGGCATATTCGTTTGCTGCTTAAATGACAATAATAATCTGTTCTTCATGTGAGATTTAGTGTAGAAAATTTCCAATTTGACGTCTGACAAATATTGCATTCACGAACAGGATGCTGGCATACGCATTAAATAAATGGTGCCTCAATTTGGTTTGTTTGAGAAAGAAATGCGTTCAGTAATTATATAAAAGTAGATGGCGTAATCTTCTAGCATAAGAGGAAGGGTACTTAAAAATGAAATACAACGCATAGGGTATACTAATACTAATAGTCATTTTTAGTCTGCACATTTAATATTTTGTTGGTCACATTGGGTAACTTTACATGGAAGATTTCGACATTGAGTTCGTAAAATCTAGCCTGGACAATAAATATGATTAGTAACGCGCACAGAAATTAAGGTAAAGACCCTACAAGTCATTGCTTTATAGGATACGACCAAGTTTTGTTTCCAATAATTTTATTCATTTTTATTCGCATATTCATTTTTTTTCGTTTCGTTTTCGATTTTTTAAATCGGCTGCGGCTTTAGTCATATAAACAAATTTTGCTGAGCATAGCTTTCGGTAAGAACCTTTATCCCATAATCATAAAAGGTGGTCCAACGAAAACGCACGATGTTAATTGTAAATAAAATAAAACGTTTCCAGAGAATTGTCTTTATCTGATGATCCATATTTTCATTGACTGTAAAACATAATTCAGGCGCAATGTCGTCAATGTGCCGAATTATGTATCTCATATAGCTCTTGAATTGTTCTTGACTTATTGACGTACACCTTTAAATATCCTCAAAGAAAGAAGTTCAACGGTGTCAAATCACATGATCGTACCGGCCAGTTAACATCGCCAAGACGCGACGTGAGATAACGCGGACATTGAATTTCTCGTGCAAAAGAGCCATTGTTTCGTTTGCTCCGGTTTGCTGAAATTTGCGCACGATTCTCACAATTGTGGACACTTTTGGTCGATTAAAAAAAAAAAAAGTTGTTGGCGCAACAGATCCGGAGGGACCCTAGTCCTAGCTTCTTACAACCATTCGATTTGTGTGAGTTTTTAATTTTTGGAACGAATGGAAGGGATCTACAATTTTACGCCGACTCCAAACGGCTAATTGAGAAGCTCTTTCAGGATAGTTACACTCTCGGATGTTTGTCAGACGTTCGCGAGATTTGGAGCATTGTAAAAAAACTCTTAGTTGGTATTTCGGTTTTTGCGGGATTCGAACATCGACCCCTCGCTTAGTAGTCCAACACACAAACAACTAAGCCACATTCGAATTCGCGATGCAAAAGTATTTCGAGCTGAGAATAGAGTTGGCGTTCGATGAGATGACTATGGTGCTATTGCTGGTTGTAAACGTTGACGTCTGTATAACACTTCGATTCAATTGAAAAAAGGGATGAAAAATATATAAAAAAAACACATTTATTTTCTCCGCTGTCTCGGAGTATACACACTCTACTCCCTCGGCCAGAGACCGATCAAGCACTAACTACATGTCATTTAAATTACAATTCCATTTACAATACACGCACGGCCAGTGTTGCCATACGTCTTCAGCTTTAATGGTGCCATTGACAATGGCTCTGAACCTGGCACAGTATTATCCAAAAAATCTAACGTTTTGGTTTTTGTACACGCGGAGGCTCACTAGAGAGTGTATTGTATTAATAAGCGAGGGAGCGCAGGTTCAATTCCTGGACAAAATCAAATAACACCATCAGTGTCTTTTACAGTGCCTCTGGCGATCGTCCGACAAACACCCAAGAGTATAATTACTATACAGTTTTCAATTTAGCCTTTTTGATTCGAAAACAAATGTGTGCTCCCTTCCCTTCACTTAATCCAAAAAATCAACAGAAAAAACAAAACTCTAGGTCTAGAATACTGTGGCAACACTGTCAAAAATTAAAACAAAGAGAACATTACGAGAGGACTGTCGCCATGTCCTGATCGGTACCTGCTTTAAAATGTGTCGTAATTGCTAAGTGAATAAAGAAATTATTAGAATAATCGCAAGAATAGGAATTTCGTGTTTTATTTAGACATCTTTTACGATACTGTGCGTTCAGTTTATACTACATAGCTGACCCGGCGAACTTCGTTCCGCCCAAATTCATTAATGTAATTATAGTAATAATTCCGAGCTTTCGCTTCATTCTGCTTCATGTAATTCGGTCAATTCAAATTTTGTATTCAAAAGTTATATGAAATTTAAATAAATAGGTAAATAAAATTAAATACTTGTTGGCCAACCTACCGCTTTTTCACTGTATTGTTTTATGATACACAAAATTTTATGTTTTATTTCTATTTTCGGGTGCGTACACGTACAAAGCGAGAGCTTTGCCGACACGTGAAATTCAAGATTTATGCCACACACATCCAGCGATTGTCCTTGCGTTTTATTAATTGTCATAGCAAAAGCGAGACGTACGGGAAATTGAAGACGCTTAAATATGAACGCCAAATCGTTCTGAATAAGTGGAATCCGCGGAAAGGAACATCTTCGACTTTGAATTTTCCAATAAAAATCGTTGCTTGCATAATATTTGATATTAAATTCTTCACAATCAAACGCATACCGTTACAAAGTTTTGGTTTATTTAGGTTCCGCAATAAAATGGGATAGTTGGTGGCTTCGTTTTCCATCACGGAGTCGACTGATTTCATTTGTATGAATGCAACTCACCAGCGATTTGGTTTTGAATGGCGAAATTCAAATGATCGACGTTCTTGTTTTTCGCAGCCAAAATCACTCTTACACTCAGCCAATCATGGTCAATATAATCCTGAGCGATATTCGGGAAAACATTCATGATTAGTTCTTCCGGTGTCGTTGTAAAGTTGCAAAAATTTTGTGGAAACTCAATCAAGCCGGTGATTAAGTTTGCTGGACTCATACCATTGCCCATCGCCAACAATTGCCTGGAGAACTCTGCAGCGGACTGGTCATGTTTGTTGTCAAATGAAATTTCTTGACGTATCACCATAAAACAGACGCCTTCAGGCAAGCATTCAATTCATCTGCCGGAGTTGATCTCGAAACCAGGCAGCGTTTGACGAAAATCGTCTGATGGCAAGATTATTGCTCCACCGAAAGGTCACTTATCATTACGTAATCGATTCATGGCCTCCAATGCGCGTTTGTAAGCCATTGGACATTCGTCCCATATGATAATCTTACATTGCTGCAGTACTTTCGCCATCGCAGTGTTCTTTGAAATGTTGCATGTAGGTTCTTCATGCACTTGCAGATTCAATGGCAATTTCAATGCAGAATGAGCTGTTCGACCGCCTTCTAACAAAGTAGCCACTATCCCAGAAGAGGCTAGGGCCAAAGCGATCTCAGATCTCCATTTTCGTTATCGACTGCTTGCATCAATTCATCGTACACTTTCTTTTATTCTTGATTCAACATTGGCACATTTGTTCGAACGGCTTGACTCAATGCGATTCGGTCAAAGTTCATTTCTCGCTCCAATTCTCGTTTAAATCCGTCTTGCATTGAACGATTTGGCTGCGGCATCCCCAATTTGCACAACAAATTGCCACTCATGAGCAGACACATATCCTCGATCAAAATCAAAGCTTTGTTGCGCATTCCATCTGACATCTCCAGTTCATTATCCGATGTCACAGTACGAATTCGATGCAACTGACATCTCCAGTTCATTATCCGATATCACAGTACGAATTTGATGCAAAATATCGTCGGCCATAATATCATCTTTGTATAATCAAAGTATCTACTTCATTTCAAAAAGTTACTTAATGTAACATAGTAAACATAATTTATTCGAACAAACTTTTTAGGTAAAAAAAAATTCAAAATTGTTGACAACAACAATTTGCTTTGAAAATAATTAAAATAATTGACAACAACAATTGCTTTTAAAATTTAAAATACTTTTTTTTTTATTTGAAGTGTCACTACTCGATTTCTATCCAGTTTCTTTTTTTTCAAAGTGTACAAAAATGAATTTATTGGAATGGCGGTTGCGCCTTCTTTCAAAAATGTATCATACTAATATAAAAACCTTCTCTGCATGGTTTATTAACCAACAAAAAAAACTAAATCTAAATCGGATGTGTGTGGCAGTCGGTAGGCAGTCACACACACATTTAGTAAGTTATTTTTATTTATACTATATACTACATAGTTCAAAAACCACATGACATACAAAACACGACTTTGCAGTTGTAAAACCATCTAAACCCCGAAGTTGGATTCACTTCTGTCCAGTCGAGCAATAAAAAATCAAATTCGACATAGCACGTGCATTTTCTCAAATGCCAAAGCAATTTGAAGGTCGCTCTAAAGAGCCCAAAGACTGCCGCTGACTATTTAACCTGAACTAATACTCGATATAGTAATGATATGATGACGCGAAATCAATTCTCCCGTATCCCACCAGCAACGCAAATTCACGACTGCCCACGACACCCTCCATCTATATATATAACTACCTTCCGGCATATGGATATAATTATTAGCTCCTTATTACAGCCATAAGGTTCTGCCAAATCAATGCCGGCATTATTGCGTTTCACATATTCATACATCAGTGAGCCTATCTCAACTATTTATCTAAGCTACTGGTCATGAATTATAACTAATGTGTCCTACGGGATAGAATCTATAGGTTTCATCACATCATGGGTTTCCTTTTTGCAACCAGATTCTGTTATCTGTCCAATCGGGTTCCCTTTTGAGAAATAACAAAGGAAGGCGGACATTCAGAAAAGAAGATAGGCAGGATATCATCATCTACCGACATGGAAATGCCGAACATTTTTACCTTTTCCCAAAACAGCAATGACATCCGGCCTTAAGCGGGGGCCTATATTTCTTAAATTATTAAAGTTGAAATCTCACATTACGTTTTATGCCTAATAGCGGCCATCCATATTCGAAACTGAGAGACAATGAGTTAGCCGCCCAGACATTCGGTCACATAAATACTCGCACATATTGAAACAATAAATATACGGTCAGCTCGGCTTAGGGGCCGTATATGCATTCAATTAATGGCCCACATATATCTCTTTCTTGGGCGGCCTCTATTACCCCACGAGTCAGGAGCACAATTCACATGTCGACCCTTTGGTGTCATGCTACAAGTCGCCCACTGGGGAATATTGAAGGACGCTCTCGCACTTTGCATGAATTTATTATCATCTATCCCTTTTATTGTAATTAAGATTTCGAGAAAACGGTAGATTAGCAATTACACCCTGAACCCCATTCGACTCAAGTCAACACAGCCGAGCAGCTATACGGTATCTTAGACCTATGTGCTATTTATTTAATATGCCAAACACACAGTCGTATTATCGGTCCTATATATGTATGCCCTATGCAATAGATGTGCTTCAGCACAGGAAGCTTATGCTGAGATCCCCTTTCTATCCGGAACGTATATACCGACTATATCGAGGCAGGGATACGAAGCCTTTCTAATCCTTAACAGAATTCTCATACACGAGGCTAGGGACAGATAGCTTAACGTGTCCATTAACAATTATGCTTCGTCCGAGGAGTACGGACCCGTGACCCACTAAGGTCCATCGTCGGTTTAAGTACACCAATAATATGTGGGTGTGTGAGTGTGTTTGTGTTTATGTTTGTGTTTGTTTGAAAGCCATGGACACAAGTCGTCTCCGGATAATTGGCTTGTGAGTTGTGAATGACTACGTTACATGCCTCCTCTGTTGATGCCTCTCGACCATAAACAATGTCCATCAGTCAGTGGGAGGAAGACACTCGAACGGGAGCCACAAGCAGGAGACAAGGAATTCACGACACAGGGATGAACCTCTGTGTAACAAATACTGCGGTCATCCCGTCCACAAAAAGAAACAAACAGAAATCTCTTCATCTTTGTGCTTTCATCCGCTTGCGGAGATTGCTATACACCACCTTCCTACATATACCACTACCACCACCCGCCTCCTAAGATGTGGGGACAGGGAAGTAGAATAAATGGAAAGTTTTCAATCATTTAAGGATTCATTATGTTGAAGTTTACTTCGCTTTGTGGGATGCTTTTGTATATCTGCAGTTTGGAGCAATGTTTTTTTAGTTGGAGAAAGTTTTTTTTATTTTTTTATTTCTTTTGTTGCTGCCTTTTCTTCTTCTTTTTTTTTTTGTTATTATGACCAAACAACAAAGTACTTACATCTAATTGAGATAATTCGTCTCTGGTTGGTCACTGGGAAAAGTAGATTTAATGAAGATGAACATCGAATGTTATTTGCACTTTATCAAAATTAAACGAAGCGGAAAAGAAAACATCTTCCTTTTTTGGAGCCCTAGGGCTTTGAAGGGGAGGTAAGGAAAACCCATATTTTTAGGATTTATATAAATACCGAAATATGTACGTCAATTTGAAGACACAATTTTCTTTGAACAATAAATAATATAAGTAGTTAAAGTTATACTCATGTGTACATATTTGCCCTCTCTTTTTATATCAATCTGTATCTCATTTTGGTGTGGGTCATGTAAACAGAAGGATGTAGAAATACCTGCACTGGGTGAGTGGGTGTGTTGTAAGACAAAAAATGAAGCTACCCAAAAGAGTTGGACAGCCCTGATCTTGTAAGACTTTCTAAATATTAATTTGTATTGTTTAATAAACTTCCTAATTTAGGTACATGAATTATCCTTAGAATTTGATTTTTGAATTTGATAAGAATCCAATCTCGCTCCGTTTAGGCGGGAGTGGTTATGAGGAAAAAAAAATACTTTTGAAATAAAAAACTATGGCAACACTTACAAAAAAGTACCATAGCATTTTTGAAAGCAAAATAGGAAAGAAAAATAGGTTTTAGAAAAAAAATACGTAGGTACCTACTTTTAAACTTGGAATTTACGAAAATATAATATTTAAAAAAAAAACATTTCTTATGCTGATTTTTGAATATTCTCAAATTTGTTTCTAGTATAACACTGCATTAAATTCTATTCGAACAGTAAAAACCAGAGTGATTTATTAAAAGAAAGTTTTTGAGAAAATTGAAAATTACAAAAAGTATTTTTTTTTTTGTTTAATTTAATTGTATATTTAAATACTAAATCGATTTCTAGGGCCTATTATATAAACAAATTTGATGAAAAATCTACATGTACTTAACTTTGCTACGAGGGTAAAAATTCTCTCTCGGTAGGTGCTGTTACCCAAAAAATCTGTTTGACATTGCCGCCATCCGCCAGCCAGCGGACTATGAACATAAATATTTTAAGCGAAGCAACATAAATAAAAGAAAATTTTTAATTTTCTCGAAAACTAGAAGATGTGGAAGTTTTAGCGGAGTAGCTTAAGATAACTTCGAAATAAAAGATAATCAATTATTCAATACTAGACTCCACTTTATTTAGATATATATATCTCTTAATTAAAATGATTATTATAAAATGTAATATTTGGATACTTATAAAAGACGTGTGTATCACACGAGGTCAGCAAAGAGAAGAGAATTAAAACAAATCGTAACATTTGAAAATGTCTATCAGCCTTCCGGCAATTGCTAGTCAAGTACACTTCTTTACTTTTCTTCTGTATAGTTAAAACAAAAATATTTTTAGTTTATGAATGAGATACTAGGGTTCGCCACAAAGACATAAATCAATCCGGTTTTCAGTGTTTGCATAAGAATAACTAGGGTCAGTAAATGCTAGAAACAAATTTAGTGTCTATGTTTACAATATTGACAAAATCACCATACAACTTTTTTTAAATTTTGTTTCCTTGCCTAAATTTAAAGTTTTTTTAAAGTATTTTTTTCACTAATTATTAACTTCATTTACAAATAATACCTACAGAATGAACTACTGGATTAAACAAATTCTATATCTCTTTATTGTAGGGGAGAGGGGGCCAGCTTAGGAAGGGGCAGTTTAGGACAACTTAAGAAAAAGAACTACAAAAAAAAAACTTTTTAATGCTTTAATAAAACTTTACAGTGACAATTCCACTTCAAACAAACATCTGATGGATATTGAAACGATACCAACTTTAAAAAATAAAATAAAAAGAAGAGTGTGTTTCCAGACGACGGTTGTAATTTTGTTTATTCCTAGACGTAAGCATTATTACTCTAACATTATGCTCAATTTACAAATTAAAAGTATTCAAGTATAATGTTTATATGTGTAGCGATGTTATTCAACCAAAATATTAACAATTTACATTGTTTCTAAAAAAATATGAAGTTTTTAGTTTTTTATCCCTCTTGGGGCTCTTTTGGACAATGCGCGAGGGGAACTTTTGGGCATGTTCTAATCTGCCCCCTTTTATCACTTTGAACAATCTATTTAAGAGATTTGTATAGAATGATTGTTTTTGGTTTTATTTGTTTAGGTTTATCTCTGCACTAATGATCAGAAACTACAAGATAAAGAAGGAAACCGCTTCTAATGAGCGTTTTTTTAGACATGTCCAAAACTGACCCATAATTGTCCTAGGGGCCCCCCAGAGGGGCAGAATGGGACACTTTAAAGAGATTTTTAAAATAAATAAAAAATATATAAATCATAACTAAACATATTTATTTGGATATAAGATTCAAAGATAAAACAACATGTAATAATAATTTTCAAGATCCGAAGGGATACTCCGCTTTTTAATGGATCTAGAGCGATTTTTGTAAAAAGTGTCCTAAGGTGACCCCCTCTCCCCTAATTGATGCCATTGTTTTTTAATATTTTCGGTAGATTCTAAGAAGTTTTTTTTTTAATCACCCCTCACGCCCAAAGGGAGTGATAGACCTAGCGATCGAAACATAGCTGACTAGGGTTCATTTAAACACCTGTTAGATGGGCCCAGTAAAATCAATCAGAAGATAGATGTCGCTTCAATTTTCAGCGGAAGAAGAGGTTAGGTTAGAAAAAATGAATTCATTGTAACAGCGAGAGCGACAGTACCAAAGAGAGAACATGAGGCCGGAGGGGAGGCTGCCATTGTGAAAATACGTATACAAATTAATAAAACAAAATACTTTAAAATAACAAGAAGTTGCAAGTAATAAATAGTTGGCGCAACAGGTCCGGAGGGACCTTAGGCCTAATTGCTTACAACCATTCGTTCTGTTTGAGTTTTTCAGTTTTTTGGACCGAATGGGAGGGGTCTACAATTTTATGCCGACTCCAAACGGCTAATTGAGAAGCTCTTCTTGACAGCTTTACTCTCGGATGTTTATCAGACGTTCGCGAGAGGTGGCGCAGTGGAAAAAACCCTAAGTTGGAATTTGAGTTCTTTCGGGATTCGAACTTCGACCCCTGGCTTAGTAGTCCAACACACTAACCACTAAGCCACCGCGCCTACAGAAGTTGCGAGTGTTTAAATTTAATTTGGCACCTGCGAAATTTCACTATCACGGAAGCCAATATACCCCCCTTATTGAACGTTACACAAAATGACTACACTACGGAGGAGAACATACTTTCTCTTAGGCAAACTCAATTCTAACTACAAAGCTAAACCTACCTGACTATAGCTCAAGTCGTATCCTGTTTTTGGGACTCAGAAGAATAACTTGTAATTTTAGATTATTAGTTCTTGTATACTAAGTTTTTTTCAAATGTTTACGGTAATCCTCAAAATCCTTTGATGGCTGGGTAGATTATCAATTAAACAATTTAGTAAACCATCGAAACAAAGATTTAGCTATCATTTATTAGCTTGCATGAAGGGCTCTCGTATTTTTTATTTACTGGCATCTATTTTTGGATTCAAGACAGAAGACTGAGAAAATCAATTTTAAAAGTTCGTGTACCACATCGAAAACTGAGTACGACTTCGCATAAGCTTACCTGCAATCAATGTTGTTATATCGTGGGATTTATTCCTTTTTGTGGGATTTTCGATGTCCGAATTCCGAAAAGCCTTTCGTGGGATAAAGGGAAAAAGTACCAAAGCGTGGGATTTTGAGGAATCTAACAAAAAATATTCAGACTATAAATTTATTGTTGCTGAAATTTCATGAATACACCTTCATTTCACCATGATTATCAACACACGAATGTGCATAAAAAACTGCCCATATAAATCTTCTTTTATCTAAATTTTCTAATACCCAGAAAATAATCGTAATAATGTTGCAAGCTGTGATTTTTATACTAAAAGTTAATTAACCGTGATTTTCTTTCCTTGTATAACAAAACTAGCTGTGCCCGCAACTTCGTACGCGGCGTAAGGCTGTGTACTTTCCAATTAAAGAGATTTGACCGTTTTCTCAACAGCATATATTTGTTTAAAATCTAGCTAAAACAAAGCGGTGAACATTGTCAATGTGAAACAATAAATCAAACAAATCTATTTACCTAAAACACCAACTAAGAAAATTAAATTCAACAGCGTAAGTCCTAAAGTTCCACTTCCTTACTGTAGGCATCAACGTAGGTAATATCAAAACAACCACTAAAACAAAAGCCTGAACGGAAATTTGTATCTACACCAACAATAAGTAAATCAAACAACATAATTCACCTATATCGTCTTTACTTCTTGAATTCTTCAATTCTTTACTGTAGTCTATAGGTATCAACGTAGGTATATAACAACCATTAAAACAAAAACCATGAACTCAGTTTCTATATACACCACCTCCAACATACATTCACCACCACACCACACGTCATCAGCCATCTGCGCATTTCCTCCGATCCGAAACACATTGTCGCTGTTTTTTGTTGTTGTTTTTTTTTCATATGAACGTGCTTGTGCGATGTGCGCCACCAAACCACCCCCAAGCAGAACAACGATCAAGAACCGCGGCTGCTGATAATATTCGATTTCAGAAAATAAATTTATTTTTTTAATGTTAGATTTTAGGTTGTAGCTCAGCTTCTAGAGGACATAGAAAGCTGATTGATGGCTTGAAATATCTATAAAAGTATTGGCTCTCCTAAGTATTTTGTTTTGTTTGCATTGATAAAGAATTATTTGAGTAATGGCGAGTTAAAGGCAGTAAAGTCGGAAAAAAAACACATTTTGGTCAAAAACGCTCCAAAAAATAGGAATGGCAATGAAAGGAATAGCCTATATGTTGCACAGAATCTTAAGAAACATTTAAAAAAAAGTTTCATCGAAATCTGTGCAGTAGTTCTCACGCCATTAGGTAACAGAAAAATTGCCAACAGTTTTATTATAAGTATAGATATAGATTAAAATTTCTTTCAAAAAAGTGGATTTTGAGGCGAAAAAGTATCGTGGGTTTTTAAAAGGGATTTTGAGTACAGTGAAAAGGGAAAAATGACCACACTTCGTGAGATAAATGAAGGCAGAGTGCTAAAAACACTGCCTGCAATATCTTTGGTAGTTTTTATAAAACTCTTTTTCTCGAGGTACTTTTGAGCAGCGTCTTCGATAAAAAATTTCAAAAAGGGGACTAAAAAGGGACAAGCCGGATAAAGGGGCCTCCGCGTAAAATACTAATAAAAGCAAACAAAAAGAGCAACAAAGGCATTTATGTATCAACAACAAAAAACAATTTTTGGAGTTTACCTCCTTAAGAAACGATTTGAGTTATAGGGCCCGGTACGGAAATTTTATGAGGAGTAAAATCAAGTGTAACACTCGAGATTGAGGGGTATGGATAGTTTAACACTCGAGCTTTAATCGTTTCGGAATAAATCTATCGATAGTATCGAAACTGAGTTTTTGCCCAATCATTTAAATGCGTTTCGATAGTATCGATAGTTTTTTACATCTTTTTCTGTGGAAGAATTTCTGCATTACGATTTGGGATATTTTTCAATTCTTATTTGAGCACATATGAATTGAAAATTTGATTTCTATCTTCTATGGGCATATGATTGATTTACTCGGTGTGTTTAAATTGTTGTGGGGGTAGAGTTTTGAGGGAAAAGTTGTAAAGTAAATTGCAATTTTTTTTTTTAAATTCACATCTGTTAGGTAGCTTCCACACCGGATGGAACAAAACGCCTTAGACAAACAAAACAGTTTTTCTGTGTGTTTCTGAAATTTAAATACACACATTGAAATACGAGCGCCTACACTGAATAAGGCAAAACAAAGCAAGAAAACAAAATAAAGCGTTTTGTTCCATCCGGTGTGGAAGCTACCTTACTATTGAATAGATGTTGCTCTCAGTTATTAGCAATTATTATATTGTACTTTATGTAATACGCTTTTATTGAAGTAATATAAGTAAACCGAATAATTACAGATATAATGTTTGTTTCTCTTATTATTTTAGAAGATGCGTTCATTTACCCTCTTTTTCTATTCGATATATATCATAAAATTATCGTTCGTAAGGAGTAAACTCCAGTCGTTCGTCGGAGCTGACACACACACACTTTTTTTTCATTACGAAACACTTCTTTTCATACGATTGCATTCTTTTTCTTTTAACTAGATTACTGAAAAGGGGGCCATTTTGATTATTTTTGAAAAAGTGGGGGTTCTGAGGCTCAAAAAGGGGCTAAACAGCAACGCTGCCTTTGAGTAGCTGCGACAAATACCTAGCTATTGTTTTGCTTTTTAAATCCACAAAATTCAGTGAGGTATGGGCGTATGGCTCGATAACGCATGCGGTAATTCGGCCCCTGGTCGTGGAGAACTGATAACAACAAGAATCGGTCGATAAGCTAATAGCTACAAGCCTAAGACAGGAACACACTTTGTGGAAAAACTTTGATAAATCAGCTGTTTCCTTTCTTTTCTTTAGCTAGTAGGTTTCCTCCTCCCTTGCTCAAGAAGCGGTGAAATTTCCGCCGCAAAACCACCATTATGTACCAACATTATAATTTGGTGCATGTTTGACTTCTAACTTTTATCCAAAAGTCGACCATTTTTAAAGTTGCTTGCACTAATTCGGGTCTGTACCTATCTGTATATCTAGGTACCGTAACACAACGGTGCACTTTAATATTTGACCTAGGAATGAAAGGTTCGAAGTGGAGTGGAGACAGAGATGTGTTTCGGATCTTCTTTTAACTACATGAAGGACCTACATAAAAAAAATTGTAACATGTATTCAGGTCTATTCGGGCGAAAAGTCCTCCTCGGGGACATGTGCTTTCAATTTACAATGTTTTTCCTTCTTATACTTCATCTGACACTGTGTAGTTTAGTTCCTTTCAGTTATTTGATTACTATTGACGACCGGATAAATAAACGTATACCTATACACATGAGAGAGTTGTATGTGTCGACATTTTTCGCAGCAGGGCAAAAGGGTGTAGCTACATATTTACAGTTTACACCATGGTGACTTGGTGAGGGTAGGGTAGTGGTGTTTTAAGAACTTAATTTTTGCTCTTGACTTTCGACATTTCATTCCTTTTGACATAAAGAAATACAGTACCTATCTACCTATATCGCTATACAGAACACAGTCGAGTGAGTTCTACTCGGGATGGTTGGTGTATGTTCAACTTGCTTGTTGGAATGCATTTTTCTGGGACAGAGTCGTCGTGCAAAAAGTTATTTTTAAGTTTATTCTCTCAAGGCATACCATGTTCCATGTGATGGCATGTCGGCGGTACGTTAAGGATACGTTCGATAATAATTTATTTTATTTTCGTTTTCATTTTCGATTTATGGTAGGTATTGAGTGAGATAAGCTTCGGAGTGTCAGACTACAGAAGTATAGGTAGGTATTGCCTACATTTTGTAGTTGTATTGGTTGCCATGTAAAAGGGTTGTTTATGCAATAATTGCTGTGGCATTTGGGATATAGTTATTCAAGTATTTCTGTATTAATCTCACGAGGAAGGATGAAATTCACAAGGGATCAGCATCATTATTCCTTTTGACCTTTGCAGGGAAAGACGAAACAAACTTTTTTTTAATGTTAAATGTTTTTTTAATGAGGAAGGCTTCTTTTCAATTATTATTCAAGGATCAGTGACAGAGCGACTTCAATTTTCACATTAAATGTTACATTTGGGGTTGAGGAAATAAAATTTAGTGAATATCAGCGTTGCCATAAAAATATTTGAACAAATCTGCAATTATTATGACATGCAATTTTTTTTCACAGGAAAAGAAACGTCACCAAGGTTCCAGATTGCTAGATTAACATGCCAACCCTCAGCGAAAGAGAAATAATTGAAGTCAAGTTTCATTGACCACCAGTACGGGCTTAGAAGCAAACATACGACAATTGATCAAGTGCATCGGAAAACTGAAGCAATAGAGCTCTAGAAGAAAATATTTGCTCTGGCGTATTCTTGGACGTTTCACAAGCATTTGATAAGGTGTGGCATAAAGGTCTCAAGTTCAAATCAAGACAAGTTCTCCCGGAACGGCACTCTTTCGTGTCAAACCCGGAAACGAATATTCGGAATTTAAAGAAATAAGGGCAGGTGTGCCGCAAGGAAGCGTCCTTGGGCCTCTTCTCTACCTTTAATTTACGTGTGATAACCGCAAACAGAAGGTACAAGCGTAGCCACACAAAACAAAATATTACAAGGCACGCTTAACCGGGTCTATGAATGGACAAAACCATGGAGGATCGCTCTTAACGAAACGAAATCGGTCCACATTGAATTTACATATAAAAAATAAATAAATAAATAACTTGCCTGTATTTATAAATACGGTACAAGTTCCGTTTGCAAATGAGGCAAAATATCTCGGAATGGCTCTCAACACAAAATTGAAATGGAAACCGCATTTAAAGAAAAACTGCGAAGAACTTAAAAACAAGTATAGAGAACTTTATTGGTTACTCGAAAAATATTCCAAGCTTACCCTCGAGAACAAGCTTCTAGTATATGGTATACAGTTATGGGGTTGTACCAGCGAAACAAATCTAAACATTTTACAAACTTTTCAAAACAAAGTGCTAAGATCATTCGTCAGTGCACCGTGGTACATAAGAAATGAAGATCTCCATAGTGTCCTCGGAATTCCCACTGTTAAGGATGAAACGAAAATATGCGCTCGAAAGCATAGAAATCGATTATTAGGACATATAAATATCTCGGTCCGTGAAATTCAATTTATTGCGGCGTCTAGAACGAACTAAACCTTCTGATTTAGCCCGATAATTACCAACCGCGTTAAAATTGCGGAACGAGCAGGAACTTTCGCCGGAACGTTCACTGCCAAGCGTGTATAACTTCGTAATAAACAAAATTGCTTGATACTTCATAACTTAGTTGCAGTACAAAAGAAATTTGTAGGAGGTGGTTTTAGTGAGTAAAAATCTAACACTACTATGAGCACGCGCCGAGTCTTGTCATAGTGTCTTCTAGAAGATTTCCACCTCATCATTGTAGATGAGTAACCTTTTCGCTAAGATATAATGAATCTTGTGACGCTAGAGAAGATAGGGAAAACACCCAGAAGTTGGGAACCCTTTAAGGCAGGGACTCTCAAACTATTTTGGGTAAGAGACCCCTTTTCCAAAATGAACTGAAACCTTGCACCCCCATAGCCCCCAAATTATTTCGTCACCAAAGTGTCGATATCGAACACTTTGGGAATCCCTGATTTAAATTATTCTATTTAATTCGTCAACAAAATTTCAACGACTATTCACTGCAATTCATTAAATGTTAGATTTTCCCTATTTTGCTATGAATCCTCTTTTGGTCCTTACCCACATTAATGTGGCCTCATTTTCATTATGCATCATGCTTTCATGCTTCATGCATTAGAGCAGCGGTAGGTATCAAAATCAAACTCCTTAAGTGCCTTTTTTTTTGGCTTTAGCATGAAGAAAAAAGTAAATAATTTTTTTAAGTAGTGACGTAAGAAGCCGAAGTCGGTATTCAGCCCCTCAAGCCTCAAGAAAATCTAAACAAAAAACTAAAAAACGCAAGCTATTTGAGTACCTACAGATATGTCACAACTGAAATAACTAAACGGGCTATAAGTTCAAGTTGTTTCAGTAACCTCGCTGATGAAACTATGGATGTTACTGAACAACGTTCGATATGCCTTCGACATGTCGACTGTTTAACAGATACCAAAAGTTGTATGCTTCGGGAAGATATTGATGGTTTTGTTCCTGTTGATGACCAAACTTCTGAAAATCTGACCAAATCCATACTGCAGTGAAGAACTACATCTTGATATGAAGAATTGTGTTGGCCAAGGCTATGACGGAGTCGCAAATAAGGCAATTCACTTAAGTTGAGTGCAGGTGCAGGATTAGGCAACAGGTATGTACACTCTGCAAGCCATCGCTTGAGCCTGGCTCTGTCTAATGCCTTGTACTCCTGCAATTCGCAACTGCCTTGGTGTAGTTAATGAAATATCTTATTTCTTCCGCAACCATTCAAATGGTTATGTTCGGTTAGGTTAGTGGGTTGGCGAGACAGGGGGAACCTGCACCCGCCACACTTAGATCAATGTTTATCCATTGTGATGCCCTTGAGGTTCTTATGTCCTCCATACTGTGGAAACCTATGCAACTGGGTAGTCAAGACATCCGGAGGATAATACAAATTTATGTAAGTCTTTTATAAAGGCCTTCTAAGTCTTCGAAAAAGTGTCGTCCAAGAATTCTGTATCTAATGTGACAGAGGGCCGGGCAGTGACAAAGAAAGTGTGGAGTGTCCCCATGCACATCCTCATCACCGCATCCTCTGCACAGGTCATCAGTATTTGTTCCCATTTTCTTGGTTTGATATTTCAGCATATTGTGTGGTGTCCTGTAATAATGGAAATACAACTTTCAAAAATGTAATTAAAAAACACACACCAGAGACCCGAAAAACTCGACTACTACGCTTTTGGAAACAAGATTTTTAGAACGGCATGACAGTATAATTTCATTTGTAGAATAATTTCATTTGTAGAACTCTTTAAATGCATCTAGTAAGCCCCATTAGGCGTTGTTTATTATACTTACATTGATCATTGATTTTCATGGCTTACAACATGGCTTTGATCTCGAATTATTGTTGTAAACCATGGAAATCAATATAGATCATGTGAGCATAATCAAAAAACGCCTTTTGTTTGCGAAAAGCTATTGAGTTTAACGCTGCCCTTATCAGTTTTCCTACATAACAAGGCCTTAGATTTCGTTTCTGCTATAGACCGCACAAAAGAAGTTCTAAATACTCTTAAGAACATCAGAGAAAATGCCGAAGTTTTTTTAAGAGAGGCTTTTCGATCCGCATCCCAACTTGCCGAGGACTTTTTTGAAGTTGAACTAAGAGCTCCAAGAACTTCATTGAAACAAATAACGCGTTTCAATCCAGAAACATCCTCTACTGAAGCCTATTTTGGAGTGTCTACACTGAGTCCTTGCATTGATTCGTGTAAACAATATCTTACGGACTTATTCATGGAAAACGAAGACGTTCTATCATCGTTCCAAGCTCTTCTCCCAGGTTTTGCTACAGTTGATAATGCAATTTCGTTGTCAGCTGTGAAAGCTGAAGTTCATACTTGGGGGCGAAAAAATATCGTCAAGTGATCCTTCTACCGATGTTTTGAAATTGCTTGAGATATGTGGCAAGACTTAGCTTAGAGGTACAAACTTCTTGCTTACAGTTTTGGCCACGATTCCAGTTATATCGCAGCTACTGTTGAAAGAACCTTTACAACTATGAGAAGGTTTAAAACAGTGTCCCGAAGCGTTATGGGGAAGGCAAGATTAAGCTCACTTAGGATTGATCCTATGTCAAATACAAAATCAAGTCGTATTCTGATTTGAAAGAATGTGTGTAAAAAATATTTTAATTATGTTCGTTTAAGTACAAATCTGTGAATTTGGAATACATATAGTTTTTCTGTTTAAGGATTTCCTAGAGCGTTTACTTTTTGAATTCCCTATGAGAGGCAAGGAGGCGTATTGTAAAAGTTGTTCGTAATTGATTAATAAAAAACCTTACACAGCTTGGAGGCTATTGCGCATTCTGAAATAAATTTGACCGCTTCAGGGATAGGGGACTCCTTCTGAACAGTCAATCATTATTATACAAAAGGTTGGTTAAGTTTCAAGGGCCGATGTTGATTTTGAATAAAACACAAATTTATATAGTCTTGTATTTTGCTTTGCTGCTTACAATCGCAGAAGTCGTGCAGCAATACATAAAAAGTAACTGGTGTTTCAAGCATATTTGTTAAATCTACTGTAAATATTTGTAGAATTGTCTAATGGAGTCTTCCTGTTAATGTGGAAACGATCAGTGTTATCGTAGCGACATTTAAAATTGGTTTCATGAAAAACTATCGACCTTTGCAAAAATATACTGTAGGTACCTAATACCTATATCCAAAGTCATCGAAAACAAATGCTTGTAGCTATATATGCAAATCCACTGCCCCTACGTTATTGCTGATAATCAACAAGGCTTTTGTCCCAAGAGACCAACTGGAACTAATTTCACTTTCCAATGCAATGGAAGCATAATACGATGGTTGGGTTATAAACAAATGCTTTAATGCTGATTTTAATAAAACATTTAACAAAGAAAGTCGCATTATCCTGTTAAAAATTAAACTGTAATATTCCCATCTAAGTTCCCACCTAAGTATAAACATACCCAAAATGTGAAACTCAATTATATGCTTTGTAAAGAACATGGCGTTTCTCAAGGTAGCCATTTTCGTCCAATCAACGTCAAAATGAAACTAAGCTATTATATAAAGAGGTTGAGGAGTCATCTTTGCTCAATTTTAGCTTTCGCTTTCATTCCATTGTCAGTGAAATGGGACTTTATAAAATGTTTTCCAATCTTATTGGAAGGACCCCTTTCAAACCAAAATGCTATATATACTGTTCTCTGGTTCAACCTGCTTTGAAATACTGTAGTAGAAATAATGCTCTCAAGAATTGAACGCATTCAAAAGCTGCGTCTTCTCTTCGCAATATGTGGTTTTCCTTGGGATACCGGAAGTCGTCTTGCCCACTACCTACTTATTTAGATTTCAAGAGATATTCAAATCATACCATTATTGTCGGGTATCTTTTGGTCTTTTTCCACTACATGAGTCAGTATATAGAATATTCCGAGTTCAGAACTTAGAAAACGAAGAGAGGATAACAAATAATAAATCTTGCTTTTAACGTTCTGACTTCTGACTGGTAACGTCAAATCCACCTTATGTTCTTTATACAAAAATACATATCAATACCAGAATGAGGATAGCAAGGAATGCTTGAATTTAATACTTCAAAAAAAAAGTGCAGGTCAATTGTCATTGTGTTTTCCGCAGCGTAGTTATGTTCCTTCTCCTCGAAGTTAGCGACTGATAAACTTCAACTGCTGAGAAAAAACAATTCAAAGTTCCATCCCAATTCAAGTGAAATAACCTCTATTAACGAGTCTCACCCCATCTCGTTCCACATGTGTATCAATTCGAAATCACTAACGATTCGAAGCTATCAATCAATAAAAGGATCGACCCATCTGCACTCAATGAAAATAAGATTGGCATGGACCAGGGACTGCGACTCATCACAACACAACATGTATGCCACTGTTTGCTCGTCAACAAAGCAATCATCTTTCTTTTTTACCACAGAAGAATGTGTCAATCGATTGAATGGGTATAACGTATAATCCATACAAGGACATCGTCTGTGCTAGATGGTCTGACACTTGCAAAAGTGTCAGTTAACCCCAGAGTTGGCAAAAAAAAAAAAAAATTCACATCGCTTGCAAAATACCAAACGAAACAAGACAAAAAAAAAAAAAAATACCGCACACTGGAGTATTTTTTGAAAATCATTCCAGGACAAAACTTTCACTTTGACAGCTTCCATTCATCTCATCGCATCGGCGTGCATTGAACGGTGACATGGAGAAAACCATTTCGGTCTCGCGCTTCTTATCGTTTCAAGGATCATGTCGATTTATGATTTATTCGATGATTTATTGAATCAGTCGATGATTGATTTATGATTTCGTTATAATCGGAAACTGGAAGACTAATGTCCTGGTGTGAACCTACTAATTTGCTCCAACCAAGTGGAGTCTTATTAGATAACAATATTTCCGAAACGCCCCTCCCATCAATTGCTGTTGCGACGTACGCAATAATTTACAGCGTCGTTAAATTATACACTTCTATGTTCGCATCCGTTTTTTAGTCCTGCACAGTAAACATATCCAAACAAAAAATGTACCTATATTACAGCCTGCGAATAACGACTGGGTCAGATGGGTATTGGTCCCATTTATCTAGATATCCTGAGGCTTTTATCTATCCCCTTTTTTTATTCGGTAATATACCGTCCCTCCATAAGGATTTTGGATTTCGGTGCTCAGAGTTCTTAGTTCACAGCCACACACAAACACACGCTGTTTTATTGCATTTTGCAAAAGGAGCCACTCATCGACCCGCTAAAAATCGATTCAATTAGGCGTAGTTAAAGACACTCAGTGCCAGCTCCGAAGGAGTTCTGCCGTTTTCCCATAAGGGATGTTGTCTTCTTTTTTTTTCTGCCAGTGTTAATGTTGTTATTTCAAGGATATACGAGTATGCTGTGCCAAAATGGTTGGAAATTATTTTCCCATAGACATCTTATCGAATTATGTGCGTTTCAATGGATGACTGAACTCTATGCAAATCTATGTGTATACTGCGGATATTTTCCTAGATGGTGAAGCAGCTTGTCACAGCGACGAAAAAAAAAATACCGAGATGCTAAAAAATTGCTATAATCGTTGAAAGCACTAAAGAATTGGAACCATTTTCAGTTTTGCCCTACCGCTTTCCCATTCTTAGCTTCTATCCCTCTTTCGCAGAGTGAAGCAGGAGATAGGATTAGGAAGACGAACGGGGGGACAAGAATTCCCAATTGTAAAATACAAAAAAAAGGAGCGTAGGGAGTAATGGGAAACAAAAACTAAATCACTCTAGATGTGGTTCGATTGGGAGTGTGGCGTTTTTCATTTTTATCTATTTGTGTAGGAGGCCTAAATGGTACTTAACAAACAACTCGTGGGTACTATCTATAAGCTCTGAGTAACTGTATCCTTTTAATAATAGACTATAGCTTCGGCATTTTGGGTCCTTCTACTCATTCTATGACACGAAATGTTCAGGTCGGTTGTGGACCGATAATGACTACTACTAATGGACTTAGATCGAGGTCCCTTTTTAATAGAAATACAAAATGTCAGTCTACACATGGGTTTAAATGACATCTATTTTTTTTTTTTTTTTGTTCTCAATTTTAAAAGTAATTCCTACCAGAGGCACACCCCGGCTGTTGGACGATGCGTAGATATATTTTTGTTTAATTTGAAAATGGATGGATGGATGGATGGTGTCGCTCTTCAAACGTCAAAGAATAGATCTAACAGTTGTTGAGAAACCAATCGATTGGAAGTGTTTGCTGATGTCAACGTGTCATATCATTTCATTGCTAAGCTACGATGATTACACGTGTCATTTTTCGTGGCAAATTTTGAAATGCTGAGGTCACAAGAATTCGACCATTCGGTGATCACTCGTGTGTCTTTCGTGTGAGTGTGGACAGTCCGCTTGACCAGACGCTTGACAGGCTACAAATATAGGCCGTATAATAAGTCTGTTCCCTAGTGATAATACATACGAACACATTCGCCTAATTTAGTCAAACTTCGTTCCCTTTCGCAAACAAAGGGCCAAAAAGAGAGAGAAAAACATTTCCGTTCCATAAATAACCTGCAAATAAAAGCCCAAGGAATTTCTTTGGGCTTGTTGGTTATTGCTGACAAATGGTTGTCAAATCGTTAAAATGCTAATTTGTAACTGACTTTTTATATGATTTCATTTATATTTTGTGCTTGTAGCATCAAAATAGATGTAAGAAATAAAAGAATTGATTTTTTTTTCTACAATAGAAGCAATTCCAATCTTGGCCTTAAATACAAACTTGTGCTTTGTTCTACTGGTACAGGGTGTCCGCCGGGAAGGTACACTTCTTTGTTTGTTTATAATTTTTGATTAAATGAAAGAGAATGGATCTTTTTTTGATAAATGTTTTATTTAATGTCGGCAATTATGTATGGAATGCAATATCAGGTAAAGGGCCGCCTCTGTTAGTCTCACAAATGCGAGCCTCAAGTGTTTCTGGTTTGTTTGCATAAACCTTGCTTTTCAGATATCAGCAAAAAAAGAAGTCCGGAGCAGTCAAATCAGGCGACCGTGGAGGCCAATCAACATCACCATTTCTTGAAATAACTTGTTGTGGAAAGAGGTCTCGCAGTAATTCCATTATAATCCTGGCTGTATGCGATGTGGCACCGTCTTGTTGATACCACAAGTTAATCAAGCCCAAAGCATGAAGTTGTGGCGTTAAAAAGTTTTCAATCATATCACGATATCGCTCCCCATTCACAGTTACCGTTACGCCGTTTTCATTTTCAAAGAAGTAAGGTCCTCCTGACCAAATTACACACCAGATTGTATAACACAGTACGTTGTGTTCCATGCTTGGGCCTATCACCTACAGACCCTCTTTCTTCGAAATCATTCACTACACGATAAATAGTGCGTTTTGTTGGAACGTTGTTTTTCGATTCTAGAAGAATTTAAAAATCTGCGACTTTTCGACTTCCCGTATTTTGAACCTTCATCTGCATCCAAATATTTTTGTCCCGACTGTATTTTTATAAAATCGCAATAAATAATCGGCTACTGGCAGCACTCGAAAAACCATTTTCTATATCGTTTTGCTATTGGACAGAAAAATAATTTTTTTCAGACTCAGAGATGTTTTTCTGCTTTCCTGCTCCTTTTTGTGGGAATTTCGATGTCCAAAAAGTCTTCGAAGCGAAAAAGCAGAAAAAGCAGAAAAATCGTGGGAATTTCAGGAATTTAACAAAAACATTCACAGCCGTATTAATAAAAAACCCATAACTATTCTCTAACTCATAAGTTACCTAGCACCTAGTTAAATAAATAGCACATTAGTTAAATTTTCTTATTAATAAATGCAAATAACTCACAGCCGTATTAATAAAAAACCCATAACTGCTCTCTAACTCATATGTTGCCTAGCACCTAGTTATAATAAATAACACGTTAGTTAAATTTTCTTATTAATAAATGAAAATAACTCATATAATAACTAACTGATGTTTTCTCTACAATAGCTACTTAGAGCTGGTATCACCTAACCAAATTGTACTAAAAACTATTACATTATGTCATCACGGCTGGCTAATACATTTCAATTGTGACAAGTGAAAAAAAAAAAAAAAAAAACAAGAAAATAAAATAAAATCGAGCAAAAAAAAAAATCAAAACAAATGTAATTTGTAAACATTTTCATAGGGTTTTCTCGTTTTTTGTACACTTTTTTTCGAGTTGGAGCGATGGTAACCGAATCCTCCCCTAAAATATTTATATTATTCAAAAACACTGAATAACGATGAGCCATTTTGTTCCCCAATTTTTTCAAATTTAAATTTAATTTATTTTGTCATTTTGACAGGAACTATGTTTCTTATACCCTTTTCACACCGCAGCGAAAACTGTGTTTTCGTCGAAAAATCATTAATAAATAAAATTAATTCAGAGCATTTCAAAATAATATTAGACCTTCAATAGCGTGGAAAATGATTTTAAGTTTTGAGTTGTGACATTTATTCAGTGTTTTCGTGGAAAACGACTTCAAACGACTCGTTTTGAAAACTGAAATGTATGGGCAAACATCAATTTTCGATTAAAACGAGGTTTTCGGCTCGGTGTGAATAGCGTATTAGAGTTATTGACTCGCTAACAGACCTCCTACCGTAAGTTAGTTAAATGATAGTTACGAAGCGTTAGTTGTCTTTTAAAAATGTTTATTAATAGGAATTTGAGTTTAATGAATGTGTTTGCCACTAGTTAGGCCTAACATGTACTTACGCGACTATTATTAATACGGCTGTCAAACTACATTATTTTTGCTGAAGTTTCATCAAAATACCTACACTTTACCATAATTATCAACACACTGAATTATTCATACAAAAACAGCTCTTGTAAATCGTTTTTTATCACAATAGTCTAGTACCAAAAAATAATCATTGCATAATGTTAACAAAAGCGATTTTTATACTAAAGGTTAATTTAACGTGATTTTCTTTACATGTAATATAAATTTTACTTTTAAAGGCCAGATTTTAAAATCGTTAAAAACCTACCCCCGTATTAATAAAGGCTGTGTAAAAGTTATCAACTTGTTACTCAGCCGTTATGTCCAATTTTTATATGCTATCTGACGTTTGCTAACTAACTTACTTGTGCACATTTTTTTTATTAATAAGGGGGCTAATGTTTGCTAAATGTCTTATAGAAAAAAAGAGTCGACATTTCTATACCTTCGCTATAATTAATCAAGTTCATAAAAAGAATAAAAGTTTATCGATAGAAAATTTAGTTTAAGTTCTGAGTGTTTGTGTAATATTCGCAAAGTTTTTCGAAAACATGACATTTATAATAAGCGCTATCGTGAACGAAATTCCGCCCGTAATATTTCACATATTTCCAAAATAGGTATCGCCAATGAATTTCGAAAAAGGGAAAAAATTCCCCCAGTATCGTGAAGAAAACTTCCCCACGGAATTTGATCGGATTCCCCCCGGAATATTTCCTTCGTAGATTCGTAGATGGAAATTCAATACCTAAGCAGTTTCTATGGGAGTTTGAAGTCTTTTGCGTTTTTTTTTAATACGGTTGATTCGAACCGTGAAAAAATAACTGGCATAGAATAAGTAAGTCAAACGAGAGAGAGCAACAAATTTTAACCAAGAAAGTATTTTGTTTAAAGTTCTTTTTTCAAAATGTACTAAAACGAATTAATAGCTGTTGCTTAGCTGTAGCTGTAGATGGTAAAATGTATTCGTTAAAAATCTTCTGCAAAGAAGCTTGACGATGGTACCTATTATTGACGAATGGTATTTCGATTGTTGATAGTTTGTCTGAGAGAAAATCCAGCAGATAGATACTTGAACATTTGTTTATTGACCCTGTAGTACAGGTGAAATCTAATAAAGAACGAATAGGTAATAACTATATTGCTCTCTATTGATTGGATTTATCTCTTAAAATTCTTCTATTCAGTTTCACTGCATTTTTTTCTTGTTGAATTTGTTCCTCGCCCAGCAATCTTAACGCTGCGCTGTGCACTTTGTAAATCTCATATAGGTAATTTGTTTCCTATTTTACCGATTCGAACACTTTCTCCACTTAATTACGAATAAATCCAATTCGCGTCTTGCAATTGGTCAAAATAACAAAATAAATTGGTTTAAAACAAATATTTGCAAAAAATTTCCAAATATGAGCTTAATTGACAATTGAATAAATCACAATTGACAGCTGACAATGCTTTCGAACATATTTTCCAAAAAATCTCAGGAAAATAAATAGGTAACGATGGAGGAATACTTTCCAGGGACCAAAAAATGTTCGGGGAATTTTTTTCCCCCGGAATTGCCGATAGCCCTGATTATGTTAGGAATGATACGAAAAAGAATTAAGAACGACGAAATGAAAGATTTGTGATCCATTCTAATTTTATTTATTTTCCATTGCGCAGTTTAAACTTAATTTATTCCTATGTTCTTGACTCTTGTTAAATAAAAAAAAAAAAAATAAGAAAAAGGTATTGGCACTTTTTTCATAATTACAAAAATTTACACCGCAAAATTGGGATTTACTTTTTCGAAAAATCTACTGCATAAATAGATTGTTGAAGTCCGAACTCTGGTCTAGCAACACCGCATACATATTATATCAGTCCATAAAAGTTCCACACGTTTGGTAGTTAATTCCATGGAAATTACAAAAATGATATTTTGCAATTTACGACTTCGCTACGTCAATTTACGTTTTCAATTAACATATGTAAAATTCTTTGACGTTGGGTAAAAAGGTTTTAAGTCAAAAAAATGAATTTTGGGTTTTGTATTGTGTTAATTACCTAGTATACAAAATTCCATAATATTTTCTCAATATACTAGAACATTTATCAGCTCTGTTACTTTTTTCAATATTATTGTTTGGTATCATTGTTTTTATATTTTCGAAATTAAATGTCAAAAATCACAAAATGTCAAAACTGTCAAATAGCAAAATTAATGTACTCTGTCATATATATATATAAAAAATACAATAAAAAGCGATCTTTATAACGTAAGGTGCGATATTACTTTTCCTCACTCAAAATTTAAAGTAATTAAGTGTAAGTGACGTCGATTTTATACATATTGTGTTTAACTCAATTTTTTTAAACTTCGTTTGGTATTAACGACTTAAGTCTAGCACAACTCCTTCCCATCGTAATAATTTAGTCTTTAGGCAATAAGTCAGACTAAACTAAACTACTTTTAATTTGGTTTTACGAAAAACTGCAGTTTCTGACTTAAGACCTTTTTGCCTAATGTCAAAGAATTATTATACGATCTTATAGATTCATCATTCAGTGGTGGTAAATCAGCATAAATATTTTTTTTCAGTTTGAGATTTTAAAGTGCTGTTTGAGAAATTGACCAATTGAAGTAGTAAATTGAGCAAAACAATGTCGCAAATCACTACAAATGAAAGAAGCTCGATCTAATCTTAAAATTCCATAAACAAATTTTGATATTCTTCGCCGTTTTCAATGTCAAATTACGAATTTTTATATCAGGTCAAGACAATATCCTCGTGAATTGCGAGTCAAATTTTGCAATTGGTGATTTTCAATTCTTTCCGTGTTCCAACGTTATACCAAACTGGCACCACAGGGGTTAATCGCAGCCCGCTTTCTGGAAAATAAATGGAATATTAATATTTTGCTGAAAAACTTATACGACACGTTCCTGTATCGACAGCTTTACTATTAACAGCCACGTCTGTTTATGACAAACAAAGTTTTTCGTTGCATTATCGTTCAACTTCTATATAGCTGTACGCTACGCTGTTTGCTGAAAAGACGTGGGTAGGTACTGCTTAAGTCCAGGAAATAATTAATTGAACGTAATTTTAATAGTGGGTCAACTTTGTAGTAATTAGCGTTGTTCGTAATGGCTGTATCGGAGCGAAATCAGTAAGCAGCAAATATATATAAAGCCGTCCTTGGTCTTTTTAGAGATACACGTCCTCAAACGGAAACGACCAGTTGGAAAATAAGATATTGCCATGCTTTCCCCATTTTCCTTTGACCTCTCAACTTCCACCTCATTATACACTAACGAAAGAATTTCCGTGTCATTCAAGGAGTTTATTTCATTTCCATTTAAATAAACAAAATACAAACATGAAATAGTTTGTTCCACTCAAAACCCTCTCTCATTAGTTCCTTAGACCGCAATCGCAGTTGCATAGACAGACTTATTTTATTTCGCTATAAGAAGTCCTTGTTTCTAAGTTTGTCTGTCCATTGCCCTATAAATGCCAGTGTTGTTATTTGTCTACCGCCAGCAAAAGACATCTTTTTCGCCCCCTGGCTGAAAAATGAAATGAAACAGAAAATGAAAATGAAAATGGAAAGGGAAGCGCAGAGAAGAAGATGAAAACTCAAGAAATACATATTTTATTTATGGACAATGACTCGCAGCAGTTATTTTTCTTTGGCACGTCAATAAAGGTTATTTTCCTTTTGAACATCATTCCTTCATTTCGTCGTTGCTCTTCGCGGTAAAAAGTCATTCCAGAATGATTGCCTTTTCAATGTGTGCGCTCACAAATCTGCTGGGTATCTATTTCCCCAGTCATAGATGACACACATACGACTGAACGCACAAAGTACACAAAAAGTGTATATTCATGATGCTCAATTTAGGTAAAAAAATCTACAAGTGCAAGACGTCCATGCTCTCCTCCGCAATTTGCTGTTGGCTTTGTTTTTTTTCTCTCCTATTCTCGGATGTATCTTATAGCCCCCAGCCACAGAACCACGAATTAAAGTTACAGTGCGGCAAGAGCTGAGACGAAACCAGATGAAGGAAATAGCCGCACAGTCTATGGCTTGACGCTGCATTATGCCGGAATCTTTGCAAGTATTTTGCACTCAACAAGAAAAGTTTCTGGGCCATGGAGTGCAGAGAGCGATTTTCTTAGACTGCACAGGCTACTCTGATAAAAGTTACGCTGCCGAAGGCCATTTTCCATTTCCTATCTTTGCAACCGGTCCCTCCCTCTAATCAGTACCTATCCGAACAGACAGCAAAGCGCTCGTAGGGAAGGAAATTGCCGCATCCACATCAGCAGGAACATGCATTCCTTTTCGTAAACTGTTTCTGGTTAAAGTTTAAGACTTGAAATGGCTTCCAGTAAAGGAAGGAGCAGGAGGAACTTTTTGACCTCATTTTCATGGTGCAAACGAAAAACAAATAGCACACTAAAAAGGATGAAGAAAAAAAAGAGAATAAAACTCGAAATGAACTGCCATCACCATATACCAATACCGTATAGTCAGAGCCACACAGCCTTGGCAACCTTCGCGCGTAGCAGGACTACACTATCAACTATAATCTTGAGAATGCCCATAAAAAGTATTTTCCAGCTCGGTTCGCATTAAAAATGGAATTCTCCAACGAAGCGATGTTGTTCTGACGTTCGGTCGGTGGGTTCGTGGATACATCCTTTTCGGTACACAGCGCACAGGCAACGGCTCATGCCCTTGGTCTCGAAAACCCTACCCAAGGGCGCTGGTCAATGGCGAAAATTAATTTTCCAACTAATTTCGCAGAAAGGTATAAAACTTTTAATAAGGTTACGGCGATTATTAGTCAGAGTTGTGGCTGGATGATGAAGGTGATGATCCTTGCGAAATGTACCTAGTAAAAATGTTCACAGTCGGACACTTTATTACGTTTGCGAAATTCTGCTCTCGGTGAGAACATTTTATCACCAAAATTCCAGTGAATGGCAATGCGGAAACGTGAATAGGGTTGAAATGCAGAGTCGTGTCTATGTTGACTTTTGAGAAATTATTAGCAAAGTAAGTGCTTGAAAGGGTACCTGTCTGTCACTTTTTAGCCTTCGTTAACAGTTAAGTAAGTTGGAAATTCCTTCTGCACACTTTTGTCAGACTGAAGTTGTTTTGTTGTTGTTTGTCTTTATCAAAGACGGTTAACATCATGTTTATGTTTGGGGTGTCTCGTATCTTGGAAGTTGGAAATGGAACTTGCGATAGGGCGAGGGAATTAATTATTCTGTAATATTTCTCGGGTTTTTTTTTAAATTGAGTGGTGAAATTGAGGAGCGGTGTGGCGTGTGGGGCTCAGATTTTCAGGAGATTGATGAACTCATTTTCTTAGAGTTCTTTGGAGAAAACGCTCAAACACTCTGTCCCTCATTATTCTTCTCATGGATTTTGTAAAAATAAATTGTAGGGAAGTTAAAAAACAGAGCTAAAAATATCTTTGTTTTGAGAAGGGAGTGCGAAAAATGCCCTATGACTAAGACTAAATGAAATTATTGGGCAAGTGCCTATCTTCAGTAGGTGCTAAGATTCGAACCAATAGTTGATGGCAGCAAAAGTGGATGCAAAAATACATCACCCCATAACACCTCACTACCTATAACAACCACCGCTGATAAGTGCTGACTATAGAACATTGACGGATAGGACAGAATGTCATTCATAGACAGCTTCAACATTAAGGCAACTGTAGGGACCTCTTCACCTCGGATCCACCAATTTAAAAAAAATCCTTATTAAAAAGTCAACGTAGAATAATTGTGCTTGCCGATCGCTATATTTTTAGCCTAAGAAATATTTTGGGTACAGCAAGGTCTTGCCAATTGAAACAGTGAGTAGACTATGTCATTATTTCATTACCCGTCTATAGTACAGAAGCTTAAAGCATTGTTTGTGGTTTTGAAAAGCAACATTCTTTGAGTAACCAGACTTTGGAAAATAAGTTCTAATATCGAACTATACAACTTTTACAGCGACAGCAACCCTAGTTCTTAACAGTTCGAGTCGAGTCAGTAATATTAAATTTTAATAGCGCATGTACCATGTAGAATGGAGACTATTAACGCTCCGGCGTGAAGAATTTTTGATGTACCAACTCGAGGCGACAATAGAGTAGTTCGCGACAACGTCAGTGTCAAATGAAAGAATAAAAAAATAATAATAATAATAATAATAATAAAGTGCACGACTGGGTCGAACAAAACTTTCTCGTTCGTCAAAAGTTTTGTTGGTTGTTTTCTTATTTTATTAGATAGGTAGGTAAAGAAAAAGAAACAGTTCATAAAATATAGAAAAAGGAATTTTAAACGTTGAAGCCCTGGAAACAGACAATTTATTGTCGCGCAAATTCTTGTTAGAGAGTTATAAGCGCCTACTGTACTATTTTATAGCTACTACACTTTACAAGTTTTTGAGTACGTGAACAAGTTTCTGATTTTTGATCTATTTGGGAATGATTTTCTTTTTGGCTGGAATGGATTAATGACGCTGGTTTAAGTTGTCAATGATTGGAAGTGTTGTTCATTATAGATCGATATCTTTACATATAAATATATGTTTATGCTGGAGGTCAGAGCTTTGAATTTTTTTGAATTTGCATTAGCAGTCCTAAACTGAATATCCCCATGGACGTGTGTGTGGGTACACATGAAGTGAGATTCTCTGATTGTGTGAACTCCAAGTGGTTGGAATTATTTTAAGGAGAATTGTTTTCAATATTGTTGAAAAAAAAAAAGAAGAAGAAGTGGGTTAGATATATTTGGTAAAAATAAGTTTTGCATTGCTGTTATTTAATTTTAATGGCTGTTGCAATTTTTATTTGAAAGTGCGGTATTGAGTTTTTAAAATATATATGAACAGAGATCGGCTTCTGGGTAGTCATTTTTGAGAAATAATAAAAAAAAAAAAACAGTTTTCTTCGAACTTTTTGAGAAGAACTAAGTACGGGATCTTAATTAGAATACTGATATTATCGTTAATATGTATTTTGATCAAAATCGTTAGAGCGGTTTTTGTAAAAAAATTGGCAGACAAAACAGTACCAAATATTGCATAGTTTAGTTGTAAAAAAATACTATTTGTTAACTATGTATATAGCTAAAAACCGATTATATGTTATTGTTCGCGATGTAAGAATTACTCGGTTTTTAAAGTTTTATCAAAGTGGGGTTTTCGAGATATTAGCAGTTTTTAAAATTAGCGTTTTCAGTGATTCGAATTGAAAATTAAAGACGCAACTATTTTAAGAACATCAATATTACCTACTCTAAGTTCGCATTTTGTTCAAAATCGTAATTGCCGTTGTCTGGTAAACTAAGGAAAACTAAATTTTAAAAAGTGACTTTTTTCAAAAATTCATTTTACGATAACACCGAGAAAAACTGAGTTTGCCATTAAGTTGAAAATGATCATATTACCTTAGAAATTAATTTTTGTTACAATCAAATCAATCAATTTCAAAAGTACGGTTACTCGAGTTTTTAGCCAAAAACTGGAGTAATGGTAACCTCACCCACTTAAGCTTAAACATCAATTTTGGTTGAAATCGTTAGAGCCGTTTTCGAACAAATCACACTGGTATGAACATTTTATTTGGGAAGTACATAACTTCAATATTGAGGTTACCTTGCATACAAAAAAAAACGGTCCCGGCCGGAACTGTAAGCCCACAAGCTCAAAATCCGAAGTTTAAACAAAATCCGGGCAGCCGTTTAGGCTGTAGGCCTGTGAAAGGACGGACAGACAAACAGACGAAAATAATTTTGCGACACACTTTTTTGAGTTCCTCTATGATCGTAATGTCAGAATTGATTAACATCTCGAGTTCGAAATTTTGTGCAAATACAATCATGTCGATTACAGAATCCGCAAAAATGTATTCACGGGGAGTTGACTCGATCCACAGCCTATTCACATCCGCGATTAACATAATTATCAAATCCGCCAGAAGAACAACATTGCCGATCCGTAACACTTACCTACTTATCATTTTCGAACTATCTTATCGATGCTGTTAGTTTTTGGCATTTAGGGCGGTATTCATCGACCAATATTAAACTAAGAGTCGTATTCACTGGTTAAATTTTAAATTAAAATATTCGATATTTGTGTCCCGATAGATTTTTAAATATTTATACATAAATAATTCACACAAATAGATTCACCCGATGCAATGCCTCTCTTTGCTTAAGAACAAATTCACGAAAACTAAACGCCCTCCACCAGTTGTCAAACTCAAGCGCACTTGTTGGTAAATCTGAGAAAATATCTAGATTCGCAAAAGTGCTCTGAAATCTGAAAAATATTGTTTTTTTTTGTACCAAACGAACATATTAAATTATTAAAGTATTAAAGTAAATACAATTTAACGAAATAAGAAATAGAAAAATAATGGATTCAATTTCCTTTCATTTAGTTGCTCGAGAGCATTTTTGTGGTGGAACGGGTGATGGGACAATGTTCGGGTTTTCATTTTCAGCATCGAATTCATCCAAAATGCCCATTTCAATAGTTTCATGTTCGTTTAACACATCTTCAGAACAGCGGCGGGTGCAGAAGGGTCAGAGGTAGCTATTGTTGTTGCTTTCTTTTTTTGCGATTCCGAAATCTAACGTTTGAGGACGCCATGAACCAGCATCTCTTAAACTATCCAATCTTCTTCCAGTGGACTAAAAAATTTCGCTGGCTGCATCACCCGACGAGTAAGGCGATCGCTTGGTGTTAGTTAAATTATTTTATTGCAGACTTATAAACATATCGAAATTTACAAAATCAATCAATTTGTTTTAGTATACTTATAATTTTTTTTTAAACTTCCTTTTATCGATTCCGAGACATCTTTAAACGGAGTACCTACCCAAAGAATTCAAATAATTCAATAAATCCAGCGTTTTTTTATTCAAAATTCAAAATTTTCACAATAACTGGCTCTCTCTTCATTGCTTCACCCACCTTCTAAATTGCACCCGGCATTAAACTAAAAACTATATTCAAAAACTTAAATGTATGTGAATTGACGTACTTTTTAACGCTTTTCATTTCATTTTGCAATGATTTTGGTGCGGATTTAAAACGTTCAAAGTTACATGCAGTGCGGATGGGCTGCGTTCATAATCTAAAGAAAACCAAACTACGTAACCGACATCCGTTCACTTTTTACAGCGGATTCTAATAGCAAAAACTGAAAAAAGTTGTCGGAAGCCATCCGCAGACCATTCATCGGATTCTGTAATAGGGGTGAAAGTTAAAAACAGCAATTGAATCTATAAATTGAATTTATATTTCTGAATTTTATGTCTTTAGTTTCGATTTCCACACCAGTCGTCAGAATCTTAAGGAAAATTCAAAAATTCAAATTTACTGGTCAGGTTTGACAAGAACTGCAAGGCAAGTCCACGTCTGTATTAACCAGCTTGATAATAATTGAGCTGCTTCCAGAATGATTTATCGACATGGTGGGTTTTTAATATATCTTTTTATGTCTTTCATTCAGCAACTACACATACCTGTCTTCCCTAAAACAGCAGAATGTTATTTTATCCTGGACATAGTGTACTATATAGCTCTTCTATAAATAGATGGAGTATGTCCAATCCTTATTTGTTTGTAGGAGCACTGGCCGTCATATAATTTCCCTTTTTTCTGTTTTCGTTTCATCAATCGTTAGCAGTCGTTAGAATTATTTTAGTAGGTCATACTGCGGGCTGGTTTTTACCTCTAGTCATGAGGGACCACCGTAGTGACCAATAAAGCCCACCTAATCGGGCATGTGTCGCGTCGACTAATAGTCTATCAGCAGAAGATTTCAGCTGAAAGCCTAATGTCACTATCGAATAAATATTCATTAGTCCTTGCTATTGTGATTGTGGGCTGGGCTGGGGTGGCCGTAAGCCCCCCTGCGGATATTTGTATATTGAATAACAACAGCCACGTAAATCGAAACCAATTCAATGTCGACGAGTATACATATATAGTTGTTAGTCGTTGGCAAAGGCAGACAAGTAATCATCATTTTAGTGTGCGGCGATGTATACACGAGCAGAGCTCGCCTTTATTTGAATTGAGGTAGTGAAGGCGGGGCAGGAGTTATTTTGGACACAAAATCAATTTGGTAAATAGGTACACTAAAGAAAGCAATTGCTTGTGGCAATGCTAACTCCGTGGAGAGGAGTTAATGACAGAGGCAAAGAGACAATACCTTCAAGGTCTGTGTGACAGTGCGCATAGCCGCCGATAGGTTAATAATAAATAGCTCTGTCAATTGAGCTTTGAATATATAAGAAAAAACATTGCCGACGTCTTAATTAACGGATTTCGCTAATTGCCACAAGTCGATGAAGTCTATTCGTGCAGTTCTTGTTTTTGTAAAGATTGTAACTGCAAAATGTGTATTCGTTGAGGATTTATTCCTGTGACATTATGACAAGGTTCATCAATAATGGTTGGGATATTTTGGGAAACGCTTTTAATGGCACAAGTCCTGGAGGAGCAGTGTGGATCTAATGTGTTTGCACAAGCTTCTGATTGATGTTCCAATAAGTTTGCTTTAATGGATACGCGACATTGTTTGTTGACATAGGATATATAGAATCCTGTAAGTGTCGAGTCGTGTCCCTCAAGAAGTTAGATGTACAGGCTTGGCTAGGTAAACAGTAAGCGAACATAGTCATAGACCTTCGTGTTTGACTGGTTGACCATGAAGTTATTAATGAAAATATAAGACATAGTGAAGTTATATACGATATACCCTGCGACCCGAAAGGGAAGTCTGCGCCGTACTAATAACAAACTTTAGTCTCGACTTCACGGAAAGAACTATGCATAGCTACCAATTGCAAAATTTTGAGTTGCACATCACGAATTATATATTTTTCGCAAATCACAACGATTTTGTCTTGAATTGATACAAAAATTCGTGATTTGACATTAAAAACGGCGAAAAATGTCAAATTTAGTTTTTTTTTGAATATTACGATTTGAAGTATTAATTCGAGCTTCATTTATTTGTAGTGATTTGCGATATTTTTGGCGCAATTCACTACTTCAATAGGTCGATTCCTTAAACTCCACTTTAAAATCTCAAATTGCAAAAAATATTTCGTAATTTACCACCACTGAATGATGAATCAATAAAATCTTATAATAATTTCGCACATGTAAATTGACGTAGAGAAGTCGTAAATTGCAAAATATGAATTGCAAATTGATGAAAATAAGTTGCAACTTATGATTAAGAATTTGTAAATTGCAACTACTGAAGTAGTAAACCAACCCCTGTTACAATTTACTAAGGGTTGAAATCGCAACAGGAAAGTGGTAATTTACGATTTGTTTTTTGCAATTCACAACCACAGTAATATCAAATTGATAACTATTGGTGTCAAATTGCGATCGGTTGTGGCAATATGTATTGCATGCCCTATCGCATTATTAACACTGAGAAGTGTTGATTCACGACTTTTGAGGGTCAATGTCTTCACTTTGTACAATTTCTACAATTCCGATTAAAAAGTGGTGAATTAGTAAATCCTGAGCTAAGCTCTAAAATGAGACAAACTTTTCGTGATTCGGCGCTTATTTTTCTTGATTTGATCTTAAACTTCTTTCCGTGTTTAAATTTACGGAAGACCATAATTAGAGTCTAGACTTTAGAGTCGGAACTAAAAATGTTTATTGGTAAGGCCCTCTATGTTGTTCGAACAAAATTTAATATACACTTCTGATATATAGGAAGTATGAGTTTGCATGGGGCTGCTCTAGAGGCAGTTGCTAAGGTGTATAAATAGTCATGGTCAAGCTGCCTCTAAACTTTAATACCACGCATTCCTTGCGAATCTTTCGCAAACATCAGAGATCAAAACGGGCAGGGGTTTATCAACTTCACCGGAACACTATTATGGTGTGCTTACTGAATCTTTGTCAGAGTCAGAAAGGCTTGAGCTGAAAAAATAAATAGACTTATTTCAGGGCAGGGCGATAGATGGATACATTGAGAAGTGATCCCACAAATGTTCACACTGTTTTCTCAAGCCATTGGAGAATGCAGATAATCCAAAAAATAAATAAATAAAGAGTTGGCGCAATAGGTCCGGACTCCGGAGGGACCCTAGGCCTAGCTTCTCAGAACCATTCGTTTTGTTTGAGCATTTAATTTTTGGAACGAATGGGAGGGATCTACAATTTTATGCCGACTGCAAACGGCTAATTGAGAAGCTCCTTCAAGACAGTTATACTCTCGGATATTCGTCAGACGTTCCTAAGTTGGAATTAGGGTTTTTTCGGGATTCGAACTTGGGACCCCTCGCTTATTAGTGCAACACACTAACCACTAAGCCACTGCGCCCACCGCTGATAATCCATGGCGTGCTATAACTTATCCAATAAAACATGGTTGTTGTCTGTCTCTCTGTCTCTATTCTATATACTTCCTTAAAGATTTGGAAATACCGATAATTCAGTAAGATATAAATACAAAAAAAATTAAACAGGAACTTAATAAAAGTTTTTTTCCCCTGCGCCATCTTTGGCGAACGTCTGACAAACATTTGAGAGTATAACTGTCTTGAAAGAGCTTCTCAATTTAGCTCCTTGCACTCGGCATAAAATTGTGGATCGCTCCCCTTCGTTCCAAAAGTAGCAAAAGATCTCAGAAGTTATCTAAAGCTAAACTCAAGGCTAGGTATCTAATAATTCAAAACGTTTAACGGTCCATTCGATATTACAGATTCCTCCCAATACAGTCCAAGCTAAGCTCCGACATCACACAGCTCTGTAAAAGTAAAAAAAAAAAAAAAAAAAAATAGAAAGCTGATGTGGCAGTCTTCCTCCATGAAAGCAAAAGACTGTTCTTTTGTTAAACTTCTTTTTTCGTATGCACTCTCGAAAATTACCTCCGTTGCTTCATGACATGTTCCAATATACCGAATCCTCCATACCTACTCTTGTAAGGAATACGAAGATCTTCAAATTGCCCAAAGTAAGGTTCATCGTTGGCGTACATAAGTACCTAGTATTTTTGAATAATTATGGTTGGAAGCCATTGTAATTCTTTTACCAGATTGGAGTCTAAAGCTGGACTAAAGCTGGACTAAAGCGGAACTTTTCTAAGAGAATTTCTATCTGTCGTGCCTATGATTCGGGTGTCATCTGACAAGTTAACAATACTGCCTGCGTATAGAAGCAACCGCAACCTTATTAAGTTTAGAGTCAGATTTAAAGTCGCTCTCTCAAGAATGCCTTATTTATATAAATTTAAAAAAAGACACCGTTGCTTCATCCTAAAGAACATCTCAAAGCACTACGGAAGGAGGAAGTTTTACTAACTCCATCAATTCAGAAATAATTGTTCGAAAGTCTATAGGTAAAGGTCGAAAGTTCATAATCGAAGTACGTCAAACTCTTAATTCAATCATACTTAAGATTTGAAAAAATCTTGGATTCATGCTTTGAGCCAGCTTAAATTAAACCGAAAATTTTCATTTCATTTTAAGAATTCAGCATCTTAGTTTTACAAAGAAAATGTAACCGACCCCTTTTTTATTTCAGCGTGAGTTTCAATTAAGTCCACAATCTTCTTACTTTAAGTTTTCCAAAGCTTCATTTCAGACAGTAAAATAGATAAAGGAAATAAAATAAAAATTTGAAGTAATAGGTTATATAGATATTCCAGCTTCTCACATTAAAAGGGACTTAAAATGTTGTGCCGATTCCGAACGGCCGTGTACATTGTACACTCTCACAATGTTTGTTAGATGTATACCAGTATACGCAAGAGTTGTGGCCCAGGCGCAGTAGAAAATAAAAACCTTCCAAACCACTGTAGACTTAAATTAAGCTAATGTTTTCTGAATTTTATATAAAAAAAAATATATAAAAATCCATTAGTAATAATTAGTCTTGAAGTAAGCCGACAAATATTTTAAGAGGTATATGCCTTAAAAAAGCCATATCTTACTTTTGGAAAACTTAAAAATTTCAGCAAGTTAAAATGTACCCAAACATTCTGTACATATATCCTCATATATTCCATCACTTTTGTACTTTCTTCTCAAAAAATGTTCTGATATTTTGGATAATGTTCCTAGGCATGCACCATATAAAAAAAAACTGCGTATACGTAACTCATGTTCACAAGCGCGTAACGATTTAATGTCGACTTAGGTATACTCACATGTGTCATGTGCACAACGAACAAAAGGAGTCTGTCCTAAATTGAAATATCAACCTTTGGCATCTGAGATTCATTCATCGAAATATCACCATCACCATTGCCTTATCAATTTGACATGCTACCATACAGCACGGCATCATACCCCACCCATTATTCGTGATCCCTTAGGCTTTTCGGTTCAACACTATTTCCTTCACGCTATCAACTTACCTCACATGCAGACACGAATAGTTAAGCATTCTCCAAATGCCTCATGACAGCTAACAAAATATTTGTTCCTCTTCTAGCAAGGAATAGAAAAAGAATCAGAATGCCAAACTCAATGTCAGACCCATTGGGTCGCTTGCTAAAACAGAAAATAAAGAATCCTATTGCAGTCAACACAAATGCCTTTCATGTATATGCCGTGCACCTTAAATCCACTAGAGAAAATTTATATTTAGCCTAAACCTAGCACAAAAGAAGCCGGAGAGGCATACGGGTGCATGTATATACAACAAGAAGGAGAATATTCGTATATCTTTTTAAACATTCATGTCCTTTGGTTAATATTCTCTCGGTATAAGAAGTAGTACACGAACCTGCACATATGTGCAGCTATGTGTGTCACAGCACTCCTCGGTTATGGTCGGATATCACGAAAATAAACCTAACTCCAAGCCGGTATGGTTGTTTTATAATAAATTGCAATCACGTATCCTAACCTTTGGTTAAGACCTCAAAAACAACCGCCAAGTAGGACGAACATATTTTCGCTATCCGTATGCGGTCATGAGTTGGGCAATGGGCATTGGGCAACTCTCGGAAGCGAGGAGAATTCTTGAAGACATTTTTCTTTTTTCTTTGCAATCCAGTAGTTTTTTTTTTCCCCTACTGCCCTAGATTAGAGTATCCTTTCCGGATGTATGGAGGGCGACTTTGTATATCTTAACCGGGGGCAGCTATACAACATTTTGAATGGTTTCATTTTGTGGACCCTGGGAGACATTTATCTCTAACTGTCGTTTAATGTACGGTCGCCGTTAAAATGAGAGTGGAGTAAGAGGATTTGTCGTGAGCGCACTTCTAACCTTCTAACCCCCGTAATGAGATAAAACGAGACCCATAAAGCAGCGGGCGAAAGGCGAATAAAGTTATATTTTCACGTATCTAGTTCTAGCTAAGTTTTAACGTTAATAGATGTTGCATAAGGACAAGGAGAACTTGCGATATTTCACACATAGCCACACGTACAGATAAGCGCAATCCTTTCGTCAGTTAATGGACTAGATTGGGGGAGCCTTTCACGCTTTTACGAATCCACTTTCGTAATAATAATACTTTTAAGTGGACTTTAGACAATGAAATGGCCAACTGTACTGTCTGTGTTCTGTATCCTTTTTTTTTTCTTCTTTGAGTGAGTTTAATGGATGCGACCCAGTTGCACACATACGCCCGGTACTGGGAAGTTCTCGGAGATACTCGTATTCCAAATAATTTCATTCAAATGCTTATTTCAACGTGTTGTAAGGGATGGTGTGTAGCTTTGTTGCTTTGAGCCCGAACGGCTGATTTGCATAGCTCTATTTGTTGCAGTTTTTATGTGCCACATTCGTAACAGACACAATTGTGTGTGGGTGATGGCAATTAGGATAGGGAAGAGTTGTTGAAAGTTTTTTTTTAAACACTAATATGCGCGTCTGTATTATGTACAAGTTCGTTTTGTTGCAATTTTGTAATTTTTGTTGGCATGTATACTTCTCAGTGCCATTAAGGAAGGGGTAACATCAGTGGCATGATGGCTTTAGCATTTTATATAGGGAGTTGAATAGTTTAAACTTTGTTTGAAGCACCGATTAGGGACTGGGACAGGGTATATGCAATTTATTCTATCGGTATCAGAGGTTCAATATCAGACAACCACTGCCCTGATGCTATAATAGACCAAGAGCCCGCTGTAACTTTTCGGTCTGAGAGGTAACCGAGAGATATTTCCACTACTGATATAGCATAATTTGAGAGTATATATCGTAAATAACAGTGTGGTAGCAAATCGTTTCAGTAGAAGCGTGTGGCAGCGCGTTGAATATGGGCCATTTTCCACAGCACTTATAATAATATGTGTAACCACTTGATTACAGGCCTAAGCAACAGAGTAGATCAGCTTAAACAATGAAAATATGGGTCAAACAAGTTTTTCGTGCAGTCAAGTCCTTGCCACACGCGACCAAGGCACCGGCTTAGACTTATTTTTTAATATTTTATGTAACCGAATGTCATTTTCTATAGGCTCTGCGAAATAAGGCCCCAATGAAATAAGCCCCAAATATAAAAATGAAATAAGTCCCCAAAAAATTATAAAGGAAACAACAACAACGATTTTTAATAAAATTTGGGGCCTTATTTCCTACAGCCTACATAGAACAATTCCTCAGCAACATGAAAATTCGAGTATAAGACGTTTTGCACGCAGTGAAGGCCTTCCCAGACGCGACCAAAGTACCGGAGACCGGACTGATCCTGTTTTTTAATATTTCGGTCACCTCTCAGACCAAAAAATTACTTCGGGCTCTTAGACTATAAGGCCTTACCCAGTCTGGCTCCTTGGAAACCATTAATGGCAGGGTATTGATTAGTATATGTATTTGTATTTTTTGAAACCGAAGTACAACGGTGGATTTTGCGTTTCTGCATTGGACTGTAATTGGGCTTGATCCTTTTTCCATCTGCCAGGCTTTTAGTGCCTTTTTTTTCTACTAGACTCCAGTCACCATCCCGGACTCATAACAATTCCTGGGAAACAAATTGATTAAGAATTGTTTGAGTAATAGCGAGTTAAGGCAGTAAAGTCAGAAAAAAAAACACATTTTGGTCAAAAACGCTCCAAAAAATAGGCGTGGCAATGACAATGAAAGGAATAGCCTATGTGTTTCTCAGAATCTTAAGCAACATTTCAAAAAAAGTTTCAAAGAAATCTGTGCAGTAGTTTTCACGCCATTAGGTAACAAAAAAATGCCTACAGTTTTATTATATGTACTAGCGTGCCCGGCGAACTTCGTCCCGCCCAATATTGACTTTTTGACTAAAATAATTTGAATTTTGGAGCATTCACTATTCCACCAGAAATTAATTTGTTTGATCCAAAATATCTTTTGACAAATGCGATCTCACTGTGTATACTACGATCAAATCAAAATTGTTTTACAAAAATAACACTCCCCGTACAAAATATATGGAAAATAAATTTCTCCAATTCTCCAATTTCCCTATCAAATTTTCCATTATTTTTTTTTCGTCGTATGAACCTTTCTTAGGCGTAGACAAACACAACAAAGAAAAGATAGCTTAAATCGGACGATCCGTTCTCGAGTTCCCTCATATGAAAAATTTTGTGGTAGGTGTTACCATTTCGGAGATTAATAGGGAGACGCACGGAAAATTCATGACGCTTAAATACGAATGGCAAATCGTTCTGAGTATGGGGAATCCGAGCAATGAGAATGTTTGCCTTTAAATTTGTCCCTCGAAACAGTCGCTTGGATGACAATTGATTTGATCTTTCACCATCAAATCAAACGCGTTCCGTTACAAAGTTTCGGTGCATTGACGTTGCACAGCAAAATTATAACTGCCCGGAACATTCAAAGAATTCAAAAATTCAACTCATCCCCATAAAGTTTTGTTTTCACGACAAAGAGTAGTATAGTATGTTTTTCCTTGGGCACATGCGAATTTAAACCAAAAATCATAAAAATCGACCAATCCGTTCCCGAGTTATGAGTGCATATCCGGACGTCAGCCTCTTTTACATGTACTTGTACCCACCCAGATTTGCTCGTACCTTTCGTATTAAGTCCTGTTCAGATTTTGCAAAGTGCATTATTTGGACAATGTCCATTAAAATTATTAATTATACAACTTTAGAAATAGCGTTCGGCTTTATTTTTGAATGAGAAGTGCCGCAACCCGTTTTTCTATCCCGCCTATGTTTTGTAAAGTACCAACAATAGGGTCCATAACTATCCTCTCTGTCAAACTTGAAGCAACCATACATATCCTAACAACTTCAATCGTCTCAATAAAACTGTTTCGGAAATCAACAACAGCGCCACTTATCGGGTCGAAAAGTATTACATCTTTTAAGCTGGAACCAATCATACACATCCACAAAATTTCATTGAAATCGATTAAGCGGTTTCGGAGATCGACGACAGCGCTACCTATCGGGTCCAAAATAGTGCTTTCTTTAAAGACTGCCTACACCTGAAATACAAAAATACGAACAAAACAAAAGAAGAACCATGAAAATTGGCTCAGTGGCTATGAACATTTTCCTTGCTTATGTTATTTGTGCCGGAAATCGAATGGAAATTTTATTTAGCTACCTATTTAAAATTGATTATAAACTAATTTGGAGTCTTCGTCAAACAATTGTACAGCTAAATGAAATATGAATTACTGAAAAGTCAAATTCAAAAAAGTATAGACAACTAACGCCAACTATATTATTACAATTAAATTTAATGTTGTTGATATAAAAAAATTGATATGCAGGGAAATCTAACTTGTCGTAAATATCTCCCAGCGCCACCTATCGGGTCCAAATTTTGGCAAAAACTTTTCATTTTTTTTAAGTGTATACATGGTGTAAATTTGAGCCAAATCGGTCCCTAAATCAAAATTTTCAAAAAAGCGACCCCAGCGCCCCCTATAGGGTCTAAAATAAACATAAACCATCCGGAGCACCACACAAACATATGGTGTGAATATAAGGGGTATAGCTTCAGTGGTTCAGCCGTTATCGTCGGTCATACATACGCACGAACGTTTTTATATATTTAGATAGATAGATAATTTAACTTTTTTTCTTAATTTTGCATATTCCGCAGGAAATTTTCTGGCAACACTGCCTGTGGCAAATCCCTACTATCTATTATAAAACTAAAGTAATTGTTTCCTTTGTTTCTGGCTATGGCTGCACTTCACTTGAGAAGTGTAACTCTGGCGAAGCAAGGCGAGCACGGGTCAGCTAGTTCTAAATATTACCATAAAGAGAATAAAGAATTCAAGTTTTCTAAAGTTTCTTGAAAATTAAAAAACAAAACAAATCATAGATATAGATAGATTTAAGGCCGGAAGGCAATAATTTTAAGCATATTGTCAAGTTTAGAGCGCTCGCTAAGAGCCAGTAAGCTAGAGTAAGATAAATGTTAATTTTAAATTAGATTTAATCGTTTTTGTCTAGTATGTAAGTTAAAGAAAGAAGTAATAAAAATGAATTTAAAATGAAAAAAAAAAAAATTACCTTAAAGAGCTATATTTTTTGTTCCGGCTGTGGATTGTTTTTGTTTGTCCGGAATACGTTTAAAAACTACTGCACAAAAATGACTTCATTTTACACAGTTGGATGGGACAATATCGGGACTAGAATATAGAATACTCATATTTTAGTTCCTTTTTTGTACAGTCAGTCGGGTTTTTTGATTTTTTTAAATATGTAGCTTTTTTTATTAAGTTTATCTACTGTTGAAAAGCGGATATCCAAATCCAAGCTGATATTGAAGCAGTATATTTTATGAGAACGTTCTGGCCCCTAGCCCTAAAATACTTTGACTGATTGAAATAGATTTTTTTTTTAATTGAGACTTTTTATTATGTACCCACAACTACACAGCTTTTAGGATATTTATCATTTCCGTCCCTTATTCTACATTACAAAAAAAAAAGAATCATTTAGCTCTAATGTTCGACTGTCTGCTTAAAATCGAACCAAATCATATTTGACAACTTTACTTTTGCTCTCAGTTCTGCTCCCAGATAACATCTTAACCGTGGTATGATCGACATTCTTTCAGAATTTATGTATAAAATCATAAAATGTCATTTTTAAATAATATGTAATGTAAATGTTTTATAAAATTAAATAAATAAAAGTAAATACCTTAAAACTCGTTACAATTTAAATGTTAATTACCTTAACCATTCATTTCTTTGTAGGTAAGTAGCTGCTGACAGAACTTCTACATAGATACCATCAACAGATCTTGAAAACATTTTACAATTATTATTCATGTGAGTTCATATATTTAAAAATCTTGGTCGCAATAGATTGCGCACTACTGAAATTGAATTTTCTTGATTTTGTCTGAACAAGGTATGTCGACGTGGATCTGTTTAAATTGGAAACGGTCCTTTCGCAACAGATTACTATTAAACAATGAGAGAGGTCATGGTGTAGTGGTAAGTGTTTTTGCTTGTTACCCAAGTCAGCATGAAACAGCGACTTACTCCCAGTGCATCATAAAGAGATACAAATAATGTCAAAGTTTGGCAACCATTGCATCGAAAATCTAGTTTTCCACTGGTGCAATGGACTAAAATAGCAGTCTAAACCATTTTGTAAAAATTCTTAGAAATCTTACTTAGGTTTCCCAACTTTGTATTCCTCTTGTGGATAATCAATGCCGCTTAAATTAGACAACCGAGAACGATACCTACATAACCCTCGTGTTAAAACTCTCACAAGCGAGACCAAGCACTTATTTTAACTTCCTGCAGACATCCGGTTGAGACAGTTTATTCTGCCTGGATGTCCTAAGTTTCAGCACATTTACGATAGATAAAGATATCCCAAGAGAGCCTAAAAACAGATTTACTTCTTAGCCAAACTTATTTAAGATTAATCACCGGGCATCTTTTCTTTCACTGGGCGAGCTCTAGTAGGTACTAACTATTAAATAGGTTATGACTACTTTCATAGTGAAGTATAAAATACACAGCAAATGCATTAACGAAATAGGGATCTTGTCGTCTCGAAAAACTGAGGGGCTGGGATTCGAAGATCTTTTTGCATTATTTGGTGCATTGTTTGCCATATACATGCTCGATTAAGGCGAGTCATTTTAGTCGATGGTTTTTGGCTTTTTGTATTACATAGACAAGAAAAGATATCAAATAGAGTTCGCGGTTGTATCTTCTCCTCCATTGATTCTCCTCGCACACAGGACCGAGCAGCCGTCGAAGAATTTTTCTTTTAAAGGACTCCAGTATAAACTCTACCTTCCTGCTAATTGTCCAGCACTCGGCAACATAGTGCTAGGATGGTGCTATCTGAAAGCTTTTTATTTTCACGTTTTCAGTTGCGTTGCACTACTTTTAAAATAATCAAGGATCACATGCAATATTTAACAGCGAAAAAATATTCCAATTATTCACTTTGGAAAGCTGCAAAAGGCATCAAAAAGCCCAAAACCCCGACGATTTAACACTCACAAGTGAGAACTAAAACTTGAAATCGAATCTCTAAAACCTAAGAAAACTCCTGGTAATGATTTGATCACGGGAGAAGTTCTCAAAGTTCTACCAAGAAAAGCATTAATTAAGCTCCTTCATATTATAAATGCTGCGATCAGACTAAAACACGTGCCGAGCCAATTGAAAGTTGCGGAGGTCATAATGGTTTTAAAACCAGGAAAACCGCCAAATTAAGTAAAGTTGTATAGACCAACTTCCCTTCTTCCAGTCATTTCCAAAGTTTTCGAGAGAATATTGCTAAGCCGCCTACAACCGGTTATAGAAGACAATAATCGTATCACTGACCACCAGTCTGGGTTCAGAACTCGGGAATAGACTCTTCCATGCTAGAAATGGAAGGAATACTCGGAGCTTAAAGGAATTTCGGCCGGCGTACCGCAACGGAGTGTCTTGGGCCGCTTTTCTATCTGTTATATACTCGTGATAAATCAAGAGAAGATGGCACTACCCTTGTTACGTTCGCCGATGACACCGCTTCCTGGCAGTAGGTAATATAATCGAAGAAAGGACTGCAAAACTGCAAATCGCACTGAATATGGTAAACGGATGGACGAGGAACTGGCGGATCGCCCTCAACGAAACTAAATCTGCTCACATGAATTTCACGTATAAGAAAACTAATGACTTGCCAATTTTCCTAAACTTGGCCCGAATACCCTTTGCAAACGAGGCCAAATACCTGGGAATGGGAATGATACTCGACGCAAAACTGAAATGGAATTCGCACGTGAAAATGAAACGTAAAGAACTCGATATCAAATATAGAGAAATGTACTGGCTCCTCGGAAAATATTCCCAGCTCAGTACCGAAAACAAACTGCTACTATACAAGCAAGTGCTAAAGCCGGTGTGGACCTACGGTATACCACTTTGGGGTTGTACCAAGAAAACAAATGCCAATATTCTACAAACTTTTGAAAATAAAGCGCTTAGAGAAATTGTACAAGCACCATGGTATAATAAATAGAAACGACGATATCCACAGGGATCTCGGAATTCCAACAATTGAAGCTGAAAGTAGAAGCTTCGCGAGAAAGCATAGTAACCGACGAATCGGACATGTCAACAATACAGTCCGACAAATTTTGGACGAGAACAGTTTATTTCGCTGACTACAAACGAAACCGTTCAACTTGGCAAGATACGTTTAACCGCGTCTAAATTGCGGAACATGCAAGATCTTTCATTGGAAAGTAGCCTGTCAAAAGTTGTTTTTCGTGATAGAAAAATTGCTTGATAAGTTATATCTTAGTTGCAGTATCTAAAAATTTCGAAGGATGATGTTTTTAGGCATGCGATTTTGCTGAAAGCCATTCCATACCTTCGATGAAACTCTTGAAAATTATTTATAGGCTTCAAAATACTGCCAGACTCTGGTGGTAAATAGTTCCATCCTCCAGATTATTAGGGGAACATAATGACAGACTGATATGACTCAGAACTACATCACAATTGATACTCAGAATTTCGCAAGCCATGCTCAACCACAATTTATAGTCATATGCACCCTTCTCTCCGTTTTTGGTAAATGCGAAAAAACCGTCAGCATTCAACAATGCATGAAAAAATAAATTTGTCATTAAAAAGTCAAAGGATTCCCTTACTTGCTCGTTATATTAAGTTCTGGCCGTTCCCAACTGCAATGGAATGACATCATTAAAATCAGTTGCCATAAACACAGCACTGGAATATCTACAGACTCATCAATTAATGAGGATACAAGGCGAACAAAAAAAAAATAAAACCAATTTACCGAGCCGGAGTCTCCATTCGCGGCATTAAAGAGCGCATCCAATTAAACGTCAATTCCTTAGTGCGCCATAATTCGAAATTAAACTGGGTTAATCATTTGCTTTGTTCCTAGCTCAGTCTAATTGTCTAGTCATTTAACGAATGGACTTGTGTTCCCGCGGATGCCTACAAAAGAAATCACGGAAAATAATCTCCAAACGATGGCTGCTATCCTGTTGGTACACGAAACTCCACTAGACTTGCACATAATTTCTACCGAACCTCTGTTAATGTTGTACGGGTGCGGGGGAGTATACCAATAACACTCATCCAAACAATTATTCACCACCCAGTGTTCAACTTGCCAGCCCCATCATTCATCATGACCAAGCGCCGCACTTAAGGATACATCTTAAGCCACAGTGGCGGTTGCATGGATAAAGTTTCCGTTCAACTGGGTCAAGGCCCACTTCAAAAGCGAACTGAAGCACAGAGCATTGTTAGCTACGCGCAAATTCCTCTGCACAAGTCGAGTGGAATTCGTGCACCGACTGTATGTGTTGCTGGTATGAAGTTTAACTTGCTTCAAATTCACGGAGCACATGGAAACTAATAAAGAAAACAAAAAAAAAAATAAAAAATCAAGCATCACATTGACGTGCAAATGCAACCATCAGCAACCACTACTACGCCACCCAAACTCAATACGCGCGCCGTGCCGACGTATAGCTCTGGGTCGGCAGTTGCAAGGCTTAAGGCCGCTTGATATAAACACATTTATCGCAGACCATTAATTAGCCCCCAGCCCCCACTCAGCTTAGATGCACGGTGCGCTGCAAGAATTAACTGAGCAGGACATCACAACTACAAGGATTTACTTTTTCAATTTTCCCCGGAATAGAGTATGTAGCGCCGCACAGGGGGCTCGCAGGCAAACCCAAGTACTCACCACGAGTAGCAATTAAATTCTGAGAATTTCAGCTCTGGATAGCAGTGTTTTTAAAACTTAATCCGATAGCTCTTGTGTTGGTGTCGTTCTGCACTTACTATACCGGCAGTTGGTTTCACATTCGACATACATTCTCTTACACACATTTCTATTTTTATATTATGTTTAGGCATCCTTGTAGGAAAGCCGGCAGGAAAGCGAGAGGTTTCGTCGCTTGATGTCGGTGTAATTTGATGAATTTCCTTTCCGTGAGTGCAAAATAACTCCTTAGAGCAAAATCTACAAACGGGACTCATCGTGACCTTCTTTTTTGCAAGAGTCGATTGTTCACAATGATGAGTACGGGCCAGGGGAAGCACGGGTTTTCGTTATAGAAGAAGGACAAGTGTTTGTCAGAGATATATGTGTGTATGGTTTTTGTCGGTTAATGTATGTGGTTGGGTGCTGTGAATGTGAACAGCTTTGATGTTAGACCGAGTTGAAGTATCTCCATGGGTGAAATAGTTTTGCCTGTGAATCATTAAAAAAGGTTTCACATATATTCTGAAATTACTTTGACAGCGTTTTCGTTGCGGTCAAAAAGTTCATCTTGCATTTTAATTAGATATTGGGTGTTCACTTGATATTCGTTTGGTTTAGGGCAGGTTTGGACAACAAAGGAGGCTTAAGATAAAGTTTGGCCCTTGATGGATATTAGAATAGGTATATATTTTGGTTAAACCCTATAGGAAGTCCCCTTGACGAAGATCGACGGAAACTGCGGACGGACTCCTTTAAAATGTAAGCTAGTCATTACAGTCTGACTTAGCATAAGGTTATGCAGATTTAAATGCGTGTCCAAAGTCAGGCAGCAACTTTTCCTAACGAAGAAGAAGAAATGCGAAAGTGGCTCTGTAGCCTGCGCCACAGATGAGGTTAGGATGACAAATGTTTGACGACTTCAAAGCTGAGGTACAAAACAAGGTACCAACAACAGACACAGCGGGTTAGCGATAGGGACACATTTTGCGATGGGCTTAAGTATATCAAAAAAGCGAGTACGCTAGATTCACTGCTTTTTTTTTTGTAAATTCCCTGACCAAAGGCTGACACTGTGACCTAAAAGATCTATTGTATCAAAGAGGAGTGGCTTAGACTAGGAGACAATTGACCTCCCTAGTGAAGGCCAGTATGTCCTTCGTAGCAGAGTTGCTTAGTTCTGCTGGCAAGGGTATCTTTTTGGTAAAGGTACGTCTTCTTAACCAGTGAAGTGAAGGAAAATCACAGAATAAGGCTTCGGAGGATTCTTTATCCTCTAGACAGAAGCTACAATCTGTCTCCGGATAGAAGTTCAACCTATTGAGATGATATCTCAAGCAACAGTGGTCTGTTGGAAAGCCACTAGCTTTCTAATATGTTCCTTAATGAATTTTAGGATTTTTCTTTTGGATTGTCTTAAGCCCGGGACATTATCTCAGTGGTTTTGTCAGAGTTATTGTTGTCCCACTCGTTAAACAGCCCTTAAGCAGTAGCCCAGTCGACTCTGCAGTATGGTTCTGGTCCAAAGAATGCGGATTCTGATCCAGCCCTAGCTAGTTCATCCGCCGATTCATTTTCTGCAATAGCCTGATGACCAGGTACCCAAACAAGTCTTACCCTATTGTGTTTGGCGCCTTTAATTACCATTTTTTAGGTTTAAAGCTGCGCAGATCTCGATGGCATGGACTTTTGCCTGGAATACGTTCCCTCCCATAGGTATTGGATCTAAAAACGCCAGCACCCACCCCAGACTCCATCTTTGATCCGTCAGTGTACCAAATAAACTTTTTGGTTCTAGTTTCGGTTAACCATTGGTCCATAGTGTCAGGAATAGAACGGAACATGTCCATGTTTGGGATTGAGTTAGGTATAGGTGTTCCAAGTGGTTAGCTGCTTTGAAGTAATATTCAAGTTGCAACTTAGCAGCTGATACCTTCCTAACGAAAATGTGCAATGGTGAGATCTTACATATAAATAGGCAAGGGAAAATAGTCAAGAACCACTTTCACTGCCTTAACAACAACATAATGCGATTGATTTTTTTTTTTTTTTGGAAGATAGTTCAGACACGCATCAATGCTGTCTGTAACTTGTTTTCCAATTTCTTGTGTATAAGGCAAGTTAATACAATGGTATAAAAATGAACGGTGTGGACTGTAAGCAAATCTTAGTAATGATTGTAATTTCGAACTTGAGATGTTAATTAATTCTGACATTACGATGATAGAGGAACTCAAAAAAGTGAGTCGCAAAACTCTGTCCGTCTGTCTGTCCGTTCTTCCACAGGCCTACAGCCTGAACGGTAGCCCGGATTTCGTTCAAACTTCGCATTTGCAAGGTAACCTCAATTTTAATGGTACTTTCCATATAAAATGTTCGTACCAGTATTATTTGTTTGAAAACGGCTCGAACGATTTTCACCAAAATTTATATTTAAGCTTAAGAAGGTTACCATGACTACATATCCAGCTTTTGGCTAAAAATTCGAACAACGGTACTTATGAAATTTGGACATATCTCGAAAACGGTCCGGTACGATTGTAACAAAAATTATTTTTTATTATAATATGGTCATTTCTAACTTAATGGCAAACTCAGTTTTTCTCTGTATTATCGTAAAATCGATTTTTGAAAAATGTATTTTTTTTTAATTTAGTTCTCCTTAGTTTACCTGAAAACGGCAATAACGATTTTGACCAAAATGCAAACTTAGAGTAATATTAATATTCTTAAAGTTGTTGCGTCCTTAATTTTCAACTCTAATCACCGAAAACGCTTATTTTAAAAACTGCTCATATTTCGAAAACCCCATCTTTGACTTTGATAAAACTTTTAAAACCAAGTAATGCTTTTATCGCGAACAACAACTTATAATCGATTTTCAGCTATATAGATAACAAATGGTATTTTTGAGAATAAACATTGCAATATTTGGAACAGTATTATCTGCCAAATTTTACAAAAACCGCTCCAACGATTTTGATCAAATATTCAAGATAATATTAATATAGTCTAAATAAGATCCCGTACTTAGTTTTTCTTAAAAAATATAAATCCATCAACCAGAACGTGCGAAAATTTCCTGTTATTGAGAGCTTCGACTTTTAAAAAGTCACATTGTTTATTTACTGCCATATCAGATGAATAATCCAAGAGTGGATTTTATTTATCACGGTTCAGCCTCCTATATTTTATGAACCGTTTCTTTTATCTGCCATTGCTTCTCAGATATCTACCTACCTACCTAATAAATTAAGAAAACATCCAACCGTAAACTTTTGATGAACGATAAAGTTTCGTTCGACCCAGTCGTGCACTTTATTTAGATGACAACTCAGCTGCGAATCTGTTTCAGTATCGAAATGAGTTTTCCGTTTTTCAATGCATCCGAAGCGTGACTTTAAAAGCGAATTTAATTTTCTTCACTACATTTAACAGTAACTGTGAATACCCACACATGAAATTGAAATAGTTATAATTACATTGAATAATTTTTCTTCGACCCACATGGAGGAGCAGGCTTTATCCGAATTATCAAGAGTAATGTCACATCAAATACACACAGAGGTCCACATAGGCACATTTATATTTGCAGCATGTTGTTGATCCGACTTAACATAATAGCTGCTGCGGCTTGGAGAATTATTTCAGATTTCTAAGGGTGCGTAACACCCTGAACTCGGTGGAATTATATATCTACATAAGAGGATTTCGTAATTAATTTGGATCAACTCGGAAAAGCCTTATTTACAATTGATTCAGCTGATTGCCAATTAATTACGACCAACACAAAAATCAATACAAATACCTATCCGAGAAGAAATGCAAACGCATGATGCAGCCTGCCGTGTCATAACAGATTATTAACAAAAACCTTATAACCTTAATAGGGGAAACAAGCCCATCCTCAGCTAAGCCCCATAGCGGATGTGTTTACGACAACGACCCAGCAAGGTTATATTTCAATACGTCCCTCTTAATCAAACTTGAACGTTATCCTGTACAAACTCTGACCTAAATACACCCATTCCCCATTGTATTTCCAAGTTCATGTGCGCCGCACAAAATACAAACAACCACTTCGACACCTAGTTCAACCCTTTTACTCGTGTTGTTTGGCGATGAAAGTGTAAACAAATCCCCACGCAAAATCGGATGAGGACGACAGAATGGGAGCCAGAGTTCACAGATATATACTATATTTGACAAAGGGCGGGAGGCTGCAGCCCCGATCCTCGAAAGACCACAGTGTAAGGGGGTGAAATAATAATTTGCTCCCCAAGAACACGTATAACTTTTAATCCAATTATAATTTAGGGTAGGTGGTGAATTTCAGACACAACGAAAACAGATGAGGATAACTCGGCACCACGTACATGAATAACACTTTTCGGTTTACCGTAACTATTTCAGTTTCTCGATTTAATTTCGTTTTTCTCATTTCCGCAAGCATTTTCGGAAGACGTGATTTCCGACCGAAAATTCTCAATTAAGTTAGATGCGGCGCGCGTTCTCATGCTGCCGTCGGGCTGAATACTCGAAAACTCCCTGACACCTGAACCACGCTCACAGATATACTCACTCACGTCGATATGCGATGGATAATATATCTTAAGGAGCAGCGCGTATAGGTTGTGCATCCATTTCCTTGAATGAATGCTAATTTCCTTGGCATACATCATATCCGGTTATATAATACGACGACAAGCGCAAAGTATTCCAAAAGTATGTCTTTCTTCGGGGAAAGGTGCTAGATAGACAGACTGGCAGTTATATTATAGGAGTGTCAAGAAGCCGGATTAGGACAAGAAGTTCTGTATATACATATATACCGAACAAAAGTTCATACGTTCGTGATCTGATTAATCGGTGCGGGAGGTGTCAGACCTAATTCACTCAATTCTTCGGCAAAACGTGTGTGCGCCACCCCAGGTCCCAGGAATGCATAGAAACGTGTCATATGTATTCTAGAACAACATTGTATGCAAATTGTTTCCTGTTTCAGTCCGAATGCAGTTGGGTATGTGCCCATTGAATGCGGAACGGTCGAAGACGGTGGCCTCGGCCCCGGGCTGGGACGGAAAGAGCAACAAAGCCCGAAAGGCTTATGGTCTTGTAATAAACAACACTCGGTCGAGGTGTGAAGCAAATGGCATATGAACTCCTTGGTTTCGCAATAAAACTTCCTCGTAAACATTTGTCATAAGGTGAGAGAGGCGGCTATTGTGTATGTTTTGCTCCTTTAAGGTACCTAGTCGGTTTTCTTTCCTGTGGCTGAGGTTATGGGGACATAAAACAGCTCATGCTGTGGTCTATGGTGGTAACTTTGAACGGATTGTACACAAGTTATTTGTTGCTATGTGTGTGTGTGTGTGTGTCAATTGGTTATGAGCTGTCGCAAAAGTTCCGGCCATTGGTGGTGTACCTACGGCAAGGAGTTTCGGAAAATTTATTAAAACTTTTACCAGTGCAATGGTATGAGATTTTATTAGGTTATGGCCAGTTATTGTCGATTTGTTGACTCAGTACGATTTAAGTTTGGGCCCTCTTATGATGTCGTACCGTACTCTGGGAGTTATCTGGATATCCCACTTTAAAACCATTCTAGGTTGCCTTTGTGGTCTTTGCGGGTGACGAGTATTTCGAGTAGGGATTGTCAAAGGGTTAGGTTAGGTTATAGGTGGGCGGCGAGGAAAATTCCGCGCCACACTCAGGTCTAAGTTGACCCCTTTTGATACCCGCAGAGTAAGGCAAAGGTCTATCTCTTACCCGTATAGTAACCTTTTCTGTAAGCCTTGTAATAACTTAATTAATTACTTATACTGCAGTGTGTCGTTGCATACAAACCATCTTGATGGTTTTGTCAAAGGGTAAGAGGGTCCTGTAACAAAAAGTAAATGGAACATCCTTTGTCTAATTGATAATTGATAATGCTGTCGGGGTAGCTCCATCTGTTTTCATGCTCAATTGATTTATGAAAAGATTTGTTTATAAAAGGTCTTGGGACGTGGATTGTCAAGTGATTTTTTTTTTTTATGAACTTAGAGAAATCGTGGAGACCAATTCTGCACAACGTCCGGTGGTTCTAGTATTATTTGAGGGTATGTATTTTGTATAGTACCAAGGTAGCTTTGGAGGAGAAGCTCTTCATTAGTCGGCGGTTAGTCGCTTCTTATCTCCGGCGGAGCACGAAGCCACGAATCTATGCGTCACGGGTCTCATGCAAGAATGGTTTCTATACAAGACCATGCTAGTCCGCCAGCTACTTTATGGCGCTGCACTTTGTCTAAAGTGGATGAAAATATCTGATCTTTATAGGTTTTTGAGGACATCGGGATGGCTAGACAGCGTCTATTGACCACAAGGGAGAGAGGATGAAGAAGACCGATGCCTAAGTGGGGTATCACTGGGTTCTTCCTGCTCTATACCTACCCGTTTATCTAACCTAACCCATAGGATCTACAGAATAACATCGACCTTTTGAAAAAAATTCCGCATCAGTTTCAGTCGTCTAAGATGGCTTGAAAGCCTAGTTAGGTTTGGGTTCGGTTCGTCCCGAAATGTAGAGCTGCCTAACGCACACGTAAGAAGAGAATTGTTGTGAATAGTTGGTAGAGCGGTGATTGGTGATGTCTAAGCACACCTGTTCTGCATAGGTAATCCAAACGTTTAGTCGTCTCTAAGTTCTGATATTTAAATAACTCGGTATAAAACCAGTTTGAGGCTTCATTTGGAGCAGTTTGTCCTTTTACCTTAGTGCAGAGCTACCAGGGATGTACTACCAATATTTCTGTATTTAAAAGCTTTCTAATAACTAACAGACTGGAGGTCCATTCAGCTTAGAAGGAGATAAGTGCAACCGCGATCTGCTTTTTTCCATTTTGAATAACTAACCCTTTATTCTTTGGGCTTATATTAATAGTAATACCACAGCTGGGTCTCCAGTTTGTGAGAAGCAAAACGCAAAGTACCGGCTATAGTCGTGAGACGAAGTCTTCCACCAAGACTAGTGCTTTGCACTCAGAGTGCTGGATCAAAGTCTAATTTTATTGCGACCGAGAAACTAAGGTGAGCTGTCGTGGCTCCTTTTTAAATCATATAGGTTATTTTGACACTGACACCTGTTTCCCGCCCGAAATCTTGAAAGAAAGTCAGTATCATACCTCAGCGCAACGAAATGAGTCGCTTTAAGCTTGAAAAGCGTTGAGCAAAATTGAAAACTTATTTCCAAAGTGAGTGCTGTGTGGCCCAAACAGTGCGTTTTTAAAAAATAGGTTTTGGCCGAAATGAAGCACCCACCGCGCTTGCTGTACGCAAAAAGTTCGTGAGATTGGTTTGCTAGTGGCCAACACTCATGGTTCCCGAGGTTCGTACGGTGCGCACTGACGAGAAAGTGGCTGCTGTAGACGAGAGTGTGAGACTCACTTTATTCTTCGAAAAGAAGGCTGGGAACAACGTTTCGGTCGATGTTGGGCGTTACAAAGCCATCTTAACCGACTTTTTTTTATTGAAATTGAAGAAATGAAATTATACGACCTCTGCCACACAGCTCATGCCTTAATCGATCTTTTGCGCATCAAATTTCCAAATCGTGTTATGAGCCTTTTAACTTTTTTTTTTTGTGGGAAACCGTGAAGGACTGATGTTATGCCAACAATCCGGTAACGATTCAAGCACTTAAGGCTAACATTATCCAAGCAATCCGTGAGCTACAGCCTGAAACCATCACCAAGGTCTTGGAAAATTGGAGTGACATAATGCGCTACTGCGAAGCCAGCCGAGGTAGCCACTTGAACGACGTTTTGTCCCATAATTAATGGGAATGATTGCTCTTACTAATGAAACCATAACAAATGGAAAAATTGGGCTCATTTTATTGCATTTTAAAAAGAAAGTTGTATTTGGCCCCACTCTGTACTGGAGTTTTTTTTTTAAGGTTTTCTGACAACGGCCGAACTTATATTTGCACAAGGAGGTCCAGCTTCAATTTTTTGAGAAATCATATTCATGAAAAAGGTTAACGTCGGACTTTTTTTACTACATGCAACACTGATCCTCAAGTGATAGCCTGTTTGATTATATACTTCTCACTTAGGCCCTCGTTATAGCCATACGTAAAACGAAACCGTAAAAATGTTCTTTTGCCTTTTTTTGAACACCTTTTAACATTTTCACACCGCAGCGAAAACCTTATTTTCATCGAAAACTCGAAAGTGCATTCACACCGCACAGTAACCAGTTTTCGTTTGACGTTTCAATCATCTGTGAGAAACTAATCGTGAAAATTCTGTGGAAACTGTTTTGTTTACAAATTTCGATCGCATTGATTAACAAATAAAATGAATTCAGAGCATTTAAAAATCATATTAGGAAAATGATTTTAAGTTTTGACAATTGGTCGTTCAGCTTCTCTGCTGGATGTTGAAAAAGGTGTGTTTGTTTCAACAATGGAACGATTGGAAGTCGTTTTCGTGGTGTTTTCGTTTAAAACGATTTTAAACGACTCGTTTTGAAAACTGAAATACGAGTATGTATGGGAAAACCTTTTGTTTTCGATGAAGCTTTCTAGTGTTTTCGCGAAACCCAGGTTTTCGGCTCGGTGTGAATAGCGCATAATGGTTGAACCCATTATTGGTCTTAAGATATAGCTTATGAAATTGAAAGTTAGTTTATTAAGAAAATTAGCAAATAATCTTTAAATTTTCTAGAAAAACAATTTATTAATTTTTCCGTACGAACAACTTTTTCCGATCAACTTCTCAGTCAATTCCACAAAAAAAAAACAAAAATCATTCCACTAAAATATTTCATTCCTTTACTGTTCCATCTGTCAGGAATTATTTTTTCCAATTCCAATCAGTGTTGGTTGGTTTGTTGTAATTGTGTTCTCATTTTCACACTGTTCCAACTTTTTCGGTTGCATTTTACGTATGGATATAACTGAGGCCTCGATTTTATGCGACAGGATTTAATTTAAAGAAAATTACCTTCTTTAGGTTTATTTTTCTATCAAGTTTTTGTCAAAGAGCCACTATGACCGCCAAGGTACATTGATTCCCATCAAATTTGGATGGGAATTCTCGAACGAATAATAAAATTTATACCCAAAGAATTGCGGAATTTCTGACAACCTGTGAGCCAGAGCTTGAATGCTGAACGAGTGCAAATTCGGCAATAATACTCCAGAGAAAAATTGTCCTTCCTACTGTTGTGAAACCACTCCAGAAGAAGACTTGCTGTGCTCAGATTTACCAAATTGCCAAAATTATGAAACATCTCATCAGGAGCCTGCAGCACAGGGTATACATAACTATAGGTATGCGTGTTTATGCGCTAGGGAGAATCCCGGCATTGTTTTACCAACTTTCATCTGGTTGTTGGTGTATCCAAGGCTGTTGTTGCTTTACCACCTGTCTGCACATAACTTTTCCGTCTATTGCATAGAATATAGGTCTGTAGGCTGCCCCATTTGCACTCAAAAAACACTGTAGTATGATAAGATAACAAGGTGGAGTTCGGGTCATTGAGAGAAGAATTAGCACCTGCACTTTTTGTCATTCAGATCTATGTTTGTGTACCTAGCAATAGATATTCCAAAGGTGGATTCATTACACATTGTCCGATCGTTTGCAGGGCTTCTGATAAATTCCGTCAATTCTGATGGCACTGTGAAACAGTGAATCGAATAAATCGTGTTCACATTAGATTTCACATATTGCTTTAATTTCTTCAATGCAATCGCTACTAAAAAGCGATTCTCGCTCAATAAGTGAAACTATGGTGAACTCAATATATTTACGGTGAAGACCCTTAAGAAAACCCACAAATCTTTTCATTTCATTTCATTTTATTTCTTGATTGGAGCTTAAACACAGTAAGATACAATCTTATAAGATAGTGTTAAGCTAAATTAGGTTGGATAGCTACTAGAACAGAGTGTACTTGATAGATCTAAAATAAGAAATTACTGGAGAAAAGAGCCAAAAAAGAGAAAAAAAAACAATAAAAGCAGAATAAAAATAAATAATTAAGGGCAAAAAATTATTACAGCCAATCATTAAAATACACAATATTTAGACATTTACAGAGAGAGCAACTTTTAATTCCCTACGAAATGTAGTAGGGTTACCAATCCTTCTAATATTTCTAGGCAGTGCATTCCACAGCCGAATCGCATTTATGAAGAACTGCCGCTCTGAAGTCAAAGAAGTATGACGAGGAAGGATCAAGTGACCAGATCTGCCAGAGACTGAAAAACGAATTTTTTCATAGAGATATATGGGCTGGTGGGTAAATAGAATATCTGAAAGAAGGCAGAGCGTACGGAATTCAAGAAGTTTCTTGAAAGTAATATTATATAGACTGTAAGCATAGTTCGATACCCGTGAGAATCTTCGCAGTCCAAAGACATAGCGAGCAATACTATTGAAGGCAACAGTTAACCTACGTTCAGAGATATAGCTACAATTACCGTATATCTCACACCCATGAGTCAGGATAGGCACCACTAATGTTTTGGCAAGCAGTACACGAGTTTTCAAGGGGGTGAAAGACCTCGTAGCCCAAAGATTACGAAGCATACCATATGCCCTTCCTACAGCTTTGTTAATGTGGTTATCCCATGTTAAGCTACGATTAAACGTAAAGCCAAGATTTTTAGCAGAATCTACATATTCAATAGGGACGTGATTAAGTTCGATTGAAGGGAAATATGACAAATCTAAGGGTTTTTTCGAGATAACCATACACTTCGTTTTATTGGGGTTGACGCGCAAACCGTTTATTTCAGACCAGCGTGCTATTTGAGTAAGGTCATAAGGTTTATGCAACTCACGGCATGCTCGATAAGACCAGGAGGGCAGCTGAACACTAGCTGAGAGTCGTCAGCGTAAATGTGAAAAAAACAATGTTGTATGACCGCGGGTATATCATTTACATAAAGTGAGAATAATAGGGGTCCGAATATTGATCCCTGAGGGACACCACTTACGACATCAAGTAGTCCTGAGAGAACATTGTTCATAACTACGGCTTGCTTTCTATTGCTCAAGTATGATTCAATTAACTTTACTGCACCAGGGGAAAAATTGTAGATATGTGATAATTTATGACATAAGAGGGAGTGGTCGACAGTGTCAAACGCTTTAGAGAAATCAATTAGCACCAAGAAGGAGACATTACCATCATCAATAGCTTCGCGTATTTCCTCGGTAACACCCAAGACTGCAGTAGTGCAGCTGTGTTTCGGTCGGAAACCAGACTGCTTAGGTGTAAGGATATTATGAGCTGAAAGAAAACTTACAATTTGTTTTTGCATAATTTTCTCAAATACCTTGGATAAAAAAGAGAGGATAGATATTGGTCTAAAGTCGTCCCCCTTGGGTGCCTTAGCTACAGGTATAACTTTAGCTAATTTCCATTGATCAGGAAAAATTCCAGTAGTAAGTACAGAGTTAAAGATGTATGTGATATAAGGAAGAACTATAGGCAAAATAACTTTTAAAAAAGAAGGATGGATTTCATCAAGACCTACAGCTTTGGATTTGACGGATAGTATGCTCTCAACTACATCGGCACATACCAATCCAGTGAAGCAGAAACTCGGGCATTCAACAGGAGGTGGGCTTCCTAGCTGAGGTGTAGATGAGAAGTTCAGCCTGGGGGTATGCGATGACACAAACATTTGATTCAGCAGGTTGGGGTCTTTTTCTTGCATTAAGCGGGCTTTGGTCTTTCCCATACCAATCTTTCGTAGATTCTTCCAAAGAAGTTTTCCCCCCAGTGAAGTATTTAGCCTGGTGGAGTAAAAATTTGTTTTTGAAGATCGAATCTCCAAAACTACTCTATTGCGAAGCGAGCAATATTCACGCCGATGATTTTCGGATCGATAGCGTTTCCAACACTTATAGGCGAGGTCCCGCTGACGCATTAGCTGGCGTATCTGATTAGAAAACCAGGGTTTGGTATCATCTGAGACCATTTTGGTTCTTACCGGTACGTGTCTATTGTAAAGACTCACAATATTGGAGTTAAGAAACTCTACTTGGTCATTGGGAGAAGGCAAGCAATATACATGGTCCCAGTTGATACTACAAACATGAACCTCTAACAGAGAAAAATCAATATTTTTGAAGTCACAATATTGAAAGGAAGATTGTATCTTACTGTGTTTAAGCTCCAATCGAGAAATAAAATGAAATGAAATGAAATGAAATGAAAATCTTGTGAGTTAGTTACACAAAAGCTCTACCTTTCATCTGCAGACCACTAACCGATGTCTTGCCTCCATCAGAAATTCTTCATTGTCAACTCTTTTCCACTTCAAAAAGACTAAACATTTATCCAAAAATATTTATGTAAGACTTGTGCTGAAAACAATTCCAACTTCTACTCCACATTTTCAAATCAAAAGGTAGGCACTAAATACTAATACTTCGTGTACTTATACAAACATCCAAAGCAAAATTAAAAACAAACAAAAGTTATTAAAAATGAAAGACTTGTCAACAGAAATACATTGAATTGAATTGAAAAATCAATTTGGAAAACGGTCTACATCTATTGGGAAGGGTCGACATCGACACAACCGCCTAGAGCGATTGCAAACAGAAATCAAATTAAACAGAATTAATTTCGCAATCGATATCGAATAGCCGCACAAAAAACCTCACAGTATACGGTCTGTGTGACTTTACAGTGTACATCAGAAAGCAGAGACTCTATTTACTTTGTCTATGCGGAGAGCGCGTTTTTTGTAGGAAACCATAAACCATTTCACCATCAAATACGCAAACACAGCGATAACCGATAACCAACGACGTAGATGACAGCGAAATAAATAAACAAAAGCCACCAAACAAGCTCCATGTATCCGCAAACTTGTCTAATTCAACAGAAGCCACAAACGAGCAAAAAATCCTCGAATGCCGTACGAAACTTGTGTCTGAAAATCCGATGGTATATACATACAAAAACAAGGATCGCGCACACAACAATGCAATCTCAAAAGTATGAATAGAAAAGCAATACGAAACGAACATGCTTCAAACTAACCGAAAACACTGGAGCGATTTCCAATCAAATATTGAATTCAAACAGGATAACGATTCACGACCAACGGCAAAAGTGAAGGAAGAGAAATTCGAAAGGAAATGCCAATATTTTCAAGAGTTTGTCCTATATGCCGAGGCGGCGGCTTCTTCCAGCATCAATTCACTCTGAACCAACTGCATACTGCATTAGGTCGGCCGTCATCATCCCGATGTTTTATTGTATCCCCTAAACCCCTTAGGTTGGCCTGCGGACCGTAGATACGGTCAGACCACAGAGATGCATCTGCAACCACGACCACGACTATAGATTTTCTACTTTTCATTCTTTTTCGGTCCCAAAGTTGTGCATAAACATGCACAAAAAGGGAGCCGTGGTACTTTTGGGGCAAGTCGGGTGCATTTGTGTAGCACCAGGAAGGAACTAAGTTTAAGTAAAAAACAAAGCGTTACGGTTTGCCTGCTTTTGGGCCAGCACTACTGATGCCTTGTTAATACAAATTCTACAACACCCCAAGGGGGTGTTTGTTTTATTTTTTTCCGGATCCTCTTTTTTTTTTTGTCTCACTTCTTAACCACATCGTCATGGCGTTATCAAGTTTTCAAAAAAATAACAAAAAAGTACATTTTCATTCTTTGTGTATGCTTTTTTGTTCGATGTTTCATCTGTTACGTTGCGGGTCCGTTACTCCCTTTGTTTGAGGTGCAAGTTTGGCGAGTTGGCGATAACAAACCGCGTGTGCTCCTTTTTGGTTGAGCTCACTCGGCGCCAGGAGGTGTTAATATGCAAATGTTTACCCGTGGTGGGTTTTACCTGGGACCCATTCGTCCAAAGAAGTTTACTCGCATGTGAAAGATGGGTAATCCAAGTTACAGTGCTAATAATACATTTTTAAATACATGAGATTAAATTAAATAAACCGGGCATTTACAGTTTATTGATGTGTAAATATGTAAGCGCGCGTTGTTGGAATCTGGTCGAGTAATTCCACACATTTAACTTGCGGGGACGGAAATGCGTCACTGTGTTTTATCATTGCATACGTTTTTATCATTGCATAAATTTATGAGCTGGGGCATATTAATTTCAGCTTTTTGTTGATGTGAAATAAAATTTCTCCATTTCGTCCTTGCACCGTACTCAAAAGAAATTTCAAGAATTCTGCAGGGAGATTATCATCTTTTACCAATGATCATAAGCGGAGACTTCAATATCAATTTTGCAACTCCAGAAGCTCAACCATTTATTGATTTTATGCAAGATAAATTTAATCTTCAAATGAACTCCAACAGGAAAATTTCAACAACACGATATGGAACAACAATCGATGCTGTCTTCCAGCGTAATCTAGATAGATTACAGTCTGGAATGTACATATCTTACTTCAGCTACCACTATCCGATTGTATCTATTCTACCGAAACTAGCACAGAACGAATAAATTATTGTTATTTCATAATATATCAAGAATACGGTTATTACAATTCCCTCTTTTCTCAATGACGTGTATCAAGCCACACACATACCCTACGCACGGTGTTTACACATACACATATTTCGGGACTGTTGGATACAGTCGCACCAATTTTTTTATTTTACTTTAAAGTGTTGTATCGTAGCTCAGGGAAATTAGTGGAAAAATAGAAAACAGACCGGCACAAAAATAATACGCGTCAGAATAAATAAAAACACAAGATAATTATAGTGGAAAAATGTTATAAAAAAACACTTATATTTATTCCGTCTCAGTAATATTGCTCCTCTCACCTTGGTTCCTGCTATCTGACTGACTTTCGTCATACAATCATTAGAACCTTCTCGGTCTTTCGTTAAGTTTTATATCCTATCTCAATACATCGACCGCAGAGTTGCAATACTCATGCAGTTCGATACAAGTGTAATCAGTTCTGGCATTATTCAGTGACAATCGATTTTGATGCGTAGTTTCTGTGGCATGTACCTAAAAAATGTGTTTCTTCGAAAATGATAACTATTTTCAATCCTGCGGGCACCCTGCTGTACATAATTAATTTAAACATGCAAGTTTGAAATACCTAGATAAATAAGGTAAACTCTAAATCGAAAAGTAAATATGAGATGGCTCTATTTAGTGTTGTCGTTGTCATTTCGTTCAGATACGGACGATGCTACTCACTACCTGTATAGCTCTGAAGGGGTGACTCCAAGAAGATGCCCATATCATAGGAAAAGAAGAGACATTCGTGTTACAAGCAGGAAGACTAAGCTTCAGCTTCCGTAACTTTTCACTGATTTTGTGACTGATTTTCACTGATTGGCAATTATGACGTTCTTGAATAAAAATGTACATCAAATCCGTATTAGGCGATGTGAGCGAAACGATTTCATGAATTTTGAAACCTTTGCTTTACTTTTATAATTATTTTAAAAGAGAACCTAATTGCATAGGGCGCGTAAATTTAATTGCTTATAACATACCCGAAGGCTTTAAAGACCCTGTAGCGAACAAACCAAGACAGTGCAAAAGATATTTCTTCACATAGTATTCCAGTATTGTCTTCCAAAAATCTATAATCGAAAACTTGCGGCTGTCGCATATCCCTATGTACTTTCAACTACAATTCAGACATCATCGATGATTTTTCTTAAATTGAGAAAAAGCTACTGGCGTTCAATTCAATAATTTTTGGGGTTTTATTATGAGTCAAAGCTAAAAAATATTAGAATTTAATATACCTATCTTAATCTTATATATTCCATTTAAGAAATCAATAAAAGATTTATTAAAATGAAATAAATATTCCAAAATATATCCATAATTTTCAAATTCCATACAGAAAACATTGGTTTCTATGTCAAAAGTATAACAAACCCTTACACCTTGCATATTACAATTTTTTATAGGATTTTAAAACTCAGGCCGTAGCCCGGAGCTTTTCTGGCCTTAAGTTTCTTTATAACTTGCCAGAACTCCGGTGAACTTAGCGGATAGCATCTATTGCTATATTATTTTTAGATGTTCTGTCCGATGCATTAATATTTCCCTTAAGCGATTGACCATCGAACGGCTTAAAAGTTTCTTCTAGATGAGCGGCGAAAACGTCCGCTTTCTCTTTGTTTATTTTGCCCAATCATCTTGGGTTATTTTTGAACTCCCACAAAACGAATGGTTGTGAGAAGCTAGGTCTAGCGTCATTTAATTTTAGGTTAAGTAATCCATTCCCGTGGTCATTTGTGGCCTTTGAAAGCGTCCCTTTTCATTTCTTAAGAATTTTTTTAATGGTGGAGTAGTTTCAGCCTACTGTACATGAGAAAAAAAAAATGGTGGAGGAACTATGTAAACATTAGGTTTAACATTTTGTGGGCAGTAGTAGAGTAGCAGTATACCCCGCTGAAAAATTGCGGCAACCAGGTGACAGTGATGATACTAACCACCTTATTTTGGACTCTGAAAAACACCACTTCGTAGTTCGTACTCAATGAAAAACTGACACTATTAGAGTTTACACATTCACACACTGACTTACAAAAATTAAAACAGTTATTCACAAATACATTTATCTAACACCAGTCTTTCTTTAATTGAATTTTTGACAGCCACTCTAAAATGAAAAGCCATGCTGCTGTGCACTACATAACAGTATACTCGTACTCTTCGTATACGACACATTCGTAATGCATCCCGTCTCTTGTTTTATTTGGCAGTTGGGATGAAATTGCAAATTTGACCTAAATTTCCACCAATCGACAGACAAAAAAAAAAGAAAAAAGAATGAAGCAAAACAACAAAATCCTAACAGACTCATCGTGCTTAGTGGGGGTCGCAACTCGCAATAGCAATATCACCCCAGCCTGGATATCCATGCATGTGCATGGGATGAGCTAGCAGCTCCTATTTGAGTTTGACTGAAATCCATGCCCCAGATGAGTTCATTTAAGTTAGCCCGATGAAGCGGCAAAAGGGGAGATTGAAATGGATAAAGCATCCGAGAGGCAGAAGATTTGCATGGAAATGAATGCGGCGAATGAGATTGTGTTAGGAGAAAGTGACACAGGAAATTATTGAAATCGAAGGCAAAAATTAAAACTTAAAGAAGCTCATGAATATTCATTCGCATGCCCTAATTAAAGAAACATTTGAATAATCCTCTAACACATTTTGTATGCGCAGCTTAGTATCGGATGAGTCTCAATTAAAAATTAAAATATACTATCCCAATGTGAGAGATGTTCGGTTTTGCCACACAAGATATATACAATTATTCATGAGATGGCTTGGCTCTACTGGGGATAGATTTTTGCCATGGCACGGATGGAATATTTCTGTGAATATACGCACACAGAAAAAGGATATCAGCGCGCGAGAAAATTCCATTTTAATTCAATTTCATTAATTAAGACAGCAGAATGGCTGATGAAATGAGACACATTGAAGATTAAATAAGAATGTGCGATTTAATTGACATTAGAAATGATACAGAGATGGAATGTTAATGTCTTAGATGAGCAGGCTAAGAAAATACATTCGTGGCTCTTATCTGGGTAGAGATAAGTGTGCGGTGTGCCTAGTAAAATTGGTTTGGAGGTGGGACTAAATGCTGCGGTTTAAGGTTGATGACGAATTTAATAGATTTTGAGCGATTTTACCATAGAAATCTGTTATAGTTTTTTTTAGTATGCAAATTTTAAACCTTTAAAGTTACACAATTTTTCAAAAAATATGGCAACGCGAACCAACATTTTTCGCAAGAAATATTCATTTTCACGCCTAGACCTACTAGAAAGTACTAAACGTTCATTTCATCTTTGCAAGCCTTCTGTATATAGTTGGTATTTTTTATCGTTTCGCACCGATGATGCGAATTAAATCAAAAGCGAGCATAAACCAAATTTGTAATTTGGCTTCATTTCGTTACTGAAAAAGGGAATAATTCCATTTGTTAAAACTTTTCTTTATTTTCAAGTCACCAGGTGCGAAAGGTGACGCGAAATGAAGCCAAACGAAATAATTTTAAATTCAAATTTTGCCTACATATTCAAAAATGAAAACGAAATAATGCCAAATTGGTGTTATTTAATTTTTAGTCACTCTTGGAAGCGGAATAATGCCAAAATTTTGATTTGGTCTTATATCGTTTGGTTTTATTTCACCTCATCCTCGCACCTGGCTTTCGGTTACTATAGGTACTCTTAGAAAGGGTATTGGTCTTTTCACTGACAAAAAATAAATAGCTATGATTGGTCTGCATCAACCCGTGTTAAAATCACGGCACACCTGAAAAGTCATTTAGATTCAATTCGCAAATCGCAATTGAAGAATTGACTGAGGGGCCCGTGACGTTCTTGTGCGTATCGATGTGTTGTACTATTCAACACGAGGTTTTTGCCAGTGTTCCCAGTCTTTTTTCTCTTTTTTTTTATTAAGAAAGCGTTTCCCCCAAGTTAAAAAATAAAAAACTCCGCTTTTCTCCTCCTTTTTTTAAATATTTTATGTTTCACAGAGATTTTTTATATTTCCCCTTTTTTTAAGCTTGTTTCTCTTTTTCCCCTTCTGCCAAAATTGGCGCTTTCCCCTCAATCTTGGACCACTGGTGTTGTAATTCTCAAATTTCCTAACTCTATAACCATAATATTTGCATTTGCTGAATTTATAGAACGCAGCATTGTTTGCCCGATCCACTCGAAAAGGGACCCTCTAAACAACGCCAACTATAGAGACATCAGTCTCCTTAACATAGCATATAAGATCCTATCTGATTTACTGTGCGTACTGATGCTATCAGTGCGTTTTTAGACCCGGTAAGACCACAAATGACCAAATATCCACACTACGGCACATCCTTGGACCAAGAAGTCCAAGTATATGCCCGCCACCTGTTTATCGGTTTTAAGGCCGCATATGACAGCATTTATAGAGACGAGCTATAAAGGACCATGTCTACTTTTGGCATACCTACCAAACTTGTCCGGTTCTCACCGAGACCTTTGACGTCAAAAAGGGATTGAGCCAAGGTGACGCGCTGTCATGTGAATTTTTCAACATCATTCCAGAGGCACAATTTTTCAGAAGTCTGTGCAACTATTTGCATACGCTGACGGCATCGACATCATTGTCAGAACACAAAGAGCTGTCACTGGTGCGTTTGCAAGTATCAGTACAAATGTAGCAGAAATGGGTTTAGTAGAGAATGAGCGTAAAACTAAATATACGCTGTCAACAAGAAGGGCCACACAACATCGACGAATCGGATAGATCGTCATGAATCATGATAGACAGCTATCAATTTGAGGTAGTTCGGGACTTGGTCTACTCCGGCTCCGCAATTAATTCTGAAAATGACATCACCTCAGAAATCTAGCGAAGAATCACACTTGCCAACCGTACAAAAGAAATTTGTAGGAGGTGGTTTTAGTTAGTAAAAATCTCACACTAGATACTATGAGCACGCGCCGAGTGTCCTCATAGTGTCTTCTAGAAGATTTCCACCTACCTCGGAGAGAAAAAAACAAAAAACACTTGCCAACCGCTTTATTTTTTATAAGGCCTTCTCGAGAAATCTCGAGGAAACTCTGTATAAACCCTCATCCTCCCAGTCCTGATTTATGGCGCAGAAGCATAGATGCTATCAAAGGCGGATGAAGATCTCCTTGGTCGTTTCGGACGCAAAATTCTTCGAGTGATTTTTGGTCCCGTTTACGTTGATGGGCTCTGGAGGAGGAGATTTAACAGCAATCTCTACAAGTTGTACAGCGACATCGACCTAGTCAGAAAAGTACGCATTAATCGCACTCAAACTGCAGAGGCGTATTGGTTGAGGCCCAGGTCCACCTCGGACTGTAGCACCACCTAAGTAAGTAAGTAAGAACATTAGACGATATACGGTATTATTGACAGGTGACTATATAGAAGTCATAATAAAATGTGCACGACTGGATCGCATGAAACTTTTCCTTTATTGCGAGTCCGACTGAATGGCAGAGTCTCAGAGTTCTCAAGTGCCGCTTGGACTTAGAAACTTAAAAATGAAATGATTGTAGTTGGTTGCCAGCAATTTTTTGCAATTTTGGCCCTTTTTTTAGTTGAATAAGGAGCTTCAGAAGTGTTTCGAATGCTGTTAAAATATCGTTCAAAAATACTAAGTGTTCAGAATAGGTTCAGAAATGGCACTTTTTTGTTCTCATTTTGCCCTTTTTCTTGAGACTTTTTAGAATTCTACAGCGATTCTCAACAGGTCTGTATCGTACCCAATGCCTAGCTTCGAATTGGAAATGCCTTCAACTTCATGTCGAATTTGAGCGGCTGAGTTAGGAACTTTTTAAAGACATATTTTCCCTATAATATTTGTCAGAGTGATGAGGAAGTGAAAAAAAAAACTTAAGAAAACCCTCTCCGGGGATCGACGGTGAAACCCCTCGCTCTGTACCTTAGTACCTAACAGTGCATGTCCATTGTGGATGGCTAGAACTCCGCGATAAAATTCGCTAATAGGATTTTTATTTCATCTTTCTATTGATAGGCGTTATTCCCTTTCCCATAGGAGAGCGGCCTTCAGTGGTATTTTTCTGCAAAATCCCTTAAATCTTCACAAAATTAAATCAGTGTAAATCCGTCTTCAAATTACGTCATACTCGTCGTTATCGTATCTGCTGAAAATATATTTTCATAATATAGCAATGCAGCCCACAAAAAATTGTATATACCATACACTCAACGCCATATCCTTACTAACATAAAGGGTTCGTTGGTAAACGTCAAGCAAGTTAGGCATAAGGTGCCGTAAAAGGAAATGAATATTTAACTCGATAAGTTGGCGTCGATGTGAAACGAGAAACGACTGGGACATTAAATCTCAGAAACCATTTACGTAACGACGTAAGACGACAATGCCACTGCCATGTTCTTCGGAGCACGGTAATGCATTTCGTTAAGTGAATAATTCAGTACTCATTTTACAAATTGCTTGACTTATTGAGCAGATTATCGTGAGAAATTCAATTCAACTGGTCTAAATCTGAATTTTAACACTTCGGCTAAAGAAGAGCATTAATTATTAAAACACATTTTGTAAATTTGCTTAACGATGGACAACTGATTTCATATTGCGTGCAGCACTCTTCTTGGTGGGAAGAAACTTGTGCGTTTCACCCAAGGGAACTAAGGAACGGAGACAGACACAGGATTTGGTCCGATTAGAATTTTCCATATCGTCGATAAATTGAATATTCCTACCTACCTAGCACTAAAACTGTGTTCCAGCCAGTGACGCTGGGTTAAGTTGTTGTCTATGATTGGAAGTGCGGTTCGTAATAAATTTTTACGTAATATTTATATGTAAGAATTAAGAGATTTGTTATTTAATTTGCATTAGCAATTATAAACTGAATATCCCGATGGACGTGTCTGTTGGTGCAAAAATGAGTTCCAATTGGTTGGAATTAATTTAAAAAGCATAATTCAATGTATGTAGTTAAAAAAAGAAAAAGTCGGTAATATTGGCTAAATAGAAATTTTGTGTACCTTTATTGGAAGGGGGCATTAAGATTATAACAAAAATATACCGTAGATATATTTTAAGGTGAACATATTACGTAGATTATCCTTTGGGTGGTTATTTTTGAGAAAAAGTTCAAAAACTTATTTATTCGATTTTTAAAGAAAAACTAAGTACGGAATCTTATTGATTTGATTTTGATCAAACTCGTTAGAGCAGTTTGTGTAAAATTTGGCAGACAAACCAGTACCAAATATTGAATTGTTTAATTTGAAAAAATACGAAATTTTCCTAATTCATAATTAGGTTCGGAATGTAAGAACTTCGTTTTTAAAGTTTTATCGAAATCGAAAATGTGGTTTTCGGGATACGAAAACTTTCTAAAATAAGCGTTTTCGGTGATTCGAATTGAAAATTAGGGATATTGAAAACATCAATTTTAGTCTAATTATGCATTTTGGTCAAAATCGGTAGTACCTACCCTTTTCAGGTAAACTAAAGAAAACTAAATGTTTTTTTAAATTACTTTTTCCAAAAATACCTTGTAAGATAATACAGAGAAAAACTGAGTTCGCTATTAAATTGCAAATGACCATTATTACCTTAGGAATGAATTTTTATTTCAATCGAATGGACCGTTTTCGAGATATCTATGTCCAAATTTCAAAAGTGTCTTTATTCTCATTTTTAGCCAAAAGCTGGGTATGCAGTCATGATAACCTCACCTACATAAGCTAAAATATAAATTTTGGTTGAAATCGTGGGAGGCATCTGCAAAGAAATCAAACTGGTAGGAACATTTTATATGGGATGTACCATTAATATTGAGGTTACCGTGTACAAAAAAAAAACTTTCCGAATTGTATGCCCCCAAATCCGAAGTTTGAACCAAATCCGGGCATTCGTTTAAGCTGTAGTCAGACGGACAGACCCAATTTTTTTTTAGTTCTAGCATCGTAATGTCAGAAATTATTAATATCTCGAGATTGAAATTTTGTACGAATACAATACACGTTTTCGAGAAATAAATAAAAAATTCTTCCGTAGATCGAGATTAGCCTTTCACGTGGCTGCTGTATTCGCAAAATTATTGTATACCTTATTTTTTTCATTTTAAATTCATTTTTATTATTTCTTTCTTTAACTTACATTTTCATTTCATTTCATTTCATTTATTTCATTGATACTAGACAAAAATGATTAAATCTAATTTAAAACTAATATTTATCTTATTCTAGCTTACTGGCTCTTAGCGAGCGCTCTAAACTTAACAATATGCTTAAAATTGTTGCCTTTCCGCCTTAAATCTATCTATCTATAATTTGTTTTGTTTTTTAACTTTCAAGAAACTTTAGAAAACTTAAATTCTTTATTATTGTTTTGTTTAAAACTACCTAAAACTACCTAAGCTACATAACCTACATTGCCTATAAACAGTTGCCTCTCGGCCGCCAACAGGGGCTCATCCCAAGCGTCGGTCAAGTCTCGGAAGCACTCTTTCATGATGGCTAGCCCGGCCCCTCCCAAAGACCCCACTACTCTAAACCTAAACCTACTAACTTTTATCTAGCTTAAAACTAAGGGGGAATGCTACAAAAGAAGCGCACCGGCCTGGGAGAGCGTATCAACTCTCACGTCTTCGTCAAGCCACCAAAATTCGGTGAACTGCTTTACCGTATCGACCCTGTCCCTTTCCGCAATTGCGGTACTAAAACAGAGGAGCTCCTGAGCATTGGCGGCGTACCCGTCGTAGATGAGCCGCTTATCCCTCGCGCCGCGGTGGCTGTGGTACAATACCGGCACACCATCTTTTGTCTGGACTAACCCTTTCATGTCTACATGAAGAAATGCCTCAGGCAGGATAGAGCCAGACCGAAGCGTACTCTCGTGGTACATTAAATTGGGGTAGTATGCCCCTGAGATCAGGTTATTGTCACGGGCCATTGCCCTAGCAACGTGCCTCCGAATCACCTTAATAAATAAATTGTCAATCCTATTCAGTAGGGCCCCATTGTATAAGGTCCTGTTGGGACAATATTTTATGTACTGAGATTCAGGAGTTCTAAACAACCCTAGACAGGCCCTGAGGCATTGCCTCTCAAACACCCGAATCTTTTCCATCTAACATTACTGATGAAAATTTTTAACAGTTTTGTTCCCTTGTAATGTCACACCTGGATAGGAAAAAATGTACGGCTGGTTTATTTATTGATAAAACCAAAGCTTTCGACATGGTTAACCACATCTTCTGTTGGATTTCGTGGTTTCATGGTCCACTGGCTTACGTCATATCTTGGAAATAGATCGCAGAGAGTAAAATTGGATGATATAAGGAGGGAATTATTGTTCCTTAACATGGGTGTTCCTCAAGGCTCCATTTTAGGTGCAATTCTGTTTTTGATGTATGTTAACTCACTCTTTGCTCTTAGTTTCAAGGGTAAACCAACTGCCTTTGCTGATGACATTGTTATCACTTATGGCTTAGGCAGTCCTTTATACCTAGTTTCTGATATTAATTGGGATCTTATTTTGTTGAGACATTGGTTTGCTGAACATCAACTAGTGATAGGCTCAAAAACAAAGACAATGTTCTTCTGCTTATCTTCTACACTACTTTGCTAACTTTGTAAACTGTCTAGTCCGGCTCTTCGTTTCCGTCTTTTTGTAGTAACAAATGTTTCCAAATTGAGAGAGAATATTATGAATTCAAGTATTTGGGGCTAACTCTTAATGAATGAATGAATTTTGTGAATCACACTAACGCATTGAAAAATAATTTCCGATGCACTCTTCGACATTTTTTATTTTTTTTTTTTTATTTGCGTAACGTCTACTCTGCAAAGCTTTTACTGAAAATCTAATACGGTATCTTTCACTCCAAGTTACTCGTACATAATTGAATTGCTTGCTGGGGTGGTGTACATATATCGGAATAAAAAAAATCCTCTGTTGGTTCTTCGAAAAACGTTCTAAGGAAAATTTGTCGAAAACTTCGTAGGCATTCTAGCTTTCCTTTGTTCTGTTCCATGAAAATGCTTCCTGTCCGTCATTTGTATTTTTTTAAGGTGTTAGTAATATTCTTTATGAAGTCTGGTAATCCTCATTTTCGTTTAATTTCTCGTTACAAAATACATGTACCGAATTTTCAAACAACTTCTTATCGTAAGTTTTTTTTTTCTGTTTTGCCTTGAGTACCGGTTATTTAATGAACTTCCTCTGTCTCATCAGAACAATAGCAATTCCAGGACTATTCTTAAAATGCGTTAAAATGTGGCTCTTCAGTTTTGACTATGCAGCTTTAGAATCCCTTACTTCTAATATAATGGTTTAACTTTGGTTTAAATTTTCTTGATTGATATAACAATATCCTTTTCTGTTTATAATTTTTTGTTTTTTGGTTTTATTACTGGGTCACCCCACCCATATTTTAGTTTGTATAATTTATCCAATTGAAGTGACATTCTACATTATTTTATTCTTGTATATAAATACTGAATTTCACTTACCTTTCTTATACTTTTATTCGTTAATTTAGTATTATGTATCATTTGTTTGTATCTTGAAGGCATAAAAAAAAAAATTGGTGCGACTGTATCCAACAGTCCCGAAATATGTGTATGTGTAAACACCGTGCGTGCGGTATGTGTGTGGCTTGATACACGTCATTGAGAAAAGAGGGAATTGTAATAACCGTATTCTTGATATATTATGAAATAATAATAATTTATTCGTTCTGTGCTAGTTTCGGTAGAATAGATACAATCGGATTGTGGTATTTGAAGTAAGATATGTACATTCGAGACTGTAATCTATCTATATTACGCTTGAAGACAGCATCGATGGTTGTTCCATATCGTGTTGTTGAAATTTTCCGGTTGGAGTTCATTTGATGATTAAATTTATCTTGCATAAAATCAATAAATGGTTGAGCTTCTGGAGTTGCAAAATTGATATTGAAGTCTCCGCTTATGATCATTGGTAAAAGATGATAATCTCCCTGCAGATTTCTTGAAATTTCTTCTGAGTACGGTGCAAGGACGAAATGGAGAAATTTTATATCACATCAACAAAAAGCTGAAATTATTATGCCCCAGCTCATAAATGTATGCAATGATAAAAACGTATGCAATGATAAAATACAGTGACGCATTCCCTGTCCCCGGAAGTTAAATGTGTGGAATTACTCCACCAGATTTCAAAAAAATGTATGCAATGATAAAACACAGTGACGCATTTCCGTCCCCGCGAGTTAAATGTGTGGAATTACTCCACCAGATTCCAACAACGCGCGTTTAGATGTTTACACATCAAAAATAGACTGCCCCCATTCCCTGTTATATTATGTAGGAGGAAGGTACTAGGTAGTTATATATTTTTCAAATTTTAGGTTCCTATAGCCGATAGTCGATTTCGACTGCATACAGATTACAGAACTGTTTGGGGTGTAACCAGCTTACACCCTTAACATCGCAATGTAGGCAATATGTACTAAGTTGTTCTCTTACGCACGTTTGCTGATACTACTCATAGCGATTTAAGTCCTACTTAAATACCTTATAGGCTACTTTTTCCATGTCATAAACTGTCACTTACGATTTTAAGTTTTAAATCGCATTGATTAGTATCAGCAACTGGGCCTTAATTATCATGTTGGACGCAACTTGGATGGTAATTAAGATCCGCGTTCTCAGGCGTATATAGATGAGTGAATTTTGCGACCGGATAAACACATTTTTGAAGTACTTCTCAGCACTGGTACCTACAATAAGCTTGTCCACAGCTTAAAAGCGATTATACAAATTACAGGATTCACTGTCATCGATTTCTGTGGAAAACAGAAAGGACCTGTTTATGGTTTGCATCGATTGATGAGTGACACTCATTGCGGCGAGCTCCTTTATGATGCTATTGCAATTTTTGCATTCTGAGGTTGGTCGCACGAGTCAAAGCACGTTCCTCTTACCTCTGGAAATTTAAATTTAGAAACTTCTTCACTCATGCACAGGCCATTAGGTGTTCCAAAAACTCTACCGGCAGCAGTATAGCAACTCAAAGACTGACTATAACACCGAGCTGAGTGTCGTGAGGATAGAACGAACAACTATCCAATAACTTTCAGAGTCAAGTTCTGTTGGAGGAAATTATTTTATGATTTATAAGTTTTGTGATAGTAAAAGTTTGCAGGCAACCGTACGATTGTTTTGTGGGTCAAATTCGTAATTCAAATGTAAGCCAACGGAGGAAGCATCTTGCCGCCCGACAAAAATAAAGGATATCCTTTTTGTGTCTGTTTTTGTGTAGATTTTTGGACGCTATGAGGCTTCAGATAGTTCGGCTAACCACGGGTTCTTTTCTCTTTGCGGGAAATTGTCATCGCGTGACATCTTTTATGAATGGATTCGGGCAGTTGGCATGGGCAGTTGTGGTCTTTAACATGGATGATGGAAATCCGGTCAAGAAGTGCACCCAGAGTGAAATTGTTTTTCTCTCCTCTATGTGTATCTATTTCTTTTGTCTGTATGGAAGTATGTGTGCTGCATGTTGGGTGAGATTGGGAGAAGCTTGTTGATGTCGTAAAAAGAGAAATGGTTTTCGGCACAGAATGGGTGTACGAGGGTACGTATTTGAGAGGGCACATGCTGCTAACGTTCTTGCTGAAATGAAACTCACAAATGGAAATTTATTAGATTGGCATTGCGGATATAAAAGGATGTGACGATAGATATGAAATTTTACAGAGGAGTATAGGTATTTGTTTACAAACAAAAGTTTCATAAATTCCTCTTAAGGGATTCACAAATTATGAAGCTTGGAACGGGATTAGCATCGGTACTCGTATATATATAAAATTAAGTATAGTTAGAGGCGTTGACTTGGTCATAAACTATTTTATGCATGATCAGTAGGTCTAAGTTGGGCCTGAAAAATTAAAGGCTTGTGTTCGGACATTGATTGTCATATAGCTAGGCGAGCAACCCATCCCGCACGAATGGTTGAGTTTACCAAAATGCAAATGAGTCTTATGTAGGTACATATTTAGTATAATAACGGGTGATTTTTTAAGAGGCTTAGAACTTTTTAAAAAAAAAAAAAACACAAAAAATTCGAAAAAATGAACGAAATATTTATTTGAATCGATAGTCTGAACCTTGCAATTTAATGTTTAAAGATAATTTCATGCAAATGTTGACCGCGGCTGCGTCTCAGGTAGTCCATCCGCTGAGTCCAATTTTGGCATACTCTTTCACACATATCGGCCGGTATCTCACGAATGAATGCATGGATGTTGGCTTCCAGTGCGTCAATCGAAGCGGGCATGTCCCTATACACATTAGCCTTGACATACCCCCACAAAAAATAATCTAATGGTGTCAAATCGCACGATCTAGGCGGCCAATTGACCGGCCCGAAACGTGAAATTAACTGTTCACCAAACTCGCCTCGCAATTGCGCCATTGTTTCGCGTGCTGTGTGGCATGTGGCACCGTCTTGTTGAAACCACATATCATGCAAGTCAAGAACTTCCATTTCGGGCAAAAAAAAGTTTGTTATCATCGCTCGGTAGCGTTCACCATTGACAGTAACGCTGCGATTCGCATCATCTTTGAAGAAATATGGCCCAATAATGCCGCCGGCCCATAAACCGCACCAAACAGTGGCTTTTTCGGGATGCATTGGTAGCTGTTGCAATGCTTCTGGCTGATCTTCACTCCAAATGCGGCAATTTTGCTTATTTACGTACCCATTCAACCAAAAATGAGCCTCATCGCTGAACACAATTTTTCGATAAAAAAGCGGATCCTCGGCCAGCTTTCCAAGAGCCCATTCACCAAAAATTCGGCGTTGTGGTAGGTCGGCTGGCTTTAGTTCTTGCACAAGCTGTATCTTAAAAGGCTTTACGCACAAATCCTTCCGCAAAATTTTCCACGTAGTGCTGTAACAAAGGCCTAACTGCTGGGAACGGCGCCGAATCGACATTTCGCGGTCTTCTGTCACACTAGCTGATACGGCCGCAATATTTTCTTCACTACGCACAGTACGTAAACGTGTTGGTAGTTTAATGTCCAACAAAGTAAATTTGGTGCGAAATTTGGTCACAATCTTCTGAATAGACTGCTCAGAAGGTCGAGAATGCCGATCATAAAATGGAAGCAGCGCGCGATGAACATTTCGAACCGAGCACGAATTTTGATAGTAAAATTCAATAATTTGCAAGCGTTGTTCATTTGTAAGACGATCCATGGTTAAATTGCAAACCAAACTGAAGCTGTTTGACAGTGACACAAGGTACTGAACACACGTCAGCTATCAAAACCAGTGTTGCCAAAACCAAACCAGCTAAAAAATCACCCGTTACAAGCGAGCAGTGTTCGTGTACTTTTGAAGACCACTCGGGGAAGTCTAACTTACTTACCCCTCAACCAACCAGTCGCTACAGCCAGCTTGGTCTGCATAGGTAGGGAAATGTCTACAAGTCTTAAATTTCATTCCACATATATATACATGTGCAAAGGGTAGGATGTGCAGAAGGACTTTGAACTTTTAGCTCGGCTCTATCTTAATCCATCTGCTATTTATTGATTACCCTTCAGTTCGAAAGACCGAATTTTTACTTATTTTCTGTTTATTAATTTTGTAGTTATCCTTATAGGACTATCAGATCTTATATTTGTAACATACACTGGACTGATTAGGGTAGAAAAATCGTTTCACTGCTTTGGTTACTTACTTACTTAAGGTGGCGCTACAGTCCGGGGTGGACCTGGGCCTCAACCAATACGCCTCTCCAGTTAGCGCGATCTTTGGCTAACTGCCTCCAGTTGCGCACACCAAGTTGGTTGAGGTCCCCTTCCACTTGAGCGCGCCACCTAAGGCGAGGTCTTCCTCTACTGCGTTGTCCCTCCGGGTTAGAATCGAAGACTCTCCGGGCCGGAGCGTTGGTGTCCATTCGCTCTACATGTCCTAACCATCTTAGACGACTAATGCGTACTTTTCTGACCATGTCGATGTCGCTGTACAGCTCATAGAGTTCGCTGTTAAATCTTCTCCTCCAAATCCCGTCAACGCAAACGGGACCGAAAATCACTCGAAGAATTTTGCGTTCGAAGCGACCAAGAAGATCCTCATCCGTTTTTGCTAGGGTCCATGCTTCTGCGCCATAGAGCAGGACAGGGATGATGAGAGTCTTATATAGAATCTCCTTAGTGCTTCTTGACAAGGCCTTACTAATCAATTGCCGTCTTAGGCCAAAGAAACAGCGATTGGCAAGTGTGATTCTTCGCTTGATTTCTTATGTGATGTCATTATCAGAGTTTATAGCGGAGCCGAGGTAGACAAAGTCCCTTTCTTGTCCCTGCTTTGGTTGATCATTTTAATAGCGAGCGCTTTAGCTCGATGGGCAGCATGCTGATTATGATGAACGAGGGATCTCAACGCAACGTTCTGATTCGAAATAAAATAAAAGGTTCCTTCAATGAACCAGCAAAAGAAGAATATCTACCAAAATATGAAAAATATGAGAAATATTAGGTCCGCTTGTTAGGACCTCAGTTTGGCATTCAGTTTTTCTATCCATAGAGTGTTTAAATAAAAGATTTTGCAATGCTATAGCTATTTTATTTAAAGTTTTATCATTTAGGAAGCCTCCAGATTAAGAAACTCACTGGTCATGGGTGTACCTTTAGGCTTTTCCGATTTCTCAGTCGAGAGCCTCTAGAGTGAACTATAAATATAAGGAGGAGGCACCGTGGAAAGCTTGGTGCAGAAAATGTTACTCAACTGGTTGTACTGGAACAATTTAAGTAGAACTGTACATATTTTATGAATCGTTAGTAAACTCCGATGATTGTCTTTCAAAAATTAGTCAACCAACTATGCCTACATAAAAAAAAACGGCCAATTGCGAGAATCACTCGATGGTTCGGTTTCGTTCTTCGCTAGAGTTGGAAACTGTGAGGATTTTTTTGTTGCTCATTTAACATGGTAAGGGCATCGTAGCTCCCGGTCAAAAAACAACACACCAATAACGAATGAAAAATCGTTAAAAGGAGCATACTTTATATAGTGACTGACAGTTTTCTGTAAATATCTTGTAAAATATTTACTTTTAGGCAAAACAGTCTTCAGCACATACATAGCTACGCGAATGATCTACAAAAAAAAAATGGGTCCATTTTTTTGTAAATCAAAGCAAATTTTTTTTTTTTTACCGAGGATAGCTGAAAATCTTCCAACGACACTATGAGAATAGTAAGCGCGTGCTCATAGTAGTGTCTGATTTTTACTGACTAAAAACACCACCCTTCGAAGAATTGTTAGATACTGCAACTAAGATATAACTTATCAAGCAATTTTTCTATAACGAAATAACAACTTTTGACAGGCTACTTTCGAACGATTTCGTTCTTTGTAGTCGGCGCAATAAATTGTTCTCGTCCATAATTTGTCGGACTGTATTGTTGACATGTCCAATTAGTCGGTTTCTATGCTTTCTCGCGAAGCTTCTAGTTTCAGCTTTTTTGGAATTCCGAGATCTCTGTGGATATTGTCGTTTTAAATATACCATGGTGCTTGTACAATTTCTCTAAGCACTTTATTTTGAAAAGTTTGTAGAATATTGGCGTTTGTTTTCTTGGTACAATCCCAAAGTGGTATACCGTAGGTCCACACCAGCTTTAGCACTTGCTTGTATAGAAGCAGTTTGTTTTCGGTACCGAGTAGCCAGTACATTTCTCTATATTTTAGATCGAGTTCTTTACGTTTCATTTTCACGTGCGAATTCCATTTCAGTTTTGCGTCGAGTATCATTCCCATTCCCCGATATTAGGCCTCGTTTGCAAAGGGTATTCGGGCCAAGTTTAGGAAAATTGGCAAGTCATTAGTTTTCTTATACGTGAAATTCATGTAAGCAGATTTAGTTTCGTTGAGGGCGATCCGCCAGTCCCTCGTCCATTCGTTTACCTTATTCAGTGCCATTTGCAGTTTTGCAGTCCTTTCTTCGATTGTATTACCTACTGCTAGGGAGCGGTGTCATCGGCGAACGTAACAAGGGTAGTGGCTTCTTCTCTTGGTCTATCGCGAGTATATAACAGATAGAGAAGCGGCCCAAGGACACTCCCTTGCGGTACGCAGGCCGAAATTTCCTTAAGTTCAGAGTATTCGTTTCCATGTCTAACACGGAAGAGTCTATTTCCGAGATATGATTCTAAAATATCATATAGGCGTACGGGAAGAACTTGTCGTAATTTAAATTTAAAGCCGTCATGCCACACCTTGTCAAAGGCTTGTGAGACGTCAAGGAATACGCTTGAGCATATCTTTTTTTCTTCAAATGCTTTCTCAATTACGTCAGTAATTCTATGCACTTGGTCAATCGTGGAATGCTTGGTTCTGAACCCAAACTGGTGGTCAGGGATAAGATTAATATATTCTATAACCGGTTGTAGGAGCGTTAGTAAAATTCTCTCGAAAACTTTGGATATGATTGGAAGAAGGGAAATTGGTCTATACAACTTTACTTCATCTGGCGGTTTTCCTGGTTTTAAAACCATTATGACCTCCGCAACCTTCCATTGGCTCGGCACGTGTTTTAGTCTGAGCGCAGCATTTATAATATGAAGAAGCTTAATAAACTAATGCTTCTCTTGGTAGAACTTTAAGAACTTCTCCCGTGATCAAATCATAACCAGGAGCTTTCTTAGGTTTTAGGGATTCAATTTCACGTTTTTGTTCCCTTAGCGTTGCACTTGTGAGTACTAAATCGTCGGATAGTAGTTCCGCCGCAATAACACTGTCGTGAACCGCCCGACCATCGTACGGTTTAAAGGTTTCTTCTAAATGGGCGGCAAAAACGTCCGCTTTTTCCTTATCTTCCCTTGCCCATTCATTTTGATTTATTTTAATTGGCGGCGCGGGGATTTTGGGCCTTTTGGTGCCTTTTACAGCTTTCCAAAGTGAATAATTGGAATCTTTTTTCGCCGTTAAACTTTCAAGGTAAGAACCTATCGCACGATTTTTAAAGTCCTTGATAGCTGTCTTCAACAAATTGCACAAATAATTCAAATGTGTTTTATGTTGCGGAGTGCGACTCTGTTGCCATTTTTTACGCGCCTTCCTTTTTTCGTTGACCAATTCTTTTATTTCGGGAGGATATCGAAGACCGTATTTGGCCGGCGTTTTCCTTGGATTAGGCGTATTATTCCAGGAAGCGAGCTGTACGATCTCAACGAAGCGATCTACTTCAACCTCAAGTTCATAGGGTGTCGTAAGTGGAACGCTAAGTTCAACATTCTCTTCAATTTCGTTCCTAAAGTTAGTTGTTCTACCAGTTAATATCGCTGGCTCAAGGTTATTTACTAGTTTTACGCTAAATGTTAAAATAACCGGTGAATGATCAGATGACAGATCAAAGCTCTCTTCAATTTTAATGTGTTTGGTAGATATTCCTTTCACGACGAAAAAATCGATCAGGTCAGGTATTTTTGAAGTATCAGTTGGCCAATAGGTCGGTTTGCCCGTGGAGTGGAAATCGCAACTGTACCCCATACCTGCCCCATAGAGCATTCTTCCTTTTTGCGAGATGTATCTAGAACCCCAGAACGTGTGTTTTGCATTAAAATTGCCGCCAATAATGAAGTTTGGTTTGAGCGATTTAAGCAAGTTAGTACAAAGTAGTAGTTAGTATATAAGTTTGTGCAAATGAAAATATTTTTTACTAAATTACTAATTTCCTACTCTATGGTATCGCTTCCAGTGGTATTCTACGTCAATAAGTTTCTGAGATAGACCTAGGAATAAAATTGGTCTAGTGGGTTCGAACAGACAGACAGACAGACGGACAGACATCGTAGCGTAACTAATGATGTTTCATTATTTCCTTTTTGATACGGAACCTTAAAAAATATTAAAAGGTTAATAACCAATTTTTGCTATATTCCCAAACACCTCGAAAACATTTTATACGTTGCTAAGTCTCTTTGTTTCCCCAACCAACTCTGTATCTCTGTATCTCTTATCATCTCCGCCTTAGAAAGTTAAAAGTCACGGTGAAATTGCAACAGATTTGATAATATATCACTACTTATATCACTTATTCACCACTTTTTTGATTAGGTATGCTTGCGTGGCTTTATTTTCGCTGATGCCGATTCTTTAATCTTATAACTCCCATTTGAGACTGCCTCAAACGTATTACCCGGAATACCCTAGAGGACTGTAGGTAGGCTGCAAACATAACATAGGTACACATTTTTACAACTCCGTACTCTTTAACCCTGACCACATTCATTTTTTTTCACTTAAGGTGGCCTCCCGTCTTTCCTATCTTCTGATCCACTGCACCACGTATCGGGACCTCTAGCTAACCTTTGAGTAAGGCCTAAGTAGATCCTGGTTGCTGCGTTTGACCGATTGTCAAACGGGTGCAAATTATGCGAGATTGACCAGCAGAACATCAGAAGACGAGGATGATGACGATTACCCAACACTAGGCGTTAATTCAAACCTTAATGGTTTCAGCTTTAAAAGCACAACTACTTTCCTTGATCTGCTTTCCTTTCACCATTAGGTCACAATCATTAGTCCTATTAGGAGATTTGTGGGTTAATAATCTTAGCTTGCTTCTTGAGAATGGTGTCTTCGCATTGACTCGTCTTTGAATATGAAGCCCTTCCTTCAATGCGTTAATTGAATACAACCATCAGTAGATAGCTCTAAAGCACTCAAAATATCCTCCCATATCAACTCAGCGTTAATTTCATGTAATGAATGGGATCGCACTTCATCACGTACCTACACCGGGCAAAATCTGCTCACCGAGCATCCGCATTAAAATTTCCAATCTTTTAAGGCCAATCTTCCATAAGTGGTAAATATGCACAGGCACACATTTCTTTTTCTGAATTAAGAAACTTTCAGTTCATAATCCCAATAATCCTTAAAATACTACACTTCTTTTGGATTTAACGGGAGCCGTCAAAAGCATTCATCGCTCACCAAACTCGATTAGAGGTCTTAAAGTTCCAAGCTCTCCCTCTGACTTTCATTTTAAACAACAGCAATAAACCAAAAGACTGTCCCTGAGCACATCAACATCCTGTGAAAATGTATATACAGCTTCCTTTCATAAATTATCATATTAATCCCTGTGGGTAAGGTTTTCTTTTCCCAATATTTTGCAAACATCTGCGGTGGTAAATCGTGGAAGGGAAACAAGAAAGAATATGTTGAAAAAGAAAAGCAGAAGTGAAATATCCTCTTTTAATTTCCACCAGATTTTCCAGAGATAAAAATTTATTCGAATTTATTTCAGACTTAAAACGAAAGCGAACGTGCAGAGTACCTCCCCACTAATCGATTATACAAATCGAATAGGCAGATATACAAACAGGATATTTTCAAAGTTGCCCTTAAGCAAAGTAATTCATTAAAGATTGTTGCGTTCTATTTTTGGTAAGATCTATACATAATTAATTCGCGGGGTGATTTTGATTAGGTAGACCTCTTGTCACCAGTGCAATGAATTTTGAATTCACCAGAAAATGTTTAGAGATCATCGGAATTAAATCATCCCACTCCTTCAACATTCGAACTTATTATTGGGCCTCGGAAAAATTATCATTCTCCTCTCCCTCTTACTACGCCTCCTCACTGTCTGTCTCTATACATTCCAGTTGCATGGACACGGACAGGGACACGCAGCGTAACCAATCTCCCGCAGAAAAAAAAAACTGACTTGTAAATTATTATCCTGCAATAAGGATTTTAATTTGTAAATGGAAATTAGTATCCCTTTCCCGCAGGCGAACTAGGTCAGCACTATGAAACAACATGACATTCTCTCTCTGATTAGGTATACACCTCTAAACAAAACTAAAAGTGGAAAGGTAGGGTCCGGAATAAGGCTAATCAAAAGGGTCCACGGCTTAGACACTTTTTTTTTTTTTTCTTAATTTCATAACTCAATTTCACTTCCTTGTTTAGAAGTGTTCTGAATTGGGACAGCTGCTTGTTTGCCCACCTATATTGCACTTCTCATGTTTGTGTGTCTTATTTGGTTATGGAAATTTATGACAAAAAAAAAGTAGAAATGGGGTAAATGGGTTTTGAGAAAAGATAACCGACGGAGAGCAATTTTTCACCACTAGCTCTCATGGTAACAAATGAAAGCTTTTTCGACTAAAAAAATACAATTTAAATATGCTTTGTCAAAAATGTCAATAATAGAAGAAAGGAAGGTTATAGACTATGTTATAGGTGGAAGCTGTCAATGACACATTTAGCCCAGTGTAGGGTATTCATGCAGCACTGAGATGCGCAGTCTACCGAGAGAGACCTCTAAGAAAATGTCAGATCCCGCTATGGCCATCTACCACTTGTCCCACCAATTTTTTTAATTTTTTAATATCCTCCAGCTTTAACATGAATTCTTATACAGCAATCGGCAAACCCAATACCTTCATAAAGCTCATTCATCATAATGTTCTGGCATATGCAGTGGCGGATCAGCCACGTAGCAGGAGTATCAATTGCTAGGGGCCCTGTGCATTTGGGGGCCCATGCATGAATATATTTTTTTCAAATCAATTTAGATACAATACTTGTAAAGAGTTAGTTGTATCAAAACTATAATTTATTGAAACTTTCAGTACCTACACTTCTAAAATTGAACGCTGGTCAGAGTCAAACCACAAATTATGTTTTGTACCCCAAGTTGGCAATACTGCAAAGTTAGAAGGGGTTTTCGTATTCCCTAATATTTCCGTGGAGTTAAAGACAAATTATTTTATGTATTGACTACCAATTAATAAGAAATTGAGAAATGATATTTACTTTTGGAAATTGAGAAAAAAAGGTTTCGTTATTGCGTTGAGCCTCCTTTATGTACTTATAGGTACGTAAAAAATCACGTTGTTGATGAGTTACTCAAACACGACGTGAAAAAAGGAAAAACAAATAAATTAGTATTTTATTATTGTTATGCTCTTCTAAATTTATTTATTTTTTTTTTTTTTTCATTATTTAATTTGAGTACAAGTTGTAAGCTATTTAGTTATGCAATATAATATTACAAATATACAGTCCAGCAATACAGCAGAATACCTAAAACTGTGAAATTTCCACAATCAGTTTTCAACTTATGTCAAAGAGATAAAATTCAATATCAATTGGGATATTTTGACAGATCAAGGTAGGTTGATCTCTTGTTTCCGTATGTATACACGTTTGTTAATTTGAACTATTTTTGTTTGGGTTTGTTTGTATACCATATGACCATACAGGCTTTATCATTCGCCTATATACCTACTAGAAGCTTCTTCTCGAGGGTAAGCTTGGAATATTTTCCGAGTAACCAATAAAGTTCTCTATACTTGTTTTAAAGTTGCAAACGGAACTTGTACCGTATTTATAAATACATGTTATGTAAAATCAACGTGGACCGATTTCGTTTCGTTAAGAGCGATCCCCCATGATTTTGTCCATTCATAGACCCGGTTAAGCAGGTACAGGAGAGGCCCAAGGGCGCTGCCTTGCGGCACACCTGCCCTTATTTCTTTAAATTCCGAATATTCGTTTCCGTGTTTGACACGAAAGAGTCTATTCTCTAAAACTTTGGAAATAATTGGAAGAGGTGAGATGGGTCTATAAGACTTTTTTTCATTCGGTGATTTGCCTGGTTTTAGAACCATTATGACTTCCGCGATTTTCCATTGACTCGGAATGTATTGTAATCTGATCGTGGCGTTTATAATGTGGAGAAGCTTAGTTAGTGCATTCCGAGGTAGCATTTTTAGGAGTTCACCCGTGATCAGATCATAACCCGGAGCTTTTTTGGGCTTAAGTTTCTTTATTACTTGTCCGAGCTCGGTGAGTGTAGTTTTTATTACTACATTACTTTCAGATGCTAGTCTGTCTGATGCATTAATATTTCCATTAAGCACTTGACCATCGAACGGCTTAAAATGTTTCTTCTAGATGAGCGGCGAAAACATCCGCCTTCTCTTTGTCGCTTTTTTCCCAAACATCTTGGGTTATCTTAATAGACGGCCCTGCGATCTTCGGCCTTTTTGTGGCTTTAATAGCCTTCCAAAGCGAGTAATTGAACTCTTTTTCAGTTGTTAGGTTTTCGAGGTAATTTCTAGCCTCGTCATTTTTAAAATCTTTAATCGACTTTGTTAGCAAGTTAGTTAGTCGACTTAAGTTCGCTTTATCTTGCGGGGCTCGAGTTTGTCGCCATCTTTTTCGCGCTTTTCGTTTCGTTCAACAGTGGGAATATACCTATGCTCCGATCATCGCCCCCTCTACTGTAAAAGAACCTTCCACCTTCCCGTCAATAGTATATGAACTTGCAATTAATGTACGGGGGATTAAATTACGAAGAGGGTCTCAGATTTCTTTAGATAAAAGTTAGGATAAGATCACTGCTAAAGAATATTTTCAGTTTAGGACAAGGGTTAGCCAGCTCAAGTAAGTAATAGAACTTTTTTTTTGTACATACGTAACATATTTATTTCTGTCTCTCAAAAGGTAGGTCGCACCATGCTGAGAGTTAGTTGCCTAGGATTTAAATAAAATCTCTCTGGCTTACAAATTCGGAGACTATTGACTTTATATATACCTACATATATTTTGCACTCACCAAGGTCTAAATTACCGAGAACAAGACTCAACTCTGAGGTACATTTCACTTTCCCAATCATATTCGCTTCTATAATCGAATCAGCTGTCCTATATACGCGTAGCTCATCTCATTTAAAAAAGCAAATACCATACCGATGTATTTCTTGTTTCTTCACTTACTCTAACAAGAATGGGATTATATAGTATTTTCGTCCTTCGCGTAAAAGCGCAAAAGTAGCATTGTTAAGGCATCCTATACATGAATTCAAATACAAAGGATCGAAATACACAAAGGATAGACACAAAGGAAGACAATGAATAAAACAACACAAAAAGGATAATAAACGGCAAGACGTCGCCGTCGACCGGGTGAATGCTTTACAAAGCAATCACAAATGCCGCGACTGTTGCACCGACAGTTGTTGTATAAAACCAGTCCATGGGCAACAGCAAACAAAAGTTACTCCATTCTCAGTCTGTCTACTGCTATTGTTTGCTACAGAGGCTAGACTTTGTAAACGGCGAATTCAGCGATAAAGGAGCAATCATTACCGCACAGCTAGTATAAAGGACGATTGTATCGCGGTTTTCTGTATGAACACTTAACAGGGTGTAGCGGAACGAATTATTTTGCAATTTTTCAATATGATGAGCCTAAGGAAGTTGGTTTCTTTTATGATCTTGAATAGGTATATGCTGATTGGAATCTTCTTTTTTAGGTCAAATCAAGAGCCAGGTCTTCCTTGTATTGGAGGTAGCGCACCTCCCACGATAACGGCAGGATTACGAAGCGCAGCAGAGATCCTCGAGGGCAACTACCTGAGGAAAATTCAGATGGAATTTTAGGTCATTAAACAGATTCAAACAAAATCAAATCAGACTGATTAGAGATTGGCGGTTCTAAAATGAGGACTTTCTCCAATCAGTCTGATTATATTGTGCTTACGCAAGTGAAAAAAGACCTTAGTCGACCAGAATCATCTGGTTGGAGTTAGGCAAACCTTCTTCTAACTTAAACTGCATTGGTTGATGCCCCCTTCTTACCGCTCTTTAGATGTGCCCCTAAATCTTTCAGCATTGAAAATGTCATTTGTCATCAACAAGGTATAGTCACCGAGCAAACGACCAAAACTTAATCGAATCAAATTGTCTACGAATTTTGATACCTAAGTTCATATGCCATAGAGTTTGCAAAACCACTTAGAGGGGCAAAGATCCCAACAGCAGCTTTGCATGATTATACCACTCAGTGTGGAAGTCAAAGGTAAATATTATACCTAGATTAGATACCAATAGCAGCAAGTCTGGCGGGCTGCCCCATTAAATACTCTATTAAGGTTGCAATCACCCGTAAAATGTGCATCCAATTATCATAGTTCCAAGGACATTCCATGACGCATACCATGTTGCACTTACCTCTTACCTATATATAAAATAATAGTTATAGGTGGCTGCGCTTCGCGTTTTTTTTTATATAGCTTTGAAATAAAATTTATTATTATACCATTATAACGAGTGAGTTTTCCGCTTAAATGAAATCATGGTTTAATTTAATAGGACAACGTGTTTTTGATTTATGGTATGGGCAATAAAATTTATTTCATGCGAATAGTTTTGTTAAACAAGTGATTTTATACGACCGCATGTTGCATCACTGCGATGAAGGAATGTGGGAGAGATTTTGTTGACGCATTTGGTCAATTTTATTTTAGATATTAGATATACGTGGGTTGGTAACTTCCTTGCAATTAAAAGGTTCATTTACTTGTGCCTTCTAATTTACAATTTAAAAATACAGCCACAGCCTGTACCTTAAATCTTCACCTCAGTATAAAAAAATTCAAACCAGGTGATCTAAGGGGTCACACTAAAATCCTAAGATCAGTAAATATTTTGTTAAAACCCTCGATATAAGTAAATGAATCATATCATGCCCCCAAAAGTCAACTTCCATCACTCAGAAAAACGAAGATTGTTACGCGAAGCATATAGTAAGGCGAAATCCGCGGATTGAGAATTTTTGCCGTTGAAATTTCGCCTCAAAATCGCCGCTTGCATGGCATTTAATTTGAGATTCTTCACAATGAAATCAAACGCGATCCGTTACAAGATTTCGGTCCATTGAGGTTGCGCAACAAAATTCCAACTGGGCCGATTTTCAATTTCAAATTGTGAAGCGGTAGCCCGGAACATGCAAAGAATTCAAAAATTAAAACTGTTTGTCGTATTGGAAGTGACGCTACCCGTTCTTCTATCCAGTCTATTTTTTTCAAAGTGCGGTCCTCTGTAAAAATCTATATCCCCAATCATCCGCTTGAAGTAGCATAGTGTCCTTCCTTGTGCCAATACGACCAAGTCACCAAGCCCAAAATCGTAAGAATCTATAATGATATCCGTTCCGGATTTATGAGAGCACAAACAGACATCAGTCTGTTTTATATATACTAGGTATGCGGTATCCAATCTGTTTTGCCCGTGCCTGTCGTTCCCGCCCTCATTTCCCAAAGTTTAGTTAGACAACTTTACGGAAATAGCGATTAAATTTTTTTTTATGGGGAGGTCATAGAACAAATTTTCCTATTCTGCTTAACTTTTTCAAAGGACCTATCGGGTCCAAAACTATCATATCTTTCAAACTGGAATCAATCATACTCATCCACAAAATTTCATTGAAATCGGTTGAGTGGTTTCTGAAATCGGCAACAGCGCCACCTATCGCTTCAAAAAGTATCCTATCTTTAAAGATGGAACCAACCATACACATCCACAAAATTTCAACTTAATCAGTTGAGTGGTTTCGAAGATCAACAACAGCGCCACCTACCTATAGATATAGAGGATAATTTAGTTGAACTGAAAACCGAATTTTCAGACTTTTTTTTTTTCCTAAACCTTCGCGTAACAAATATAAACAAACCCGCTGAAGGATGTATCTAATTTGGTGAAGTCGTTTTCAAGTTTTAATCATCTGATCCAATACGATCCATTTTTGTATACATATAGAACTTTTATTAATGTTTTTTGAGGAACAAATATATATTTTTAAAATTAACAATTTCTAATTTTTTTATATTTTTTATTTAGCTTCAGATCTCATACCGCTGGCTGGTTGGGGGAAAACTTGGGCTCAAATGAAGTGTGACATAAGACTGGCTTCTCTATGGTCAGACGTACCTTTCATATAGTTTACAAAATTTGTAGATAAGATCTGTTGTTAAATTGATTCTCAAGTCAATCGGTTTATTATTAGTATCTGTAGATTCGATTTGTATTCATCCAGTTGAATTTGAAGTCAAGCGTGGGTTTGCTTGAGTGTCTGATATAACATAGATATTTATACGACTTAAATCATCTTAGACTAGAACACAGAATAGGTTACTCGCTACCTGCAAGGGCGTTAAACAATCGAGGTTATCCCTATATACAGTAACCAACTTTGCAGGATGTGCTATGTGAATATCACTAGCTTTGAGACTTATCATACTCAAGAAAATTATTATTCCCATGAATTTAAAATTGTGTGTGTTCAATGATTGAAATTGCTTACTTAAAAGTCAAAAGTAAAAAAACAAAAAAAAATAATAATAATAATAATTTACTTCAATTTTCCAAGGTTACTGCCAATTTTCAAGCCCAGCTGAGCTGAACATGTGACATAGAACAGATGCGAAAAAACGCCACGCATTACATAATCCCTATTCCCACCATCAAAAATCAGATGCCTAACCCTAATCCTATACTCCAATCAATTAACAGTCCCCTGTCCAACAAATCATATATGCGAATGCATATCACTATCGACTACCATCAGTCCCCAGTCGATGTAAAAGATAACCACCCCAACACCCAATTAAATCACCTCATCATCCGAATTTAATCTACGAAATACTGATAAACACTCTGAAATTAAATCAAGAGCTCTTTAAAATACCGAATTTGCTCAACTATTAGTAGCCCCATTATGGTAATCATTATTGCCCCGGTGTGCTCCCATAAGTCTGCCAACAACTCGGTCGTAAATTAAATTTTACTCATTTTCTCGCTCCATAGAGAGAGCAACTGAATCTTGCCAGCAACAAAAGACAACCAAAAAAAAAATGCACAACCAGCCATGCGACAACCGACTCCGGATGTGTGGTGAACATAGTCACATAAATATCAATCCTTATCCAGATATTATTCCACAAGCAAACTTCCAGTCCAAACATTATATAGCCAGCCCAGCCCACATCCATATAGCACAACAAGCCAGTGTACTGTAAGCGACACAGATCTGTTGCTACAAAATATGGGTCACACAGCTGAGTGCAATAAATCAATCGGGGTATAAGTAAAACATTTTCATCCTGCCAAGTCAAGACTACATACCTTGCAACCGGAGTATCGCCGTCGCCGCCCACTGGCTCACACCAGTGGCAAGCACATCACCTTCCGGCTGATGTAACGTGTGAATGCATAAGTTTTAAGGCACCTTGGAGAGGGCAAAAATAGCAAAATTGGAAATCTGTCGCTAGGACGATAGTGATCCTGATTTATCACCTACTTGTGATGCTTAAAGTCTTGAGTGTCACATCGGAGTGTGCCTGTTTCAAGTCTCTGTCCTCTGTCCTCTATCGTCGGTCGTCGCTAAGGTCTTCCGTCGGTCGTATTGTGCGTTTGTCGAATTGAGGTGATAGGTGAAGCAAAGATAACACCACGTGTATGGTGTATGTAGTATGCGTCGTGTGACAAGCTCTCACATGTGCGAAACTCCGTACAAATTAGAGCCCAAAGGACATGTGGGAAATACCTGTGTAATACGCATCTTCCTATTAAATTGGGCTCTATATTGTTCCCTCCTAGTCCTGGCAATGATATCACTTCAACTATGCGAAGTGTGTATACAGGAGCAGGCTTTTATGTCAATTTGAATACAGCAAGGCGGGTGGATACACTAGATTGTTTAGATTGAAGAACGGCTTGTGTTCCTAATGTGATTCGATTACATTTTTTTTTTTTTTATGTCAACATAGAGACCACTTTGGGGATAAAGTCCTAAGATATGAATGTTTTCTGCTAAAGTCCTTGCTTGTCGTTATATTAAATTTTGTTTTGTCCTCTCGGGCGTATACAAAACACATTCTTGCAAAGATTTCTATATTGTGCACAAGGTGTTCCTGGAAACAAATTTCGTTGGCCTAGATATTGCCATATATATATTCTTGTAGGTAATAAAACTTTCAACGGAACGACTTTGGTGGTGTATTTTATGGGGTATATAGTATATTCCATTTACGACAATGAATAGGAATGGATTGGATTAATCATGGTTAGGGTAATGCACGTTGCTTTCAAGCGATTCATCTCTGATCTTTACTGAATGTTGACGTTTAAAAGACCAATGACGTTTAAAAGAGAAATCGCGGTCGCTATTCTGAGAGTTTGGGAGAAACCCGACTCGCAGGATCATTCTTCGATAGCCCCGTGCTCCGTAGAGAAAAGAGAGGAAAGCAAACAATTTGAATGCAATTTATAAGTTATCTAATACTAGCTAATCCGGAGATCTTCGTTTCGCCCAAATTCGTTTCCTTTTTGATCTATATAGAAAAATGTACCAGCAATAAAGATTTTTCAAGTTTATTTTTTTATTATCTTATTTTTTTTTTTTTTTTTTTTGTCAAACATTAGATTTTAATTCGATTTTCTTTTAAATGTAATTTTTTAAAAACTAATAATAAATTAAATAAAAAAAACTTGATTTGTACCTTTTATTTACAAGAATATTGAACTAAAATTGAATTAAATTAAATTACGAAAAATTAGTTACATGAATTATTTAGGGTAATAACTAGTGTACTCAATTAAAGATTAAAATTGTTAGAAAAAGATCAAGAGAAACAATGTGGGGATCCATTCGATCAATTAGGAAATGTGATAAATATGTATGTATTCGAATAGCTTTTTCAAAAACCTTTTTATATTCATTATAAATAATATTGAGCTACTCCCTATAACAATTGTTTTGCTATACAAGAAGTAGTTTCGGTACAAAAGACAAAAGTTTGCACCACTCACAATCACACGATTTAGGAGCACTTGAAAAGTTCCCGCTAAAACTTACATCCATTAAATATTTCCCTTCAACATTATTATAATATGCCATCTAGTGACAAAAATATCTTAATACGAAAAACAAAGAATTATATAGAAACTAGCGTGTCCGGCGAACTTTGTCCGGCACAAAATGGACTTTTTGACAAAAATAATTTGGAGCATTCACCTAAAATTAATTTTGTTGATCCAAAATAGCTTCTGATAAATACGATCTCACTATATACTCCGTTAAAAATTAAAAAAAAATTAAAATAAAACTCCCCGTAGAAAACGTATGGAAAATCAATTTTTACGAACTTTCCAATTTCCCTTTAAAATTTTCCAAGTTTTTCGCCATACGAACCTTCCTTAGAAATAAATGAGGCATAACAATATCGAGTTGTTTCAATCAAACCGCAATGATTTCACTAATTAGCTAATGTGAGAAATATGGGGATTCAAGATTGATGCCACAAATGCACAAATATCCAGCGATTATCCTTGCGACTTATTATTTGTCATAGTGAAAGCGAGATGCACGGGAAATTGAAGACGCTTAAATAATACCAATGGCAAATCGTTCTGAATAAGCGAAATCCGGGAAATGAGAATGTTTGTCTTTGAATTTTCCCCCTTAAAATCGTCGCTTGCATGGTTTACATTTGATTTGAGATTCTTCACAATCAAATCAAGCGCGATCCGTTGAAAAGTTTCGGTGCATTGAGGTTGCGCTACAAAATGATGATCGACTCATTTCAAATTGTGTATCGGTAAGCCCGGAACATCCAAGGAATTCAAAAAATTAAAAATTTCAAGCAATTTCTGGGTCATTGGAAGTGACACTACACACTACCCATTTTTTCAAAGTGCTGTTCTATCATCAGGCTTGAAGAAAAGTCTGTGATCGTCTGAGTTCATTTTTTCCATAGCCGTTTTAAACATCTTAGTCCAGGTGTTGTTTGCTTTAAATAATTTTTCAAATTGTAGAATGATGAGTGATGAATGATGATGTGTGAGTGACAAAACTCCTGTCTGCCCTCTGTACATGACTTGAAAATCATCCGATTCAAACAACGACTTTAATGGCTCCGGACTCCAGGGGTGCGCTGAATGGAACATATTAAACGTTGCCAATCGCACAGATAGAGGACCCAGCTCATAGAATTGCATCCGTCGCGTCGTCGGATTCGTTGATATTGACGTATTCGAAGAAACAAGCAGTCCCATAGAATCCGTCGCATACGGTGACAGGCAGTGTTTTAAATACTCTGTCATTATTTGTCCGACAAAACGTGGTAAATTTTCCCTTTCCCCTGTATACTCAAATTTCCTTTTAAAAAATTCCCTGGATAGGTGTTTTTTTGTGAAAATTTTTTACTTTTAAAAGTAAAATTTATATTATACGGAAAGATAATCACATTAAATTACCTTTAGGTACCTTTTTGTACTAGAAAATGTTTGTACCTACTAAAAAATCTTTCTAAAAAGTCGATTTTTTTTATGTACATTTATGTGTTGATTATCATGGTAAAATGTAGATACATATTTTGGTGAAATTAAAAAAAAAATTAGTTTGAATATTTTTTGCAGCTTTTTCCTTTTGCCCACGGAAGGCCCAGACAAAAAAATTTGCGAAAAAAAGAAGAAATCTCACGATATAAGAGTACTGGTGACAGCCGATGACAGTTTCTCTTATGCTCTCAATATTTCCACCAATGAAAAGGCGTCCTCTGACGCTATGCCAACTGTCAACGGCCGCGACCGCGACAGACAGAAAAGTAGAAAGTGAACCTACTGTATCCGTCGCATCCGGCACGCGCGCTGCTTATGGGTCACCTTCCATAAGATACTGTGTATTCTATCCACCTGTCAGTCGAAAACGTTGCCGCAATGGACGCGGCGGATTCTATGGGTTGGCCCCTTAAGGCCGAGCGTTTCGCCTTTAGATTTAAGCGCGTTGCAATGGTAGCACATAATTATTATGGTCATCGCTCCAATATTGAAAATCGCATCACTTTCATAGTTTTTGGTGGGTTCATACCGAAATGCCAGTCGTTCGAATGTTGTCAACGAAGGGCGTCTTGCAACCCTTCGATTTGAACTTGTTTGCTCTCTACCACCAGCAGTACGATTTGAGGCAGTTCTGATTAGATGTACTCTCAAATTGATTGCCTGTTCCTACTTCGACTTCCTAGCCAATGAGAAAAGAAGTGCCATTTCTACGGCTATTCTCAAAATTTAGAATTTTCGAACTATAATACCTAATTGTGACCGGCTATTGCTTTCAATTTTAAGGGTGTTTATTTTGAAGCACCAGCATTGGGAGATTTTGCGGCTTTTCCAACTAAAAACTGGTCCAATATGTCAAAAAATTGTCGCAGGCTCTCAATAGAAATGCCAAATTGCAACTTTAGTCGCACAACGGTCACGCTGTTATCTGTTGATCTGGTCATATGCGATGTCCCATTCCGTAGACTTCTCTATGTGCTTCGCGTTCTTCTTCAGTTTGGCTTCGTTAATATATTTGTTGTTGGCTTACTTGCCTAGTTTGTCGGCCAATATTTGCTCAAATTTGTCTTGGCATTCTCAAAAAATCATTGAAATTTACTTTTCAATTTTGTAGGCGTTTAACCTTTTTTAATATTTAAGTTTTTACCTCAAATCAACTGTATAGAAGCGATGAAACTGTTGAAGCGATGCACAAAATCACAAACAAACCAGCATTGTTGACAAACGTATAATATTATTAATCTGAAATTGTTGATTTTCTCCATTTAAGTATTTTTTAAAAACAAAATAATACCGCACATAAGTAGTTAGCTAATTAATTTTTGACATAGAAAAGTCAAAATAAATATTTAATGGGAAGAATCATTGGATGCCAAATCAGGAATTTTCTTTCAGCCTAAACCCGATATAGGTACAGCAATACGAAAACCAAAAAAGATGAAAATCGTCCAGCAAAATTAGCATTGCCTGTATACAGTTTATTATTCGGTTGTCGGTGCTCTCCTAGATATCTTATTATTTTGACATTTTTATTGCCTTCTACATAACATGGGACTGGGATAGCATGGAACGGAAGTATGTTGGACAGTAGGGTAAAGTCGGGTGATATCTGATATGGCACCATGGGAGATGTGGCAACCTCTTAACATTTTTTACTTAACGATTTTATTTTAAAACAAAGACATCGAAATATCGTTTAGTTTTACGTAAGTTCCTGAAGTGTGCATTCGCGACCTGATTTGCAGGTGAAAATTTCTAGTTTAAGACGAACAACAAAAAAAGAGGATAGATTCAAAATAAAAATGTTGGTGTGTATCAGTTAAAGAAGTGTAGTATAAAAAAAAAATGTAAGAGCCTATCGTATGTGCTTATTTCCATTTACCAATATTACATGCTTTCATTCATGTTTTTCGTGAAAAAATACAACATCATTTGGGAGATATGTCGTCGGATCACACACCCGTAATCTTAACGGTCAACGGCATGTTAGTAGAGCAGATAAGCAATGAAAGACTTACCAACAAAAGAACAAACTGGTGTAATTTTAAAAAAATACTCGAAGGTTTTATAAACCTTAGATCTCCACTGGTCACAACAAGCCATATTGACATCGAAGTGGAACAATTCATTGCCGATATACAACAGGCAGCAGAAGATAGTACACCAACTGGTCAACAACGTAAACAAGCATCGGTAAAATATCCCATAGAAATTAGGGAACTAATTTTAGAAAAGAGAAGAGCCCGGAGAAAATGGCAAATGACAAGATATCCCGGCGATAAAACTATATTCAATAATAATAAACTTAAACTTAAAAAAAGTATTAGTGAATTTAAAAATAGATCTCTATCTAAATACCTTTCCAACTTAACTGCTGACAAATTCACAGACTACTCCCTTTGGAAGGCTGCCAAATATTTAAAAAGACCTCAAACGCAAGATCCCCCATTACGAACATCTGATGGGAAATGGATCGGCGATCCAAAACAAAGGGTCAAACTTTTTTCAGAACATTTGACAAATGTTTTTAAACCTTTTCCACCTAGTGTGGCAGGCGAATGCCTTGAATTCTCTGATAGAATTGATGAGGACGTAATCACTTACGTTTCGCTAAAAGAGATCAGCACATGTATTCATGAGCTCTCTAATAGAAAATCACCAGGTTATGATCTAATAACTGCCCAAATTCTGAAGGAACTACCCTTCATAGCATTGGTTAAACTTAAGCTTTTAATTAATGCTTGTTTTAAGCTAAGATATGTTCCACATCACTGGAAGATAGCGGAAATTATAGTTATACCTAAACAAGGTAAACCTCCATCAGAAGTCACCTCTTACAGGCCAATTTCACTTTAACCTGTTCTATCCAAAATTTTTGAGAAACTGCTTCTTAAAAGACTAGTTAAAATCATAGAGCAGAGAAGGCTTATTCCCACCCATCAGTTCGGGTTTAGAGATAAGCACTCGACAATAGACCAAGTACATCGTATAACAAATATTATAGAAAAATCACTAGAGGAAAAACAAGTTTGTTCTGCATTGTTCTTAGACGTTGCTCAGACTTTTGATAAGGTCTGGCATAAGGGCTTAGAGTATAAACTTCATAGGGACCTACCTAGACAATACTATGAGATACTTAAATCTTCGTATTCTTAACTTAAAGAACTACAAGCAGGAGTTCCACAGGGAAGTGTTCTGGTTGGTCCCCTTTACTTATTGTATACTAGTGATATACCACATACAAACGACACGATGATAGCCACATTCGCAGACGACACTGCTCTTCTATCAACTGATAGATGCGTGACTAAATCAACAGAAAAGCTGCAAAATTCAGTTAACGGAATATGTAATTGGGCACAACGATGGCGAATTAGACTCAATGAGTCAAAGTCCACTCATATCAATTTTACAAATAAAAAAATTATAAATGTTCCGGTGGTTGTTAATAACCAAGTAGTTCCTTATTCTAACACAGCTAAGTATCTGGGTATGAATCTAGATGCTAAGCTGAAATGGAAGGAACATGAAAATGTGAAATAGAAAGTAGAAGAGTTAAATATTAGAAATAGAAAACTTTATTGGTTGCTAGGACATAACTCGGAAATGTCCATTGAGAATAAAATTATATTATAACTATAACCAGATATTGAAGCCTGTTTGGACATATGGTGTCCAATTATGGGGTTGTACATTGTACAAGGAAGGCAAATGTAAAAATAATACAGACATTCCAAAACAAAGTCCTTCGGGGAATAGTAAATGCCCCATGGTATATTAGAAATAATGACTTGCATCGTGATTTGCAGACTGATCTTGTAACGGAGGTAATTAAAAAGTACGCAATTCTTCACAATGAGCGTCTGCAGATGCATATTAATCCTGAAATAGAAGACGTCTTAAATATACGATACAATATTCGTAGATTGAGAAGAATTAAACCTCACGACCTTATAATCTAAATAATGAGAACCCGTATTCAAATTGTAATACCTTCTCAAACGCAACTGAACGTTGAAACTAAAATCATTTGTCGATCTTTCCTTGATTGGTCATGATTAAGGTGTTTTTAGTGCGGTTAGAGTCCCACACTACTCTGGGTTTCTAACCCCATTGTGTCTTTCGAGATTTTCACCTTCAGTAACAAAAAAAAAAAAAAAAAATTCATGTTTTTCGTGAAAAAATACAACATCATTTGGGAGATATGGCACGGGTACCTCCAAGGTCGATGTATGTGGCACCGGTGCCACATCTACCGTCATTAGTTTTATTTTGTAAACTAGCTTGCCCGGCGAACTTCGTCCCGCCCAAAATTGAACTTTTGACTAAAATAAAATTTCCTTAGAGGTAGACAAACACAACAAAAAAAAGATAGCTCACGCACGGAAAATTCAAAACGCTTAAATACGAATGGCAAATGAATGAGAATGTTTGCATTTGAATTATCATTAAATCAAACGCGATCCGTAACAAAGTTTCGCTGCATTGAGGTTCCGCAACAAAATTATAACTGAGCCGAACGTTCAATTTCAAATTTTGTAGAGGTAAGCCCAGAACACCCAAAGAATTCAAAAATTCAACTAATTCCCATAAAGTTTTGTTTTCACGACTAGAAGTAGCATATATCCTTTCTTTTGCACATGCGAATTGAAACCAAAAATCATAAAAATCGAACGATCCGTTTCCGAGTTATGAGTGCACATACGGACGTCAGTCTCTTTTATATCTAGCTGTACCCACGCGGCTTTTCTCGCACCTTTCGTATTAAGTCCGGCTCACATTATTTCGCAAAGTGCTTTATTTGGACAATGTCCATAGAAATAGCGTTTGATTTTATGTTTGGAAGGGAGGTGGTATGCCACACCCCGTTTTCCTATCCCGCTTATGTTCTATCTTCTATAGGTGGTAAAATCTAAAATTCAAAATGATATTGCCTTTCAAACTGGAAGCAACCATACCCATCCACAAAATTTCGATCAACTCGGTAGAACTGTTTCGGCGATCGACAACAGCGCCACCTATCAGGTCCAAAAGTATCTAATACGAATAATATACTCGTACATACACGAAATTTAATTGAAATCGGGTGAGTGGTTTCGGAGATCGAAAGCAACGCCACCTATCGGGTCCAAAATTTTATCTTTCAAGACTGCCTAAGCCTGAAATACACCAATACGAAGAAAATAAAAGAAGAATCATTATCGAGTCATCATCGAATTTCACCCCGAAAGAGTCATAGGTATAAATATAAAGAAAATTAGGTATTATTGAAAAAAAATTATTGAATTGAACTAAAAAACGACATATACGCCTACAATGCCACATGTTAAGGATTTTCCTACTTTTATTTTTTACCAAACCTTCCCTGATTCAAGACGAACAAAACAGAAAAAAAAATCATTCGAATCGGTCGAGCCTTTACCCGACTAACGCAAGGCCGTATCTAGGGGGGGGGGGGGGGGGGGGGGGGATCACAGGGGTTTGAACCCCCCCCCCCCCCCCGAAATTCTTAACAAGTGCACATTTTTAAAACGAGAACAGAGCAAATCCAAACAAAAATTATCCAATTCGGCCACTTACCTAAATGCAAAAAGGTTCAAATCAAATCAAGCATAGCATTGACTTTTTTTCAATTATATTTTTATAATTTTTTATAATTTGTTATGTTGAATATAGCTATTTTTTTTAAACTGTTCCTACTTTTGTTATAATTACTAGTTAATAAAAAAAAATAAATTTGAAATTTAGGATTATTTTATTTTCCTCAATTGCTTCCAACCCATAAAA